>OX402049.1:22785797-24106935 GCA_947859365.1 Archips crataeganus | reverse complement strand
GGCTAGCACCACTAGGGAAGGTTGGCGGCGAACTGTCGCCGCCTCCTTCCCGTCCGTCTGCGCCGGAGCGGGTTCGCGAGGGGATCATTCTCGCGTTCCCGCTCCCTCTCCTCCTTCTGCGACATTACGTCGTCGCAGAAGGAGGTGACGGCCTCCCAGGACGTCTCGCTCTCCAGCATTGCGCGTACAACGCTGGGGAGCGAGAGGTCGCCGCCAATCGTCGCCGCCAGTGTGCGGCGCCGCTCAGCCCATGCGCTGCACACCTCCAAGGTGTGCTGGGCTGTGTCCTCGGCGGCGCCGCACTCGTGGCACGACGCCGTCTCCTCCCTACCCGCCACCCTGTGCAGGTACCGCCCGAAGCAACCATGCCCGGACAGCACCTGCACCAGGTGGAAAGTCAGGGACCCGTGATCCCTCCCGCACCATTCCTGGAGCACCGGGTGGATGGCTGCGATCGTGCGTAGGCCGTATTCAGCCTCCGCAAGCTCTGCCGCCCAGCGCTCCAGCACCTCCCCTCTCTGGACCTCTTTGGCCCGGGCCAACTCCTGGGGAGCGAGGGACTCCCCCCGCTCCCTTCGTTCCACCTTGGCCCGGTAGGCCTCGGCAAGCCCGACCGCCTCGATCTCCCACGGAGGGGAGGCTGCGAGGGCTCCAGCCGCCGCCCAGCCCACCGTTCGGTAGGCCCGGGCCATCCTCACCGTCATGACCCTCTGGGGCCTTCGGAGGAGGGCTTTGGTGGTGGCGGTGAGGGACTCCGCCCATATAGGGGCCCCGTACAGGGCCATACTCCTAATGACCCCTGCAAACAGGCGTCTGCAGGGGGCATTAGGTCCGCCCTGATTGGGCAGGAGCCGGCCCAGGGCTCCCGCCGCGCCCGCGAGTCGGGGAGCCAGTCTGCGAAAGTGCTCCCCGAACTCCCATTTGCCGTCGAGGGTAAGGCCCAGATATTTTATGTGGGCCCTCACCTCGACGGCCTCGCCGTTGACGCGCAGGGCGGCTCCGCGCGGCAGCCTCCACCGGGGCCCTCGGAAGCAGAGGGCCTCCGTCTTGGGGAGGGACACTTTCAGGCCCAGCGCCTCGATCCGCCGGATCACTAGGGTGGCTCCCACCTCCGCCCTTCTTGCCACCTCTTCGAAGGTGGTGCCCCGGACGGCGATGAGGGTGTCATCTGCGTAGCAGTACACCGCCATCCGGGGCAGCACCCTCGCGCGGATGACCCAGTCGTACCCGACGTTCCATAATAGGGGCCCTAGCACGGACCCCTGCGGAACGCCACTGGTCACCGGCTGGGCCATCCGAATCCCCCCCCTCCCCGTGTAGAGCACTACCCGCCCCGTCAGGTAGTGCCCCACAACCCTCCGGAGGTAGAGGGGCACCCGGTGATACCGGAGCGCCTCCTCTATCACTCCGAAGGAGAGGGACCCGAAGGCGTTGGCGATATCGAGAGATACCGCCACGGCCCCCTGGCCCCTCCTGGCCGCATCTTCGGTGAACCCCTTCAGGGCGGATAGGGCGTCCAACGTGGACCGCCCTACCCGGAACCCGAACTGGTTCCCCGCAAGATCCGGCCCTTCGCTCGTCAGATGGTGGGCGATCCGGGAAGCGATCACTCTCTCGAGGAGCTTCCCGGTCTCGTCCAGCATGACGAGCGGCCGCCACCCGGAAGGAGAGTCCGCCGGTCTGTTCTCCTTCCGCAGGAGGACCAGGCGGCCCTCCTTCCAAATTTGGGGAAACTGCCCCGCGGCCAGGCAGCGGTCCATTAGGCCGCAGAGCCGGTCCCCCAGGTGCTTCGCCGCGATCGGAAGCACCTTCCCCGGGACGCCATCGGGCCCAGGTGCCTTGCGGCACCCCTTGAGTCGGCCCACCACCCTCGCCATTTCCTCCCCCGTCACTGGGGGAACGTCGACGGGGGCAGCGGGCTCCTCTTCTGGCGGCGCCATCCGCGGCGGGTCGAAAGGCGGGCTTGCGGGGAAGAGGCCGTCGACCACCGCGGCGAGGACTCCCGGCTCGAAGTCCTCCGTGGGGGGGGACACCTTCAGTTTAGCCCGTACCATTCGGTACGGGCGACCCCACGGATCCTCGTCCAGCGTGGCCAAGAATTCAGCATGAGCTGAATCCTTGGCACGCGCGATGGCCGCCTTGAAGGCGGCCTTGGCTGCGCGCAGCTCGGCGAGGAGCCTCTCCTCCTCGCCCGGCACCCGAGTCCGCCTCCTTCTGCACCGGGTAAAGGCGCGGCGGGCTCTGTCGCTGGCGGCTCGGAGGTCCGCCAGGTCCTGCGACCACCAGTATACGGCCCGCCTGGGCGCACCCTTTCGCGCCCTCGGCATGGCCGCGTCGCATATGGCCGTCAGGTCCTCGCGGAACCTGACGGCCCTCTCGTCGACCCCCATGGTGTCGGGGGGGTCGGCGCACCACGCCTGGACCACGGCGGCCTCCTCCGCCCGGTCCCGATCGAGGCGGGAAATCGCCCACTTTGGGAAATCCCCGCCCCGCCCTCCCACCGCCCGGGCCTGAGGCCCGCGGGGCGCTTTGGAGACCCTGAAGCGGATGTAAAGGTGGTCCGACAGGGTCTCCACCTCCTCCAGGACGCGCCACTGGCTCACACGAGCGCCGACAGCAGGGGTTGTGAACGTGAGGTCCACAATTGACCCCCCCTGCTGTCGGACGCAGGTGTTGGCGCGCCCTACATTTTGCAGGACCAGGCCGATCATGGCGGCCCAGTCCCGCAGAAGCGCCCCTCTTTGGTCTGTGATGGGGGACCCCCACGCCGCGCACTTGGCGTTGAAGTCCCCCATCAGGACCACTTGGGCCGGTGATGCTCTTTGAACCACCGGCTCCAGGCCCCCCAGGAACCTCTCAAAATCTGAGAGGGGCCTGTTGGGGGAGAAGTAGACTCCGATGACGACTACTTCTCCCCAGTTTGCCGCCGCGTATCCAGCGCCCCTCTCTCTTAGCGAGAGGCGCTGCTGCCCGGCAGCCGGCACCACCACGCCCACCAAGCCCTCCGTGTCCCCAACCCAGTTTTGCTGGGGGGGGACGAAGTAAACCTAACCTAACCTAACCTAACCTAACCTAACCTAACCTAACCTAACCTAACCTAACCTAACCTAACCTAACCTAACCTAACCTAACCTAACCTAACCTAACCTAACCTAACCTAACCTAACCTAACCTAACCTAACCTAACCTAACCTAACCTAACCTAACCTAACCTAACCTAACCTAACCTAACCTAACCTAACCTAACCTAACCTAACCTAACCTAACCTAACCTAACCTAACCTAACCTAACCTAACCTAACCTAACCTAACCTAACCTAACCTAACCTAACCTAACCTAACCTAACCTAACCTAACCTAACCTAACCTAACCTAACCTAACCTAACCTAACCTAACCTAACCTAACCTAACCTAACCTAACCTAACCTAACCTAACCTAACCTAACCTAACCTAACCTAACCTAACCTAACCTAACCTAACCTAACCTAACCTAACCTAACCTAACCTAACCTAACCTAACCTAACCTAACCTAACCTAACCTAACCTAACCTAACCTAACCTAACCTAACCTAACCTAACCTAACCTAACCTAACCTAACCTAACCTAACCTAACCTAACCTAACCTAACCTAACCTAACCTAACCTAACCTAACCTAACCTAACCTAACCTAACCTAACCTAACCTAACCTAACCTAACCTAACCTAACCTAACCTAACCTAACCTAACCTAACCTAACCTAACCTAACCTAACCTAACCTAACCTAACCTAACCTAACCTAACCTAACCTAACCTAACCTAACCTAACCTAACCTAACCTAACCTAACCTAACCTAACCTAACCTAACCTAACCTAACCTAACCTAACCTAACCTAACCTAACCTAACCTAACCTAACCTAACCTAACCTAACCTAACCTAACCTAACCTAACCTAACCTAACCTAACCTAACCTAACCTAACCTAACCTAACCTAACCTAACCTAACCTAACCTAACCTAACCTAACCTAACCTAACCTAACCTAACCTAACCTAACCTAACCTAACCTAACCTAACCTAACCTAACCTAACCTAACCTAACCTAACCTAACCTAACCTAACCTAACCTAACCTAACCTAACCTAACCTAACCTAACCTAACCTAACCTAACCTAACCTAACCTAACCTAACCTAACCTAACCTAACCTAACCTAACCTAACCTAACCTAACCTAACCTAACCTAACCTAACCTAACCTAACCTAACCTAACCTAACCTTTTTTTTTTTTTTTTTTTTTTTTTTTTTTTTTTTTTTTTGGTGTGGAAAATGCACCTTATGCATCGTCTCCGTTCGGGGAAACGGAGGTATGTGGGGCTCTCCCCAAGGGGGCCTACCCACTAAAAACCACACGGATTCCCTCGTTTGCCATTGTGAACGCCACGGGAGGATAAATACACCGCGACGCCCACTGGCCGCCCCGGGATGGGGCTCCTCTGTCGACACCGTGCAATGCGGGCTCGGCACTCCCCGGCCTCCCCCGCTGGTGAAGGATTGTTTAAAGAGGTTTACTCCTCGTGGCTTCCGCAGTCGCCCACGTTCCCGGCAAGCCGGGTTTACGTGCCCTCACGTAAGCTCCCGCGCCCTCATGTCCTGCTCTGAAAGCAGAGCGGTACCGAGGGCACGGTTGCTCCCGCCCTGAGGCTCCCCCTCACGTTTCCCTGCTCGGGCCACAGAGCAGGTACTAGGTTCAGGTTCACCTCCTTCCTTCTTTCCCTCTCTAAACCCCAAAACTAACCCTCCCCATCAGGCGTTTGGCACCTCCAGGCAGGTTGCAGAGCCTTGAACCGTTCGGTAGCCCAGGCCGTGTGGCGAGTACGGCGGGGCTAGGTACTAGGAACAAGGTTGCAGAGCCTACATTGTTAGCAACCAAACGCCTGTCCCTCCTATGCTTTTCCTCCCCATATAGGGCGTAAGTCACATCCAGGCCTGTTGCAGAGCCCTGACACCTTTCGCATAGCCCAGGCCGTGTGACCAGCACGGCGGGGCTACTTACTCAGTGCAGGGATGCAGAGCAGCTTCCCGTCAGCTACCTTACGCCCGTCCTCACAAAATATATACATACCATACATAGGTGGCCCATAAAATACACATATAGATATCCCTCCCAAGACATACCACTACAGGCCAGCGGCCCGAGCGCTACTCTTCCCCCTTTGTAGGCCCTCTGCCAGGGGGGAACCGTAACGCTCATGCAGCCCAAAAGCTATCTTTCCCGGGGGCGGGAAAGGTAAATTTTAAGCGCACGTAGCAGTAGTCGTCCCTCTATACCCCATTCCCCCCAGTCGGATATTAGCCAACGGTAAGATAATGTACAAATACATTAGCTTACCGTTGTTGCCCAGGGTGCACCGTCCCAGGCGTTACCCTTCCCCACCCCATGAGGCCTACGCCTCGGATAGAAGGGAGTGGTAACGCCCGGGCACTCGAGGAGGTTTCCGACACCGCACCCCAACCTAACCTAACCTAACCTAACCTAACCTTTTTTTTTTTTTTTTTTTTTTTTTTTTTTTTTTGACGGTGGGAAAATGCGTTACGCATACGACGGCGCCGTGGGGACGGCGCGGAAGTTATGTGGGACTCACCTCCCCCGTAACCTCCTTCCCTAATGGAAGGAGGGGGGGAGGCATACCCACTAAAAACCCACCGGTATTCCCTCTCTTGCCATTAGCGGATGCCATGGGAGAGTTTGGAGTCACCACAGCATCCGCTGGCCGCCCTAGCCTATGCCGGAGCTCCCGCGCCAAGAGAGGGGGGACCGGAATACTTGGTCCCTCCCCTAGACGTGTGGGCTGTTACGGCCGACAGAGGATCCCCATCCCCCGTCGGCTAGCACCACTAGGGAAGGTTGGCGGCGAACTGTCGCCGCCTCCTTCCCGTCCGTCTGCGCCGGAGCGGGTTCGCGAGGGGATCATTCTCGCGTTCCCGCTCCCTCTCCTCCTTCTGCGACATTACGTCGTCGCAGAAGGAGGTGACGGCCTCCCAGGACGTCTCGCTCTCCAGCATTGCGCGTACAACGCTGGGGAGCGAGAGGTCGCCGCCAATCGTCGCCGCCAGGGTGCGGCGCCGCTCAGCCCATGCGCTGCACACCTCCAAGGTGTGCTGGGCTGTATCCTCGGCGGCGCCGCACTCGTGGCACGACGCCGTCTCCTCCCTACCCGCCACCCTGTGCAGGTACCGCCCGAAGCAACCATGCCCGGACAGCACCTGCACCAGGTGGAAAGTCAGGGACCCGTGATCCCTCCCGCACCATTCCTGGAGCACCGGGTGGATGGCTGCGATCGTGCGTAGGCCGTATTCGGCCTCCGCAAGCTCTGCCGCCCAGCGCTCCAGCACCTCCCCTCTCTGGACCTCTTTGGCCCGGGCCAACTCCTGGGGAGCGAGGGACTCCCCCCGCTCCCTTCGTTCCACCTTGGCCCGGTAGGCCTCGGCAAGCCCGACCGCCTCGATCTCCCACGGAGGGGAGGCTGCGAGGGCTCCAGCCGCCGCCCAGCCCACCGTTCGGTAGGCCCGGGCCATCCTCACCGCCATGACCCTCTGGGGCCTTCGGAGGAGGGCTTTGGTGGTGGCGGTGAGGGACTCCGCCCATATAGGGGCCCCGTACAGGGCCATACTCCTAATGACCCCTGCAAACAGGCGTCTGCAGGGGGCATTAGGTCCGCCCTGATTGGGCAGGAGCCGGCCCAGGGCTCCCGCCGCGCCCGCGAGTCGGGGAGCCAGTCTGCGAAAGTGCTCCCCGAACTCCCATTTGCCGTCGAGGGTAAGGCCCAGATATTTTATGTGGGCCCTCACCTCGACGGCCTCGCCGTTGACGCGCAGGGCGGCTCCGCGCGGCAGCCTCCACCGGGGCCCTCGGAAGCAGAGGGCCTCCGTCTTGGGGAGGGACACTTTCAGGCCCAGCGCCTCGATCCGCCGGATCACTAGGGTGGCTCCCACCTCCGCCCTTCTTGCCACCTCTTCGAATGTGGTGCCCCGGACGGCGATGAGGGTGTCATCTGCGTAGCAGTACACCGCCATCCGGGGCAGCACCCTCGCGCGGATGACCCAGTCGTACCCGACGTTCCATAATAGGGGCCCTAGCACGGACCCCTGCGGAACGCCACTGGTCACCGGCTGGGCCATCCGAATCCCCCCCCTCCCCGTGTAGAGCACTACCCGCCCCGTCAGGTAGTGCCCCACAACCCTCCGGAGGTAGAGGGGCACCCGGTGATACCGGAGCGCCTCCTCTATCACTCCGAAGGGGAGGGACCCGAAGGCGTTGGCGATATCGAGAGATACCGCCACGGCCCCCTGGCCCCTCCTGGCCGCATCTTCGGTGAACCCCTTCAGGGCGGATAGGGCGTCCAACGTGGACCGCCCTACCCGGAACCCGAACTGGTTCCCCGCAAGATCCGGCCCTTCGCTCGTCAGATGGTGGGCGATCCGGGAAGCGATCACTCTCTCGAGGAGCTTCCCGGTCTCGTCCAGCATGACGAGCGGCCGCCACCCGGAAGGAGAGTCCGCCGGTCTGCTCTCCTTCCGCAGGAGGACCAGGCGGCCCTCCTTCCAAATTTGGGGAAACTGCCCCGCGGCCAGGCAGCGGTCCATTAGGCCGCAGAGCCGGTCCCCCAGGTGCTTCGCCGCGATCGGAAGCACCTTCCCCGGGACGCCATCGGGCCCAGGTGCCTTGCGGCACCCCTTGAGTCGGCCCACCACCCTCGCCATTTCCTCCCCCGTCACTGGGGGAACGTCGACGGGGGCAGCGGGCTCCTCTTCTGGCGGCGCCATCCGCGGCGGGTCGAAAGGCGGGCTTGCGGGGAAGAGGCCGTCGACCACCGCGGCGAGGACTCCCGGCTCGAAGTCCTCCGTGGGGGGGGACACCTTCAGTTTAGCCCGTACCATTCGGTACGGGCGACCCCACGGATCCTCGTCCAGCGTGGCCAAGAATTCAGCATGAGCTGAATCCTTGGCACGCGCGATGGCCGCCTTGAAGGCGGCCTTGGCTGCGCGCAGCTCGGCGAGGAGCCTCTCCTCCTCGCCCGGCACCCGAGTCCGCCTCCTTCTGCACCGGGTAAAGGCGCGGCGGGCTCTGTCGCTGGCGGCTCGGAGGTCCGCCAGGTCCTGCGACCACCAGTATACGGCCCGCCTGGGCGCACCCTTTCGCGCCCTCGGCATGGCCGCGTCGCATATGGCCGTCAGGTCCTCGCGGAACCTGACGGCCCTCTCGTCGACCCCCATGGTGTCGGGGGGGTCGGCGCACCACGCCTGGACCACGGCGGCCTCCTCCGCCCGGTCCCGATCGAGGCGGGAAATCGCCCACTTTGGGAAATCCCCGCCCCGCCCTCCCACCGCCCGGGCCTGAGGCCCGCGGGGCGCTTTGGAGACCCTGAAGCGGATGTAAAGGTGGTCCGACAGGGTCTCCACCTCCTCCAGGACGCGCCACTGGCTCACACGAGCGCCGACAGCAGGGGTTGTGAACGTGAGGTCCACAATTGACCCCCCCTGCTGTCGGACGCAGGTGTTGGCGCGCCCTACATTTTGCAGGACCAGGCCGATCATGGCGGCCCAGTCCCGCAGAAGCGCCCCTCTTTGGTCTGTGATGGGGGACCCCCACGCCGCGCACTTGGCGTTGAAGTCCCCCATCAGGACCACTTGGGCCGGTGATGCTCTTTGAACCACCGGCTCCAGGCCCCCCAGGAACCTCTCAAAATCTGAGAGGGGCCTGTTGGGGGAGAAGTAGACTCCGATGACGACTACTTCTCCCCAGTTTGCCGCCGCGTATCCAGCGCCCCTCTCTCTTAGCGAGAGGCGCTGCTGCCCGGCAGCCGGCACCACCACGCCCACCAAGCCCTCCGTGTCCCCAACCCAGTTTTGCTGGGGGGGGACGAAGTAGGGCTCGGCGACGACCGCCACGTCGATGCGCCACTCGGCTAGGACCTGCATTAGCAGGTCCTGTGCGCGAGCCGAGTGGTTGGCATTCACCTGGAGGAGCTCGTAATGCAGGTGTGCTGGCATTACGACACCTGCATTACGGGCTCCTCAATGGCCAGATGGCCGCCACGTTCGGTTGGGGCCCGGGTCAATGGGGCCTTACCCTTGACCGAAGGGGGGGCGCATTTAGTTCCCCCCATCGTGTGGTTGTGCGGTCGGCCCGCTTGGGCACAGACCGCACACTTCGGCGCCGCCTCACAGGCCGCTGCCAGATGGCCCTCCTCGCCGCAGCGGAAGCATTTGTTGCCGTGCTCGGCCGTTGACGGGCACAGGGCCCTGGTGTGGCCCAGCGCCATGCACTTGTAACAGCGCATGGGCAGGGCCTCCACCGGCGCGACAGTGGCCAGGCACCAGCCGATGGCCACCCTCCCCGCTGTGGCTGCGGCCTTTGCAACCACAGCGGGGCAGCGGATGATAACAGAGCACTGCCCCCATTGGCTGGCTCTGATAGCCCCTACCTTGATATCGGTAGGGGCGCAGCCTCCCTTAGTGGCCATGACGGCGACAATCTCCTCCCGGCTCACTGATTCGTCAAGGCCAGTAAGCCTCAACTCAGCGGATTTGGTGGGCCGGGTCACCTCCGCCAAGTCACCGATGGCCTGGCGGAGCATCTCGGCGAGTTGGTCAGCGCTAGGCCCAGGGCTGTCGCCGCCCACTTCCAGCATTCTGGAGCCGGTCATGGTCGTTTTGATTTTGACCGTCTCCAGACCGGCCTCCGAAAGGCGGACGGAGGCTCTGGCTTTCGCCATCACCTCCACGTAGGTAGCCCGCACACCCTCCTTCAGGGTCACCACGAGGGCGGCCGTACGTGGGACCCGAATTTTGGCCGCCCTCGGTGCGGAGGGCCTCGATGTGGGAGTGGTTTGGGGTTGGGGTTTCCCCTTCCCGCCCTTGGCCTTGCGGCCCACCACCCTGGTCCAGGGCGTTTCCGCCGCAGTATGGCCGGTGGGAGCAGTTTCCTGCTGCCGGCTTGGTCCCGGGGTGGTCTGCGGCTTGGGACCAGACTGGCGCCTGGGACCGGTATGTGGTCCCTCTTCCCTACCTCCGTTGGTGGGGGGAGGTGTAGGGGCCCTATTAGGCTTTTTGGCCTTGGGGGCCGTTGGGCCAGCGGGTCGGCACATGGCACCGTCCGCCAGATTCGGCTGGGCCCTTGGGCGAGGCGGGGGCTCCAGGCGCCTGTCAGCCGCGAGCGGGGGTCTTAGGACCGGTTCTGGCGGGAGTCGTGACTCCAGCTCCCCTAGGCGGGCATTTAACATCCCGCCCAGGGATATTTGGAGGTCACGCCTCAGCTCCTCCATCAGCTCCCTCACATCAGGGGCTGCTGGGTCGCGAGCTGCCTTGGCGGTGCTCGCCCGCGATTTCTCGAAGGCCTGTTTAAAGGCCTTCAGTTCCGCACGAACAATGTCCAGCTCTCGAGCGAGCCGGTTGTTGTCCGCTCGGAGACGGCGGTGCTCCTCGGCAGGAGTGATCGTCCGCAAAGCTTCAACCGCGTCGATCACTCCTGCAGCGGCTGTATTTATTGCGCCCCAGACTGTGCCCTTGAGGTGGCCACTCTTCCGGACTTGCTCCTGGATTGTGGCCACGTTCAGGAGCGCCGCAGCAACCAGGGTCTCCTTGGTTTGTGGTTCAGGGATGCGAAGCTCGTCGCCCCCATCGACCTCGTGCGCGACAACCATGTCGCGGTAATACCGGCGAGGGCCAGGTTCCTCGTCCGAGTCCGCCACGTTCTCCACCTCAGAGACTATTATGGCAGGACGACCACTGGCCGCTGCCACGAGACTCCGACGCCGTCCTGTAAGGGCGCCTCTGCGCGCCGACCCAATTTTTGGTGACTTTGGTCCCTCAACCAGGGTCACCGTCGGCCGTTTCCGGGTGATATGCTTATTCAGCTCTTCACCCAAGGAAACTTCTGGGAGGTCTGTCTCCAGAACCATCTTTGAAGACTCCTCTCCCTCTCCCTTCTCCGATTCGGACGCGTCCGAGATGGTGACGACGCGCCGCTCTTCATTCCTCTCAGCAGGGCTCCTGTCCCTGGTTCCATCCTTAGGCTCTTGCGCCTTTACCCTCCCTTTGGCTCCCGGTCGGAGCCGCGGAAAGTTAAGGCGATAGGCTGAAACCTTGCCCTCTGGAGCACCACTATAGCCTGCTTCGTCTCTCGTGTTTGGCAGCTCCGTCTCCAGCGCCATGCTTAGGCTGGACGGCTGCCCTCTCTCCTTCTTTGAGAAGGCCGTGTCCGTAGCTCGGACAATGGCCCTCTCCGCCTCTTCCTCCGGTTGCGACATGAGACACGCCGCTTCCTTTGGAAGGCAAAAAGTTTTGTTGTTGGGGGGGGGGGTTTTTTTTTGACAACTCATTTTTGTACCCACGAGAATGGAACGAAGGGTTTGCACTACCGGGTGACGTCCATTCCGGTAGTGCGGCTACTTACTGTGGAGGTCGCCAGGTATCCACAGGTTTTAACGACTTCACTGTCGGGTGTTATAGAGTGTCCTTCTCACGGGCCGGCCAGTTAAGGCAAGCCCTCCGCTCCGCAGTATTCAAAACATACCCCATTAACGCCACGACTGGGGTCGTTGAATTGGATCTGCGGGCTACGGAAGGAGAAGTGGCGTGGGCTTCTCCACAAAGGCCTTCGGTTAGGAAGGCCGCCCCAGTTCCCCCCCAGTGTTTGGTTCGCGGGAGCTATTGCCCCTACCCGCCGCGAGGCAGGCATTCCCCTATCCACCACCCGGGGACGCGCCACGTCGGAGTACACCTCTCCGCCCACTTAGACAACTAAGCAGGTCCGTGGAACCTAACCTAACCTAACCTAACCTAACCTAACCTAACCTAACCTAACCTAACCTAACCTAACCTAACCTAACCTAACCTAACCTAACCTAACCTAACCTAACCTAACCTAACCTAACCTAACCTAACCTAACCTAACCTAACCTAACCTAACCTAACCTAACCTAACCTAACCTAACCTAACCTAACCTAACCTAACCTAACCTAACCTAACCAACAAGTTTCTAAAATATTGCATAGAAATTGCCAATAAAGTGATAGCCAAAAACAAAAATAGATAACATGGTATGCTAAAATGATATACTGCGCTATATTAATTCTTAGCATACACTAAATGGATAGGAAATGTAATAGGATAAGAAATATGTAATATTGAATAAGTTGTTTGAATTAGAATAAGATAGTCAATAAGATCTTTGTAAACCTAGATACGTATAATTGGAGTACCATAAATTTTGTATATTTTGTGTAATTTTGTAAACATTTTGTAAAGGGAAAAGTAATAACATTTGTGAGTTCGATAATGTATTGATACGAATAAAAACGTCAATGTATCCCATGACCCCCTCCTCTAAACTAGTTTTAAGTGTGAATACAAGATGTGATGCATGAGAAAGTGGACAGCTTGGATGATTGACGAGCATGGTACTAGGGGCCGGAATGTTTGAAGAGAAATAATTAAGTATGTATTATGTATAAGTTTAGTCAGATTAGATTTTAAGGGTCGGTAACCCGATAGAAAGTATGTGGAAGGCTGCTAGAAAGAAAAAGTATGTGGAATGGACTTACGAGCAGTAGCACCTGTGAGAACTGGGATGAAAATGGAAAAGTTAACATAGGCTCTGACTGACATAGTTGGAGGTAGCGAAATAAAAAAAAAAAAAAAAAAAAAAAAAAAAAAAAAAAAAACCTAACCTAACCTAACCTAACCTAACCTAACCTAACCTAACCTAACCTAACCTAACCTAACCTAACCTAACCTAACCTAACCTAACCTAACCTAACCTAACCTAACCTAACCTAACCTAACCTAACCTAACCTAACCTAACCTAACCTAACCTAACCTAACCTAACCCAGTTACGTTCGATCCGCGCTCTTGAACGTCACGAATTCCACGTGCTCCGCACTTAAAAAATCAAAAAAGTGGTTTATTTTTGCCGTAGCGACAAGTGCGATACACCACTGTGTTCGTCTCACCGCCGCGCGTGTGGGCGAAGTGTTTCCAAGTGTCTCCAGTGAAAACTGGAAAAGTTTGTGTGAAATAACCTCCTCACTTTTAGAGGTTAAGTGACAAATTTTCAACTTCAACCGCGTGCGCTGCACGATTAGTCGCTGCGACCTATTGGTTGCGGCGCATCGCCGTGTGCGCTTTAGCGCCCTCTTTCCGCCGAGCCAACTCGCGGATTTTTCCGCTGAGGAAATCCGGCGGAAAATTGAAAAAACTGAAAACCACGTGTCGGCGTGGTCGGTCTTCTGGCAGTGGCAGAGCGACGCAACTTCGTGTGAAGGAGCCTTGCAGTTGCAGTAGCACGGAACCGCAAGTTGCATATTTTTAGCTCTTATAGTTTTTGGACAATAAATTTTTAAAAGTGATAACTTTTACTAGACTTTGTGCCCAAATCGTTTGAGACGCGCGGGTTTTGCTGCCGCTTTAATTTGCGGGCAAAGCGGCTCTACGTGACCCTAGCTTTTAAAAAATTTTTTCGGCTCTAGGACTTAGAGAAATTTTCGGAAAACCAAATTTTTCGTTTTTCCTAAATATTTTCTATTTCCTGATTTATTTTAATTCTGTTTTTTATTGTGTCTTGTGCGCCTTGCTTTGTTTTATTTTTGTGTATTTTTTCATATTTTTGTGGTCAACCGTTCGGGAGATATTAATTTATTTCTAAATTTTGCTCTATTTCTTAAATTAATTGTTTTTATTGGTTTCTGACTGCGGGATAGTGCTTATAGTGGGTGTATTATCCGACATAAGCCGTCGCGCGGGTCGGAAATTATTAAAATCAACAAAGTTAGACTTTTTTCGGCCATTTTGTTTTAGGTACCATATTTTATTTCCTAATTATCTCCCGAACCCTTGGCCGTGGAAATTTGGAAAAACCTTTTTTGTGTGTTATTTTTTGACCCCTACACGCTCCCACCAAAATTTTTTATTTCTGGCGCACAAGAATATTTTGTGCTGGAAACGCTTTAGGGAGCAAGAGGTGGTTGACGGAATACTGCTGGAGAAATCCCGGTGGTCCTCCGACGTCTGGTTCCAGAGTTATCAACTCCTAAAGTTGGAGTTTGACAGCTCGGCGGCCATTTTTCTTTTCTTTCAGCCGCTATAACTCAGGAACTGGGGGTCTCAGCGATCTGCGGTTTTCTTCAGCAGATCCGGGGGCTTGTTGACTACCCGCCCCTCTACTTTTCAGGCCATTTCAGGCCCTGAAAAATTTGTCTCCCGGAAGTGATTCCAGCGGCTAGAGTAGATAGAGCGAAGCCGGACAGAGAAAATCCCACTGTTCTACGACCACCGGGAGCGGAGTTGCTGGCGGTCAAAACTTGTGTTTGACAGTTCTGGCCGCCATCTTGGGGCTTTTCCTCCTCTGATATCTCCGGAACGGTGAGTCCTAGAGCTCTGCGGTTTTCTTTGTTAGGGAGCCCGGTCGGAACTCTACCCGACGAGACTTTTTTCAGGAAGGATCTGGACACTTTGGTCCTGAAAATTTTTCAGGCTTCCGATCTTCCTGAAACAGGTCTCTAACGGAGCGTCTCGAAGAGCTCTCTTAGGGGAAGGAAACCGCGTTCCGATTGGACCACTGGTTCCCTAGATACGTCCTGGTATCGGTTTTCGGCGGCCATCTTGTTTTTGGTACCGGGAACTGTGACCGGTCATATCTCTGGAGCCCTTGGGGCTGGCGGGACGTGCTTGGTGTCCCCTAGGAGCGCTCGGGGAGAGCTATCCATTGGGTGGAGTCACGTAGCTCTACATAGAGCCGAAATAGCATTAAGACGAAAAATTTTGTATTTTTATTTTATTGTTAGCTGTAAGTAGTTTTAAGACCTGTACTGTATAGTACAGACATTTTGTCGTACAGGTACATGCTCTATATAGAGCCAAACTATTGACAGTTATTTTTCTGACTAAAAATTTTTCTATTTTATTGTGTTATTTCTGTGTGCTGGATCAACTCTATGTAGAGTTATTGATAAATTGTTTGTTTTCAACGATTTACTTGTTTTTAAGAATTTTCATTCCTGATATTATTCTAGTGTTGTCAGGGAAGTTTTGACGGAGTCTGTGACTCCTCTATTGTTTTATTTATTACCTGTACCCTGACTATAGTTTATTATTGCTATTATTTTATTGCTCTATTGCTTTTATTTCTCTATTTCTTTATTTCTTTGGTTGATTATATTGCACAAGCCATCGACTTTAAAATTTTTACAAACCGTGACTTGTGCCATTTTTGTTGACGGTATTTCCTTTTTACGAGGAAATACAGGCTACCACCGACATGTTTGGTATTCGGACCCCTATTGGGAAGGGTGTGGGGGGTACGTCTCCTCTTGGTAAACCAAGCCCCGAAGCTAAGGATGGGCGGAGTTTTGGTGAGTGCGAGGTTGGTTTGCTGAACACCACCCAGACTTTGTCGGGCGAAGCCGCCAAGGCGGGTCCTTCGGGGGGAGGGAGGGGACCATCTACCTCGCAGAGTGGCAAGCCTACGGCTGCGCCAAAATCTTCGAGCCCCATTACGGAGCCAGTCTCCGAGAGGTTGGCTGAGGCGAGGAAGGTTCTCCATAAAGGGAAAACCCACCTAAACGCCGCTAGAAATTTAAAAACGGAGATAAGGCTTGAGGTTACTGTCGCCCTGGACAGATTATACCAGCTGGTCAAGAGTGTTGATGGGGCTTTGGGTGATGGTAAGCCTAGAGCCAAGGCAGAGCAGGCGGGTCCGAAGAAGATTGAGTCGAGGAAACCTGCCGCCGAAAAACCGCCTCACCCTGTTGACCACGATATAGTGAAAAAACTTGATGAACACCAAAAATTGATCCTTGAGAACAACCAGAGGATGGATGAGTTAAGGGAAGCGCTGGAGTTTACTCTTGAAAAATTAGCGGAGAAAACTTATGCCGAGGTAACCGCGAGTCATCCCGAGAAACCGTCTCAGGGGCGAGGAACATTGCACTCGGTGTGCGTTACCTCAAAGGATGAGGATGAGACTGGGGAAGTCGTCCTTGAAAAGATTAGGAAGGCTGTGGACGCGAAGCAAGGGTGGATCAAGGTGGAAAGGGTGAGGAAGGCTAAGGACAGGAAGGTTATTATTGGTCTGAAGACGAGAGAGGATAGGGAAAGAATTAAAGAACGGTTAAGGATGGATGGAGCCGGTCTCTGCGTCGAGGAGGTGGTCAACAAGGACCCGCTGCTGGTCCTCAGGGGCGTGCTCGCAGCCAATACTGATGAGGACGTAGAAAGCGCCCTGAGGAACCAAAATCGGAGTGTTTTCCATGGCCTCGATGCGGAGAGCGACCGGGTTAAGGTGAAGTATAGGAGGAGAATGAGGAACCCCCACACGAACCACATTGTCATTAGCGTTTCGCCGACCATCTGGCGCAGAATGCTGGACAAGGGCTTTGTGCATATAGACCTTCAGCGTGTGAGGGTCGAAGATCAGACCCCGCTGATGCAGTGCACTCGCTGCTTAGGATACGGGCACGGCAAGAAGTACTGCACGGAGTCTGTAGACCTGTGTAGTCATTGCGGTGGCCCGCACCTGAGGGGCGAGTGCGCTGATTTTATGGCGCACGTACCCCCGAGTTGCAAAAATTGCGTTAGGGGTGGTCTAGAGCACGCTGAGCACAATGCCTTTAGCCACGATTGCCCTACAAGGAGAAGATGGGATGAGATAGCGAGGGCAACCGTGGCTTATTGCTAAGGGCAGCCAGAAGGGTAATAAGCAGTATGTCATTGTGCAGGCGAACCTCCGACGGTCCAAACTTGCAACTGACGAGTTGATGGTTGAGGCGGAGAGGCGTAGAGTGGCAGTGGCGCTCATTCAGGAGCCCTATGTGGGGTCGTCTAGGGAGATGAGGGGTCGCAGGGGAGTCAGAGTCTTCCAGAACACCAGTGTTGGAGACGGGGTCGTAAAAGCTGCAATAGCAGTCTTTGACCAAGAGGTAGACGTTGTACAGCTGCCTCTCCTCACCACGAACAACATCGTTGTGGTGAGGATCCGAACTGGTGCCTGGAAGATTACTTTAGTCTCTGTGTACCTCGAATGTCCCAAACACGACCATCCTATAGGGCCAGACCTGGATTGCCTCGTCCGAATAGGCCGGGAAATCGGCTCGGCGGGTTGGATTGTTGGAGGCGACATGAACGCCAAGTGTGTGTGGTGGGGTAGTCCGGTTACCGACCACAGGGGGGAAGAGCTCGCTAGCTGTCTTGATGAGCTGGGGCTGGCCGTACTAAATCAAGGGGATGTTCCAACCTTTGATACAATCAGAGGGGGTAAGCGATACCAGAGCTTTGTCGACGTCACGGCCTGCTCGTCGGATATCCTGGGTTTCGTTGATAACTGGAGAGTAGAAGAAAACCTCACGAGCTCGGACCACAACGGTATCATATTTCACTTGGACTTGCAAAGATCAAAAGGCACATGCGTACACAGAACGACACGTAAATTCAACACTAAGAAGGCTAATTGGGTTGAGTTTCATGAGAAACTCAACCAATTACTGACGGAAAATAAAATTACACTCGCAGACATAGAACAGATACACAACACAACACTTTTAGAATCGGCAACACAAACACTCACAGAAGTCATTACACAAGCATGCACACATTCAATGCCAAGTAAAAAGTCCAAGGAAATGCTTACCGTGCCGTGGTGGTCTGAGGAACTCGCCGAAATGAAGAGGGAGGTCACTCGACGGAAGCGCAGGATCCGATGTGCAGCCCCAATCCGGAGGTCCAAGGTGGTACAGGCTTACCTGGAACAGAAGGAGAAGTACGAGTCAGCGGCTGCCAAGGCTCAGATAGATAGCTGGAGGGAGTTCTGTGGAAGGCAGGACAGGGAGAGCGTTTGGGAGGGAATTTACAGGGTGATAGGCAGAACGACGCGAAGGAGTGAAGACCTTCCGCTAGTGAAAGATGGAGAGACCCTGGACCCGAAGGGATCCGTCAAATTGCTAGCGGAAACATTTTATCCGGAGGATCTTAGTGACGGTGATAATGACCACCATCGAGACATCCGACTTAAAGCCGAAATGGTGAATGTTGGGGTACAGGCTGGTGCTTGTGACCCGCCATTTACCATGGAGGAATTAATGTCAGCAAGCGAGTCCTTTAACCCGAAGAAGGCCCCGGGGGGAGATGGGTTCACCGCGGATGTATGTCTTCGCGTCGTGAAGGCTCACCCTGAGCTCCTTTTGCTTCTTTTTAACAAATGCCTGGAGTGCGGTTATTTCCCCGTCGCGTGGAAGAGGGCTGTGGTGATAGTGCTGCGGAAGCCTGGCAGGAGTGATTATACCGTCCCCAAATCCCATAGACCCATAGGCCTCTTATCTGTCCTGGGCAAAACATATGAGAAGCTGTTGGTGACTCGCCTCAAGTATCACTTATTACCGAGGATGAGCCCCCGCCAGTATGGATTCATGCCACAGCGTAGCACCGAAGACTCCCTCTATAACCTCATGCAGTACATCCGCAAAAGATTAGATGAAAAGAGGATAGTAACTATAATTTCGCTGGATATAGAGGGAGCCTTCGATAGCGCATGGTGGCCGGCTATTAGAGTCCGGCTGGCGGAGGAAAATTGCCCTCTGAACTTGAGGAGAGTCATCGACAGCTACCTCAAAGACCGTGAGGTAGTGGTCAGATATGCGGGAGAGGAACATGTTAGGTCTACAGGAAAGGGCTGTGTGCAGGGTTCCATAGGGGGCCCAATCTTATGGAACCTTCTGTTGGACCCTCTTCTGAAGGACCTGGAGGCTAGGGGTCACTACTGCCAGGCTTTTGCAGATGACGTTGTGATGGCTTTCGATGGGAGCACGGCGCAGGAGATTGAGAGGCGGGCAAACCTCGCACTCGAACATGTTTGGGAGTGGGGTGTCAAAAATAAACTCAAGTTCGCTCCGCATAAAACCAGTGCTATGGTTATTACCAGAAAACTAAAATATGACACACCTCGCCTAACCATGGGAGGGATCGAGGTGAGCCTTGCCGACGAGATGAAGCTGTTAGGTGTGACCATCGACAGCAAGCTCACGTTTAATGCCCATGTTACTAATGTTTGCAAAAAAGCGACGGGTATATATAAGCAGTTGGCAAGGGCGGCGAAAGTGAGCTGGGGGCTTCACCCTGAGGTGATTCGCACTATTTACGTGGCTACCATCGAGCCGGTGATCTTATACGCGGCGAGCGTCTGGGCACCGGCTGTAGATAAATTGATGACGCGGAAGAAATTTGAGGTGTTGCAGCGCGGCGTTGCGCAGAAACAGTGCGGAGCCTACCGCACTGTCTCCCTCAATGCTGCATTGTTGCTGGCGGGAATGCTCCCTCTTGACCTCCGAGTTCGTGAGGTGGCCTCATTATATGAAGCCAAGAAGGGGGCAAGCCTGCCGCAGCTGGGCGACAGGGAGGTGGAGTGGAGGGCATCCGCTCTGGAGGCGCCACATCCTGCAGAGCAATTGGGCATAAAGTTCGGAATTTTAAGTGACCAGGATGCATTGGATAGGAACGGTAATTTTCACACCCGGATGTATACCGATGGGAGCAAGATTGGTGGCAGGGTCGGTGCCGCATTGTCATTATGGCAAGGTGGCGCCGAGACTAAGGCCGTCAAGCTTGCTCTCTCGGATTATTGTACCGTGTACCAGGCCGAGCTCCTGGCGCTTCGCGAAGCAACGAATGTTGCCCTTAATAGCAAGGGGTCTTCTTTTGGGGTTTATAGCGACTCTAGGGCGGCTCTGCAAACTATTTCGAACCACCGTTGCTTCCACCCGCTGGCCGTGAGGGCTAGGGAGAACCTAAGATCTATCTCCCTCCAGGGCAAGGATATTTCCTTGTTCTGGATAAAGGCCCACGCGGGTTTGGAAGGCAACGAGAGGGCCGACCAGTTAGCAAAAGAGGCCGCTATGAACTCCAAAAGAAGACCAGATTATGATCTCTGCCCGGTGTCACACATCAAGCGGATCCTGCGCATGGATTCGATTGATGTGTGGAACCAGAGATATAAAACTAGTACGTCTGCCTCGACCACTAAAATGTTCTTCCCGGATGCGGTGGAGGCACATAGAGTGGTAAGAAAGATTGTTCCCAGTGGTACTTTGACTCAGATATTGACAGGGCACGGTGGGTTCTCTGAGTACTTGTACCGGTTCAAGTGCAAAGAGGACCCATCGTGCTCTTGCGAGCCAGGGGTGCCAGAGAAGATTTCTCACCTGATTCTGGAATGTCCGATCTTTAGTGTTCAAAGATTTAATTTGGAAAATGATATAGATATGAAATTAACGGAGGGAAATATTAGAGACGTAGTAAAAGGGGCGAATAGAGACAAATTTTTGAAATATTGTAAGCAAATTGCCAGTAAAGTTATAGCTAAAAATAAAAACAGATAGTAATGTATGCTTAAATAATATATTGTATTATATTAATTTTTAGCATACACTAAATGGATGTAACATGTAATAGGTTAAGGAGTATGTAATACTGAGTAAGATTTAAAATGTTAAAATAGAATAGTTAGTAAGAACTTTGTAAACCTAGTTATGTATATTTGGATTATCATAAATACTGTAGTAAAATTTATGTATAAAACAAGATTGTTAGATGTAAGAAAATTGTATATTTTTTTGGGGTAATAAAGAAATAAAGTATTGTGCTCAGGACCCTCTCCCCTCCTGTTAAATAAAAAAGCATGACAAAGAGGACAGCTCGAAAGATTGATGTATGGTAAAGAGTATGGGGAATGGAATGTGAGATATGAATAAGTAATATGTATGTATTAAAATAGTAATAGATAGAGTAGTTAGTTAATGGAAAGTATGAACGAGGAAGGGAAAGAGAAAGATAACGTATGCGGCATGGAAGTGCGAGAAGCATTAATGATGGAACTGGAATGGATGTGTTAGTAGCCATAGACTCCGATTATGTTGGAGGTATAAATAAAAAAAAAAAAAAAAAAAAAAAAAAAAAAAAAAAAAAAAAAAAAAAAAAAAAAAACCTAACCTAAC
Organism: Archips crataeganus; assembly: GCA_947859365.1. Classification (NCBI taxonomy): domain Eukaryota; kingdom Metazoa; phylum Arthropoda; class Insecta; order Lepidoptera; family Tortricidae; genus Archips; species Archips crataeganus. The sequence goes on along the minus strand of OX402049.1, from coordinate 24,085,907 downwards.
CTAACCTAACCTAACCTAACCTAACCTAACCTAACCTAACCTAACCTAACCTAACCTAACCTAACCTAACCTAACCTAACCTAACCTAACCTAACCTAACCTAACCTAACCTAACCTAACCTAACCTAACCTAACCTAACCTAACCTAACCTAACCTAACCTAACCTAACCTAACCAGTTACGTTCGATCCGCGCTCTTGAACGTCACGAATTCCACGTGCTCCGCACTTAAAAAATCAAAAAAGTGGTTTATTTTTGCCGTAGCGACAAGTGCGATACACCACTGTGTTCGTCTCACCGCCGCGCGTGTGGGCGAAGTGTTTCCAAGTGTCTCCAGTGAAAACTGGAAAAGTTTATGTGAAATAACCTCACTTTTAGAGGTTAAGTGACAAATTTTCAACTTCAACCGCGTGCGCTGCACGATTAGTCGCTGCGACCTATTGGTTGCGGCGCATCGCCGTGTGCGCTTCAGCGCCCTCTTTCCGCCGAGCCAACTCGCGGATTTTTCCGCTGAGGAAATCCGGCGGAAAATTGAAAAAACTAAAAACCACGTGTCGGCGTGGTCGGACTTCTGGCGGTAGCAGAGCGACGCCACTTGGAGGGAACGTGCGCAGCAGTTGCAGTAGCCCGGAACCGCAAGTGGAAAAATTTTATGTCTTATAGTTTTTGAACAATAATTATTTTAGTTTCCAAACTTTGACTTTGATTTGTGCCCAAACCAGTTGTGACGCGCGGGTTTTAAGACCGTAGTAATTTGCGGGCACCTTGGTTTAACGTAACTATAGCTTTAGAAAAATTTTTATTCGGCTCTACCTCTGAAAAAATTTTAAAAAACTGGAATTTTGGTTTTTTCGAAAATTTTTTGACTTATTGTTTTATTTTAATATTGTTCTATATTGTGTCTTGTGCGCCTCGTCTTCTTGTATTTTTTGTGTATTTTTTCGTATTTTTGTGGCCAACCGTTCGGGAGATATTAATTTATTTCTAAATTTTGTTATAATTCCTAAATTAATTGTTTTTATTTATTTCCGACCACGGGATTGTGCTTATAGTGGGTGTATTATCCGACATAAGCCGTCGCGCGGGTCGGAAATTATTAAAATTAAAGAAGTTAGTCTTTTTTCGGCCATTTTGTTTTAGGTACCAGATTTTATTTCCTAATTATCTCCCGAACCCTTGGCCGTGGAAATTTGGGAAAACTTTTCCTGTGTGTTATTTTTCGGTCTCTATACGCTCCCACCAAAATTTTTTATTTCTGGCGCACAAGAATTTTTTGGGCTGGAAACGCTTTAGGGTGCAAGAGGAGGTTAAGGGAACACTGCTGGAGAAATCCCGGTAGTCCTCCGACGCCTGGTTCCAGAGTTATCAACTCCTAAAGTTGGAGTTTGACAGCTCGGCGGCCATTTTGCTTTTCTTTCAGCCGTTATAACTCGGGAACTGGGGGTCTCAGCGATCTGCGGTTTTCTTCAGTAGATCCGGGGGCTTGTTGACTACCCGCCCCTCTACTTTTCAGGCCATTTCAGGCCCTGAAAAATTTGTCTTCCGGAAGCGGTTCCGGCGGCTAGAGGAGTTAGAGCAAAGCCGGACATAGAAAATCCCGCAGTCCTACGACCACCGGGAGCGGAGTTGTTGGCGGTCAAAACTTGTGTTTGACAGTTCTGGCCGCCATCTTGGAGTTTTTCCACCTCCGATATCTCCGGAACGGTGTGTCCTAGAGTTCTGGGGTTTTCTTTGTTAGGGTGCCCGGTCGGAACTCTACCCGACGAGATCTTTTTCAGGAAGGATTTGGACAGTTTGTTCCTGAAAATTTTTCAGGACTCCGATCTTCCTGAAACGGGTCTCCAACGGTGCGTCTCGAAGAGCTCTCCTAGGGGAAGGAAACCGCGTTCCGATTGGACCATTGGTTCCTGAGATACGTCCTGGTATCGGTTTTCGGCGGCCATCTTGTTTTTGGTACCGGAAACTGTGACCGGTCATATCTCCTGAACCCTTGGAGCTAGCGGGACGTGCTTGGTGTCCCCTGGAAGCGCTCGGGGAGAGCTATCCTTTGGGTGGAGTAACGTTGCTCTACATAGAGCCGAAATAGGTTTAAGACGAAAAAATTTTTATTTTTACTGTTTTATTAGCTCTAAGTAGTTTTAGGACCTGTGCTGCGTAGCACAGATATATTGTATCTCAGGTACTAGCTCTACATAGAGCCAAACTATTGGAAAATTGTATTTTGACCAAAAATTTTTTATTTTTGTTGTTTTATTTCTGTGTACAAGACTAACTCTATGTAGAGTTGCTGATAAGTTGTTTCTGCTAAGTTATTAGATTTTTTCTCCTTGACATATTCCTAGTGTTGTCAGGAAGGGATTTGGACGGAGTCTGTGACTCCCAAAATTGTTTTATTACCCCTCTTCCGTGACCATAGTTTATCGTTGCTATTATTATTCTTATTTCTTTATTCTTCTTTGATTATATATTGCACGAGTCATAGATTATACAACTTTTACAAACGGTGACTTGTGCCATTGCTTTGGACGGTGTTTCCTTTTTACGAGGGAACTCACACTACCTCCGACATGTTCGGCCTTCGAACCCCTATTGGGAAGGCTGCCGGGAACAGGTCTATTCTTAATGAACCGAGCCCCGAGGCTAAGGATAGGCGGAGTTTTGGTGAGTGGGAGGCAGGATTGCTGAACACTACCCAGACTTTGTCGGGTGAAGCCGCCAAGGCGGGTCCTTCGGGGGGAGGGGGGAAACCGTCTAACCTGCAGAGCGGCAAACAGCCGACCGCGCCAAAAACCTCGAGCCCCAGTACGGAGCTAGTCTCTGATAGGATAGCCGAGGCGAGAAAGGTTCTCCATAAGGGCAAGACCCATCTTAATGCGGCTAAAAATATCAAGACAGAAATTAAAGTTGAGGTGACTGTCGCCCTTGACAGGTTGTACCAGCTGGTTAAGGGTGCTGTTGGAGCTTCGGGTGATGGTAAGCTTAGAGCTAAAGCAGAACAGGGGGGTCCGAAGAAGGTTGAGTCAAGGAAACCTACCACCGAAAAGACACCTCATCCTGTTGACCGTGAATTGGTAGAAAAGCTAGACGAACATCAGAAGCTGATCCTGGAAAATGGTAAAAGGATGGATGAGCTAAGAGAGACTTTGGAATTCACTTTGGAGAAAATGGCAGAAAGATCGTATGCCGATGTTGCAGCTGGCCACTCCGGGAAACCGTCTTGTGGGAGAGGTACCCTACATTCTGTGTGTGTCACCTCAAGGGATGAGACGGAAACCGGAGAGGTGGTCCTGGATAGGATCCGGAAGGCAGTTGATGCAAAGGAGGGGTGGATTGAGGTGGAGAAGGTTAGGAAAGCAAGGGATAGGAAGGTGATTATCGGGTTGAGGACGAGGGAGGATAGAGACAGGATTAAGGAAAGGTTGAAGAAGGATGCAGTCGGTCTCAGCGTCGAGGAAGTCGAGAACAAGGACCCGTTGCTGGTTCTCAGGGGTGTGCTCGCAGTAAATACTGACGAGGACATAGTGAAGGCCCTGAGGAATCAGAATCGGAGTGTTTTCGGTGACCTCGGCGCGGAGGACGATAGGATAAAAGTTAGGTATCGTAGGAGAATGCGAAATCCCCACACTAACAATGTTGTTATTAGCGTATCACCTGCTATCTGGCGCAGAATGTTGGATAAAGGTTCTGCACATATAGATCTCCAGCGTGTTCGGGTCGAAGACCAGACCCCGCTCATGCAGTGTACTCGCTGCTTGGGTTTCGGCCACGGCAAAAAGTACTGCACGGAGTCTGTAGACTTGTGCAGTCATTGCGGTGGCCCGCACCTGAGGGGCGAGTGCGCTGATTTCCTTGCTAATGTGCCACCAAGTTGCAAGAACTGCGTAAGGGGTGGCCTGGAGCGCGCGGAACATAATGCGTTTAGCTATGAGTGCCCGATTAGGAAAAGGTGGGACGATATAGCTAGGGCAACTGTTGCGTACTGCTAAGGGCAGCCAGGAGGTAACAAAGAGGTATACAATAGCACAGGCAAACCTCCGACGATCTAGGCTGGCGACCGATGAACTGATGATCGAGGCGGGAAGACGTAAAATTGCAGTTGCGTTGATCCAGGAGCCGTACGTGGGGTCGATTGGTGAAATGAGGGGCCGCAGGGGCGTGAGGATCTTTCAGGGCACCGGTGTGGATGGGGCACCTGTTAAAGCTGCAATAGCGGTTTTTGATCAGGAGTTAGATGTGGTACAGATCCCCCAACTCACCACAAATAACATCGTGGTGGTGAGGATCCGGACCGATGCCTGGAGGATCCATTTGGTCTCTGTTTATTTTGAATGCCCCCAACATGATTACCCTATAAGTGCGGACCTGGATCGCCTGGCCCACATAGACCAGGAGATCGGTTCGTCGGCATGGATAGTTGGAGGTGATGTCAACGCTAAAAGCGTATGGTGGGGAAGTCCTACGACTGACCACAGGGGGGAAGAACTTTCCGGCTGTCTGGACGAACTAAATCTGGCCGTACTAAATCAGGGAAACATACCTACTTTCGACACCATTAGGGGGGGGAAAAGGTACCAAAGCTTTGTCGACATCACGGCCTGCTCATCGGATATCCTGGGCCTTACGGACGCGTGGAGAGTGGAGGAGAATCTCACGAGCTCGGATCACAATGGCATAGTGTTTCACATCAACCTTAAAAGACCTAAAGGCGTGTGCATATCTAGGACAACTAGGAAGTTTAACACCAGGAAAGCAAATTGGGAGATGTTTCATGAGAAACTCAATCAATTATTTATAGGGAACAAAATTACAACTGCGGAAATAGCACAAATACACGATACACAACAATTAGAACAAACAACACAAAAACTGGTAGAGTCAATAGTAGCTGCATGCACACACTCGATGCCTAAGAAAAACTCTAAAGAAGTACTCACTGTGCCATGGTGGTCCGAGGAACTCGCGGAGATGAAGAGGGAGCTTACTCGGAGGAAGCGCAGGATCCGATGTGCGGCCCAAATCCGGAGACCCAAAGTCATAGGGGAGTACCTGGAACAGAAAGAAAGGTATGAATCGGCGGTAGCTAGAGCTCAGGTGGACAGCTGGAAAGAGTTTTGTGGGAAGCAGGATAGGGAGAGTATATGGGATGGGATTTATCGGGTTATAAGCAGAACAACGCGTAGGAGTGAGGACTTGCCGCTGGTGAGGGACGGAGTGACCCTGGATCCCAAGGGTTCTGTGGAACTGTTGGCTGAGACATTTTACCCGGCGGATATTAGAAGTGGTGACAATATCCAGCACCGAGATACCCGACTGAGAGCCGAATTGGTGAACGTTGGGGGACAAGTTGGTGCTTGTGACCCGCCGTTCACCATGGAGGAGCTGATTGTGGCGAGCGAGTCATTCAGTCCGAAAAAGGCTCCGGGTGAGGACGGGCTTACAGCAGATATTTGTCTTCGCGTGGTGAAGGCCCACCCTGAGCTCCTCTTGCTACTTTTTAATAAGTGCTTTGAATGTGAGTATTTTCCTGTCGCTTGGAAGAGAGCAGTTGTAATAGTGCTGCGGAAGCCTGGAAGAAGTGATTACACCGTCCCAAAATCCCACAGACCCATAGGCCTCTTATCGATATTGGGGAAAACTTATGAGAAGCTGTTGGTGACTCGCCTCAAGTACCATTTACTTCCAAGGATGAGCCCCCGTCAGTTCGGATTCATGCCCCAACGAAGCACCGAAGACTCCCTCTATAATCTTATGCAGTATATCCGCAAAGGATTGGAAGGAAAGAAATTGGTAACCATAATATCATTGGATATAGAGGGAGCCTTTGATAGTGCATGGTGGCCTGCTATCAGAGTCCGGCTGGCGGAGGAAAATTGCCCGTTAAACTTGAGGAGGGTCATCGACAGTTATCTTAAGGACCGTGAGGTAGTGGTCAAATACGCTGGGGAACAACACATAAGAACTACGGAGAAGGGTTGTGTGCAGGGTTCCATAGGAGGTCCGATACTATGGAATCTCCTGTTGGACCCACTCCTTAAAGGTCTTGAGGACGGAGGTAACTTTTGTCAGGCTTTCGCAGACGATGTTGTGATGGCCTTCATGGGAGGGTCGTCACAGGAGGTGGAGAGGCAGGCAAACCTCGCTCTGGAACATGTTTGGGCGTGGGGGGTTAAGAACAAATTGAGATTTGCCCCTCATAAGACAAGCGCGATGGTCATTACGAACAGACTTAAATATGACACCCCGCGCCTAGTCATGGGCGGGATCGAGGTAAGTTTGGTTGATGAGGTGAAACTGCTGGGGGTGACTATAGATAAGAAGCTCACATTTAATACTCATATAAACAACATTTGTAGAAAAGCGACAGGTATTTATAGACAGTTGGCAAGGGCGGCAAGAGTGAGCTGGGGTCTCCATCCAGAGGTAGTTAGGACCATTTATACGGCTGCCATCGAGCCGGTGATTTTGTACGCGGCTAGTGTTTGGGCACCGGCCGCGGAAAAAATCATGACAAAGAGGAAGTTTGAGGTTGTGCAGCGTGGTGTCGCGCAGAAGCAGTGTGGTGCCTACCGAACTGTCTCCCACAATGCAGCGTTGCTTTTGGCAGGGATGCTCCCTCTCGACCTCCGAGTCCGTGAGGTGGCCTCATTATACGAGGCCAAGAAGGGAGCAGATCTGCCACAGCTGGGTGGTAGGGAGGTGGAGAGGAGGGGATCGGCACTGGAGGCGCCTCATCCAGCGGAGCAGACGGCTATAGACTTTGGTATTTTGGGAAACCAGGAGGCCCTGGATCAGAGTGGCAATTTTCACAGCAGAATTTATACCGATGGGAGCAAGATTGGTGGTAGGGTCGGCGCCGCATTGTCAATATGGCAAGGTGACGCCGAGACTAGGGCCGTCAAGCTTGCTCTCTCGGATTATTGCACAGTCTACCAAGCTGAGCTCCTGGCGCTGCGCGAGGCCACGAGAGTGGCTCTTAACAGCAAAGGGTCTTCTTTTGGGATCTACAGTGACTCAAGGGCGGCTCTACAGACTATCACCAACAATCGTTGCCTCCACCCGCTGGCCATAACTGCAAGGGAGAATATTCGATCTATCTCCCTTCAGGGCCGGGTAATATCCCTGTTCTGGATTAAGGCACATGCGGGTTTGGATGGCAATGAGAGAGCCGACCATCTCGCCAAGGAGGCAGCTGTGGGTTCCAAAAGGAGACCCAACTATGACCTTTGCCCGGTATCACACATCAAGCGAATCCTCCGTGGGGATACGCTTGATGTGTGGAACCAGAGGTACAAGGCTGGTACAGCCGCTTCGACTACGAAGGTATTCTTCCCGGATGCTGTGGAAGCTTATGGTATGGTCAGGAAGATAGTTCCTCGGGGTATGTTGACTCAGGTGTTGACTGGGCACGGTGGGTTCTCTGAGTATTTAAGTCGGTTTAAATGCAAGGAGGATCCATCGTGCTCTTGTGAACCAGGTGTTCCGGAGACGGTGGTCCATCTAATTTTAGAGTGCCCTATATATAGTATGGAAAGATTTAATATTGAGAACCAGGTAGATGCGAAATTAACATTAGAAAGCATCCAGGAAATAATAAAAGGCAAGCATAGGGAGAAGTTCCTAAATTACTGTAAAAACATAGCGAGTAAGGTAATTGTAAAGAATAAAAACAGATGATGAAAGTATGTTAAGATAATATACTGCGTTATATTAAAAATTAGCATACATTAAATTGTTAGAAAATATATTAAGCATTATAGTTTTAAATATGTAGTAAATAATATTGTTTAACTATGTTAGAAAATGGATACTTGTGAGTTATCTTGGCCTGTGTAATGTGTAGTACTGTTAAAATGTATAAATATTTAGAATGTATAAGGGTTTGTTGTGTGGCTTGGTGGTTATTTTTGTAATAAAGACATTAAATGTACCCTATAACCCAATCCCCTAATAGTTTTAAGTAAAGAATGTGTGTGGATGAGTAAAAACGGTATGCTTGAAAGATAGACGGGAGTGGTAACAGAGGCCGGAATGAATGATAAGAGACAAAAATATGTAATTAAACTAGGAGATAGATAAGATAGATTAGTGACACTAGTTTAAGGGTCGGAAACCCGATAGTAAGTACGAGGATGGAAAAGAGAAAGAACCAGTATGTGGCATGACTGAGACCAGCGAATAAGCGAGAACTGGAATGGACAGGATTTGTGGATACAGACTCATAGACATAAGTCAGAGGTAGTGTAGAAAAAAAAAAAAAAAAAAAAAAAAAAAAAAAAAAAAAAAAAAAAAAAAAAAAAAACCTAACCTAACCTAACCTAACCTAACCTAACCTAACCTAACCTAACCTAACCTAACCTAACCTAACCTAACCTAACCTAACCTAACCTAACCTTTTTTTTTTTTTTTTTTTTTTTTTTTTTTTTTTTTTTTTTTTGGCCTTGGAAAAATCCTTTATGGATTCCACTGGCCCGGGGAGGCCGGTGGATATGTGGGATTCCCGCCCCAGAAGGGGGCGGTGTACCCACTAAAAACCCCAGGGTGTTCCACTTCGTCGCCGATAAGCAATCGGGCTGTGGGAACTTTACGCATCCACGGCCCGGCAGCACGGCGGTATGTCCGCTCACGGACCCATCTCCAGGAGACCTGCACGTCTCCTGTCTCCTCCACTGTAGGCGCGCCGAAACACTTGGCGCGCCTACCAGCTCAACAGGACCTTAGCGGCGGGGGACGGGCATCCCCGTGCCCATCTCCCGCAGTCCTATTAGGGCGGTATTTGGCGGTTATGGATTAACCGCCTGCGCCCGACACGCCTGCGGCGCAGGGGCTGGGAAGATGGGTCTTCCTCGCGCTCCCGCTCCGCACCCTCTTTGAGTGCCATGACCTCCTCACAGTAGGAGGCCATGGCAGTCCACGATTTCTCGCTGTCGGTCATGGTTTTGACGACGGCCGGCAGCGAGAGGTCAGTTCCAATCACCGCCGTGAGGCGGGCTCGCTGCTCGTCGAAGGCGGGACACACTTGCAGCGTGTGCTGCGCCGTGTCCTCCGCCCCACCGCAGTGGTGACACATTGGCGTTGTTTCCCTCCTTGCAACCTTACACAGGTATCTGCCGAAACAACCGTGTCCCGATAGTACCTGCGTTAGGTGGAAGGAAACAACGCCCCATCTCCTTTCGACCCATCCCTGCAGGACGGGCCGCACTCCCGATATGGTCCAGTGGCCGGCGCTCGGCTGCTCCAAGGCCACCAACCATTTCCGGAAGAGGGTTTGGCGAGAGATCTCTCTCCATCGCCTAACCTCTTCCGGACACGGCTGTTCTCCTCTGGTGCGCGCCTCGGCTACTCGGCGGTAGACCTCGTTCAGCACCTCGGCATCCAACTCCCAGGGTGGGGTCCCTGCCATCACGCAGGCCGCCTCGAACGAGGTGGTGCGGTACGCCCTCGTTGCCCTTACCGCCATGACCCTTTGCGGTCGCCGCAGTTGGGTCTTGTTATGGGCGGAAAGGGCATTTACCCATATGGGTGCCCCGTAGAGGGCCATCGACCGCACCACACCCGTGTACAGTCGGCGGCAGCCCGCCTTCGGCCCGCCCACGTTCGGGAGGAGCCGGCTCAGTGCCGACGCTGTGCCAAGTAGTTTTGGAGCCAAGCGCCGGAAATGCTCCTCGAAGTTCCATCGGCTGTCGAGGACGAGTCCCAGGTACTTCATCGTCTTCCCGACGCCGATGGAAACTCCGCCCACCATTATGCTGGCATTTCCTGGAGGTGCCCTCCGAGGCCCATGAAAACAGATGGCCTCAGATTTGTGCAGGGCAACCTCTAGTCCCAGCCTCCGTATCCTGTCCACGATTAGGGCCACCCCAGCAGTGGCCAAGATGGACGCATCGCGAAATGTGGCCCCTCGGGCCGTTACAAGGGTGTCGTCGGCGTAACAGGTTACGTCTACCCCCCGCAAGTTGGCGCCACGTAGCGCCCAGTCGTAACCAATGTTCCACAGGAGCGGTCCTAAGACTGACCCCTGTGGGACACCGCACGACATCTCGCGCTCCACCCATTCATCCTGTGTGGGGTAGCGGATCGCCCTCTCGAAAAGATACGACCCAACCACCCTACGCAGGTACTCCGGCACGTTGTGGTACCTGAGGGCCTCCTTGATGGTTTCCCAGGGAAGGGTGTTGAAAGCATTGGCGATATCTAGAGATACCGCCAACACCACCTCCCCCCGGGAAACCGCGTCATCCGCTAGAGCCCTCACCCGCGCAATGGCGTCGATGGTGGACCTGCCCCGACGAAATCCGTACTGGCACGCACTTAGGTTCGGCCCTTGTCCCTCTAAATGACCTATCAGCCGGGAAGCCACTATTCGCTCAAAGAGCTTCGCTCCCTCGTCCAAAAGTACGATCGGCCTGTATCCCGAAGGGGAGTCACCCGGTCGCCCTTCCTTCCGCAGGAGCACCAGCTTTCCGCACTTCCACGAACGTGGGATGCACCCCTGCTCCAGACACGAAGAAAATAGTGCCCTCACTCTTGGCTCCAAGGGGCCCAGCGCCAACACCCAGGCTCGGCCGGGAATACCGTCGGGACCAGGGGCAGTGTTTTTGGCCTTAAGCCTCAACACTGCGGCTCCCAACTCTCCCTCTGTCACCTCGGGTGCGACTTCTCCCTCCGTTGGGGACACTGAAGCCATGCACGGGGGCTGGTGTTCACCCCGTCGTGGGAAGAGGGTTCCCACGATTCGGCTCAGAAGGTCCGGCTGGAGGCTTTGCGTGAGTGGAGGGGCCCAGGGGTGAAGTTTGCACCTCACCGACTTGTACGGCCGCCCCCACGGGTCGCTGTTCAGAGCCTCCAACATTTCCTCCTCCGCCAGGTCTTTGGCTTGGCCAATGGCTAAGCTGAGGGTTTTGCTGGCCGCTCTGTAGCTTTCGTATAGCTCATCCTCTGCCGTCAGGTCTCGCCTCCTCCGCCTTCGGCTCCTGGTGTATTGGCGTCTCGCAGCCACGCATGCCTTGCGCAACTGCGTTAGCTCTGCGGACCACCAGTACACGCTCCGCCTCGGCCCTGTGGGCTTGGCCCGCGGCATTGCGGCATCGCATATTTGAGCCATGGCCCCACTGAGCCAGGATGCTTCTTCCTCTACACTTCTTGGTCCTTCGGGCGTCTCCGGCCAAGCTTGGACCAGGGCCGCTGCGTGCAGCAGGTCCCGATCGAGCCGTTTCGTTGCCCATCTGGGACTGTCGTCTCTTCGGGGACGACTCAGGTCGTCCGGCGTAGTGTGGTGGGCGCAGACTTCGTACCGGATGTATCTGTGGTCCGATAACGTTTCCACGCCCTCCAACACTTCCCAACCTTGGACACGGCGCGCCAGGGCAGCATTTGCAAACGTGATGTCCACGATGGAGCCTCCCTGTTGCCGCACGCACGTATCGACCGTCCCTCGGTTAAGAACCTCCAACCCTACGGCCACTGCCCACTCTGTGAGCACCTCACCGCGTACGTCAGTCGCAGTAGAGCCCCACCCCGTAGATTTGGCATTAAAGTCCCCCGCAACCAGCAGCAGTTCGGGGCCACTTCTGCCAATCAGGGCCTGCACATCGTCGAGAAGCACCTCGAAGTCGGCTAGGCTTCTGTTCGGCGAGAAGTACACTCCCACCACCATTATACCCCCGATGATGGCAGCCACGAAGCCGTGGCCCCGCACCACGCTTTCAAGCGGAGCAGAGCCGGCCGATGGTTGAGTGGCCAAGGCCACGAGGCTGTCGAGGTCCCCCACCCAGTTGTCTCTGGCTGGGACCGAATATGGTTCGGTTACCACTGCGACATGGATCAACCACTCCGCCATGCTCTGGAACAGGAGGTCCTGTGCTCTGGCGCAGTGGTTGATATTCGCCTGCAGGAAGCGTATAGGAGCCATTACTACTCGACTATTATCTCAGCCTCCTCGTCCTGTTGCTCGACATTCGAGTCTTTTCGGGTATTCCGCCCCAGAGTAGCCTGGGAGTCAGCGCCAGCCGTTCTCCGCTTACTTTTAGGTGGATCACAGGCTTTGCTGCCTACCCTATGGTTGGCTGCTAGCCCGGCCTCGGCACACAGCGGGCAGTGTGCAGATGATGTGCAGTTGCCAGCGACGTGGCCGGGACGCCCGCAGCGGTAGCAGGCTCGGCTGCGGTCCACCTCCGACTTACATTTGGCGGCCACGTGGCCCACCTCGAGGCAGCGGAAGCAGCGCAGGGGGCGGGCATCGAGCAGTTTGACCTGCGCCGACACCCAGCCTACCAGCAGCCTTCCCGCCTCCACCACCTTCTTCGCCGCCGGGATAGGGCAGCGCAGCCACACGACACCCAGCCCGGAGGGGCCGCGGACGACCTCTCCTGACCTGATGTCGGTCTCTTGGCAGCCTCCCACCCGGGCGACCGCCGCAACCACCTCGGGAAACAGCACAGACTCATCTAGGCCCGAGATACGCAGCTCTGCGCATTTTGTGGGCCTAGAGATCCGCACTACTTCCGGGTCAACAACCTCCGCTAACCTCTTGGCCAGAGCGTTTGCTTTATCGCCACTTGAGGTGCCGGGCACTTCCATAACGTAGGCCCCTGTTTGAGCCTTTCTGAAGCGAAGACCTGAAATTCCCAGCTCCTTAAGCCGCACCTTCCTCTTAACCTCAGCAAGGACAGTGCCAAAGTCGGCCCCTTTATCCGCTGCTTTTGGCTCCAGCAGCGTTACAACAACGGCAGCTGACCGAGGTGAACGGAGCTTTCTGGCCTTGCTCTTTTTCCCTCTGGGTGGCTTCGGGTGTTCGCCATTTCCGACCTGCTGATCTACGCCATCTTTTTTCTTCTTCTTTCGCCTTCCTTTCTTGCCTACCTGCGTCCACTCCGATGACGTACTAGGCCTTGCAGGTGGTGGAGGCGTTGGGGGCCTTGGATTCGGGGTCGGGTTTTTCGTCTTCTTTTTCCTTTTCCTCTTTTTTTTAGGTGCCGCGCCAGAACGAGGACCTGTACCAGAAGTTGGCACTACCTCAGCCTGCTTGTCTGTCCTGGCACTCCTGGCATCCGCCGCCAGAGGTGGTCGCACAGGCTTTTCCGGCAACAGCCGGTCCTGAATGCCGGCCAAGCGTGCATCAAGGTACGGACCGACGTGAGCCATTATCGCTCTGCACAGATGGTCCATTTCTGTGGCAGGTGGGAAGGCAGCAACACGTCTATCCATATTTTCACCCTGGGGAGGCCGCGCAGGGGGCGGTTTCTCCTTGTCTTTTCCGGTTTGAGGGGGTGGCGGACTACCCTGCTTCCGCATCCCTTCCAGGGTCATTTTCATTTCGGCCAGCTCCTTTCGGAGGCTGGCCATTTCGGTCTGAAGTCGGTTGTTGTCGGCCTGCAGCCGAGCTGTCTCTTCAGTAGCCGTGCGTCTGCTGAGCTCCGAAAACGCATCAGCGATCGCGACAGCCGCCTCTTTCAAGCTCTTGACATATCCTCCTGACAAGTTCTTTGATTTTGTGGCAACTTTGGTGATGATTGCCACACTGTCAGCCACCTGTTGACCAAGATCTTGGTTGGCCTCTGCATCCTCTGAGTCAGTCCTTGCTAGAGAAGAAGTGTCCATCTGGTACCCTTGACGGGTCCTAATGGACATCTCCTGCACCTCCATCTCGGCCTTCAGCCGGAGCTCTTCCCTAAGAGCCCGGTTGTAGGCTTCCTTCGCTCTGGCCAGTCCTACATATTTGCCCGATGTTGGTGGGCGGCCTCTCCCTTTGGCCTTTGGCTGTCCTTCCCCAGCCGAGGCGCATGTAGACCCTTCATCACTTGAGCTGAGAACAGATGAAGCAGGGCGCAATCGCTTCCGCTTCCGCTTCACCCGCTCAGCTGCATCCGGGACGTCCTCAAGATTGCTTCTGCCAGTAGACTCGTGACCTGCAGTCTCCTGGGAAGCAAAGTTGACTTCCGAGCTCGTGTTGGCCCTAGGTTCGGGCTCTTGGCAATCAATTTGCCGTGTGAGGCGTACAGTGCAGTCGCGCACTGATACGCCAAGACGATTTTGGTCCGGGATCTGAGTCGCGGACGAACTAAATTTAAAACTTGGGCTTTCAGTGCCCACGAAGTGATAATTGCCCCCCCCAGAATACGATGGGGCTGTCCGTGGGATGGTAACGGAGAGGGATTCTCCTCGAGACGAGGTACCCTCCTGGGGTAGTTTCTCTTTGTTATCACTCATGCTCCTTTGATGAGGGGTGCGGTCCCCTGCTCCTTTTAAAGAGGGAGCCCTCTCCTCTTTTTTAAGGGGTGAGTTCCCCTTGTGTTGCAGTTACGCCAACCCGTTCGCCACTAAAGTGGCACATCCGGCAAACCGCTAGCCCAGGCCAGACCCGTTCAGTCCACCAGACCTACTTGTCTCCGGCCTGGTACTGGATACGCTGCAACCCGCATCCATAACCACGATAAGGAGCTGTTATCCCCTCTGCGTCCCCGTAGTCCCCTGCTGCAGGAGAGACAGGGAGCAGGAAAGCGGCGCACCCTTTCACTAGGGCACGCCCGCCTCGCTTGGCCCAGGATGGGCTCCACCGAGGCTGTGCCGCTCTTGGTCACCCTTTCACTTCGAGCTTAAAGGCCCGAAGATCATTAAGGGGTCAAGCCCCCCCACCACGACAAGGTAGCGACACCCGGGGGGGAACCTAACCTAACCTAACCTTTTTTTTTTTTTTTTTTTTTGGTGTGGAAAATGCACCTTATGCATCGTCTCCGTTCGGGGAAACGGAGGTATGTGGGGCTCTCCCCAAGGGGGCCTACCCACTAAAAACCACACGGATTCCCTCGTTTGCCATTGTGAACGCCACGGGAGCAAAATGTGTCACCGCAACGCCCACTGGCCGCCCCGGGATGGGGCTCCTCTGTCGACACCGTGCAATGCGGGCTCAGCACTCCCCGACCTCCCCCGCTGGTGAAGGATTGTTTAAAGAGGTTTACTCCTCGTGGCTTCCGCAGATGCCCACGTTCCCGGCAAGCCGGGGTTACGTGCCCTCACGTTAGCTTCCGCGCCCTCATGTACTGCTCTGAAAGCAGAGCGGTACCGAGAGCACGGTCGCATCCGCCCACCAGGCTCCCCCTCGCCTTTCCCTGTCCGCCGTGGCAGAGCAGGTACTCAGTTCGGGTTCGCCGACGTCAAAGGCGCCCGCCCAAGGGCGGGGCGCCGTCCTCAAAAGCGGACCCACTAATGGGCCCGCTACCCTCCCCCCCAGTGTGTCAGCAGACCCCCACAGGCCATGGGCCCAACCGCTACTCTTCTCCCCCTTAACCACCAGGGTTAACAGGGGAGAACCGTAACGGTCGTGCAGCCCAGACGATAACCTGAACTATGGCCCGGGCACATGTGGAAATTGCCGACCCCCTCCCCCCCAGTGTGTCAGTAAACCCCCACAGGCCATGGGCCCAACCGCTACTCTTCTCCCCCTCAACCACCAGGGTTAACAGGGGAGAACCGTAACGGTCGTGCAGCCTAGACGGTAGTAGGTACCACTACTTCCGCCCGGGCACATGTGGAAGTTACCGACCCCCTCCCCCCCAGTCAGTCAGTCAATCCCCACAGGCCATGGGCCCAACTGCTACTCTTCTCCCCCTTAACCATAGTGTCCAGGATTAAAAGGGGAGAACCATAGCAGTCGTGCAGTCCAGACCATGCATGCGGACCATACATGGCCCGGGCACATGTGGAGATTGCTGACCCCCACCCCCCCAGTCGGATATTAGCCAACGGTTAACTAAATCCCCGAAGGAGTTAATTA
Source organism: Archips crataeganus (assembly GCA_947859365.1). Taxonomy (NCBI): domain Eukaryota; kingdom Metazoa; phylum Arthropoda; class Insecta; order Lepidoptera; family Tortricidae; genus Archips; species Archips crataeganus. Next base: position 24,070,138 of record OX402049.1, on the reverse strand, counting down.
ACCGTTGTTGCCCAGGGTGCACCGTCCCAGGCGTTACCCTTCCCCACCCCATGAGGCCTACGCCTCGGATAGAAGGGAGTGGTAACGCCCGGGCACTCGAGGAGGTTTCCGACTTCGCACCCCAACCTAACCTAACCTAACCTAACCTAACCTAACCTAAACCTAACCTAACCTAACCTAACCTAACCTAACCTAACCTAACCTTTTTTTTTTTTTTTTTTTTTTTTTTTTTTTTTTTTTTTTTTTTTTTTTTTTTTTTTGACGGTGGGAAAATGCGTTACGCATACGACCGCGCCGTGGGGACGGCGCGGAAGTTATGTGGGACTCACCTCCCCCGTAACCTCCTTCCCTAATGGAAGGAGGGGGGGAGGCATACCCACTAAAAACCCACCGGTATTCCCTCTCTTGCCATTTGCGGATGCCATGGGAGAGTTTGGAGTCACCACAGCATCCGCTGGCCGCCCCAGCCTATGCCGGAGCTCCCGCGCCAAGAGAGGGGGGACCGGAATACTTGGTCCCCCCCCTAGACGTGTGGGCTGTTACGGCCGACAGAGGATCCCCATCCCCCGTCGGCTAGCACCACTAGGGAAGGTTGGCGGCGAACTGTCGCCGCCTCCTTCCCGTCCGTCTGCGCCGGAGCGGGTTCGCGAGGGGATCATTCTCGCGTTCCCGCTCCCTCTCCTCCTTCTGCGACATTACGTCGTCGCAGAAGGAGGTGACGGCCTCCCAGGACGTCTCGCTCTCCAGCATTGCGCGTACAACGCTGGGGAGCGAGAGGTCGCCGCCAATCGTCGCCGCCAGTGTGCGGCGCCGCTCAGCCCATGCGCTGCACACCTCCAAGGTGTGCTGGGCTGTGTCCTCGGCGGCGCCGCACTCGTGGCACGACGCCGTCTCCTCCCTACCCGCCACCCTGTGCAGGTACCGCCCGAAGCAACCATGCCCGGACAGCACCTGCACCAGGTGGAAAGTCAGGGACCCGTGATCCCTCCCGCACCATTCCTGGAGCACCGGGTGGATGGCTGCGATCGTGCGTAGGCCGTATTCAGCCTCCGCAAGCTCTGCCGCCCAGCGCTCCAGCACCTCCCCTCTCTGGACCTCTTTGGCCCGGGCCAACTCCTGGGGAGCGAGGGACTCCCCCCGCTCCCTTCGTTCCACCTTGGCCCGGTAGGCCTCGGCAAGCCCGACCGCCTCGATCTCCCACGGAGGGGAGGCTGCGAGGGCTCCAGCCGCCGCCCAGCCCACCGTTCGGTAGGCCCGGGCCATCCTCACCGCCATGACCCTCTGGGGCCTTCGGAGGAGGGCTTTGGTGGTGGCGGTGAGGGACTCCGCCCATATAGGGGCCCCGTACAGGGCCATACTCCTAATGACCCCTGCAAACAGGCGTCTGCAGGGGGCATTAGGTCCGCCCTGATTGGGCAGGAGCCGGCCCAGGGCTCCCGCCGCGCCCGCGAGTCGGGGAGCCAGTCTGCGAAAGTGCTCCCCGAACTCCCATTTGCCGTCGAGGGTAAGGCCCAGATATTTTATGTGGGCCCTCACCTCGACGGCCTCGCCGTTGACGCGCAGGGCGGCTCCGCGCGGCAGCCTCCACCGGGGCCCTCGGAAGCAGAGAGCCTCCGTCTTGGGGAGGGACACTTTCAGGCCCAGCGCCTCGATCCGCCGGATCACTAGGGTGGCTCCCACCTCCGCCCTTCTTGCCACCTCTTCGAAGGTGGTGCCCCGGACGGCGATGAGGGTGTCATCTGCGTAGCAGTACACCGCCATCCGGGGCAGCACCCTCGCGCGGATGACCCAGTCGTACCCGACGTTCCATAATAGGGGCCCTAGCACGGACCCCTGCGGAACGCCACTGGTCACCGGCTGGGCCATCCGAATCCCCCCCCTCCCCGTGTAGAGCACTACCCGCCCCGTCAGGTAGTGCCCCACAACCCTCCGGAGGTAGAGGGGCACCCGGTGATACCGGAGCGCCTCCTCTATCACTCCGAAGGGGAGGGATCCGAAGGCGTTGGCGATATCGAGAGATACCGCCACGGCCCCCTGGCCCCTCCTGGCCGCATCTTCGGTGAACCCCTTCAGGGCGGATAGGGCGTCCAACGTGGACCGCCCTACCCGGAACCCGAACTGGTTCCCCGCAAGATCCGGCCCTTCGCTCGTCAGATGGTGGGCGATCCGGGAAGCGATCACTCTCTCGAGGAGCTTCCCGGTCTCGTCCAGCATGACGAGCGGCCGCCACCCGGAAGGAGAGTCCGCCGGTCTGCTCTCCTTCCGCAGGAGGACCAGGCGGCCCTCCTTCCAAATTTGGGGAAACTGCCCCGCGGCCAGGCAGCGGTCCATTAGGCCGCAGAGCCGGTCCCCCAGGTGCTTCGCCGCGATCGGAAGCACCTTCCCCGGGACGCCATCGGGCCCAGGTGCCTTGCGGCACCCCTTGAGTCGGCCCACCACCCTCGCCATTTCCTCCCCCGTCACTGGGGGAACGTCGACGGGGGCAGCGGGCTCCTCTTCTGGCGGCGCCATCCGCGGCGGGTCGAAAGGCGGGCTTGCGGGGAAGAGGCCGTCGACCACCGCGGCGAGGACTCCCGGCTCGAAGTCCTCCGTGGGGGGGGACACCTTCAGTTTAGCCCGTACCATTCGGTACGGGCGACCCCACGGATCCTCGTCCAGCGTGGCCAAGAATTCAGCATGAGCTGAATCCTTGGCACGCGCGATGGCCGCCTTGAAGGCGGCCTTGGCTGCGCGCAGCTCGGCGAGGAGCCTCTCCTCCTCGCCCGGCACCCGAGTCCGCCTCCTTCTGCACCGGGTAAAGGCGCGGCGGGCTCTGTCGCTGGCGGCTCGGAGGTCCGCCAGGTCCTGCGACCACCAGTATACGGCCCGCCTGGGCGCACCCTTTCGCGCCCTCGGCATGGCCGCGTCGCATATGGCCGTCAGGTCCTCGCGGAACCTGACGGCCCTCTCGTCGACCCCCATGGTGTCGGGGGGGTCGGCGCACCACGCCTGGACCACGGCGGCCTCCTCCGCCCGGTCCCGATCGAGGCGGGAAATCGCCCACTTTGGGAAATCCCCGCCCCGCCCTCCCACCGCCCGGGCCTGAGGCCCGCGGGGCGCTTTGGAGACCCTGAAGCGGATGTAAAGGTGGTCCGACAGGGTCTCCACCTCCTCCAGGACGCGCCACTGGCTCACACGAGCGCCGACAGCAGGGGTTGTGAACGTGAGGTCCACAATTGACCCCCCCTGCTGTCGGACGCAGGTGTTGGCGCGCCCTACATTTTGCAGGACCAGGCCGATCATGGCGGCCCAGTCCCGCAGAAGCGCCCCTCTTTGGTCTGTGATGGGGGACCCCCACGCCGCGCACTTGGCGTTGAAGTCCCCCATCAGGACCACTTGGGCCGGTGATGCTCTTTGAACCACCGGCTCCAGGCCCCCCAGGAACCTCTCAAAATCTGAGAGGGGCCTGTTGGGGGAGAAGTAGACTCCGATGACGACTACTTCTCCCCAGTTTGCCGCCGCGTATCCAGCGCCCCTCTCTCTTAGCGAGAGGCGCTGCTGCCCGGCAGCCGGCACCACCACGCCCACCAAGCCCTCCGTGTCCCCAACCCAGTTTTGCTGGGGGGGGACGAAGTAGGGCTCGGCGACGACCGCCACGTCGATGCGCCACTCGGCTAGGACCTGCATTAGCAGGTCCTGTGCGCGAGCCGAGTGGTTGGCATTCACCTGGAGGAGCTCGTAATGCAGGTGTGCTGGCATTACGACACCTGCATTACGGGCTCCTCAATGGCCAGATGGCCGCCACGTTCGGTTGAGGCCCGGGTCAATGGGGCCTTACCCTTGACCGAAGGGGGGGCGCATTTAGTTCCCCCCATCGTGTGGTTGTGCGGTCGGCCCGCTTGGGCACAGACCGCACACTTCGGCGCCGCCTCACAGGCCGCTGCCAGATGGCCCTCCTCGCCGCAGCGGAAGCATTTGTTGCCGTGCTCGGCCGTTGACGGGCACAGGGCCCTGGTGTGGCCCAGCGCCATGCACTTGTAACAGCGCATGGGCAGGGCCTCCACCGGCGCGACAGTGGCCAGGCACCAGCCGATGGCCACCCTCCCCGCTGTGGCTGCGGCCTTTGCAACCACAGCGGGGCAGCGGATGATAACAGAGCACTGCCCCCATTGGCTGGCTCTGATAGCCCCTACCTTGATTTCGGTAGGGGCGCAGCCTCCCTTAGTGGCCATGACGGCGACAATCTCCTCCCGGCTCACTGATTCGTCAAGGCCAGTAAGCCTCAACTCAGCGGATTTGGTGGGCCGGGTCACCTCCGCCAAGTCACCGATGGCCTGGCGGAGCATCTCGGCGAGTTGGTCAGCGCTAGGCCCAGGGCTGTCGCCGCCCACTTCCAGCATTCTGGAGCCGGTCATGGTCGTTTTGATTTTGACCGTCTCCAGACCGGCCTCCGAAAGGCGGACGGAGGCTCTGGCTTTCGCCATCACCTCCACGTAGGTAGCCCGCACACCCTCCTTCAGGGTCACCACGAGGGCGGCCGTACGTGGGACCCGAATTTTGGCCGCCCTCGGTGCGGAGGGCCTCGATGTGGGAGTGGTTTGGGGTTGGGGTTTCCCCTTCCCGCCCTTGGCCTTGCGGCCCACCACCCTGGTCCAGGGCGTTTCCGCCGCAGTATGGCCGGTGGGAGCAGTTTCCTGCTGCCGGCTTGGTCCCGGGGTGGTCTGCGGCTTGGGACCAGACTGGCGCCTGGGACCGGTATGTGGTCCCTCTTCCCTACCTCCGTTGGTGGGGGGAGGTGTAGGGGCCCTATTAGGCTTTTTGGCCTTGGGGGCCGTTGGGCCAGCGGGTCGGCGCATGGCACCGTCCGCCAGATTCGGCTGGGCCCTTGGGCGAGGCGGGGGCTCCAGGCGCCTGTCAGCCGCGAGCGGGGGTCTTAGGACCGGTTCTGGCGGGAGTCGTGACTCCAGCTCCCCTAGGCGGGCATTTAACATCCCGCCCAGGGATATTTGGAGGTCACGCCTCAGCTCCTCCATCAGCTCCCTCACATCAGGGGCTGCTGGGTCGCGAGCTGCCTTGGCGGTGCTCGCCCGCGATTTCTCGAAGGCCTGTTTAAAGGCCTTCAGTTCCGCACGAACAATGTCCAGCTCTCGAGCGAGCCGGTTGTTGTCCGCTCGGAGACGGCGGTGCTCCTCGGCAGGAGTGATCGTCCGCAAAGCTTCAACCGCGTCGATCACTCCTGCAGCGGCTGTATTTATTGCGCCCCAGACTGTGCCCTTGAGGTGGCCACTCTTCCGGACTTGCTCCTGGATTGTGGCCACGTTCAGGAGCGCCGCAGCAACCAGGGTCTCCTTGGTTTGTGGTTCAGGGATGCGAAGCTCGTCGCCCCCATCGACCTCGTGCGCGACAACCATGTCGCGGTAATACCGGCGAGGGCCAGGTTCCTCGTCCGAGTCCGCCACGTTCTCCACCTCAGAGACTATTATGGCAGGACGACCACTGGCCGCTGCCACGAGACTCCGACGCCGTCCTGTAAGGGCGCCTCTGCGCGCCGACCCAATTTTTGGTGACTTTGGTCCCTCAACCAGGGTCACCGTCGGCCGTTTCCGGGTGATATGCTTATTCAGCTCTTCACCCAAGGAAACTTCTGGGAGGTCTGTCTCCAGAACCATCTTTGAAGACTCCTCTCCCTCTCCCTTCTCCGATTCGGACGCGTCCGAGATGGTGACGACGCGCCGCTCTTCATTCCTCTCAGCAGGGCTCCTGTCCCTGGTTCCATCCTTAGGCTCTTGCGCCTTTACCCTCCCTTTGGCTCCCGGTCGGAGCCGCGGAAAGTTAAGGCGATAGGCTGAAACCTTGCCCTCTGGAGCACCACTATAGACTGCTTCGTCTCTCGTGTTTGGCAGCTCCGTCTCCAGCGCCATGCTTAGGCTGGACGGCTGCCCTCTCTCCTTCTTTGAGAAGGCCGTGTCCGTAGCTCGGACAATGGCCCTCTCCGCCTCTTCCTCCGGTTGCGACATGAGACACGCCGCTTCCTTTGGAAGGCAAAAAGTTTTGTTGTTGGGGGGGGGGGGGTTTTTTTGACAACTCATTTTTGTACCCACGAGAATGGAACGAAGGGTTTGCACTACCGGGTGACGTCCATTCCGGTAGTGCGGCTACTTACTGTGGAGGTCGCCAGGTATCCACAGGTTTTAACGACTTCACTGTCGGGTGTTATAGAGTGTCCTTCTCACGGGCCGGCCAGTTAAGGCAAGCCCTCCGCTCCGCAGTATTCAAAACATACCCCATTAACGCCACGACTGGGGTCGTTGAATTGGATCTGCGGGCTACGGAAGGAGAAGTGGCGTGGGCTTCTCCACAAGGCCTTCGGTTAGGAAGGCCGCCCCAGTTCCCCCCCAGTGTTTGGTTCGCGGGAGCTATTGCCCCTACCCGCCGCGAGGCAGGCATTCCCCTATCCACCACCTGGGGACGCGCCACGTCGGAGTACACCTCTCCGCCCACTTAGACAACTAAGCAGGTCCGTGGAACCTAACCTAACCTAACCTAACCTAACCTTTTTTTTTTTTTTTTTTTTTTTGGTGTGGAAAATGCACCTTATGCATCGTCTCCGTTCGGGGAAACGGAGGTATGTGGGGCTCTCCCCAAGGGGGCCTACCCACTAAAAACCACACGGATTCCCTCGTCTGCCATTGTGAACGCCACGGGAGCAAAATGTGTCACCGCAACGCCCACTGGCCGCCCCGGGATGGGGCTCCTCTGTCGACACCGTGCAATGCGGGCTCGGCACTCCCCGGCCTCCCCCGCTGGTGAAGGATTGTTTAAAGAGGTTTACTCCTCGTGGCTTCCGCAGATGCCCACGTTCCCGGCAAGCCGAGGTTACGTGCCCTCACGTTAGCTTCCGCGCCCTCATGTCCTGCTCTGAAAGCAGAGCGGTACCGAGGGCGCGGTCGCTTCCGCCCACCAGGCTCCCCCTCGCCTTTCCCTGTCCACCGTGGCAGAGCAGATACTCAGTTCGGGTTCGCCGACGTCAAAGGCGCCCGCCCGAGAGCGAGACGCCGTCCTCTCTATCCGGCAATAACCACAGGCCGTGGGCCCAACCGCTACTCTTCTCCCCCTTAACCACTAGAGTTAACAGGGGAGAACCGTAACGGTCGTGCAGCCTAGATGGCAGAGGTTAGGTCGGGTTACCGTCTACCATCCGGGCACATGTGGAAATTACCGACCCCCTCCCCCCAGTCAGTCAGTCAACCCCCACAGGCCATGGGCCCATCCGCTACTCTTCTCCCCCTTAACCACCAGGGTTAACAGGGGAGAACCGTAATGGTCGTGCAGCCTGAACCATGCCTTAGCGGTAGCTTGGTGCAGGCACATGTGGAGATTGCTGCTGACACCCCCCCCCCCCCCCCCAGTCGGATATTAGCCACCGGTAAGATAATGTACGAATACATTAGCTTACCGTTGTTGCCCAGGGTGCACCGTCCCAGGCGTTACCCTTCCCCACCCCATGAGGCCTACGCCTCGGATAGAAGGGAGTGGTAACGCCCGGGCACTCGAGGAGGTTTCCGACTTCGCACCCCAACCTAACCTAACCTAACCTAACCTAACCTAACCTAACCTAACCTAACCTAACCTAACCTAACCTAACCTAACCTAACCTAACCTAACCTAACCTTTTTTTTTTTTTTTTTTTTTGGCGGTGGGAAAATGCGTTACGCATACGACCGCGCCGTGGGGACGGCGCGGAAGTTATGTGGGACTCACCTCCCCCGTAACCTCCTTCCCTAATGGAAGGAGGGGGGAGGCATACCCACTAAAAAAAACCCACCGGTATTCCCTCTCTTGCCATTTGCGGATGCCATGGGAGACTTTGGAGTCACCACAGCATCCGCTGGCCGCCCCAGCCTATGCCGGAGCTCCCGCGCCAAGAGAGGGGGGACCGGAATACTTGGTCCCCCCCCTAGACGTGTGGGCTGTTACGGCCGACAGAGGATCCCCATCCCCCGTCGGCTAGCACCACTAGGGAAGGTTGGCGGCATTTTTAACTGTCGCCGCCTCCTTCCCGTCCGTCTGCGCCGGAGCGGGTTCGCGAGGGGATCATTCTCGCGTTCCCGCTCCCTCTCCTCCTTCTGCGACATTACGTCGTCGCAGAAGGAGGTGACGGCCTCCCAGGACGTCTCGCTCTCCAGCATTGCGCGTACAACGCTGGGGAGCGAGAGGTCGCCGCCAATCGTCGCCGCCAGTGTGCGGCGCCGCTCAGCCCATGCGCTGCACACCTCCAAGGTGTGCTGGGCTGTGTCCTCGGCGGCGCCGCACTCGTGGCACGACGCCGTCTCCTCCCTACCCGCCACCCTGTGCAGGTACCGCCCGAAGCAACCATGCCCGGACAGCACCTGCACCAGGTGGAAAGTCAGGGACCCGTGATCCCTCCCGCACCATTCCTGGAGCACCGGGCGGGTGGCTGCGATCGTGCGTAGGCCGTATTCAGCCTCCGCAAGCTCTGCCGCCCAGCGCTCCAGCACCTCCCCTCTCTGGACCTCTTTGGCCCGGGCCAACTCCTGGGGAGCGAGGGACTCCCCCCGCTCCCTTCGTTCCACCTTGGCCCGGTAGGCCTCGGCAAGCCCGACCGCCTCGATCTCCCACGGAGGGGAGGCTGCGAGGGCTCCAGCCGCCGCCCAGCCCACCGTTCGGTAGGCCCGGGCCATCCTCACCGCCATGACCCTCTGGGGCCTTCGGAGGAGGGCTTTGGTGGTGGCGGTGAGGGACTCCGCCCATATAGGGGCCCCGTACAGGGCCATACTCCTAATGACCCCTGCAAACAGGCGTCTGCAGGGGGCATTAGGTCCGCCCTGATTGGGCAGGAGCCGGCCCAGGGCTCCCGCCGCGCCCGCGAGTCGGGGAGCCAGTCTGCGAAAGTGCTCCCCGAACTCCCATTTGCCGTCGAGGGTAAGGCCCAGATATTTTATGTGGGCCCTCACCTCGACGGCCTCGCCGTTGACGCGCAGGGCGGCTCCGCGCGGCAGCCTCCACCGGGGCCCTCGGAAGCAGAGGGCCTCCGTCTTGGGGAGGGACACTTTCAGGCCCAGCGCCTCGATCCGCCGGATCACTAGGGTGGCTCCCACCTCCGCCCTTCTTGCCACCTCTTCGAAGGTGGTGCCCCGGACGGCGATGAGGGTGTCATCTGCGTAGCAGTACACCGCCATCCGGGGCAGCACCCTCGCGCGGATGACCCAGTCGTACCCGACGTTCCATAATAGGGGCCCTAGCACGGACCCCTGCGGAACGCCACTGGTCACCGGCTGGGCCATCCGAATCCCCCCCCTCCCCGTGTAGAGCACTACCCGCCCCGTCAGGTAGTGCCCCACAACCCTCCGGAGGTAGAGGGGCACCCGGTGATACCGGAGCGCCTCCTCTATCACTCCGAAGGGGAGGGACCCGAAGGCGTTGGCGATATCGAGAGATACCGCCACGGCCCCCTGGCCCCTCCTGGCCGCATCTTCGGTGAACCCCTTCAGGGCGGATAGGGCGTCCAACGTGGACCGCCCTACCCGGAACCCGAACTGGTTCCCCGCAAGATCCGGCCCTTCGCTCGTCAGATGGTGGGCGATCCGGGAAGCGATCACTCTCTCGAGGAGCTTCCCGGTCTCGTCCAGCATGACGAGCGGCCGCCACCCGGAAGGAGAGTCCGCCGGTCTGCTCTCCTTCCGCAGGAGGACCAGGCGGCCCTCCTTCCAAATTTGGGGAAACTGCCCCGCGGCCAGGCAGCGGTCCATTAGGCCGCAGAGCCGGTCCCCCAGGTGCTTCGCCGCGATCGGAAGCACCTTCCCCGGGACGCCATCGGGCCCAGGTGCCTTGCGGCACCCCTTGAGTCGGCCCACCACCCTCGCCATTTCCTCCCCCGTCACTGGGGGAACGTCGACGGGGGCAGCGGGCTCCTCTTCTGGCGGCGCCATCCGCGGCGGGTCGAAAGGCGGGCTTGCGGGGAAGAGGCCGTCGACCACCGCGGCGAGGACTCCCGGCTCGAAGTCCTCCGTGGGGGGGGACACCTTCAGTTTAGCCCGTACCATTCGGTACGGGCGACCCCACGGATCCTCGTCCAGCGTGGCCAAGAATTCAGCATGAGCTGAATCCTTGGCACGCGCGATGGCCGCCTTGAAGGCGGCCTTGGCTGCGCGCAGCTCGGCGAGGAGCCTCTCCTCCTCGCCCGGCACCCGAGTCCGCCTCCTTCTGCACCGGGTAAAGGCGCGGCGGGCTCTGTCGCTGGCGGCTCGGAGGTCCGCCAGGTCCTGCGACCACCAGTATACGGCCCGCCTGGGCGCACCCTTTCGCGCCCTCGGCATGGCCGCGTCGCATATGGCCGTCAGGTCCTCGCGGAACCTGACGGCCCTCTCGTCGACCCCCATGGTGTCGGGGGGGTCGGCGCACCACGCCTGGACCACGGCGGCCTCCTCCGCCCGGTCCCGATCGAGGCGGGAAATCGCCCACTTTGGGAAATCCCCGCCCCGCCCTCCCACCGCCCGGGCCTGAGGCCCGCGGGGCGCTTTGGAGACCCTGAAGCGGATGTAAAGGTGGTCCGACAGGGTCTCCACCTCCTCCAGGACGCGCCACTGGCTCACACGAGCGCCGACAGCAGGGGTTGTGAACGTGAGGTCCACAATTGACCCCCCCTGCTGTCGGACGCAGGTGTTGGCGCGCCCTACATTTTGCAGGACCAGGCCGAGCATGGCGGCCCAGTCCCGCAGAAGCGCCCCTCTTTGGTCTGTGATGGGGGACCCCCACGCCGCGCACTTGGCGTTGAAGTCCCCCATCAGGACCACTTGGGCCGGTGATGCTCTTTGAACCACCGGCTCCAGGCCCCCCAGGAACCTCTCAAAATCTGAGAGGGGCCTGTTGGGGGAGAAGTAGACTCCGATGACGACTACTTCTCCCCAGTTTGCCGCCGCGTATCCAGCGCCCCTCTCTCTTAGCGAGAGGCGCTGCTGCCCGGCAGCCGGCACCACCACGCCCACCAAGCCCTCCGTGTCCTCAACCCAGTTTTGCTGGGGGGGGACGAAGTAGGGCTCGGCGACGACCGCCACGTCGATGCGCCACTCGGCTAGGACCTGCATTAGCAGGTCCTGTGCGCGAGCCGAGTGGTTGGCATTCACCTGGAGGAGCTCGTAATGCAGGTGTGCTGGCATTACGACACCTGCATTACGGGCTCCTCAATGGCCAGATGGCCGCCACGTTCGGTTGGGGCCCGGGTCAATGGGGCCTTACCCTTGACCGAAGGGGGGGCGCATTTAGTTCCCCCCATCGTGTGGTTGTGCGGTCGGCCCGCTTGGGCACAGACCGCACACTTCGGCGCCGCCTCACAGGCCGCTGCCAGATGGCCCTCCTCGCCGCAGCGGAAGCATTTGTTGCCGTGCTCGGCCGTTGACGGGCACAGGGCCCTGGTGTGGCCCAGCGCCATGCACTTGTAACAGCGCATGGGCAGGGCCTCCACCGGCGCGACAGTGGCCAGGCACCAGCCGATGGCCACCCTCCCCGCTGTGACTGCGGCCTTTGCAACCACAGCGGGGCAGCGGATGATAACAGAGCACTGCCCCCATTGGCTGGCTCTGATAGCCCCTACCTTGATTTCGGTAGGGGCGCAGCCTCCCTTAGTGGCCATGACGGCGACAATCTCCTCCCGGCTCACTGATTCGTCAAGGCCAGTAAGCCTCAACTCAGCGGATTTGGTGGGCCGGGTCACCTCCGCCAAGTCACCGATGGCCTGGCGGAGCATCTCGGCGAGTTGGTCAGCGCTAGGCCCAGGGCTGTCGCCGCCCACTTCCAGCATTCTGGAGCCGGTCATGGTCGTTTTGATTTTGACCGTCTCCAGACCGGCCTCCGAAAGGCGGACGGAGGCTCTGGCTTTCGCCATCACCTCCACGTAGGTAGCCCGCACACCCTCCTTCAGGGTCACCACGAGGGCGGCCGTACGTGGGACCCGAATTTTGGCCGCCCTCGGTGCGGAGGGCCTCGATGTGGGAGTGGTTTGGGGTTGGGGTTTCCCCTTCCCGCCCTTGGCCTTGCGGCCCACCACCCTGGTCCAGGGCGTTTCCGCCGCAGTATGGCCGGTGGGAGCAGTTTCCTGCTGCCGGCTTGGTCCCGGGGTGGTCTGCGGCTTGGGACCAGACTGGCGCCTGGGACCGGTATGTGGTCCCTCTTCCCTACCTCCGTTGGTGGGGGGAGGTGTAGGGGCCCTATTAGGCTTTTTGGCCTTGGGGGCCGTTGGGCCAGCGGGTCGGCGCATGGCACCGTCCGCCAGATTCGGCTGGGCCCTTGGGCGAGGCGGGGGCTCCAGGCGCCTGTCAGCCGCGAGCGGGGGTCTTAGGACCGGTTCTGGCGGGAGTCGTGACTCCAGCTCCCCTAGGCGGGCATTTAACATCCCGCCCAGGGATATTTGGAGGTCACGCCTCAGCTCCTCCATCAGCTCCCTCACATCAGGGGCTGCTGGGTCGCGAGCTGCCTTGGCGGTGCTCGCCCGCGATTTCTCGAAGGCCTGTTTAAAGGCCTTCAGTTCCGCACGAACAATGTCCAGCTCTCGAGCGAGCCGGTTGTTGTCCGCTCGGAGACGGCGGTGCTCCTCGGCAGGAGTGATCGTCCGCAAAGCTTCAACCGCGTCGATCACTCCTGCAGCGGCTGTATTTATTGCGCCCCAGACTGTGCCCTTGAGGTGGCCACTCTTCCGGACTTGCTCCTGGATTGTGGCCACGTTCAGGAGCGCCGCAGCAACCAGGGTCTCCTTGGTTTGTGGTTCAGGGATGCGAAGCTCGTCGCCCCCATCGACCTCGTGCGCGACAACCATGTCGCGGTAATACCGGCGAGGGCCAGGTTCCTCGTCCGAGTCCGCCACGTTCTCCACCTCAGAGACTATTATGGCAGGACGACCACTGGCCGCTGCCACGAGACTCCGACGCCGTCCTGTAAGGGCGCCTCTGCGCGCCGACCCAATTTTTGGTGACTTTGGTCCCTCAACCAGGGTCACCGTCGGCCGTTTCCGGGTGATATGCTTATTCAGCTCTTCACCCAAGGAAACTTCTGGGAGGTCTGTCTCCAGAACCATCTTTGAAGACTCCTCTCCCTCTCCCTTCTCCGATTCGGACGCGTCCGAGATGGTGACGACGCGCCGCTCTTCATTCCTCTCAGCAGGGCTCCTGTCCCTGGTTCCATCCTTAGGCTCTTGCGCCTTTACCCTCCCTTTGGCTCCCGGTCGGAGCCGCGGAAAGTTAAGGCGATAGGCTGAAACCTTGCCCTCTGGAGCACCACTATAGCCTGCTTCGTCTCTCGTGTTTGGCAGCTCCGTCTCCAGCGCCATGCTTAGGCTGGACGGCTGCCCTCTCTCCTTCTTTGAGAAGGCCGTGTCCGTAGCTCGGACAATGGCCCTCTCCGCCTCTTCCTCCGGTTGCGACATGAGACACGCCGCTTCCTTTGGAAGGCAAAAAGTTTTGTTGTTGGGGGGGGGGGGGTTTTTTTGACAACTCATTTTTGTACCCACGAGAATGGAACGAAGGGTTTGCACTACCGGGTGACGTCCATTCCGGTAGTGCGGCTACTTACTGTGGAGGTCGCCAGGTATCCACAGGTTTTAACGACTTCACTGTCGGGTGTTATAGAGTGTCCTTCTCACGGGCCGGCCAGTTAAGGCAAGCCCTCCGCTCCACAGTATTCAAAACATACCCCATTAACGCCACGACTGGGGTCGTTGAATTGGATCTGCGGGCTACGGAAGGAGAAGTGGCGTGGGCTTCTCCACTAAGGCCTTCGGTTAGGAAGGCCGCCCCAGTTCCCCCCCCAGTGTTTGGTTCGCGGGAGCTATTGCCCCTACCCGCCGCGAGGCAGGCATTCCCCTATCCACCACCCGGGGACGCGCCACGTCGGAGTACACCTCTCCGCCCACTTAGACAACTAAGCAGGTCCGTGGAACCTTTTTTTTTTTTTTTTTTTTTTTTCCTGGGGAAAATCCTTTATGGATTCGACACCGGCCCGGGGAGGCCAGTGGATATGTGGGATTCCCGCCCCAGAAGGGGGCGGTGTACCCACTAAAAACCCCAGGGTGTTCCACTTCGTCGCCGGAATGCAACCGGGCTGTGGGAACTCTACGCATCCGCGGCCCGGCAACACGGCGGTATGTCCGAAAACGGACCCTCCTCCAGGAGACCTTTACGTCTCCTGTCTCCTCCGCTGTAGGCACGCCGGAACACTTGGCGCGCCTACCGTCTCAACAGGACCTTATCGGCGGGAGACTGGCATCCCCGAATCCAACTCCCGCAGTCCTATTAGGGCGGTAAACGGCGGTTAAAATTTAACCGCCGTCGCCCGACACGCCTGCGGCGCAGTGGCTGGGAGGAAGGGTCCTCCTCGCGCTCCCGCTCCGCTCCCTCTTTCAGTGCCATGACCTCCTCACAGTAGGAGGCCATAGCAGCCCATGATCTCTCGCTGTCGGTCATGGCTTTGACCACGACCGGTAGCGAGAGGTCGGTACCAATTACCGCTATAAGGCGGGCCCGCTGCTCATCGAAGGCGGGACACAATTGCAGTGTGTGCTGCGCCGTGTCTTCCGCCCCGCCGCAGTGGTGACACATTGGCGTTGTTTCCCTCCTAGCAACCTTGCACAGGTACTTGCCGAAACATCCATGTCCCGACAGTACCTGTGCAAGGTGGAAGGAAACAACGCCCCACCTCCTTTCGACCCATCCTAGCAGGACAGGTCGCACTCCCGATATGGTCCAGTGGCCGGCGCTCGGCTGCTCCAGAGCCTCCAACCATTTCCGGAAGAGGGTTTGGCGAGAAATCTCTCTCCATCGCCTAACCTCTTCCGCACACGGTTGTTCTCCTCTGGAGCGCGCTTCGGCTACCCGGCGGTAGACCTCGGCCAGCACCTCGGCGTCCAACTCCCAAGGTGGGGTTCCTGCCAACACGCAGGCCGCCTCGAACGAGGTGGTGCGGTACGCCCTCGCTGCCCTTACCGCCATGACCCTTTGCGGTCGCCGCAGTTGGGTCTTGTTTTGGGCGGAAAGGGCATTCACCCATATGGGTGCCCCGTAAAGGGCCATCGACCGCACCACACCCGTGTACAGCCGGCGGCAGCCCGCCTTCGGCCCGCCCACGTTCGGGAGGAGCCGGCTTAGTGCCGACGCTGTACCGAGCAGCTTCGGAGCCAAACGCCGGAAGTGTTCCTCAAATTTCCATCGGCTGTCGAGGACGAGTCCAAGATATTTCATCGTCTTCTCGACGCCGATGGAAACTCCGCCCACCATTATACTGGCGCCTCCAGGAGGTGCTCCCCGAGGCCCGTGGAAACAAATGGCCTCGGATTTATGGAGAGCGACCTCAAGGCCTAGCCTTCGGATCCGATCCACAATATGGGCTACACCAGCAGTAGCGAGAAGCGATGCGTCGCGGAAAGTGGGACCGCGTGCCGTGACGAGGGTGTCGTCGGCGTAGCACGTCACGTCGACCCCCCGCAGGTTTGCACCGCGCAATGCCCAGTCGTAACCGATGTTCCACAGGAGCGGTCCTAGGACTGATCCCTGTGGAACACCGCACGACATGTCCCACTCAGTCCACTCATCCTGCGCTGGATAGCGGATCGCCCTTTCAGAGAGGTACGACCCCACCACCTTACGCAGGTACTCCGGTACCTGATGATACCTAAGCGCCTCTTTTATGGTTTCCCAGGGAAGGGTGTTGAAAGCGTTGGCGATATCCAAGGACACCGCCAACACCACCTCCCCCCGGGAAACTGCATCTTCCGCCAGGTCCCTCACCCGCGCAATAGCGTCGACGGTGGATCTGTCCCGACGGAACCCAAACTGATTCGCGCTTAAGTTCGGCCCGCATCCCTCCAAATGGCCGATGAGACGGGCGGCAACGACTCGCTCAAAGAGCTTCGCTCCTTCGTCCAGGAGGACGATCGGCCTGTATCCTGATGGAGAGTCAGCCGGTCGCCCTTCTTTTTGGAGAAGCACCAGCTTCCCACACTTCCATGGGCGTGGGATGCGCCCCTGCAACATGCATGCGGAGAACAGCGCCCTCACCCTTGCCTCTAGGGGGCCAAGCGCCAGCACCCAGGCGCGGCCAGGGATGCCGTCGAGACCAGGAGCACTGTTCTTGGCTTTAAGCCTCAGCACCGCTGCCCCTAGCTCACCCTCCGTCACCTCAGGTATGGCCTCCTCATTGGTTACGGACGCCGCTGCCATACGCGGGGGCTGGTGTTCGCCCCGCCGTGGGAAGAGGGTTCCCACGATTCGGCTCAGGAGGTCCGGCTGGAGACTTTGCGTGAGTGGGGGGGCCCAAGGGCGAAGTTTGCACCTCACCGACTTGTACGGCCGCCCCCACGGGTCGCTGTTAAGAGCCTCCAACATTTCTACCTCCGCCAAGTCTTTGGCTTGGCCAATAGCTAAGCTAAGGGCTTTGCTGGCCGCCCTGTAACTTGCGTACAGCTCATCCTCTGCCGTCAGGTCCCGCCTCCTCCGCCTTCGGCTCCTTGTGTACCGGCGTCTTGCAGCTACGCACGCCTTGCGCAGCTGCGTTAGTTCTGCAGACCACCAGTACACACACCGCCTCGGCCCTGTGGGCTTGATCCGCGGCATTGCGGCGTCGCAAATGTGAGCCATGGCCTCACCGAGCCAGGACGCCTCCTCCTCTATCATTAAAGGGCCTTCGGGCATCTCCGGCCAGGCCTGGACCAGGGCCGCTGCATGCAGCAGGTCCCGGTCGAGCCGTTTTATTGCCCATTTAGGGCAGTCTCCCCTCCGGGGACGGCTCAGGCCGTCCGGGGTAGTGTGATGGGCGCAGACTTCGAACTGAATGTACCGGTGATCCGATAACGTTTCTACGCCCTCCAACACCTCCCAGCCTCGGACACGGCGCGCCAGGGCGGCGTTTGCAAACGTTAAGTCCACGATGGAGCCACCCTGTTGCCGCACGCACGTGTCTGCCGTCCCTCGGTTAAGGACGACCAACCCGGTTTCAACCACCCAATCTACGAGCGTCTCTCCACGCACGTCAGTTGCAGGGGAACCCCACACCGTACACTTGGCATTGAAGTCCCCCGCGACCAGAAGCAGCTCGGGGTTACTTCGGCCGATCAGGGCCTGCACATTACCGAGGAACACCTCGAAGTCGGCTAGGCTCCTGTTCGGCGAGAAGTACACCCCAACAACCATTATATCCCCGATCGTGGCAGCTACGAATCCGTGGCCCCGCACCACGCCCGCGAGCGGAGCAGAGCCAGCCGAAGGTTGAGTGGCCAGGGCCACGAGGCTGTCTTTGTCCCCCACCCAGTTGTCCCTGGAAGGGACCGAGTACGGCTCGGCAACCACCACGACTTGGATCAACCACTCCGCCATGCTCTGGAACAGGAGGTCCTGAGCTCTGGCGCAGTGGTTGATATTCGCCTGCAGGAAGCGAATAGGAGCCATACTATCCGACTGTCATCTCAGCCTCCTCGTCCCGTTGCTCGACATTCGAGTCTTTTCGGGTAGTCCGGTCCAGGGTAGCCCGGGGACCAGCGCCAGCCGCTCTCCGCTTGCTTTTAGGTGGATCACAGGCTTTGCTGCCTACCCTATGGTTGGCTGCTAGCCCAGCCTCGGCACACAGCGGGCAGTGTGCAGATGATGTGCAGTTGCCAGCGACGTGGCCGGGACGCCCGCAGCGGTAGCAGGCTCGGCTGCGGTCCACCTCCGACTTACATTTGGCGGCCACGTGGCCCACCTCGAGGCAGCGGAAGCAGCGCAGGGGGCGGGCATCGAGCAGTTTGACCTGCGCCGACACCCAGCCTACCAGCAGCCTTCCCGCCTCCACCACCTTCTTCGCCGCCGGGATAGGGCAGCGCAGCCACACGACACCCAGCCCGGAGGGGCCGCGGACGACCTCTCCTGACCTGATGTCGGTCTCTTGGCAGCCTCCCACCCGGGCGACCGCCGCAACCACCTCGGGAAACAGCACAGACTCATCTAGGCCCGAGATACGCAGCTCTGCGCATTTTGTGGGCCTAGAGATCCGCACTACTTCCGGGTCAACAACCTCCGCTAACCTCTTGGCCAGAGCGTTTGCTTTATCGCCACTTGAGGTGCCGGGCACTTCCATAACGTAGGCCCCTGTTTGAGCCTTTCTGAAGCGAAGACCTGAAATTCCCAGCTCCTTAAGCCGCACCTTCCTCTTAACCTCAGCAAGGACAGTGCCAAAGTCGGCCCCTTTATCCGCTGCTTTTGGCTCCAGCAGCGTTACAACAACGGCAGCTGACCGAGGTGAACGGAGCTTTCTGGCCTTGCTTTTTTTCCCTCTGGGTGGCTTCGGGTGTTCGCCATTTCCGACCTGCTGATCTACGCCATCTTTTTTCTTCTTCTTTCGCCTTCCTTTCTTGCCTACCTGCGTCCACTCCGATGACGTACTAGGCCTTGCAGGTGGTGGAGGCGTTGGGGGCCTTGGATTCGGGGTCGGGTTTTTCGTCTTCTTTTTCCTTTTCCTCTTTTTTTAGGTGCCGCGCCAGAACGAGGACCTGTACCAGAAGTTGGCACTACCTCAGCCTGCTTGTCTGTCCTGGCACTCCTGGCATCCGCCGCCAGAGGTGGTCGCACAGGCTTTTCCGGCAACAGCCGGTCCTGAATGCCGGCCAAGCGTGCATCAAGGTACGGACCGACGTGAGCCATTATCGCTCTGCACAGATGGTCCATTTCTGTGGCAGGTGGGAAGGCAGCAACACGTCTATCCATATTTTCACCCTGGGGAGGCCGCGCAGGGGGCGGTTTCTCCTTGTCTTTTCCGGTTTGAGGGGGTGGCGGACTACCCTGCTTCCGCATCCCTTCCAGGGTCATTTTCATTTCGGCCAGCTCCTTTCGGAGGCTGGCCATTTCGGTCTGAAGTCGGTTGTTGTCGGCCTGCAGCCGAGCTGTCTCTTCAGTAGCCGTGCGTCTGCTGAGCTCCGAAAACGCATCAGCGATCGCGACAGCCGCCTCTTTCAAGCTCTTGACATATCCTCCTGACAAGTTCTTTGATTTTGTGGCAACTTTGGTGATGATTGCCACACTGTCAGCCACCTGTTGACCAAGATCTTGGTTGGCCTCTGCATCCTCTGAGTCAGTCCTTGCTAGAGAAGAAGTGTCCATCTGGTACCCTTGACGGGTCCTAATGGACATCTCCTGCACCTCCATCTCGGCCTTCAGCCGGAGCTCTTCCCTAAGAGCCCGGTTGTAGGCTTCCTTCGCTCTGGCCAGTCCTACATATTTGCCCGATGTTGGTGGGCGGCCTCTCCCTTTGGCCTTTGGCTGTCCTTCCCCAGCCGAGGCGCATGTAGACCCTTCATCACTTGAGCTGAGAACAGATGAAGCAGGGCGCAATCGCTTCCGCTTCCGCTTCACCCGCTCAGCTGCATCCGGGACGTCCTCAAGATTGCTTCTGCCAGTAGACTCGTGACCTGCAGTCTCCTGGGAAGCAAAGTTGACTTCCGAGCTCGTGTTGGCCCTAGGTTCGGGCTCTTGGCAATCAATTTGCCGTGTGAGGCGTACAGTGCAGTCGCGCACTGATACGCCAAGACGATTTTGGTCCGGGATCTGAGTCGCGGACGAACTAAATTTAAAACGTGGGCTTTCAGTGCCCACGAAGTGATAATTGCCCCCCCCAGAATACGATGGGGCTGTCCGTGGGATGGTAACGGAGAGGGATTCTCCTCGAGACGAGGTACCCTCCTGGGGTAGTTTCTCTTTGTTATCACTCATGCTCCTTTGATGAGGGGTGCGGTCCCCTGCTCCTTTTAAAGAGGGAGCCCTCTCCTCTTTTTTAAGGGGTGAGTTCCCCTTGTGTTGCAGTTACGCCAACCCGTTCGCCACTAAAGTGGCACATCCGGCAAACCGCTAGCCCAGGCCAGACCCGTTCAGTCCACCAGACCTACTTGTCTCCGGCCTGGTACTGGATACGCTGCAACCCGCATCCATAACCACGATAAGGAGCTGTTATCCCCTCTGCGTCCCCGTAGTCCCCTGCTGCAGGAGAGACAGGGAGCAGGAAAGCGGCGCACCCTTTCACTAGGGCACGCCCGCCTCGCTTGGCCCAGGATGGGCTCCACCGAGGCTGTGCCGCTCTTGGTCACCCTTTCACTTCGAGCTTAAAGGCCCGAAGATCATTAAGGGGTCAAGCCCCCCCACCACGACAAGGTAGCGACACCCGGGGGGGAGGTCCGTGGAACCTTTTTTTTTTTTTTTTTTTTTTTTTTTTTTTTTTTTTTTTTTTTTTTTTTTTTTTTTTTTGACGGTGGGAAAATGCGTTACGCATACGACCGCGCCGTGGAGACGGCGCGGAAGTTATGTGGGACTCACCTCCCCCGTAACCTCCTTCCCTAATGGAAGGAGGGGGGGAGGCATACCCACTAAAAACCCACCGGTATTCCCTCTCTTGCCATTTGCGGATGCCATGGGAGAGTTTGGAGTCACCACAGCATCCGCTGGCCGCCCCAGCCTATGCCGGAGCTCCCGCGCCAAGAGAGGGGGGACCGGAATACTTGGTCCCCCCCCTAGACGTGTGGGCTGTTACGGCCGACAGAGGATCCCCATCCCCCGTCGGCTAGCACCACTAGGGAAGGTTGGCGGCGAACTGTCGCCGCCTCCTTCCCGTCCGTCTGCGCCGGAGCGGGTTCGCGAGGGGATCATTCTCGCGTTCCCGCTCCCTCTCCTCCTTCTGCGACATTACGTCGTCGCAGAAGGAGGTGACGGCCTCCCAGGACGTCTCGCTCTCCAGCATTGCGCGTACAACGCTGGGGAGCGAGAGGTCGCCGCCAATCGTCGCCGCCAGTGTGCGGCGCCGCTCAGCCCATGCGCTGCACACCTCCAAGGTGTGCTGGGCTGTGTCCTCGGCGGCGCCGCACTCGTGGCACGACGCCGTCTCCTCCCTACCCGCCACCCTGTGCAGGTACCGCCCGAAGCAACCATGCCCGGACAGCACCTGCACCAGGTGGAAAGTCAGGGACCCGTGATCCCTCCCGCACCATTCCTGGAGCACCGGGCGGATGGCTGCGATCGTGCGTAGGCCGAGGTCCGTGGAACCTAACCTAACCTAACCTAACCTAACCTAACCTAACCTAACCTAACCTAACCTAACCTAACCTAACCTAACCTAACCTAACCTAACCTAACCTTTTTTTTTTTTTTTTTTTTTTTTTGACGGTGGGAAAATGCGTTACGCATACGACCGCGCCGTGGGGACGGCGCGGAAGTTATGTGGGACTCACCTCCCCCGTAACCTCCTTCCCTAATGGAAGGAGGGGGGGAGGCATACCCACTAAAAACCCACCGGTATTCCCTCTCTTGCCATTTGCGGATGCCATGGGAGAGTTTGGAGTCACCACAGCATCCGCTGGCCGCCCCAGCCTATGCCGGAGCTCCCGCGCCAAGAGAGGGGGGACCGGAATACTTGGTCCCCCCCCTAGACGTGTGGGCTGTTACGGCCGACAGAGGATCCCCATCCCCCGTCGGCTAGCACCACTAGGGAAGGTTGGCGGCGAACTGTCGCCGCCTCCTTCCCGTCCGTCTGCGCCGGAGCGGGTTCGCGAGGGGATCATTCTCGCGTTCCCGCTCCCTCTCCTCCTTCTGCGACATTACGTCGTCGCAGAAGGAGGTGACGGCCTCCCAGGACGTCTCGCTCTCCAGCATTGCGCGTACAACGCTGGGGAGCGAGAGGTCGCCGCCAATCGTCGCCGCCAGGGTGCGGCGCCGCTCAGCCCATGCGCTGCACACCTCCAAGGTGTGCTGGGCTGTGTCCTCGGCGGCGCCGCACTCGTGGCACGACGCCGTCTCCTCCCTACCCGCCACCCTGTGCAGGTACCGCCCGAAGCAACCATGCCCGGACAGCACCTGCACCAGGTGGAAGGTCAGGGACCCGTGATCCCTCCCGCACCATTCCTGGAGCACCGGGTGGATGGCTGCGATCGTGCGTAGGCCGTATTCAGCCTCCGCAAGCTCTGCCGCCCAGCGCTCCAGCACCTCCCCTCTCTGGACCTCTTTGGCCCGGGCCAACTCCTGGGGAGCGAGGGACTCCCCCCGCTCCCTTCGTTCCACCTTGGCCCGGTAGGCCTCGGCAAGCCCGACCGCCTCGATCTCCCACGGAGGGGAGGCTGCGAGGGCTCCAGCCGCCGCCCAGCCCACCGTTCGGTAGGCCCGGGCCATCCTCACCGCCATGACCCTCTGGGGCCTTCGGAGGAGGGCTTTGGTGTTGGCGGTGAGGGACTCCGCCCATATAGGGGCCCCGTACAGGGCCATACTCCTAATGACCCCTGCAAACAGGCGTCTGCAGGGGGCATTAGGTCCGCCCTGATTGGGCAGGAGCCGGCCCAGGGCTCCCGCCGCGCCCGCGAGTCGGGGAGCCAGTCTGCGAAAGTGCTCCCCGAACTCCCATTTGCCGTCGAGGGTAAGGCCCAGATATTTTATGTGGGCCCTCACCTCGACGGCCTCGCCGTTGACGCGCAGGGCGGCTCCGCGCGGCAGCCTCCACCGGGGCCCTCGGAAGCAGAGGGCCTCCGTCTTGGGGAGGGACACTTTCAGGCCCAGCGCCTCGATCCGCCGGATCACTAGGGTGGCTCCCACCTCCGCCCTTCTTGCCACCTCTTCGAAGGTGGTGCCCCGGACGGCGATGAGGGTGTCATCTGCGTAGCAGTACACCGCCATCCGGGGCAGCACCCTCGCGCGGATGACCCAGTCGTACCCGACGTTCCATAATAGGGGCCCTAGCACGGACCCCTGCGGAACGCCACTGGTCACCGGCTGGGCCATCCGAATCCCCCCCCTCCCCGTGTAGAGCACTACCCGCCCCGTCAGGTAGTGCCCCACAACCCTCCGGAGGTAGAGGGGCACCCGGTGATACCGGAGCGCCTCCTCTATCACTCCGAAGGGGAGGGACCCGAAGGCGTTGGCGATATCGAGAGATACCGCCACGGCCCCCTGGCCCCTCCTGGCCGCATCTTCGGTGAACCCCTTCAGGGCGGATAGGGCGTCCAACGTGGACCGCCCTACCCGGAACCCGAACTGGTTCCCCGCAAGATCCGGCCCTTCGCTCGTCAGATGGTGGGCGATCCGGGAAGCGATCACTCTCTCGAGGAGCTTCCCGGTCTCATCCAGCATGACGAGCGGCCGCCACCCGGAAGGAGAGTCCGCCGGTCTGCTCTCCTTCCGCAGGAGGACCAGGCGGCCCTCCTTCCAAATTTGGGGAAACTGCCCCGCGGCCAGGCAGCGGTCCATTAGGCCGCAGAGCCGGTCCCCCAGGTGCTTCGCCGCGATCGGAAGCACCTTCCCCGGGACGCCATCGGGCCCAGGTGCCTTGCGGCACCCCTTGAGTCGGCCCACCACCCTCGCCATTTCCTCCCCCGTCACTGGGGGAACGTCGACGGGGGCAGCGGGCTCCTCTTCTGGCGGCGCCATCCGCGGCGGGTCGAAAGGCGGGCTTGCGGGGAAGAGGCCGTCGACCACCGCGGCGAGGACTCCCGGCTCGAAGTCCTCCGTGGGGGGGGACACCTTCAGTTTAGCCCGTACCATTCGGTACGGGCGACCCCACGGATCCTCGTCCAGCGTGGCCAAGAATTCAGCATGAGCTGAATCCTTGGCACGCGCGATGGCCGCCTTGAAGGCGGCCTTGGCTGCGCGCAGCTCGGCGAGGAGCCTCTCCTCCTCGCCCGGCACCCGAGTCCGCCTCCTTCTGCACCGGGTAAAGGCGCGGCGGGCTCTGTCGCTGGCGGCTCGGAGGTCCGCCAGGTCCTGCGACCACCAGTATACGGCCCGCCTGGGCGCACCCTTTCGCGCCCTCGGCATGGCCGCGTCGCATATGGCCGTCAGGTCCTCGCGGAACCTGACGGCCCTCTCGTCGACCCCCATGGTGTCGGGGGGGTCGGCGCACCACGCCTGGACCACGGCGGCCTCCTCCGCCCGGTCCCGATCGAGGCGGGAAATCGCCCACTTTGGGAAATCCCCGCCCCGCCCTCCCACCGCCCGGGCCTGAGGCCCGCGGGGCGCTTTGGAGACCCTGAAGCGGATGTAAAGGTGGTCCGACAGGGTCCACCTCCTCCAGGACGCGCCACTGGCTCACACGAGCGCCGACAGCAGGGGTTGTGAACGTGAGGTCCACAATTGACCCCCCCTGCTGTCGGACGCAGGTGTTGGCGCGCCCTACATTTTGCAGGACCAGGCCGATCATGGCGGCCCAGTCCCGCAGAAGCGCCCCTCTTTGGTCTGTGATGGGGGACCCCCACGCCGCGCACTTGGCGTTGAAGTCCCCCATCAGGACCACTTGGGCCGGTGATGCTCTTTGAACCACCGGCTCCAGGCCCCCCAGGAACCTCTCAAAATCTGAGAGGGGCCTGTTGGGGGAGAAGTAGACTCCGATGACGACTACTTCTCCCCAGTTTGCCGCCGCGTATCCAGCGCCCCTCTCTCTTAGCGAGAGGCGCTGCTGCCCGGCAGCCGGCACCACCACGCCCACCAAGCCCTCCGTGTCCCCAACCCAGTTTTGCTGGGGGGGGACGAAGTAGGGCTCGGCGACGACCGCTACGTCGATGCGCCACTCGGCTAGGACCTGCATTAGCAGGTCCTGTGCGCGAGCCGAGTGGTTGGCATTCACCTGGAGGAGCTCGTAATGCAGGTGTGCTGGCATTACGACACCTGCATTACGGGCTCCTCAATGGCCAGATGGCCGCCACGTTCGGTTGAGGCCCGGGTCAATGGGGCCTTACCCTTGACCGAAGGGGGGGCGCATTTAGTTCCCCCCATCGTGTGGTTGTGCGGTCGGCCCGCTTGGGCACAGACCGCACACTTCGGCGCCGCCTCACAGGCCGCTGCCAGATGGCCCTCCTCGCCGCAGCGGAAGCATTTGTTGCCGTGCTCGGCCGTTGACGGGCACAGGGCCCTGGTGTGGCCCAGCGCCATGCACTTGTAACAGCGCATGGGCAGGGCCTCCACCGGCGCGACAGTGGCCAGGCACCAGCCGATGGCCACCCTCCCCGCTGTGGCTGCGGCCTTTGCAACCACAGCGGGGCAGCGGATGATAACAGAGCACTGCCCCCATTGGCTGGCTCTGATAGCCCCTACCTTGATTTCGGTAGGGGCGCAGCCTCCCTTAGTGGCCATGACGGCGACAATCTCCTCCCGGCTCACTGATTCGTCAAGGCCAGTAAGCCTCAACTCAGCGGATTTGGTGGGCCGGGTCACCTCCGCCAAGTCACCGATGGCCTGGCGGAGCATCTCGGCGAGTTGGTCAGCGCTAGGCCCAGGGCTGTCGCCGCCCACTTCCAGCATTCTGGAGCCGGTCATGGTCGTTTTGATTTTGACCGTCTCCAGACCGGCCTCCGAAAGGCGGACGGAGGCTCTGGCTTTCGCCATCACCTCCACGTAGGTAGCCCGCACACCCTCCTTCAGGGTCACCACGAGGGCGGCCGTACGTGGGACCCGAATTTTGGCCGCCCTCGGTGCGGAGGGCCTCGATGTGGGAGTGGTTTGGGGTTGGGGTTTCCCCTTCCCGCCCTTGGCCTTGCGGCCCACCACCCTGGTCCAGGGCATTTCCGCCGCAGTATGGCCGGTGGGAGCAGTTTCCTGCTGCCGGCTTGGTCCCGGGGTGGTCTGCGGCTTGGGACCAGACTGGCGCCTGGGACCGGTATGTGGTCCCTCTTCCCTACCTCCGTTGGTGGGGGGAGGTGTAGGGGCCCTATTAGGCTTTTTGGCCTTGGGGGCCGTTGGGCCAGCGGGTCGGCGCATGGCACCGTCCGCCAGATTCGGCTGGGCCCTTGGGCGAGGCGGGGGCTCCAGGCGCCTGTCAGCCGCGAGCGGGGATCTTAGGACCGGTTCTGGCGGGAGTCGTGACTCCAGCTCCCCTAGGCGGGCATTTAACATCCCGCCCAGGGATATTTGGAGGTCACGCCTCAGCTCCTCCATCAGCTCCCTCACATCAGGGGCTGCTGGGTCGCGAGCTGCCTTGGCGGTGCTCGCCCGCGATTTCTCGAAGGCCTGTTTAAAGGCCTTCAGTTCCGCACGAACAATGTCCAGCTCTCGAGCGAGCCGGTTGTTGTCCGCTCGGAGACGGCGGTGCTCCTCGGCAGGAGTGATCGTCCGCAAAGCTTCAACCGCGTCGATCACTCCTGCAGCGGCTGTATTTATTGCGCCCCAGACTGTGCCCTTGAGGTGGCCACTCTTCCGGACTTGCTCCTGGATTGTGGCCACGTTCAGGAGCGCCGCAGCAACCAGGGTCTCCTTGGTTTGTGGTTCAGGGATGCGAAGCTCGTCGCCCCCATCGACCTCGTGCGCGACAACCATGTCGCGGTAATACCGGCGAGGGCCAGGTTCCTCGTCCGAGTCCGCCACGTTCTCCACCTCAGAGACTATTATGGCAGGACGACCACTGGCCGCTGCCACGAGACTCCGACGCCGTCCTGTAAGGGCGCCTCTGCGCGCCGACCCAATTTTTGGTGACTTTGGTCCCTCAACCAGGGTCACCGTCGGCCGTTTCCGGGTGATATGCTTATTCAGCTCTTCACCCAAGGAAACTTCTGGGAGGTCTGTCTCCAGAACCATCTTTGAAGACTCCTCTCCCTCTCCCTTCTCCGATTCGGACGCGTCCGAGATGGTGACGACGCGCCGCTCTTCATTCCTCTCAGCAGGGCTCCTGTCCCTGGTTCCATCCTTAGGCTCTTGCGCCTTTACCCTCCCTTTGGCTCCCGGTCGGAGCCGCGGAAAGTTAAGGCGATAGGCTGAAACCTTGCCCTCTGGAGCACCACTATAGCCTGCTTCGTCTCTCGTGTTTGGCAGCTCCGTCTCCAGCGCCATGCTTAGGCTGGACGGCTGCCCTCTCTCCTTCTTTGAGAAGGCCGTGTCCGTAGCTCGGACAATGGCCCTCTCCGCCTCTTCCTCCGGTTGCGACATGAGACACGCCGCTTCCTTTGGAAGGCAAAAAGTTTTGTTGTTGGGGGGGGGGGGTTTTTTTGACAACTCATTTTTGTACCCACGAGAATGGAACGAAGGGTTTGCACTACCGGGTGACGTCCATTCCGGTAGTGCGGCTACTTACTGTGGAGGTCGCCAGGTATCCACAGGTTTTAACGACTTCACTGTCGGGTGTTATAGAGTGTCCTTCTCACGGGCCGGCCAGCTAAGGCAAGCCCTCCGCTCCGCAGTATTCAAAACATACCCCATTAACGCCACGACTGGGGTCGTTGAATTGGATCTGCGGGCTACGGAAGGAGAAGTGGCGTGGGCTTCTCCACAAAGGCCTTCGGTTAGGAAGGCCGCCCCAGTTCCCCCCCCAGTGTTTGGTTCGCGGGAGCTATTGCCCCTACCCGCCGCGAGGCAGGCATTCCCCTATCCACCACCCGGGGACGCGCCACGTCGGAGTACACCTCTCCGCCCACTTAGACAACTAAGCAGGTCCGTGGAACCTAACCTAACCTAACCTAACCTTTTTTTTTTTTTTTTTTTTTTTTTTTTTTGACGGTGGGAAAATGCGTTACGCATACGACCGCGCCGTGGGGACGGCGCGGAAGTTATGTGGGCCTCACCTCCCCCGTAACCTCCTTCGCTAATGGAAGGAGGGGGGGAGGCATACCCACTAAAAACCCACCGGTATTCCCTCTCTTGCCATTTGCGGATGCCATGGGAGAGTTTGAAGTCACCACAGCATCCGCTGGCCGCCCCAGCCTATGCCGGAGCTCCCGCGCCAAGAGAGGGGGGACCGGAATACTTGGTCCCCCCCCTAGACGTGTGGGCTGTTACGGCCGACAGAGGATCCCCATCCCCCGTCGGCTAGCACCACTAGGGAAGGTTGGCGGCGAACTGTCGCCGCCTCTTTCCCGTCCGTCTGCGCCGGAGCGGGTTCGCGAGGGGATCATTCTCGCGTTCCCGCTCCCTCTCCTCCTTCTGCGACATTACGTCGTCGCAGAAGGAGGTGACGGCCTCCCAGGACGTCTCGCTCTCCAGCATTGCGCGTACAACGCTGGGGAGCGAGAGGTCGCCGCCAATCGTCGCCGCCAGGGTGCGGCGCCGCTCAGCCCATGCGCTGCACACCTCCAAGGTGTGCTGGGCTGTGTCCTCGGCGGCGCCGCACTCGTGGCACGACGCCGTCTCCTCCCTACCCGCCACCCTGTGCAGGTACCGCCCGAAGCAACCATGCCCGGACAGCACCTGCACCAGGTGGAAGGTCAGGGACCCGTGATCCCTCCCGCACCATTCCTGGAGCACCGGGTGGATGGCTGCGATCGTGCGTAGGCCGTATTCAGCCTCCGCAAGCTCTGCCGCCCAGCGCTCCAGCACCTCCCCTCTCTGGACCTCTTTGGCCCGGGCCAACTCCTGGGGAGCGAGGGACTCCCCCCGCTCCCTTCGTTCCACCTTGGCCCGGTAGGCCTCGGCAAGCCCGACCGCCTCGATCTCCCACGGAGGGGAGGCTGCGAGGGCTCCAGCCGCCGCCCAGCCCACCGTTCGGTAGGCCCGGGCCATCCTCACCGCCATGACCCTCTGGGGCCTTCGGAGGAGGGCTTTGGTGGTGGCGGTGAGGGACTCCGCCCATATAGGGGCCCCGTACAGGGCCATACTCCTAATGACCCCTGCAAACAGGCGTCTGCAGGGGGCATTAGGTCCGCCCTGATTGGGCAGGAGCCGGCCCAGGGCTCCCGCCGCGCCCGCGAGTCGGGGAGCCAGTCTGCGAAAGTGCTCCCCGAACTCCCATTTGCCGTCGAGGGTAAGGCCCAGATATTTTATGTGTGCCCTCACCTCGACGGCCTCGCCGTTGACGCGCAGGGCGGCTCCGCGCGGCAGCCTCCACCGGGGCCCTCGGAAGCAGAGGGCCTCCGTCTTGGGGAGGGACACTTTCAGGCCCAGCGCCTCGATCCGCCGGATCACTAGGGTGGCTCCCACCTCCGCCCTTCTTGCCACCTCTTCGAAGGTGGTGCCCCGGACGGCGATGAGGGTGTCATCTGCGTAGCAGTACACCGCCATCCGGGGCAGCACCCTCGCGCGGATGACCCAGTCGTACCCGACGTTCCATAATAGGGGCCCTAGCACGGACCCCTGCGGAACGCCACTGGTCACCGGCTGGGCCATCCGAATCCCCCCCCTCCCCGTGTAGAGCACTACCCGCCCCGTCAGGTAGTGCCCCACAACCCTCCGGAGGTAGAGGGGCACCCGGTGATACCGGAGCGCCTCCTCTATCACTCCGAAGGAGAGGGACCCGAAGGCGTTGGCGATATCGAGAGATACCGCCACGGCCCCCTGGCCCCTCCTGGCCGCATCTTCGGTGAACCCCTTCAGGGCGGATAGGGCGTCCAACGTGGACCGCCCTACCCGGAACCCGAACTGGTTCCCCGCAAGATCCGGCCCTTCGCTCGTCAGATGGTGGGCGATCCGGGAAGCGATCACTCTCTCGAGGAGCTTCCCGGTCTCGTCCAGCATGACGAGCGGCCGCCACCCGGAAGGAGAGTCCGCCGGTCTGCTCTCCTTCCGCAGGAGAACCAGGCGGCCCTCCTTCCAAATTTGGGGAAACTGCCCCGCGGCCAGGCAGCGGTCCATTAGGCCGCAGAGCCGGTCCCCCAGGTGCTTCGCCGCGATCGGAAGCACCTTCCCCGGGACGCCATCGGGCCCAGGTGCCTTGCGGCACCCCTTGAGTCGGCCCACCACCCTCGCCATTTCCTCCCCCGTCACTGGGGGAACGTCGACGGGGGCAGCGGGCTCCTCTTCTGGCGGCGCCATCCGCGGCGGGTCGAAAGGCGGGCTTGCGGGGAAGAGGCCGTCGACCACCGCGGCGAGGACTCCCGGCTCGAAGTCCTCCGTGGGGGGGGACACCTTCAGTTTAGCCCGTACCATTCGGTACGGGCGACCCCACGGATCCTCGTCCAGCGTGGCTAAGAATTCAGCATGAGCTGAATCCTTGGCACGCGCGATGGCCGCCTTGAAGGCGGCCTTGGCTGCGCGCAGCTCGGCGAGGAGCCTCTCCTCCTCGCCCGGCACCCGAGTCCGCCTCCTTCTGCACCGGGTAAAGGCGCGGCGGGCTCTGTCGCTGGCGGCTCGGAGGTCCGCCAGGTCCTGCGACCACCAGTATACGGCCCGCCTGGGCGCACCCTTTCGCGCCCTCGGCATGGCCGCGTCGCATATGGCCGTCAGGTCCTCGCGGAACCTGACGGCCCTCTCGTCGATCCCCATGGTGTCGGGGGGGTCGGCGCACCACGCCTGGACCACGGCGGCCTCCTCCGCCCGGTCCCGATCGAGGCGGGAAATCGCCCACTTTGGGAAATCCCCGCCCCGCCCTCCCACCGCCCGGGCCTGAGGCCCGCGGGGCGCTTTGGAGACCCTGAAGCGGATGTAAAGGTGGTCCGACAGGGTCTCCACCTCCTCCAGGACGCGCCACTGGCTCACACGAGCGCCGACAGCAGGGGTTGTGAACGTGAGGTCCACAATTGACCCCCCCTGCTGTCGGACGCAGGTGTTGGCGCGCCCTACATTTTGCAGGACCAGGCCGATCATGGCGGCCCAGTCCCGCAGAAGCGCCCCTCTTTGGTCTGTGATGGGGGACCCCCACGCCGCGCACTTGGCGTTGAAGTCCCCCATCAGGACCACTTGGGCCGGTGATGCTCTTTGAACCACCGGCTCCAGGCCCCCCAGGAACCTCTCAAAATCTGAGAGGGGCCTGTTGGGGGAGAAGTAGACTCCGATGACGACTACTTCTCCCCAGTTTGCCGCCGCGTATCCAGCGCCCCTCTCTCTTAGCGAGAGGCGCTGCTGCCCGGCAGCCGGCACCACCACGCCCACCAAGCCCTCCGTGTCCCCAACCCAGTTTTGCTGGGGGGGGACGAAGTAGGGCTCGGCGACGACCGCCACGTCGATGCGCCACTCGGCTAGGACCTGCATTAGCAGGTCCTGTGCGCGAGCCGAGTGGTTGGCATTCACCTGGAGGAGCTCGTAATGCAGGTGTGCTGGCATTACGACACCTGCATTACGGGCTCCTCAATGGCCAGATGGCCGCCACGTTCGGTTGGGGCCCGGGTCATTGGGGCCTTACCCTTGACCGAAGGGGGGGCGCATTTAGTTCCCCCCATCGTGTGGTTGTGCGGTCGGCCCGCTTGGGCACAGACCGCACACTTCGGCGCCGCCTCACAGGCCGCTGCCAGATGGCCCTCCTCGCCGCAGCGGAAGCATTTGTTGCCGTGCTCGGCCGTTGACGGGCACAGGGCCCTGGTGTGGCCCAGCGCCATGCACTTGTAACAGCGCATGGGCAGGGCCTCCACCGGCGCGACAGTGGCCAGGCACCAGCCGATGGCCACCCTCCCCGCTGTGGCTGCGGCCTTTGCAACCACAGCGGGGCAGCGGATGATAACAGAGCACTGCCCCCATTGGCTGGCTCTGATAGCCCCTACCTTGATTTCGGTAGGGGCGCAGCCTCCCTTAGTGGCCATGACGGCGACAATCTCCTCCCGGCTCACTGATTCGTCAAGGCCAGTAAGCCTCAACTCAGCGGATTTGGTGGGCCGGGTCACCTCCGCCAAGTCACCGATGGCCTGGCGGAGCATCTCGGCGAGTTGGTCAGCGCTAGGCCCAGGGCTGTCGCCGCCCACTTCCAGCATTCTGGAGCCGGTCATGGTCGTTTTGATTTTGACCGTCTCCAGACCGGCCTCCGAAAGGCGGACGGAGGCTCTGGCTTTCGCCATCACCTCCACGTAGGTAGCCCGCACACCCTCCTTCAGGGTCACCACGAGGGCGGCCGTACGTGGGACCCGAATTTTGGCCGCCCTCGGTGCGGAGGGCCTCGATGTGGGAGTGGTTTGGGGTTGGGGTTTCCCCTTCCCGCCCTTGGCCTTGCGGCCCACCACCCTGGTCCAGGGCGTTTCCGCCGCAGTATGGCCGGTGGGAGCAGTTTCCTGCTGCCGGCTTGGTCCCGGGGTGGTCTGCGGCTTGGGACCAGACTGGCGCCTGGGACCGGTATGTGGTCCCTCTTCCCTACCTCCGTTGGTGGGGGGAGGTGTAGGGGCCCTATTAGGCTTTTTGGCCTTGGGGGCCGTTGGGCCAGCGGGTCGGCGCATGGCACCGTCCGCCAGATTCGGCTGGGCCCTTGGGCGAGGCGGGGGCTCCAGGCGCCTGTCAGCCGCGAGCGGGGGTCTTAGGACCGGTTCTGGCGGGAGTCGTGACTCCAGCTCCCCTAGGCGGGCATTTAACATCCCGCCCAGGGATATTTGGAGGTCACGCCTCAGATCCTCCATCAGCTCCCTCACATCAGGGGCTGCTGGGTCGCGAGCTGCCTTGGCGGTGCTCGCCCGCGATTTCTCGAAGGCCTGTTTAAAGGCCTTCAGTTCCGCACGAACAATGTCCAGCTCTCGAGCGAGCCGGTTGTTGTCCGCTCGGAGACGGCGGTGCTCCTCGGCAGGAGTGATCGTCCGCAAAGCTTCAACCGCGTCGATCACTCCTGCAGCGGCTGTATTTATTGCGCCCCAGACTGTGCCCTTGAGGTGGCCACTCTTCCGGACTTGCTCCTGGATTGTGGCCACGTTCAGGAGCGCCGCAGCAACCAGGGTCTCCTTGGTTTGTGGTTCAGGGATGCGAAGCTCGTCGCCCCCATCGACCTCGTGCGCGACAACCATGTCGCGGTAATACCGGCGAGGGCCAGGTTCCTCGTCCGAGTCCGCCACGTTCTCCACCTCAGAGACTATTATGGCAGGACGACCACTGGCCGCTGCCACGAGACTCCGACGCCGTCCTGTAAGGGCGCCTCTGCGCGCCGACCCAATTTTTGGTGACTTTGGTCCCTCAACCAGGGTCACCGTCGGCCGTTTCCGGGTGATATGCTTATTCAGCTCTTCACCCAAGGAAACTTCTGGGAGGTCTGTCTCCAGAACCATCTTTGAAGACTCCTCTCCCTCTCCCTTCTCCGATTCGGACGCGTCCGAGATGGTGACGACGCGCCGCTCTTCATTCCTCTCAGCAGGGCTCCTGTCCCTGGTTCCATCCTTAGGCTCTTGCGCCTTTACCCTCCCTTTGGCTCCCGGTCGGAGCCGCGGAAAGTTAAGGCGATAGGCTGAAACCTTGCCCTCTGGAGCACCACTATAGCCTGCTTCGTCTCTCGTGTTTGGCAGCTCCGTCTCCAGCGCCATGCTTAGGCTGGACGGCTGCCCTCTCTCCTTCTTTGAGAAGGCCGTGTCCGTAGCTCGGACAATGGCCCTCTCCGCCTCTTCCTCCGGTTGCGACATGAGACACGCCGCTTCCTTTGGAAGGCAAAAAGTTTTGTTGTTGGGGGGGGGGGTTTTTTTTTTGACAACTCATTTTTGTACCCACGAGAATGGAACGAAGGGTTTGCACTACCGGGTGACGTCCATTCCGGTAGTGCGGCTACTTACTGTGGAGGTCGCCAGGTATCCACAGGTTTTAACGACTTCACTGTCGGGTGTTATAGAGTGTCCTTCTCACGGGCCGGCCAGTTAAGGCAAGCCCTCCGCTCCGCAGTATTCAAAACATACCCCATTAACGCCACGACTGGGGTCGTTGAATTGGATCTGCGGGCTACGGAAGGAGAAGTGGCGTGGGCTTCTCCACAAAGGCCTTCGGTTAGGAAGGCCGCCCCAGTTCCCCCCCAGTGTTTGGTTCGCGGGAGCTATTGCCCCTACCCGCCGCGAGGCAGGCATTCCCCTATCCACCACCCGGGGACGCGCCACGTCGGAGTACACCTCTCCGCCCACTTAGACAACTAAGCAGGTCCGTGGAGGTCCGTGGAACCTAACCTAACCTAACCTTTTTTTTTTTTTTTTTTTTTTTTTTTTTTGACGGTGGGAAAATGCGTTACGCATACGACCGCGCCGTGGGGACGGCGCGGAAGTTATGTGGGACTCACCTCCCCCGTAACCTCCTTCCCTAATGGAAGGAGGGGGGAGGCATACCCACTAAAAACCCACCGGTATTCCCTCTCTTGCCATTTGCGGATGCCATGGGAGAGTTTGGAGTCACCACAGCATCCGCTGGCCGCCCCAGCCTATGCCGGAGCTCCCGCGCCAAGAGAGGGGGGACCGGAATACTTGGTCCCCCCCCTAGACGTGTGGGCTGTTACGGCCGACAGAGGATCCCCATCCCCCGTCGGCTAGCACCACTAGGGAAGGTTGGCGGCGAACTGTCGCCGCCTCCTTCCCGTCCGTCTGCGCCGGAGCGGGTTCGCGAGGGGATCATTCTCGCGTTCCCGCTCCCTCTCCTCCTTCTGCGACATTACGTCGTCGCAGAAGGAGGTGACGGCCTCCCAGGACGTCTCGCTCTCCAGCATTGCGCGTACAACGCTGGGGAGCGAGAGGTCGCCGCCAATCGTCGCCGCCAGGGTGCGGCGCCGCTCAGCCCATGCGCTGCACACCTCCAAGGTGTGCTGGGCTGTGTCCTCGGCGGCGCCGCACTCGTGGCACGACGCCGTCTCCTCCCTACCCGCCACCCTGTGCAGGTACCGCCCGAAGCAACCATGCCCGGACAGCACCTGCACCAGGTGGAAGGTCAGGGACCCGTGATCCCTCCCGCACCATTCCTGGAGCACCGGGTGGATGGCTGCGATCGTGCGTAGGCCGTATTCAGCCTCCGCAAGCTCTGCCGCCCAGCGCTCCAGCACCTCCCCTCTCTGGACCTCTTTGGCCCGGGCCAACTCCTGGGGAGCGAGGGACTCCCCCCGCTCCCTTCGTTCCACCTTGGCCCGGTAGGCCTCGGCAAGCCCGACCGCCTCGATCTCCCACGGAGGGGAGGCTGCGAGGGCTCCAGCCGCCGCCCAGCCCACCGTTCGGTAGGCCCGGGCCATCCTCACCGCCATGACCCTCTGGGGCCTTCGGAGGAGGGCTTTGGTGGTGGCGGTGAGGGACTCCGCCCATATAGGGGCCCCGTACAGGGCCATACTCCTAATGACCCCTGCAAACAGGCGTCTGCAGGGGGCATTAGGTCCGCCCTGATTGGGCAGGAGCCGGCCCAGGGCTCCCGCCGCGCCCGCGAGTCGGGGAGCCAGTCTGCGAAAGTGCTCCCCGAACTCCCATTTGCCGTCGAGGGTAAGGCCCAGATATTTTATGTGGGCCCTCACCTCGACGGCCTCGCCGTTGACGCGCAGGGCGGCTCCGCGCGGCAGCCTCCACCGGGGCCCTCGGAAGCAGAGGGCCTCCGTCTTGGGGAGGGACACTTTCAGGCCCAGCGCCTCGATCCGCCGGATCACTAGGGTGGCTCCCACCTCCGCCCTTCTTGCCACCTCTTCGAAGGTGGTGCCCCGGACGGCGATGAGGGTGTCATCTGCGTAGCAGTACACCGCCATCCGGGGCAGCACCCTCGCGCGGATGACCCAGTCGTACCCGACGTTCCATAATAGGGGCCCTAGCACGGACCCCTGCGGAACGCCACTGGTCACCGGCTGGGCCATCCGAATCCCCCCCCTCCCCGTGTAGAGCACTACCCGCCCCGTCAGGTAGTGCCCCACAACCCTCCGGAGGTAGAGGGGCACCCGGTGATACCGGAGCGCCTCCTCTATCACTCCGAAGGGGAGGGACCCGAAGGCGTTGGCGATATCGAGAGATACCGCCACGGCCCCCTGGCCCCTCCTGGCCGCATCTTCGGTGAACCCCTTCAGGGCGGATAGGGCGTCCAACGTGGACCGCCCTACCCGGAACCCGAACTGGTTCCCCGCAAGATCCGGCCCTTCGCTCGTCAGATGGTGGGCGATCCGGGAAGCGATCACTCTCTCGAGGAGCTTCCCGGTCTCGTCCAGCATGACGAGCGGCCGCCACCCGGAAGGAGAGTCCGCCGGTCTGCTCTCCTTCCGCAGGAGGACCAGGCGGCCCTCCTTCCAAATTTGGGGAAACTGCCCCGCGGCCAGGCAGCGGTCCATTAGGCCGCAGAGCCGGTCCCCCAGGTGCTTCGCCGCGATCGGAAGCACCTTCCCCGGGACGCCATCGGGCCCAGGTGCCTTGCGGCACCCCTTGAGTCGGCCCACCACCCTCGCCATTTCCTCCCCCGTCACTGGGGGAACGTCGACGGGGGCAGCGGGCTCCTCTTCTGGCGGCGCCATCCGCGGCGGGTCGAAAGGCGGGCTTGCGGGGAAGAGGCCGTCGACCACCGCGGCGAGGACTCCCGGCTCGAAGTCCTCCGTGGGGGGGGACACCTTCAGTTTAGCCCGTACCATTCGGTACGGGCGACCCCACGGATCCTCGTCCAGCGTGGCCAAGAATTCAGCATGAGCTGAATCCTTGGCACGCGCGATGGCCGCCTTGAAGGCGGCCTTGGCTGCGCGCAGCTCGGCGAGGAGCCTCTCCTCCTCGCCCGGCACCCGAGTCCGCCTCCTTCTGCACCGGGTAAAGGCGCGGCGGGCTCTGTCGCTGGCGGCTCGGAGGTCCGCCAGGTCCTGCGACCACCAGTATACGGCCCGCCTGGGCGCACCCTTTCGCGCCCTCGGCATGGCCGCGTCGCATATGGCCGTCAGGTCCTCGCGGAACCTGACGGCCCTCTCGTCGACCCCCATGGTGTCGGGGGGGTCGGCGCACCACGCCTGGACCACGGCGGCCTCCTCCGCCCGGTCCCGATCGAGGCGGGAAATCGCCCACTTTGGGAAATCCCCGCCCCGCCCTCCCACCGCCCGGGCCTGAGGCCCGCGGGGCGCTTTGGAGACCCTGAAGCGGATGTAAAGGTGGTCCGACAGGGTCTCCACCTCCTCCAGGACGCGCCACTGGCTCACACGAGCGCCGACAGCAGGGGTTGTGAACGTGAGGTCCACAATTGACCCCCCGTGCTGTCGGACGCAGGTGTTGGCGCGCCCTACATTTTGCAGGACCAGGCCGATCATGGCGGCCCAGTCCCGCAGAAGCGCCCCTCTTTGGTCTGTGATGGGGGACCCCCACGCCGCGCACTTGGCGTTGAAGTCCCCCATCAGGACCACTTGGGCCGGTGATGCTCTTTGAACCACCGGCTCCAGGCCCCCCAGGAACCTCTCAAAATCTGAGAGGGGCCTGTTGGGGGAGAAGTAGACTCCGATGACGACTACTTCTCCCCAGTTTGCCGCCGCGTATCCAGCGCCCCTCTCTCTTAGCGAGAGGCGCTGCTGCCCGGCAGCCGGCACCACCACGCCCACCAAGCCCTCCGTGTCCCCAACCCAGTTTTGCTGGGGGGGGACGAAGTAGGGCTCGGCGACGACCGCCACGTCGATGCGCCACTCGGCTAGGACCTGCATTAGCAGGTCCTGTGCGCGAGCCGAGTGGTTGGCATTCACCTGGAGGAGCTCGTAATGCAGGTGTTCTGGCATTACGACACCTGCATTACGGGCTCCTCAATGGCCAGATGGCCGCCACGTTCGGTTGGGGCCCGGGTCAATGGGGCCTTACCCTTGACCGAAGGGGGGGCGCATTTAGTTCCCCCCATCGTGTGGTTGTGCGGTCGGCCCGCTTGGGCACAGACCGCACACTTCGGCGCCGCCTCACAGGCCGCTGCCAGATGGCCCTCCTCGCCGCAGCGGAAGCATTTGTTGCCGTGCTCGGCCGTTGACGGGCACAGGGCCCTGGTGTGGCCCAGCGCCATGCACTTGTAACAGCGCATGGGCAGGGCCTCCACCGGCGCGACAGTGGCCAGGCACCAGCCGATGGCCACCCTCCCCGCTGTGACTGCGGCCTTTGCAACCACAGCGGGGCAGCGGATGATAACAGAGCACTGCCCCCATTGGCTGGCTCTGATAGCCCCTACCTTGATTTCGGTAGGGGCGCAGCCTCCCTTAGTGGCCATGACGGCGACAATCTCCTCCCGGCTCACTGATTCGTCAAGGCCAGTAAGCCTCAACTCAGCGGATTTGGTGGGCCGGGTCACCTCCGCCAAGTCACCGATGGCCTGGCGGAGCATCTCGGCGAGTTGGTCAGCGCTAGGCCCAGGGCTGTCGCCGCCCACTTCCAGCATTCTGGAGCCGGTCATGGTCGTTTTGATTTTGACCGTCTCCAGACCGGCCTCCGAAAGGCGGACGGAGGCTCTGGCTTTCGCCATCACCTCCACGTAGGTAGCCCGCACACCCTCCTTCAGGGTCACCACGAGGGCGGCCGTACGTGGGACCCGAATTTTGGCCGCCCTCGGTGCGGAGGGCCTCGATGTGGGAGTGGTTTGGGGTTGGGGTTTCCCCTTCCCGCCCTTGGCCTTGCGGCCCACCACCCTGGTCCAGGGCGTTTCCGCCGCAGTATGGCCGGTGGGAGCAGTTTCCTGCTGCCGGCTTGGTCCCGGGGTGGTCTGCGGCTTGGGACCAGACTGGCGCCTGGGACCGGTATGTGGTCCCTCTTCCCTACCTCCGTTGGTGGGGGGAGGTGTAGGGGCCCTATTAGGCTTTTTGGCCTTGGGGGCCGTTGGGCCAGCGGGTCGGCGCATGGCACCGTCCGCCAGATTCGGCTGGGCCCTTGGGCGAGGCGGGGGCTCCAGGCGCCTGTCAGCCGCGAGCGGGGGTCTTAGGACCGGTTCTGGCGGGAGTCGTGACTCCAGCTCCCCTAGGCGGGCATTTAACATCCCGCCCAGGGATATTTGGAGGTCACGCCTCAGCTCCTCCATCAGCTCCCTCACATCAGGGGCTGCTGGGTCGCGAGCTGCCTTGGCGGTGCTCGCCCGCGATTTCTCGAAGGCCTGTTTAAAGGCCTTCAGTTCCGCACGAACAATGTCCAGCTCTCGAGCGAGCCGGTTGTTGTCCGCTCGGAGACGGCGGTGCTCCTCGGCAGGAGTGATCGTCCGCAAAGCTTCAACCGCGTCGATCACTCCTGCAGCGGCTGTATTTATTGCGCCCCAGACTGTGCCCTTGAGGTGGCCACTCTTCCGGACTTGCTCCTGGATTGTGGCCACGTTCAGGAGCGCCGCAGCAACCAGGGTCTCCTTGGTTTGTGGTTCAGGGATGCGAAGCTCGTCGCCCCCATTGACCTCGTGCGCGACAACCATGTCGCGGTAATACCGGCGAGGGCCAGGTTCCTCGTCCGAGTCCGCCACGTTCTCCACCTCAGAGACTATTATGGCAGGACGACCACTGGCCGCTGCCACGAGACTCCGACGCCGTCCTGTAAGGGCGCCTCTGCGCGCCGACCCAATTTTTGGTGACTTTGGTCCCTCAACCAGGGTCACCGTCGGCCGTTTCCGGGTGATATGCTTATTCAGCTCTTCACCCAAGGAAACTTCTGGGAGGTCTGTCTCCAGAACCATCTTTGAAGACTCCTCTCCCTCTCCCTTCTCCGATTCGGACGCGTCCGAGATGGTGACGACGCGCCGCTCTTCATTCCTCTCAGCAGGGCTCCTGTCCCTGGTTCCATCCTTAGGCTCTTGCGCCTTTACCCTCCCTTTGGCTCCCGGTCGGAGCCGCGGAAAGTTAAGGCGATAGGCTGAAACCTTGCCCTCTGGAGCACCACTATAGCCTGCTTCGTCTCTCGTGTTTGGCAGCTCCGTCTCCAGCGCCATGCTTAGGCTGGACGGCTGCCCTCTCTCCTTCTTTGAGAAGGCCGTGTCCGTAGCTCGGACAATGGCCCTCTCCGCCTCTTCCTCCGGTTGCGACATGAGACACGCCGCTTCCTTTGGAAGGCAAAAAGTTTTGTTGTTGGGGGGGGGGGTTTTTTTTTGACAACTCATTTTTGTACCCACGAGAATGGAACGAAGGGTTTGCACTACCGGGTGACGTCCATTCCGGTAGTGCGGCTACTTACTGTGGAGGTCGCCAGGTATCCACAGGTTTTAACGACTTCACTGTCGGGTGTTATAGAGTGTCCTTCTCACGGGCCGGCCAGTTAAGGCAAGCCCTCCGCTCCACAGTATTCAAAACATACCCCATTAACGCCACGACTGGGGTCGTTGAATTGGATCTGCGGGCTACGGAAGGAGAAGTGGCGTGGGCTTCTCCACAAAGGCCTTCGGTTAGGAAGGCCGCCCCAGTTCCCCCCCCAGTGTTTGGTTCGCGGGAGCTATTGCCCCTACCCGCCGCGAGGCAGGCATTCCCCTATCCACCACCCGGGGACGCGCCACGTCGGAGTACACCTCTCCGCCCACTTAGACAACTAAGCAGGTCCGTGGAACCTTTTTTTATTTTTGACGGTGGGAAAATGCGTTACGCATACGACCGCGCCGTGGGGACGGCGCGGAAGTTATGTGGGACTCAACTCCCCCGTAACCTCCTTCCCTAATGGAAGGAGGGGGGAGGCATACCCACTAAAAACCCACCGGTATTCCCTCTCTTGCCATTTGCGGATGCCATGGGAGAGTTTGGAGTCACCACAGTATCCGCTGGCCGCCCCAGCCTATGCCGGAGCTCCCGCGCCAAGAGAGGGGGGACCGGAATACTTGGTCCCCCCCCTAGACGTGTGGGCTGTTACGGCCGACAGAGGATCCCCATCCCCCGTCGGCCAGCACCACTAGGGAAGGTTGGCGGCGAACTGTCGCCGCCTCCTTCCCGTCCGTCTGCGCCGGAGCGGGTTTGCGAGGGGATCATTCTCGCGTTCCCGCTCCCTCTCCTCCTTCTGCGACATTACGTCGTCGCAGAAGGAGGTGACGGCCTCCCAGGACGTCTCGCTCTCCAGCATTGCGCGTACAACGCTGGGGAGCGAGAGGTCGCCGCCAATCGTCGCCGCCAGGGTGCGGCGCCGCTCAGCCCATGCGCTGCACACCTCCAAGGTGTGCTGGGCTGTGTCCTCGGCGGCGCCGCACTCGTGGCACGACGCCGTCTCCTCCCTACCCGCCACCCTGTGCAGGTACCGCCCGAAGCAACCATGCCCGGACAGCACCTGCACCAGGTGGAAGGTCAGGGACCCGTGATCCCTCCCGCACCATTCCTGGAGCACCGGGTGGATGGCTGCGATCGTGCGTAGGCCGTATTCAGCCTCCGCAAGCTCTGCCGCCCAGCGCTCCAGCACCTCCCCTCTCTGGACCTCTTTGGCCCGGGCCAACTCCTGGGGAGCGAGGGACTCCCCCCGCTCCCTTCGTTCCACCTTGGCCCGGTAGGCCTCGGCAAGCCCGACCGCCTCGATCTCCCACGGAGGGGAGGCTGCGAGGGCTCCAGCCGCCGCCCAGCCCACCGTTCGGTAGGCCCGGGCCATCCTCACCGCCATGACCCTCTGGGGCCTTCGGAGGAGGGCTTTGGTGGTGGCGGTGAGGGACTCCGCCCATATAGGGGCCCCGTACAGGGCCATACTCCTAATGACCCCTGCAAACAGGCGTCTGCAGGGGGCATTAGGTCCGCCCTGATTGGGCAGGAGCCGGCCCAGGGCTCCCGCCGCGCCCGCGAGTCGGGGAGCCAGTCTGCGAAAGTGCTCCCCGAACTCCCATTTGCCGTCGAGGGTAAGGCCCAGATATTTTATGTGGGCCCTCACCTCGACGGCCTCGCCGTTGACGCGCAGGGCGGCTCCGCGCGGCAGCCTCCACCGGGGCCCTCGGAAGCAGAGGGCCTCCGTCTTGGGGAGGGACACTTTCAGGCCCAGCGCCTCGATCCGCCGGATCACTAGGGTGGAACCTAACCTTTTTTTTTTTTTTTTTGGTGTGGAAAATGCACCTTATGCATCGTCTCCGTTCGGGGAAACGGAGGTATGTGGGGCTCTCCCCAAGGGGGGTCTACCCACTAAAAACCACACGGATTCCCTCGTTTGCCATTGTGAACGCCACGGGAGGATAAATACACCGCGATGCCCACTGGCCGCCCCGGGATGGGGCTCCTCTGTCGACACCGTGCAATGCGGGCTCGGCACTCCCCGGCCTCCCCCGCTGGTGAAGGATTGTTTAAAGAGGTTTACTCCTCGTGGCTTCCGCAGTCGCCCACGTTCCCGGCAAGCCGGGTTTACGTGCCCTCACGTAAGCTCCCGCGCCCTCATGTCCTGCTCTGAAAGCAGAGCGGTACCGAGGGCACGGTTGCTTCCGCCCTGAGGCTCCCCCTCACGTTTCCCTGCTCGGGCCACAGAGCAGGTACTAGGTTCAGGTTCACCTCCTTCCTTCCGTCCGTCTCTAAACCCCAAAACTAACCCTCCCCATCAGGCGTTTGGCACCTCCAGGCAGGTTGCAGAGCCTTGAACCGTTCGGTAGCCCAGGCCGTGTGGCGAGTACGGCGGGGCTAGGTACTAGGAACAAGGTTGCAGAGCCTACACTGTTAGTAACCGAACGCCTGTCCCTCCTATGCTTTCCCTCCCCATATAGGGCGTAAGTCACATCAAGGCCTGTTGCAGAGCCCTGACACCTTTCGCATAGCCCAGGCCGTGTGACCAGCACGGCGGGGCTACTTACTCAGTGCAGGGATGCAGAGCAGCTTCCCGTCAGCTACCTTACGCCCGTCCTCACAGAATATATACATATGATACATACTTGGCCCATATAATACACATATAGATAACCCTCCCAAGACATACCACTACAGGCCAGCGGCCCGAGCGCTACTCTTCCCCTTTTGTAGGCCCTCTGCCAGGAGGGAACCGTAACGCTCATGCAGCCCAAAAGCTACCTTTGCCGGGGGCGGGAAAGGTAAATTTTAAGCGCACGTAGCAGTAGTCGTCCCTCTATACCCCATCCCCCCCAGTCGGATATTAGCCACCGGTAAGATAATGTACAAATACATTAGCTTACCGTTGTTGCCCAGGGTGCACCGTCCCAGGCGTTACCCTTCCCCACCCCATGAGGCCTACGCCTCGGATAGAAGGGAGTGGTAACGCCCGGGCACTCGAGGAGGTTTCCGACATCGCAGGGTGGAACCTAACCTAACCTAACCTAACCTAACCTATTCTAACCTTTTTTTTTTTTTTTTTTTTTTTTTTTTTTGACGGTGGGAAAATGCGTTACGCATACGACCGCGCCGTGGGGACGGCGCGGAAGTTATGTGGGACTCACCTCCCCCGTAACCTCCTTCCCTATTGGAAGGAGGGGGGGAGGCATACCCACTAAAAACCCACCGGTATTCCCTCTCTTGCCATTTGCGGATGCCATGGGAGAGTTTGGAGTCACCACAGCATCCGCTGGCCGCCCCAGCCTATGCCGGAGCTCCCGCGCCAAGAGAGGGGGGACCGGAATGCTTGGTCCCCCCCCTAGACGTGTGGGCTGTTACGGCCGACAGAGGATCCCCATCCCCCGTCGGCTAGCACCACTAGGGAAGGTTGGCGGCGAACTGTCGCCGCCTCCTTCCCGTCCGTCTGCGCCGGAGCGGGTTCGCGAGGGGATCATTCTCGCGTTCCCGCTCCCTCTCCTCCTTCTGCGACATTACGTCGTCGCAGAAGGAGGTGACGGCCTCCCAGGACGTCTCGCTCTCCAGCATTGCGCGTACAACGCTGGGGAGCGAGAGGTCGCCGCCAATCGTCGCCGCCAGGGTGCGGCGCCGCTCAGCCCATGCGCTGCACACCTCCAAGGTGTGCTGGGCTGTGTCCTCGGCGGCGCCGCACTCGTGGCACGTCGCCGTCTCCTCCCTACCCGCCACCCTGTGCAGGTACCGCCCGAAGCAACCATGCCCGGACAGCACCTGCACCAGGTGGAAGGTCAGGGACCCGTGATCCCTCCCGCACCATTCCTGGAGCACCGGGTGGATGGCTGCGATCGTGCGTAGGCCGTATTCAGCCTCCGCAAGCTCTGCCGCCCAGCGCTCCAGCACCTCCCCTCTCTGGACCTCTTTGGCCCGGGCCAACTCCTGGGGAGCGAGGGACTCCCCCCGCTCCCTTCGTTCCACCTTGGCCCGGTAGGCCTCGGCAAGCCCGACCGCCTCGATCTCCCACGGAGGGGAGGCTGCGAGGGCTC
Source organism: Archips crataeganus (assembly GCA_947859365.1). Taxonomy (NCBI): domain Eukaryota; kingdom Metazoa; phylum Arthropoda; class Insecta; order Lepidoptera; family Tortricidae; genus Archips; species Archips crataeganus. The sequence continues at coordinate 24,026,450 of OX402049.1, read as the reverse complement.
CAGCCGCCGCCCAGCCCACCGTTCGGTAGGCCCGGGCCATCCTCACCGCCATGACCCTCTGGGGCCTTCGGAGGAGGGCTTTGGTGGTGGCGGTGAGGGACTCCGCCCATATAGGGGCCCCGTACAGGGCCATACTCCTAATGACCCCTGCAAACAGGCGTCTGCAGGGGGCATTAGGTCCGCCCTGATTGGGCAGGAGCCGGCCCAGGGCTCCCGCCGCGCCCGCGAGTCGGGGAGCCAGTCTGCGAAAGTGCTCCCCGAACTCCCATTTGCCGTCGAGGGTAAGGCCCAGATATTTTATGTGGGCCCTCACCTCGACGGCCTCGCCGTTGACGCGCAGGGCGGCTCCGCGCGGCAGCCTCCACCGGGGCCCTCGGAAGCAGAGGGCCTCCGTCTTGGGGAGGGACACTTTCAGGCCCAGCGCCTCGATCCGCCGGATCACTAGGGTGGCTCCCACCTCCGCCCTTCTTGCCACCTCTTCGAAGGTGGTGCCCCGGACGGCGATGAGGGTGTCATCTGCGTAGCAGTACACCGCCATCCGGGGCAGCACCCTCGCGCGGATGACCCAGTCGTACCCGACGTTCCATAATAGGGGCCCTAGCACGGACCCCTGCGGAACGCCACTGGTCACCGGCTGGGCCATCCGAATCCCCCCCCTCCCCGTGTAGAGCACTACCCGCCCCGTCAGGTAGTGCCCCACAACCCTCCGGAGGTAGAGGGGCACCCGGTGATACCGGAGCGCCTCCTCTATCACTCCGAAGGGGAGGGACCCGAAGGCGTTGGCGATATCGAGAGATACCGCCACGGCCCCCTGGCCCCTCCTGGCCGCATCTTCGGTGAACCCCTTCAGGGCGGATAGGGCGTCCAACGTGGACCGCCCTACCCGGAACCCGAACTGGTTCCCCGCAAGATCCGGCCCTTCGCTCGTCAGATGGTGGGCGATCCGGGAAGCGATCACTCTCTCGAGGAGCTTCCCGGTCTCGTCCAGCATGACGAGCGGCCGCCACCCGGAAGGAGAGTCCGCCGGTCTGCTCTCCTTCCGCAGGAGGACCAGGCGGCCCTCCTTCCAAATTTGGGGAAACTGCCCCGCGGCCAGGCAGCGGTCCATTAGGCCGCAGAGCCGGTCCCCCAGGTGCTTCGCCGCGATCGGAAGCACCTTCCCCGGGACGCCATCGGGCCCAGGTGCCTTGCGGCACCCCTTGAGTCGGCCCACCACCCTCGCCATTTCCTCCCCCGTCACTGGGGGAACGTCGACGGGGGCAGCGGGCTCCTCTTCTGGCGGCGCCATCCGCGGCGGGTCGAAAGGCGGGCTTGCGGGGAAGAGGCCGTCGACCACCGCGGCGAGGACTCCCGGCTCGAAGTCCTCCGTGGGGGGGGACACCTTCAGTTTAGCCCGTACCATTCGGTACGGGCGACCCCACGGATCCTCGTCCAGCGTGGCCAAGAATTCAGCATGAGCTGAATCCTTGGCACGCGCGATGGCCGCCTTGAAGGCGGCCTTGGCTGCGCGCAGCTCGGCGAGGAGCCTCTCCTCCTCGCCCGGCACCCGAGTCCGTCTCCTTCTGCACCGGGTAAAGGCGCGGCGGGCTCTGTCGCTGGCGGCTCGGAGGTCCGCCAGGTCCTGCGACCACCAGTATACGGCCCGCCTGGGCGCACCCTTTCGCGCCCTCGGCATGGCCGCGTCGCATATGGCCGTCAGGTCCTCGCGGAACCTGACGGCCCTCTCGTCGACCCCCATGGTGTCGGGGGGGTCGGCGCACCACGCCTGGACCACGGCGGCCTCCTCCGCCCGGTCCCGATCGAGGCGGGAAATCGCCCACTTTGGGAAATCCCCGCCCCGCCCTCCCACCGCCCGGGCCTGAGGCCCGCGGGGCGCTTTGGAGACCCTGAAGCGGATGTAAAGGTGGTCCGATAGGGTCTCCACCTCCTCCAGGACGCGCCACTGGCTCACACGAGCGCCGACAGCAGGGGTTGTAAACGTGAGGTCCACAATTGACCCCCCCTGCTGTCGGACGCAGGTGTTGGCGCACCCTACATTTTGCAGGACCAGGCCGATCATGGCGGCCCAGTCCCGCAGAAGCGCCCCTCTTTGGTCTGTGATGGGGGACCCCCACGCCGCGCACTTGGCGTTGAAGTCCCCCATCAGGACCACTTGGGCCGGTGATGCTCTTTGAACCACCGGCTCCAGGCCCCCCAGGAACCTCTCAAAATCTGAGAGGGGCCTGTTGGGGGAGAAGTAGACTCCGATGACGACTACTTCTCCCCAGTTTGCCGCCGCGTATCCAGCGCCCCTCTCTCTTAGCGAGAGGCGCTGCTGCCCGGCAGCCGGCACCACCACGCCCACCAAGCCCTCCGTGTCCCCAACCCAGTTTTGCTGGGGGGGGACGAAGTAGGGCTCGGCGACGACCGCCACGTCGATGCGCCACTCGGCTAGGACCTGCATTAGCAGGTCCTGTGCGCGAGCCGAGTGGTTGGCATTCACCTGGAGGAGCTCGTAATGCAGGTGTGCTGGCATTACGACACCTGCATTACGGGCTCCTCAATGGCCAGATGGCCGCCACGTTCGGTTGGGGCCCGGGTCAATGGGGCCTTACCCTTGACCGAAGGGGGGGCGCATTTAGTTCCCCCCATCGTGTGGTTGTGCGGTCGGCCCGCTTGGGCACAGACCGCACACTTCGGCGCCGCCTCACAGGCCGCTGCCAGATGGCCCTCCTCGCCGCAGCGGAAGCATTTGTTGCCGTGCTCGGCCGTTGACGGGCACAGGGCCCTGGTGTGGCCCAGCGCCATGCACTTGTAACAGCGCATGGGCAGGGCCTCCACCGGCGCGACAGTGGCCAGGCACCAGCCGATGGCCACCCTCCCCGCTGTGACTGCGGCCTTTGCAACCACAGCGGGGCAGCGGATGATAACAGAGCACTGCCCCCATTGGCTGGCTCTGATAGCCCCTACCTTGATTTCGGTAGGGGCGCAGCCTCCCTTAGTGGCCATGACGGCGACAATCTCCTCCCGGCTCACTGATTCGTCAAGGCCAGTAAGCCTCAACTCAGCGGATTTGGTGGGCCGGGTCACCTCCGCCAAGTCACCGATGGCCTGGCGGAGCATCTCGGCGAGTTGGTCAGCGCTAGGCCCAGGGCTGTCGCCGCCCACTTCCAGCATTCTGGAGCCGGTCATGGTCGTTTTGATTTTGACCGTCTCCAGACCGGCCTCCGAGAGGCGGACGGAGGCTCTGGCTTTCGCCATCACCTCCACGTAGGTAGCCCGCACACCCTCCTTCAGGGTCACCACGAGGGCGGCCGTACGTGGGACCCGAATTTTGGCCGCCCTCGGTGCGGAGGGCCTCGATGTGGGAGTGGTTTGGGGTTGGGGTTTCCCCTTCCCGCCCTTGGCCTTGCGGCCCACCACCCTGGTCCAGGGCGTTTCCGCCGCAGTATGGCCGGTGGGAGCAGTTTCCTGCTGCCGGCTTGGTCCCGGGGTGGTCTGCGGCTTGGGACCAGACTGGCGCCTGGGACCGGTATGTGGTCCCTCTTCCCTACCTCCGTTGGTGGGGGGAGGTGTAGGGGCCCTATTAGGCTTTTTGGCCTTGGGGGCCGTTGGGCCAGCGGGTCGGCGCATGGCACCGTCCGCCAGATTCGGCTGGGCCCTTGGGCGAGGCGGGGGCTCCAGGCGCCTGTCAGCCGCGAGCGGGGGTCTTAGGACCGGTTCTGGCGGGAGTCGTGACTCCAGCTCCCCTAGGCGGGCATTTAACATCCCGCCCAGGGATATTTGGAGGTCACGCCTCAGCTCCTCCATCAGCTCCCTCACATCAGGGGCTGCTGGGTCGCGAGCTGCCTTGGCGGTGCTCGCCCGCGATTTCTCGAAGGCCTGTTTAAAGGCCTTCAGTTCCGCACGAACAATGTCCAGCTCTCGAGCGAGCCGGTTGTTGTCCGCTCGGAGACGGCGGTGCTCCTCGGCAGGAGTGATCGTCCGCAAAGCTTCAACCGCGTCGATCACTCCTGCAGCGGCTGTATTTATTGCGCCCCAGACTGTGCCCTTGAGGTGGCCACTCTTCCGGACTTGCTCCTGGATTGTGGCCACGTTCAGGAGCGCCGCAGCAACCAGGGTCTCCTTGGTTTGTGGTTCAGGGATGCGAAGCTCGTCGCCCCCATCGACCTCGTGCGCGACAACCATGTCGCGGTAATACCGGCGAGGGCCAGGTTCCTCGTCCGAGTCCGCCACGTTCTCCACCTCAGAGACTATTATGGCAGGACGACCACTGGCCGCTGCCACGAGACTCCGACGCCGTCCTGTAAGGGCGCCTCTGCGCGCCGACCCAATTTTCGGTGACTTTGGTCCCTCAACCAGGGTCACCGTCGGCCGTTTCCGGGTGATATGCTTATTCAGCTCTTCACCCAAGGAAACTTCTGGGAGGTCTGTCTCCAGAACCATCTTTGAAGACTCCTCTCCCTCTCCCTTCTCCGATTCGGACGCGTCCGAGATGGTGACGACGCGCCGCTCTTCATTCCTCTCAGCAGGGCTCCTGTCCCTGGTTCCATCCTTAGGCTCTTGCGCCTTTACCCTCCCTTTGGCTCCCGGTCGGAGCCGCGGAAAGTTAAGGCGATAGGCTGAAACCTTGCCCTCTGGAGCACCACTATAGCCTGCTTCGTCTCTCGTGTTTGGCAGCTCCGTCTCCAGCGCCATGCTTAGGCTGGACGGCTGCCCTCTCTCCTTCTTTGAGAAGGCCGTGTCCGTAGCTCGGACAATGGCCCTCTCCGCCTCTTCCTCCGGTTGCGACATGAGACACGCCGCTTCCTTTGGAAGGCAAAAAGTTTTGTTGTTGGGGGGGGGGGGTTTTTTTTGACAACTCATTTTTGTACCCACGAGAATGGAACGAAGGGTTTGCACTACCGGGTGACGTCCATTCCGGTAGTGCGGCTACTTACTGTGGAGGTCGCCAGGTATCCACAGGTTTTAACGACTTCACTGTCGGGTGTTATAGAGTGTCCTTCTCACGGGCCGGCCAGTTAAGGCAAGCCCTCCGCTCCACAGTATTCAAAACATACCCCATTAACGCCACGACTGGGGTCGTTGAATTGGATCTGCGGGCTACGGAAGGAGAAGTGGCGTGGGCTTCTCCACAAAGGCCTTCGGTTAGGAAGGCCGCCCCAGTTCCCCCCCCAGTGTTTGGTTCGCGGGAGCTATTGCCCCTACCCGCCGCGAGGCAGGCATTCCCCTATCCACCACCCGGGGACGCGCCACGTCGGAGTACACCTCTCCGCCCACTTAGACAACTAAGCAGGTCCGTGGTAACCTAACCTAACCTAACCTAACCTAACCTAACCTGTACAAACCTAACCTTTTGGAACCTAACCTGTAGGAACCTAACTTTTCGAATTCTAAATTTTTGGAACGTAAAAATATGAAACTTAACTTTTTGAAACCTAACCTTTTCATGCTTTTCATGCGACATGGCCTTAAGTACAATGCAATCAAGAGTGAGATGATGGTTTTTATAGCATGTAGATACAACCCACGCAGTGTACCTTCGGTCATGTTGAACGGAGTCGCTCTCAAACTAGTCAGTAAGTTTAAATATCTGGGTCATAAAATCACAGAAGACCTTGATGATGACCTGGATATTGAAAGGGAGAGAAGGGCCTTAGCGGTAAGGGGCAATTATGCTAATCCGTAGATTTGCACGATGTAGAGAAGCAATCAAAGAAAAGAGGCAGAGTGAACTACGTGCTGGTGTCCTGTTTCACCAAGACAACGCACCCCCCACAAAGCCGGTGTTGCGATGGCTGCCATCCATGATTCAGGGTTCGAATTACTGGAACACTCCCTATATTCGCCAGATCTGGTCCCCAGCGACTTCTATCTCTTTCCACGGCTGAAGGAAGATCTTAGAGGCAACAGATTTTTGGACGATAGTGAGGTGATGACCGCTGTGGAGGGATTTTTGAAAGGCCAAGAAAAATTTTTTTTTAATTTTTAGTGGACTAGAGAAAAGATCGTCTACGTGTGTGGTGCAAATAGACTACGTTGAACAATAAATATACTATTAGGGATGATCAAATAAATGAAAAATTACAACTACTAATTTTATTTAATCCCAATAGGTAAAGTTACAAATAATTGCAAGACGAACGAAAATATGGAGAAAACACTTTCTAATCTTAAAATTAGGCGCGAAAGGATAAGCTCAGAGCAATACGACCGTCCTATGCCAAGTGCCCGGTAAGAATGGCTCATGAGACTGAGCTCCGGCGCTCACCACTGACATAACGGCGACGGAAGTCAATTGACGATCTCTAAAATCAACGCAGTGGTGTTGCAAGTCTTATTTATTCCTAACAATACATTTTGTACACTTGATGTGTCTTTAATGCTGATTATCATTACTTTTGGATCACCCCTCGTATATTGCAAGTGGGTTGACAATTTTTTTATTTTTTACAGGTCAAGGTTTCGGTTAACAAATGCAATACCTACCAATCAAAAGTATGAAGCCTATAGAATATGCAAACGTTAGGTTAACTATTTTTCCGGTCATAACTTTTCACCGGAACGGAACGGAACTTTTGAACTTTAACAGGTAAAAAAACCGGCCAAGAGCGTGTCGGACACGCCCAAGGTAGGGTTCCGTAGCCATTACGAAAAAATCAAGTAATATTTTTCTAAGGATTTCGTATGTGTACGGAATCATCCAAGTTTAGGTATGTTTTATACCTTAGGCTACTATTTACTCTTAAACTACAAATAATTTCCAAGCAATCTTAGCCGCTATAATTTTCCTAGTAAATTTGATACATTTACTACCCTTCTGATTTTTTTCAAATTTTTCCACCCAACAGTTTAGATTTTAGAGGGGGGGGACGGCCGATTTTAATGAAAATTTTCTCTTTAAAGTTGAATATTTCGCAAACAGATCACTGAATAGAAAAATCATGCTAGCAACCCCGCAATGATTTTAAAAGACCTATCCAACGATACCCCACACTATAGGGTTAGCCGAGAAAAAAAAATCACCCCCACTTTACGTCTATGGGAGGTACCCTAAAAAAATTTTTTTACTTTTTTTTGTCGGGTACGACTGGGTCATCCGCATGAGGGTGCTGCCTCGGATGGCGGTGTATTGTTACGCCGACGATACACTCATCGCCGTCCGAGGCACCACCTTCGAAGAGGTGGCAAGAAGGGCGGAGGTGGGAGCCACCTTAGTGATCCGGCGGATTGAGGCGCTGGGCCTGAAAGTGTCCCTCCCCAAGACGGAAGCCCTCTGCTTCCGAGGGCCCCGGTGGAGGCTGCCGCTCGGAGCCGCCCTGCGCGTCAATGGGGAGGCCGTCGAGGTGAAGGCCCACATTAAATATCTGGGCCTTACCCTCGACGGAAAATGGGAGTTCGGGGAGCACTTCCGCAGACTTGCTCCCCGACTCGTGGGCGCGGCGGGAGCCCTGGGCCGGCTCCTGCCCAACCAGGGCGGACCTAGTGCCCCCTGCAGACGCCTGTTTTCAGGGGTCATTAGAAGTATGGCCCTGTACGGGGCCCCTATATGGGCGGAGTCCCTCACCGCCACAACTAAAGCCCTCCTCCGAAGGCCCCAGAGGGTTATGGCGGTGAGGATGGCCCGGGCCTACCGGACACGGTGGGCTGGGCGGCGGCTGGAGCCCTCGCAGCCCCTCCGTGGGAGATCGAGGCGGTCGGGCTTGCCGAGGCCTACCGGGACAAAATGGAGCGTAGGGAGCGGGGGGACACCCTCGCTCCCCAGGAGTTGGCTCGGGCCAAGGAGGCCCAAAAGGAAGAGGTGCTGGAGCGCTGGGCGGATGAGCTTGCGCAGGCCGAATACGGCCTCCGCACGATCGCAGCCATCCGCCCGGTGCTCCAGGAGTGGTGCGGGAGGGATCACGGGTCCCTCACCTTCCGCCTTGTGCAGGTGCTGTCCGGGCATGGCTGCTTCGGGCGGTACCTGCACAAGGTTGCCGGAAGGGAGGAGACGGCGTCGTGCCACGAGTGCGGCGCCGCCGAGGACACAGCCCAGCACACCTTGGAGGTGTGCAGCGCATGGGCTGAGCGGCGCCGCACCCAGGCGGCAACGATTGGCGGCGACCTCTCGCTCCCCAGCGTCGTACGTGCGATGCTGGAGAGCGAGACGTCCTGGGAGGCCGTCACCTCCTTCTGCGAAGACGTCATATCGCAGAAGGAGGAGAGGGAGCGGGAACGCGAGAATGATCCCCTCGCGAACCAACAACGGTAAGCTAATGTATTTGTACATTATCTTACCGGTGGCTAATATCCGACTGGGGGGGATGGGGTATAGAGGGACGACTACTGCTACGTGCGCTTAAAATTTACCTTTCCCGCCCCCGGGAAAGGTAGCTTTTGGGCTGCATGAGCGTTACGGTTCCCCCCTGGCAGAGGGCCTACAAAGGGGGAAGAGTAGCGCTCGGGCCGCTGGCCTGTAGTGGTATGTCTTGGGAGGGATATCTATATGTGTATTTTATGGGTTCCTACAGGTTAGGTTCCAAAAGGTTAGGTTTGTACAGGTTAGGTTCCAAAATGTTAGGTTCCGACAGGTTAGGTTCCTAAAGGTTAGGTTCCAAAATGTTAGGTTCCTACAGGTTAGGTTCCAAAATGTTACGTTCCTACAGGTTAGGTTCCGACAGGTTAGGTTCCAAAATGTTAGGTTCCTAAAGGTTAGGTTCCAAAATGTTAGGTTCCTACAGGTTAGGTTCCAAAATGTTACGTTCCTACAGGTTAGGTTCCAAAATGTTAGGTTCCTACAGGTTAGGTTCCTCCAAGTTAGGTTCCAAAATGTTGGGTTTTAAAAGTTGAGGAGTCAAAAAGTGGGTCTAAGTTTATTGAGTAATTTTCAAATTTTGCTCAGAACACTTACCATGCATTATTGCAAATATTACAGAAATACTAATATTTTCTTTTCGATTCCTATAATCAGTAAATATCAGTTTCATATTTATAGCCGATTGGATATCATCAATCATTTCTCTTAAATACTAGCAGAAAATAGACAATGTAACCGGAAATTATATTCTATTACGTTGGGACATGTTTACCTGCGCAAAATTCGAAAATGACTTTTACTGGTTAGGATTTTCGTAAATTAGAGACTTTACTTACTAACCGCTGGAACTGTGCAATGTTTCGGGCTACAAAGTATAATCTATGTACCTATATGTATACAAACAGGCTACAAACTTTCTTTGTACCAAATTTCATCAGAATCCGCCAAACTGTAATACCTTAAAAGAGTAACAAATATCTATCCTTACTAACTTTTACGTTTATAATATAAGGTAAGGTATATGTACAAGGTTTTATTGTGTATTACTTAGTATTTTTTTAGTATTATATTTATTTTCTATGGAACTTAAGATCTGTTTGTTGTTACTTAAGTTGATTAATGTTGAATTGTGACTGTTTGTTTCCTAAATAAATAAATAAATAAAAAAAAAACATTGCATCTCGATTGTACTCTTAAAGAACAGATATCAAAATATATGCACGTGTTTAATTTCACATGCGTTTTTTCTATTATAGTAATATACTACTAAGTAGGTACCTACCTATATTATTATTATTAATTATTATTTAGTAGGAAGAATCATATGAAATTTAACACGTGCTTCTTCTGATATAATTTCTTTAAGTTACATTTGTATTATAATTGGAAAAGAGTATATTTTTAGTTATTTGGATGAAATTTTGCACACATGTGTATACATGTGTGTACCTATAGTATTATAGGTACCCGAAATCATAATTAGATTAAGTGTAGGTCTAAACTGGGCCTTGGGCTTTAGTGTTGAGTGTAACCTACGCTTAATAATCTGTGGCAGTGTCTCTGTCTTAATGTGTGCGACGCGTTCAGATCTACTTTTTGTCACGTGCCTGTGCGCATGAACAACCTGAAAGGTGGCGACTAATTTGTAACCTTTGCTTGTAATGTAACGTTCACGGCGATCGTGTTACATTACAGCTGCGGAGCGAACGCTCGCCTTGAGCGCTCTGTTCGCTTGTGCTCCATTCTGTTTCTTGCAGTTACATTACAGCTACGGAGCGAACGCTCGCCTTGAGCGCTCTGTTCGCTTGTGCTCCATTCTGTTTCTTGCAGTTACATTACAGCTACGGAGCGAACGCTCGCCTTGAGCGCTCTGTTCGCTTGTGCTCCATTCTCTTTCTTGCAGTTACATTACAGCTACGGAGCGAACGCTCGCCTTGAGCGCTCTGTTCGCTTGTGCTCCATTCTGTTTCTTGCAGTTACATTACAGCTACGGAGCGAACGCTCGCCTTGAGCGCTCTGTTCGCTTGTGCTCCATTCTGTTTCTTGCAGTTACATTACAGCTACGGAGCGAACGCTCGCCTTGAGCGCTCTGTTCGCTTGTGCTCCATTCTGTTTCTTGCAGTTACATTACAGCTACGGAGCGAACGCTCGCCTTGAGCGCTCTGTTCGCTTGTGCTCCATTCTGTTTCTTGCAGTTACATTACAGCTACGGAGCGAACGCTCGCCTTGAGCGCTCTGTTCGCTTGTGCTCCATTCTGTTTCTTGCAGTTACATTACAGCTACGGAGCGAACGCTCGCCTTGAGCGCTCTGTTCGCTTGTGCTCCATTCTGTTTCTTGCTTGCGAACCTGTACTGACTTGTAATGTAACACTCAGAGGGATTCGCGTAAAACCGACAGCTGAGTGGAGCACGCGGCGCTCGCGTCGAGCGGCTCGGCTCGCTGCACTGACTGCTGTAATGCTCGGGTTGTATCATGTTACATTACACAGAAATGTTACAAGTCAGTCGCCACCTTTCGGTAGCGCTAGCCGGTGCCGCTGGCCGCTGCTACCGGCACACCACTCCAAACGGCCGACACGCCGGATCCCAATAGACTACCCGCAGAGGGAGATGGTGCAACAAAAGCGAAGGGATATTTTGAACGGCAATCATTTTCTGTTTTTATAATGACTTCGGATTTACTAGATAGTAAAATTTATGGTAAACCATCATTTTACCGAAAATAGTTTCATCGATTATCGTTTCCTATACTTAACACTATTCGCTGAATTTTATTAACACGTAGGAATTCATTCATCGAACTTTCGTTACACCGCTCATACAATTGCTCGAATTACCTTTTAACAAGAATCAACTCATCGAATTTTACTTCATCATTTTATTTGTATTTCGACATAGCCGTTCATCGAATCACCTTGACTATAATTTTGGTTCATTGTAAGTTTCAGTTCCTAAAATTCTTAGAACACAGAAAATCGTTTCACCAGTGTTACTATACTTGATAATACGTTTCTATGACAACACAATTTTCATCGAGACGCTGTAATTTGACAGGCTGGCGGCTGGCAACGGGGGGCTATAACCGAACCATCTCAGAAGCTTAGGTCTATCGAGATTAATAGGTTAGTATTGCATCAAGGCGCAAAGCGCCTTAACTACGCGGAATAGGAGCTCAAAGCGGAGCTCCGTCGACTTTGTCACGTCATGATAGTAGTCTACAATTTGTTTTTAATTATTAATCTTCGTTCAATGAAACGTTACGGGATCAAATATTGTTCGTGGTAATCAATAATAACATAATAGAATGTAACGTCTGGGAATCATGTTTCGATAATTTGATACTATTAATTAATAACTGATTGTTCTATAAAGGTAATTTCGAGGAATCGTTACGCTACGATTTGTGACAGATTCGAAACGATTTACGATGAAAAGTTGATCGATTATATAAAAATTAATGAATTGAAAATTTTAGAAATTAAAACGTAATGAAATTCGTGGAATAGTTTTCGATGAAATGAAAATCGGCGTAATGAATTTCGATATAATGATAGCTACCCAAAATGTATGTGTGAAGTCGAAAAGTAACGGGCGGATAACCATAAAGTTTTGGTTGAAAAGATAGCGACGCCGACCACCGCCGCGGCCGCAGCGTCGGCCGGCGGGGGCGGCGCCGGCGCCGGCCGCTCGCCGCTCGCACCGCCAGAGGGTATCTGGCGCGAGCAAATGTCAACTTTAAGGAGACAATCTTTTTTTTTGCCCCGACCGTACCCCAGGAATCTATAGGTCGACTGGACACTTTTTAAGTGGTCCATTTCTTTGGCGCGCAGATCACAGTTAACACCGAAGATATTCGTCTATCGTACATAATCTTTCCCCGGTACCGAGAAAACGGGGACGAGCAGGCACGGCCGGCGAAGGCGGAGGACTGAACAACAATAAAACAACACAAGCAACTTAGGTAATTATTTATTAACCACTCCTCATCAAGCGAGTCCAAAATCCTTACAACCAAAATAATATATTTGTACAAATGATCTGTAAAACTATAAATACATGTTGTCGGAAGGCGCGGCCGCGGTCAGAGCGCGGCGCGGAGCAGCGCGGGCGGGGGCGGGTGCGGGGCGGGGTGCGGGTGGGGGGCGGGGGCGGGGGGCGGCTCGGGCTCGTCCAGGTCCAGCGCCGCGTCGATCATGGTCGTGTCCTGCAGCAGCCGCCGCCGCGCCGCGCTCAGCGCGACCCCCGGCCCCGCGACCCCCGGCCCCGCGACCCCCGGCCCCGCGACCCCCGGCCCCGCGACCCCCGCCGCCGCGACCCCCTCCGCCGCGCCGCCGCCGACCGTCGCACCACCGATGCACACCTCTGCGACCAGAACAATAGGACCATTTACGGCATACATAATACAGGATGTTTGGTAGCTACGTGCGAAGCTTTAAGGGGGTGATAGCCGAGGTATTCTTGAACATTTTTAACCATATATGTCTCAGCAGATATATATTTTTAATTTAAATTAAAGACTTAAAAATTTTAGGAAAATACCCAGAATTTGATAGTCACTAGTCAATATTGCCCCAATAAGCGTTAATTTGGCTAAAAATGTTCAAAAATACCTCGGCTATCACCCCCTTAAAGCTTTGCACGTAGCTACCAAACACCCTGTATGTGCTGATTTAATCTAAATTATGTACAGTCAGCCAAAAATATGATCTACCACCCTACAATTTTATTGAAGTTCATTTGCACGTCACGATACAACTAGGTCGATTATCCCTTACATTAATAATGATGACTAATGACTTCACTCGATTAGAAAAGTCAACCTTAGCGACATTTAGATCTCACAGAAACTTTTGTCAAAACTGGTAGACCACTTTCTTGGCCGACCGTACCAACATCTTGGAAGCCGCTTGTCTGCTCCGCCATTAAAAATTAAATCGTTAACCCTGGATCATGACGTAATCAATCATGAATAACGAACCCATACGTTTGGACACCCTTAACCCCGTTACAATGTTGACTCTGGTCTGCGCGAGCACGCTTTTGACGTGACAATTTTGGGTTAAAACGAAATCGGAGAAATCAAGTTGAGATCGCCTTCGCCCTCTGATCACTCCAACGTGCGTCAAAGCGATAACTATAGAAAACGCAAGTATAATAGAGCTGCTACATACTGATAGTGATAAGCTTTCAGGTTTCAGGTTTCTGGTAGAAATTATTTTTTTTTTATTCCTTGAGCGAGCAATTTCAAGTATTACGAGTATGGTTATGGTTTTCTTAAACTGGGACAGTATGGAGACATTCAATAGTACATTACTGCAGCGGCCGCGAAATAGGGGATTGCCGGTCGAGTAGTTATAGATGGCCGAGTGTTAACGAGGCCATCTAGAGATACGAGGCCGGCAATCCCTGTTCGTGGCCAAGGCTTGTATAGAGTTTTTCTCAAACATGCATTATCATCATCACCACCATCATCACCGCCATCATCACCACCATCACCATCACCATCACCAACAACATCATCAACATCCATCAACATCCATCAACATCCATCAACATCCGTCAACATCCATGAACAAGAACATCCATCAACATCCATCCATCCATCAACATCCATCAACAACCATCAACAACCATCAACATCCATCAACATCCATCAACATCCATCAACATCCATCAACATACATCAACATCCATCAACCAACATCCATCAACATCCATCAATATCCATCAACCATCAACCAACATCCATCAACATCCATCAACATCCATCAACATCCATCAACATCCATCAACATACATCAACATCCATCAATCAACATCCATCAACATCCATCAACAACCATCAACCAACATCCATCAACATCCATCAACATCCATCAACATCCATTAACCAACATCCATCAACCAACATCCATCAACATCCATCAACATCCATCAACATCCATCCATCCATCCATCAACATCCATCCATCCCTCCGTCCGTCCGTCCGTCCGTCCGTCCATCCATCCATCCACGTCGACCACGTCGACCTATTAAACGTCATGGTGCTGTGTCACATAAAACAATAGACGATCACTTTGCTGGCCTTGGCCAGCAATGTTGTATGAAATTCCATTATTGACCTCTCGTCTAGCCGCACCTGCAACGTGACAGTTCGTGGCGTATTTTAAGGAACATAACGTCAATATTTCATAGCATGTTTGAGAAAAACCAGATTAGATGCAAGGAAATGTATCACAAACGAATAAGTCTATTTTTGTGAACACTTTTTCTCGCTAAGCATAAAGAATCTATAGAAATTAACTTTGTAAAGTCTCCCCATATCTATCGACGCAAAATCGGGCCGAGCCAATCAAAAATTGCTTTACATCCACGCAACAAAAGCAAAAACACTTCGATTGGCTCGGCTCGGCTTGGCGAAGCGGGAAATCCCTAAAGGCGGGTTTAGACCAAACGAGCGAATGCTCATTCTATCCCCACTCTGTCAAATTTGTTGTGTGTAAACAGAGACAGAGCATTCTTTCGTTGTTCGACCTTATTTTGCGAATATTCTAAGAATGCTCGCTCGCTTGATGTAAACGACGGACGAGCGTGCGAACAGTCGCCTAGAGCGTTCTTTCGTGTTCGGACGTGCTCGCTACAGGAAGCGGTTTCTTCAAAGCGTTCTAGTGCTCGAGGAATTTGACACGACCTATCGTAGTAATCATAATTATGGATTGGTCTCAATTATGTTTTTTTACTACTTACCTTAGTGTATTCAGACAATGCTTCTATTATCGCCACCACATACTTGAGATATAATATTACATATTGAGGATTTGGACATTTTACTGAAAAACATAAGGCTTTCATAGGAATCTCCAGTAGCTAAAAATCTTAAAGTCACTGCTAGCCTGACGTATGCCGGAATCGAGTCTCTGTAATTCGTATTTGACGTGCTAATTTTATCTTTGATCAGAGACAATAAATAGTCAAAATCTTAAAGTCACTGCTAGCCTGACGTATGCCGGAATCGAGTCTCTGTAATTCGTATTTGACGTGCTAATTTTATCTTTGATCAGAGACAATAAATAGTCAAAATCCTCAGACGCCATTCTACTAAAGTTAAAGTGTATTGACCGCTTTCTTCTTGTTCTTGCATATCCACCATTGTATAAATGTATAAATGTATAACCTACACTATCCAATGTCCTTCTTTTAATTAAATTCGTCACCCACCAACGTCTCTTCCTTTTTTTCTTTTTGAGTAATTGAGTTAGAATGATAAATGAAGCACTTGCAATTACAATATCAGTCTCAAAGTCCGACTTAGTGCACACAGTCCACAGACACCCGACGAATGAGCATCGGGCACTCGTTCGCCTGATCTAAACATCTCTAGAGCATATGCTCTAGAATCCTAGTTCTCGGGTTGTATTCTTGCTCGTTGATATTCGTGTGGTGTAAACGCTGAATACGAACTTTTGTTTACACCAAAAGATCAAGAATGAATGCTCTGCTCTGGTTCTAGCTCTTTGTTTGTTTGGTCTAATCTAAACCCACCTTAAGAAATTTTCTCGTTTTCAAAATGTTCCCACACTGTTCCAGTTAAAAAAAAACGCTGTAGGTTAGGTATTGTAAGTCTTTGACGCGCAACTTTGGCTCGCGCTGGATCGGTTTTTTAATGCCTTGATCGCACGTAACGAGCAAACGGGCGAGACAGTAAAATGTTGCTCGCCCGAGACAGTGATGTAAACGAGTATCTAGCTGCTGACACATGTTTTGAAATTAACACGGTCAGTTTAGACAGTGCACGTTCAGAGCTGCCGAGTGAGCGAGCGAGAGAGCGCCTAGTGCGTGCTCGGCCTAGGAAGTAGAACGGGAGCCGAGCTACTGTCTCGCCGCTTCGTTCGGCCGAGCAGGCGGCGCTACGTGTATACGTATCGAATACTCGGCCTAGAGCACTCACGCCCATTTGCTCGGTACGTGCGATCAAGGCATTATGATCCAAATGCACTGCCAACGGAGGCGTGGCGGTGCGGTGGCGGTGACGGTTGTAATATTCTAACTCGTATGAACGGTTGTGCGGTACCGCACCGCGAACTCGTTCATACAAGTTAGAATATTACGACCGTCACCGCCACGCCTCCGCTGGCAGTGCAGTGCGTATGGAGATTTGATTCGTTTTGATAGATTTATATGGTCACAGGCGAAGGTTCCGCCTGGTAGTCCTGGTACTGACCGCGCAGAGGCGTGGGGTCGAGGTCCAGGCTGTGGTTCATGTAGGCGTGGCGCGCGTCCCCCGCGCCGCCCCCCGCCCCCGCCCCCGCCCACAGGTTGGCGGAGCTGCCGCCCAGCGAACCTGCAACACCACAACAACACTTGACGATCCAGTTCAGACGCGACGAGTAGCAGAATAGCTGTCCACAACGATGCGCTTTTCATGTTCGTCTAGCGTCTTCAACTTTCAATTCGTGTTGCGTCAAGCGTATGCAATATTAATTGCCGTAAGACGCGTGCAGCTTATGGTTTACACGTGTGCGCCCGTCGCATGCAGTTTTATTTGCTATAAATTAGGAAAAAAAATTACCCCAAGGATGGGAAAAAGTATAAAATAAAAACTTTTTAACAAAAAAATTAAACCGCCGAAAAAACTGAAAAGCAAAAAATAATACCTTTTTGTTTGACCTTAATCTAGGTACCAGTTTGAAGTCGGTGCCTCAGCACTAGCCAGGAGGAGTGGACCTATAATCTTCTACCTGATTGGCTTCTATCACTCCTCCTGGCTCGTGCTGAGGCACCGACATCAAACTGGTACCTAGATTAAGGTCAAACAAAAAAGGTATTATTTTTTGCTTTTCAGTTTTTTCGGCGGTTTAATTTTTTTGTTAAAAAGTTTTTATTTTATACTTTTTTCCCGTCCTTGGGGTAATTTTTTTTTCCAAATTTATATAAGGCCAACTTCAAGGTATACCCTATCCAATAAAAAAAGAATTATGAAAATCAGACTACTCTGTAAAAAGTTAGTCAATCATCCTCTGTTTTCCTACCCTTAGGGTAGGAATATTATTTCCAAATTGACATGGGACCACCCTTGGGGTATACGCTTTCCAATAAAAAAAGAATCATTAAAATCTGACTACTCTGTAATAAGTTATGCGTGGTCATATAGTACAATCAGTAACTGAACAATCAATCATCCCCTGTTTTCCTACCCTTAGGGTAGGAATATTATTTCCAAATTTAAATGGGACCACCCTCGGGGTATACGCTTTTCAATAAAAAAAGAATCATCAAAATCGGACTACTCTGTAAAAAGAAAAAAAAAAAAAAAAAAAAAAAACAAATATACACGTCGTCTTAAGAACCTCCTCCTTTTGTTTTCGTCGGTTGATAAAAGGCACAAAAATGTTGCACGCTAGCCCAACAGTCCCAGGTCAGCGTGCGCTGGTGTCGAACTAGTTTGAGTGCATACCTGTGCGCTGTGACGCAAGTTGAACAGAAAAGGGCACCGGTGTGTACCTACATAGCTAACGAGAGCTAGTTCAAACTCAGCGGAATCCGGGTCGTCACCGACCGCGTCGATCCAATCCGCGAGGATTAAAAGCGTTCAGACGCGCGGCGAGCGGACGGAGGGGAGACGGCTGTGGCCACTTCATTGAAACAACGAAAGTCAAATAACGAATATGGTCATGAACCTTTTTTAAAGAAGAAAAGTAAAAGGAAGTATTGATCGCGAATTTTACTGTCTGAACTAGCCCTCGGTTTGTGATATGAAAAAGAACGATCATTGCGCAAAAAATGTAAATGCATTTTCATTATTCATCTTCAGTTTTACACGTTTCATATAGGCCATTTATCAGATTCAGAACATACCTACCAGTTTCCACACCGTGCACCGGCTTAATGCGGATCGAGATCTTTAAGCACATTATTGCACCCTTCGACAGGTGTGCTCGGTCGGGTAGCGAAATACACAAGAGGTGAAAAATTGGTTTTTAAATCAATGACTTTTTGCTCGATATTAATTACCTAAGCTATTATGACGTTTGTTTACATTTGCACATCGGGCATTCATAAATAATAAATTTACAATTTGCGCTAAAGTCAGTTTTGAGATGTAGGAGTGCAGGGTAAGGTGAGGTAAGGGGAGGAGGACTCACCGTCTCTCGTGAAGGAGACGTGCGGCGCGGGGGCGGGCGCGGGGGCGGGCGCGGGGGCGGGCGCGGCCAGCGCGGCCAGGAACGCGGGCGGCAGGTCCCCCTCGTCGGTGACGAGCCCGCGGCGGTCTATGAGGCTGGGCGCGAGCGGCGCGCACAGCACGTGCCAGCAGTTGGCGCAGGCGCTGCCGCGCGAGTACGGGTTGGCGCGCTCGCCGCGGCGGCCGCCGAACGAGCCCTTGATGTCCTCGTTGGTGGTCCGGTCCGTGGACGCCAGGTACGTGTGGAAGCCGGCCAGGCCCAGCACCGACCACACGCTCAGGAAGCACACGGCGGCCGCCAGCGCGGAGGCGGGCTGCGCGCGCAGCGCCGCCGCCAGCCCCGCGCCCCCCGCGCCCCCCGCGCCCCCCGCGCCCCCAGCCCCGCGCGCCTCCAGCGCCACGCGCGCCACCGCGCACGAGAACACCCACACGCACAGGAACGACAGCGACACCACGAACGTGTAGAACGAGCGGTAGTTGCGCCGCCCCACGCAGTTGCCCACCCACGGGCAGTGGTGGTCGAACCGCTCCACGCAGTTGTCGCACAGCGAGCAGTGCGACGCGCGCGGCGGCCGGAACAGCTTGCACGTGAAGCAGTACTTCAGTTTGACCGGCCGGCCGCGCACGAGCACCTCGCGCGCGCGCGGCGGCGGCCGGCCGGCCTCGAGCTCGGCGGCCGCGCCCGCCGCGCCCCCCGCGCCCCCCGCGCCCGCCTCGCCCGGCGCCGCGCGCGGCAGGATGCCGGGGTCGGTGAGCGCGGTGCGCAGCAGCGCGGCCAGCGTGAGCGCGGCGAGCGCGGCGCCGGCGGCCGGCAGCGCGGGCGACACGCGCCGCGCCAGGAAGGGCCCGTCGGCCGCCAGGTGCAGCGCCGAGGTGCCCGCCACGAGCGCCAGCGTCAGCGCGAACACGCCCGGCGCCGGCGCCGTCATCAGCCGCCCGTCGCACCAGAACCGGTTGCGCCCCGCGAACACCTCCCACTTGCGCGTCACGCGCCGCCGCGCCATCTCACCATGCCCCGCCGCGCCCTCCCCGCCCTCCCCGCCCTGCCCGCCCGCCGACCGCTCCTGCAACACGACCATCCGCGACGTCACGAGAGCGCCCCAGAGTACTGCTTGCGATGAAAAACAATAAAGACGTCATTTCCAAAGCGAGCAGGTCGAGTCGTTCTTTGATTTCCTGATTGATTATAATTATCTACTTAGTGCCGACGAAATTGTTAGGATGACAATAACGTGACTACTTTCATGCACAATTGGGATGTCCCAATTTTTAACAACGTATAATAAATCGAAAACCGTTTGGAGAAATAGGCTTTGTGAAGCGTTTTCAGACATCAGATTCCAAAAATATGATAAACTGAATTAAATAAAGAAGATTTAAGTAATGGCAAATATAAAGCAGGTCTACACTCTAAAGCAAATTGACAGTTTGAAATGTTGCTGTCCTGCTTATAATAGCAAAGAGTGACAAAGACAGAACTTTAATCACATGATACGCACCTGGCTTTAAACAGTTGTCATTTATCGTAAAGTCCGAAATGTATACGAGTATTTCCAATGTATTTTTACAAAATTTTTACAAATTTAATTATTAAATTACTACGTTACAAGTAAATATAATAGTACATTACTGCAGCGGCCGCGAAATAGGGGATTGCCGGCCGAGTAGTTATAGATGGCCTCGTTAACACTCGATACGAGGCCGGCAATCCCTGTTCGTGGCCAAAGCTTGTATAGAGTTTTTCTCAAACATGCATCATCATCATCACCACCATCATCACCGCTATCATCATCACCATCACCATCACCATCACCAACAACATCATCAACATCCATCAACATCCATCAACATCCATCAACATCCATCAACATCCGTCAACATCCATGAACAAGAACATCCATCAACATCCATCCATCCATCCATCCATCAACATCCATCAACAACCATCAACATCCATCAACATCCATCAACATCCATCAACATACATCAACATCCATCAACCAACATCCATCAACATCCATCAACATCCATCAACAACCATCAACCAACATCCATCAACATCCATCAACATCCATCAACATCCATCAACATCCATTAACCAACATCCATCAACCAACATCCATCAACATCCATCAACCAACATCCATCAACATCCATCAACATCCATCAACCAACATCCATCAACATCCATCAACCAACATCCATCAACATCCATCAACATCCATCAACATCCATCCATCCATCCATCCATCAACATCCATCCATCCCTCCGTCCGTCCGTCCGTCCATCCGTCCGTCCATCCATCCATCCACGTCGACCACGTCGACCTATTAAACGTCATGGTGCTGTGTCACATAAAACAATAGACGATCACTTTGCTGGCCTTGGCCAGCAATGTTGTATGAAATTCCATTATTGACCTCTCGTCTAGCCGCACCTGCAACATGACAGTTCGTGGCGTATTTTAAGGAACATAACGTCAATATTTCATAGCATGTTTGAGAAAAAGAATTTAAATATCAAATTTTAATACAAAATATCCATTTACTATCACACCATTAAACAAACAGGAATAATCAAAGCTAAAAGAAGAGAAATAAATAAAACTATTTTGTCATGGTTCATTTAGGACCCTAAGCCGTGCTTCTATTGACAGTGACAAGACAAATCAGTAGTGCCACAGATTATGTTATGTACGACTTGAATTTTTCTAGGCAATGGAATGTGGCTCTCTCACTGTGACGTCATCCAACGTATTTCTTAAAAAAATTATAAAAAATTAAATACTCAACCAAATTCAAAATCGATGAAAATGGTATCTTAAAATATCCTATTCTTTCCAAAAAAAATATAAAAACTATAGGTAATTTTTTTTGATGCATCCCAATTAGGAGCATCATAGGTTGGCATCATCTATAGACGATTTACTTACTTATTTTACTTATTTATTTACTTATTTTTGTAGCCCCAGAAGTGAGCATAGAGAGAATGTTTTATGTGTGTAGAATTAGGAGTAGAGAAAAACAAACCTTTTTCGAGTAAGCTCCGCACACGGCTTTCAGGATGTGGTACCATAAGCACATGCTCCGCGCGCCGTCATCTGCAAAGAGGAATGGCGGGGTGAGCGCTGCGGGCGGCGGCGGGCGGCGAGCGGCGTTGCCACTTGCCAGTGTAATACAAGTAATAGTTTATTGCTATCGGCTCAATAATTTCACTAATACTTGTTAGCGGGGAGATAATGATAGTGGCGATAAGATTACGGCGCGGACACGGACGCGGACAGCTCGGGACGCGCTCGCTGCCTTGCAGCAGAACGGATTGTTTTGTATGTCGCCGTACTAACAGATGTCGTGCCGTGTCATTTAAGGCGCCTGAATGGAGAAATAAGTTAAAATCCTTTTTCCTTGACCGCTTGATAAGGCCGCTGCTCAAGTACGCTGACGTGCCGTAAGAGCAAGGACGTGCCCCGTGCGTCACGTTTTTAACACGTACAATATACAATAACTGTGGGACAGCTGCTTAAACTATAAAAAAAATTCTTCCTATTTTATGCAAACTTTTTTCAAAACATACCATAAGCTCTATTACCTAAACATCTCACTGTTGGCCATTTGATAAAATACAATATTATTTTGACATTATGGGGAAATTAAAAAAAAAGATAAACTTTACTAAATGTACTAGGTATCAGTAGCAAAGGGCACTAAACTAACAACCAGATTCCCCCAGGTTGACTAATCTTTCCAAGTTAGCAATCGCTTCCCTTCCATTACTTAATTTTCAAGAAGAGGATAAATGGGATTCTGAGGTTTTCTTTTGCTCCGGCTTTACTTGTAAAAATTTTCACGCCCTGCCACTGCTAGGTATGGCAAAAATGTTTTCACAGAAAAACCTAATATTTACTAATCTTCCCTATTGCTCCTATTGTTTCAGATTTCCCCAAACTGTCCCAGTTAAAAAATATTTACTGTAAAATTTTATTGTTATTAATATTGTTTTTGCTCTTCCCCAAGTGATGTTTTAAAAGAATATAAGGATACACAAAGTTTCTTAGGCACTTCCATGCAAGTTTTATCTTCCAAAGGGCTGAATGAGACATGATTTATGGTTAATATTTATCAGTAACTCTTATATGTCAGTACTCCACTGCACCGGTTTATCTAAATAATTGTGAACTAATGAGATGTATTACATTGGTTCTCGCATGACCAACAGAAATGCCAATAGTGAAAATGAATGGATCACTCACATCTTAAAATGAGTTCAATTTGTCATGTTTCAGGCTAATCCATAGCCCTTCTTCCCAGAGTCACACGTCATGGCGGCTGCCAAACGCGCCGGTGCGGGCTACAGATTTGTCCAAAACATATGTTGAGTTAAACTCGCATTAAGACGTGAGTGATCCGTTTATTTTCACTGTAAGTGAGTCTCATGGCTGTTTCATGTTTAAAGAAATGCCAATAGCGCAACCCGTGAGTATCAGTGGTGTAGTGCCGTAACAACTTGATCTGTGGTAACAGCACAAATATGGTATGGCAAAGCAGATGACACTGTACCATTACTAAGTAAATACTTGTAAATTACTTACTAATGTAAATAATTATTTGCCAATAAGAAGTTTTCATGTAAATTGATGGCAGGGACACAGGACAGCTGCACTTGAAGCTAGAGTCACTCAAACTAGTTGCATCACAGCTAGCACAATGGTTGTGATGCAAGCACAACTAACATTATGTGAGCGAGCATGAGTTTCCATGTGACATTGATAATAGTACAGCTTGCCTCAGAGAACAGGACTGTTTGCCATTATCCTACCCATTCATAAGTATTATTTAATTATATTGCGGCCACAGCCCATAAGCCTGGGTCGTGTTATGATGATGTCATCGCAGCTGCCTCTCGGCCACATTTGGTCGCCGGCCTGACCTGCACCAACTGGTTTCAGTACAACATTTTCTGTATACTTAAATTATGAAGAACAGAACTTAAATTTAGTCGGGCTAGAGACGAAGATCGCAACGCAACGAGGAAGTCTCTGCGGACGACACGCGTCGTCGGCGCAGCGGGCGGCGGGCGGCGGCACCGCGGCCGCGCTCGGGCTCACCTGTCGCTCGCGCACTGCATCCGCTCCACGCCCTGGGAGCCCTGTCGCGACGTCTTGACCTCTAATAAACACTCCCACGCGACAGCACTTCACGACTACCTCGACGATCTATTGTTCGATAATCAATATTTTATGAAAACAAACTCCGTACACTGTACCGTGCACCGCGATGATCACGTTTCCTGCCAAATTACCGTGGCGTAAAACAGTAAATAATAAATTAATTAAAACCTTAAACGAAGTAACAAACTTTCTCTCGCTTTTATAGCTGTAGAACTAAAATTACCACAGATTCGATCACATGATAACAAAACGGCTCGCAGTGTCAGTTCGATCGAACATTGTTACTCGAAAACGTCGAAGTCTTTCAACAATTTTCAATGTTTCGTCTCGTGGACCGCCGGCACGTCTAATAAATAAATGATTTCAATCGCGGGGAGAGGCCGGAAACGATTAAAAATATTTCTAAGAGTCAAAATCATTCCAATATCGAGCCAATATCAATCTCCTCCGGCCGGCTAACGAATCGAACGCGGAACCACTTTTAAAACCGTACGTCGAACAGCCCGAAAACGTCACACGTCACCTCGACAGAGTCGGAGAGCGAGTGAACTGACACATTTCAATTTCAGCTGGAACTTGTCAAATATTGAATCTCGCCTCGCAAGCCAGTGATTCGGGTGACGAACGCGTCGAGGGAAAATCAAAAGGATAGATTCGAGGGTCTCGGCGCGGTCATGGTCGGTCGCGGTCGGTAGGGGGCGGGCGCGGCGCTCGAGGCCCGATGCGCGGGCGCGGCTGGGCGGAGGCGGGCGCGCTGGCGGCGCTGTGCGCGCTGTGGTTCGGGTGCAGCGCGCTCGGCAACGTGGTGGGCAAGGTGCTGCTGCGCGAGTTCCCGTGGCCCGCCACCGTGGCGCTGGCGCAGCTGCTGGGCGCGGCGCTGCTGTGCTCGCTGCTGCTGCTGCGCGAGCGGGCGCCGCCGGCCCGCGCCGCGCCGCCGCTGCGCGCGCTGCTGCCGCTGGCGGGCGCCAAGTTCCTGACGGCGCTGTGCTCGCAGCTGTCGCTGTGGACGGTGCCGGTCTCGTACGCGCACACGGTGAAGGCGACGACGCCGCTGTGGACGGCGGGGCTGGCGCGCGCGCTGTTCGGCGAGCGGCAGCCGGCGGGCGTGGGCGCGGCGCTGGTGCTGGTGGCCGCGGGCGTGGCGCTCGCGTCGGCCACGGAGCTGGAGTTCCACTCGGGCGGGCTGGCGGCGGCGCTGGCGGCGGCGGCGCTGCTGGCGCTGCAGCACCTGTACTCGAAGCGACTGCTGGCGGGCGCGGGCTGGTCGCCGCTGCGCGCGCTGCGGGCGCTGTCGGCGCTGGCGGCGGCGCTGTTCCTGCCGGTGTGGGCGTGGCGCGACGGCGCGGCGCTGCTGGCTGCAGGCGTCCCCGCGCGCGCCGGCGCCCTGCTGGCGGCGGACGCGGCGCTGGCGGCGGCGGCGGCGGCGGCGGCGTTCAGCGTGCTGGCGCGCGTGTCGCCGCTGTCGTACGCGGTGCTGTCGTGCGGCAAGCGCGTGGCGGTGGTGGGCGCGTCGCTGCTGGCGCTGCGCAACCCGGCGCCGCCGCTGAACGTGGCGGGCATGGCGCTGGCGGCGGGCGCGGTGCTGCTGTACCAGCGCGCCAAGCTGCGCGCGCGCGGCTCCCCCGCCCCCGCCCCCGCCCCCGCCTCCCGCGCCGCCCGCGCGCCGCTGCTGCCCGTCTGACGCGCGCCCGGTGCCCCGCGAGTGAACGATATCGCTCGATGCGTGGAGACGTGTCGCGTGCCGCGTAAAATTGTGACGAGCGTTCGTTCGCTCCGTAGCAAAATGTTAGCTAGCGTTTTCAAGTATTTACAGGATGATAGGTGATTAGATGACGTAGTGATTCGCGAATCGGCGTCGAGAGGCGTTTCGTTTGTTCAGCGAGAACAGATTTCAGAATGTCGTCGCAGTATTCCCGTTTTTCTGTGGACGCGAAGAGCGTAACGAATGTAAATATTGAAAAGTCGATGAATCTATTGTTTCTACGTAACTTATGATTACATTTTTTGAACCAGCCGAACGCTTGCTATCAGCGGTTCACGGAATTTTCCCTCGTTGCCTAACATTCTGTACATGTGTAAGTAGATATTATACATAATTTTATTTCCTATTTTTTTTTTTATTATCTTGCTAAAATTTAGCAAACAGTTTCAGTAGCCCTTGGAATTAAACAATTAAACATCACAAATCAGTATTAAACCCTTGAGTTTTAATATTAGTAACCTGAGCTATTTGACTATATAGAATATTGTAGTCCTTACATTGCATTATAGTGGGGCGGCGTAACGCGCCAAGGTTCCATTTGCTTTGCGTCCTGAAGTGTCAATATTGTAACCTTACAAAGCAGAGGCAATTTAATTTGCGCCTACTATTGCTTGTATAATAAATTGTAAAGTCAGTTACATCTTGTAATAATTCTGGTGATGTTTATTTTTTTGTAAGCTGATTAGTATACATTTAGCACTGCTTGAAATTTTATTATATGCGTAAATTAAATATGCCTCAGGGCGGCTCTAATCTGCTCAATGCACCAACAAATAAATTTAATTTAAATCATTAGTTTAGCCTCTGAGATTACTCACTCCCTCGCCATTTCCTCTTGTTGTTTTGTTCTGTTGGGTGTACAATAGGTAAGTACTCTAAGTATTAAAATATTAATACAATACCAAGAACATTTTGTATGCGGTATGACAATTTGTACTTTTAGGAATATAAGAATATCTATTTTTCTTGTTATATTGAATTCATAGACGAATATACTATGTATGTGATTCTCATTCTATTCTGAATTATTAGTTTTCATTTTGTTATTGTGCTTGCAGACGGATTCTGTAGCAAACCATTTTTGTGAATTAATGAGTATATATTTTGTTTTATATTTTCTTGTTTGATTGTACCTATCCTATCCATAGGTATTACATGTTATTGTATAAGAAAAATGTGTCAGTGGTTAGCATCTGATTTGAGCAGAGCAAAAAGCAAAGAGTATTGTTACTATATGTAGAAACAAAAGTGTAAAAAGCTATATAGTGACAAAAAGTCACTCTTAAATACCAGTGTGGTAGACTACCTTATCTCTCTTAAACATCTTACTGCATATGAAAAAGAATCAAGAATTTTATTCAGTTTCATTCTTCAGAACCTGTAAATGCTTAATCTTTCTTTAATTTCATGTTCACATAGCTTAACTGGAATGACATTTAGATAAGATAAATTATTCTATTAAATTTTGCAAGGTTAACATAATAAATACGATGACCTTCTTGGTGCCCTGGCAAAAGGGAAAGTGTCTGCTTTGGGACGCCACGTGCGTCAGTACTTTTGCTTCTTCGCACGTTGGTCGCACCTCGGGGATGGGGGGAGCGGCTGCTGAAATAGCAGCCCTTAAAAAGCGCGAGAAGTACTCAACACTCGCGAATTATTTGTTTGTTCCTCTTGCGGTGGAGACGACTGGTTGTTGGGGTTCCGAGGTAATACTTTTTTTTTAAAGAAGTGGGCACCGTCTTCGTGGGAAAGGTCTGGATCATCGCTCTGGGTCGCTTCTGGTGCAAGGGTTGTCCATCGCGGTTCAGCGGGGTAATACGGCTTGTTGGCACCTTTGCGCCTGATACGATCCGGGGCGGTTTATATGACTGACTTTTTATTTTTATTTTATTGCATTTATTCTTAAAGTAGAATGAATATGAGTTGATAAATATCAAACTCCAATAATATGACCGCAATACATGACATGGATAAATGTATGATCCTTGGGTACTTTGCATAGTGGTAACCTTGCGTATCGAAAACTTAATATACTTAAATTGGTTTAATTTGTATTTAGTGTTAGCTAGTAGGTTCTACTGAAGTTACTTATTAACTACATTGAAACCATGTTGTGAGCTAGTTGTTGTTGTAGTGTAGTAGACTTAAATTTCCGAGTCAACCGAAAAAGGTAGCTGTCGTCTGCATACGAAATTATTATGCCATGAATTAGTTTAGATCGTATATGTAAATTAAGAGTAGGATGCGGCCTAAAATACTTCCTTGAGGAACTCCAAAAGAAGTGTTCTTCTAGTCATCGCTGAGAACATTTCCTATCATAGGTACATTAGATCCGATATTCCAGGTAGCTTTCGAAGATTTTTAGCAAGATTTTTAGCTGGGTTACCTCTTATATCTATCGATTCTAGCTTACCCAAGAGCAAATAGTATTATAATATTATATGAACAAGAGTGGCAACTCTATGGTCAAATATGCATGTATGGAAGGTGCTGCTGCCCTACGCCCTGGTGAAGAACTAATGTGACGTATCTATATATGTATACCTATGTATATGTTGGTAGTGATGTACAGCTATAATTACGCGTAATTTTAATTGATAGGCTAATTACCACTATTCGTATTTTAGCCGTCTAATTCAAATCAGCATATACGAAGTATAAGCGGCTAAACCCGATTTGCACTATACGGCTAAAATACGAACATTGGCAAGTGGCCTATTAATTAAAGTCCTTGACCGTACAATTTGGTACGCCATGGCCATGGCCGATGAATGACAACTGACAAGTTTGACAAGTCAACCAAGATGGCCGCTAATTTAGTTCTTTACCAAACAACCAGAGATCGCTGTAGTCGCATGAAAAGTGTGATATATGTAAGTATGCCCCCCCTGCCCAAGAGAATAGGATATGGACACTGTATCAAAAGCCATGTCTAGGTCCAGTCCAAGAAGAATCCCAGAGTAAGGCGACCATTATTAAGATTATGTACTAAAAAGTCAGTTAGATGATGAGCAGCATCCGTAGTCGAAACTGTATATCTAAAACTAAAATTGCGTTAGGTATCTTCTAAATATTTTACTAGCCTTGTCGTCGAATGAAGTCGTGCGTATGGGAATAGTGGATCCAAGTGAAAGGTCCGCGTTTTGTTTAGACTTCTCATTTGGAGTATTTGACTTTAGTTTCACTCAGTGTCTAGACATGTCATTTCGGTGAATCCGATTACAATATTATTTCGATCGCTTCATCACCAGCCCTACCGGTCATTCCGGTCTTTAGTTTGTCACTATAATAGGAATAGGGATGTTGACACCATTAAAAAATAATTCAAAGACACGACTCCAGTAAAAAACGCATTATTTTAGCCCTGAAACCCAGATTAATTTTCGATTAACTGCAAAATTAGATTTTTTGTTGCTTTAAAACAAATAAATAGTTAGTTAATTGAGTATGCGAACAAGTGACGTCATATGTTTGCTATTGCCATTCAAACTTTATGGGAGAAATGTGTTTTGACAGCTCATAAAAAGTACATCAATTGATTGGTGGTGTCAACATCCCTGTCCTACCGATCGGGACAGTGTAAGAAATTATCGCTTCGTGAATCGGTCAGCTCGGGAGGACTTTGTCCGCAGTCCCAATTCATCACCTTAAATCGTCCCTTCAGTGCTACGGCGCCAGCCTACAATTTTAATCATCACTTTTTTAAATCGTAAGGTAATAGATAGCACCAGTTGGACAAGGACCAAATATCAATTATGGTCATTAGATAACTGATGATTATAACTAGTGAAGTCCATGAATGGTGGGCTATAAAGCATTGAAACTTTGCTGTCCATTAATTACTGGGGAACTACTGTGCTTAACATGTACGTGATTGGTGCTGTCACCCTACACGTTCAGATATCGTCGATATATCTCCAATAACACATTTTGTCTACATTCCTATTTCGAAAACGGTGCCAACTCGTCCAGTTTCTTTTTTCTTTTATCAACCACATTTCTACTCGGTACGAAGTGGCAACTCGTTCAGGGAAGGGCGTTCTCCCTTCTTCTACGTAGTAAATTTTTTAGTCCAACTATTTTGACCACGAGGAATTATGTTTCAAAAACAAGAAAATATAAATTGCGGAATGGGAAATTGACGATACAATAATGTCGATGAGTCGGCACCGCGGTCGAAATAGACATGATGACGATCTAAGACGGCGGCGAAACGGGATCGCGGACGAAGCCGTCCCGAGTCGAGCGAACGGAGGGCCGAGAGATCATCGGCCGCTCGGGCGAATCGATCCAGCATACAAAAAAACTCGGCCGGCCGCCGTCACTGACGGGACGAGGGAGAAATAAACACGAAAAAATTTATAAATATAGTTTATTTACAGTATGCGCCGGACCCGTTATCAAATATAGCAAAAACACTCGCACCGGCCGGCCGGCGCCTCCCGCGCAGTCTCGCGACACACACACACTCGCCGCCCCACCGGACGGGCGCGACACTCCCCCGAGACAGTCAGTTTTTACGCTACTAAATTAAACGATACGTCTAGAGCTCTAGAGCTCGTCGTGGTCCTCGGCGGGCACGTCTTCGGGCGCGTCCTCCCCCCCCTCCCCCTCGTGCAGCAGGTCGTCGTCGTCCATGGGCGCGTCGTCGGGCAGGCCGAGGTCGCGCTGCAGCATGAGCTCGACGGCCTCCGCGAAGTCCACGGCCTGCCCCTCCTGCAGCAGGAAGCCGGAGCGCAGCGCGGCCGTGCGGTACAGCGCCGTGGCGGCGCGCAGCGCGGCCGGGTCCTCGGGCGCGGCGACCACGCGGCGCAGCAGTTCGCGCACCAGCGGGTGCCGCGGGTTGATCTCCAGCATCTTCTTCTGCGAGAGGTGGTGCTGCCGCTGCGCGTCGTCCGCCTTCGAACACAAAACTCAACATTCTTCATTCGAATCGGGCATCGATCGATGCTCCTATGGACGTCGAAAAATCTACCACCGGTTCGGAAAAACCCTGTCGAGAATAAACCGGCAAGAGACTCGACGAGGTATATTTTTTTCAAAGAGATCTACGTTGTTATTAAATTAGGTACATATGATTCCTTCCAAGCTGGGTGGTGATGCGCGCGCCCAGCTCGCCTGCAGCCTGCAGCACAGTGCGTACCTTCTGGTGCGCGTTGGAGAGCGCGAGCCGCTCCATGTTGCCGGTCCAGCCGAACACGGTGGCCACGAGCGCGGCGGGCGAGCGCGCCAGACGCCGCGACACGGCGGCGCGCGTGATGTGCGCGCCCAGCTTGGCCTGCAGCCAGGCCAGCAGCGGCTCGTAGCTCGTCTTGTACTCCTCCATGCGCTCCTTCTGCCGCTCGCTCTCGTCCAGGTCGAAGATCTCCTTGGCCACGTTCTGGAACTTCTTGCCGTCGTACTCGGGCAGCGCGCCGAGGCAGTACTCGTCCACCGCCTCCGTCAGGTACAGAACCTCGTGCCCGGACCGCACCAGCCGCTCCGCGAACGGGGACCGCTCCACCTGCACGCGCGAACCCAAACGTTAGCGCGCCCGACATCACGGACGCATACAGAGATATGCGAGGCGTCCCGAGACTATGCGACATGAAGGGAGAGTACCATAAATATTGTAGCGGTTACCTATCATATTCTCGAAAAGCTCATTTCCGAATATTAAAATTCCGAAAACGAAACTCCTTTTTTCATTTTTCAAATCATTGTTTGTCCGAAATTTTATTTACCATATTTTCTTTTGCCAAATGTTTTAAAATCCATTTTTTTATTTGCCAAATGATTCAAAATCCAACTGTATGAAATTCCGAAGGATCATTTGCCAAATATATATTTACTAGCTTTTGCCCGCGACTCCGTCCACGTGGAATTAGTAATTTTGGCAGCTTATTTTTTTATCCAATTTGCTTTTTCATCAATTATGGCTCTCCTTAGTTCCTCGATCATAAAAAATACCCCCCGAACCCCCCCCCCCCGCACAGCTACCCCGAACCCCCCCGCACCCCCTGCACGCCCTCCCACACAGCACCCCTGCACACCCGCGTTCGTCCCATCTCAAGTCAAGCGTGCCCTATAGAAGTTTTACTTCAAGATTTGCTTCAAGTTTTTTTTGACAAATTTCTTGAAAACGGGGCATCCTACGGCAAAATCAATGAAATTTTCATCCCCCCCTTTAATGCCCCCACACCCTCCACCGCACACCCACCCCCCTCAACCCCTATTTTAATGAGTTTGCTATGTGGGTAGGGGGTTTTGTAGGTGGTTATAAAAAAAATAACTAACACCAAAGGCTAATGCGGGAGCTTCGCTCCGCTACGCTCTCCCGCATTAGTCTTTGCACCTAACCTATCCGAGTCGCTTCCGCTCCGAACCGTCTTGCTCGCTCGCTTCGCTCGCTTGCTAAAAATTAAGCAATGTTGTCTTACTCTGATGTTAGGTTAGGTAGATAATAAAAACATACTTTCGGCTTTTCGTTACATTTAGATTATGAAAATATGGCAACTGATTAGGTTGGCAAATAAAAAAATGGATTAATGTAATTCGGGATTTTGTTTCTGTTGGCAAATAAAACTGTGATGAAATGAATCCGTGGCATTCTGAATTTGTGGAAAAACAAAACATATGGATTTTAAAAAGTCGGTGAACCGTTTTCGGATAAATTAAATTCGAGTAAAAGAGTTTCTAAACATCGATAGGTTACCTATTGTAGCTAGAATATTATACTAAAAGAAGACATATTATTTTTAAAACTTAATTAAATACTGCATTCAAAGATTTACAAAAAAATACTTGCTTCGTCTGAGAATCGAAACGACTCCGATATAAAAAAAAAACGTATTTTTATGGCGCCAATCGATAGAATAAATAAAAAAAAATCCTCTTAAATAACATAATATCTTTAAACAAAAGAATAACGTAAAATGTTTGATTCAAATTTCAAGAAAAATATTCTTTGCCGACGACTAAAAGCAATACGATAGTGGATGAGTTCCATATCATATCGAGTATTTTACCATAATATGACATGAAAATCAACAGGTAACGAACTTAGTAAAAGATTGACGATTCGCATATGAATTTCGCATAATTAATTAATTTACAAAAAATACTCAATTAACTGCGGTAGTTTCAAAGTATGTATTTAATTTAATTAACACGTTGGCTGCTTAACCATGTCTTTTCCGCACGGTACGCGTCTTACCGCCTGTGCGGGCGGGGCTGTGCGTCGCGTAAGTAACGCACAGTACGCACAGTAGGTCTGAATGTACCATCGCCCCAGACACCAGATACCCATTTTCAAAACAAATTTGCTTGCAGCCGTTGATGTTTATTGCTATGGATTGTTATGGACAGATGTCTAGCCACTGCACGCAAACTGGGCATTTAAGGTGGTTATCTGGCGCTTGGGGCGATTGTACGTAAAAATCAGCGCCGCAGCCAACGTTTTAAAATAATTAATATTTTATGTTATTTTAAGACACTATGCTAATTAAAGAGAAATTAGCTAGACTGCCACGAAAGTTTTTAGCTGTATGAAAACTATAAATATTTTATTCTTAAATTGCATGATAAATTAAAGATAATTTATCTATTAACCTCTTTGTATAGTGACATTGCATACTGGCCAGTAACATTTTCTTTATTAAATTTTTTTGTTGACAATGTCAGTCCAGTTTTGTTTTTTGCAATGGAGCTCTCACGAGAAGCATTTCGTGCTATGATATTCTATGACTATAAAAGTAACTTAAACATTCAAGGAATCTCACAAAAATTTAAACGTTGCATTTGTGACGTCCGTTCCATCGTTAGCCACAGTTTCGTATTGGTACCGCGAGTTTAAACGGGGTCGAGAGTGCATCAAAGATGAGCCGAGACCAGGACGGCCGTCAAGTGCAGTAACGCCAGAAAACGTGATCAGAGCCGAGTGGTCGATTAAGGAACGAAGGAATATTACGCTTCGGGAAATCGAACATGAACTAGGCATTGGATCACCCGCAGTTTTAAGCATTTTACATGATCATCTTCGCGTCAGGAAGGTCGCGTCGCGTTGGATACCACATTTGCTGACCGAAGAGCAAAAAACCCATCGTGTAGATTGGTGTCAGTTTATGCTCAGCAAATTTGACGGAGGCCATTCCCAGCAGGTTTCTAACATCCTTACTACTGATGAGTCTTGGATATACTGCTATGACCCCCTGACAAAGCAGCAATCTATGCAGTGGGTGTTGAAGAAGACGGACCGCCTTTAAAAATTGCTCGAGGCCGAAGTGTCAACAAAAAAATGATCGCCGTTTTCTTTCGTCGCAGTGGACCAGTGGCTGTAATTCCACTTGAAGATCAAAGAACAGTTACTAGCCAGTGGTACACCGAAGTTTGTCTACCCCAAGCGTTCGAAAAACTGGGTGAGGAACGCCCAAAGAGCGGCATTCGGGGAATTTTTTTCCACCAAGATAATGCACCTGCACACATTGCAGCAAAAACAATGGACTTTTTGAACAGCACAGGTGTTCAGATGGTGTCGCATCCACCCTACAGCCCTGACCTGGCCCCGTGTGACTTTTTCTTATTCCCCACTGTAAAGAAAATGATGCGTGGCCGGACTTTCATGAATTCGGACGAGGCAGTACAAGAATTTGAGCGGCTTTTCTTCGACCTACCGCAGAACGCGTTTTTTAAGTGTTTTGAGGATTGTTTTTTTAGAATGAGGCGATGTGTAGACCTTGGAGGGGTATATTTTTAAAAATATTAAAGTAATTTACAAAAAAAAATGAATGGTTTTGATACAGCTAAAAACTTTCGTAGCAACCCTCGTATAGTTTTCTGTCCATACTTTCCATCGGCATCATAAAAATCCGTCATTTGAAAAAAAAATTTAATGCAGTATTTCTAAGTTTTAAAAATAAAATAAAGTCTCCTCTCAGCAAAATATCCTATCTATAATATTTAAGGCGGTCGCCCTTCATCGCGCACGGTCTCGGGACGCCCTGCCCTGCGGCGGCGGTCTCGTCACCTCGGCGCGGCTGGCGCCGGCGATGTAGTAGATGTGGTTCTGGGCGGGCTTCATGCGCGCCACGTAGTCAGCCAGGAAGGTCATGCCGGCGGCGTGCGACGAGTGGAAGCGCAGCAGCTTGGCCAGCCGCGCGCGGTTGGACGGGTCCTCCATCACGCCCAGCTTGATGCTGCAACACACCGCGATGCACGATGCACGAGACGAGTCACTCTACAGGACGACGACCGCCTAGTACCTACACCCGCCATGCGAAGGTGTTTCGCGCGAGGATCTCCGGCTCGACTCGTCGGGGTCCACTAAAATCCATCGACCTGTTGAATCCGCTCGACTTAGCGGCGATGGATCCTAGTGGACGTGCCGGATTGTTGCTGCCCGGCAAAATTTTTATTATAG
This sequence comes from Archips crataeganus, assembly GCA_947859365.1. Lineage (NCBI taxonomy): Eukaryota > Metazoa > Arthropoda > Insecta > Lepidoptera > Tortricidae > Archips > Archips crataeganus. The sequence continues at coordinate 23,991,667 of OX402049.1, read as the reverse complement.
ACGTAAAAAAAGTACACCACTCCGTCAACAGTCGGTGACGATTTGAATGATGGACGATTATGTGAACACCGTTGCACCACGATATCTTTTGAAATATCCTAATAAAACGATAAGGCCCATACTACACGGGCGGTTCTCCCGCCGCGGGAAACCGCTTCTGAACCGCCCCTAGACACAATTTTATATGGAAGTTGTATGGTGCAAACTACACTGCGCAGCTCCGTCGAGCGGTTTCCCGCGGCGGGAAACCGCCCGTGTAGTATGGGCCTTAATAGCGTTCGCGCGTGATACACCGTTCGACATTATGCGCCATCGCTTCCTGTACGTAGTCTTTACTGATAAAATCGAGTTTATATTTATTCCATGACTGAAATGCAGAAAGAAACTAATTTACTTCAGTTTACGTATTTTAAAATCGAGTAGGTACTTTACAAAAAGTTAACAATAGGGATGTTGACACCGTTAAAAAAGAATGTGAAGACACGACTCCAGTAAAAAAACGCTTTATTTCAGCCCTGAAAGTCAAATTAATTTTCGATTAAATGCAAAATTAGATTTTTTGTTGCTTTAAAACCAATAAATAGTTAGATGATTGAGCATTGCGAACAATGACGTCATATGTCGCTATTGTCATTCAAACTCTATGGGAGATTGTGTTCTGACAGCTCATAAAAAGAACGTCAGTCGATTGGTGGTGTCAACATCCCCATTCATTTCTTCAGACAATAGATTACAAATACATTTAAGAAAATGAAGCATACATAACAGCCAGACATGGTTGAATTAAAGCAAAGGGGGGGGGGGGGTGGGGTCTCGACACTTAGAAAATAAACAGTGTGTCATCGTCATAGTATCTTACAGGTTTGAGTATTTTTCAAGCGTGAAATGCCTTAACTGCTCGGATACTGTCTTATCGGGCGGAACTCCCTTTGCTGATCATTGATACACAAAGCGGTCCACGGGAGACACGACGGGATTTAGATCCAATCTTCGTATTTTTGTCAAGTTTTGGGAATATGGTACAAATGTAGGAGCCGCAAGGGGTCCATCGGAACCAGCTAAATTTTGAAAGTGGTTTATGAGAAAAAAAGTTTGGGAACTAATGCTTTCGAATTTAGATGAACCGCTTCGTATTTCGGCGCGGGGTCCCCCCCCGTATACTAACTTGGTGGAGTACTCCTTCCAGAAGTGGTCGTACTCTTCGTCGGGTATCTTCTTGAGCATGTCGAGCGCCTTGCGCACGAGCTTCTTCTTGATGACCTTGACGAGCTTGTGCTGCTGAAGCGTCTCGCGCGACACGTTCAGCGGCAGGTCGTCCGAGTCCACCAGCCCCTGGATGAAGGCCAGGTAGTTGGGCATGAGGTCGTTGAACTCGTCCGTGATGAAGACGCGCCGCACGAACAGCCGGATGTGGTCTGTCTTGGAGCCGTAGCGGTTGAACGAGTCGGCCGGCTGCACGCGCGGCACGAACAGCAGCGCGCGGAACGACACCTCGCCCTCCGCCACGAAGTGCGCCCTGCACACGCACACACAAGACACAGGTATAACGACGACCACGCAAAACGATACCTTTACTTTTAGTTTACCACCGACAGATGGCTCGCCTTCGTTTCGTTTCCAACTTTAACACCATACCAATAAAGTAGCTATTACAAAATCTGCAAACGTGGGTAACAGTATTCTAAAAAAAATTGGCTTTATTTGTAGGTCGTTAGAGTTGAATATGAAATGAAGGCAAACCGTCTGTCAGTGGTAAACTTTATGTAATTTTACTGTACTACTTGATCGGGACCGAACAGATTGGGCTACACTAGGCATGCTGAGAGGTTATGTACAGTATAGTCGACCGAGTAAATGCTTTACCACCTTTTATGACAGTTTCTACACCAGAATAAAAACAAATAAAGATGATTGTCACGTTGACTTCTAAACGAAAATAGCCTCTGATGTTTTAAGTCATATAAATGATATTGGATCTTAAGCCGGCCACGCACGCTAGGTTTTGCGTGTCGGTTTTGCATGCATAAGCAATGCCAACAGGCACAGCCGAGTAAATATCAATTTTCATATTTCAAATTTTGCTTGCACAGGCAGAGTCATGTCATACACACGTTCAGTTATGCACAAATGAACTGTGCAGGCATAACCGTCGGTTATAACCTAACGCGTGTGGCCGGCATTAGGATGGCAAAGGGATTTCTCGGTTGACTATCCCAGTTTTGGCTGCGTTTCCACCAAAGATGTGCGAGGATGCGTTGCGAGGAATGTGTTTGTCATGAACCAATAGAAACACTTCATTCACTTAGGACCTTTTAAACACGCGGACAGACAATACGACGACCAGATGGCCTAGTGGTTAGAGACCCTGACTACGAAGCTTGAGGTCCCGGGTTCGATTCCCGTGTCGGGGCAGATATTTGTATGAAAAATACCAATGTTTGTTCTCGGGTCTTGGGTGTTTAATATGTATATAAGTATGTATCTATCAATATAAGTATGTTTATCCGTTGCCTAGTACCCATAACACAAGCTTTACTTAGCTTACTTTGGGACTAGGTCAATTGGTGTGAATTGTCCCGTGATATTTATTTATTTATTTATTTTTAATATGATCGGAGCAGATTCCATAGGTAGACAAATCTGACAGAAAATAAAATAATTTCTCGCGAAACGACTGTTGATGTCACCTCAAGTAACCTGGGATGTCACTACTAAACTTGAAGTTCGTATCATGCCGTCCCTTGGACTCTTCTGTGTCATACAATTAGCGAGACCGGAACAGCACAATACAAAGTTCGAAAATCGAATTTTGTGGTATACCTAAGGGCTTTTTGTTAGTGAGACAGTGGCTGAGTGGGTTTACCTGGCGAGCGGCGGCGAGGTGTCCTTGGTGAGCGACTTGTAGAAGGTGACGTACTCGTCGTCGGCCACCTCGCTCGGCTTGCGCGTCCAGATGGGCTTGTTGTCGTTCATCAGCTCCCAGTCCCACACGGTCTTCTCCGTCTTCTTCGTCTCCGGCTTCTCCTCCGCGGCGTCCTCCACCTACCAACCGAGGGATCCGTCATCACCCGTCATGCTATTTCTTTTGTGTTCATGTAACGAGTCATACAAGCTATATGAAAAAAATTCACAAAAAATGACTCAAAAATAAAGACCCTTTTTTTTTTTACTAGCCTATTATTATGTCCCACTGCTGGGCAAAGGCCTCCCCTCTGGTCCTCCACAGCTCCCTGTCCTGAGCGAAATCTGGCCAATTTATGAAAATAAATAGTTCTCGTGATTTTAAGTACGAAAATACCAAAATTTCCTGATGAAAAAAAAGTTTTTGTTCCATATTTTTTTATTTAAAGTTAAAATAATGGCCATTAGACAATATTTGCATCACAAATGCTACTGGAACTGGAATAAAGTAAACAAAAATTTGTGTAGCCGGATTTGCAAACATGTACATACGTAAGCTCCAGTTTGCATTATTCCAGCGCCCCATGGCGGGGCTGCGGTGCTGAAGAATAGGGATGTTGACACCACCAATCAACTGACGTACTTTTTATGAGCTGTCAAAACACATTTCTCCCATAGAGTTTCTATGGCAATAGCAACATATGACGTCACTTGTTCGCATACTCAATTAACTAACTATTTGTTTTAAAGCAACAATAAGGGGCTGTTTCACCACTTTTCTTAAAGTTCGGATTAGCTTAATCATAACCTTATTTGAGAGATGGAATTAAAATTTCTGTTTCACCAGTCTTGATTAGCGCTAAGTGACGGACAAACTATTTCTTAATTTGACCATAAGATCAGGTGGCATTTAGCATTTTCATCCGTCACATAACTTTTTAATTAGTTAAGTTTATTTTTTTGTGGCCATGGTTGGAGAGCCCATCAGCCGGTTTCAGAAAAATAAATCAGTTTTTTTATTTTTTAAAGAAATAAGTCATGCTAAATTGCATAAAATAATTTAAAAATCAAGATTTGAATTAAAAAAAGTAGGTACACTTTTAGAATGTAAAAATAAATCCAAAATTTCGTAATATTTTTTAATTACAGACTTTTTTTCGGTGGCTCAATCGTTTGTTCTACCTGAACTTGTATATCGCCATTAAAAAAAAGTTTATCTGTCAAATGGTTTGGCGCCACTTTTCGATTCGTTTTACGTGCTTTTATTTTTCCTTGTCATTGTTAACAAAGTATCGTAATAAATACCGTTTTTGGTATCAATTATAATGTTACACATTTGTTTATGCAAAAAAATAGATGTATTTAAAGATTATATAGTTAATGATTTCTTTTGCTTTAATAATGAGTGACTCTTTGAACGAAAGTGTGCGAACAGGAACGCGTGGTCGTGAAATGCGACGTTGCCATTCTGACTTTTTGTTAAACCCACGATTAGTTAAGTGGTACTTAGTTTGCACAGGACCGGCGTGGTGAAACTGGAAAAACATTAGCTGACAGATTTCTCCAGTACTTAGTTTATTCATTGGTTACGTAACCAGCAGTTTGGCAATAAGGTGGTGAAACACCCCCTAAATCTAATTTTGTAGTTAATCGAAAATTAATCTGGTTTTCAGGGCTAAAATAAAGCGTTTTTTTACTGGAGTTGTGTCTTTGAATTATTTTTTAATGGTGTCAACATCCCTATTGCAAGAGATCGATGGAGTGCGACATTACCATGCTATTTGGAATCATTTAGAACAATGTAAACAGAATCTCCCACATAAAACCTGACGTTATAGGGAAATTTTGGAATTATAACTGCTAGACGGAAAAGTTTACACGAAGTTGCAAGTACAGCTAATATTATTAGAGCCATCCAAGCAGTACGTGAGCACTAAAGAGGGGCCAGGGTGTCTTCGCTTTGCTTATTTTTGATGCCAAGGCGAGGGGAATTAATAATTGTAAAAAAAATGTTTTCGGAAATACTTGAACGGGTAGTATTAGTAAAGGTGTGTGCGTACCTGTGCGTCATCGTCATCGTCTGCGTCATGGTCGGCGGCGGCGTCTCGGTGTACCGGCTCGTCGACGGTCTCGGTGCGCGCGGCCCACAGATGGATGGGGAAGTTGATGAACTGCGAGTACTTCTTGACCAGCGCGCGGATGCTGTCCGGCTGCAGGTAGTCCGCCGCCTCCTCCTTCAGGTGCAGCCTGCGCCGCACCACATACCGCACGCATTAGTCACACTCGAATGCACGTTTCAGGGAAAAAGGTTTTTTTGACGGGCCCAGACAGACTCGAGCGACACTATCTGTCTGAGACTGCTCGCCGAAGAGAGGGAGCTTTATGCCTCGTCTTTACTATAGATATCTTTGAAATTTCTCATCAAGATGTTCAATGAAATGAATTAAGCCACGTATTATGGTTAAGTAGGGGACAAAATGTCTCACGACACGTGTAGCCGGCGACGCAGGTTGAAGTGGCGTCACATTGCCAGTCTTCGCTCGACGTGACGTGCCCATGTAAAATCACCAAACATGTCAAACGAAGTTTAGCAACGTTCTACCACTCGCCCGATGCCGCTGGTGACACTTGCCATGAGACATTTGTTCCCAAGTGAATCCCTAGTTTCAGATGTCGAACTATTCACACTCCTAGATCAAGATGAACCTACTCCTACATCAACTGAAAATAATTCACTATTTTAATTCAGACTTTCTAAAAATTGAATGAAGTTTGAACTAAATTGGAGTATTATTTTGAGTTGATACACTCTTGACCTAAGAGTGCGACATGTACAGTCAAGGAATTTAATTTCCGAACCACCTAAGTTTGAATATCGTACAGCAAACGGTCACAACGATGTCGCTTTGACGTGTTCCATTTGACATTTCGACCTTAATGCATTGCGAATAACACATTTTTACAAAACGGGTAGGGGATTAAATAGGGATGTTGACACCATTATAAAAGAATTTGAAGACACGACTCCAGTAAAAAAACGCTTTATTTCAGCCCTGAATTCGATTAAATGCAAAATTAGATTTTTTGTTGCTTTAAAACCAAATAAATAGTTAGTTGATTGAGTATGCGAACAATCACGTCATATGTCGCTATAGTCATTCAAACTCTATGGGAGATCGTGTTTTGACAGCTCATAAAAAGAACGTCACTTGATTGGTGGTGTCAACATCCCTATTCCTCGAGTGTATGACTCTAGTCGGTGGATAGAGACAGAGGTACTGACGTGATGTGCGTGCCGCGGGCGATCGTGGTCCCGCGCGGGTCAGGTGCCACACTGAACGAGCTGGCTAAGGACTGTATGACTCTAGTCGGTGGATAGAGACAGAGGTACTGACGTGATGTGCGTGCCGCGGGCGATCGTGGTCCCGCGCGGGTCAGGTGCCACACTGAACGAGCTGGCTAAGGACTGTATGACTCTAGTCGGTGGATAGAGACAGAGGTACTGACGTGATGTGCGTGCCGCGGGCGATCGTGGTCCCGCGCGGGTCAGGTGCCACACTGAACGAGCTGGCTAAGGACTGTATGACTCTAGTCGGTGGATAGAGACAGAGGTACTGACGTGATGTGCGTGCCGCGGGCGATCGTGGTCCCGCGCGGGTCAGGTGCCACACTGAACGAGCTGGCTAAGGACTGTATGACTCTAGTCGGTGGATAGAGACAGAGGTACTGACGTGATGTGCGTGCCGCGGGCGATCGTGGTCCCGCGCGGGTCAGGTGCCACACTGAACGAGCTGGCTAAGGACTGTATGACTCTAGTCGGTGGATAGAGACAGAGGTACTGACGTGATGTGCGTGCCGCGGGCGATCGTGGTCCCGCGCGGGTCAGGTGCCACACTGAACGAGCTGGCTAAGGACTGTATGACTCTAGTCGGTGGATAGAGACAGAGGTACTGACGTGATGTGCGTGCCGCGGGCGATCGTGGTCCCGCGCGGGTCAGGTGCCACACTGAACGAGCTGGCTAAGGACTGTATGACTCTAGTCGGTGGATAGAGACAGAGGTACTGACGTGATGTGCGTGCCGCGGGCGATCGTGGTCCCGCGCGGGTCAGGTGCCACACTGAACGAGCTGGCTAAGGACTGTATGACTCTAGTCGGTGGATAGAGACAGAGGTACTGACGTGATGTGCGTGCCGCGGGCGATCGTGGTCCCGCGCGGGTCAGGTGCCACACTGAACGAGCTGGCGTCGGACTCCCAGACGTGCTGCTCGTCGTCGTTGTGCTTGGACACCACCGTCACCTTGTCAGCCACCAGGAACGCCGAGTAGAAGCCCACGCCGAACTGACCGATCATGTCGTTCATCTCCTGCCCGCCGCTCTGACACACAGACACACGCACGCATTAAACAAATACTGCCGATTCGACGACCACAATCTAAATCGATACACAATAAAGCCGACATTTTATTTTCCTGGAAGATCGCTAGTCGTCTAACTAAATATCCATAGTAAAATTTACTCTGTAATGTACAATAAAATAAATTATTTATATTATAGTAATAGTACAATATTAAACTGTAATGTTGTATCAAGTAGGTATTAGGTTTAAGTTATATTGTAGTACTCTATTACAGGGTTTCATGTATGGGAAATGTACTAGCTTCTAAGATCCAATGTACCCATGAAAACAATTAATAAATCATCACATCTTGCTGATGTATTCTCTAAATAAAGCTAATTTGCTAATTTGGCACTGCGGGCGACAGACCACCATGACTTAACCTGACATTATAAGGAGTCGGGGGGTCGACATCAACATCCATCCTCCTCGTCGGACCACCAGATTATAATCCTAAGAGCGAATAGATGAAGTCATGGTCGTCCTTTAGATGCAACGCAGAATCTGTGTTTGGTGTCTATTTAGAAAATAACACTGTTGGTGGCACCCACGGGCGCGATTCCATCGACTAACTACTTATTGAGAAAAAACGTAACGCACCTTCTCGGCGTCCTGCATCTTGGAGAGGAAGTCGGCGGTGCCGGACTTGGCGATGGTGCCGAGGTTGGTGACCAGGTCCTGGCGCGTCATGCCCAGCCCCGAGTCGCTGATGGTGAGCAGACGCCGCGCCGCGTCCGCCTTGATGCGGATGCCCAGCTCGCCGCTGGCCGCCAGCACGTTCGGGTCCGTCAGCGACATCAGACGGATCTTGTCCAGCGCGTCCGACGCGTTGGAAATCAACTCACGGAGGAAGATCTGAAAGCCCGGGTGAACATTGTATCATCTACGTATGTTGCTAAAAAATCCTAAATTACGTATGAAAGCGCAGTTAAACCAGGGCTTCGCTAGGGGATAAGCGTCTCGCGACACGCGTGGCTTGCGATGCAGGTTCAAATGGCACAACATTACCGGTTTTCGCTCGACAATGCAAAAAACAAGCGAAGTTCTGCCGCATCGCCCGATGCCACTAGCGACACTTGTCGTGGAACATTGGTCCCCGAGTGAATCCCTGGCTTAAGATGTTAGATCGTAGTGAGCTTCGAAAAAGTTCGAGCAGTTTGGTGTCAATCTCGTTGCTCGAGTCGAACGTTTTCACAGTTTGCAATGCAATAGCAGCAGGCAGTGGGTACTATTCAGACATCAAGCGAGCGTCATAAACGGTTAAAATGTTCGAATCTAGCGTAAATATTCGTGTTTCAAGTCGATCCGCTTTATCTTTGTCGAAGTCTTTTGGAAATCTTAATGACCCAATTTAACTATGTACGGTCAAGTGCAAAAATAAGTACCGATTTAATCCTCCCATCGTTATATACCTATACCTTAATTCGGCGACATAAGAGCTATGGGACATATTTATGAGCATGTTGTGTGCACCCATATTTTTACACTTGACTGTACTTGAAAAAGTTCGTGATGTGTCAATATTGCGAAGGGTGCCTGAAAAAAGGGGAGAGCGGCGTGCTCGGGTCTGGTCGGGACCGGGACTGACCTCCTTGTTGCGGTAGAGCGAGTTGATGATGAGCTTCATCATGCGGTTGACCTCGGTCTGGAAGGTGTGCGTGGAGGCCTTGGCCAGCAGCTCGCGGCGCTGCGCCGGGCTCAGCTCGTCCGGCGAGATCGCCTCCTCCTCGCGCAGCACCGCCTCCGCGTCTGCGCACACCACACAACACCGCACATTACAAACAATACTCATCTAAACGGAGACAAGGCGTGATAACAATATAAGAGGTCAGGAACTGCAACCGAATCAACAAGGTATCCATAAGACGGGATCCTGCCTTTTCACCGAAAATGTTTTTGTATACTTATAGCTCATTTACACTCGCGTACCTACGAGTGGCGAGACGAGCGACGAGACGAGTGTGAATAGACGCTCGCAGCTCGCCTCGCGCCTAGTCTCGTACTTCGCAACGCTGGCGACGCCGAGCCGAGACACGAGACGAAGCACGAGGCGAGGTACGGGGCGAGAGTGTAAATCAGGTATCACAGTTTCAGAAAACAAAAAACAGTTTGGAAATAAATCATTTGGTAAAAATAACATCTTTAACGCATTTCATAAAACCCTCCAAAGAGGAACGACAGACGTGCTCAGCGCATGCGTCCACAAGCGCGATGCAACCGTGGCGACGGCGGCATCGATTCAACGGGACGCCCCACATGTTAGCCGCGTCGCGGGAGCCGAGCACTGCTGAGCGGCGATGTCTGGTGCGGAACCTGAGGCGGGCGGGGCGGGCGGGGCGGGCGCGGGGGGCGGCGGCGTGGTGCACGCGCGCTCCTTCAAGCTGCGCTTCGCGGCGCCGCGCGTGCCCGGACACTCCTACGTGTCGGCGGTGCGCCCGCTCGCGCTGCGTCAGTACGCCCACCCCACCCACAGAACAAAACAGTACAAGTGTCATACACTAGTGTCGAGTGTGGCATTATTAGGCGGAGTTCCGCACAACCGTGCGCGTGGGAGACGGTTGTGTCAACTAAAACAGAAAATAGGTAATCGCTGGAAATGTGCCTTAGGGCCACTCGGACGGTTCAGGGTTAAACAATTAAATCGGTAACCCTGGGTTAAGAATGACAGTTCCATACATTTTGACACTTGTTAACCCTGGGTTAGCAGTTAACTCGGAGTTAAGTAGCTAACCCAGGTCCGCGCAAGCCCGCCTTATTGTTGTGTTATTTATTTATTGTTCAACTTTCGACTGTCAAGCGTTTCATGAAGTGAACAAATTTATGATATAGCCACGACAGGCCACACCAAAAATATCACACATAATGGTATTTCATTTTAGTTAGCACATCCGTCCCCCACATGCCTCTGCCTGCTGCTGCTGGAAACTCCGCCTGACAGTGTCACGCTCAACACGACCTGATGACAATTGTACTGTTTTTTTACGTTCCGTGAATACTCCCCCGTCCTGCTGCGCGAGCTTCGTCCCGCCGGAGTAACGCGGTGGCGTGTCGCAGCGGCGCTGGTGACGGACAAGTGGTGGGTGCGCGGCGCGCGCGAGCCGGCTGGCGAGGCGGAGGACGCGGTGCGCGGCGCGCGCGAGCCGGCTGGCGAGGCGGAGGACGCGGTGCGCGGCGCGCGCGAGCCGGCTGGCGAGGCGGAGGACGCGGTGCGCGGCGCGCGCGAGCCGGCTGGCGAGGCGGAGGACGCGGTGCGCGGCGCGCGCGAGCCGGCTGGCGAGGCGGAGGACGCGGCGCGCGCGCTGCAGCGCGTCCACGACATGTTCCGGCGCGGCCCGAGGGACAAGTACGAGCGCCCGCTGTTGTCGTCGCACGAGTCAGTACCGCAGTAGGGCGTAACCCGACCGAGACGGTCGCGGTGCGTGCCATATTAACAAGATTAAGTGCGACACTCGGTAGAACCCCGTCGCGGCGAGCCTCTGCTGTCTATCAAGAATTTTATTGATATAAAAAATATAACCTCCTTCAAAAAACATCCAAAAAACTATGAAATAATAATTGAACCAAACCGACCACAATAAGCATGAAAATATCTTTCTTCTAATCTGTTTGAAGTCGGTGCCTCAGCTCGAGCCAGCAGGAGTGGACCTAGTAATCTAACTTACCTACATACCTACTATCTATAGGGCTTCTACACTCCTGCTGGCTCGTGCTGAGGCACCGACTTCGAACAGATTAGAAGAAAGATATTTTCATGCTTATTGTGGTCGGTTTGGTTCAATTATTATTTCATAGTTTTTTGGATGTTTTTTGAAGGAGGTTATATTTTTTATTTAAAATTTTTATTTTTTGCTTTTTAGTTATTTCTGTTAAAATAGATGCGTAGGATAAAATCATCAGTTTGACTTCGAAATAAGTTTATGTTGAAAATTCTATTTTTAATGCTCGACGGGGTTGCGTCGTTTTATTACAGAGTTCCATGATACTTTCTGAATGCAAATGCTCGACTTGTCACCGAAAATACTAAAGTCGCTATACTTTTTTCTTGAATTTTTGAGGAGTTTCTTCAATTCCTCATGGATCCCATCATCAGAACTGGATTCTGGTAATAACGGGACCAACCTTGAAGCCTGTGCTTTCACACAACGAAAAAATCTTCCAAATCGGATCATAAATGACGGAGTTCTGAGGTAACACACGTTAAAAAAAAAAAAAGAACATACAATCGAATTGAGAATCTCCTCCTTTTTTTGAAGTCGGTTAAAAAGCGGCAAATGCTGTCTGCGACAGGATTCTACCGAGCGTCGCCCACGAACTTGAGAGTATAGCGAGCGAGTGCGTGTGCGTGTGCGCAGGTACGGCTGGTGGGCGGAGGAAGCGCCGCGGCTGTGGGCGGCTGCGCGCGGCGACCGGCGCCTGCAGCACCACGTGCGCGACTCGCCGTGGCTCAAGACGCGCATGCGCGTGCTGGCCGACGCGCCCGCCGCGCCCGTCGCCGCCCCGCGCAAGCGCTAGCGCGACGCCATCCCGCGCAACGATATCGGTGAACGACCGGACTGATGATCCATAGAAGACTCATGCGGCCGGTCCACAGACTGTACTGTTGTGCCTCGCAAGGCGACCGCTGACCGTTACCAAAAACAATGCTGATGCTAAAAACTACTTATTATAAATTTGGAGTCTGTGACTATTGACCTCATTGTTTATTTTCTGATGTAGAAATAAATATGAAAAAAATGGTAAGGCGCTTCCTTGCTGCGCTATACCTGATGTGTGCGTTTAATACTTTTTTGTAATACTGATACCGACTCGACTAAGAAGCCAAAACTTTTCATGTGAAAAAGCAATGAATTCAATGCGAGCTTTCTACTTTACTAAATTACTACACACAGTATTGATTCAATAAAAGTTTATCACGATGATTTCAAGTTTATTTCCTCAAACGGTTTCATGTTCTACATAATGCCTTTACATTTTCCTGCTTCCCATTATCACATGCATTAGACACTCAAGAATTACTAAACTATTTCAATCAACTATCTCACTCAATTAGATATTGAAAATATCACCAATAGAACTCATTAACCTGCTCAAGAATTTATCAGAGCAGCGACAGAGATAAGCTCCACACGGTAAACCCAGTGCAGATAAGCTATAAACCGATTAACAGAGACATTTAATCAATTCCAACCACCAGTGAAGGCCATCAGCCACAATGACTTGTAAAAGCTTTAGAACATCTCTGTTGTACAGTCAGCATCAAACGTAGCTGGTCACTTTCTTTTGTACCTTCTTGTTCTACAGTTAGGTACAAAAACAAAATGTCATACCTACTTGATTGACACTTGTGTTAATACAACAAGGTACAAAAGTGACCAGCAACTGTTAATGCTGACCGTAACACTCATTTTGACTGAACTTAAACTCAATTAGAAATGATAAAGCCAATTCAATTAAACAAAGTCAATTAGTTTTTCATTTCACTGGGATTAATAAAGTGTATCTAAATTTAGTTTATCTTCTTAAATATATGTAAAACCTAGGAATTAATTATAGGACTTCAGTTAATCATGATCTTGAACAAAGTTAGCAGTCATTTATGGTCATTGTCATAAGAGAGAAAGTGCCTAAAGCATATTTTGTTTAAGTCTTAGACTGTGGCAAAAATAACACCCAAAAATAGATCATTTACACAAATCAGTTGACCCTGGCCTCTCAATGCCTAGCACAGGCCTCTCGCCACCTACTTTCAAGTGTTGATCTGGAATACAGTAAATAGTGTGAGGCACAAGGCAATGCCAGGTACTAACCAGTGCGCGAGCCCTCGCGCGAGGCGCCCAGGTCGGCGTCCACCGTCATCTCCTCCACGGTGCCCACGCCCTCCTCCTGCGCCGCGCTCCATCCTGCAACGCACGCAAACGCCCGTTATACGCCACCATCATCGTATTCATCACACAAGGTTCCAATAAGTAAGGAGTCATAGGATTATAATGCATAAATAAAATGATTTTAGAAAACACGACCGCCACAGCGGCACCGGCAGAAAGTTCTAGGTCGTCACGCCGCGAAGCCGGGTGCCGAGGGCGTCGAACTCCGCGCGTAAGCTTCGAAACAGTGCTGCGGCAGTAACCACATCCTTAACGGGCCCGTTGAAAGCATGTTTCTGTTAACGTTGGGTTTCAATAGAGAACATTATCGTATCTGATCTTCCCGAACGCCTCTCGCCGAATCCTTGCAACGTAGACAAAACTCGATAGTTGTATTGTTTACCTGAGAGCAACAGCAAGCCGAATCCCAGCAATAAGAAGTACTTCATATCGAGAACTCCCTCGCGGGCTACGATAATTTATTAATTAACTATCTCAAGTTTTAGAATCGGTGATGAACCGGTCGACACGAATATCCAGTCCGCGTTCGTCAACTCTTTGAGATTTTTTTGAAACTGACGGACAGAAGAAAAGAAAGGAGTTGATAAACGACTTCACTGAGATTAGCGGAACGTTTCACGCTTCCGTCTCTCATTGGACAAAACGTCGTCGCACCGGCCGACGGCCAATCACTACCGACCACGCCATTCAATTTACAAATGACAGCGTTTTTACCACGTCTTGTGTCGCTATTTCATTGGTCGATACGGTTTCTCTCTATCTTTACGTCACTGTCAAATACTAATACCACAAAGACCTAGGCTGTGCACTATGGTGCAAAACACGATTGTCTCAAATCCAACATAGACCGTGTCGGGGACTCGGTGTTTTTTTTATTTATTTCATCAATTGGTATAAATTAATTGCATAATATTTCGTTCCAAGTTCATCGAAGTATTTCGTCACAGGATGTGTGTCCGCATCTGAACTGAAGTCGAAATAATAATATTTTAGCTCACTTTTAAAACGCCAGGCTAATGTCAGCCGTCAGCCAGCAAGCTGTCAGTCACCCGGCTGATCGTCAAACGTCAGGTTGGAGCAAACTGAATGGTCACTCTCGTTTTCGGGATTTGGAAAGTTTAGTTTACTCCGTAACTCCAATATATCATTATAGTACTTTTTAGTTCACCGAGTAGGCCACTAATACATGGTATCACCGAAGCGAACGGAATAAACAATTAATAAGAGTCGGCGCGGGTGTGGAGCCCGCATCCCGGTGATGTCGGCGTCGCGTTCGAAGCGGCGGGTTGTGTACCGGCGCAGCGCCTGGGCGGTGCACGAGTTCTCGGTGTGGGGCGGCGGCGCGCTGGTGTGCCGCGCGGCGGCGCTGCGCATGCGCGGCTCGCTGCTGCTGTGGGTGGGCGGCGCGGCGCCGGCGCTGGGCGCGCTGGCGCTGGGGCTGCCGGGCGGCGACGCCAGCCTGCTGGACGCGGGCGCGGGCGGGGGCGCGGGCGGGGGCGGGGGGGAGGCTGCGGCGCTGGCGCGGCGGCTGGCGGCGGCGCTGCGGCGGCCCGTGTGGGTGGCGGCGGCGCTGCCGCTGGACCGCTTCTCGGCGCCGCTCGTGACGCGCGGCCTGGTCGCCGAGATCAAGAGCCGCCCTGACTTCTTTAACGATCCCGATCAACGAGTGCCGTCCGATGCGGTCGAGAGTCGAGCCTGATAAACTCCCTGAATTACGGAGTGTCTACTAATTATGAGTGATGTTATGTTGTGCATAGCGTAATAATAATAACACTAGCTGTGATGATGTGAAACTCTCTGAGAAGCTTTTAAATATATAATAATGTATAGAAATGATCGACTGGAGTACTGTAAATGATCAACCAAAATGATGATTAATTTAAGCGTTACTGCTAAGCTACTCGAGTATCTCTCCAGTGAAGCAGATGTGATTTACTAATCTATCATAAAATAACATACACCTTTGTGTTTACTCAAAAATATTGCTGGTGCAGATAATATCTGATAAGTCAGATAACACTAGAGTTATTATTGAATATATCGGATATATATAGGATCGAGCGTGTACAGAAAAAGTTTATAAAGTTTCTCTGTTTTAAGTTAAAGATCCCATATAGTTCATCTGATTACTGCACCCTTTGTAAGAGGCATCACCTTATCCCGTTGCACAAGCGTCGTGAGATAGCGGACATCATCTATGCCCTTAGTATCACCAACGGTAAGGTTGATTGTCCCGAACTGCTGTCCAGTATATCTTTTAATACCCCTAATAGGTCAAAAAGATACTATCCACCTATTTCCCTTAAGTTTGGCACAACTAAATACAGGAGGAATAGTTTTTTGAGGCGAGCTTGTCGTAGTGTGAACGGCGTTGCGGAAGAGCTGGATATCGATATATTCAACTGTAATCTATCTACGGTGAGGCGGCGGTTGGTGGGGGGTGGTTTGATTGAGCGTGCTTAGGTACTAGGTAGTGACTGCTTTTTACTAATATGTTTTATTTTTGTATAGAGATTAGTTCTGATATCTTTTTGTATCAAAATTTGTGTGGCATAGCTTTGCGATTGTTCGCATACTTTCTTTCTTTTTTTTTTTACTTGGTTCTATTTGTGAGATCCTATAATTGGCTCCTATGTTATTACATGTTTAACCTACTCTGTAATTTGTAGCTGTTGGTTCTCCGAAAATAAAATAAATAAATAAATATATTTTTGTAAGAAAATTTAATTTTTACTTATTTTTGGTGAAGGCTGGCTGGATTACCCTCATCAAATCACCACCCAGTAAATCGATGGCCCAGACGAATAAACATGTAATCGTAAAACAACAACTTTACAGGAAAAATAAAATCAACTTTAACAAAGATAACTGACACTTCTGGCAGCCTTTATTATAATGTATGTGCTTATAATATATCATTAGATAGATATAAAAATTACCTACAAAACTGTGTAAATATTTGACCCTTATTTTTAACCAGTTTCCTGTAAATAGTAAAAAACCTCTTTATTTTTTTATTCAAATCATAAATCTTCAGGTAATTTTGTGTTATGGCTCATTGCACCGTTATTCGTGTTAAAAAGTGTAATTGCTTTTAGCGCATTGTACATTAACATCTATTTTTGTATTTTATTTTATTTCCCATTCGGTGTTTGCAATTTTGTTTGTGTTAATTTATTAAAATGATTTTTATTCTATGACTCAAACGTTAACAAGTAGTATGTGAAAGCTAGTATAACTAAAATTTGGCTGACAAGATTGAAGGCGATCAAAGGTGTAATGCTAGTTTACACAAATCTTGCTAACAAAGTTTAATATGAATAAACGTGCAAAGTAATATTACTAAAATTGGAATAAAAAAAAGTCAATGTAGAAAACCATTGCACATTTATTTGTGTATAGTAACAAAATTGTTAAAACGGCAACACTCTCTTGGAATCTTATTCGTGTTAATTTATATGGAAAATTACCAACAAATAAAAATTAAATACATATTATTCATAAACGGTAAATCGGATTGGCTTAAAAAAAATTTACAACGTGCCTAAGAGTATATAAAAGCATAAGAAACAAAAAAAAATTTTTTGTGTAAGAGCCTTTGCACGTTTATTTGTTTAGGCCATCGAAATATACATCATTTTAGACAGCGATTAACATATTCTACTCTGCCAGAATCAAGGGCGACAACTATTTTAAAATTTATGTTGGAATTTTATTAAATAACCAATAACTTGATAGTTATTTATTACACGCTTTATATTAGCTTCACCTGTATGTTTGTATGTATGTTTGTAACCAACTCCTTAGGGCGCGATTTTGACCCACTTCCCGGTTTCCGATTGAGCTGAAATTTTGCACATATGTGTAAATTGGATGACAATACAATATTATTGTAACATGGAGCTGATCTGATGATGGAGCTGGATGGTGGCCATAGGAACTATGTAATAAAACAACACAATCCCGTCGAGTTTGGGCTCGTTTGATTCGTCTTGACGAGCACTTTGATCCCAGATGGTAACCAGGGTCTGATGATGGAGCTGGAAGATGGCCAAAGGCACTCCACAATAAAACGACACAACCCCATCGAGTTTGGGCTCGTTTAATTCATCTTGACGAGCACTTTGATCCCATATGGTAACCAGGGTCTGATGATGGAGCTGGAAGATGGCCAAAGGCACTCCACAATAAAACGACACAACCCCATCGAGTTTGGGCTCGTTTGATTCGTCTTGACGAGCACTTTGATCCCATATGGTAACCAGGGTCTGATGATGGAGCTGGAAGATGGCCAAAGGCACTCCACAATAAAACGACACAACCCCATCGAGTTTGGGCTCGTTTGATTCGTCTTGACGAGCACTTTGATCCCATATGGTAACCAGGGTCTGATGATGGAGCTGGATGATGGCCAAAGGCACTCCACAATAAAACGAAACAACCCCATCGAGTTTGGGCTCGTTTGATTCGTTTCGACGAGTACTTTGGTCCTAGATGGTAACAAGGGTCTGATGATGGAGCTGGAAGGGGGGTAGGTGGCGGGGTGGTGGGGGAATGGGGTATGTGGGGTTAGGGGGTCGGGGGTTTAGAGGGTTGGGGATGGTAACAAGGGTTTGATGATGGAGCTGGAAGGGGGGGGGGCAGGCGGCGGGGAGGGCTTGGGTGGTGGGGGTCGGGGTTGGGGGTTGGGGGTCTGTAAAATGAGAAGGGGGATTAGGGGATTGGGGTTTGGGGTTGGAGGGGGGGGGGGTTGGGGAAATGGGGTGGGGATGTTGGGGGGTTGGGTTTAGGGGGTTGGGGGGTTGTAGGTGAGGGGGGTAGAGTTAGAAAGAAAGAGGTTTACGTTTAGTAGTGTAGAGCAGTGCGCGCGCACCAAAGACCAAGTATAAGATGGACTGATTCTATTTAAGACGAGCAAAAACCGTTTTCTCTTTTTAGCACATGGAAACTCTCACTGTGAAAAAATGCAACTAAAAAATAGAAAATAAATAATAGTTTAAAAAAACTAAAAAACACGCTTTAAAAAATAAAAATAAAATTTTAATAAATTTCAATTCACTATTCTTATAGTGCAGTAAAAAATCTTAATAAGCAATTATTATATTGTTATATCCAGATCAAAATTTGTAAACAATTCTAAATATTGATAAAATAAATAATAATAGTTTAAAATATTTTATTGTAAAAAAAGCGTGGGGTGCTTTTTAAGATGTTATCAAAATGATAATCCTTGACAATTGACACCATGCACCCCACGCTTTTTTTACAATAAAATATTTTAAACTATTATTATTTATTTTATCAATATTTAGAATTGTTTACAAATTTTGATCTGGATATAACAATATAATAATTGCCGGCAATCTTCAGTTTATTATTATTTTTTAGTAATGTACATTTAAAACATAAGCAAATCTGTTGCATGAAGAACCTACCTATGCGTTTGGAACGAGAAATCTGTGGCGATAGGCCTCAATAGAGAACTCTCTTCGGGCACATGTTATGCCTGGCAACCTTTAGTGTGACGGAAAAGAGTTGGAAGTTGTGTTTATGCATCCCAGTTTAGAAGCTCCTTTAGCGTGATACAGGACCAGTGGCTCTATTTGATAACTACATGGCGCTGGGGGCCCCGCGCGCGCAACAAAGAATTTAAAAAGGTTTTGGAGTGAAAATTGGATTGTAAAGTACTCTCAATGGCAATAATAAGTATAGGTATTCTTGCTATTTTTCGATGCATGCTACCAGTTAATTGACTTTGAAAAGTGCGGTTGGTATATAGATAAATTACCGAGAGCGTGGAATTTATCTACATTTGGCTGAAAGGAGGCCTCGAATATTGCATTGCCTGGGGGCCCCAACAGTGTTAGTCCGGCCCTGGCGAGGGGTCGCTACGAGACCGACCACTAACGACTCCCGCTCCCCTCGACAGCTGTGCTTGTGCAGGTAGGCAGGGATTCTGCAATTCAACTCATAATATGCTGTTTGGTTTGGGTATACTTAGGCCACAATAGGGCGGTTGTTACGCCTGAGGACCGAAGTCCGATGGAGGAAAGTTGGAAGTTGTATTTATGCAGCTGAGTTAAAAAACTTCGGTAGTGCGATGCAGGATGTAAGTAATTTGTTAGTTCTTCTTTTGATGACTAGATGGCGTTAGGAGTCGCCACAATGTAGGTATTATTATGTCGAACAAAGCCATGTATTCTATTATGTCCTCAAGTGAATAATTCTCAGTTTAAAATTAACGTTAATATATCTAAGATAAAATAGCTCATTGAAATAACGACTTTATTATTTACAGTTCATTTTAAGTGAAACTTTGTTTGTTTTGGTTGTTTGGTTGCATGCTTCGATCAACAATACAACCAAAACAAACAAAGTTTCACTTAAAATGAACTGATCGAAGGTTGCATGTCTACGGCGCAGTCAATGTTGAAAAATATTATTTGCTACCAAGTTTAATTTAAAATGAACTTTCTACTGTAAATAATAAAGTCGTTATTTCAATGAGCTGTTTTATCTTATATTTATTCCGTTCATTTAAAACTGAGGATTATGCACTTGAGGACATATCTAATAGAATACAATGGCGTTGTTCGAAAGGCGCATGGGTGTTAACGAGATCGGGACACCTCAAAAAATTCGTACTATACCTACCTATGTATGTACCTAGATCCTCGTTTCTGGTAAATCATGGGCTTAGAGCATTATTATGAACACAGTAGTTACCTACCTAATCGGGAAGATCTACCTCCCGAAGGGCTTTTTGAGCAGCGGCCCAGGGCCTCATGGATGAAAAGCCCCCACCCCCCCATTAGAGACCTTAAAGGTATTATCATCATTCATCATCATCATTGCCATCCTATACCCAAACGTCCCACTGCAGGGTACAGGCCTCCTCTCAGGGTGAGAGGGCATGAGCCGTAGTTCCCACACGGTCCCAGTGCGGATTAGGAACTTCACACACACCATTGAGTTTCTTTTCAGCTGTGTGCAGGTTTCGTCGCGATGTTCCCTTCACCGTAAAGCCCATGTCATATTTCAAATGTGAAATTCCGGAAAACTCAGAGTTGCGAGCCCAGTACCTCTACCATGAGTTTACACTAGTTTACGTGACCGTACTCGCTATAGTGACGGCGTAAATTATTTGTATGGAGAATTGTACAGCGCCTCTAGCGGTCACTTACAGAAGTACAATTCTCTATACAAATCATTTACGCCGTCGTTAGCGAGTACGGTCACTGTAAACTGCTTAGTGTAAACTCATGGTAGAGGTACAGGCTCCAATACTTACTCACGACCCTCGCTACTTGACGAGATTTTGTCTAAAGCCGGATGACCGAGGGGCTAAAGCGTGGAGAACACCGGGAGAGAGGTAGGTAGGTAGGTAGGTTAGGTATGCTCGGTGTAACATTATTGTAAAAGAAGGATAGTTACCTATGCATGGCAGAGGGTCAGTAGGTACCTCTAATGATCGAAAAACGCCAAACCCATGTCATTATGAAAGATTTTTCATATTCTACAACTTTTTGTATGGCGGGAAATTCCTTATAAAAGGTTTCATGGTGGCTCATGAATTAAAGTCCTTGAGAGTAGGTACCTACCTACTCGTAGATAGGTACCTACATGCCTACCTATAGGTAGGTAACCTAGCTTTTCCAAGTGCTTTTCATTTGACGTTTCACACGCGTTCAAGACGTCAGATGGCTGTTAACACGACACGTGTTCGCGCGTTTCTTCTGTCACGTCTCACCTCAGGGGCGTCAAGCGGCAGGCACGTGGTTAGGCACAAAACAGGACGCGCTCCGCCCAGAACAACCCCTCTGGCCGTGTCACAACGCGACTCAAGACCTGGGCCTTAATTCCTTGAAAATTATGTGGGGTAGGTAGGTACTCCTTAATTAATAGGTAGAATGATAGTCAAACATCTCAGGTTATTAATGTTACTTTATTATAGTATTAGATAGATTGTTTATTTGCTCTATGTAGGTATAATAGTGTTCTTTACCTACAAAGCAATGGGCCAGTGGCGTGCGCACAGGCACGCGGCGGCCGGCACTCCGCCAATCAGCGCGCGCCGTCGCCCCGCCCCCGCCTCGCCCCGCCCCTGCACACGCGCGTGCTGCGCCCGCGCCGCCACACAAACGACAGATTGAATGTTCTTAATTCTTAACCATAGTAGCGGTGCTAAAAAGTCAAAATACTTACTCAGAGACATCTACTAAATAACTTCAAAAGATACTTTCAAGTGGTTTGTATGAAAAGCAATTTAAGTCGCCACCGGCCATGTCAGGATTGGCGACTTTAGTGCGATAGGTACCTGTCTACCTACAATAGGTAGATACCTACCTACCTACCTACCTTGATACATGGTATAAAGATGCTGCTTATTTAGGTACCAAAGTAAGATTATCAATTTTGATCGAGTAAGTAGATAAAGTAGGTAGTTAGGTACATACAATTTTTAACTGAATTTAAAAATGAGTTCCTCATTTGACATTAAGTACCTATTATAATTTTATTACTCTGTCTCTGTGATTTGACCTAGGTAGGGGAGACCGGGGACAAAACTAACATTTTGCACTTTTACCTCATTATCTGGTTAAGCGTAATATTTTTGACGAAATTAATATAGCTATCTATAAATTTCGTTCATGTCTCTTCTAATTGATGTCTTTATTTACCTAATTATTACTTATTTAGTGTGAAAAATAGGGTCTTAAGAAAAATTCGCCTGTTGTTATTTTCGACCCCGATACGTTGCCGAAAGTAACAGGATAAAGAATTATTTTTAAATATGAGATGAAGTAATAAGTTATGTATCAGAAAACATTGAATGAGCAAAAAAAAATATTGGCACTTTATAAGTATAATATATGAAAATATTGAAAAAGTATTTTTTATAAAAATAATCAAAAAAAATAACATTTTGTTAGCATTTATTGTCAGTCTAGGAAATGACATGTTTTTTTGGCGTGAGAATTATTTTTTCTATTCAAACTAAGTATTTGGTAACAGTGTTTGTTTCGGACACACACAGTTTTCATCATCATGTCTGTCTATGTTACTTTTGTACCCTGCCACATTTTTGTCAAAAAATTAAAGCTAGCCTTGAAGTGGAACGTGATTGACACAAACGAACTCAAACACCGTGTAATCCATTTAATCAAGAATGACTATACAAATATTCATATAAAAATCATTCTTTTAATAATATGAAAACGTGACATGAATGAAAGTCAAGAAAGTTATTTTTAGTTCGTGAAATCACGTTTTGTCCTCTAGCTCAAAGTAGCAGCGCGGAGCACCGACAGCGGCTGGATGCAAGTAAGAGGGGTGGAATCGACTGTCATATGACTGTAGCGAAGAGGTGTTTCGACTATTGGATAAAACTACAGAGCCTTTGCTACTTTCGACCCGCAGTTACTTTTGTACCCGGTCTCCTCTTAATTATATATTTTCTTTGCATCCGTGTTTGTCGATAAGTACCTATTTATCTTCACTGTCAGTGAACCAATTTAGAATAGGTAGGTAGGGTAGGTAGGTACTTAGGGTAGGTAGGTACTTAGGTACTAACCTACCTATTCTTCCTCTTTTTACCGAATTCCGAAAAATGAAATAGTTATCAATTCAGTTGTACCTTACCTACCTTCCTACCTACCACTTACTGGTTTATTTTTTATTTTTTAGGTAATAGTGAGTGGGGGTAAGATGAAAAGCAGTGTAAGATGAAAAACTACTCGTAGCACCCAAGTGTTTTCATCTTACACTGGTTTTCATCTTACCCCCACTCACCTATACCTAACTACTTAAGTTTTCTTTACAAAAGAATTGTGATAGGTACCTACCTACCCACCTACCTAGCCGCTGTAGGTATTATTATTAGGTAGGTATAAACAATATGTTATGTTTACTTCTTGTCATTGGATACTTATAGGAAGGTAGGTAAGTTAAGTAAATCATTCAGATTATTAACTATGGCAAGATTCTACGGTGCCCGGCAAGGCAATGTACCTACTTACTTATGGCCGGCGCCCACTGACGGCATGGCACGGCGTGGCATTTTATTACTATCAAGTTATTTTGAATCTTATTTCAATGAGTTTAGAATTCATGTTACTTGATTTCGATACCACGATGCCGCGACGTCCTGAGGGCCGATGCCACGCATAACCAATAAAGTGACATGAATTCTAAACTCATTGAAATAAGATTCAAAATAACTTGATAGTAATAAAATGCCACGCCGTGCCATGCCGTCAGTGGGCGCCGGCCCTTAGTCCGAGGCAGGCTTCATCATAAAGTAAGTAGGCAAGAGTAGCGAGTGGATATCAGTGTATGGTGGGCGGGGCGTGGCGGGGGCGGGGGCGGGGCGTCGCGGGCGGCGGCGGGGGCGCGGGGCGGGGCGGGGCGGGCGGCTGCGCGCGCGTCAGTGTCGCGCCGCGCGCCGCAGAGTGGAGTGCAACAGCCGGGACGCGAGCCGCGAGCTGCGAGCTGTGCCGCGAGTGCAGTGCTGTGCTGTGCTGTGAGACGCCGCTAGTGATAACTACAGTGTTGTGTGAATATTGGAATACAGTGTCGCCGCGTTACGCTAAACAGGTACCTACTTTCCACGCGAGGTAGAGCCCCAGACCGGCTGGGCGCAGTGTCGCCGGCATTCTTGGCTCGTCGGTGCTGCGGCAGTGCCAACGATGCCGAGGGAGCTGGTAGCGTCCGCTGCTAATCATGTCGGCGTCTGTCGCCCGTCAGTGCGGACAGGTTGGCAGGGCGGCCTCGAGTAGCTAGAGAAGATAATCTCGTCATTCCTATGACCTACGGGGCAAATATCGGATCCACATCCAGTAGTAGTTAACTTTCCCGTCGGAAGCGCAAACGGTAGGCTGTGGCGTTTGCTTCAGTTGATTAACATTTTGTTGGTGTTTCGTTGCACACATTACATAAATCCTACTGTTTGCAAATTCTTGTTGGCAAATGCCGAATACGGTAGAGACTTAGGTACTTGCAAATCGCGGTTTAGGTGACTATTTAAATTAAATTCAGGCTTAATTAAATTCGGAATGTATTAGTGCGCGTATGTAGAGTCCAAAGGGTAGAGCCGAGAGAGAGGGTCGCCACCTTGTTTCTCTAGAGCTGGATTACAGCTGTCATGCTGCGTTACATAATTATGATTACCAAATAATTTACGTCACCCCCCCCCTCTCCCCCAATGCAATAGATACGACAACAACCCACAAAATTAAAAAAAAATCTTATTAAAAAGCTTTAAGTACCTAAGTACCTACAGCACCTTAGCTTTCAAGTCAAATCTAATACATTAGACTATGTAGAGTCAATAATACTTAGGTATAAACACGGCGGAGGCCGATGCCACGGCGTGCTTTCTGTAGGTAAAGGTAGGTAAACAAGCACGCATATGTCAACGAACCCAAACCTACTCGGGTAAACGTCACGCTGCAGCAGTAAAGACTGACTTCCATAGAAACTCCAGGCTTCCATTGCTCTTTGAGCTTTCGACATCTTCTAGGATAGGTAGAGTTTCCGGTTTCTAATTTTGACCTTCTCAGTGCTTGTTTTGAATCCTACTTGTCGAGAAACTCACCGGAAGTCATCAAGTATACCTAGTGCCCATGTCTTCTATGGTTTTAGCTGCGAACACAATGTCGTCGGCAAGTGGATGCATTCAGCATGAGTGAGGAATTTGTCCTTGAAAATTCGCATTGTAGTGAGTTAAGAAACATAACAAAATATTGTATTGAAGACCAGATGGTCTAGTGGTTAGAGAACCTGACTACGAAGCTTGAGGTCCCGGGTTCGATTACCGCGTCGGGGCAAATATTTGTATGAAAAATACGAATGTTTGTTCTCGGGTCTTGGGTGTTTAATATGTATTTAAGTATGTATCTATTTATATAAGTATGTTTATCCGTTGCCTAGTACCCATAACACAAGCTTTCCTTAGCTTACTTTGGGACTAGATCAATTGGTGTGAATTGTCCCGTGATATTTATTTATTATTTATTTATTGTTTGAACTGTTTTTTTAATGAGAGAAAAGTTACGCAAGGCGAATGAATGCAGGCACAGTTAAAACAAATCCTCTATTCATTTTGAGTACTTAATCTTTAATCTTTTCTTTTTAATAATAAGTAATCTTGGATCTTTTAATACCATCTCTTCCAAATTTTGAAGGAAAATATGGTAGGTACCTAATGAGGCGGACATGAATGAAATGTTGAGTTTTTTCTTTAATAAGTAGGTAGGTAACTCGATTCGTTATAACCTTGAATTCACAAAACCTCCCTACCGTAAGATACTTAGTTTAAAAACAAAACCAATTGAACTAGTAGTAGAGGAGACGTGGAAGATCGACCTTCACCGATCTGTTAACTCGATGAGACATATTTTTTATCAAATAAGTAGGTATAATTTATAAACAAATATGCCTATGATAACTTGCCTATCGAAAAGTGTTCATAGATTTTTTTTTTGTTTTTTTGTGGAGTGCCTTTAGCCATCTTCCAGCTCCATCATCAGACCCTGGTTATCATCTGGGATCAAAGTAAGTACTCGTCAAGACGAATAAACGAGTCCAAACTCAAAGGGGTAATTCGTAATTTCATTAATTCAGTATGGCCAAAGGCACTCCACAATAAAACGACACAACCCCATCGAGTTTGGACTCCTTTGATTCGTCTTGACGAGTACTTTGATCCCAGGTGGTAACCAGGGTCTGATGATGGAGCTGGAAGATGGCTAAAGGCACTCAACAATAAAACAAAAAAAAATAGCTATGAACACTTTTCGATAGGAAAGTTATCATAGGCATATTTGTTTATAAATTAGGTATATTTGATAAAAAATATGTCTCATCGAGTTAACAGATCGGTGAAGGTCGATCTTCAACGGCTCTTAGACCATAGCATGGTTATTTTGGGCCAGCTTAAAGTTATTTGATGTTTACTTAGTCTCAAGCACTCCAAAGAAAAATAAAACCAAAAAGATCGATATGTAGGTACACTTATTGAAGTTAATTTCTAGCGCGGATAATGATGGAGTGCTGATAACAATGACTTAAGTATAGGGCCTTCGATCAACAATAGGTACAATGTTGTATTGTTGATCGAAGCTTAGTGCTGTACGTTCATTGTGGTTGGCTTTTAGTTCCTTCCTTATGTTTTTCCCTTAGAATCGTAATTACCTTACCTATAGGTTAGGTACATAATATGTATGTACTGATTTGATTTGTATTGGAATAAATGCTAAACGAAGCCTTAATTTTTAACAGTTTTTGCTCAAATCAAAATATCTTCAAAATTATACGACACACATTAGAAATGGAGATGAATGAAATAATTGGTAGGTAGGTAGGTGCTTTTATTTCAATAAAACAAAAATCACAAATTTTATCATATTGGTTATTGAAGACAAAGTTAGGTAGGTACTTCATAGATTAACTTACAAGTTACATTCATTATTTATCATCGCAATATCAAGCACAGTTTTGTCAATATTCGGATTTTTAAAGCTAATTTGCACGAAATCAGAAAAAGACCCACGCTACAGGTGGTAGGTAGCTCTTGCCCTCAAATTCGTCTACACGAAATTCGGATAGGTAGGGTAGAGAAGGGACCATTGAGCAATTTTTGGTTTATCAACTTCTTATTTAATGATGGTTTGCATTATAATTATGATACTTGGTTTGATTGTTAGGAAATTTGTGCCCGAAAAAAACAAACGAAGCCTGCACTAACTCCTGTCGCATGGCAACTGTTAATGGCGGATTGTGTTCTTTTTGATTAAATTCATTGTCACCCTACACATACTCATTTATTCATAATATTTATTACATGTCATTTTTGAAATTATTTTATTATATTATTCCAAAGTCATCATTAATAATTAGTAAGTCGAAGTTTCTGGCTGAAAGTTAAGGAATAAATAAATAAATAAATAAAAAATAAAAATTCTTTATTTCCTTTAACAAGCATGATAATAAATGCAGTTTTCCGGGGCCTCCCTTCAGGCTTATAGTGCCTGTGTTAGGACGACCCGCTCTTCCTTTGCTTAGGTGGTAGGTACTTGTAGGAATCTAGAGGTGTCCATTGTGTCAGCCAGGTTCATATTGTAATTAACATAGTAAAACATAACATTAAGAAATCTTATATCCAAAACAAAAGTTATCAGTAAGTAGTAAAGTAACGCAAATGCTTTTATTTAGTAGGTAAACAGAAAATGAGTGAGGTCCGTATGTGTGTGTGTGTGTGTGTGTGTGTGTGTGTGTGTGTGTGTGTGTGTGTGTGTGTGTGTGTGTGTTTGTGTGTGTGTGTGTGTGTGTGTGTGTGTGTGTGTGTGTGCGTGTGAGTGTGTGTGCGTGTGAGTGTGAGTGTGTGTGCAAGGTTAACCTTACGACAGGAACTTAGGATCAGAAAATGCGTTAACATCTCCCACTAACTTTTAGGTTTAGGATAAACAAGTAAATAATGAGTACTGATACTCTATTCACTGTGATTAAATAAATATGTAAATCCATTGTTTGTCATCGTTCTAGAATTTGCTCAGTTTCATTATACTGCTTTTCCTGAAGCCATTTTGGTATAGCTGTTTTACACTCATAATATAGTTTACCGTATATATTTAGATGTCCATTTAACACATTATATAGATGGCTCGAAAGACTGCGAAATTGCCTCTTTGCAAACTTGGTATTGGTCTTAGGAGTACGTGCAACAATGCCTCTCCTTCTTTTGGGTTCTAAGTTAGGGTCATAGGGTAATGTCTTATGTAATTTTAAGACTGAGCAAGCAATATATAGCTGTCTCACGGTCAAGAGTTGAGATATTTTAATATATAAAAGAAGAAACTGACTGACTGACTGACTGACATATCAACGCACAGCCCAAACCACTGGGCCTAGAGATTCAAAATTTGGCATGTAGGTTCCTTATAAGGTCTAGGGGTGCACTAAGAAAGGATTTTTCAAAATTCACTCCCTAAGGGGGTGAAACGGGAGTCCAAAGTTTGTATGGGGAAACAAGATTAGTTCGACTATTTTATTCGAAACTTCACAGAAGTACTCCTAATGATAAATGAGTAAACACGTGTTTCAGGTTTTTTGAGAATTCAACCCCTAAAAGGGGGGAAAGGGGTAACAAAGTCTGAAAATCAACATGGGTACTTTCTATGGTTTATCGGGTCGCTGGTTATGAAAACAACAGCGGTTTTAAAATCCGACGTGGCAGATGTAAAATACCATCTCCCTGGATGGGGTGCGATGGGGTTGAAATATCTAAATAAACTAAATGACTGTTGATATATCAACGCACAGCCCAAACCACTGGACCTAGAGACTTGAAATTTTGCACATAGATACCTTATACAATGTAGGCATCCACTAAGGAAGGATTTTTGGGAATTCCCACGGGAAAGGGAAAAAACGGGATTTATATATTCGATTCCGAGTGACCCTATCTCAGTACCTAACTATAATAACTAGACTCTTCAAATTTGATACACAAGTAGATTACATTATTTAAAACATTAATTTCAGGATTTTTCAAAATTCCCACGGGATAAGGAAAAAACGGGACTTATATATTCAGTTCAACGGGATCCTATGAACTATAATTACTAGACTCTTTAAATTTGGCATAGATGTAGGTAATTATAAATTCCCATGGGATAAGGAAAAAACAGGATTTTTCGTTTTACTGGTCGTAGAAAGCTGAAATTCGGCATGTAGGTTATTTGGGGAGTGTTGAGCTGGATTGAGAGAGGACTTTCCAAAATTCCTACGGGAACGGGAAAAACAGGATTTTTCGTTTTACAGGTCGTAGAAAGTTGAAATTCGGCATGTAGGTTGCTTGGGGAGTGTAGATGAGCATTGAGAGAGGACTTTCCCAAATTTCTACGGGAACGGGAAAAAACGGGATTTTTCGTTTTACTGGTCGTAGAAAGCTGAAATTCGGCATGTAGGTCGTTTGGGGAGTGTAGAGGAGCATTTAGAGAGGACTTTCCAAAATTCCCACGGGAACGGGAAAAACGCACTTTTTCGTTTTACTGGTCATAGAAAGCTGAAATTTGGCAAGTGGGTTCCTTGGGGAGTGTAGGAGAGCATTAAGAAAACATTTTCCGAAATTCTTACGGGAACGGGAAAAAACGGGATTTTGCGTTTTACTGGTTGTAGAAAGCTAAAATTTCAAAATTCATAAGTTTATACTGTAAGTAGGCCGCAAAGGGCACTTTAACCGACTTCTAAACAAGGAGGAGGTTATGCACTCCACTTTATGAATTTTTTTATGTAGGTATGTTCACCGATTTCTCGGTCAATTGTGGACCTGCTTGCTTGCTTGCCTGTATGCTTGCTTGCTTGATATCTTGGTTCTTTGGAATACTCATAGTACACGCGAGCGAAACCGCGGGCAAAAGCTAGTACTGTATAAACTCTCGGTAGAGAATCTCCTTTTTTTAAAGTGCATTACCTTAATTAAACCACGTTGAGCACGCTCCACCTGCAAAAATTTTGTTTTTGCTGCACCACCCCAGATAGGTACACAGTAAATCAAGATTGACTGAACCAATGATATATAAACGTCCTTTAAGAGATCCCTAGCCGAGTTTCCCGGTTCAATGCCCTTTCTGGGCACCACATACCTCAATGTTTTAAAAATCCAGGTCAGTTTTCTTAGTCTTGAAGAGACATACTCGAGATGTGGGTACCAAGACAGGCGCTGATCCACAATCACACCCAGATATTTCGTGTGTGCAACCTTCTTGATGAATGGACAAGTACAAATTCCTGCGTTTGGAGAATTTCGGCAGCTGTGTATTTTTACGGTAAAGTCAACATTAGGCTGAGCCTCATTATAAATACCGAAACAGATATAATTAGTTTTATCAGCATTAAGTGTTAATCTATTATTATTCAGCCAATTTCCTATCTGCTCTAAACCATGTTCTGCACTTGCTTTGACATTATCCCACGAGTTACCAGTGAAAGTAACAGCAGTCTCATCAGCGTATGAAAATATTTTACCATTTTTTATTTTCATGTCGCACAAGTCGTTGATATAAACTAGGAATAGCGTCGGACCGAGAACACTACCCTGGGGCACGCCACATGATATTTCCTTTGCCTGACTGATGTAATCTCCTAGTTTAGTTTTTTGACTCCTATTTTTGAGATAGTCGTTGAATAGACGCAGTGGAGTACCTCTTATACCAATTTTTTCTAGTTTGTGTACGAGGATGGAGAGGGAGACAGTGTCAAAGGCTTTTTTCAAATCTAAAAAGACCGTCATGCATTTCAGACGCTTGTCTAGTTGGTCCACTACCAGCGAGGAAAGACCAGAAACCGCATCTTCAGTCGACGTTCCTTGTCTGAAACCGTATTGGTTGGATGACAAAATACCAAATTTATTTAAATAATTAAGAAGTCTCAAATTAATCAGTTTTCCATAATTTTGGAGATCGCTGGGAGTACCGATATGGGCCTGTAATTACTGACAGTGTCTCTAACTCCATCCTTGTAAACCGGCGTGATAATTGCTTGTTTAAGCGGAGTTGGGAACACCCCTACATCAAAACAGATGTTAACTAGATGTGTTATAATAGGCACCAGTTCTGACTTTGCCATTTTTAAAAAGATAGTTGGGATATTATCCCAACCAGGGGCACTATCCGATTTGAGATTCATCAGTACGCTATTTACTTCATTTTGATTAGTTTGAGTGAGTACAAAGGAATTGGCTTGAGCAGGTAGGTTTCGAAGGCAGGCTTTAAGTTCATCAGGTTCCGGTTGTATGCGGTCAGCAAGTTGATTGCCAATATTCACAAAATAATCATTTATGAAATTCGCAGATTCTACAGGAGACGATTTTAGATTTATTAGTGATACGTTATTACAGTTGGCCTTGCTAGTATATATGTTATATTTTTAATATTTTTCCATAATATTTTTTTGTTTTTGGTGTCATTAGCCAGTAGTTGTCTTTCATAATCTCTTTTTAATTTTTTTATAAACTTATTACAGTAGTTTCTATATCTAAAATAAATGATTTTATTTATTTCGTTGTAGGGTTCATTCTGATACTTTTTCAGTAATTTATTACGGTTTCTTAAACATCGAAGGATACCCGGTGAGATCCAAGGCTTTATAATGCGATGTTTTGATGGTACAGTGGTGACTATTGTATTTTCTTTTATGGTCTCACTAACTTTATGTATCAAACTTTCTATGATAAAGTCCGGGTCGTTGCTATGCATTAGGCTTTCAAGGTTTTTTTTTAACCCTTCTAGGGCATTTTCAAAGTTGATGATGGTCTTAGTTTTCTGTGGGGCCGGGTGGGATTTAAATTTTGAGAGGAATTCATCAAACGTGTAGAATGAAGCCAATTTTTGAGTCGTCTCCTAAATATGTCCAACGATGGAGCCGAAGTAATCGAAGTAGTCAATGAGTCTAAAACCTCTTTGACAAGTCAGTTTCTTAAACAAACTTTGACGTGAGACCTGTCAAATTCCCCGCCAAACCGATGACACTTGACGAAACTACCAATTTCAACAAATGTAGGATGACCATGCATTCAGTGGATGGAGGATGTTATTATAACAAATAAATAAATAAATAAATAAATAAATAACAATAACGTATTTTTTTATTAAACTGAGACTGTATTGCTTGACACCACATATATTAAATTCGTTTTTGGCTGAGAATTAATATTTTTCAACTCCTGATCACAGATTAAAAATCATCGTGTATACAGGGTGATCAATCCAAATAAGTAAGTAAAGAGAAATCAGAAACTATGAGATATAGCGAAATCCGTTTCTAAGAACCATGGCTTCGATTTTAGATTTAACTAAAAATGGCTAAAATGGCATTAAAACATTTTTTTAAGCCTCATACATAACCGGGAATTGAACCTGGTCAAAATTTCTTTTATAGTTTATTTGTTGTTATTGTTGAGTTGGGAATCGTAAGTCACAATAAATACATTTCTTAATGGAATTTTGTTTAAACTGAAAAATAATTTAGATAATAACTTTATTAAAGTAGATTATCAAAACGGTGCCATTTTGTCCTGAATGCAAAGATGACCATTTGAAATAAATTGGCACGGCCGCTGAAAGAATGTGTTCTAATTTCAAATAAACGCAATTTGTACCTATTGTATTGTATTATTATTATCGAAGTAAGATATGCATAAGTAGCCTCTTCAGACAAATTATTCATGTTGATGAACTATGACAATATTTTGCAAATTATTTTTCTGGCTAATGTTTACACAAGATTTCACAGCAAAAGTTGGTCCTTATACTCTAGTGATCAACTAATAACAAAACGACATGTGATTACTTAGGTACAGAATTTCGACTAGGTTCGGTTCCCAGTTATGTATGAGAGTTAAAAAAAATGTTTGAATGTCATTTTTGTTAAATCTAAACTTAAAGCCATGGTTCCTAAGAACAAATTACTCTAACTCTCATAGTTTCTGATTTCTCCATACTGACCCATTTGGATTGATCACCCTGTATATTTTATGGCAAACATTGTTATGGCCAGTAAAATTATGGCAAATTAAAGGATCTGGAAATATCCACGCTTCCTCTATGGGGGGGGGGGGGGGGCGCTTTGTTTTGTACTTTATACCTATTATCTTTATTAGGTACCTACTAGCCCCTATCCGCGGCGACCGCGGCTTCGCTCGCTTTTACCATTAGTTCTGGCAGTCGAAATGAGATTCATAGATTTTACTATTTCCCATAGGAATTCCTGTTACTTATAATAATTAATAATCATAATAATCGTATTCTTTATTAATGTTGTGTAAAGAACGCTCATGTATAATTTGACGTATCTAGACTTAGCTGTTTTAAGACTTAGGGATTTTACATGAATCCCGTAGAAATATCGAGATAAAAAGTAGCCCATCTTTGTAACTATTATTCCAGACCTCCAGCTGTCTACATACCAAATTTCAACCAAATCGGCTTAGCCGCATTAGCTTGAAGGAGCAACAAACACACACACAGAGACGCACGTACATAAAAACTTTCGCATTTATAATATCGTAGGATTTGTTACTTTAGCAGTAGGTAGTTAATAGCTACACACTTTCTGCTAATCGCAAGTGTCTACTCGGTGCTATCTATTGTTAACCCGTCGTTAAAACGAGCAATAGGTACCTATACCTCAGTACACCGAAAAATGTTTGTTTTTGCATGAAATTGAATGCTTTAGATGTCTGACTTTTCACATTAAAAAGATCAAGCTTTGAGCTGTGACTGACGGATAGACAAACGGACAGACAGGCAGTGGAGGCGTAATTATAGAGCCCCTTTAGCAACCTTAGAGTACGGAACCTTAAAAAGCAAGCATGGCATTACGATTTACAGTCCAGCTCCAGGAATATATATCAGCAAGTGCTGCATATTAAAACATTTTTGAACGCAATGTTTGTGTAGAACATATCAGAAACATATTTACCTAATAGGAATCTGGTGGTCAAGTACTTAGGGCCTGTTTGACTACCCTCTTCCGTCTTATTCGAACGAAATAAACAACGTAGCATCACAACATCTGCACGTGCAGCATCAGGATCTCATCAGAGAGGGCTTAATCAAGCTCATGAAAAAAATGTATAAGAAATTTAAGTCAAATTAATTAACTCTGATTTTATTTCGGCTTCCACAGTAGTTATTTAGTATTAATTTAATCAAGAGGTTAGTGAACCTTAATAACTGTTGACGACCTTCAATGCGCGTCTTCTGGAAGAAAAACCCGATACATTTAAATACCTACGCAGACTGACAGAGTTGCATTAAATAAATTGTTGTTAAAAATACCAGAGGTTTTTTTGCTGAACTTACTTGTTGTTTATACATGCATTGTTCTTTTAATTAATTACATATCATTCATCATCACTGTAGGTAGTCTATATTGTCCCACTGCAGGGCACAGGCCTTCTTTTAAAATGAGATAGCTTGGGTTGTACTACCCATGAGGGCCCAGTGCGGATTTTAACTATTAGCGCAAAACTAGAAGTTATTACATTTACGTAGGTACATAGAGCTATTTGGAGGCGAAAATATAAATTCTCTTTACTTATTTATAAAAAAAACCTTCTTACCTTTATGATGTTATAGGAATATGTTTGCTTGCTAAATACCAAGTCTGCGAGCTAGCGCCAGCTGGTGGGAATTTAGGAAAATCTTAAAATCTGTTTTTACTAGTACTTGACTGTGACTACTTACTAGCATACCAAATTTGAAGGCTCTGTTAATTGTAGTTGCGGAGATAGAGCCATTTTGTAACAACAAATTAAATCCTTTTTAATCTATATCGCGTCAAAATTTCGTAAAATCCTTTACTGCATCTCCTTGTCCCATGCTATTCGTTCAGAGAGATAGCTGTCGGCTCTTTGGTCGCCAGTTGTGTTGACCGATCGTTTTTGCAGCTCATTACATTAGAGTACTTACAGGTATAAATAACCCTATGATGTTTTTATAAACACTCTTTAACATATACATATCATAAGATCTCCAATCAAAAATAATGTATTTCTATTTTCTATTTACATACCAAACTTCATTCAAACTATCTGTATCTTAAAGAGTAAGCTAAGTGATTGATTTTTTCTGACTGATGAACGCACAGCCTAAACTACTGGAGATAGAGACTTAAATTTTGGCAGCCTTATTCTTTGAGGGTCAAGGAAATGCACTATTGAAATGATTTTACTAAATTTTTACGGGATTGGAATTTTATTAGGATTGGGATTAAAAGTTCATATCTTCATTTCAAAATGGCTTTATCTCCGTAACTAAGTATACTTAATTTTCAGAACCTTAAAAATTTGGTCTTCAAGTAGGTAGGTAGTTATAATAAGTAAAAATGTGTCTCAAGATTTTCCTAAATTCTCACTAGATAAAGAATTAGGAGGGTTATTTTGCATAGGTCGCTACCACTAACAGTCAGTTAATTATTATTTCTGTGGGCCTGGTAGAGTTCGGGACTTGGCTCTTCAGGAGATCTGAGCCTTGGCAGTTTAATTTACATGAAAAGCTTTTAGTACAATGTAGTCGAGAGCAATATCGGTTCTTGTTAGATCATTCTCCCGAACTCATTATTCTTCGTAAAAAATTTCCGTTCGTTTTGTTCTGCAAAAGATCTTTTATTATATGTAGGTATTTTGCACTTTGATTTTTAATCCGTGATCAGGAGTTAAAAATCTTTATCCCTAGACTAAACGGAATTTAATATCTAGATGAGGTCTCAAGAAACTAAGTCTCTTTAATTAAAAAAAAAAGTTATTGTTAAAACTTCCTGCATCTACAGAATGCATGGTCATCATACATTTTGTTGAAGTTAAGAAGTTTCGTCAAGTGTCATCGCTTTGGCGAGGAATTTGACAGGTCTCACTTCAAAGTTTGTTTAAGAAATTGACTTATCATAGAGGTTTTAGGCTTATAGACTAAACCATGGTAGGGTGACAGTGATTTTAATTAAAAATTGATTTTCCAAATAATCATTATTAAAAAAAAACCGGCCAAGAGCGTGTCGGACACGCACAAGGTAGGGTTCCGTAGCCATTACAAAAAAATCAAGTAATATTTTTCTAAGGATTTCGTATGTGTACGGAATCATCCAAGTTTAGGTATGTTTTATACCTTAGGCTACTATTTACTCTTAAAC
This sequence comes from Archips crataeganus, assembly GCA_947859365.1. NCBI lineage: Eukaryota > Metazoa > Arthropoda > Insecta > Lepidoptera > Tortricidae > Archips > Archips crataeganus. Next base: position 23,955,795 of record OX402049.1, on the reverse strand, counting down.
TACAAATAATTTCCAAGCAATCTTAGCCGCTATAATTTTCCTAGTTAATTTGATATATTTACTACCATTCTGAATTTTTTCAAATTTTTCCACCTAACAGTTTAGATTTTAGAGGGGGGGGGGGGACGCTCGATTTTAATGAAAATTTTCACTTTAAAGTTGAATATTTCGCAAACAGATCACTGAATAGAAAAATCATGTTAGCAACCCCGCAATGGTTTTAAAAGACCTATACCCCACATATACCCCACACTATAGGATTAGTCGAGAAAAAAAAATCACCCACCCTTTACGTCTATGGGAGGTACCCTAAAAAAAATTATTTTTTATTTTTTATTTTACCACTTTGTTGGCGTGACTGATATGTATATTCATGCCAAATTACAGCTTTCTAGTACTAACGATCTCTGAGCTTAGCCGCGGACAGACAGACAGACAGACAGACAGACGGACAGACATGGCGAAACTATAAGGGTTCCTAGTTGACTACGGAACCCTAAAAAGACGTTTTGTTTCATGTAACAGCGACTTAGACGTGGTCGCCACCGAGTATTGATCTAGAAAAATTGGTTCCTGATCATCGATTAAAAAGTCATCGTGTATTATTTAAAACTAGCTTTTTACCCGCGGCTTTGCTCGCGTGAACCATAAATATTTCAGAGAAGCATGCAATTAAGCAAGCCTGAAGCAAGCATGCAGGCAAGCATGCAAGCTTGCAAGACAGCATGCAAGGAAGCATTTAAGCATGCAAGCGAGAATCCAAGCAGGATTCTAGCAAGCATGCAAGCAAGCATGCAAGCAAGCATGCAAGCAAGCATGCAAGCAAGCATGCAAGTTAGCATACAAGTTAGCATGCATGCAAGCAAGCAAGCATGTAAAAAAGCATGCAAGCGACAATCCTAACGTATTCTAGCCAGCGTGCAAGCAAGCATGCAAGCAAGCATGCAAGCAAGCATGCAAGCAAGCAAGCAAGCATGCAAGCAAGCAATTATGCAAGCAAGCATGCAAGCAAGCATGCAAGCAAGCATGCAAGCAAGCACGCAAGCAAGCAATCATGCAAGCAGCATGGAAGCAAGCAAGCTTGCATGAAAGCATGAAAGCAAGCATGCAAGCGAGCATGCAAGCAATCACGCAAGCAAGCATTCAAGCGATAATACAAGCAGGAAGTCCAAATTTTCAAAATTGAAAACTGACATTAATTTATATTGACATTTTTAATTTCGTATTATCTTTTGAATGGAATGTCCGATTTCAAAAATTCAAAAAGAAATCAACAGGTATTGAACCAGTCATGAATAAGAAATAATTTATTTGGATAAGATTTAATAGGTACAAAGGTGTGGATAACATGGTCTGATCTTGATAGGCTATCATCTTTTAAAATGTAAAAAAGTAGTAATAACATGACATGACATAACTACAATAGTTGGACATATGGTCTCGCAAAGTTTTTTGTAGATATTGATACGTTCTATAATATTGTAGAACATTTTTTTGTTCTATCATCAATACTTTCCGCAGCGCATGCGATGAAAGACATTTTATGGCTAATTTTTTTACACCTTGGGTTGGTTTTAGTAAGATTTTCTGAGGATCTCTAATTTTTTCTAGTAGTAAATATAGCCTATGTTACTCAGTGATAATGTAGCTTTCTAACGGCGAAAGAATTTTTGAAATCGGTCCAGTAGTTTTGAAGTTTATTCATTACATACAAAAATACAAAAATACAAATCTTTCCTTTTTAGGGTTCCGTAGTCAACTAGGATCCCTTATAGTTTCGCCATGTCTGTCCGTCTGTCTGTCTGTCTGTCCGCGGCTAAGCTCAGAGATCGTTAGTACTAGAAATCTGTAATTTGGCAAGAATATACATATCAGTCACGCCAACAAAGTGGTAAAATAAAAAATAAAAAATATTTTTTTTTAGGGTACCTCCCATAGACGTAAAGGGGGGGTGATTTTTTTTTTCTCGACTAATCCTATAGTGTGGGGGTATCGTTGGATAGGTTTTTTAAAACCATTGCGGGGTTGCTAACATGATTTTTCTATTCAGTGATCTGTTTGCGAAATATTCAACTTTAAAGTGAAAATTTTCATTAAAATCGAGCGTCCCCCCCCTCTAAAATCTAAACTGTTAGGTGGAAAAATTTGAAAAAATTCAGAATGGTAGTAAATATATCAAATTAACTAGGAAAATTATAGCGGCTAAGATTGCTTGGAAATTATTTGTAGTTTAAGAGTAAATAGTAGCCTAAGGTATAAAACATACCTAAACTTGGATGATTCCGTACACATACGAAATCCTTAGAAAAATATTGCTTGATTTTTTTGTAATGGCTACGGAACCCTACCTTGTGCGTGTCCGACACGCTCTTCGCCGGTTTTTTATAATATTAGTGTAGATGTAGATGAAAAAATAAATTAAAACTAAGTCGGCGATTTTCAAACCATGATATGGCTGTATAAACTTAACAACGCCTCCTCCAACTCTTTATTAAAAAAAACAATTGTTTATTTAGGGTTCCGTACCCAAAGGGTAAAAACGGGACCCTATTACTGAGACTTCGCTGTCCGTCCGTCCGTCTGTCCGTCTATCACCAGGCTGTATCACAGGAACCGTGATAGCTAGACAGTTGAAATATTAACATATTATTGGGTCCCACTGAAAAACAGCGTTGCGGCTTGCCGCAACATTATGCTGAGTGGGGCCCAATTTATACTATTCGATGATTTTTATTTGTATCTTTTCCTGTCAACTGTATTTCCTGTGTATCGAATATGTGTAAATAAACATCTCTCTCTCTCTCTCTCTCTCTCTCTCTCTCAAATACTAAAAAACAGAATTAAATAAATATTTAAGGGGGCTCCCATACAACAAACGTAATTTATTTGCCGTTTTTACAGATAATGGTACTTGCAGTCAGCCTCAGATGTTGTTGAACACTTTAGTACTTTGTCGCAACAATCAGTTATATTGTAAAGTCTGAAATATGTCACGTTAGTGAAAGTGACAAAGTAGGGACTAAAGTGTTCAGCGACTTCTGAGGCCGACCGTACAGTACAGTACCCTTCGAGCGCGAGTCCAACTCGCACTTGGCCGGTTTTTAACCATACACGAATTAACGATAACTCGATAAGATTGAGTTCAAATGTGAAAAATTAAAAAAAATTGAAACACGCAATATTAAGATTTTTTATTTGTCTATTTAGTTTTGCATAGAGCTGCTGAATTTAACAAGAGGCAAAATTAAATAAAAATAAATGTAAAAAATAACTAATTCCGAATATCACAACTCAAAATCTTGGTGCTGGTATACATTTTCCAAAAAAAATAATCAGAAAAATCGAAATTTCTCGAAAATGATGACGCTTTTACTAAGAATTGAAACAATTACTTTTTGCTCTTTGCTTTTGTTTGGTCGCGGGTGAGCAAAGTAGTTGTTTCAGTTCATTGATATGGACCTCCGCAAAGTAACGCCTGATTCAATAAATTACTTTTACTAAGGTCATTTTGACTTGCTAACCTATCTCCCATTTAAGTTGGTCATACTACTTACTTACAGGAGACTGTATAAGTATTTAAAGTATTTAAACATACATTTAGGCATCATAGTCAACCCGAAACTTCCTTTATTACCCTAAGCTCCAATGTCAGTTGTAGTAAAGTCGGCCAAAAATATGGTCTACCTCCCTACGGTCGAAGTTCATTTGCACGTCATGATACAACGAGGTCGATTTTCCCTTGCAATAACATGATGACAGTGACTTAGGGATATTTAGATGTCACAGAAACTTTTGTCAAAACTGGTAGACCACTTTCTTGGTCGACCGTACCTATGGCTTACAACACCAAAGGGTATTTTCACTTGCAAATTAATGTTCCAATCAGGTTTATTGTTTTTATTCTGACGCAGAAACTGTCATAGAAAATGGTAAAGCACTTACCTGGTCGACTAGACAAGTCAAATCCAAGCCCAATGCCCAATGGTCGTAATAATATAAATGTTCGGCCAAACCGTTACTTAAAATAAAATACGGCGACTGTACGGAATCGCAGTGACGCATCGTAAGCGTCAGACTTTACTATGCGCATGACTTTACCAGTTTACCTACTATGCGAGCATTGCATTCGGTAAAGTCTGACGTTTACGGCACGTCACTGCGATTCCGTAACGTCTCCGTATTTTTTACTGGAAGAAAAATTTTGCAAGTTGCATTACATTGCGGCGCTCGATTGACCACTTCAAACATGTTTGTCTTACCCCATCTCAATGTAATGCAACTTACACATTTTTTCTTGTAGGTCTAAACTTGGGTTTACGGGGGCGAAGCTGCGGAGTAAAGCTAGTTATACACACATTATACCGAGCAGTGTAATTATCTGTAACGTTGTTAAGATTTAATAATGCTGTTACGGGAAGCAGTGCTGTGGCGTGGACTGGTGAGTGAGCTGTGTGAAATGTATGATCTTGATTGAAAAGAGTTGTTGGTATCTTCAGCTCTCGAGATTTGTATCCATCATTTAGCTCACAATCAGTAACTCGCACATGTTCCTATGATTCACCTGATTCATATTATTATAAAAATTGATTTCGTACACTCGCCTCATTTACAGTTTGACTAAATCTGTGAATTGGACAAGCTTTTACGCTGTTCGCATAAAGTGTAGTATTGCTCGGTCAGATGACGTTCGCTTGCTAATTGTTTTAGTAGATACGTCGGGCAAACTCGGGCACAATCCTTGGTTTCGCGAGTCGCGTCGCAATCATTCATACCAGAAATGTATTAATTACTAATTAGGTACCTACTTAGTGTTACCGCCTTAGAAAAATATGCGTAAAAGTGCACTTGAAAATGGATTTTTGTGATTTTTTACCTAAGGCGGTACGATTTTCAACCGACGAAAACAAAAGGAGGAGGTTCTCAATTCGACGTGTATATTTTTTTTTATTTTTTTTTATGTATGATCACGCATAACTTTTTACAGAGTAGTCCGATTTTGATGATTCTTTTTTTATTGGAAAGCGTATTTCTCGAGGGTGGTCCCATTTAAATTTAGAAACAATATTCCTACCCTAAGGGTAGAAAAACAGGGGATGATTGAGTAACTTTTTACAAAGTAGTCTGATTTTCATAATTCTTTTTTATTGGATAGATAGGGTATACCTTGAAGTTGGTATTATAAATTTGGAAAAAAAATTAACCCAATGATGGAAAAAAAGTATAAAATAAAAACTTTGTAACAAAAAATTAAACCGCCGAAAAAACTGAAAAGCAAAAAATAATACCTTTTTGTTTGACCTTAATCTAGGTACCAGTTTGAAGTCGGTGCCTCAGCACGAGCCAGGAGGAGTGATAGAAGCCAATCAGGTAGACGATTATAGGTCCACTCCTCCTGGCTAAGTGCTGAGGCATCGACTTCAAACTGGTACCTAGATTAAGGTCAAACGAAAAAGGTATTATTTTTTGCTTTTCAGTTTTTTCGGCGGTTTAATTTTTTGTTAAAAAGTTTTTTACCATATGTAAAAACTAGATTTTATGCAGTAAACAAAGTGATTTATTCTGAATTTTACTTAATTAAGGATGAGACAATTAAATATGTTTTACAGAAAAGCAACAATTTACCTACTGGATAAAATCAACATCTTGTGAGAAAATCGCAAAAAATATAAGAGGACATCCAAAAAAGTAAAGGGTACAACCAGGGTACAACGGTAGGTGATAGAACCTCTCCTGTGATAGAAATTCCCTCATTTCATTCCTTGCGTTACTAGAACGAGTGAGCGAAAAGATTGTATTGAATTGACACATTTGGATCCGAAAAGAGCAAACAAGTGTGATAGTGAGCTAAACCAACTAATATAGTTCTTTTCAATTACTTACTCACTTGTGAGTGTGTGAGTGTGTGAGCTATTTATACTTACTTACTTAAGTACGGTGCGCTACCGAGCGGCGAGCGGCAAGCGGCGGCCGCGGAATGCGCCGGGTTTTTGCGGCGGCGGCGGCCGGGTCGCGCCACGCTGGCAACGCGGCGACGGCGACACTCCGCCAATGCAAGAGTTTGCTGCGTCTTAGCATTTGTAAACGTCGATACAGGCGCGTGTTCCGACGTCCGCCAAAGCTACCAATCTTAATAAACCCAAAGGGGTTCTGTTCGACCTAAAGAGGTTCATACACATTTTTTTGTTCGCGTCTCTCCTGTGGACAGCCCAAGCACTAATTCTGAGAGGAGGCCTGTGCCATGCAATGCAACGTATATGGGCAGGAATGACTTTCTACCACTTCTACTTAATTTTTGATGACCTAGTTCTGAATCCTGTTGATGCGGCCGAAAGCAATGCCCAGAGACGAGACTTAATAGGGGCTGAATCGCCACCCATTGATTAATTTTAACTGACGGATAAATGTGATGCCGTCTCCGTCTATTCGAACAAAACAAACAGGGACGACATCACTTTTATCCGTCAAATTAATTTGATCAATGGATGGTGAAACAGGGGGTGAATTTGAATGAAAGCTAGCCGTGTTTGCACTTCGCATTAATTTACACATCGTAATGTATTATTTTATAACCTATACAGGGTTTACACCTTCGATTACTTGTTAAGTGTACACAGCCGATTACTCCGTTACTAATTACAGATATCAAAAAACTTTAAGGTGATATTGATGTCAAAACTACGTTACCTAGTGAGTAAATTTAACATCAATAATTTGTTAAAAATAAAACGAGAAATATCCAAAATTTTGACATTAAACACTGCCATACATTTATTATTTATTTATTTATTAGTAGGTACAAGATTAGTAGAAAAGTTTTAGTTTCTTTATTTTAAAAGGTTATAAAAGCTCTAGGTACTGATATTTAAGGAAACTGTTACTTAACAAAGTAATAACACTATATTTAAAGTGATTGAAATCAATATTATTTATTTCTTAGTAGGTAAGTACCTAAGTACATTTTTTTTGTACTCAAAGGAGTTGTTCGAATGACGTCCTTGTTGTACATACCTACTTACTTACCTACTAAGAAATAAATAAAACATTCAACGCTCTCCACAGTATCAGGCCGTATTGCAACCAGGCATGTGCATACGCATAGTACCTACGCTGACAAAGCTGTTTCCTTATTTGTAGTGGTGAACTCAGTGTATAAATTAATTTTGACAACTTTGAGGCTCAGGACGACTTCGTCCACAATCCCATTTCGTCACCATCTTAAATCGTCCTCATTGTCATTTTATCTACCTACTGTTCTGATTCGCCAACAGGGCATTCCCCCCTTGTGTCTATAGTACCATTGATTTGTACCATCAATGGTACAAGTGATACTACTATGTGTCCTTAGTACAAGCATCTTGTCTTTTGTCGTAAACAAATGATTATATTGACATTAGGTAGGTAGGTATAGTCCGGGTCGCCGTCATCTAAATCGATGTGGAAGACTATTATTATTATTATTTGTAGTGTATTGTATGTCGTTGCCTAGTACTCATAACACAAGCTTTCCTAGCTTACTTTGGGACTGGGTCAATTGGGTGAATTGTCCCGTGATATTTATTATTATTATTTATTATTTGTGTGTACCTATTTGTGATTACAAAAACCAACCTTTGCACTCTCAGGTATTTACTCCTGTGGGTCCGCGGGCACATGATGGTGTCCGCAGACCCACCGGTGGGTCCACGAGTACATTGTGGTATGTGTAGACCCACCGGTGGGTCCACGAGTACATTGTGGTATGTGTAGACCCACCGGTGGGTCCACGAGTACATTGTGGTATGTGTAGACCCACCGGTGGGTCCACGAGTACATTGTGGTATGTGTAGACCCACCGGTGGGTCCACGAGTACATGGTGGTATAGCGTGTACCCACCAGTGGGTAAAAACGGTGGGTGCCCGGGCCGTCGGGCCCAGAAGGAAAATAATGTGGTATCTTAGTTAAGACGAAATTATTATTTTTAATTTTTTTTTTTTACAAGTAAATACACGGTATAAACTCATATCTTTTTCAATGGTACTAACGACACATAGTAGTATCACTTGTACCATTGATTTTACAAATCAATGGGACTATAAACACAAGGGGAACATAACATTCCTATATCGTTACTTTCCTCTCTTATCCGCTTTCCTACGTGGGCCACAGTACCAACTCGTCAACAATTCTAGTTCGACCGCAGTGCTAACTCGTCAATATTTATATTTATACCAAGCAGCACTGTGATCAATAAGGGAATGTGGATGAGTATTGGCACTGTGGTTCAAATAGGAATATGTAAGTAAGTAGACAAACTGGGATATTGATGATATCAGAAATTGGACGAGTTAGGAACGTGACGATTTGGGAATTGTCGGCTGACGACATGGCACTGTGGATGATTCAAGAAGGTGACGAAATGGGACTGCGGACGATGTCATCCCGAGCCAATTATTCGCCGATATGTGCGATTTCCAATTTACGCTCGAATCTATATTTATACCTAACAGTTTGAATTCTTTTACAACTTCTTCTATGATCTGTCATTCATTAATTTGTAATGCAGGGGTGGAAAATGGTCAGTAAAGTCAGTAAAAGTCAGTTTTTTTGACCAAGGTCAATAATAGTCAGTTTTTTCAAAAAATGGTCAGTAAAGTCAGTAGGTACTTTGAGAGTCATGCATGGTCCACTGTTCCATAAAAGTGGTCCGATTTCTGTAGATTAGATTGAATTGACAAAAATGCTGATTTGTCCATCTCATCATCAACATAATTTTTTTATTTTATCCGCCTCTCCTGCAGCCATTTCATCCAGGTAGTACTTCATTTTACTTGTCCGGTAATTTAAGTCTTCGAGTACACGGGTATGCGAACCCGGATATCCCGAGCTGCTATTTGCTACAAAATGGTCAGTATTTCGGAGTGTTCTTGTCAGTAAAGTCTGTATTTTTGGCCATGGAATCAGTTTCCACCCCTGGTAATGTAATATGTAACGAATTATTTTGTGTAGGTTTAAATTTAATTATCTAGGATTTTACTTGAAAGCTCAGTTGCCAGCAAGACGTCATCGGCAAAAATCAAACCGTCATGTTGTATCCAATGCCGTCGCCAAATCGTCGATGTAAATGAAAACAGAAAATAAAATACTTACATGTTTCGTTTCGATCTTTGTTTATTTATGTTCTGTTTCCGATCTGTTACGATAAAAGTCGAGTATTAAACTCACAGCAATCGTATTGTAGCTTGTTGGTTTCCAGATGAAAACCTGAACCTGATGAAAGCTTGTGCGCGGTGGTCGGTCGTGTTACTACAGGGTGGAATTTTGAACGTGATACAAAATTAGTGTTTCAGGCTTAGTTAATGCTGGACAAAATAATGCATTACTCATATTGTTGAAATTGGTCGGATAAAATTTTGGATTTTCATACTTTGTTGTAGTTAAATTATGAACTATGTATGGACACCTCAAATTTAACAATACTAATTCTAACAACTGGGTAAGTCCATTATGTTATCCAGCATTAACTAAGCTAGAAACACTAATTTTGTATCACGTTCAAAATTTCACCCTGTATAATGTCACTTCGAAGTATAACTCTCTGTGCAGCTTTAGTTGTTTTGCGATCTAGCCCTCTAATTCCGCGTTTCTTAACCTTTTTCAAGGTCGGACTCCTAGCGCTTCTTTATCATGATCCGGGAACCCCTAAAAACTTATTACTTATGCAATATTTCAATTTTTAAGGCTGAGAAGAAGAGTTACACAGGTTAAGAAGTCTCTTCTCTTCTTCTTCTTCTTCCTAGTCGGACACTCTTGTCAGAGTGGTCGTGGTTGCGCAGATGAGGTACACGAGGAGGTGACGAGGTTAAGAAGTACCTAGAGTCTAATTTTAAGGTCCTTTCGTAGGCAGGTATAGATGAAAAACTTAAGAAGATGACCTGTCGTATGTACCTAGTAGTAACGTGTCCATATAAACAAATTGACGTTCCAAATTAGAAAAATGACTTAAGCTCCATATCAATTTGGTGCACTACTACATGCAACAGGTCATCTTCTTAAGTTTTTCATCTATACACACGGCCACGCAGGTCTTCGATACCCGACGAACGTCGCGTTCCTGTGTTTGAACCTCTAGGTAACACATTTCAAACAACGCCACTTATTTCGTGAATATTTGCAAGAAATAAAGCAGCACTAAAAGGTGTTTAAAACTTTTTATAGTGCAATAAAATACTCCAAGAAAATAAATTAACATTCCGTCTTGTCAAATTAAGCATAAAAATGATTTTTTACTCCTTAGTTATATGAACCAAAGCAAGTTACGTAGGTAACCTATTAATCTTGCGTCGCTAACGGGCGGTATTTAATCGGTTAGGTAGGTATTTACCGAAAAAAGTCGATTGCTTAACGTATTTTTTATCATGCACAGTCAACAGTTAAAAGTAATAATGATAATTTGATGAGTTCTGATTATGATAAAGCATACTTTGGAGATCTGTTATCTATACTATAAATGACTGCACTTAAACTATGAAGATACCTAACATATGTTAGATTGACTTATGATTATAATTCATTATCCATACTAATATTATAAATCCGTAAGTGTTTCTGTCTGTCCGTCGGTCTGTCTGTTACCTCTTCACGCTTAAGGCTGCGTTTCCACCAGAGATGTGCGAGGATGCGTTGCGAGGGATGTGTGTGTCATGAACCAATAGAAACACTTAATTTAAAAGGTCCTAAGTGAATGAAGTGTTTCCATTGGTTCATGACACACCTTGACACACACATCCCTCGCAACGCACCCTCGCACATCTCTGGTGGAAACGCAGCCTAAACCTCTGAAACGATTGTGATTAAATTTGTCATAGCGATAGTTGAAGTCCCGAGAAAAGACATAGAATAGGTTTTGGCCCAGAAATCATCATTAAAGGGGGTCAAAAGGGAGGGGGCTAGTTTTATGGGAAATCAATATCCGCTGAACCGATTCCGATGAAAGGTGTGAGTGAAGATGGTTCGAGGCCCTAAAAATGACATGAAATAGTTCCCGCGGGGTAGCGGTAAGCGAATTCTTCGCAGACGGAGTCGCGGGCAACAGCTAGTAAACATATAAATATGTACCTACTGTTGTATGTATTTTTACTGTTGTACTTTCGAATCGTGTTTTTATTGTATTTTGATTTTCTAATAATAGTGTTGTTGTTTTTTTATATATGATAGTGGGCAAACGAGCAGGCGAGTAATTGTAATTGATGAGTGTTGTGTTGGTGCAGTGGCGCGTACGCGGGGGCGGGGGCGGGCGCGGGCGCGGGCGCGGCGCGGGCGCGGGCGCGGCATGCGGCGCGCGCGCGCGGCATGGCGGTGAGCTGCCCCGAGGTGATGTACGGCGCCTACTACCCCTACCTGTACGGGCGCGGCGCCGCGCGCTCCTTCCACCACGCGCCGCACTTCCAGTATGACCGGGTCAGTACCGCAACCAGCACGCCGCCACGGCTCACTCTACACATACTTAGCAAGCCACACAGAAGACGTGGGACGGGGGGCGTCGCAGTGGCACAGGCCCTTGAATCAGCTGCTGAAATTTATAGATAGAAGCGTCGCGATCCAAAGCAGGCAGAAGAGATGAGGCCGCGTCTCCGCCTCTCGCGACGCTTCTATACATTTAATATGAAATCTGATTTAAGGGGCTGTGCGACTGCGACGCGCCCCCGTCCCACGTCTCTTCTGTGTCGCTTGCGCTTTACACACATCACGCCCTTATTTTTATCCCCAAAGGAAGTATGTAGGCGGGCGCGCACACGAAAAGCTATATTTTTACGTTTACTTTTCCTTAGTCGCTTCTTACGATATCCACGGAAGAAGTGGAGGGACAAGCAAGTGTAAACTCTAAATCACTTTTCTAAAAAGAGCACATTCTGATAGAGCACATTCTGATAGAGCACATTCTGATAGAGCACATTCTGATAGAGCACATTCTGATAGAGCACATTCTGATAGAGCACATTCTGATAGAGCACATTCTGATAGAGCACATTCTGATAGAGCACATTCTGATAGAGCACATTCTGATAGAGCATTTTCTTTGACGGTACCTTTTCCCAGAAGGTGCACTTTTTCCAAAGAGCTAATATTAAGAGATAATATTATGTATAAACGGCTGTCTCATAAAAGTGTACTTACATTTTTTGGAAAGTGTGGGTTTTGGATAGTGCACTTATTGAGCAAGTGCATGTACTTAACCTACATATATGGTAATGCTCTTAATAATGCGAAAATGTACGTATTGGAACTATAAATAAGTATTGGGGAAAACGCCCTTTAGGTATGAAGAAGTAAACATTTTGGAAAAGTGGATTTAACGAGCCTAAGTCTCGATCACTGTGCTATATTATTGGATTCTTATACGGGATGGAGCCCGCGACTACCTTAAAATAAATACCTAAGCTGCCGATATTTTGATGCATCCGCTAGCGGCACGATCGCGGGTAGACTGAAAAAATTGCTGATGTTGTCGTGTAGACCGAGCTGACGGCGAGCTCTGTCTACCGTACCGCAAAAATACGTCTAATGTGTCCAATTAACCGTGAACCATTTAAAACGGTGCTTATTCACTACAGTAGGCTCATTTTACGATGATCTCTATACCTAACGTATGAAAAGCTTCGTCAAAAACACTATCGGCGATCACTACAGGGATATCTTACCTTGCTAACAGCTTGTTTAACAAAGTAAAGAATTTTAATTCATTCGGACCTCCGCGAAGTAACGCCCGATCAATCAATTACTTACTCATTTGCAAATCGAGTTCATCGGTCCAGCGATTAGTTGTGTGAATGGAAGTCATTCAACTTGCGTAGGCGGCACTCCGTCCCCGAATGCGCTGACGCGGCAATTTGGCCGCTCTTAAAATAGGCCTAGAACTAATTCACAGAATTTTTTAACTATGTGCAGTTGCCATCACGCACATCAGACAATCAAGTTGGAAGAGAATATCTGAACCTGATCTTACTGTCAATAGCGTACAGTTAGCTTCAAATAGTTCGTGACACTCAAAGTGGCCAAATAGTTCTCAACACGTCGTCGTTACAGTTGGAATAAGGTCGTTGTTCACGCATGTGCCAACTAGCGCCCTCCAACGGATCACTTACGCAAGTTTTGCAGCTTCAAACTTAGTGCACGGATCCGCCGCGAGGGAGCGTTCCGGACGACTGACATAAAAAGCAAAACGACCGTCATTATTATTCGCTTTACTGTCAACCTGCGTGACTTGACTTTTTAACAGCTCGTTATTTCTGTAAAATCTACCACTTACTCGTTGTAAATTTAATATAATTATAAAGCTTTAAAGTAAAAGCTTCTTGATTGAAGAAAGCCCTACCACAGATTACTTAATAGTTACTTCGTAACAGATACTGCATCCCGTACAAAATCTTGGTACTTACCGCGATTGTAGCCACAGATTATACTACTCCGTCTCCTTAAGAATGTGTGCGTGCCGACAGTGACAAGGGCTGGCAGTTTGGATTAAATTTTTTTTCTCTAGATGTTGTTTTACCATTTTGTCGGGATAATTGCTATATATTATATCCATGCAAACTTTCTAGCACTAATATTCCCTAAGCTAAGCCACGGACGGACAAAGGGACAGACGGTCATGGCGAAACTATAAAGGTTCCGTTTTTGCCATTTTAGCTCTGGAATCCTAACAAAAAAGGATATTTATTGTAATGCGCAGAACACATTGCCATGCTCACAGTACCCTAACTAATATACTAGATACGACGGTCAACTTTTGAACTTCGCATCGTGCCATCCCGCTCACGCTTATAGCTTTTTATAGACGAGTAAGAGGGACAGCACGATACGAACTTCCAAATTGTTATATTAGCTATTAATTCTAGCATAGTCACATTAAAGTTTGCCCCTGTTTCACCATTTTCACTTATAAAAGTCCAGGCGGCATATTTTTTCCGTGGAACACGAATGAACGTGCGTCGGCGCGCGCTTGTGACAACCTACTGAAATTTCGATCGTAGCAGATGGTCCCCGCGGTAGGTAAATATCGCGCGTAAGTACATGGCATGCATGAGGCCTGGCCCTACCGTCGACACCTATCCTCATCAGGCTAGTCAACGCCTAAACAGTCGTGTTGCAAACTTTTTGGCCACTTTGGCTGTCGCGAACTATTTGACGCTGGCTATACGTAGATGTTCAGGTAATTTTGACCACCTAGACTGCACTAATGTTTATGATGGCGACTGTACCTAGTATCGTTTGTATCAGTTACTTTTGTTCCTATGCCGCTGACCGTACCTATATACACCGTGAAATTTTAGTGGTTGTTGTCCCGAAACGAGGTGATTTAGTTTCGATTGTACATTCGATTTATAATTACTATTTTGACTAGAGTCAAAAATCTAATTGTGAAAAACGAAAGTCGTAAATGACCGCAAACCAATAGTAACGCTTCGTTGGTACAAGTAGCGTACGATCGTACGATAGGTTAGGTACCAACGAAGCGTTACTATTGGTTTGCGGTCATTTTCGACTTTAGTTTTTCACAATTGGATTTTGACTCTATAGTCAAAATAGTAATTATAAATCGATTGTGCAATCGATACTAAATCACCTCGTTTCGGGAAAACAACCACTAAAATTTCACGGTGTAGACAGTCGAATAGACACCTCTGTCAAGGTTTTTTTCATCGGAATTTTTACAAACACGTAGTCCGGCCTATGACGCGGTACACTTTGGAAATCGACCAAAATCCATAGTCATGTTAATCACAATTAAAAAATCCTGAAAATCATTTACAAGAGTGTTTCATTAAAGCTGCCCCACCCCAACCACTTGCTGAAATATATTGGATTAAATCTAAAACGTCTTGTAGAATTGTGGGTTTGCTTTGCTGTCGCGATCGCCAGGGACGCAGGACGCAGGACGCAGGACGCAGGACGCAGGGGCAGAACATTCATAAAACGAAGCCAGAGAGTCACAAGTGTATAGGTAAGTAAACGTCCCATCCGGTACGCGGACGCCGCGACGAGTTTTTTGGGCGAGGAATGCGGCGCTGGCGCATGCGCGAGCTAGTAGCGTGCGCTATGACGCGGCGTGCGATGCGGCGCGCATGCATGAGCCGCGTTACAAGACTAAACTGACGTTTCGTCAACAAACAGGGCACCGATTTTGAAGTGAAATCTCTCAGAAATATCCACCATTCGAAAGTGTAGTGAAAAATTATGATACGTTTGATACACGAGAAGAACAGTAGAATTAAATCTTGTCTACGAGTCAATACTTAATTTTAAGCTGTGGTTTTGTAGTAATATGGTAAAATACCCGGTAGTCAGCCGGCACCAGTAGTCGGCCGTATAATGAATGAGTGCGAGCGAAGAGTAGTTAGGTACGCAAGATATATCCCGTGCTCTTCCCACTCGTGTCAAAGATAGGCGGAGGCCGACTACTGGGCGATATTACGACTATTAAAAGGCTGGGCACTGGTTATTTTAACCTATACAGATTTTTACCATTTTCGAAGGGTATTTTCAGGTGGATGGGACTTTAATAATTGGCCCCTAATAGGTACCTAGTCCTAGGTTCCTATGAAAGTACATTTGAAATTTACCATGAGCTTTACGGTGAGGGTAAACCATGTGAGAAAATTTGCACACACACCTGCGAAGAAATCCGATCAACATCTCAGCCTGTGTGCGTCCCACTGCAGGGCACAGGCCGCACAGGCCTCTTCTCAGAATGATAGGACTTAGCCCGTAGTTACGTACGACACTGGCCCAGTGAGGATCGGGAACTTTACACACACCATTGAATTTCTTTCCAGGTGTGTCCAGGATTCAAATTCAAGAATAAAGTAGGTAAAATGATCTTAAATAACCCCAAATCTCACTAAAATCCCTCTTAATTCCTCACGATGTTTTCCTTTACCGTAAAGTTCACGGTAAATTTCAAATGTAATTTTGCACGTAAATTTCAAAAACTCAGAGAGGTGCGAATCCTGATTTGAACCCACGACTCTACTTGAGAGGCCATAGGTCAAAACCCCGGAGTACTATAGATTTTCGAGAGATTCGATGGAGCGTGAAAACCTATCCTATATCCTTTCCTAGGAATCAAACTATCTCTTAACCAATTTTTATCTAAATTGATTCAGTGGTTTAAACGTGAAGAGGTAACAGACAGACAGACGCACTTTCGCATTTATAATTATTAGTATGGATGTATGGAACCCAAGATCTAAAATCTATATTCATTTTATATGTTCGGTATCATTATAAAATGTTCTAACTTATTTTTGATCATTATCATTATTTTTATAATTCTGAGTAAGGCCTAAACCTGTTGTAACATTAATTTAATCTTATACTTATAAGTACAAACTATACACTGAAAATAGTACAAAGGCAAAATTATCCTTAATAAGGTATCTCTTCTCTTCTAGCTAACCTAATTATGAGAGGAAAAATAGCAAAGATAATAGCTAACAGTCACAATTGGCTAAGTAAAGTTTTTTGAAGAGGTGCTAATTATATTTTTTTTCGACAGTCGGTTTTCTGGAGACCGAGAAACTGCAGCTGTTTTATTTTTATCTCCTTTTGTTTACTGGAAATTGAGTGTTTGAGATGACATTTGTGAGATTTTATGGTTGACAAGCCGTTCGTGCTCAGAACTTAGTAGAAACAGAAAAAAAAACCGAAGTGAACTGTCACTGCTGTCAATGTCAAATCGTTTGCGTTTCGTTTGCTTTGCGTTTTGGTGTGCTCAGTGTGATTTTTTGACTATTTTTATTGACCTCCGCATAAAATCCGGACTTTCAATTTTACCGCATTTCTCCACGACATATGCACAATAATTGGATCACGACTGAATACTTTCGATCACTATTTTGGAACTGCTTCTTGGACAACGGAAAGCAAACGAAACGCAAACGGTTAGATTTCATTTGACATTGACAGAAGCGACAGTTGAATTCGTTTTTTTTTTCTATTTCTTCTTAGTACTGAGCACGAACCGCTTGCCAGCCATAAAATCTCACAAATGTCATCTCGAACACTTAAAAAATATTTACAATAAATAAAAAGAGATAAAAATAAAACAGCTGCAGTTTCTTGGTGTTGAAGTCGACCACTGTCGAAAAAAAATATAATTAAAATCTCTTCAAAAAACTTTACTTAGCCAATTAAATAAACTGTACCTTACCTACCTATATTAGGTAGGTATTCATAATAAACAAATACTTACTTGAAAAGCAGATATAAAACCTGACAACTATGAAATAGCCTGGCCTCACGTGTCAGTGCCAAGCCACAATTTTCGCATCCCTTCCCTGAAGGCGGCGAAGCCTCCGAAGCCTCCCTCAGGGACAAGGATAATACCCGCCAGCTCCGAAGAACATAATTCAAATGTAAAGCCGAGTTCGAAAATCGTGCAATTCTTCTTGGCAATGAATGGTCCTTACGAAAGCGCTGGTAGTTTAAAAAAAGTGACATGTAAAAGAGCCCTTTGCGGCCTATTTGCAGAATAAACGTTTTGATTTTGATTTTTTATTTTTTGTGCAAGTTGCATTACATTGGGAGGCCGTAGAGCTAACGAGTTTTAAGTGGTCAGTTGAGCGCCGGAAATGTAATGCAACTTGCACGATTTTTCTTGCTGGTCTAAACTAGGCTTTACTCGTTGCTTACTTACAGTCGAAGGTATAAATACCTATACAATCGCGTCAAAATATGTAAACATCAACCTTATGGTTAATGGCATAGAGTTGTATAGATAGGTATTTTTGACACCTTGGTAACGTGCCTACCATACTAACTGCACGTGCCAGGAATACGGCCACATTCCCCTCTTTAACAATATTCTTAATTATTTCTCCGTAATCAGCCTCGGGTATTACGTAATACGAGTATACAGTATGAACCGTCAGGCAGGCTCACGATAATTTCATGTAGGTAGGTACTTGTTTACCAATGCGACAATAATTTACTTATTTAACTATCAAAAACTACATCAAAGCATACATTTTAATGTCTCATTATACGTGTCTTCGTCTAATAGTCCATGTTAATTGTTTCAATTTGTACGAGTGTCCACTTACGATCGGAATGCGGCGGACATTCCCGGCATTCTGTCGGAGCACAATAAATCGTGCGGCGTCTGCGCGCGCGCTGCGACGCTCCGCGGCCGCGACGCGGGCTGCGGGGAATCGGCGCTGCTCTACAAAATTCCTATCACTGTAGTCATGTATGATTATACGGATACTTTTATATCTCCATTTTATATAACGGCGGCGAGCGTGACTAGGTACACCCCGTTCGCAAGAATGTAGGACGCTTCGAATCTAAATCAGCCGGCAGAGTTACCATCGCACACATTCTTCAAGTGTTTTTATTTACTAAGCTGGTGGCTAACTACTAAGGATTTATACCTAAGTGACCGGTCATCGACGGCAATGTCCGCAACTACCACCATCTATTAGTGAATTGCATCAAGTTAGTTACGATAGTCGATGAAAGCATCCAGGTAAATTTTTGGTTGCAGAGATTTACTGCCGGAGATTTGACGGCTGATATGATTATGGTTATCGTTATGGTAACTAAGTGCAGTTCACGCTAAGGGCCTCCACTCTGACACGAGAGCAATCGTGTTGCGGTTGGAGTCAACTTCAACCCGAATGCTCTGAATTTTGTATTAAAACTGCAGATCACCCAACAGCTTGAAGCAGTCGACCGTTTGAAGCTGTTGGAACTGACTGCTCCAAGCAGTCCGTCTGTGGATAGGCTAAGTGAGTCTTACGGTCTGTGTTGTGTGTTGGCAGTTTAACGTGCAGTCGGGAAGCGGGGCGGGCGGCGAGGCGTACGGCGGGGCGGGGGCGGGCGCGGGCGCGGGGGCGGGCGTCAGCAGCGGCTCGGCGTCGTCGGGCGCGCAGTCGCCAGGCAGCCCGCCCGCGGCGCCCGCGCACCCGCGCCTGCGCGCCAAGGAGGAGGAGCTCTCCGCGCACGGCCGCGCCAGCGCTGACGGTCGGTCCCACACTCTACATTCAAGCTCATAAATACACGGTCATTCAGGAGTCATGAGTAGGAGCAGTGCCGGCGTTACGACCACTGGCACCCCGGGCAAGAATATTGTGGCACCCACTTAAGGAAATCAAAATCGAGTGCCAGCAGTTTGGCGGAGGAAGCATCCCACCCCCAGCGATCGCCCCCTGAAATTTGGCGCCCTGGGCCGTCGCCCCATCGCGCGCCCCCTAACACAGGCACTGAGTAGGAGTGAAATGGGGTGATGGGGAGATTCACGCTGAGCAACTTTTACTATGGGACCAGCCTCGAAATCGCGAAAGAGAAACATTTAATCAAGAGTTAATTGATCGCTATTTCGCTAACTATCCGAAACGTATGGAACAGCAGATTTTTTGCGATTTCCTGACTGGTTCCATAGTAAAAGTTGCTCAGTGTGGCCCTCATTATCACCCCTTTCACACCTGCTCATGACTCCTGAATCAGTCTGTAGGTATATATGTATGTACCTTAGTAGGAGGAGGAGGCCGTCTTAGCGCCAAAAATATCTATTGCAACTCTATGCCCCTAACCACAGGATAAGGATGGTAGGTAAATTAAATGGGAGCCCAAAACGCAAGCCACATAGGATAGAAGAGACGTGGGATGGGGGCGTGTCGCAGTCGGCAGTCGCGCCCCTTGCTTGAATCAGTTTTCATACTAAATGTATAGATAGAAGTGATTCAAAGCAGACAAAAGAAACGGGGTGGAGACGAGGCCTGCGAACAAACGGACCGCGTCGCGACCCCGTCCCACGTCTCTTCTGTGTCGCTTGCGCCCTAGATGTAGCTCAAGGTTCAGCGACTAGCCTATTCACTGTGGCCTTGCATTGCCCTCAATTTTATTGTATTCAAACGGAAGAACAGTGTCGGAGATGGATGTGCCGAAAGTGACAGGCTGTGGTGTTGCAGCGGGCGGGTCTTCGGAGTCGGAGGGCGAGTGCGGCGGCGCGGGCGCGGGCGCGGGCGGGCGCGCGCGTGCGCAGTACGTCAGCGCCAACTGCGTCGTGTTCACGCACTACTCGGGCGACGTCGCCGCCGTCGTGGACGAGCACTTCACGCGCGCGCTCGCGCACGACAAGCCCAAGGGTCAGTGCACCACACACACACACAAACACACACACGCTGTTATACTCACCTTCCAATGCCGCAGCACATGCTGGCTTGACGCTTTTTCACGACTGTGTAGTCGGCTGCGAAAGTGGGGGTCCAGCCCCTATACCACAAATGTTACAAGTGCTCAAATTCCACGTAATTGTCGTTTTTTTGAATGAGAAAATTAACAATCATGTCGATTTGTAGCACTTGTAATTTCTGTGGTAAAGGTAGCAGGTTCGATTTCTCTCCGAGTTCAAACAAAGGGTAAGGGGAGGGACAGATGGACACGTAGAGGTTCTGCTAGGAAAACCATATCTGCATCACACATGGCTTGAGAGTATCATGGGCGCTGCGATTTATGCTTTCGAAAACCACAGATAATGGTAGAGTTCAGCTCTACAATTTTTCATGGTCGGTCAGTCTAAATTTACTGAACTAAACTAACGTGGAAAAGTACTTACCCAACGCCAAGACTCTATTATCTATCTCTAATCTATACTAATCTACACTAATATTATAAAGAGGAAAGATTTGTTTGTTTGTTTATTTTTTTGTTTGCATTGAATAGGCTCCGAAACTACGGGACCGATTTCAAAAATTTTTTTGCTGTTAGAAAGCTACATTATCACTGAGTGGCATAGGCTACTTTTTACCGCGGGAAAATAGGTACCTTTTCCTACGGGAAAATTAATTTATCGCGGGCAAAGCTGCGGACGGAAGGCTAGTCTCTAATCTAATATATAAAAATCTCGTGTCACGGTGTTTGTTACCGAACTCCTCCGAAACGGCTCGACCGATTTGTATGAAACTTTTTCTCCGTATTCGGTAAGTCTGAGAATAGGTCGTAGGTTATTTTTTATACCCCTGTTCTTCGCGAACGAAGTCGCGGGCAACAGCTAGTACTTAATACTATACTTACAAATTCTAACTAATGGCTTTGCTCACTGGTATACCTACTTATCTATACAGTCTAATAATTGGAATTGGAATCTATTGCATAGTTACTTACAATTAGTATAATATTATGTGAAAAACATATAATAATACTATGTATATACATAACGTCTCACAGCAAAAAGTAAATATCCAAGAGGAACCAAATATTTCCAGTCAAAATTGTTGACATATCCAAGCATTTTACTTCTAAAATGTGGCAATATTTGCGAAGGATATTAAGTATTAGGATTACTGCGTAGTGGAATCAACCTCGGAGTACTGGATACATAAGTAATGTTGTGTAGTTAGAGAGATACTTCTTTAGCATAGTTAGTGGGTAGAGACAGTGGTCTAGTGCGGAGTCCCTAGCCGCCGCGGCCGGCCATCGCTGCCGCGGGTGGCGTCCCCCCTGTGGGCTCAGCGAAGCGCGGGGAGTATATAAATTGGCGTTTCCCGGAGCTGCCTTAATTAAACCCGCGTTTAATTACGAACTACTCAGCCCCGCTGCGCGCACTTCATCGCGCTTCATTGTGCGGCTCGAGCTGCGAGTTATGGAGTACCTAACCTACTGCATTAACCCGCTCGTGGTCGCAAGGGGAGGAACGCTGAGGCGCGGCGAGACAGTGCGACACCGATAGCCAGCCGCGGACCGGTTGGCGGCCAAAAAGCGTCCGCGCGGGACGCGAGCGATTAGATCGCCAAAAACGTACATCGCTTAAGATGGCCGCGAGCTCGCGCGGCAAAAACGCATAACGAGCCGACATTCGCGGGCGCTTTGTGCCGCCGCCGAGCCCAGTTTTTCGCCAGCCTTTGTTTAGCTAAATCGTGTCGTAAAGTGATATTAAACGAAGGCCGCGCCGGCTCCCCCCTCCCGCGCCGGCTCCGGCTCGTCTCCCGCTGCTGCATTTTAATTTGTAATGAGGAATGTGCGCCGCCCGTAATGGCTAAATTGAGAGTACAATCCGACTCGATTTAGAGATCGGTATTTTCATTTAAAACATTCTCAGCTTCAGCGAATGAATGAGTTTGCAAAAGTTGGGTCAAAGGGGGAGCTCCGGGAGAGCGCTGAGCGTCGCAGGAAGGAGGGTAGAGTTTCTTTGTTTTTGTATCGTAACCAGCGTTGCAGTTTGCCTCCGGTAGGTGCCCGCTATTCCGACGGGCGGCGCTCCCGCGGCGCTTCCACGAACGGGCTCGTTACGGCCGTTTCAGGAGTTATCTGGAATCGCCGACGACAGTGCCGATAGGTTTCCTCCATCGATGTTATCGCGTAGTTTTATTGCGTCAACTCGCCTGATCGTGTCGAGCATTAGCTAGGAGGGAGGATATCAGATCTGAAACTGGAATCAAAGTAACAGTGAAATAGAAGTGTGTATATTTAATCAGAGATTGTAATCGGGGATCGTGGTGCGGCTCTGGATTGTTGCAAGCCGAGTTCCGTTACAGAGATGTTTGTCAGGCCGCAGACCATTGTTTAATAATTCGCCAGCTAGACCTCCGTTACAATCTATTGATACGATTATGTTGAAATTGAAATTGATGTCAGTTAGGTAGGTACGTAATATTAACTATTTCCACAAGAGCCTACTTCTCCTGTCTCGGGAGAGAATTTTAAATCGTTAATAGTATGATGTTCATCTAAACTTACTTACATTCTCGTTCTATGCATCGCTGGCATAGAAATAATCCGTCGTTGCTTTATAGACATAATTTTCTCGTCTCATAATGAACGCGGGTTGCTATATAGCGCTTCGAAGCGATAAGGCCGCCCATTGCTTACCTTATTTTTTTTTCCATGTACTTGTTTTTCTGTATTGTATTATTTGTGGTGTACAATAAAGAGTCATTGTATTGTATTGTATTGTGTTGGTTTGATTGCAAGACCACACTTGAAGTTGAAGTGACTACAATAATATCGCAATGGCGTGCTAAAATTAGTCTCTGTTTTAGACAATACCTACTGATACCTACATGCACGCTTTAACATAACGCGAGTTTAAAGCCCACAACAAACCGGGAGCGCGGGGCGCCGACGGAGCGTGCCCACTGCCCAGCGCGGTCAATAACACTGATTCAAGTACGGTGTGCCGTGCTGCCGGTGTGTGTCACCGTATATTTGATTCTGTGTTATAGAGCGCGCCCTATATCGCCGCCCCGCGCTCCCG
The DNA here is from genome assembly GCA_947859365.1 of Archips crataeganus. Lineage (NCBI taxonomy): Eukaryota > Metazoa > Arthropoda > Insecta > Lepidoptera > Tortricidae > Archips > Archips crataeganus. The sequence goes on along the minus strand of OX402049.1, from coordinate 23,932,561 downwards.
GTTTGTGGTGGCCTTTATACTAAGAAATTCGACTATCAAACTTTGTATCTTTCCGTTCCGTTCGCGCTACTAATAAACAAGAGTGAAAGGGACGGGACGATATGAACTTTTAATTTGGTAATAGCCCTATAGCCGTGTCCGTTTGCAGAGAGCGTGCCGATGGTGTCGCGCAACCTGCCGGCGTCGTTCTTCAACGCGGCGGCGGCGGGCGGCGCCTGCGCGGGCGTCGACCTCTACGACTACGACCCCTGGCACCAGCACTACTCGGGGTGAGCACCTCGCCTCTTCACTTAAGGATGTTACGGAGATTGCGGAGTGAACGCCAGTTCTCTGCTCACTGCTCAGTGATTACCTGGCAGCATACGCGATGAACAGAGAAAACGCTGCCCGCTGGCGTCCAGGGTAACTGTGTAACTTTTTTGACACTCGGCATCAGATTGAAATGACAGTTTTTGTATGGCTGTGATAGCTGGGTATTTCCGATATCAATTGTCCGAACATACGAGAACTGTCAAAATGAACGCGATGGCGACTGCGAGGGAGTTAGACAATTAGTCTGCAGTTTGCGACCATAATTTGGTTGGGTTGCTAATACTGCATGTCAACCACAAGTGTCGACCATTCATACATTTGCTATTGCAGTTCCATTGTAGTTGCAGAAATGCACGCAAACTGTAGGTACGCTGGCTTCAGTTGAGATGTATGAGCGGTCGCCAGTTGCGGATGGAACGCACTCACTTTAACCAGGTTGCACGAACACAGCGCAATCGTGAAATTTTGTCGTAACGTAGCGGAAACAATTGTTGTTATCACGGGCACAGATTAATTTAGTTAGAAGATGGTGTGAAAAATATCATGCGATATGCGATACATTGCCATCGGCGATCGGCCCCGATGTAACGGGTATGTATTACAATACCGAAGTACGAAAGACCGAATGTATTAAAACATCAAATGGGTCAAAAGACCGACATGATTTTTTTCTGAAACCGTAAACTTTTCAGAATTGATTAAAACGGCATCATACAGAACCCATTAGGTTAGGTTAGGTTTGTTTTATAACAATCTTAAAAAGTTAACGGTTTCAGAAAAAAATCGTGTCGGTCTTTTGACCCATTCGATGTTTTAATACATTCGGTCTTTCGTACTTCGGTATTGTAATACATACCCGATGTAACGCACCATCTTAGGCGCAGGCCACGCCAAAGAGACGTGGAACGACGTCGTTAGTTTCGCAGGCCGCGTCTTTGCTCCGTCTCTTCTGTCAGCTTTGGATGTCAAAATTCTTTATTCAATTTAGACATTATTGATGCTCTTATAAACGTCGAAGAACCTACCACCGGTTCGGAAATCTTCTATAAATTTAGTATGAAAACTGATTCAAGGGGCCCCACGAGTGCGACGCGCCCCCGTCGCACGTCTCTTCTGCGTGGCTTGCGTCTTAATGAGGCTTAACAGCTCGATCGATCGTGTGTAGGTACGGTCACGCGGCGCACCGGCACGCGGCGGAGTACCACGCGGCGGCGGCGGCGCAGGCGGCGCAGGCGCACAACATGGCGGCTGCGGGCTACACGCCGCTGCTGCTGGGGCGCGGCTCGCTGCACGCGCAGTACAAGCCGGTGGAGTGGGGGCACGCGCACGCCGCGCTGGCCGAGCCGCACCACGCCGCGCACGCGCCGCACCACGCGCACGCGCACGCGCACGCGCACGCCGCGCACGCCGCCGCCTGCTCGCCCTACTCCTACCCCGCGGTGCCCGGTTAGTTGCATTGCACGCCTTGCCAACAGGCTGGACACCTCCCGGCTACCGGATTGCCATACCAACCGGAGTCGCTATCATCTGTGCTCTGGAGCTCAAGCTGCTGCTGAGTGCGAGCGAGAGGTCCTATAATCTCTCAAGAGCGAGCGAGACGTTCGAAGTTCAGATGATAGCGACGCCGGTGTAGTGTCCTAATGTTAAAACGGTTTTGCGGACTGTTACTGTACCTACGGTCTGTCTTATGGCAGCAGATTTCGGACGGACTTTAACTGCTTCTACTTATTAGGAAAATAATGCGAAGCTCGCTATGTGCATAGTATAAGACGTTACAATACTTAGATACCTACTTAGTGTGCTACACATGTGTGAGAGTTTTGTGTTAGCCATTATTATAAACAATGTCAACTAGTTCCACATCTGCGGGCTCGATGCAAAGCTTATCGCAAAGCTATTTTATTAGGTACCTATACTCATGTGCAAGCGTTCCGAAAATCTTCTGATTAGTCAGACATCGCTCTCCCATTTCAAAGATCGAAGAGAAACCTAGATATCACGTAAAAAGCGCAACCTACACAAGTTGACCCGCTCTATTTCATAGACATAGTACCTATGTCATCACTAGGTAGGTACTTTTTGAATTACTTAGTTTTAGCTGTACCTATATGATATGACAAGGTCAATAAATGCGTCGCACCTCATGAAAACCTAACTGAGCTCATTGTAGGTACTCTGTTTCTGGTTTTACAATTGACCTTGATTTTGATGTATGGTCTTATTACCTACTTCAACATGACGTTCATGATGAAGTTGAGAAGAGGGCAAATTATTAGGATTCTTATCTACTAAATAGCAGATCGGTAACTGTGTAGATAAGCTACGTAAGTAATGCAGCAATTTGTCTATGAATTACCGAAAGCATTCGTTTGTGAGCCGCAGAATGCGCGGCGCGCGGCGACAGCGCGGCTTATTCATTAGCTCATTACGTTCCGCCGAGCGTCGGCCAAATTAATTGCTTCAGAATTCGCGACGCATACATTAGCTCAGTGGGTTAATGAGCGAGAGACGTCGCCTTCAGCCGCCGCCGCCTCCGCTGTTTCTGTAATTCGGTGGCGCGAGGGAATGAAAGCGCACGATAATAACGGAAGCTCGGAACATTCTCCCGGCGCTAGACGAGCGAGCCGACGTAAACGTAAACCTATTTTAACTCTCAAAGAGATTCCTGCCGCGGGGCGCAGATGTTTTAATTGTGATGATTTAAGCGCTTTATCCGAGTGACAAAACAAAGCATTCTCGCTTTGCGGGCGCAACGCGCAGGCTGCGGCCGCGGCCGTGTGGGGCGTGATTCGTAATCGTTGCGGCGGCCTTTTTAGATTCGCTTCTCGGGATAGGCGTAATTGCGGCGGGCGCGGCAAAAAGTGCAGCGGCGGCGAGTTGAAAGGGCGCGGGGCCGCGGGCGCGGGCGAACTCCTAATGACGGCGATTAAAATTAATTTGCGCCCCTCGCCCCTTCCCGCCTCGCAGCGACCTGCCAAATTAAATTCTCCCCGCGAGGGCCGCTCCCCCTTGTCTAATCGCGCCACCGCTTGATTGATAACGCTCCTCCGCTTCCGCCCGCTGAGTTATGTGTTCCTGCCCGGCCTCGTCCGTCTTCCGACACCCCCCCCCTTCCGTCAAGTTCTTTGTTCCGTTATAACATGGTTGAATTGCTTGGTCTATATTTGGCCGCGAATGTATGTTTCTGTTTAAGACGAAATTGTAAAACGCTGAGAAAGGGCTGCTTTTATACTTAGGTACTAGATATTTAATTTGTGCGTTCCGATTGTTTTTTGTTCGGATAATTATTTATTTTTAAAAAATACATTTATGCCATGATAAATAATGTTAATCTATTATTGATGCAATGTTAATACATACTTGTCGCCGCGTCAGTATTTCGGTTCTTATCTTAGTTCTCCTCTCCATTTCGTACCATACTACCTCTGTTTGATTTAAGAGTAGGTATAGATCTACTTGTAGGTATACGTATAGTTAAGGTATGCGTTGCGGGAGTGTCGGAGGGGGCCGGGGTGGGGTTGTCCGCCCGCGCCGGACACTGAAGGGTTGGCGGGTCACATCAAAGCGGCGGGTCCCCGCGCCGGGGGGGTCGCTTATTGACAAATACCGCGCTACCCCGCCACCCCGCGTCCCGCACTCTGGCTATGTCGCTTCGAGCTATACATACATGATATGATAGGTACGCATTGAAATCCCGACAACGAGGGGAAGATCTTGTCAGGTGCAACGGAGAAAAAAAGAGGTGCGGAGATGTAATCCTTTTGGAATCAGTGCTTGCATCATCCTCTGCTGGATGAAGCCCCCCCCCCCAAACAGTTTCACAAGCTGCCTTCATCCAAGTGGTTCCTGAGATCGATCTCTACCAGATCGTCGGTCCATTTTCTTGCTTGCATGTTGTCGTAAAACGAGGTTATGTCTGAACAAATGCAGCGAGTTACAATTTAAACTATTACCTAAGATATTTCAAACTAAATACAAACTGAAATATAGATGCACAGAAAAAACCGCAGAAAAAAGACCAATGCTGGGAATCGAACCCAGGTCCTCAGCGTTCCGTGCTGCGTGCTTACCCCTACACCAGCATTGGTCTTTTTTCTGGGGTTTTTTCTGTGCATCTATATTTCAGTTTGTATTTAGTTTGAAAGATATGGTTTCACGGGATGACCGTAAAAGTAATAAAAAAAAAATGAAGTTGAAGAAAATAAAAAATAAATAGAAAAAGATACTTCATACTTAACTATTACCTAAGAGTAGGTGAAATCCCGTTTATTTATCCGAATCGCGTTTCTTCAAAATCTGCTTTATCCAAACAAACTTTTCCGAATACAGGTTCATAGCCCACCGCCATCTACCGAATACCATCGCGACCCATTACGATTATAAATTAAAACTCCTGTTTTTTCCTGCTAGCCAAATAAGTTGCATTTTTTCTTTAAGAACCCAAAATAAACTTTGTTATTCAGCATTTAAAAACTTCGAGTTTACTTGCAACATACTTAGGCACCGGTTTAACACGTTTTTAATCGAAATCATACAGGCTTATTCATAACCATATCAATAGCATTCTAGTTACGTGCGCACATTATTTACGATCACATTTCGTAATATTGACGCCATTCCGGGCGTTTCACGCGGAACTTAGAAAGAAAGAAAGAAAGAAAGAAGACATTTATTCACTTTTACAAGTCACACATTATACAAGAAAGTACACACAAATACACACAAAAAAAAATAAAGATAACAAACAATGAAGTAATAAACATGTTACATACACAGCTCTGCATGTGTGTCCCCGCAAAAGTGAAACGGTCGCTGACTCAGCATTATGCTGAGGCGTTAGACGCCTGCAGCGCTGATTTTCTGTCAGAACCGTCTGTGACTCAACTTCGGTTTATAAGTATCCGAAATTTTCATTATCCGAACCAGCTGCCGTCCCGATCATTTCGGATATTTAAACGGTAGCTTACTGTAGTCTGTAGGTACTTTTATTTGCAGGTTTTTCAAAAACGGTACTCAACGAGGCACAACTTAATTAGCTCTACATTTTGGCAGAGAGGAAAATACAATGTCCTTGAACGTTCAGTGGCTGCGCGTGCCTACCTGGGGCTAATTTCAGGAACGGGCCTTCATGGGTTTGTTAGCGGTAGTTCAATCGTTTGGGTTGGGTTTGGTTTGAACTGCTATTCAGGAACGCCAAAAACCACTGGTTTGCGAGAGGTTTGGGCTGAGTTTGGGATGAGCCTTATTTAATTGTTTGTTTATTTATTTATTTACTTACAAAGCGAATTAACAGGAAAATAAGGCTCATCCCAAGTTTAACCCATTTCTATCCTCTCCCAAACGTTTGAATTACCGCTCGCAAACCGTGTTGGGCCGTTCCTGAATTTAGCCCCTGAGTGTAGCATGCGGGAGTCCGCGCAGCTGCCTACTCCAGAACTAATGGAGCAGAACAATGCTCGATGCGAATATTCAAATCGAGCAAATGCTCACGTCAGACGTCACCTTTAGGTGTCATCATCCCTATTAGTCTTGCAATCTTGACGCCAATCCCCGTCCTTGTCACTTAGGTATGGTTAAAGAAAGTAGAGTCAATAAATAATTCAATAGAGGTACATACTTACATCCCTTGTAGGAGTTCTAATCTGTCTTTGTAGATATAGGTAAGTAAGTATATTTAGTGTGCGGTTTAGAAAACAAAAGAAGATAATACTATTGTATACATAGGTACAATAGTAATGCAGTGGCTTTGTAATCCGGTAATGGGACTAAATAGATCAGTTCAAAATATAGGCAAAGACAAGGTTTCAAATAATGAATTGAATCCATTACAACTAGATTTTGTTTTACCCCATTTATTATCAATAATGTTAATCAATCTCAGAACGACTTACTTATTATCAAAATTCCTAAATACGGTCATGTTTAATACCTACCTTTGTTGTTCTCAAAACATCGGATAATGTAACTGAATTTAAAAATATTTTTTCTGGTAATGACTAAAGTTTGTAACACTTTTATTTAAAATATCACAAATCTATGCATTGGGTGGATCGAGGAAGTTTAACAATATTTTATTTTAAATTAATCAGTTACTTAATTGCATGAGACCTCATAGTGGACAAAATAATGTTCAAAGGTGCTGGAGACCTCATCTGGATGCTGTTTTGCAATAGTGTGTTAACCCTGATTAATTCTGCAACACAATGTCAACCCTTAGAAAATAATTTTTACAGCTGACATTGTATTGCAAAATGGCAGTAAGTTGACTCAGTATTGCAAATATGCTCTATGGAATTTAATTTTGGCTAGGAATTTATATTTTTCAACCCCTGATCACCGATTAAAAATCACCGTGTATATTATGATAAATTGTAATACATATGTAGGTATGTATTAATTTACAAGAAGCTTCCGTCGGCGGTCCCACGCCATAAATCTCAGCCCCTCCCCCGTCCCCCCGGCCGCGTCGCGGAATCAAACGCAGCAAATTGTTTAATTTGAATATCGCGCGTTATTTATGGCCCGTCGCTCATCTTTGATCCTGACAGCTGTAATTTAATGTTTACAAACACAATAATTATCGTTTTCTTTTATCTCGGCAGAAACGAAGAAGACAAAAATCAAACGATGCTCTGTTTAATTAATTAGAATTTCACGGAAACATCGTGCATTTTTTCGTGCAAGATTTGTTTTAAATAAATTCTTTACTCATTATATAGGTAGGTAGGTTTCTTTGTGGTGGACAATAAAGAGTCATTGTATTGTATTGTAGGTGCCTACCTACCTATACTAGGTGGCTATCTATCTACTTTATTTTATTTTATAAACCCACTATCAACAAACAAACTAAACAACACAACAGTTACAATTATTTGTTAACATCTGACCGGTCAGATATACGAGCCCGGGCTCGTCGTATATGAATATCGAAAGGAATTGATCGAATATTTTCATTTGAAATATCGAATGGGTATTAATTAATGATAGTTGGGTCCTAAGCTTTTTTTTCTGGAACCGCAACCTTTTAAGATTGATATATAACTAACCCTACCTAACGTAATGGATTACGTACCGACCTATACCTATACAATGCCGTTTTATTAATTCCTAAGAAGTTTACGATTTCAGAACAAAAGCTTTTCGATATTATATTAATATAATATATTATATGATGATGATTATAATATAACCCATTCAATATCTCTGACCTTTTTTTAAGTAGGTAGGTAGGTAGGTATAGTCGACCAAGAAACTCCTTTGCCACCCTAAAGTTCAATGTCAGTTGTATGACTTAAGACATCAAAGGCTATATTTTCACTAACAAGTCAGTGTGACAATCAGCCTTATTGTTTTTATTCTGATGTAGGAACTGTCACAAAAAATGGTAAACCTCTTACTTGGTCGACTATACTAGCTGTTGCCCGCGACTCCGTCCGCGAAGAATAGGGGTATGTATAAAAAATAGCCTACGACCTATTCTCAGACCTACTGAATATAGACAAAAAGTTTCATAAAAATCGGTGCTGCCGTTTCGCAGGAGTTCGATAACAAACACCGTGACACGAGATTTTTATGGATACAAGTTCAGTTGGTATCTCGGAAGCTTTCGAGTTGTATGTGGATTGTGGAGTGTCCACTGCGTCCGGCGGCGCGGGCGCGGGCCGGCCATGCCGCGGGGCGGGGCGCGGCCCGGCGCCGCCCCCCGGCCGCCGCCCCGCCCTCCCCTCCCCGCCCCGCCCGCCACTAAATCACGAGCCCCTGTCAATTACCGCCGCGCCCGCAATTAACCGCCGCCGGCCCGCTGCCGCGCCGCCGCCGCTCCGCCGCTCCGCCGTCACGCCGACGCGAACCAAGCTAATACCTAACTTCACGCATTTCAGTACCCAAGAATATAGGAACAAACTTCCCTTACGATGATTTTGAACCGGTGCTTAACTCTTAAGATTTGAAAAATACTTAATAATAGTAACCAAAATTAAATTCAATAGGTCTCACATCCTACCTACAGGCTCACTTAGGTAAGTTAGGTAGTACAGAAAAAAACAAGTTTGATTCTATTTAACTGTGACATCAACATGATTGTCGATTACCGATAAAAATTATCGTGTAGGACCTACCCTACCTACCTACTTATGTAGGTAGGTACTTTTTAGTCAACCAAAAAATTCCTTTCACATCCGAATAAATAGAAATCAATTGTAGAGTTTTAAAGTAGCTAATCATGTTATAAATTCCTGACAATTAGAGCTGTCAACTATTATGTGTATTACAATACAATACAATACAAATATTCTTTATTGATCACCAAAAAAAGTACAGAAAAAATGAATAACAATAAAAAATCAGGCAGACAATAGGCTGTCTTATCGCATAAAATGGTGTATTGTTATAAAATCTTGTAATTGTTTGCAACACGATACCAGGAGAGAAACTATTCTGCGACCTTATACCTTGAAATACCTGATTCAACTTTCCATGTGGGCAGTGATAGAGTTGCGCCCGCGCACGGGTTAATAGGGATGATCACGCCACCAAACAACTGATACTTGTACAGGTCGATTTCATTCACAAAAGCTGGCACAAATGGATCGAATGAGTGAATGAAAGTATCTATGTGTTACCTATTTGAATACACTTCACACAAATATGAAAATGTCATGCATCAGTCATTTTCCTGCAAAAATGTCAAAGTGACATTGCTTTCGTTCAATCCATTCGTGCCAACTCTTATGAATCGATCTGTACCTACGTAAGACACAAGCATCGCGCATTCTAAGCGTCAGCGCTATTCATAATAGGTAAGGACATTAATTCCTTTATTGCGGTATTCGCTATAATTGTAACATCGTTCTGTCTAAGTACGTTGAAACGAGTAGGTACATGCTCTTAGGTTAGGTGCTCTTTTTATACCTTGGTTATCAATAAAATATATACAGATGTGAGTGTTTCTATCAAGCATCAATCATTAAGGTCTTCTTGTTGTTATACGTTATCCTGTAGGTAGGTACACTACTTTTTATAAGCTGTCAAGATACGATTCTCCCATAAATCCTGTATGATCACTTCTTGACAGTATATTTATTTATTTATTTATTTTATTTTATCGCGTCTCACATTTTGTGTTTATACCTATAAGGACTTAGCATACAGCTTCAATGAATAAGTCAGGTCAGGTTTATTATTCTAACTGGTTCCCTGTCTAGACGCAATGTGTGGCGTTGTTTCGACACGTCCACCCCCCCCCCCCCCACAGTAATAATGACATTAAACGCTCATAAACTCGTGAGGCACATGTGCCTCATGGACGTACGGTCGCGTGCTTTAATTTGGGACCCATTTCGAAAAAATGACCTTTGAATTCCTATACAATATGACAGGACTGTCAACCTTAAGTGGGTCCCAAATTAAAGCTCGTGACTGTACCAGTAAAGTCACATGCCTCATGGGTGGGACAGGGAACCTGTTAAGGTGTGCATGGTTTTCTTGGAATTATTATTTTATGGCGTTGGGTATCTATCCCATTAGGTACTAACCTCAGCATTAATCGTGGACAATCATTTCTTATGAAGTGGTTTAGCAATAAATGAGCGTTGAGATGGATTTATTTAATGCTGAATAATAATTCGATATTGTAGTAAATTGCAGGCGTATGCAAACGTTAATTTAACACGTTCACGGACAGTTACGTCGAGAGACGTAAACTAAAACCCTCGTAATATGGCACTACGTCTGTAGACGGGAATTTAATTTTCATTAAAAGTGGCGCTCCGTCCACAGCCGAATATTTTTCATAGTATTTATAGGGAGTTTATGACTCTGTGCCGTTTTTGGATGTAACACAAACCCTTCAGTGCCACAGCAAACACTCATAATGGTGCACACAAGTTTTCCTCCGTCACACATACAAAAAAAGACCTCGCGTTGTAGCACTACGTCTGTAGGCGGACAATGTCAATACAAGGTCATCGTCTGTGGCCGTTACTGCCGCAACATTTACTTCCAAAACTGAACAATGTGACATTCCGTCCCCAGACGTAATGCACAGTCGTTCTACACGTGCAGCCTGTGGGTCAGCTACACGCAGCGCACACTGAGCGCCCTGCGCGTCCAGTTCAATGACGCGTACAGGGTGTTGTTCGGGCTGCCGCGGCACTGTAGCGCCTCGGCCATGTTCGCCGCGAGCGGCACGGATGGCTTCTACGCCATCATGAGGAAGCGCTGCGCTTCCTTGCTGGCGCGCCTGCGCGGCAGCCCTAACACCATCCTGGACGTGTTAGTTGGCAGGTGGGATTCCCCAATGTTGCGGCACTGGATGAGGTCTCATACACGCCCATTATTTTGTTTAATTTAATTTAATTGAATGTAATGTTATTTTATTTTATTAACACTAGTCTAAATATCCGTGTCATATGTGTCATTTATCCGAAATAAATATTTTTGAATTTGAATTTGAATTTGTAATATCAATTTGTATGGAAAAAATCTGTGCCACAGCACAAATTATTGGATGAGGTCTTGTGTCCGTGAACGTGTTAAATATGTATATACAGAAATGTACGCTTGTCCGTACACTGTTTGCGGCCGGCGAGAACTCGAACTCTCTATCAGTAGGTAGCTTGTCGCAGCGAAGAGAATCATCAAAGATAAAACTTTTTAACAAAAAATTAAACCGCCGAAAAAACTGAAAAGCAAAAAATAATACCTTTTTTGTTTGACCTTAATCTAGGTACCAGTTTGAAGTCGATGCCTCAGCACTAGCCAGGAGGAGTGGACCTATAATCGTCTACCTGACTGGCTTCTATCACTCCTCCTGGCTCGTGCTGAGGCACCGACTTCAAACTGGTACCTAGATTAAGGTCAAACAAAAAAGGTATTATTTTTTGCTTTTCAGTTTTTTCGGCGGTTTAATTTTTTGTTAAAAAGTTTTTATTTTATACTTTTTTCCCATCCTTGGGGTAATTTTTTTTTCCAAATTTATATAATAACAACTTCAAGGTATACCCTATCCAATAAAAAATAATTATGAAAATCAGACTACTCTGTAAAAAGTTAGTCAATCATCCCCTGTTTTCCTACCCTTAGGGTAAGAATATTATTTCCAAATTTACATGGGACCACCCTTGAGGTATACGCTTTCCAATAAAAAAAGAATCATCAAAATCCGACTACTCTGTAATAAGTTATGCGTGGTCATATAGTACAATCGGTAACTGAACAATCAATCATCCCCTGTTTTCCTACTCTTAGGGTAGGAATATTATTTCCAAATTAAAATGGGACCACTCTTGGAGTATACGCTTTCCAATAAAAAAAGAATCTTCAAAATCGGACTACTCTGTACAAAGTTATGCGTGATCATACATAAAAAAAAAACACGTCGAATTGAGAACCTCCTCCTTTTGTTTTCGTCGGTTGAAAACTCGCTCAGCGATGCTCGCTTGGCAGTCAGAATTAATACCGAGAAAACAACCAGCGCGGTCATTTTACTCTACAGTGGGAATCGCCCGTCGCTGTTGGACACTCGCTTACCTACCTATAGCCCAGCGACAAAACTATCCGAATTGCACACCCATAACTAGTTTTTAGCTATAAATCCTTCTTTTCTCGTTCATCGTCGGCTGTGGAACAAGTGCCTCAATCAATAACAGTCCTTTTACTGCGTAACAATTCAATGGTCTATCTAGGTCGAGCCCGACAGACATCGCTCTAGCCGACGCGCCGGCGAGATGCTATCTGCATCTCCCGCGACATCATTTATAACAATCACCCCCCCTCCCCCCAGTGGCCGCTCTAATAAATCTCCATCCACGAGGCTGGTGTACTAAGTACTGCAGTGATCCATCGTAGCATACCATCGGAGATAGCATCGCGGCGGACGCACCGCCCGATCGGTTCGCACTTCATTTCGAGGCGGATAGATCTTTTAGGATATGATGATTCAGGTCTTGATTTATTTGTACTCGTAAATAAAAACGGACATTCGATGAAATAACAGTTTTTAATGATTCACTGTTAATTTGTTTGTTTGACGACCAGATGGCCTAGTGGTTAGAGAACCTGACTACGAAGCTAGAGGTCCCGGGTTCGATTCCCGTGTCGGGGCAGATATTTGTATGAAAAATACGAATGTTTGTTCTCGGGTCTTGGGTGTTTAATATGTATATAAGTATGTATCTATCTATATAAGTATGTTTATCCGTTGCCTAGTACCCATAACACAAGCTTTACTTAGCTTACTTTGGGACTAGGTCAATTGGTGTGAATTGTCCCGTGATATTTATTTTATTTTTTATTTATTACATTGGGTACCTACCTACCTAGTATATTTTTGTACGGGATGTGAAGCGCGATTATCTACCTAACCTACATTACATTTCCCGTAGGTACCAAATATCTCTAATGATTAAAAATAGTTTTACTTCTAAATGTAAGTGACACTGCAAAGAAACTCTGTCCACAAGTGTGAAAGATACAGGTTTTTATCCCGAAAACATGCATAGGTGGTTTCCACGGGTTAGTGGTAAATTGACTCTACGCAGTCGGAGTTGCGGTTCACAGCTAGTATCTACCTGTATAAAGTAATTTAATACAATAACCTGAACACTCGAAAATACGATTTGAATGTGGTAAAATCTGTGCACCGACCTGTTGTTACAAAACTCCAGCTCACTCAGTCACAAGATTGATTAGGTACCTACAGCTGTCATTTTCTGGTGCTCTACTCATATTTCAAATTCAGCACAATTTTTACTATTTTCGGATGGTATTTTCGAGAGATGTGATTTGAAGTTCCCTGTGTGTGTGAGGACAGGAGTTGATTGTTGATGTGTTGTGTTGCGGCAGGTCTGGAGGCGCAGGTGCAGGACACGTCTAAGGACCTGTACTGGTTCTGAGGGGGCCGCGCGCGCGCCGCGCTGCTGCCGGGCTGAGCGCCCGCCCCGCGCCCGCCCGCCCGCTGGCGCCCGGGACCCGCGGGATGGCGCCCAGCCTCGCGCCTGGGGCCCCGCGCCCGGCGCCCAGCTCCCAGTGCCGTGCAGTGACGGACCCTTGTGCTTAAGTCTGAACGTTATCGAACGCTCGGGACTAACGACGCGGTTCGCGCGTCTTGTGCTCAGTGCTATGAACTTTATTTGAGACGATAACCTTGCACAGCAAGATGCCTGTGTGAGTATTTAAAGTTGTGTTATTATCTAAGAACGTGATCCGTTGGTCCGGAGATGTTGTCGGCCGGTGGCGCTCCGCTGGCGAGGGCTCGGGAAGGAAGCGAGGGACTCTACCCACTGAACTGTCTGAGGAATCGTTATTCCTGTAGGTAAATTACATACAACTGACACAACTTTTTTGCATAATTCGGAAAAGTCTATTAGCTTATAAAAACGGCCAATGTTCCGACGCATCTGATTTTTAAAATTTCATAAACAGAGGCAGGGTGGTACGCCAGTTGGTTCAAATACAAGAATCTACAACTAATTTAGACATTCAAATTAACTGTAATTTATTGATACATTCTTTATTTAATTAGGCAGTTGTGTAAAAATGCACAGATTTCACTATTAGAATGACAAAACAAGGAAACTGGATAACCGAAATAGCAACTAGGTACTTATAACAAATTGACAGAAGCTACCGGTGCTTCCTGTGCTAGCAGGAGCGGACACTGTACAGAAACACATTAACTGTTAAAATTTTTGTGAAACGCTGATAGAGCCCGGCCTGGCAAAACGAAACTCTTTTAGACGCGTCTGCAGCGTGCTGCTGGAACATAGATCAATTAGTATTCAAACTAGCGCACCGAGAGTCACGCTCCGACGCGCCCCGGGCTAGTCGTAAACAGCGGCTAACGAGGCTTTTTGCGGCCCCACCGACACTACGCTATACATTAAGTTATTAGGTACAATGCGAAGTCGCGACCAACACTCCCGCTTTACTCTGCTGGCCGTAAATTATATCAAAATACAAGACAGCAAATCTGAAATGGGCTCAGAATTAAATTCTGGTAGCACTTACGCGTGATTTATGAGCACATTATAAAAATGTTGAAGTGTTTATTTCTCAGACGTTTTATTTTATGTACTTCGCGTTCTGGTATCGCTCCGCGCTCGCGGTGAACCTCGCGCATCCCAAGCCGCGCCCGCGCCGCATTAGACCTACGGTTTTTATATCTCACCTTGAGCCGGTCGTTCACAGCCACTGGACGATCAAATCGAGACCGATCCACGCGAATAATAAATAATAATGAAGATACAGTGATAACGCAGACGCGTCGGCGGACGACTAGACTTTGTAAATAATTGTGTCGTTCAGGCTACCCTTATAAATATTTAGATAGCGTACTTACTTAGCTATAGCTAGAGATACGATGTACATACGATAGAGTATAGAGTAGGGTAGCATAGAGTAGAGGATGTGTGATAGGTGAGCGCGAGTCGGCGCCCGCGGCTTCCTCGACCGCCCCCGGACACAGGCGCAGCCGCGGCATCACTAGCCGTAGCGACCAAACAGGCTTATATATAAATACTATGAAATTCGATTCGTGCCGTTCCGTTCACGCTAATAGTATTAAACACAAGAGTGAAAGGGACGGCACGTTACGAACTTGAATTTCAAATGTCGTAGTAGCCCCCAGACCAGAGCTTCGCGAGCCGGTGTCATCAATTCCCGCCAGTCATCGCCGTGCGGACCCGATGCCGCGATGCGTATCACGATCACGGCACGATCCCGCCATCACAATTATGCTGTGATTCGTGATAGCGGCCTCCCCTCTGCCCCGCCGCCCAGCCGCCCGCGAGGGGCACAATACATTTAAACTTACTTGCTGAAAAAAAAAATTAACATAAAATAAATTACACTAAAAACACTCGGTCAGCTGTGCGCGTTTGCTCTGGTTTGGTTTGCAACTTTTCAGACACAATATTTATAAGATGTTTATGCAGATGTGTAGGTATCTACTTGGTTTTATCAATCAATGTGTCGCCATCATAAACATCAGAACGCGATACGCGATTGACAATAAGGTCGTGTTCAAATATTTTTGACCACCTTGGATGCTCCGAAGTTTATGATTGCGACTGTTGTACGTAATCAAATCCGAAACAAGCAAGGGATCGTTATTTAAAATCGGTTCTAAAACTCCTTTGTATTTATATTTGTTCACATGTTTACCGATTCAAATTATTTTATTTTACAAAACAGGGATGTGAAAGAAAAATATCTAAATTGTGAATAGCTAGTTAGTTTAAGGAGGCAAGAGGTTGCTTCGGGCGCCGGCAGGTACCTACAGGCTGTACATAGATGTGCAATAATATATACCACGTATCTACGTATATGTACGAACCGCTTGGCCGCAGGCAGGATCCGCCAGTGGAAGCAGTATGGCCGCAGAACTCTATCCACCTTGCGCTTAGAACAATGCGACAAAAGCAAAATCCTTTTATAAATTTTAATTGTTATTAGTTTGGCTAGTAAAATCATGATTTTGGTGAACTCATTGAGTTTTGTGGTAACTTCGATGGTCAGACAAAAACTATGTGATTAAAAATAGATCTAAATAAATGTATAACTTTTATTTGTATAGTTTTTTGGGGTTTTCATTTTTAGGCATCAGCGTAGGACACGGTTCAATCCCCACATTAAAGTAATGAGTAGAAAACTTACGAAAGCGGAACTTAATAGTTTAATACAACAAGTATTTTATGTAAAAAATGTGGCAGCTACATAGAAAGCGGCGCCGTTCTATTTATTCTCTGTTATGTGGGAGTGAAGGTATACAACGAAACAAGAGCAGCCGCGCGAGTCGCTCGCTCCTAAATTTTCAAAATATACCTACTTATGTCACGTAATACTTATCTAGAACACTGACGATACCTACTGCCAACGGGCAGCTAAATTGTGTATAGTCGAAGTCATAATGCACGTTGCCACGACGTCAGGAATATCTATGCAACTTTATGCTCCTAACAATAAGGTTGGTGTATGTACACAATATACATTGGTATATTTGACGTGATGGCTGTATATATATTTATGCCCTCGACTGTATCTGGTCTAGTACAATCTGGTATTATGGAAAATTTGTTCGAGGACTCGCGGTGGCGGCGCTTGTCGCGGCCGTTTCTACTTTCAGACTAGGAGACTTTGTTTGTTTGTGTTTTGACGCGAACTTTTTGGTAAACTGTGTCTGAACAATACAGGGGGAATTTTGGCCAGTCGTAAAAACTCCTAGTTTCTTATACTTATTCTTTGTTTTAGATCAATTTGGACACTTCACAACTAGAGCCCAGTTTAAAATATTTTGAACATACATATGATAAGTAACTATAATCTATGTTTCATTTGAAGCAAGACTAGAAGGATACTGTATAAATATACGACGAGCAATTCCAGCCAAGATTTGCCTGATATTATTATCGCCCTACTGATAAACATACGACAATACTTTTTGTTGTAAGTAATTAGAACGAAAGAAATGAAGTGCTCGGCACTTGGAAATGTATAGTAGTCGAAAACGAAATGTAAACAGAAATATGTTATAATGAATTCTCTTAAAAAATGTAACCACCCACATCTGCCAACATTCCAGCAGAACTGCGCGCCGCGGGGTTGGCAGCATCCTGTTCGTAGGCGCATTATTTAAAATATACATCACGAAAACTCACAATTTGTCTTATTTCCTTCGCCCTGACATGCCCGTAGCTCGAATAGCTTTGTGTAATTAGTTGTTTAGTACTTACTGAGAAACATGTGGTAAGGTGACCATTTTAATTAATTAAATTTAATATGATGTGACAAACAAGATGGAGCGACGACCTGGTTAAGGTTGCGGGAATGCGTTGGATGCGGATGGCGCAGGACCGATCTGTTTGGCGAGCCTTGGGAGGTCTATGATGATATGATATGGATATTATGATGTGTTGCACTACTTTTTGGCATTCAGATTGCAAGCCACAATCCACATAAAATCATAGAAGATTAACACTGCAAATAATTTTATACTAAGTATGCTTAATAACATTGTGCATTGTAGGTATAATAGGCATAATTGCAAATGACATAAGTACCTATTTACAAACCTTACTGGATTTGATACCATATTAGGTATAATAAGCATAATTGCAAGTACACACACACACAGTACAGTATTTAACTAAGTACATAAATTACTTAGTATGGGCACCTTATCACATCATAAAGAAATCTCAAGCGAATTTGTAAGCACTAGAACTGCTAACTTTGTCGGTGCAGAATTAATACTTATAATTAAGCTTCTAACACCAAATAATGAACATCGAGACGACGACGACACCATTATTATTTGCCGACTTTTAGTGTAACTATCTCTTGCTATCTCTGGTTATCAAAATCTACTCTAACGCTTCTTCCAAGTGAGTGAGCGCTGCCTTATAATCATTGGTGTACCATCGGCCAAAAATATGGTCTAGCACCCTACGGTTGAAATTTATTTGCACGTTATAATACAACGAGGTCGATTTTCCCTTGCAATAATATGATGCCAGTGACTAACTTCACTCAGAAAAGTCAACCTTACAGATATTTAGATTTCACATAAACTTTTGTCAAAACTGGTAGACCACTTTCTTGGGCGACCGTACTAAAAGCGGTGATTCGTTACCGCATCAAGTTATGAAGCTCTTAGTAATAATATAAAATGTACCCTAGCTGTTAGCTCTGCTGTGGTGGCCTAGTGGTTTCACCTATGGCCTCTCAAGCAGAGGATCGTGGGTTTAAACTCGGGCTTGCACCTCTGAGTGTTTCATTTGATTACAAAGAGCTCAACGGTGAAGGAAAACATTGTGAGGAAACCTGCATGTATACACTTAATGTTTTAAATTATTTGGGCACAACCAGTACGTTATTCTTAAACCTAAACATAGTACAATTCACATAAACCAATGAAGCTGCCACCAGTTATTAATACAATTACATAAAAAAAAATATATCATGGGACAATTCACACTAATTTACCTAGTCCCAAAGTAAGCTCAGCAAAGCTTGTGTTATGGGTACTAAGCAACGGATAAACATACTTATTAGAGAGAGAGAGATGTTTATTTACACATATTCGATACACAGGAAATACAGTTGACAGGATAAGATACAAAAAAAAATCATCGAATAGTATAAATTGGGCCCCACTCAGCATAATGTTGCGGCAAACCACAACGCTGTTTTTCAGTGGGACCCATTTAAAAACTAAACACAAAAAAACAAACAACACATTGTGATGACACGAACGCCAGCGCAAAGTGAAGTTCGCAACAATACCTAGATAGGTACAAACCTTAAGTACCTATGTATGGCAACACTTGATCAGTTTAATCGTATCTGAACCATTAAACCGCAACAAATTACGCCAAGGATTATTCTGGCTACTGTAGTGAATTATCAGAAATTTCACTAATTTTGATATTGATGATGACGATTGATATTACATATACGTATAAACAAACAAACGAGAAAATTTGAGCCTAAAAACATAATTGTAAAATTTTGGACGCAGGAATGAGATGTTATCCATCCATAAGGGACACTTGGCGAAGAAATAGAATAGTGTTCACACACTCACTTCCGAATCCGCAGTGGGTCCGCGTGGGAACTACAGTAAGTACCCTGTGAATCCAATACACTGTATCTTCAGTACGCTGTCTATCGGAGTTACAGTGTATTGGATTCACAGGTTACTACAACCCAAAGCCTCTCATTCTGAGAGGCCTGTCGTCTGCTGTGGGACGTATATAGGCTGTCAATGTGTGTCTAACTTAGCTATTTACTAATTTTGGTTGCGTGAAGTGAATTAGACAAGACAGGAGCGGTTCCAGTAATTAACACGTGGTAAGTAGTCCCGCGGCGCCGGGCGACAGGAGCCGCTAGTTGCGCGTGATTTGTGCGCCGCGCGGGCTACAAACTCGTCCGCAGCGCGACACGTGTCTTTTAAAATGCCATTGTGTCTATTATTAGGCGGTTACAAGGCGGCACTTATTCAATAGGCTAAATCAGGCGCGTTGCCGCGGCGCCGCGGCTCGGCCCGGAGGGCTGCGGCCGGAGGAACTCGTTAGCGTTCATCGCGCATCACGAGGATGACAGCTTTAAATGACTCACGTTAGTTACACTAGACATGTATTTTACGGGATATTGACTGCGATTATAATAGAAGGAAGACGAGGCAGAGGAAGGCCAAGAAGACCTATTTTGACCAGGTGAAGGAGAAAGTGGTGTCGTGTCGTATCAGGAAGTCAAACGGCTGGCCGAAGACCGTGCGGAGTTGCGGTTACTCCACCGACAAGAGCTCTTAAATTTAAGAAGAAGACTGTGATTATATTTGATGAGCTCTCGTTATTTTAAGGCAGTTGCATGCACAGTGCCGGGTTAAGCTAGCGCGGGACCTGTAGCAAGTTCTATCAAGAGGCCCTTGGTTTGTTTTAGGTAATCAACACAAAATAGTTGGACATTTTAATGAAAGTACTAGGGGCGTTCAATAAAAAGTGAGAATGAGTATGTTATAAACAACTTTTACTAAATGTAATTTTATTTTTCGACATAGTCACCTTTTAGCATAATAATACACTTAGTATATCTTTTTTCTAAACTTAAAATTCCATTTTTAAAAAAGGTCTCATCTTGAGTACTTAAAAAATCTTGTACTGCAGCGACTACCGCGTCGTCGTCTTCAAATTTCTGGCCTCTCAGGTATTGTTTCAATCTCGGAAATAGGTAGAAATCACTGGGAGCAAGATCTGGTGAATACGGAGGATGCTTAAGGATATCGAACCCAGCATCACGAATTGCAGCCATTGCAACGGCGGACTTGTGTGCCGGGGCATTGTCCTGGTGGAACAG
Organism: Archips crataeganus; assembly: GCA_947859365.1. Classification (NCBI taxonomy): domain Eukaryota; kingdom Metazoa; phylum Arthropoda; class Insecta; order Lepidoptera; family Tortricidae; genus Archips; species Archips crataeganus. Next base: position 23,912,395 of record OX402049.1, on the reverse strand, counting down.
CACAACTTTCGAGAGTTTACCTCGCCGTTTTTCGCGGATCTCATTGCGCAATGTTGCTATTTGTTTGGCGTATAAAGTGCCCGTAATAGTGGCTCCATGCTCGAGATACTCAATCATTAATACCCCTTTACCATTCCAAAAAACAGAGCCCATGACCTTACCGGCAGATGGGCTCACCTTGAATTTCTTCGGAGTTGGGGATGATGGCCTTTTCCATGTCATAGACTGCAGTTTCGTTTCAGGGTCGTAATGATGGAGCCATGTTTCGTCCATTGTTATAAATCGCGCCAAAAAAAGTTCCCGGTCTTGCTGCATCAGGTTCAAAGCTTCTTGACAAATCTCTAGTCTAGTTTGTTTTTGCGTGTCAGTAAGCATTCTTGGTACCCAACGCGCAGATACCTTTTTCATACCCAAGTGTTCATGTAAAATATTATGCATGCTCCCCGTTGAAATCTTTACATTTTCAGCAATAAAACGAACTGTGACACGACGATCCGCCAAAACTGAGTTTTCGACTTTTTTCACAATTTCTTCAGTTACTGCTGTAGTAGGGCGTCCGGAGCGGGGGTCGTCCATTGTCGATGTTCTTCCACATCTAAGTTCGGCGCACCAACGTGCGACTGTCGAATACGGAGGAGCATTAGACCCTAAAGTGTCCCGCAAATCTAAATTGACTTGGTCCGTAGAAAAATTTTTCAAACACAAGTATTTGATAACGGCGCGCAGTTAAATTTTCTCCATTTTCACTATCGTACTCAATAGCATTGCAAAGAAATTACCGTATATTTTTTTAAACAAAAGACAGTTAATTTTTTTTTCATAGCAATCAGCTAGATAGATTAGCTTTACCGGCCAGTATTTAATTTCGTAATATTAAAAGAGTTTGCATCTCATTCTCACTTTATATTGAACGCCCCTCGTATTTTCTTTGAAGTTATATTTGCGGCTACATTGATTTGAGAAATATTTTCACACTTAAATCTAAATATTTTTTATTGGTCAGAAAACGTTGGTGCGCGGGGCGCCCTTATGCGTGGGGCCCGTAGCATTTTGATACTCCTAGATACGTGGCTAATCCGTCACTGTGGATGCATTATGATCACAGAGCGGTAAGGTAGAGTCCACCCGTATTCGTGATGCGTGCAACTGCGTTAAAATATCGGGATTTAAAGTCCCATTGGAAATATGTTATTTAAAGAAATGTAGCCATAAACTTGACAATATATTTCTCACCGCATTAGCTCAAAAAGGCTGTCTTGCTCCTTCGAAATGGGTCATACACGCCGTAAGAATAAAAGTAGTCTTTCCCGTGGACATAATTATCAACTTTGAGTCACAAAACTTAAGATTTACCTGAATGGGTGAAACACGGTGATGACGATTAAAAAATATTGGCTATATCTAAACTCTTGCCATGTTCACAGGAGAGATGCGAACAAAAAACCGGCCAAGCGCGAGTCGAACTCGCGCACGAAGGGTTCCGTACCATTATCTATAAAAACGGCAAAAAAATCACGTTTGTTGTATGAGAGCCCCCTTCTGAAAAATCTAAGTGCGTAGGTAGATGCATCCATGTAAATAGGTAGAGTGTACCTACCTGTAATCATTACCTCAAAACAAGCATCCAGCTCCCGTCATCTAAATTGTAGTTAATAGGACCTTAACAAAAGGTTTTTCTCGCACGCCCGACATAGATCGAAGACGGAAATAAAACCCTGAAAACTGTATATTCGGGTGCATTCCATCGATGCTGGAAATTAAACAACTGCCGACTGAACTCCCCCCCCCCGTGAATTACGCTAATGGCGCGTTAAACGCTCGTCTGCTGCGGCTGCTTAATTGGCGGCGTCACTTAGCGGCCACTCACAATTTGTCAACTTTTAAACACTGGCACTGGCGTGCTATTAATACGGAGACAAGCGATGCGAGCGAGCCCGCCGGGAATACAACGGATTAAGGGATTATAACAAAACGGAGCGTCTTCTCAGGCTGGTTGGGTCAAAATCAATTAAGTTTTCTCAACTTCATCGAGAAATCAGGAGGCCAGAAGTAAATAAATCTTACTTAGATTGAGGCAATCAAGCTACCTGCCTAAATATATTTCAAGCACTATCTATAAGTACTGAGATGTAAATAAATCCAGTATCCACGGGTAACGCTGCATTTGATGACACGGATATACCTACTCTATGGTGTAATACTTATAATATCAAAATTTTAAACAAAATATAGAACCGCCTTCAAAAACGCCCAAAAAAATATTAAATAAAAATTTAACCGACTATAATGAGCATTATACCTAATATCTTTCTACTAATCTGTTTGAAGTCGGGCCTCAGCACGAGATAGCAGGAGTGGTAGAAGCCCAACAGATAGTAGGTATAATAGGGATAATAGGTAGGTAAGATAAATTACTACTATAAAGTTTGAGGTCCCAGGTTCGGTTCCCGCGTCGGGGCAGATATTTGTATGAAAAACACGAATGTTTGATCTCGGGTCTTGGGTGTTTAATATGTATTTAAGTATGTATCATCTATATAAGTATATTTATCCGTTTCCTAGTACCCATAACACAAGCTTTGCTTACTTTGAGACTAGGTCGATTGGTGTGAATTGTCCCGGGATATTTATTTATTAATTTAATTACTAGGTCCACTCCTGCTGGCTCGAGCTGAGGCCCGACTTCAAACAGATTAGTAGAAAGATATTATAATGCTCATTATAGTCGGTTAAATTTTTATTTAATATTTTTTGGGCGTTTTTGAAGGCGGTTCTATTTTTTGTTTAAAATTTTTTATTTTTGGCTTTTTAGTTGTATTGGTATAAAAAAGATGCGTAGGCGTGGCCAGTAAACGAAGCCCCGCTTCTGTTTACGCTCTGAGGATCGCAAGGTAACTAACGAACTTAACCAGGTTAAACGGGGGTAGTTTGAAGGTATTTTTTTAATGCGGGAAGCTCTGCCCCCCGAGCCCCCCGTTCCAGTAGCGAGGCTTCTATTACTACTCTGAGGGACGCTAGATAAACTGACGAATTTAACCAAGTGAAACGGTAGATGGTTTAACAGATTTTTTATTGCGGGGGGCTCTGCCCCCCGAGCTCCCCTCCCCTCCAAGAGCGGGGCTTTTATTTTCACCCTGAGGGACGCAAGACAGCTAACTAATCTAACCAGGTTAAAAGGGAAGTGATTTTAAGGTATTTTTTATTACGAGGGCTCCGCCCCCCAAGCCCTTCTACTGGTAACGAGGTTTCTATTTCCACTCTGAGGGACGCAAGATAACTGACGAATCAAACCAGGTTAAACAAGGGGTGGTTTGAAGGTGTTTTTTATTATGGGGGGCTCCGCCCTCCGAGCCCCCCTTCCAGTACCAAGGCTTCATTTTCCACTCTGAGGGACGCAAGATAATTAACGAATCTGGTAAGGTAAACGGGACGCGGTTTGACAGTTTTTTTATTGCGGGGGGCTCCGCCCCCCGAGCCCCCCTCCCACCTAGAATCACTTTGAGGAGCGCAAGGTAACTAACGAACCTAACCAGGTTGAACGGGGGATGGTTTGAAAGTATTTTTTATTGCGGGGGCTCCGCCCAACGAGTCCCCCTCCAGGAGCGACGCTTCTGTTTCCACTCTGAGGGACGTAAGATAACTAATGAACCTAACCAGCTCCGCCCCTAACAGGGTTTAAAACAGGTTTGGTTTTAAACAGAGGGTGGTTTGAAGGTGTTTTTTATTACGGGGGGCTCCGCCCCCCGAGCCCCCCTTCCAGTACCAAGGCTTCATTTTCCACTCTGAGGGACGCAAGATAACTAACGAATCTGGTAAGTTAAACGGGAGGCGGTTTGACAGGTTTTTATTTCGGGGGGCTCCGCCCCCCAAGCCCCCCCTCTAATATCACTTTGAAGAGCGCAAGGTAACTAACGAACCTAAACAGGTTAAACGGGGAATGGTTTCAAAGTAATTTTTTTATTGCGGGGGGCTTCGCCCCCCGGGCCCCCCTCCGCTGGCTGGACTTCCATTCCCACTCTACGGGACGCAAGATAACTAACGAACCTAATAAGGTTAAGCGAGAGGTGGTTTGTAGGTATTTTTTATTGCCATACCTACTTACTGTAGTTTAGGTGAATAACTAACACAATTCTTAGGACTGCTTTGGCGAATTAATATTAGTAATAAAACGTAACGTAGGTAATTCGATGTTCTTGTTATCAATATAAGGACGAACAAATATGCTTTAGGATTTTCAACAGTATGCCAAACATTCTTCGCCAAAAAATTTTAGAATGATCAACATTATGCGATACAACAGGCACTCTTTGCTGACTGTACTTTTTGATCCTGGTTACCAAAGTACTCGTCAAGACGAATGAAACGAGCCCAAACTCGATGGGGTTATGTCGTTTTTTTACGGAGTTCTTATGGTCACCTTCCAACTCCATCTTCAGACCCTAGTTACCATCTAGGATCAAAGTACTCGTCAAGACAAATCAAATGAGCTCAAACTCAATGCGGTCATATCCATCAGCTCCATCATCAGATCAGCTCCATGTCATAATTATTTTGCATTGTCATCCAATTCACGCATGTCTGCAAAATTTCAGCTCAATTGGAAACCGGGAAGTGGGTCAAATTTAACTTGCAAGATTTAACCCGTTGAGGAGTTCCGTTGGCCATCTACGGTCTTCTTCATCAGGTCCAGTTTACCAAATGATACTTTCTGAATGCAAATACTTCACTTGATACTAAAAATGCTAAAATCACTATAGGTTTGCCTGTAAAATTTGAAGGTTGCCCTCGATTTCTCTAGGATCCCATGATCAGATCTTAACTTGGTGCCAATGGGACCACCTCAGGAGTATACTGTTTCAAACAAAAAAATAATTTTTAAAATCGGTTCACAATTGAGGGAGTAATCGCGTAACAAACATACAAAAAAAAAAAAAAAAAACACAGACGAATTGATAACCTCCTCTTTTTTTTGAAGTCGGTTAAAAATAGATAAGTACTAGAGGCGTTCAATAAAAAGTGAGAATGAATATGTTATAAACAACTTTTACTAAATGTCATTTTATTTTTCGACATAGTCACCTTTTAGCATATTACACTTAGTATATCTTTTTTCTAAACTTAAAATTCCATTTTTAAAAAAGGTCTCATCTTGAGTACTTAAAAAATCTTGTACTGCAGCGACTACCGCGTCGTCGTCTTCAAATTTCTGGCCTCTCAGGTATTGTTTCAATCTCGGAAATAGGTAGAAATCACTGGGAGCGAGATCTGGTGAATACGGAGGATGCTTAAGGATATCGAACCCAGCATCACGTATTGCAGCCATTGCAACGGCGGACTTGTGTGCCGGGGCATTGTCCTGGTGGAACAGCACAACTTTCGAGAGTTTACCTCGCCATTTTTCGTGGATCTCATTGCGCAATGTTGCTATTTGTTTGGCGTATAATGTGCCCGTAATAGTGGCTCCATGCTCGAGATACTCAATCATTAATACCCCTTTACCATCCCAAAAACAGAGCCCATGACCTTACCGGCAGATGGGCTCACCTTGAATTTCTTCGGAGTTGGAGATGATGGCCTTTTCCATGTCATAGACTGCAGTTTCGTTTCTGGGTCGTAATGATGGAGCCATGTTTCGTCCATTGTTATAAATCGCGCCAAAAAAAGTTCCCGGTCTTGCTGCATCAGGTTCAAAGCTTCTTGACAAATCTCTAGTCTAGTTTGTTTTTGCGTGTCAGTAAGCATTCTTGGTACCCAACGCGCAGATACCTTTTTCATACCCAAGCGTTCATATAAAATATTATGCACGCTCCCCGTTGAAATCTTTACATTTTCAGCAATAAAACGAACTGTGACATGACGATCCGCCAAAACTGAGTTTTCGACTTTTTTCACAATTTCTTCAGTTACTGCTGTAGTAGGGCGTCCGGAGCGGGGGTCGTCCATTGTCGATGTTCTTCCACGTCTAAATTCGGCGCACCAACGTGCGACTGTCGAATACGGAGGAGCATTAGACCCTAAAGTGTTCCTGCAAATCCAAATCCAATCCAAATTGACTTGGTCCGTAGAAAAAATTTTCAAACACAAGTATATTTGATAACGGCGCGCAGTTCAATTTTCTCCATTTTCGCTAATGTACTCAATAGCATTGCAAAGAAATTACCGTATATTTTTTTAAACAAAAGACAGTTACTTTTTTTTTCATAGCAATCAGCTAGATAGATTAGCTTTACCGGCCAGTATTTAATTTCGTAATATTAAAAGAGTTTGCATCTCATTCTCACTTTATATTGAACGCCCCTCGTATATCTAGTAGGTAACAGGTGCGTGATAGGTTTATTAGGTACCTATATATTCCTATTTAAGAGTTATACCTACTCTTGTCGGTGTAGCTGATGAATGGCTCTCCACTTCTCTCTCCTCAAAGCTGCCTCCTTGACCTCCTTATAAGACATGACGGCTTGACGGCTACCTTCTCCTTTATTTGTTTTACATAATCAATAGTTACCTAGTAGTTTTTAAATAAATGTTATTGTGTGCCTTTACAGGGCGCCATGGACTGACGTTAGTCGTACGAATTTATTTTTAAAATGTAAACGACTTTGCAATTAAATAAATATATAAATTCCTATTATGATGGGACTGGGTCAGTTTCATCATAGAAAATGAAATACAAGCTCTTACCTTGCTGCTCCGCTCCCATAATGGAGTCGCCAGTCATTTGTTTTGGTTTTGTTAAGGAACGGTTTTGTGTTCACTCATCATCATCATCATCATTTCAGCCGTAGGACGTCCACTGCTGGACATAGGCCTCCCTCATTGATGCCCAATCATTACGATTGAAAGCGATTTGCATCCACCCTGAACCTGCGGCCTTCACCAAATCGTCCGTCCATCTCGTTGGTCGTCGTTGTGTTCACTGTAGCTTTGAAAATGAACTGATATAGAGTTTGAAATGAGTTAAGTAGTATTTTTATAGTGCTTGTAATAGTTGAGTCTGTATGACACTATTTTCATTTATGGTATATGGAAGTAGAGGTGGGATTCTACATGAAATATACCTACTCGCATTTATGTCGAAAGTGGTAGCGTAATCTTTGCAAAGTAAAAGGTAAAACTGTGTAGTTAATACAACCGTAGTTCATTCATACGGACTTCTGCAAAGTAACACCTGAATATTATCATAGAAAATGCAAGAAAGTCAAAAGTCAAAAGTCAAAACGTTTATTCTGCAAATAGGCCGCAAAGGGCTCTTTTACATGTCACTTTTTTAAACTACCAGCGCTTTCGTAAGGACCATCATTGCCAAGAAGAATGCGCCGCAAGAAACTTGGCAGGAAGTCATCTTTTCAAATTAAAATATAATAAATTACAAACTAAAAAACCATACAAATATAGAATTAAATAAAAAAAAATAATAATTATATAAAAAAACAATACAGGGATGTATTGGGTCCCATAGTTAAAAAAAAAATAAAAAATATAAAAAAGGAAAGACATTTTAAAACCAAATTAAATCAGCCACCGCTTTAAATCGACGGGGTTGTTTATTGCTTAGCGTTTACCTCAATGGCTGGGCCCGCGCGGCTCCTCGGGGAATACTAAGTAACTAATTGAGTGTTGTCGTAACGGCCCGGCGACAACTTCGCGTTTTAGTTCATTGCGTGTTCCACTAGGCAATTACTGTGCGGGGAGCGTCTCAACTGCGCAATGAACACAGAAGTCGCGGTCGGGCCGTGAGCCGGCGACGCTGCGAGCTGATGGCACGCTCACTGCCCGTCCACAACTTCGCGCGACCGGCGGCAGCGGCGAGCGTTTTATCAGCTCATTGCGTGTGCCGGCAGAGAATCACTGTGCGGCGAGTGTCTGAACCGCGCAATGAACGGAGAAAACGCTCGCCGTTGCTGCCGACCGTGCGATGTCGTGGCCGGGCCATCAGTATGCGTGGCGGTGGCGATGAAGACGTAAAGCGGTGCTAGACCAGAACGAGGTGAGGGTGCTGACAATTGGATATGTCACCAGAAAACAAGGTGTTTGCTGAGTTGTAGGGAATTGATTTATTTTAAACATGAAAGTTATGAGGCTTTAGTGAAAACACAGGGTACTTAAGTCTTTGGTCGAGTTAAGCTCGACATGTTTCGGATTAATTCCGCCGTGGTGTGTGCTCCGAGAAGAAGGGCTGCCCTAAGAATTAGTACGAAACATGGCAAGCAAGGCGTGAGTTTTATCCGTTTTTTTAACCATGAAGCAATTATTATTAAGTTGACTTGAAATGAACGATCTGTGTTGGTATTATGATAGAAATAACTGGTGACTGTTGCTACATTTTAATACAATTTTCCCACGGGATCGGACAAAATCTCAAGGGACATGACATGTTACCCGGCGTTTTTTTACACGACGATATAATTTTTGGAAATCATCATACCTACTTACAATTAGTTATTTAGTAAGATTGAAACAACAGTCGCAAGCCGTGTTAGCCTAGTGATTTCACCAATGGCCTCTCAAACAGGGGATCGTGGGTTTAAACACATGCTCGGAATTTTTTTTTTCAGAATTCATGTGCAAAATTACCTACATTTAAAACTTACTACAAGCTTCACGATGAAGGAAAACCTCTTTGAGGAAACGTGCACACGCCTGCGAAGCAATTAAATGCTGCGTGTATATTCCTGCTCCACACTAGACCCGTGTGGGAACTGCATCACAATTAAGTTCTTTGTTCTCTGCGATGTCTCTCTACGATTCTGAAAATCGGTAGTTCGGTATTAATGTTCTGAAAAGTGGTCAGTGGTCGCAGTGCGCGGGCGCGGGGCGGGAATGTGCGGACAGCGGCGGGATTTATTCGGCGCGCGCGGCGGCGGAATGCGCGCGCCGTGGGAACGCCGGCCGCGGCCACAGCCGGGTATATACCACGATCATACAGGCTTTTATTTATCTTTAGGTGCGTGTTTGGTTAAAATGTTGTACCTACATTTTTGTAGAGTCGAAATATCGTGGCATTATGGTAGGTATTGAAAGTTGGTTCAAAACATCAGAATTTTGCATAAAATGTCCCTGACGTAGGCTTGCGCGGATCAGGGTTAGGTACTTAACTTCGAGTTAACTGCTAAGTAACCGAGGGTTAAGTAGAGTCAAAATGAATGGAACTGTCATCCCTTAATCAGGGTTAACAATTAAATTTTTTAACGCTGAAGTAGCCTTTTGGCATGCTACGATAAAACTGGCCTCGCTGAGCTGCCTGTCTGTCAGCCCTCCCTCTGTCCGGGACGCTGTTAAGGTATCAGAGGTTAACAAAAGTCCATTTGAAAAATTATTCCATTCCCATATTTTCCCAGTGGCATTTTTTCCCGATATTTTATCTTCTGTGGGCATTATTTCTCATAATTATTTTTTTCTATTGGCATTTTTTCTCAATCTTTCTTAATCTCAATGGACACCTGTCCTAGAATACTAGGTAGGTTACTACCTGACTAACCACTCAGGTAGTTTCTTGTGCCGAAGGGAAAAGCGCCCAGAAATAGGAGGTCAGCCGTCGGTTATCAGCTCTAATCGAAAACACTAAATTTTGTACCAAGTTTGATATCAATTACTTATTTAGAGTTAACGAAAGAAAATCCTTTACACTGCCACGAAGCAATTCAGATGTGTAACTATTCATGTGTGTATTTATAGTTCGGTATTGTTTCCAATCGGAAACTCCTGATTTTGACAGTAGAATGCCCAGCGATGGAACGCATACAGACGACTAAAAGTTACTCTATCTTTAACCATGTTACACTATCCTTACTAATATTAGAAATGCGAAAGTAACTCTGTCCGTTAGGTGCGGTCTATTAAATTGCTGAACTGATTTAGATGAAATTTGGTATGGAGATAAGACAGTTTTTATCTCAGAAAATTGCATAATTCCCGTAGGATAGCGGTAAACGAATTCTTTGCAGACAGAGTAGCGGGCAACAGCTAGTAATAAATTAAAGATAAAACAGTTTACGACTTATAATGCACAAACAAATACACACAATTACAAGAGTAAGCGACTCACAATCAGCTTAGCCTGTGCCTTGCAGACTAAAGTCTCTCAGCAAACAGACGCTGTTTTTCATTCACCCCCATAAAACATCTCAGTTCACACGCACACATAAAAACGTGACAAACAGACATGAAAGGAACATGAATCATGAAAAACATTGCCACTTATTTAATTAGCCGGAGTTGGTAGAGTTACACGTTATATTTTCCGCTAGCTGAGCGTACTTTGCCACCGCGATTGTAATGTGTGACACACGGTTATGATAACAAATAGCTCTTTTTCTATTAGTGTTCTGAAATGCAAAGTTTACGAGGTGGCAGCATGACAGTAACGACCGTGTGTGTCCCAACAGCGGTCGGGCGCGGCCCCGCCCCGCAGGCGCTTTTTGCGGGAGCAGCGTCAGGTTGCGCTGACGCCGTCACGCTAATCGGCGCGCCGCTAATGAGCTGCGGCTAATGACGACCGCGGCGACATCAAGCGACAAACCGACGGGGCTCCTAATGGGATTATGTGAGGTTCCGTCTCATGGTTGCGTGGCTTACAGTCAGGAGCAGTGCACAATATCTGGGAATCGCGAGGCAGACTTTTAAACTACATTGAATGAACGGTTCGGTGCTCACAATGTTATACAAACGACTCTACTGCCAAGTTAATAAAGGGGTATGTAGATCATTTTGAACACCACCACCGCTCATCCACTTCTTCCGCTGAGAGTCTCTAGTTCAGTAAATTTGCAAATTATTTTAGACACAGACTAGCCTTTACCCGTGGTTGCGCCCGCGTGAACCATTAGGCCTGTGCAGTTGAATTTCAACCGTTGATCCGTCGTATGAAAAGCAGCCGTGCGAAATTTCATGTCACTAGTGTACAGTCAAGTGTAAAAATATGGGTGCACACAACTTACTCATAAATATGTCCCATAGCTCTTATGTCGTCAAATTAAGGTATAGGTATATAACGATGGGAGGATTAAATCGATACTTATTTTTGCACTTGACCGTACCTACTACATCCCAATCCCGTGGGAATATCCTAGATAAAAGTAGAGATCATTCCAGAGATTCATCTTAGGTATAATATTTTTTATCCAAATCCGTCCAGCTGAAACACACATAACGGCACTTTCACAGGCAGGCAGGATACCGCAAACCGAATGCTCGTGTGAATGTTACTACAGTAGCACGTATGCTACTAAACGGGATCCTGCAAAAAACCGAACCCGCAAAAAACGGGACGTTGCCCGTGTGAAAGTGCCGTAACACACACACTTACGTAGGTATTAACATTAAGTATTACGTAAGTTCGTGTTATTGTTATTAGAGCTTTTACCTAATCAATGCTCAACAGTCCTCGTATCTAATTGAGTAGGTAAGTACGTGTTTAGAGTGGGTTGCACCAAGTTACGACATTGGGTGGTGAGCGCGCCGCCACCTGCGCCCGCTAATGACGTCAGCGGCGGCGGCTCGTTAGCGCATGTGGCCGCAACGTGCACCCGCGCCGGCGCACCTCCGACATCAATGGGGCCGCGGGGGGATGCTTCCTGGTCCGCTGAAATACGCCATAACCATTAGGGGTGAAATGACGGAAATTTAAGGAAGCTTGAAGCGTCGACTAACAAGTCGACTAAAATTCAGTGGTAGGTATATTTATTCTTCAATCTATAAAACGATCAGAAAAGCATCAAGTACCAGCCCTTCGACCTAGAAAGATAATTTTGTAATAAACCCAACCCTACATCGCGACGGATTAGTTTGTTGAAATGGCAATGGGCAGGCCATATAGCGCACAGAACAGATAGCTGTTAAGGCCGAAGAATGGAGACCACGGACTGGGAAGCGTAGTGTGGGACTTCCACCAACGAGATGGACAGATGATCTGATAAAGGCCGCCGGTTCAAGATGGATGAAACACGCTTCCAATCGTAATGATTGGATATCAACGAGGAAGGCTTATTACCTATGTCCAGCAGTGGACATCCTACGGCTGACATGATGACGATGATACCTCCTAATACAAAGGGACAGTTCACTAGCTGGTGTTGCAATCCCATGTGTCACCGTGCTTCGGTACCGGGTTGGCGGCTATATCTCAATCTACGGCAGCGATCGGTATTGTTCGGCGCTCTTCGCCGCGCGTTAATTTGCGCGGCCGAGATAAGCGCCCGCGCAGATCGTATATCAGTGTCGCCGACAGGGCTGGCACAAGGATATAAGTTATTCGTCATAATAATGATGGAGACATATTTCACTAAGGTAAATAGATATATGAAAGTAAACAATTGATTGAATCAGGCGCCATTTTGCAGGGATCCTGATCCATGAACTAAAACCAACTTTTTATTTTGCTCTACCTTGCTATGTTATATGTGTGTCACAGACGTTGCCATGTTGCATGTGGGGTTGTGGAATAGGTAATCTAAAGTGTTTACCACTGCCAGCGCATATAAGTATTTGTATCTATTGTCTATATCAGAGAAAAGATAGTGCAATGAATGATCTATACTTTTTCGACCTTTAATCTCGGAAAGTGCAGAAAATAGGCGTCTACCCTTTACATTATTCATTACCCCTCGATATACTTGATTGAACCTCTATCGGAGTAGGTAAATACTGCAGGTTTGGAATCAGTATTCGTGTGTAAGAGGGTTTAGGTAAGTACTTTTTTTCTTTTTAGGCACACAGCTTTAATATTTTCCGTTACATCGTTATGCACATGACATGTGGTTGATGTTTTTGGTAGGCTAGGAAAGCTAAAATTAATTGAAACTTTAGAGCTGCCCTCTTGAAGGATGTCTCAAGAAGCATTTTGTCTTTCTTTCAAGCTGACTAGATGTTATCAGGTCGCTGAAACGACAGCCCTGCGGCGCGAGATCGCGCGATACCGCGGATTAACACGTCGCGACCACGACCTCCGTCACCTTCAGCATCGTCTCTGAGTGCGGTGGGAAAAAGCAACCAAAGTCTTTAGCCCCATGCTAAGGCGAACGTAGCAGCGTAGCGCCCCGTAGCCGCGTAGCACTCCGTAGCAGCCGCCTTGAACACGTACGCAATAGAAACAATGAACGCTTCAATTGATACAGGCAAGCGTGCCGTACTTATGTTGATATTATATCATGTTTTTTGCTACCAGAAAAACATAAATTAAGTATATCAGATCTCATGAACATTACCTCATTTACATTTATCGATAATACGGCTCGGTGTTCTCGGACGTCGTAATTTCTGCTGCGCGCCGCAGATCAATTAAGTACCGACAATGTACCATTAAGGCAGAACAATGGCCTCTTTATCGCATAATCTATATCTAGCGGGGACAAAGCGGGCCGCGGGGACCCGCGGGGCGCGGGGGGGAGTGGGCGGGGCGCGCAGCCTGCAGCCGCGCACCGGACTGCAGCGGGAAATGCGCTCTAAGTGCACGCGCGCTCGGCCACGATTGCACTACGACGCTGCGGATTCCCGATCGCCTCAACTCAACGTTGCACTTTCTCAGTATATTGTGTAAGCCCGCCTCCCCGAGATTAAATCAGTCGCAAAGCTCACCTCACTGCGCTTATATAGACAAAAAGTTCCCTCCTAGTCGGTAAGCAGGTGACATTATCAAGAGCTAAATTGTTTATGAAAATACTTAATTTCGCCATTACGGCGCTCTCTTATTCCAATTACGCTCATGACAGAATCTCAAGAATGGCGGTAATAAAACGGGCCCTCACAGTAAATCAAATTGTCACAAGCAATTTCGCCCGCGCGCCTCCCCCCCCGTGGGTGGCTCCCCCCGCGGCTCTCACTTCATTTCGCGAATAAATTCATCACGGCGCGCCCTCGCGACCTCCGTCACACGCCGCCCCTACAGCTCAGACAGCTCAGCTAGAGCTATACCTAGCTATAACTATAGGGGCTGTATTGTGCGACACGGCCAACGCGACGCCATTGTTCGGGGACGAATTGCGTCGCCGAAGAGAAATAGAAACCCCAAACATTGCATCCGAAATCGACCTATAAATACTTCCATAGATAAGACACATACTTGACATGTTTATTGTTCATGGATACAATCGCCGTGGCGTGGCGTCCACAATAGAGTGCTAAAATTTGAGTTGTATGCTGTAGGTACGTAAGTGATTTGAGTAGGTAAGCTAATATTGTGATTGACCAAACCCGGGCTATAATCTGTCTATCTTCTAATGTGCATAACTCCTAGGGGTCTTTATTAGACTATTCATTACTTTCTTGGCCTTTAGCATTAATGTAATCAAAAGTTAACTGTCTTGATTAGCTTATTGATTTAGGTGAACTGAAACAATAATCTATAGATCTAAGGATCGTCTTTTACACCACACCACTAAAAAGTACGATTCGAAAGTGGTAAAAAATGTATAGTATGTGTATTGCTGCAAATTTACAGCATTAATTTAAAACAAAAGCAATTTGAGCATGTATTTTTCTATTGCTCTATTATTACTCTAAAAATGCGATTTCAAATATCGGCTCCCAGATCAGATTTCAAAGGCTTAAACAAGAAAACAAAAAGTTCATTTTACCTACCTAATTTCTATCGTTCTCGTCAGGAATAACAACTGCTATCGATTCCGAAACACTGTCTATTTAGGTAGGTAAACATTAACCAAAAGCCGGCGCTGGCGCGTCCCGATCCGTTCAACAACATTCTAAAATTTAAAGAGCAACCGTGTAGTCGTTTTGGGCTTATACCACCAAATTCTTCCAAAGCAATTGGGCACAGTATTAGCTGCTGTTTACAGAAATAGACTCTGTATTTGTGTAGCAATTAATCTAGCTGGTAGCGAGTGTTAAGTGGCTTATGGCGGCGCGGGGAGGGGGCTGTGTTTGGAGAGGAGTTAGCAGCTTTCAGCGTGTGTTTGTTTTGTCAACTGCGCGACTCGTCAGGCGTCGGCGCCTGCGCCGCTATGACCGCGCAACTAGGGCTGTTAAATGAGAAAAGATACGTTTTATTTTAACTTAAACATTAGATACTTAGATTGTACAACAAGAGCATAAAACGAGAAAAAAATATATTAGGGGAACAATCTTACACAAATCGACCTAGTCCCAAACTAAGCAAAGCTTGTACTATGGGTACTAGACGACGATAAACATACTTATATAGATAAATAAATACTTAAATACATAGAAAACATCCATAACTCAGGAACAAATATTCGTGCTCATCACACAAATAAATGCCCTTACCGGGATTTGAACCCAGGACCTCTTGCTTCGTAGGCAGGGTCACTACCAACTAGGCTAAAGAGGTCGAGCCATTTTAACCGAGACGTTCATCTAGACATCCGAGCCGGTACGTACGAGTTTTATTTTGTAAAGGACGCGGGTGAGCTAAGTAATTGTTTCAGTTCATTTTACATTCTGCTTTTCACTTCGATTGCAAGAAAAATAAACAGCAACATTTTAAATTAAATTTACAAGCTCTTATTTTTCATGCATTGTAATTTCTATAGATTTGTCTAGTTTTATCAATTTCGTATATAAAACACGAGTTTTATAAAAAAAATAAACTCATAAATTTAATTTAATTTCTAGCTACTGATTGTGCCTGTTTGCGGCAATCGCCTTGGTGTTAGACGAAGATATTACTTTATGCACAAGAGCATAAAAAGCTATTTTATGCAGCATTCTCTCGACATAAAGAACAACTTTACGAGCATGAGAAGTAAAAAAGAATTAGTCCGACATCGGCCCCTCGGCAGCCCTGCGCGCGCAGGCGCACGGTAATCCCGACACAGCATGTGCGCGGGCGCGGGTTAAGCCGCGGCTTAGCACTCGCGGCGCAGAGCCGGGGTCAGGGGGCGGGAGTCACGTTCAGGACAACAACGTGACACCGGGGGACCCATCGAGCGGCTCAACTCAAAGGTATTCGGGTGACTATTTGTAGTACCGATGGAAATAGAGTGATTGTTTTCACATAGCAAGTATATTTTTGTCACCAGGGTATCAAGAGTCCGATGGACATGGGTCACGGGTCACGACCGGTCCTGCGGCGCCTCAGTTTCGACATCTGTTGACGATGATGATGATATTATCCTCTATGTTGTTGTTGTCCTTTTTAACAAAATATCAATTTAAGTATTCTTCGGATGTAGAGTAATTTTCATCTTACCGTCTCGTATTCGTCTTACTTTTGAATGAACTGAGTTTTTTCAACAAAAACAAATTAGCTGAAAGTTTTGTATCTTGAAACGTATTAGTTATTCCGACAATAGTTATAAATTATATTTTTTTATCACACACAAATTACAATCTGTGCTTCTAGAAAAGAATCTAAGATGGTAGAAAGAGATGGTAGATGGTAGAGCCCTGTGGTAAGTCAGCGAAGTCAAACTACTTACCAATGGTATACTACTTTAATACGAACTATATACATTATGGAGGGACCTAGATGTTTTTGACGTGCGATTGTAAGACCTCACGTTCAATTCATTAGGCGTGAGTACAGCAAAGCAGGAGAGACCTTTACCCAGCAGTGAGATGAACAATAAGATAATATAAAGTTAGAGTTTTTCTGGGCACAAATTGATCTAACTCTCATTTCAGAGAAAACACATTTGATTGATTTTGCGAATATCAACACATTTGATTGATTTGGGCGTTGGCTCCGCCGCCCAAGTAGGCAGGTGCTATAAAATTAAAATGATAAGTGTTCGTGCTGACACAAATGCGTCGATAAGCACCGACCACAAGCATTTGCTATAACGATGCGCCATTAAATATATTTATCTAGTCCTTCTTTTAACAACCGCTTATCCTGAAGGTTGAATTATTGCTTTTATGAGTGTCGCTGTAGCAACGCGCTACACGGCTCGCGGCGCGGCGATAGCGACCGCGGCCTGGCATTTTAATCAGTATAGCACCAGTTGAAAATTCATACGATAAAAGTTAATTACCTTTAAATAGCTTTGAATGACATAAATGGCTGTAGTACGAGCATACTGAGGCGTTATGGACGAGATAACCTCGGACTACATGTTTGAAACTAACGTGCCTAGCGCAGGTACAATTACAGTGGGTATATTCACCGGCAATTTATAACACCTATTACTTATGCATTTCTAACGTTAGGAGCTACATGCTGCCTCCGTTACTGATGCAATTATGTTCAGAAGATTTCCACGAAGTCAATTTGAACATCTCTCGACTAACGTTAATATCATGCAACAATTATCAACAGTTTTAATGACTATTTATGGCAAGTAGGCAATGGATATTTATCCATTAGGTATACTTACTTATAAACAGATAATCGAAGAGTTACTAACAGGAAACGTTAGAATTCTTAAACATGTCTGTCCCGACTGGGGTCGAACTCAAGAACCCAAGCTTTCTAGTCAGCTTTTCTACAGCTGGGCTATACGGTCTTCAATAAGGTAGATACATTATTCCTGAAACATTTCCTCAGAGCGTGCGTTAGCAACGTTTTAAAATGACAACCGAGAATGTTACTACTTAGTAATTAATGTGGCAATACAATAGCCATTTAAGCGCACTTTATGAAGACATCTGAACTATAATAAAGAGAGTAATAAAGCGACCTGGAACCTTGTGTGTACAGAAATAATAACAAAGAGAGCAGCGCGGCCGCCGGCATAAATCTCCTTACAAAACGAAGTGCGACCATTGACAACGCGCTATTAATACCGCCACCTTGCGCGCGCGCCGCGTACTGCGCCGCTGCACCGCTTAGCGCAAGACCATCGTTCATGCTTTTCATTCTTTCAACTTAAAAGTAGTTGTTTTACGTCCATGTGAAATTAAACAAATAAAAAATGCTTTCAAGCAAACGCTGCAGCTGTGAAATAGGTACAATGCAATAACACTTTGTAGTGAGTACACCACGTAGTAAACAGTTTAGTTTTAGAGCAATAGTAAGTTATTATTATTATTAGCCTGACGACCTATTTAGACGACCAGATGGCCTAGTGGTTAGAGAACCTGACTATGAAGCTTGAGGTCCCGGGTTCGATTCCCGTGTCGGGGCAGATATTTGTATGAAAAATACGAATGTTTGTTCTCGGGTCTTGGGTGTTTAATATGTATTTAAGTATCTATTTATCTATCTATATAAGTATGTTTATCCGTTGCCTAGTACCCATAACACAAGCTTTGCCTAGCTTACTTTGGGACTAGGTCAATTGGTGTGAATTGTCCCGCGATATTTATTTATTTCACGACCGCTTTAGCCTAGTTGGTAGTAACCCTGCCTACGAAGCAGAGGTCCTGGGTTCAAATCCCGGTAAGGGCATTTATTTGTGTGATGAGCACGAATATTTGTTCCTGAGTTATGGACGTTTTCTATGTATTTAATTATTTATTTATCTGTATAAGTATGTTTATCGTCGTCTAGTACCCATAGTACAAGCTTTGCTTAGTCTATACATATAATAAATCTGTAACAAGTCGGTGTCTGTTAGGTGTCTGTACATTGAAGATATTTGAGAAAAATTGTCACTAGGGCTATTTATTAGCGCAATAGAACCCAAAACAATGATTTTTAGAATTATTGTCTGTTTGTCTGTGCGTTTGTGCGCGCTAATCTCAGAAACGGCTTAACCTAGAAGGATGCGGTTTTCACTGATATGTTGGTATTTTCTTGGATTAACATTTAGTGTTTGTTTCATTTCAATCGGTTCACAAATAAGAAAGATACGTCTATTTTAAGAATTTATCGAACAGGTTTTTTGTTTGAACGCGCTAATCTCAGGAACTACTGCTCCGATTTGAAAAATTCTTTCAGTGTTAGATAGCACATTTATCGAGGAAGGCTATAGGCTATATATCATCACGCTAACACCAATAGGAGCGGAGCGGAGCGGAAGAATGTTTCCAAATCGGGGGTTTTGGAAATAAAACGTCTATATCTCGGGAACTACTGCTCCGATTTGGAAAATTCTTTCAGTGTTAGATAGCCCAGTTAGATAGGGCGGGTTGGGAGCGGTTGGGGGGCGGGTTGAGAGCGGGTTGGGGGCGGCTTGAGAGCGGGTTGGGGGCGGGTTGGGAGCGGGTGGGTGGGCGAGTAGGGAGCGGGTTTGGGGCGGGTTGGTAGCGGGTTGGGGGCGGGTTGCGAGCGGGTTGGGAGTGGGTTGGGGCGGGTTAGGAGCGGGTTGGGAGCGGGTTGGAGGTGAGTTGGGAGCGGGTTGGGGGCGGGTAAGGAGCGGGTTGGGGGCGGGTTGAGAGCGAGTTGGGGGCGGGTTGGGAGTGGGTTGGGGGCGGGTTAGGAGCGGGTTGGGGGTGGGCTGGGAGCGGGTTGGGGGCGGGTTGAGAGCGGGTTGGGGGCGGGTGGGGGGTGAGTTGAGAGCGGGTTGGGAGCGGGTTGGGGGCGGGTTGAGAGCGGGTTGGGGCGGATTGGGAGCGGGTTGGTTTATTATGAAGTTTCACTTCTTCCGCAAGGATCTAAGGAGAGCCATAATTGATGAAAAAGCAAATTGGATAAAAAAATAAGCTGCCCAAATTACTAATTCCACGCGGACGGAGTCGCGGGCAAAAGCTAGTTTGAGACTATGTCGATTTGTGTAAGATTGTCCCCTAATATTTAATATTTAATATTTATTTATTTATTTATTTATTCTGTCCCCCTGCTGAGCAAAGGCCTCCCCCAACATTTCCACTGCTCTCTGTCCGCTGCCAACAAGAGCCAGTCCTCCAAGAAGAAATCCAGTTCATCCCGCCATCGCCGACTGGGTCTGTCAGGTCGCCTTTTCGAGTTGTTGGGTTCCTACATTACGAAATTTTACAAAGTAAGCAATGGACGGCTTTATCGCTATTTGTCACCTCTCTTACTATGACATAAGACTGAAGGTGCCATGTATTGGGTCAGTGTCGAGCACAGGGACGTTTACCTTATAGCTCGAGAGAGAAATGGTTTCGCTCTACGAGTATGTAATAACAAACCAACCTACACTAACAACTAGAAAGATAGAAAATTAAAATACTGGAGTTAGTCTTTTTGTTTTATTACCTAATCATAATTTAGGTTAGGTAATTTGAAAATTGCATTTTTCAATAATCCACCTACATTTTTATTATCACCGCGGTACAAAATAATCGTTTTTCCTGTTAGATATAATTACTTAATGTATTATTGGATTGTTTCAAAACTGATGTGTTCTCAAACAGGTTTTCATATTTTTTCCACTCTGCCTTCACTCTACCTGACGGGAACACCACTCGCCAGAGTGCAAAAATTTAAATATCTGGGCCACTGGGTCACCGAGGACCTCAATGATAATTGTGATATTGAGCGGGAGCGCAGAGCGCTGTCCGTCCGGTGCAATATGTTGGCTCGTAGGTTTGCAAGGTGTACTGAGGAAGTAAAGATAACATTATTTAAAGCTTTTTGTCAATCCTTCTACACATGCAGCCTATGGGTCAGCTATACAAAGCGGACGTGCAGCGCACTGAGGGTGCAATACAATAATGCGTTCCGGGTGCTGATGGGGTTGGGGCGACGCTGCAGTGCGTCTGGCATGTTCGCCGCGGCGCGTGTGGACGGTTTTCACGCTATCATGCGCAAGCGCTGCGCCGCGGCGATGCAGCGTGTGCGCTCCAGCCCCAACAGCATCCTATCCACGGTGCATCGGTGGGATAGCCCACTGATAAAACACTGGCTGAGCTTACATGCACCGTAGAATAGATGTACCTTTATAAAATTTATGATGATGTGTCAATGATAGAATTTAGATATAAATATTACTAACCCTTAGTATATAAAATTAATGTATTTACTAACACAAACTATGGATTTTTGTCTGAAAATAAAATTATTATTCTCTTTATTTATATTTTTTTTCTTAGGTTAGATTTTTACAATAATTATACAAAAAGTAAAATATAAAACTATACATACAAATCATAAAATCATTATAAAAACCTAACCTAGGGTGCCACCGGCAGCGAGGCGGGGCCTAAGCTATCGGTGGTTAGGGCGACAGAGAGAGGAACCTCCTGACTATCCGCGCAGTGTCCAGGAGTACCGCCTTCTGTATCTGACCCTTGATCCAGCCATCTAGCGAGAGTCTCTTGAGGTGTTGGTCGAGACTCTTCGCTATCAGCCCGTTCGCAGAAACGACTATCAGGACAATGATCGTCGAATCAACATCCCACATGGCGGTTATCTCGTGAGCTAGGTCAAGGTACTTGCTGGCTTTGTCCTTCTCAGCTTTCACGAGGTTCTCGTCATGGGGGATGGTGATGTCGACGAGCACTGCCTGGCGTTTCGATCGATCTGTCAGCACGATATCAGGCCTATTGGCTATAATAGTCCTGTCCGTGATAACAGACCGATCCCAATAGAGCGTGGCACGACCATTTTCGAGAACTGGCGCAGGTATATACTTATAGTAAGGCACTTCAAAGTCCACAAGGCCGTATAGAAGAGCAAGTTGCTGGTGAATAATTCTGGCTACAAGGTTATGTCTGTGCAAGTACTCACCGTTAGCAAGATGACCACAACCGGAAATAATATGCCTGAGTGACTCCCCGGGACGGCGGCATGCCCGACAAATGTCGACCGTACCGTCCTTCAGGATATACCTCCGGTAGTTGTTCGTCATGATAACTTCATCCGCAATTGCACAGACAAAACCTTCGGTTTCCCCGAAGAGATCCCCGAAACGTAGCCAGTTCACCGACGCGAGCAGATCTACATCTGGCCCTGTGAGTGCCTTGTAGAACCGCCCATGTAGCTCCTTGCTCTTCCATACCGCCTTGCGGTCCTCGATGCTCATTACTTTAAGTCGGCGCCAGTTCTCGTTTGCCAAGGAAAGCGGGGTGAAGTTTTTGTCTACTGCTACTACGTCGCGATGCACCCCACACTCGTTGTTTAGGAAATAATCCCTGAGATTATACACCTCGCGGTTGTGGAGGTCTTTGGCATTTAAAAAGCCACGACCTCCATACTTCCGCGAGATGTACAGTCTCATAACAGACGAGCGCGGGTGAAGCAAACGGTGCGCAGTGAGCAGTACACGAACTCTTCGATCCAAGGTATCCAACTCAGTCTGAGTCCACCTTAGTATGCCAAAGGAGTAAGTAAGCAAGGGCATTACCCAGGCGTTGAAGGCGCGCATCTTGTTGCCGCCCGACAAAAGACTATTAAGTACTTTTGTCAGACGACAGAAGAAGCGCTCCTTCACCGTCTGCTTTACGACCTCACTCTCAATACCCAATGACTGTGACATACCAAGATACTTATAGGTTTCTGCTTCGGAAATAGATCTGAGGGACATTGTATCAGAAAGCTGCAAATTTGTTGAATTTACAACTTTCCCCCGCTGTACATGCATAACTGCACACTTATCGACACCAAATTCCATGTTGATGGCGCTACTGAAAACTTCTGTTGTTTTCAGTAGCTCCAACAGGTCATGTTTATTTGGTGCAAATAGCTTAAGGTCATCCATATAGAGCAGATGAGAAATGACCTCACCCCCTCTTCGAAGCCGGCAGCCTAGCCCTGAATCCTTCAGCAGGGTGCTGAGCGGATTCAGCGCTAGGCAGAACCACATAGGACTCAGGCTGTCACCCTGGAAGATCCCTCGCTCAATCTTGATAGAGTCCTGTGGGCCAGAGGGGCCGTCTCCTTCCCCCGGTTGACGAAGGACTGTGGTCCACTGACCCATGCAAGCGCCTAAGAAAGATCTCAGGACTGCATCAATTTTATACAGTTCTAAGACCCTCACCAGCCATGAATGGGGCACCGAATCATAGGCCTTCTTGTAGTCAATCCAGGCGACCGAGAGAGCCCCTTTGTTCCGCCGGACTCGTTGACAAATGGTCATGTCTATGAGGAGGAGCTCTTTAGTACCACGAGACCCAACCCTACATCCATTTTGAGCAGGGGCCAAAACGTTGTTGGCAACAATGTGCGTGTTAATTTTTGCTCTCAAAATGGATGTTAGGAGCTTGTACAGCGTAGGCAAGCACGTGATGGGTCTGTAATTTTTCGCTTCTGTGGTACTACCGGACTTATAGAGCAGGGAGGTAATACCAGTTGTAAAGAAAGATGGTAGGGATCCGAGCTCAAGGGCTTGCTGGAACTGTGCTGCCAAACGCTGGTGTGAGCATCGAAACCATTTCAGCCAGAAGTTGTGTAATCCATCCGGCCCAGGACTTTTCCAGTTCGGAGCCGACCGGATGGCACAACTAACGTCATCGGGGCTAATGGTAACAGGCCCCATAGGTTCGATGGACTCGCACTCACGTTCGACAACACCTATCCATTCACCCTCGGTGTGCTCAACAGGTACCGACCAGATATTACGCCAAAAGTCAATCATGGCAGTAGCATCCGGCCGCCGTTCGTCGGGCACACGAAGATCGTCTCCCTCCCACTTTCGGTATACCTTCCTTTGGTCGCTCTGGAAAAGGCGATTCTGCTGGTATCGGTCCACACGCTTCCTGTAGCGGCGAATACGGCTTGCCCATGCATAGACTTTCTGCTTCAGAAAGTCGATACGTTCCGTTACACAGGCCATATAGTTGCAGGGCCTGATGTCAGTCCCCACAAAGGCCTGGGCCACGAAGCGCATTACTCGGGGGCGGTTGTTGCCCCCCCTGAAGCAGATCAGCTTTGCAATGAGAGTCCTGAACGTATTGATACGCCGCTCAATCCGCACTTGCCATGCAGGGACACCCCCGGTGGTCCTAGGTGCTCGGTCAGCGTCCGGAAACTTGACGCGAGCAACACGGCACGCCGCGATGGCCCCACAGTACATGATTGAGTGAGTATCAACTAAGTCTTCACTAGCCCGTAAATACGGGTCTAGCAAATCATTCAGGGCTCCCACTAACGCTAGATTGCGTCTATTCAACGGCAAGCGAGGTAATCGTGGCCTAGGATTACCCGTGGAGCGATACTGCGTAATCGCCTCCTCCAAAACCCTCCTCAGTTGCTCATTGGCCTGGGTACTTACACTCTGATTCGCACAGACCTCTTCCTCGACACTGGGATCGACCCGCGGTACCCCCGGTGCCAGATCGGGTGCGGGCACCGGAGTCGGCGACGTAGCGGGCGGATCCCGCGTCGAGAAAGAGGCCGCGCGAACAGAAAGTGCTTCCAGGCGTAGCCGATCAAGTGTGGCGTCATCCAATCGTTTGTGTCGCTGGATGACTCGCACCTGATCCGACAGACGTTGCGCAGACACGGTGATGGCGGGTTCAAGGGCCTGGAACAGAGGAAGCATCCGGACACGATACGCGGACAAATTGGTTCCCCCCTCTGTAGCCCCAAAGTACGCTCGCATGCAGTTCTCATTCATTTGTTGAGTCCATCGCATGCGGCGCACTACACCACCGACAGCGGGAGCCGTAGGCGGGGCGGAGTGCCCCGTAGGCCCCAAGCGTGCCAGCAGCGGTGGTCGTCCTCGTCGCGCAGGTGGTCGTGGCGCCGGGGACGGCGGCCCGCGCTCGTCGCTCGACTCGCTGGTGTCGGGCGCTGTGGCGAATTCGTCGCCCGACGACGATGGCGAGGAGCTGGATGGCGCGGGCGGAGATGGTGGGCGTGCGCGTTGTGCCGCTTGTGAACGTGTCCTCGTTATCATATTATTATACAAATATTTGTTTCCATTTCTTATATTTTCGCCTTTGACAGCTGGTTGTCATGCTTGTGAAAGGTATAAAATGTTTAGAAAGGCGTCGAAAACATTAAAAACAAATTTATAAAATATGATAAAAATTTGACACGTGTGTCGCGTGACAGCGGTTTTTTTTTTTTTTTTTTTTTTTTTTATTATTATTATTATTATTAAAAATGATAGTAGGTAAGTTTGCTGAATAAATCACCTATTTTAGGGTAGGTAGGTACAACTTTTTTTGCTATCTTCCAGATCTCAAATACAGTGGATTTATAAATGTAGGTTCTTAAAATTATACACCTAAGTACAAAATATTAGGCAGATGTTGTTGATGTTGTTTTAGGGTTCCGTAGCCAAATGGCAAAAAACGGAACCCTTATGGATTCGTCATGACTGTCTGTCTGTCCGTCCGTATGTCACAGCCACTTTTTTCCGAAACTATAAGATATGCTGTTGAAACTTGGTAAGTAGAGATGTATTCTGTGAACGGCATTAAGATTTTCACACAAAAATAGAAAAAATAAAACAATACCTAAATTTTGGGGGTTCCCCATACTTAGAATTGAAACTCAAAATTTTTTTTTTCATCAAGCCCATACGTGTGGGGATCTATGGATAGGTCTTCAAAGATGATATGGAGGTTTCTAATATCATTTTTTCTAAACTGAATAGTTTGCGCGAGAGACACTTCCAATTCCAAAGTGGTAAAATGTGTGTCCCCGCCCCCCTGTAACTTCTAAAATAAGAGAATGATAAAACCAAAAATAATATATGATGTACCTCCATTACCATGTAAACTTCCACCGAAAATTGGTTTGAACGAGATCTAGTAAGTAGTTTTTTTTAATACGTCATAAATCGTAAACCGCAATTTTTTATAGAGAATAAATAAAAAAAAATATCATGGGACAATTCACACCAATTGACCCAGTCCCAAAGTAAGCTAGGAAAGCTTGTGTTATGGGTACTACAGTAGGCAACAGATAAACATACTTATACACCGTCAAATTTTAGTGGTTGTTTTCCCGAAACGAGGTGATTTAGTATCCATTGTACAATCGGTTTATAATTACTATTTTGACTAGAGTCAAAAATCCAATTGTGAAAAACGAAAGTCAAAAATGACCGCAAACCAATAGTCACGCTTCGTTGGTACCTAACCTATCGTACGATCGTACGCTACTTGTACCAACGAAGCGTTACTATTTGTTTGCGGTCATTTTCGACTTTCGTTTTTCACAATTGGGTTTTTGACTGTAGTCAAAATAGTAATTATAAATCAATTGTACCATCGAAACTAAATCACCTCGTTTCGGGAAAACAACCACTAAAATTTCACGGTGTTTAGATAGATACATACTTAAATACATATTAAACACCCAAGACCCGAGAACAAACATTCGTATTTTTCATACAAATATCTGCCCCGACACGGGAATCGAACCCGGGACCTCAAGCTTCATAGTCAGGTTCTCTAACCACTAGGCCATCTGGTCGTCAAAAATAGATAATGGTACGGAACCTTTCGTGCGCGAGTCCGACTCGCACTTGGCCGGTTTTTTTTAACAAATGTTTCTCGGGCTAGTAGTAGGCAGGAATGTTATTAAAATTGTTGGGATGTAGACGATAAGTGAGACTAATAAATATCGCATTACATTGCGCAGTAATTTACATTTCAGTTCATCAAACATTTTACGACAACAAAGGAATGCCAATTTATTTTTAACATGGCATATCTTTTATTTGAAATACCGAAGAGACATTGGATTAAAAATCTCCCCAGCCGGCTGCGCCCCCGAATACTTTCGCGGCAGTCAAAGGGTCAAGCGACGCATCCGGCGCAATAAAACTGAGGCATGTCGCAAAAGCTCTGGCAGTCGAGGGGGTGACGTCAAAAACATTTAAACGTGACTAATCTTTTGCCATTCTAGTATCATCTGATTTCTGAGGAGCGGATAGATTCATCATCATCATCATCCCAGCCTATATGTCCTATTGCCAGGACACAGGCCTCCTCTCAAAATGAGAGGGCTTGGGACGGCCCAAGCCCTCTCGGGAAAACTACGGAATTTTAAATAAAATTTCGCACATAAATTACGAACTCAGTGGTTAGCGTAGCGGGCTCGGGCCTCTGCACGAGAGGCCACAGGGCAAACCATTATGCTACTACGACTTTTGCTGGACAGCTTAGTGGTTAGGAAACCTAACTACTATAGGCTTAAGGTCCGGGATAGATCCTCGTCAGGATAGTATTATTGAATGATGCATTAGCAAAAGCAAATGAACGAGTGAAACACAGGAAGACTCAGAGTCCCGTCGATATCCCGACACGGGACTATACCGGGCCCCGGGCTAGGGGACGGGGGGGGGGGGGATGTGTAACAGTGTTGTCCGCAAATAGAGCCCATAAATCCGTGGGGAATGCGCGGGACAGTCGGCGCGCGCGCTGCCGCACGTGTGCGCGACGCATAAAGCAGGCGATTTAGACACTCACTAATATTAGGTAATCCATAAGACAAAAAATCATAGAATAACTAAGTAGCTGTTGCCCGCGACTCCGAATACAGAAAAAATGTTTCATAAAAAAGTTAAAATGTTTCCCGTAGGAATTTCAACAAATCTATTCTTATTTCTTACACCTACATCATAAAGTAAGGCAGGCAACCTCTATGCAAAATCGTGCTGACTCATTCGAATGACATAAATTGCTGATTGATTTTGAAATGTTTGCTGGCCATGAGTTGCTGATCAATTAGCTATTTTGGCTCACTGATTTTATTTTTCTGCTCACAAAAATACCAATACTATGCTAACCAGTTAAATAACACCCATTTTAAAATACCTCTCCAACGATACCCCACACTATAAAGTTAGACGAGAAAAAGAAAATCACCCCCTCTTTTAACGTATATGGGAGGTAGGTAACCTAAAACTTTTTTTTTTTACATTTTATATTATTGTTTTGTCGGGGAATTACTACATATTCATGCATAATTACAGCTTTCTAGCACTAATAGCCAGCCACTGCGCTAAGCTGCGAACAGACATACAGACTGACGGATGGACGGACGGACGGACAGACAGACATGACGAAACTATAAGGGTTCCGTTTTGTCATATTGGCTCCGGAACCCTAATAAAAACGAACTGCCTTACCCATTGGTAACTCGAATACTAACGTATCGCAAAGGGCTTAATAATAAATTAATCGACTGTCATCGTAAACCAGCAACTTATACAAAGTCTCACTTCCTGGGCGATGGAGTTGGGTTCAGGTCAAGCCGGCGCCGCGCGACACCACGAGACGTGTTGCTCCATTAGCTCCTGTTCCTGGATCCAAAATAGCTTTACAAAGAAAACTATTTACGGCCCAATTAATCACCTCCATTAATATTGTGTTTAATGTCGCTGCGGGTCCCGCGCAGACCACTGAATCATTCATCCTGCGAATAAGATCTAACAGACTTATGATGTCCTGGTCGAGAGTGCCGCGTGAAATACGACTGACTAGCCATTACACGCGCCTTCACTCGCGTCAACCATTAGATCCGGTGATTGAATTGATATTCCTGGATTTTACCCATCATCTTCATCTTTTCAGCCATATAGAAAGAAAGAAAGAAAGAAAGAAAGAAAGAAAGAAAATACATTTATTTACAACAACACAAGACACATAAATATTTTTACAAAAAGGACAATACAAAGGCTAAAAATAGAGTGTGTCATTGCGGTTGCAAATTGGACACTGGCTCAGCATAATGCTGAGGCGTTTATAACACCCCAGCGCTGATTTTCAGCCAGTACCGTTGGTAATACCCGGAACGCCACGCAGATAGATAAAATGTACACTTATAAATATAAGCGATAAACTACATAAACTACATGCGTAAATGGATAATTTGTAGATCATAAAAACGAATAATTTTAACAAAATATAACTCACTTGCCAAGTATACAACTCTGCGCGGATTAAAACAAGAAGTGAAATAACCGAGACAAAGAAAAATCAAAGAAGTTTTATTATAGTCTTTTTTTTGCTGCAGAAAATGCACCTTATGCATCCAGCTCTATTCGGGGAAACAACGGGTAGGTATATGCGGCTCTGAATTAGTTCAAAGCTTAGAGTTAGCTCCAAAGTAATTAGCTAACTGTTGTTGCAAATACGGCCCACGGGAATATAAAGATAAAAACAGCCTATTTAGTAATCCCATGACGTAACTAGCCAGTTGTATGAGCTACATTACATACGAAATAATGCAATTCAAAGTCGTTCAGCCGTTTAGCGTGAAAAATCAAAATACACAGGCACACGCACATACTAACTTTCGCATTATGATATGAGTACGATTACTAGCTTAGATAATTTAAGACTACTAGGATTAATTCCGTCATTGAACGACAAACTACCTATTATATATTAATCTGATCAATGCCGCTTCGCATTGTGCCGTCCATTTAGTTGATCAGATGGCATGCCAATAAAATGGGCGGGTTGATTTATAAATAAACATCGACATATTCGATAGCGTCACGTACCTACTTGAGCAACTGTTTTTGCTGAAAGACAGAGAGCACGAGATCTGAATTTGATGAATAAATGTGATCCTAGCTTTTCGTCGAAAATGTTTTTCCCAAATGATTATTTTCCCAACTGTTTCACATGGGCAAACAATTTTTTAACAGTTAACTATTCAGGATACATTTTTAGGACTATCTACCTATAGTAGAACCCATTTGGGTAGGTTAGTTTTATAACAATTCTGAAGTACTTACAGTTTAAAAAACAATCGTTCGTCCATTTGAAACAGTTGGGAAATTAATCATTTGGGAAGAATATTTTTGGCGAAAAATTAGAGAAATACCTAAAAAATTAGAGAAATTAAGTAATACCTAAATTCGTTAGTCATCACAAATCACCGTTTTTGATAATTCATTGAGGCTGTGCGAGAAATATCATCTTCGCCTCGTGAATCTATGGATTTAAGGTAATCGATCATCGACTACAATTTACCGCAAGAAGAGGTACGCAAGACCGTGGGCTGGCCTTGTACTACGAACTTCAAAATTCGAAGTTCGTGTCAGTCGTGCCGTTCAGGCTAATGGTATTTGATACGAGAATGTGTGAGACGGTAGGATACGAAGAACCATTTTCGGATTTCGAATTAGCCCCTTTGTACTACGCCAGCGGGTAACGGAGCGGCGAGCAGCTTTTGTGTTCATTGCGTCGCGCGGCCGAGACGCTCACCTCACAGTGCTTACCTGGCGGCACACGCAATGAACAGTGAAAACGGTCACCGTGCCGCTGCCCGCATCTAAATGAGACTTAAGAGGTAGTTTGCTATTGACTACTTTTGTGTTCATTGCGTTGTGCGGCCGAGACGCTCACCTCACAGTGCTTACCTGGCGGCACACGCAATGAACAGTGAAAA
Organism: Archips crataeganus; assembly: GCA_947859365.1. Classification (NCBI taxonomy): domain Eukaryota; kingdom Metazoa; phylum Arthropoda; class Insecta; order Lepidoptera; family Tortricidae; genus Archips; species Archips crataeganus. The sequence goes on along the minus strand of OX402049.1, from coordinate 23,882,337 downwards.
CGGTCGCCGTGCCGCTGCTCGCATCTAAATGAGACTTAAGAGGTAGTTTGCTATTGACTACTTTTGTGTTCATTGCGTTGTGCGGCCGAGACGCTCACCTCACAGTGCTTACCTGGCGGCACACGCAATGAACAGTGAAAACGGTCGCCGTGCCGCTGCTCGCATCTAAATGAGACTTAAGAGGTAGTTTGCTATTGACTACTTTTGTGTTCATTGCGTTGTGCGGCCGAGACGCTCACCTCACAGTGCTTACCTGGCGGCACACGCAATGAACAGTGAAAACGGTCGCCGTGCCGCTGCTCGCATCTTAATGAGACTTAAGAGGTAGTTGGCTATTGACTACTTTATTTGCGTAACAACTTCGGCAGCTGTTTAGGAAGATTAATCTCCAATAGAACTAATGTACCCAACTGCATAGTTAGAATGACAAAGCGTTGTAATTTGTACCGCTCGTCGGCGCGCGGGCCGCGACGGCGATGGGGCGGCGCGCGCGCAGCGGCAAGGTCGCGGCCGCACCCGTAATAAACGCGCTGAGTTTCTATTGGTTTTTGCTAACGCTTCAATTCAACAGTAAATTAAAAATTTAAAAACCCCCAACGCAATTATGTCACTCGTATGTAGTCAATGCCCATTATGCGTATAAGATCCCTTCCGCAGCTAACAAAAGCGCTGATATCTTTGGAACGGCTGAACCGATTTTGATGAAACATATCTAAGAACCATCGCCAAGAAACCTACTTTCTAATAATAAAACCGCATTCAAATTTGTTCACCCGTTTAAGAGCTATGATGCCACAGACAGACAGACAGAACACACACATAGCGCTCAAACTTATAACACCCCTCTTTTTGTGTCGGGGGTTAAAAAACACACTTAGTTACTTACTTTACATTCTATTCCAGACGTTCAGCTACATAAAATACACCTACTACTTACATACCTACTTACCAAAGACCTGGCAATAAAATTATAATTTCGGGATTTCCCAAAAATTCTCATGAAAATTCCCAAACATTACATATAAAACACCCGTGCCAAATTTCATGTCTCAAATCAAAACCTATTTAGTGGTTGAAGTGGATTTTTCCCTTGGAATTTTACTTTGATTCATAAGATAAAGATAAGATAATGCTTATTTGCAGAAAAAGGGTTAATTACACGTGTTAGTATTATGTTAGATTATTGTTCCATCTTTTTCACTGCATTCGTACAACATGCAAATAGGTAGGTATATAAATTTTAACTATATGACAATATTATTATTCTAGGTTTCATTAATAATTTCATTAAAATTCATTAATCCAGTGTACATTATTGTTATTACTATTATTCATTAATATGATCCTATAAATTAAGTACCTACCTCCCTAAATCTTACGACAAGCTTTTGCATCATACCTATACAGGGTAATTTTTTATTAAGTGCACAAATTTTAATGTGATACAGTGTCGTTAAAATAATAAATTTCAGTATTTTTCGTTCTAATATTTATCACTTATTTTTTTTTATTTTTCATAGTAACTCGACCAATTTATTGGATGAATTACTGTCAAGAACCCAAATTACAAAATGTAAAAAAAAATCTTGAACAGATAATCGTGATCTATTAACGATACTGAATCACGTATCAATATTTGTGCACTGATTAAAAAATTACCCTGTATAAATTGTGTAAGTACTTAATTAATAGGTTGGAAATGGTTCTATATTGGAATCCATAATATCTTTTGTCCTAATTTCAAAATCCATAACAACTTTTGTCATAATGATCTTTTGCCATTATAACGTTTGCCATAATGTAAATACCATAATATTTTTTGTCCTTTTATTGTATATCCTAATGCTTATTTGCACTAATTTCGTAAGTACTAATTATCATATGTCCTAATAGTCACATGTCCTAATATTGGTTGATATAATAACTTTTGTACTAAAATGGTTTGGGAACTTCACGCACACCGTTGATTTTTTTCGCAGGTGTGTGCAGGTTTCCTCACGATGTTTTCTCTCACCGTAAAGAGGTGCAAGCCCGGGTATTCGAACCCACGACCCTCTGTTCTGTTCTCTGTTCTGTTTTGTTGTGCCATTCATTTTTGCCCTACCATTATAATACACTAAAAAAAATGGGTCACTTTTTATGAATAGGTAATTCCAAATAAAATACTTTCCTGACTGCTGTTTGTTTTTGTGTTGTTTGTTATTTTGGGTTGCAATTCTAACCTAACCTTCTTTTCTGTTGGGGTCGCAGTTCTAACCTAACCTAACCTAACCTACTTTTCTGGCTGCGGTTCTTTTCTGTAGGGGTCGCAGTTCTAACCTATCCCAACTTACTTTTCTGGCTATTAAGTCGCTGTTTGCCAACAAGTGCTCTGTTATGGCATTTAATATTATAGATTTTAATATTATGACTCGTAAGTTTTATGTCATACTATATTAGTACAAAACATATTAGGGATTTAGAGTATTAGGACATGTGATATTATGGCTTTTGATTATTAGGACATAAGATCATTATGTCAAATGATCATTATGGCAAAATACGATATATGATATGTCAAAAGTGATTATGGCAAAAGTGTTATGGAATTTGAGTTTAGGACAAACGATATTATGGATTACGAAGGAGACCCGTTGGAAATACATACAAAAATTTCAGCTGTCTATCTATTACGGTTTTTCAGATATGGCCCTGTAACAGACAGACAGACAATGTGGCGACATTAATCCGGGTTCCGTTTTTCACCGTTCGGGCACGGGACCCTACGAAGGCCCACAAGTGCTCAGTACCTTAGCTTTTAGCGCACAAACTTACCTAAGCTCGGAGTTATCATTCATCAAGCACATTGTGGGCGAAATGTTAAGCGGTGTTTACGAAGCTGCGTGCGCGCGGCGTCGCGCGGAATGCTGCGGCTGCGCGGGCGCAGGGATGCCAACCGTACCAACTTCTGAAGCTGAAAATCTTCATAATGATGGTAAATATTACTTCTGTCTTCTGTTTTCTTCTTGATGATGGGATGATTACTTCTTTAGTTTTTTACAGGGTTATTTTTAATTCACTGACATCCTCTTAACACTGAATTCCTATCACTCAAATAAATGTTTTTTGTTTTACAACTTTTTAAAATGAAGCACTTTTTTTCCCATACAAATACACAGAGTATCGTAAAAATAAGAGGTAATCTCAAATTTTCAAAACGTTATTACACCAAAAATATTAAGTTATGACAAAAGCCGTAAAACAAAAAACATTTGTTTAAGTGTTAGGAGTTTAGGGTTAAAAGGATGCTAGTGAATTACAAATAACCCTTTATATCAAAATGTTAGTCGTAGTGAATGGGAGAATAGGCTGCTGTAATGAATAGTTTGGTTTATCTAATAAAGGTACTCTTCGTTTAGTTTTTTAAATAGGATGTTTAATTTATTACATTTGTCTTAATTTTGAACGCATGTTATCTTTCATTGACTCATTGTATATGATAGGTATAGTCGACCAAGTAAGTGCTTTACCATTTTTTGTGACAGTTCCTACATCAGAATAAAAACAATAAGGCTGATTGTCACATTGACTTGTAAGTGAAAATAGCCTTTGATGTCTTAAGTCATACAACTGACATTGAACTTTAGGGTGGTAAAGGAGTTTCTTGGTCGACTATACTTACCTATGCATCTGCACCCCGTTAGCACTTTGCATTTTCCATTTACCAAAGGATTTTTTTTAATCGGTTTAAGTTCCAGAGTTCCCTACAAACAAAAACATACTATGTTTACCTCTTCATTAAATTATAAACAAAAAAATATAAGCACGCATAAATGATAAAGAATATGTAAATTACTCAACATTCCTTCCCCAATGTATACCTAATGTATTTTGCAGTAGTGACTCTAATGTCTAACTCGCTCCGTCAGAATTGTGTCATGTTTAATTTTTGAATGTCCTGAAACACTGACGGTGATGCTTAACTCAAAGTTCACCTCATGAACTCCAACAAATATTTAACTTGAACAGTCTGAATTCAATTATTACGTCCTTAAATCCTGAAAAGCGGCAACACTGCTTGTGGCGTGCGCGCGATAAATCTCGCGCCTGCGCATAAATCCCCCCCCCCCCCCCCTGACAGCGCATTATAAATACTGTAATGTCGGCGACATCGCGCTTAATGGCGACGGAAACAATGCCCGTTTGGGAATTGGACAAATTCGGCCCAGCTGCAGCCTGGCACCCAGGTTTGTGTTGAGAAAAAAACGTTTTACTGATACTTATCAATTAGAATTGGGCTCGTTTTTAGAATGCAGTGCAGATAAACACGTTCGAAGTTAATTTAATCTAAGCCATGATATAAAAGATTTGGAAACATTCTATGCATACTCTCCACCAAGCCATCGTTTCGTGGGTAACTGTGGGTCTGCTATAATTTCAACAAGTAACCGATACCGAACCATTGAAATTGATTTGGTAAGTTATTTATTAATATTAGAGGTACCCACAGGTGGCTATATGAGGTGCTTCGTCATGCAGCGTCATGACATACCTACATTCACAAATATGATCTCATACCTATTGCTTGAAAAGCTTTTCGTACTCTGTATACTCCAAGACAGCTACTTACAACAAATCGTGTAAGTACCTACCTCAACCATATTTCTAAGTCAACTGTAGTTTGATATGGAGCATACGCAAGGATCTAAAAAAGATTGCCATAAGTACTCGTAATTTTTCATCGATTACACTTTTATCGTCTTTCATAAAACACAGATAATTATCGATAGTGTTTCTTTCGACTACATAATACCTACTAAGCGCAGTTAAGAATGTTAAACTATCCAAAGCATGGGAGAGTTTATTAAAGCCTTCGCTTCGAGATCAATAGTCCTATAACTATCATATTACATGAAGTATGCAGTTTTAATAAGCCGGCGTTTCCGCGCCGCCGGCCGCGGCCGCAGCACTCCTCATTAAACACTGCAACAATTAACGTGGGTAATTGACTGTAATGGGCCGGATTTATTGGCTGTCTGCTGGTTGCAACTACTGGGAGCTGGGAGCCATCCGACAGCCAGCCAGCGCTGATCGCCGCTGACAATGGTACATGTGGCAGATCAGAATGGTGTCCCAGGCTCTTTGATGGGCAATTTATTTCATTACGAAACTATGTAAGTAAAGTAAGTACCTATTGTTAGATTCTTGGAATTTTTTTAATCCTGGAAAGCATATACCATTTACCGAATCATTCATCCTTGGTAGCTGGATGCGGAAATGTATGTGGTGCAGGAGAAAAAACAATGCATTCGTGGACTGAAAATAGCCACTCCTGAAGCACGCCATTGTTTCGATGCAGTGAACTGTGTATCGCTTGTTATTCTAGTTTTAATCGCTTGTTATAAAAATTATGTATGAATAAAGATGATGACACCATAAAACAATAATTCTAAAACGCAATTCTAGAAAAAAACGTCTTATTTTAACCCTGAAGACTAGATGATTAAACTGCGAAATTGGATTTTCAGCTGTTTTAGAACTAATTGTCGATTGAATTGGCATAGATAGGAGTGACGTTATAACTAGAAATTATTGCCATAAATAATCTATGGTACGATCGTGTTTTGTTAGCTCACAAAAAGTATCTCAGTTGATTGATAACGCCCTCATACCTATTAGAAAAACCTTGTTATGAGTTAAATTTTGGAAATGCTAATGGTAAAGTTAGTTTTAATTCGTGTTTGTTGTAATCCTTACTTCCTTACTAATCCTACCTACCTATCATTACTAATATGTATTATAATTGCTAAAGAAACTCTGTCTATAACTCTCTGCTCTTCACGTTAAAATGCTGAACTGATTTATAAAGTAGTCGCAGTCAACAGCTAGTCATTTCATATTCCCGAAATTGAGACTTATCCATGATGTGGTTGTTATGTGTATTTGTTGCGTTATCGTTATTACTGTAGGCGACTGATAAAATCACGAGGGGCGTTCAATATAAAGTGAGAATGAGATGCAAACTCTTTCAATATTAGGAAATTAAATACTGGCCGGTAAAGCTAATCTATCTAGCTGATTGCTATGAAAAAAAAAGTAACTGTCTTTTGTTTAAAAAAAAATACGGTAATTTCTTTGCAATGCTATTGAGTACGATAGTGAAAATGGAGAAAATTTAACTGCGCGCCGTTATCAAATACTTGTGTTTGAAAAATTTTTCTACGGACCAAGTCAATTTAGATTTGCGGGACACTTTAGGGTCTAATGCTCCTCCGTATTCGACAGTCGCACGTTGGTGCGCCGAATTTAGACATGGAAGAACATCGACCATGGACGACCCCCGCTCCGGACGCCCTACTACAGCAATAACTGAAGAAATTGTGAAAAAAGTTGAAAACTCAGTTTTGGCGGATCGTCGTGTCAGGGTTCGTTTTATTGCTGAAAATGTAAAGATTTCAACGGGGAGCGTGCATAATATTTTACATGAACGCTTGGGTATGAAAAAGGTATCTGCGCGTTGGGTACCAAGAATGCTTACTGACACGCAAAAACAAACTAGAGTCGAGATTTGTCAAGAAGCTTTGGACCTGATACAGCAAGACCGTGAACTTTTTTTGGCGCGATTTATAACAATGGACGAAACATGGCTCCATCATTACGACCCTGAAACGAAACTGCAGTCTATGACATGGAAAAGGCCATCATCTCCAACTCCGAAGAAATTCAAGGTGGGCCCATCTGCCGGTAAGGTCATGGGCTCTGGTTTTGGGATGGTAAAGGGGTATTAATGATTGAGTATCTCGAGCATGGAGCCACTATTACGGGCACATTATACGCCAAACAAATAGGAACATTGCGCAATGAGATCCGCGAAAAACGGCGAGGTAAACTCTCGAAAGTTGTGCTGTTCCACCAGGACAATGCCCCGGCACACAAGTCCATCGTTGCAATGGCTGCAATTCGTGATGCTGGGTTCAATATCCTTAAGCTCTTTTGGTGTCGCAGGTGTCCATGGGCGACGGTAATCGTTTACCATCAGGCGATCCGTCTGCTCGTTTGCCTCCTATATCATAAAAAAAAAAAAAAAAAAAAAAAAGTATCCTCTGTATTCACCAGATCTCGCTCCCAGTGATTTCTACCTATTTCCGAGATTGAAACAATACCCGAGAGGCCAGAAATTTGAAGACGACGACGCGGTAGTCGCTGCAGTACAAGATTTTTTAAGTACTCAAGATGAGACCTTTTTTAAAAATGAAATGTTAAGTTTAGAAAAAAGATTTAATAAGTGTATTATGCTAAAAGGTGACTATGTCGAAAAATAAAATGACATTTAGTAAAAGTTGTTTATAACATACTCATTCTCACTTTTTATTGAACGCCCCTAGTAGGTATAGTCGACCATGTAAGTGCTTTACCATTTTTTATGACAGTTCCTCCATCAGAATAAAAACAATAAGGCTGATTGTCACATAGACTTGTAAGTGAAAATAGCCTTTGATGTCTTAAGTCATACAACTGACATTGAACTTTAGGGTGGTAAAGGAGTTTCTTGGTCGACTATACCAAATAATATCAACATGCATTTATTTCGGTTTAGTAGTTTTAGATTGGTATTTAGAATATTGGTGAAAGATAAAATAGACCTCTCGCAGATCAGATAGACACACTATACCAGATTAAAATTTATTCCGGGAAAGAACACAGCGTTCGCAAGAAGCAGACGGAGTTACAGAGAGCCTAAAAACTTCACAAACCTAAAAACTTCTAGTAGCAGGCTGACATGAGCGCTGAGGCGCGTCGCGCTAAAAACCAAGCACCTGGTCCCTTGGGGCGGGGTCTAGCTTCTAGGAAGTCTATTGTGTTCTCTGTTCCTGCCGCCTCGTTAGTAGTAATTAGCGCTAACTGCTTGTTCACACGTCCTCACTAACAAGCCGCGGCTTTTTGCAGTAATTACCCTCGTTGCGATCGAACGATTGGGATCGAGTATAGCTCGCGAGTTGCAAATCGACCGTACAAGGGAATATTGTGTGAATGCTTTTTGCTGGGCTGGCTGACGTATGTGCATTGTTGGGAAATTGGCGCGGTTTGAAAAGCAAAGATTATGATGTGATTCGTTGATCTGAAGTGCCGCCTAAGCACGTGGTATTACACTTTTTACTAATTTTATTGAGTGGGTTTTCTCTCGTGGAAGAATAAAAAAATAACTGGCTCTCTATCCTTTTCTTTATCTTCGTAGTGGACTTTTATGATCCTCAAAGAAAATGTGTGCTAAATTTCAAATACTTGGTATATATCTAGCTTCAGCGGTTTAGACAGTCAATCTTGTTAATCTTTTAAAGGTATAAGATTAATAGAAATGACCGAGGGGGTCACTTTATGGTAAGGAATCCTCTACCCATGAACTTCAGCAACCCCAAGAGCGTCAGTATCGTTGCCGGCTTATAAGAAAACAATTTTCTCTTTCCTGAAGACCACGATTTCATAGTAGGGAAGACCGCTGACGGTAGTATTTACACTCCGTTCCTTAGTGTTACTTTATTTGGAAGTAGCTGTTGCCCACGACTTCTTTTGCGGAGAATTTGTTTATCGCTTGAATTTATTTGCTCCATATACCAAATTTTGTCTAAATCGGTTCAGCGGTTCAAACGTGACGTGAGGAGGTAGCAGACAGAGAGAGTTACTTTCGCATTTATAATACTAGTAAGAAAGAGCCAAGCGCAGTTTGGACAAGCAAAAAAAAAAACCGTGCACGTAGCATTACATTGCGTTGCTCGATGGACCGCTACAAACTCGTTCGCTTTACGGCCGCGCAGTATAATAACAATAACTTAATCATATTTTCTTGCAGGTCTAAACTCGGTTTAAGGATGGGTTTTGTGCAGTGGTTAGTTGCGAAATCGATGTTATCAATGAACCAAACATAGCCTTGGATTTCAAACTGTTGTATTGTGGACATCATTCACGTTTTATCTCTAGCTTTTGAGGTACCTACTTTCGATCTAATGAAGTCCTCGCCGGACAAGATAGATAAGTAAAATAGACGTATTTTCACAGTTGCAATTGCACATGCACTTTCTCTATCAGTTTAAGTAGAGCGACGCGGGTGTTTTGCATCCCGCACTCCTGCACTGCCACAATTACCATCGCACCACATCAATACCAATGCTTGCGAAGGCATTCCATTGCTAATTATTATTGCACAGTTTTTTTGTTGGAGATGTTAATCATTGTATCATTAGTCAGTTTATTTTTGACTTAGCATTTTCGGTCGTTACGCTAGTACCTATTTACGACATGCACAAGAAGCTCGCGTCGCGGTAAATCTCTTGTATCTCTCATACAAGCAATCTTTAGCTATGATAAGAACATTGGCCATCATTGGATGCCGAAGTTGATTTTAGTTTGACGGAGGGTGAATTAACCTATAATTATATCGCAAGGAAACCTTGCGCACACACGTGCGAAGAAATTCAACGCTGTGTGTGAAGTTCCGAATTCGAAGTGGGCCCGCGTGGGAAACTACTGCCCAAGCCCTATAGGCTATCATTTTGAGAGGAGCCCTGTGCCCTGTAGTATGGTCAAACGCAGGCCTATATTGTATAAAAAAAACCGGCCAAGAGCGTGTCGGACACGCCCAAGGTAGGGTTCCGTAGCCATTACGAAAAAATCAAGTAATATTTTTCTAAGGATTTCGTATGTGTACGGAATCATCCAAGTTTAGGTATGTTTTATACCTTAGGCTACCTACTATTTACTCTTAAACTACAAATAATTTCTAAGCAATCTTAGCCGCTATAATTTTCCTAGTAAATATATCAAATATTTACTACCCTCCTGAATTTTTTCAAATTTTTCCACCCAATAGTTTAGATTTTAGAGGGGAGGGGGGGGGGGACGGCCGATTTTAATGAAAATTTTCACTTTAAAGTTGAATATTTCGCAAACAGATCACTGAATAGAAAAATCATGTTAGCAACCCCGCAATGATTTTAAAAGACCTATCCAACGATACCCCACACTATAGGGTTAGCCGAGAAAAAAAAATCACCCCCACTTTACGTCTATGGGAGGTACCCTAAAAAAATTTTTTTTACTTTTTTTTATTCAATCACTTTGTCGGCGTGACTGATATATATATTCATGCCAAATTACATCTTTCTCGTACTAACTGTCTCTGAGCATAGCCGCGGACAGACAGACAGACAGACGGACAGACATGGCGAAACTATAAGGATTCCTAGTTGACTACGGAACCCTAAAAAGTGGGACGTCTATAAGCTGGGTGGGATGATGATGTACCTATCTTGTTCTCATTTTTGGGTTATACAATACGTGCCATAGCAAGAGCTCGCGCGTTAGACGATAAGCGTACCTACATGTGCATTACTTTCGTTCATTTAGGGTCGACAAATATGATATCTTCGTTACGTACGCGTAATTAAAAACCTGTCCATTTAAATTGTTTAGGTTTTTGGAACGAAAAGCCGCAGCATGCTAAGATTCTCTACCCTAGGAATTAAATACACTGAGAAAGCAAAAAATGCCAATTAAGCGAGTGACCTATCAAGCAACCGCGGGCGGCATCCTAAGCATTCCATGAAATTTGCGGGCGGACAAAGGCCATTATTGAAGACTTCTTCTGACGTAAAAAAGTGACGTGAACGTCAAATTGTTGAAATTACGGCAGAAAAACTATTATTAACCTACCCAGTCATGAAGCAGTCACGCGACTAGAGCGGTGGCGCGTATTGTGCGTTTTGGAGCAGCCGCCGCGACGTGTGCACCTTGAGGAAGGGGTAAGAATAAGCCCGAAACATGTCAAGCTAAACTCGATTAAAAACGTGAGTTATCCGTGTATTTCATTATGAGTGAGTCTCACGGTAGTTTCATGTTCATAGCTAGTAAGAATATTTGTATTGTATTGTTAGAGAATACAGGGCAGAATAAACGATACGAGTCTTGCTTTGGTGTTAGTGCAATGCAACCTTTTACCATCTTTTACTTTCCTCTTCTCGTACTTGAAGAGTACACGGAAAGAACAATCTAGTCACCTTTTTTGAAAACTGAGATTTTAATCTCAAAATGTATTTAGTACTCGCTAAGCACTAAGTATATAGGTAACTAACCTCTGGATTAAATATGGATATCCAAAAATCTAATATTTATATATTATATTTTTAGTTTGTAATAATATTATTTTTGTTTGTTTAGATCTAGTTCAGTTTTTAATTTAGTTTGTAATATTTAGTTTATAATTAAGTTTTATTCTTTGTTATTTTTTCATAAATAAATATATATTTATATATAAATCTGGTGTCACGGTGTTTATTACCGAACTCCTCCAAAACGGCTTCACCGATTTTTATGAAATCTTTTTTCTGTACTTGGTAGGTTAGTTTGGTTTGGTAGGTTTGGTAGGACGTAGGCTATTTTTATACCCCTATTCTTCGCAGACGGAGTCGCGGGCAAGGCAGTAGCTACTAGTATATATTATATTTTTTACTTTTAAAGAAATGGTTATATATCGTAGTATAGTATACATCTTCCCAGGTGAACTTTTCGCTTCGAGCCCTTATCTTTCAAAACAAACGGTATCGTCATAGTATTAAGGTTCAAATTTAATGTAATGGCTCGAAGCGAAAAATTCACCTGGGAAGATTTCTACTATACCTAATTGGCTACTTTCCTAACTAGTCAGTCTTTTAGATTATCAAAAAATATTGGACACGTATTTTTTATTTTGTCAATTAAACAAAAAAATACAAAGATATGGCGCGTTGAAGTTTTGCGTGACGTCACTTGTTCCTACACTTTGTATGAGCGTTTTAGGAACAAGTGACGTCACGCCTCGTCACGCGGAACTTCAACGCGCCATACCTTCGTCATTTTTTGTTTAATTGTCAAAAGAAAAATTACGTGTCTAATATTTTTTGATAATGTAAAATACGGACTAATAAGAATTATTATTTTTTTACCTAGGAAACATCCCTATTGTTCGTTATAACTCTGATGACTAACTTTCAAACAGCTGTACCTCAAAAAGTTGCTCAGGTGACTAGACATGTTCTTTCCGTGTACCGTTCATTTGTTAAGCTTGCGTGTATGTGGCGTGGTGCAAAAGAGGTGCAACTCTCCGGTGGCGCGATGCAGCGTCGCACCGAATCTGCATGTCAGGCCGCGCCGCCCGCATGCGTGCGACTGCGCGGGGCCCGTAGGTATCACTACCGTGAATCAATAACCAGTATTTATGATAAGATAACTTTAAACTAGTGACCCTGTGAGCTGTGACCTCGCGAGTTTTTCGAATTTTATCTATTTATTTTGAACCTAGGTCCATATTGGGTAATATCACCATACAAGAAATGTGTTTTTATTTCAGCGTTTTTATTCGATTTTTGGTTACCTATCAAAATTTAGAATTATTTTTTCCGAATATTTAAAATCCCGAATGCTTCATTTATCCGAATGCATTTTTTTCTGAAACTGTAAATATTTCAGGATTTTTATAAAACCACCCTAACCTAACCTAAAGGGTTCTACACGATGGTCCTGAAATAAATCCTGAAATATTTACAGTTTCAGAAAAGAATGCTTTCGGACAAATGAAGTTTTCGGGATTCTAAACCTTCGGAAATAAAATTTTCTAAACATCGATAGGATCCCTCGATTTTTATAATGGCATCAACTAGAAAGGTAGGCAATGTACTGAATCAGGCGTTACTTTGCGGAGGTCCATATTAATGAACTGAAACAATTACTTTGCTCACCCGCGAAAAAAAAGAAGAAGAAAGAAAGAAGAAATAAAAGGAAGAAGAAAAAGGAGAAAAAAAGAAGAAGGTCGCGGGTGAGCAAAAGTTCATTAGATAGGTATGTAGGTACTTGAAATTTTCACAGAAAATATATTGTGCTATAGCCACTATTGCAAAAAATAACAACAATAAATTGTACGGAGGTACCTATTACCATACTAATACCATGTTTTTATGCAAATAAATGATTATGATTATGATTATGATTATTATTGTACGGACGAGTCCGATTCGCACTTGACTTGAAACACCGTTTTCGCTATTATATTACTTCAGTCATCTTAAGTCCTGTGCTTTAGTATAAAGCCAGTCCTGTGGGTACCGTACCTCGCTCCCGCATGGCGGCGAGGGCGGGGCCGCGGCACGCCCACCGCGCCAGCCGGAGCCCGGTAGCTGTTCCTGCTTGTCTTGATCCTATACGCAGCGCCTCGCGAAAGGATAAGTACACCTCTCCCTCTGATACATTCACGAGGCTCGTGATAGACGGGACGTGCTGCACTTGCAAAAAAAAGATAGGACCCCAATTTACGAAGTGTAGACCTTTCCATCCTTGTTCCAGTCAGTTTATCCTATAAGATACGTTAAGTTACGTTTTAAGGGGTTTTATCTTTTCTACGGGCAGTTATTAGGTACTTTCTAATCCATGAATTACAAATCTATCTAAATCGGTGCGAACCTATCTGATTGCATAAAATATTTAAGTCATAATTTAATATTTGTTTATTTGTTTTGTGTTTGGTCGAAACCGTAAACTATTGAGAAACTTTTAAATGATCACCTGGTATGGTATGTTAGAACTATATAGGTTAGGTTAGATTTGTTTTATTACAATTCTGTAGGTACAATTAATGGATTCAAAGTAAAAAGAGTTATGAATAACAATACATTATGACCTTTAACAATTAAGCAACCAGAGATATGGATCTAAATACATAAACATGAATCGCCAAATATGTTGTTAAGCGCAAAATTCGAGAACGACTTTAGCGATTTCATTCGCTTTTTAGAAGGTTAGTAAAGTACCTTATCTCTGTAACCGTAGCTATGGCTGTTAATAGAAACCTGTAACTTGACATATGTCACCTTTTAGGATCATAGAGTGGCAATGAGAAGGAATTTCGGGAATTTGGAACGGGAATTGTCCATAAATTGTATCTCTGCGCGAACGAAGTCGTGGGCAAAAGAGAACCGCACCTCAGCAAAAAGGTTGCCCGTTGCTTACCTTGAATTTTTTCTCAATTTAGGTAGTACCTACCTATTTTTCCAAGTTTTGCGTTACATGGTTTAGTATAACTACGTTAAATAACGTGTTTTTTCCAAGTTACAATCATGAAGCATTTGATACACGAATCCGTTGTGCTTTTTGCTAGCAAGTTGTGTACCTCCTGTTTAATATTTATAAATCAACAAATCGTGGAAACCAAGTCACCTATTTCCAAAGAGCTAACATTTAAATATCTACTGCCGTAACTATGTCGTCGGTCTTATTAAAAACCCGTTCAAAAGCCGCCAATCAAATCTGCCTCATATGATATAATTAGCGGAAAAGGTATTCCGCGATCTCGTAATCAATTTTAGACTCGAACAAACAGACTACAGTCGGCAACGCACTGGAATAAATAACCGCGAACCTTATGGCGACGTGAGAAGGTGCTCGGATGGGCCGTGACGTTGCTGGTTGGTGATTGTTTGTACGGAATGCCGAAGCGATCATAATGCCGCCAGGAATGCGGCAGGCGATTAATATTCAGTAATCGCTCCGTGACCTGTATTACCAGCTGCGGAACTGAGCATGGTAGGTATATAAAATATTATATTGAATAAGGAATAAGGGACAGTTCAACCCGGCTGTGAGACTTGCTTGAGCATACGACAATGTATTCTCTACGTGTAATAGCTAGCCACCGTTCGTTATTGAAATAGTTAGGCACCTACTTAACTTCGTTAATCGCTAATCCGTTACAAAAAAAAATTCTAGATCCGTTAACACGTGATAGAAATTGCAATGCCTTATGATTGCGTGCGTAACGCACAATAACGTACTCGTAATTTAATCACGAGCTCTACTTACAAAACTTATTTATTACGCATTGTTGCTACCATGGTTATCACACAAAGTCTAAAAAGTATCCAGGTGGTTGTATCCAGGTGATTGGGCTGAGTTTATCACGTTGGTCGGAGTCCTTACTCGGTATGGGTACTGGCAGAATATCAGCGCTGCGGCTTGCTGCAGCATTATGCTGAGCCAGCGCCTATTCTTCAGTGCATCACATGGCTTCTCATCTAATATGTGTCTGATCTGTTTGATTGTTATTTTGTGTTTCTCTTTGCTATTGTTAGTTTTATTATTCTTTAGTTACTAAGCCATGTCTTTGTTTTGGAGAATAAAGACTATATCTATCTATCTATCTATCTATCTATCCTATAATAATAAACAAAACACTCTTCATTCTCAGCGTCGACACTAAGTAACGAAATGAAACGATGTTTCGCAGATTTCCCACTCACACACCCATCAAGACATTTATTTCACTTCACGCACGGCATGCGCCGCGTGGCACTTGTTTTTAACTATATCGGTTTGCGTTGACAGTGCTAATCGGCCCGAACATTTTCACAGCGTATTTTCGCAAAACGGCGCGGTCGCACGGTATATTTTTAGTAAATAAGTAGTTACCTACCTACTGGACTAACGATTAACAAACTTGAAGAAAGTTAGTTGAAATCAGTCCGTTACATGTAATCCGTCAGTCGAAACATTAACTTCGTTAATTAACGATTAACGGATCAACGGTCTTGTAGGTACCCGGAATGTCCCACGTCGAGACTCAGTATGAACTGACCCCAAATAAATCTGATTCTGTTGAAACATTTATTGCAGAACGAAACACGAATGAAAACAAAGCGTTTCCTCTTCTATACAAGGTGCATTAAATATCAATCATCATCATTCATTTACTAGACGCCTGTTAGAATTATTCTTTAATGGTGCATTCATCCCTATGACCTACTAGCCCATAATGTAGATACCTATTCTATCTTAGCCCATTTGGTTGGCAACGCGTAAGCAAACTCCGGTGTCTGGTGCTTATCGGTATGGGTGGCGGTGTGCATTTAAATTGTTATCAGTTGTCCCAGTTGCTCGCTTGACGCCTTAAATTCCAAAACAAAACTCAATTGGCTGTAAGACTACAAAGTGTCAAGTTTCACCAAATCATGCAAGAACGGGTTGCTACTATCAAAACACAAACGGGATTTCATCTTTTTTGGCTGATCGACGGTACGGCGATAAATACTTATATCAACATTTCAGCCGCAAGACGTCCACTGCTGGACATAGGCCTCCCTCATTGATACCCATTCATTACGGGTGGAAGCGGCTTGCATCCACCTCAAAGGTACTCCATCATCATACTTATACCGGGTGGATTTCCACGAGGGACCTTCCCGAAAACAAGTGAAAAACGAAAAAAAAAAATTCAGACTCCCATACAAAATGTATTGGTTAGCTGACCGACTTATTATGGAAAGGCGAAAAAAAAATCGTTTTTCGACCTATGTTCCTTGGAGAAAGTTGTTCAATTTAAGCAACACTACCTATCACCTGTTTTCGGGAAGGTCGCCCTCGTGGAAATCCACCCAATATAAATAAATATAATATAAATAAATATAAATATTAGGGGACAATCTTACACAAATCGACCTAGCCCCAAACTAAGCAAAGCTTGTACTATGGGTACTAGACGACGATAAACATACTTAGGTATATAGATAAATAAATACTTAAATACATAGAAAACATCCATAACTCAGGAACAAATATTCGTGCTCATCACACAAATAAATGCCCTTACCGGGATTCGAACCCAGGACATCTTGCTTCGTAGGCAGGGTCACTACCAACTAGGCTAAAGCGGTCGTATATTACCTATGCCCAGTAAAATCATATAGTTCTTGATATTTCTAGTGTCTCGATGATTTCCCTCGTTAAGCAATAAGATGGCGCGAGGACACATTCTGTGAAAGGTTACAATGGATCAAAGATTAATTTGGTTCGGCGCCTACGAGTAGGTACTTATTAGATTTTTGTGCATAGTTGCTTGCTCGCGGCAGCCGTCGCAGTCCTGCCTTGACATAACTACACGCAATTATCTAAGTTTTTGCCTCATCAAAAACGGATTGGACTGAACCGAGCAATTATCCGTTTAGGCGACTCGGAATTCCTCGGCCGGAATCCGGAGTTGGGCTTTTGACAATTATGAGAAGCCGGCACCGAGCTAGAATGGTGCGGGTCGCCCGTTGTTCCTGCGCTTTTACTACGTAAATCGTTTTTGTACTTACTTCGGATCATGCTGTTTCATTCACGGTAATAGTCTTAAATAAAAGAGTGAAAGGGACGGCACGATACAAACCTCGAATTTTATTCAAAATTCAAATTTCGTGGTACAGTACAGTCTCCACACAACTCTGGGCTCGATCGCAGTAAAATTTGCTAAGCAACCCAAGCAGGCCATTTAGTCTCAGCACCACAATCAATGCGAGTGGAGTACCTAAATGAAAATTTGCCACATCGTGTGCTATTATGGCAAAAAAAGATACTGAACACTATCCTTTTCCCGCGATTCTGATCGTGTTATAGCCATTAGATCTGTAATTGAATTCAATTTACCGGTATTTCCAAGAACACCCGTGCATGATTTCTTGTCTCTAGATTTAGCGGATCAGAATTCGAGGTTTTATGTACCTACAAGAATCCCGTGGGAATATCGGTATAAAAAGTAGCCTACGTGTACTTCCAGCTGTCTACAATACAATACAATACAATAAAAATATTCTTTATTGAACACCAAAAACAGTACAGAAAAATAACCTACCAAAAACAAAATTTCAGGCAGACAATAGGCAGTCTTATCACTCAAAAGCGATCTTGTCCTGACAACCAATTACGAAAAATAAAGATTAGTTCCTCTAGTTATCTAATTGCCTCAACACACCAACAAAGTCGCGGGCTAAAGCTAGTTTCCCATGTGTCGATGTGGCCGTCGCGGTATGGCGCTCACGTCGCGCGCTTCGCGGAACGCGCCCGCGCAGCTTTTCGCCGAATCGCGAAAAACCTGCGTTCGCGGAAAGCGATTAGATACCCGGCCGGTTCTGCTCGCTGGCGGTTGGTTCACCATGTGAATTAGTTGACAGCATTTTCTTTGAGACTAATGATTAAAAACTCGGGTGAGGCAAGGCCGGCAACATTGTAGCAAACTGATCCCGCAACAAGTGCAGCTCCGGGCGTTCTTACATAAGATCCACCCATTCCTCATAGCTGCTAATGATTTTAGACGAAAATAGAACAGGTGTATGCGCAAGAAGGCTTATAATATATAACATATAGCGTGGTGGACAAGCCGGGGCGCGGGCGCGGGGAGGGTGCGTCTAATTACCGCGGGTGGTTTTTGCGCAATCCGCGGCTTCCACGAACGCAATTACGGCGTCCGGCGGCCATCTTGCGGACAATGCGGACAATTACGGCCAATTAACATGCGCCCGCGGCGGCCATTGCCGCGCTGCTGGCTTGATGCCGCGTAATGGTGCGGCTGCCGGGAGGCTGCGCGTCGGCCGCAGGGGGCATCCGTGTCACCTGCTTTGGAGAACCATAGAATCGATAAATTAATTTCTTGCTCATAATGTAGAAGTCTTTAAATGAATGCGGAATATTTTGATAGATGGTTGAGTTAGTTTGATTTGGCTAAACACCACTGTAAAGGTTTTTATCGGATTTTTTGATTTATTATCTGGTCAAGTCTTTGATGAGGTAGGTAGGATATGCTTTGAACTATAATCAATGTATATAAACAATTAAACAATACCATAATTAAGTAAATAATCCTGAAACACCCAATAACAGATACATTTTATAAACGTTATAAGTAATACGAGCTAATGCCTCATCTAATGGCTATATTAAATGGCTTTGTACTCGTATTTTTCAAGGGTACTACTTACCATAAATATTGAAACCCAAAAGTGCAATCTCTGCTACTTAGCGGTACAAATAGGAAATACGTTTGTTTAGCGTAATTTTATGAAAAACTTTAAAAATATTTCAAGATAATGTTTTGTTTAGAAGAAGAAAGCTTTAGCGATGCATGTTTGTAAGCAAGGCAGCAAATACTGAAGCTGTTAGTCAGCAGTGCTGCCCTGTCCTCTCGGTCTCTCGATACAAGACCCACATTAGTCTAATAAACAAATGCGATTAGCCGTGGTGCCCTAGTGCCTCTCAAGCAGAGGATCGTGGGTTCAAATCCCGGCTCGCACCTCTGACTTTTTGGGAATTTACGTGCGAAATTACATTTGTAATTTACTATGAGCTTTACGGTGAAGGAAAACATCGTGAGGAAATCTGCGTACACCTGCGAAGAAATTCAATGGTGTGTGTGAAGTTCTCGATCCGCACTGGGCCCGCGTTGGAACTACGGCCAAAGCCCTCTCATTCTGAGAGGAGGCCTGTGCCCTGCAGTGGGACGCATATAGGCTGGGAAGATGGTGAAACAAATGCGTGTTGTACTTTAATATTTTGTTAAACATCTCGCGTAGCTCACACCGTATTTGTATCTTAATGACCCATATCGAATACTTGCTACTTCTATTTCGGGTTACTACGATACAAATAGAGATGCAATCAAACCCTTCGGGTATCTCGTAAACCGGGAGCGCAATTAAACAGCCGCTCAACGACTCCGCATCTAATCGGAATACGCATTAGCTGCTCGCGCAGTGATGCCAGATCTACGGCAAAGTCGGTAGATCTACGGAATTCCAGACTAGGATAATTTTTTCTAAAATCATTTACTAGTTTCGCTGATAACTAGCAAAAAATGAACAAAACGGAACGGATTGGAGGGGAAACCGATGCGTATCAGTAGAAAATTTGTTTCTTGTCAGAATTCTACTTTGTACAATCTATAGTCTATAGTATTGTGGTCGGAATTGTGTTGATTGTTGATTTGTTCTAATAGATAATTCACATTTATTTATTTCGTTTAATCACAGGGTTAGGAACCAGTCTAGAAGGTGATTGTGACAGGTTTTCGTTACAATTACAATAACAAATGTTACCAATCTTTTAAATCTTCGGTAGCCAGACTCTAATATAATTTTGAATAGCATTTAAAAGTTAAGGTGCAGTCGAATATACTATTACTTAACTTAAAAAATCCGTAGAAGTACGGATTTTTCTTCAGGTGACTTACGGAATTCTGCGGATTTTTTCGCCTGGACCTACGGATTTACATAAAATGGATATGGCAACACTGTGCTCGCGCCCATTCAGCTCCCTAATTAGTTGTGGCTTCTCATTGAGCCCGAGATAGGGTTAATGGACAAAACAGTGCGGCGCGGACGGTGTCGGTTTCTACGGGGGACAGAGCGCGAGATGACACCCTGTCGGGACCGGGTAGAGGTACATACCTAAGGGTGCTTTGCCACCAGAGGTGTGCTATACTACATGTTACAGGTGGATCGAAAACATTGTACCGCTATACATACACGTAGTTGTACATATTCTGACTTTAATTCTGAGCTCCCTAAACAGGTTCAGCTAAGCTGATGTTTTTTAAATGGAAAGATGCGTGCTCTAGATGCGTGCAATGGATTGGCTCTACTGTCGATATATCGCATAGCTGCTGGTGTTGGGTAGGACATGGCTGGAAAAAGAGTTTATAAGAATAGCCTCTTTTTTGCACTCAACCAGTACAATGTCCTACTTCAAATGAGACGTTTGAAGTTAAAAGTGCAAGTATGACATAAATTGATGTTATTGTCTCTGATGCATGTGCCTCGTGCTCTCTCTCTCACCAATAGTTTACGTACGGAGAGTGATTAATGCGATTGCCACTGCGACATAAAATTTGAAGTAGTACGGGTCTATAATGACTCCCATAAAATTTTAATTCATAATGTATCATTAGTCATAATCAACGTTAGTCATACACATACAGTGATTTATTTCTGAAACAATTTATTTTTCGGAATTGTTATAAAACAAACCTAACCTAACCTACAGCATTCTATAAGATGGCATTTAAAAAAGTCCTGAAAAAAATACCGTTTCAGAAATAAATCACTGTATGACTAACGTTGATTATGACTAATGATACATTATGGCTTAAATTTTTATGGGAGAAAAGGGGCACCGCCTCTCTACTGAATCAGTTAATTTTGATGTGTCCGTGCAAATATTAATTACGAATCTTCATCTGTTTGGGAGCGTGGACCGTGAACTATGATCAGTGTGCAACATCACGATCGACAAATCACATGAAAAATCCTGTGCGTAAATGCGGTCGTAGGGCGCGCCACTTTAAATTAGACAAGCTACCCATAACACAAGCTTTGCTTAGCTTACTTTGGGACTAGGTCAATAGGTGTGAATTGTCCCGTGATATTTATTAATATTACTTATCCTAGCAGCATAGCCAGCTTGCATGCTTGTGGTAAAGCACCCTAAGTTGGGTGGCGCGGGACAGGGCAGTTAGAGCGCAGTTTAATGTCGCAGATAAGATGCGCTCACGCCGCTACCGGGCACAAAGGCGGTGTAGATGGTTATCTGCGCCGGAGTCTCCAGATCGGGGGCTGTTTGATTGCCGCAGATGGTATCGCGCCGTTTTGTAATTAGATACAGTCGGCGTCGACGTGTAAATCGGGCCGCTTCTAGGTAGTGTAGGATGGAAGAAAGAATTGTGTGAACAGTGAGTTTAATCAACATGTGAGATCTTTATAATTGATATCAAACCCGCAGAGGCTGCTCGTGGCCACGGCTGGTTTGTGGCCGAAACGTAAATTATATCGTCGTGATTAAGATTATCCGTTACATTTTTAGACTCTGTAAATACGACTACGTGTCTCACTTTCGCGCACAGCTGAGGTAACCACGTAGGACCTAATTTACTTGAAATTTTCATCGATTATGTATTGCAGCCGATGCAACAATAGTTATTTGTGATACAAGGTTGGTAAGTATGGTTTTACAAATGAGTTGACGAGTGATAAACCCGAGCCGCACGGCGAGGGTTTTCATCGTCACGAGATTGTAAAACCTTGCCAACCGTGTATCATACGACGTTTTACAATACATTTGTGAGACAATAGGCAATTAATAACACACAATTATAAAATAAAAACAAATTTCTCGAGATACTTATTGGTAGCAAAAGATTATTTTGCGCGGTTTGCGCTTTACTTTAAATATCGGGCGGAATTAATGCCATGTTATTGTCGACTTCATCACTTGAACATCACTCATTTTGTTTGGTTTTTGTACATATACTATAATCAACAACTCAAAACAACGCAAAGTTTTACAAAAATGGCGCGTCCGTAATGCGCATGCGTAAGTTTTGTTTTTAATTAGGTTAACTAAAATTATCAGGCAAAGGTTCGACGCGTTCAGCCACTGCGATTTTTTCGAAGAAATAAAAGGTGGAAATCATTAAAATCTGCGGTAATTAAATTACAGTTTATAATAATAACAATCAATTTTGCAAATTCATTACTTAGTTTTGTATATTTATACATTTTCAACCGGCGAAAACAAAAGGAGGAGGTTCTCAATTCGACGTGTATTTTTTTTTGTTTTTTTTTTTTTTTTATGTATGATCACGCATAAATTTTTACAGAGTAGTCCGATTTTGATGATTCTTTTTTTATTGGAAAGCGTATTTCCCGAGGGTGGTCCCATTTAAATTTGGAAACAATATTCCTACTCTAAGGGTAGAAAAACAGGGGATGATTGACTAACTTTTTACAGAGTAGTTTGATTTTCATAATTCTTTTTTATTGGATAGTTAGGGTATACCTTGAAGTTGGTATTATAAATTTGGAAAAAAAAAATACCCCAAGGATGGAAAAAAGTATAAAATAAAAACTTTTTAACAAAAAATTAAACCGCCGAAAAAACTGAAAAGCAAAAAATAATACCTTTTTTGTTTGACCTTAATCTAGGTACCAGTTTGAAGTCGGTGCCTCAGCACGAACCAGGAGGAGTGATAGAAGCCAATCAGGTAGACGATTATAGGTCCACTCCTCCTGGCTAGTGCTGAGGCACCGACTTCAAACTGGTACCTAGATTAAGGTCAAACAAAAAAGGTATTATTTTTTGCTTTTCAGTTTTTTCGGCGGTTTAATTTTTTGTTAAAAAGTTTTTTCTACGTATAAATCGATATTTTTTTATTTTTGTCACTTAAAACTCTTTGCTTGTAAACTTAAAATGGAGAATTAAAAAAAACTGTAAAAAAATCGCACTAGTGCGGTAAAATGAACTTACGAGCCATGTATACATCCTTTGAAAGTGAATTTTTCGAGCAAATGTATTGTAAAAAATAATAAAATATAATTATATTAAATATCGAGGGGGTCCTGAATAACCAATATAAAATGATCTCACACTGCGTGCATTTTGTTAAAAGCAGGGTTCTCTTAACACTGGATTATTATAGTTACGGTACGGCTGTTTACGGCGTATATTTTAACATATCTAAAAATTTGTACGGAACCCTCGGTGCGCAAGTCCGACTCACACTTAGCCGGTTTTTTAAGCCTTCTGACCCTTACACATTTCCGAGCGCTTCAGTTACTTAGCTGCTAGCAGCCAGTATCGTTTGCGGTCGGGCTCTTCCAACATTTACTCTAAATCCTTAACAGTGTAATCTGCTAGGCTGTGGGATCCGTTACCAACCTCCATCAGGCAACCTCCCCCCATAGTGCCATTCAGTGAAAGCTTGAAGAAGATGTGTGGCTCACACCATCTCTCAATTGGGTAGTATATTTTATCATCATCCCAGCCTATATACGTCCCACTGCAGGGCACAGGCCTCCTCTCAGAATGAGAGGGCTTGGGCCGTAGTTCCCACGTGGGCCCAGTGTGGATTGGGAACTACACACAGACCATTCAATTTTTTCGCAGGTGTATGAAGGTTTCCTCACGATGTTTGCCTTCACCGTAAAGCTCATGATAAATTTCAAATGTGCGAGCCTGGACCCACGACCCTCTGCTTGAGAGGCCACTCGAACCACTGGGCCACCACGGCTTTTACATACATGCAGTCTAAATAAAATACGTGTGTTGCATCAAATGGACTAAGCTGATACTGATTTTTGGCCGTTTGACGCTGACGAAGAATAATGCGTTTAATTGACTCCCTGGAGGGCTGCGGCGGCGGCAGGTAGCGGCGTCACCGATAGTCGACATTACTTGTAAATCAAAGGGTTATGGGTTTTCGGGTATCGGTAGGCGATCGGTCCTTCGTCTAATATCGACATCTCGAGTCACCTGTTGTATTCCGTTCTATAGGTCTTGATACTCGTAGGTCTACTTCGATATGTACGTACTCACAGGAAGTCAAGGAGCATCAGACATAATGTTTAGGTTAAGTCTATACAGGGTGAATTCATAATGGTGATACAAAATTAGTGTTTCGTACTCAGTTAATGCTGGACAATATAATGCGCTAAGTCATTTGTTTTCA
This sequence comes from Archips crataeganus, assembly GCA_947859365.1. Classification (NCBI taxonomy): domain Eukaryota; kingdom Metazoa; phylum Arthropoda; class Insecta; order Lepidoptera; family Tortricidae; genus Archips; species Archips crataeganus. The sequence continues at coordinate 23,858,033 of OX402049.1, read as the reverse complement.
TTAGTATTATAAAATTTGGGGCGTCCATAGGTACATTGAGTTCGTGATTTCCGCGATTTCCCGAACTCTTTTTAAGTAACTCTGTTTAAGTTGTGAAGTGTAAAGTGCTGATGAAATTTTATTTTTTATAAAACTCTTAATAAATTATCAATACAACTTTTAAACTTGACGGTCATGGCTGAAGTCAGGCTGATTTATTTAATATCCTCACAACTGCAGCAAAATAGGTAAGTATGTAAAATTCTTCATTCATCTCGTCTCAATTTCTCAAACTACCAAGAGGTTTCTCTCGCTTTATCTGAAGGGGTCGGCCGCGGATCGTCGATATCATCTAAATCAAGTATGGGCGAGGTTGCCGTGGTAGCCCCCCGCCCACGGCTGCCACCGCACGAGCTTTGATGTCGATGACTCGCTATTTATCGCTGCCCGCTGCTGCGCGATGTCGAACGTTTTGTTTTCTAATAAACATTTCGTGTTGGTGACGATAGCATCGTCACGGCGCGCCCTTTGGTCGCTAGGCTCTAGTCTTTAAGTAGCAGCTTGCAATAAACTAGAAGGTTTTGGTTTTAGATGAGGAAGGGAAAGAGTCCTAGATAACATTGCATTGTCGACCAAGTAAGTGCTTTGCCATTTTTTTATGACCATTCCTGGGTCATTATTCGAGCGTTACCTACAACTGCCTCGCTTACGAGTTAACATTTTTTACAAATTGGCTGTAGATTAAGATGGCGTTTTCGGTTATTAATTAGAGGTCCTGTACATCTACCAAGGTAAGGTAGCTAGAAACTGGTGCGGCCCGTGCCGAAGTTACGAGGAAGGTGGACTTATCCTTCTTCGCCGCCGACCACGCTGACTGGCCACGGGTGAATTTATGGGAGGTGGCACTGCACGCACAAGTCACCGCTCTTTATTTTTAATAATCTGTAAAAAGACAATTAATTGCGAAATATTAAACTTGACGCCTTGCGGTCCTAGAGCATAGAGCTTGTTGCGTGCGAAGAATAACTGGCAGAGAATCATATCTTTGAGTGGTTAAGGAGTATTCAGAACGGTTTTCGCGATTATTCAGAAGGCCTCTGGATGACTGAGGAATGACCCAGCGGGCCGCAGGCTTCACCTGTGCTTGGGAGTGACGCAGCGGTGGCGGTTGTCAACCGCGGCCGGCGGGCGGTCCGCGAGCCGCGGTAATGAATCGGGTCAAGAGGGGCGCGGTATGCGGCGATAGCATCGGCAGCGCGGGCGCAGCATTAATCAATTATCAAACGTCATTATTTACGGCGGCGCCCCGCCGCGCCGGGGTCGCGGGCTGGGGGCTGCGACAACCGGCGGGGGTCGCTGCTAGGTACCTATGTTGTGCAAATGCTTCAGCTGCAGTAGCATTCACATTGTCACATGTCAGCTTAATTCTCTACGGCATATCGATACATACATAATGTGACTCGTCCCGTTTTGAATGGGACTGTCCCGCTCTCAGGTATAGTCGACCAAGAAACTCCTTTACCACCCTAAAGTTCAATGTCAGTTGTATGACTTAAGACATCAAAGGCTATTTTCACTTACAAATCAATGTGACAATCAGCCTTATTGTTTTTATTCTGATGTAGGAACTGTCACAAAAAATGGTAAAGCACTTACTTGGTCGACTATACTCTGTCCCAGTGTCCCGGAAAACAAGTCGGGGACGCGAAAATGTCCCGTTTTCATAAAATTTAAAATAACGACTCCTAAGCGGTAGTCGAGCATGTATTTTCTTTGATAAACAAGTTGCTGAATTTGAGAAAACTCAATTATGTAAATAGATGTCTACTTAGTAGTTTGAACTATGTTAATAGTCATTGTTAAAGATAATATTTCAAAAATCTTGCCAAGAGTAGTTATTTTGGAAGTTGCCACCCAGTAGTCGCTATCCCGTTTTAAAGTGACAAAAAAAATGGTCACGTTAAGCAGAGATGAACTAATTCAACGTCGTTAGCCACCCTCAAAAGAACCACCGGCGCGGCGACCTCCGTCGTGGGTCAGCAAATCGCGTCATGTGCCTCTTCTTTTTGATAAGCGGACTGATATCATCATTATCATTATTTCAGCCGAAAGACGTCCACTGCTGAACATAGGCGTCCCCCAAGGCTCACCAAACAGATCGGTCCCGTGCCATCGGCATCCAAAGCGATCCCGAAACCTTAACCAGGTCGTCGCTCGATCTTGTTGGAGGTCTACCTACACTGCATCTTCCTGTCCGTGACGTCACTCGAAAGCCTTTCAGCCCCATCAGCTGCCAATTCTACGAGCGATGTACCCTGCCAACTGACTTAAGTAAGTCTGGCGATCCTTTGAGCTATGTCCGTGACTTTAGTTCTTGCGCGGATTTTATCATTTTTAATGCGATCCCGCAGAGAAACTCCAAGCATAGCCCTCTCCATCGCCCTCTGAGTGACTTTGAGCTTCCTTATGAAGCCCATCGTTAGCGGCCACGTCTCAGTGCCATAAGTCATCACTGGCAAGACTTTTGACTTGACACACATTGGATGATAAGATATGAGATGGAGATGAACTAATTCAACGTCGTTAGCCACTCTCAAAATAACGACCACCGATGTTCGTCGTAGGTCAGCAAATCGCGACATGTGCCTCTCGCGGGTCCCACTCGGCATAACTTCCGTGCCTCCGCTTATCAGTGATGTATACTAATTCATAATCGTGGGTAATTAACGACACCCAAATAAAGCTTTAACCGTCACGATAAATCTCAGAGATGCAGCGATAGCGCGTAATTTACATCCGACTTATTTCCAGACGCTCCTGCACCATAGCATGGCTACCAAGACAGCACGACTAGATCGATAGCTGCGTTTCTTTCTAACTGGTCCAGTAGAAAAGAGATGATAGACGTGGAGTTAAGCTAAAACGTGGCGTGACGCAGCGCGCGCGCAGCCGTAAATCAAGAAGTCGCCCTCTGACGTGCAGTGAAATATGACGTCGAGGGAACAGCCGACTTATTATGACTTACTCCCGACAGACACGCCTTTCACTACTATTTTCTTAATTAAATGTGTATTCGGTATTTCAGCGATTTATTACTTTTCAGATAACGTTTCATTATTTATTGTGACGTTATATTTTCTTTTGATTTATCGCGCTGCGGCGATAGATAAGGTTCTGATAGAGTCTTGTTAGTATCTTCGAGATAGCCCCTATACCTAAATCCGACATGCTATGAAGACGGACTTATTACATACGATCGTGGTATAGTCGACCAACTAAGCTTTACTATTTTTATTACAGTTTCTGCATCAGAAAAAAAATAAGATATCGATGTTTAGAAAGTTTTATTTCCGAAGGTTTAGAATCCCGAAAACTTCATTTGTCCGAAAGCATTTTTTTCTGAAACTGTAAATATTTCAGGATTTATTTCAGGACCATCGTGTAGAGCCCTTTAGGTTAGGTTAGGGTTGTTTTATAAAAATCCTGAAATATTTACAGTTTCAGACAAAAATGCATTCGGATAAATGAAGCATTCGGGATTTTAAATATTCGGAAAAAATATTTCTATATTTTGATAGGTAACCCTTTTAAACAGTAATAGTTAAGATACTGAGTCTTAGAGAAATTTATTTCATTTGACTTGTTGAAGTTCACTAAAAAAACACGGTGTATGTACCCTACGTATAGTGTAGAGTCAATATCTTCATTCAATTTAATAACAAGCACATTATGAATGTCGAATAATCTACCACGTTCGGAAAAACCCTGTTGAGAAGAATCCGGCAAGAAACTTGATAAGATATTTTTCAAAAGGATTTACAATGTTATTTAATTACGTACAATCTTATGTAATCGTACTTAGTGATGTACCGTTTCGGAAGCAGACCCGTAAGCACGTAGTTAACGTGTCAGCACCTGCCGGCCGTACGTTCCAATCGATCGGGCCCTATCCAGGTAGCAACCTCAAAGGAATTTCAATCAAAATAATTCCCAAATATGTAAACGACACAATTGTTATCGACACGGCATCGAAACAAATTATATGTATATTAGAAGCGATTAAACCCAGCCGTTCTCGGAATGGCAAAAAACGTTTACGGGCCCCGATACTGACAATAACATTAGAGAGCTATCTATTCAGATATGCGCGATACGCCCGCGCCATCTGCCGGCCGCGCCCGCTAATAAACATATCACCGGTATAGACTGCCTTGGCCTGGACCCTGTCTCCAGGGCAGCAAGGGCTAGAGTCCCGCCGCCCGGCGGGCTCCCGCCGCGCATTCCGCGCACCACTCGTACGTTACAGGCAGACATTAAACTATCTTTTTGTTACCTTATACATATGTAGGTGACAGACACGTGCTGAGAACCTGAAAAAATACGATTATGAAGCCTCAAAAGTACCGGAAACGCCACATTCGGGTGCCTCCGTGACACTCTATTGAATTTAATTATAAAAGTTATAACTTAATGCGTTTGCGTATGGGGAGGCATAATTCAAAGGTGAAGTTTCTATAATTTGCTAGGAGCTGTCAGGAGCGGGGGGAGGTAATGAAGCGACGGCCCGCGGACAACTTCATGCTGGAAGTTACAAATGAAGTTTCAGGCGGACGTAATGATCTGCGGATGAGTCGCGGCTTCTGAAAGTCGTTTGAGGAAATGTGACGCTTAAAAATCGGCATTCTCCGGGCGGCTTCGGCTTGATCTTTTTAATAGACACTTGTTTAGGTAGTAAAAAGAAAGGGTCGGTAATGAATTCAGCGGTCGTCGAGCTAAAGGGCTACCAGTTTTTCGCAAAGCGGTGCGCCGGCGGTGACCGCTGGCCGGCGTTTTTTCCCGCGCGGGGCCGAATCGCGACGTCTGCGCTTTGAGCCGCCGCCGCACTTAATTAATCCCGCGACAACCGGCCGACGCCGGCCCAACAAATTTGCCTGCCCCCCCCCTGCCATGACACCGGCGTGGGACCGACTACGAAACGTTTAATTAAATTTATCGACCTTATCTGTTCGCATCTCACACGCGGCCCGCGACCGAGAGCTGCGCGGATTTTTAGGATTCTGAATATCCGTGAGAACGGACCGCGGCCGCAGCCGACAGGTGAACAATTGAACAAATTGCAAGAAAAACACGAGTGAGGCGTCACGGGCCATTCAATTGGGCACTGTCGCGGCATGTCTCCGGCCTCCTGCATTATGCGCACGCGCCGCAGCACAGGTCTCAATCATATTAGCAATAAGCTGTGCCCGCGACTTGGTCCGCGTGGACTTAGATTTATTCAGCCAGTTTTAAAACGCAACGTGCCTTGTTTATCTGTGCGTTCATCATCATATTTAATTTTGATGATACCATTTCTTTTCAATCTCGAAGCTCATTACTTAAATAGGTAGTTACTCATTTTATCCAAAAGAAAAACCGAGATCATTTTCAAAGACATTTTTTATTCGGAAATAAATGTGATACAGACACACAAACAGACAAACAAACAGACGAACAAGACAATACTACAAGCGTTCAATGTTTGCTATCTCGGCTACAAAACCATATAAACAATAATAAATAAATAATAAATATCACGGGACAATTCACACCAATTGACCTAGTCCCAAAGTAAGCTAGGCAAAGCTTGTGTTATGGGTACTACGCCTACCTAGGCGTTGGCTAGTATTTATATAGATAGAAACATACTTAAATACATATTAAACACCCAAGACCCGAGAACAAACATTCGTATTTTTCATACAAATATCTGCCCCGACACGGGAATCGAACCCGGGACCTCAAGCTTCATAGTCAGGGTCTCTAACCACTAGGCCATCTGGTCGTCTAAAACAATGATTGTACTTAATAGTGCGTAACGAATTTATTGCTCAAAAAACTTTCCTTCATGTACAATTATTTTTTATAATAGGAGGTAATCTACGAGGGGCGTTCAATATAAAGTGAGAATGAGATGCAAACTCTTTTAATATTACGAAATTAAATACTGGCCGGTAAAGCTAATCTATCTAGCTGATTGCTATGAAAAAAAACTAACTGTCTTTTGTTTAAAAAAATATACGGTAATTTCTTTGCAATGCTGTTGAGTACGTTAGCGAAAATGGAGAAAATTGAACTGTGCGCCGTTATCAAATACTTGTGTTTGAAAAATTTTTCTACGGACCAAGTCAATTTGGATTTGCGGGACACTTTAGGGTCTAATGCTCCTCCGTATTCGACAGTCGCACGTTGGTGCGCCGAATTTAGACGTGGAAGAACATCGACAATGGACGACCCCCGCTCCGGACGCCCTACTACAGCAGTAACTGAAGAAATTGTGAAAAAAGTCGAAAACTCAGTTTTGGCGGATTGTCGTGTCACGGTTCGTTTTATTGCTGAAAATGTAAAGATTTCAACGGGGAGCGTGCATAATATTCTACATGAACGCTTGGGTATGAAAAAGGTATCTGCGCGTTGGGTACCAAGAATGCTTACTGACACGCAAAAACAAACTAGACTAGAGATTTGTCAAGAAGCTTTGAACCTGATGCAGCAAGACCGGGAACTTTTTTTGGCGCGATTTATAACAATGGACGAAACATGCCTCCATCATTACGACCCAGAAACGAAACTGCAGTCTATGACATGGAAAAGGCCATCATCTCCAACTCCGAAGAAATTCAAGGTGAGCCCATCTGCCGGTAAGGTCATGGGCTCTGTTTTTTGGGATGGTAAAGGGGTATTAATGATTGAGTATCTCGAGCATGGAGCCACTATTACGGGCACATTAAACGCCAAACAAATAGCAACATTGCGCAATGAGATCCGCGAAAAACGGCGAGGTAAACTCTCGAAAGTTGTGCTGTTCCACCAGGACAATGCCCCGGCACACAAGTCCGCCGTTGCAATGGCTGCAATTCGTGATGCTGGGTTCGATATCCTTAAGCATCCTCCGTATTCACCAGATCTCGCTCCCAGTGATTTCTACCTATTTCCGAGATTGAAACAATACCTGAGAGGCCAGAAATTTGAAGACGACGACGCGGTAGTCGCTGCAGTACAAGATTTTTTAAGTACTCAAGATGAGACCTTTTTTAAAAATGGAATTTTAATGAACTAAAACAATTACTTTGCTCACCCGCGACCTTACAATAGTTACGTTTATGCAAGAAATGTGCGTTCATGCAGTTCCTCCACCTCCACACTGTACGAACACACACAAATCACATATGGAATTTTAAGTTTAGAAAAAAGATATACTAAGTGTATTATGCTAAAAGGTGACTATGTCGAAAAATAAAATGACATTTAGTAAAAGTTGTTTATAACATACTCATTCTCACTTTTTATTGAACGCCCCTAGTAAGTTACCCCAATAGTGAACGTTTGTATGTTCAAAATACATGACATGGCTGTACAGAAATGTATATATATGACTGTGCTTCAAATTACCTAATCGTTCTAGGCAATTTACGTACGGAAACCTCAAAGCGCGAGTGCGGTGCGCGCGATGGTGTGTGTGGAGAAATCTTCGGTGCCGGCACCTACAATGTAAGGGCCACTTGCACAGTCCAGGGTTAAAAAAATAAATTGTTAACCCTGGGTTAAGACATGTTATTTCCATACATTTTGACACTTCTTAACCCTGGGTTAGCAATTAACTCAGGGTTAAGTATCTAAACCCAGAACCTCGCAAGCCCACCTAAGTTGGCTACGCTACGCTGTCCATAACTCTTCATTTACCACCTCTGTATTTGTTGGCCTCTGTTGGCTTTATCCTGATTAGTCTATCTAGACGTAGCGGGAGACTGCCTATCAGTGACTTAGTCTGTCTGCCACATGACGGAATCGGTAGCCTTTCAATGGTTTAGTTACCTGTCATTACATTAGATAGGAGACTCTCTTGGCGCCAGCTTTCTAGGTAGAGCCAGCGTTCGGCGATTGCGGGGATACGCGTCAAGCTTCGCTATCCCTGCAGCATTGGGGTCTGGAGTTGTCAGGGAGTTGAACATGACGCGCGCAAGTTGGCCGATGAAGATATCCAGGTTCCGTCAGTGGTGGCTGCTTTGGATCTTCTGGATAGAGGCAGGCACGCATGTTATTCGCACGGTTTACATTCTTGGACTTGCTGCTATATTGAGAGAGTCGCGTCTATGACACCTGACCGTGGTGATGGCGTGGAGTGAGGTGTGGTCTCTTCTAAATTTTGATATACTACTTATTGAAGATAATAATATAGTAGTGGTGGCAGTATTATTTCACGTGCACTCGTGATCGCATGCGCCATCCCTTTCTATCCTCATTCTATACCTTTTGCCAGAAAGAAATAGTGAATGCGGTTATGCTTTAAAGTGCGTTAGACAATACAGCCTCACAACATTTGCCTCTTCAAACCGTTTTACGTCAACAGCAACTCGTTAATTTTGGTATTTCTGTGTTCTCTTGTCGGCAAACTCGGATGTAACCGACGTGGCATTCCCATTAGCGGGCGGCGCACACGCAGCGGATACTCGTGAAGCAAAGTAAGCTCGGAGTCAATGCCGATCGTCTGTCGTACACCACATTTAATTAATCTTGAATCACCGCGCTTTATCCGCACCCAATTAAAATCCCATTACGGAATGCTCACCGGACGGTGATTAATCGACGTTAATTTTTAAAGTTCGAAGTCGTGTCGTTGTCCGGCCGCGAATTATGCGTCCGGCGGGCTTGGCGGGTCGCCGCGCTATTGTCGTGTCATCTCCGCAGCGGCTGTCAGTGCGTGATGGAATCATTTCTCTTGCAGCACTTGACAAACGATGGCAAGTCAGGGGAGGGTAGTGATTGATGTCGCGGGCGCGGATACGGATCTCTGTTTTTACGGGGCCGGGTTCCCAGGCGCGGCGGGGCGCCGGCGTCCGCTCTTGTCACCACGCCGGCGCCCGCGCAGCCTAATCCTTATAATTTAATAACAGCCTAAATAGTTATTTATGGAGGAGCACACGGCGCGTTGATAACCTCTCTGCTGCCCTATTAATTACGAACCAAAGGCCGTGAATCTACGTTCGAAATTGATTTTATTTCTAATAGGGTTTATCAAGATGTACATGCTGATGTTTTGTTTTCGAATAAAAAGGAGCACGTCGACTGAGGGAATCCGTATGAAGGCTTGGAATAACTTCGTAGAGTAATGTAGGTATTTTAGTTTCCGTTCGACGTTGTTTATCGATGAAACATTATGAAGTTGGAGATTAGAATATTAATTAGAACTAAGTATAGAGTCCCGCTGCAATGATCATAACAGGGACTGAATCAAACTCGATACATTATAAAGGTGCACATGCAACCCTTAGGTATGGCCATCCATTTTTTTACATAAAATGAAACCGTGATTGACCTAATCATACCTGGTCAAAAGTGCAGATGAGGCCAAAGGTGTATCGCACTGGTTCAGTAACAGTATATTCACTCTAGCCTTGAAGGGACCTAAATTGTTTCTTCTGTAAATACAGACGATGGAAGCGAATTCCATATCTTGACAGTTCGTGTTAGGGAAAACATTTTGACGTAACAATTGCTTTGGCATATCTTGACTTTCAGCATCACGTCAATAATAGCCTTTAATCCATCACAATCATTTATTTCTTAGAATATGGTACATGGTGTCGGTTAAAGTCGGTTTAAAATCAGAAAAACTTAGAGGTGCGAGCCCGGATTCGAACCCGTACGACCTACGCTTGAGAGGGCATAGTCAAATGCACTAAGCCAACACCACTTTATTTTAAACTACATATCTTACTTAAATGATTAAGTGGGAATTTTCCCCTCGCGATTCGCAATAAGTTGCCTCTTGCTACGCCGATTTCCACTCGTACAATTATCTATCTATCTACAGCCATTGTCCGTCCACTGTTGGACGTAGGCCTCCCTGATATTGCGCCAACATTCACGATCCTGGGCTTCCCTCATCCATCCCCTGCCCGCTGTCCTCCTAAGGTCATCAGTCCAACGTGTTGCAGGGCGTCCCACACTACGTTTTCCTAAACGTGGTCTCCACTCCAGGACACGTCTGCTCCAACGATCGTCAGTTGTACGGCAAACGTGACCAGCCCATTGCCACTTCAGCGTGCTAATCTTTCGGGCTATGTCAACAACTTTCGTCTTTTGTCTTATATACTCGTTGCGGACCCTATCTCTCAACGAGATACCAAGCATAGCCCTCTCCATAGCACGCTGAGCTACTCTGAACTTATGGACTAGTCCTCCTGTAAGTGTCCACGTCTCTGCAGCGTAAGTCATAACTGGTAGGACGCACTGGTTGAACACCTTTGTTTTCAGGCATTGTGGCAGAGATGACGTCAAGATATGACGAAGCTTCCCAAATGCTGCCCAGCCCAATTGAATCCTTCTATCGGCTTCTTTCTCGAAGTTGTTTCTACCAAGCTTAATGATTTGTCCTAGGTAGACGTACTCCTGAACTACTTCGAGGGCCGAATCTCTAACGAACAGGGGCTCAGGGATGACGAGATCGTTGAACATGACTTTTTTCTTGTCCAAATTCATCCCAAGCCCCACTCGTCGCGATTCGCGACAATCATTAAGGTTGTTCAGCATTACGTACAATTCATAAACGCATTATTGCTCTAGTCCGACAATTAGTGCCGGCGCAGCCGTGCGACTGGTGCGACTAATAAACGGCGCGGCGAATCGCAAGGGGTCGTCGTCGTTGGGGTCAGCGTATGAATACGATATTACGATGATCCCCAAATTCAATTACCAAGCATACTTTAGTTGTTTGATGATTTATGTTCGGGAAGTGGTCGACTATTTGAACAGCGAGGGTTGTCTGGTTAGGTTAAAGTTAAGTAGGTTTGGTGTGTTTAAAATTAGCTGTTCCAAATATGTATAATGTTTTATATTTTCACCATTTTCACTTACGATAGCAATAGGGACTTAATCACGATTTTAACATTGCTAAACCACCTGCTCCATTCTTCCACAGGTCGACCAGAAGTACGCGGTGTCTCCACTCCACCCTTACGTTGACAGTTGTACGGTTTACATTGACGTATTGCGCGCTCAGCACATTTTACTTTGATTGTGTAAATTATTTAGTTCACGTTTAACACTCATTCATGTAACGTGTGCTCGCATTATACTATCAATAAAGGTTATTATTCGGAATTATCAGTGAGTTCTTATTAATTTTAGAAATATGTAAGTCATGATTAAGGGTGCTATAAGGGTGGAGACATCCATTGATAATGGCTTCAATAGTTTGTAAGCAATGATGAAGATTAGCTCACGAAATATTGAAATATCCAATTAATATTATTCAAGTCAAATATTCAGTCTAAATTCGTGCACCCATTGAACGATGAACGAAAAAATCGTGAAACCTACACACACCTGCGGAGATATTCGATGGTGTGTATGTGTGAAGTTCCCAATCCGTACTGGGCCCGCGTGGGAATTACGGCCCAAGCCTTCTCATTCGGAGGCTTGTGCCCTCCAGTGGGACGTTTATAGCCTGAGATGATGTTATTATTATTATTATTTATTTAAAAATATGGCTTCTGTCCTATTTTCGGTAGGACAATGTCGCCAGTGTCAAAGTAAGCTCTCTTGGGAGCGACGTTGTACGGTGATAGTAGTTTCTGCAACTTGATAGTAATATTCCAGAAACCACGTGGAGACAACTTGCGCATTAAAAAATGTCAGACACAAGAGCAATATATAATTTTGTGATCACTGTTAATTAAGGTTAATCGCCGCATAAAACACTATCAATATTATACTTCAACTAGCCAAAGAAACAGAAATACCAAAATTAGATACTGTCTACATCCGCCATGTTCGAATGCCACAAATCGAATCGAGATGATGTTGATGAACGGGCCATTCTACTTTTCGTTGACCAGTAATTTTTTGTACCTACTGTGCTCTTCAAATATTTTTTTTACAAAAAAGGTAAAGTGCTCGGTTTAAATCATTAAAGATTTAAATAGGCACATAATTAAGCTTACATTTAAAATAACATTCTGGAATTCAAAATCACAATACGCTACCGTGCAACGTGCTTAGTACCTCGCAGCATGCGCGACGCGTTTACAACTAAACAGTAGAAGCCGACGTCCTATAGCGAAATGGCAACGATTTATTTAGTCGAGCTCGTGATTTTGCTGTTTCTTTGTTAGCTAAGTAGCGAGACGCGGGAAGCGCTTCGAATCGGCTCGATGTGGTAACTACCAGAGTCCCTTATTACGCTAGATTTACACGGGTTTAGTGATTAGGGACTTATCTGCAGTGGGAAAAGTAACAAAGCCGTCTACACGTGGGTGTTACATACATACATAAAATTACGTCTGTATTCCCAAAGGGGGTAGGCAGAGCACACGAGACGTTACATTACATTTCGGGGCCACTTTAAGCAATTTTAGGTTTAAAGGTAAAATGGTATTTGGCATTTGCAGGTACACTATGTAATACTAAGCACTTGTATAATATGTCTACACACATCTCACACGTGTGTAACACATGTATTAAGCATTAGCTACTAAGCTCGTGTAAACCTAGCATTACAGTCCATCCAAGTGACATTGCTGGTAGGTTTCGTCCTTTACTCTTACACAGTTCTTAATATGCAAGAGTGGGATAAAAATCTGAGAGTGTACAGAAGCTTCGATGTCACTTGGACAAGTCGAATGCCCCTGGGTAATTGCTGGTCTGTAATAAATGGCAGGAGCTGCGCTGCGCACTGTACTGGTTGTTAATCTCACGAGGCATACTAAGCATTTATTACTCGGGGAAGCTTTTAGTTTCAAATAACTTTGCAAGTAAAAATTGTAAGTATTTTCGCAGCGTTCGTTATCTAGAATTAAGCAATAATTGGTTAGTCAATTACTTTTTTAGATGATGGTATTTTAATAGTAGAACTTACGGTCTCTACATGAAACAAAAGAACTGGATGAATTAATAAGTTTTTGTCAAAAATCTCATTTTTAATGCTTTTTTTGCTATCTGTAATTCTCGTTTATTGTCGGTAGGTACTCGGACATCCAAACTAATCCATACCAAAATTCAAGTCGATTAGATCACTGGAATTTGGTTTGAAAGATTTTACCGTATTAAAAGTTGCAAAACTTGCAAGTCCCAATCCGTCTACCTATGCAACGAGTGAGACGTGTATAGCCTGGGAGAAAAAACGTTGTAAGCTAAAGAAAATATGCAACTTGCTCATATGTCACACAGTCACATAGCTCATATGTCGTCAAATTAAAGTTTCAGTAAATAATTATGACACGATTAAATAGACTTATACCTGGGCGACCGAGCTCCGCTCGGGCTGAAACTCAGTACCAAGCGTTTTCAAAGAGATAAGACCAAGCTAGATCAATTTTTCATCCCCGAAAACCCCCACAAACCAAGTTTCATCGAAATCGTTGGAGCCGTTTCTGAGATTCTGATTGTATATACAAGAATTGCTCGTTTAAAGATATTAGATTTAGAACCGTGAAAAATTGTATTTATCTGGTTCATTAACAATGTCACGCAGCAGCCGTCTTTTCCTGTTTCTTGTCAGATGGATCTTGCCGGGCCCCGAGCCCGCCGTTGCGTGCGATGGGGCAGCGCACGTGCCGCGCCACCAGCCGAACAAAGCCCGAACAAGTGCTCTAAAAAGATTAATATATCCGAGTAATTCGCCGCCCGCGAGGGTCCCGACAATATTAATTCGGTTTTATGACATGCGAAATTGCTCTCAATAAATTGTGCATTGAGATACGGCACACGTGCGCGTTATTAAACTTTTCATTAGGGCGGGTCGACCGGCTACCTGCCCCGAGTTCAAAAGGACGAGGACAAGAGACATCCCTTTGACCGCTCCGAGGATGCTCAATTACCTGAAAACTTTTCATGTTCGAATATGCCTTTGTTTATGTTCGAGTGTAACCAACCTTCATTTGAGAAAAAACAGTTTTAAGAGTTTCGGTTATGAACATTGAGATCGATTCGAGGAATGCATTGTTGCGTGGCGGAATGCGCCGGGCGGGACGGTGCGACTGCGGCGAAACATTCCACCCAACTGCTCCAACTGAGACCTAGCCAATACCAATATTAGGTACCTGAGCAGTCTTAAATCGGTTTAGCTAGCCAGATGGAAGATAATAATAACAGCATAACAATATTCTACGGAGAGGAGGGTGACCCAAAACTTCCGAACTCAACGGTCAAGTATATATAGCTGACCAAGAAATTTCTTTATCACCCTAAGGTTCAATGTTAGTTACACCGCTTAAAACATAGAATACTATTTTCAATTACAAGTCAATGTGACAATCAGCCTTATTCTCTTACTTCCACGATTCTCAATCATAACTAATATTTCTTGGGTCTTAATCACATCGACGTTTCAATGGTCCCGAGTCGACCACGACTGGCATCATCATAACTGCAATGTGGTTGGAACGTCGAGGTAATTTCAGTAATAAATAGTTCGTGTTTAAGTCCAGCGAAATATTAATAGTTAGAGATCTGACGTTCTGAGTATCTGATGTCTAGTTCTTCGGTACCTCAAGGTTCCCCATACAATACATATCTCGTCTAATATTAAACCGTCAGCGCACAAGTGCAGGCACCCATCACGATGGCTTGACAATGGGCGGGCGTGTAGAGCCGGCTCGGTATGCAATAATACCGAGATTAATGGCAGCGCGGAGAGGATGCGTGGCGAACAGCTGCTAAATTACATTGCGAAAGCCAACCCTCTCGGCCGGACAAGGGTGAGCATTATTTGATTTTTAATTGCGCCCCGGAATGCTCATGGACTGCTCCGCTCGATTACCGGGAGGATCGGGTTCTCGTGTTTTATTTTAAACGCGTAGAAACTCCTTCTAGTGTAAATAAAGGGGTTGGAAACGCTCAAGTGTTTTTGTTGATCTGTGTAATTGGTTGAGGCGAATTATACTATCGACATGATGGTTTGTTTATGTTAGGTAAAAGTTTATATAAGAAGAAAGTATACATAGAGGCTTAAGTATTATCTTTTTCCTGCTAAAATATATTTCAGCAGGTGGTTGGGCAAGTTTGACTGAACATCCCTGTAGTGGTCATTGGATTTTTTATGCAAAATGTAGACACGCATTGTTGCGGTACACTTCGAACAACTACCAATACTTACTTATATGGAAACATTTGTCAATCACAATGAAGAACCCTGAAAACTTAATATTAAAGGATGTAATTTATTGAATCAGGCGTTACTTGCGGAGGTCCATATTAATGAACTAAAACAATTACTTTACTCACCCGTGCAAAAAAAAAGCGTAAGGTCGCGGGTGCGCAAAGTAATTGTTTCAGTTTATTTAAGGGTGTGTTTACTTAGACTAACCCAACTATTTTCTGAAATATCCCAATTAATTATAAAACGTGGCGTGAGAAAGCCCCCAGCAAGAAGGTAAAGGAAGGAGGAAGCAATTCGATGCAGTCAGTGCAGGACCGAAAGTTTTGGAATTATTTGGGGAGGCCTTTGGCAAGAAGTGAACAACTAAGTAGGTATTCTACTAAAGACAAATAAGTAAAAGTTTCCTAAAGCAGCTAGAAAAATCTATCATACCTATATGCTTATGGCACTGGTCCCACCGCCAGCGAGTAAGCGATGAGCTATCGGCGATTTTCTCGCCCAAGAAATCGCCCAAGATAATCGCTCCCGTGTAAATAAAAGAGAGAGATATATATTTATAGTTCATCTGTTCACACTGCCGGCGAGAACTGTCTCTTCACTAGTTGATCGCAGCGAGTTATTAACGTTTAAACTCGCTCAGCGGTACTCGGCGATGAACGCATGCCGTACAATAGCCCGTCGCACAAAAACAATCGGTTATAACCGAGTGAAAAAACTATGATACCTGGTTTACACTCGCGTACGAGTGGCGAGACGAACTGCGGGACGAGCCACGAGACGAGAGTGTGAACAGGCGCGCCTCGCGCCTCGTCTCGTGATTTCCCTTGATTTTGAGGCTCGTGTCCGGAGCGAGACGACGAGGCGAGGCGCGAGGCGAGGTGACGACGCGAGAGTGTAAATCAGGTATCAAAACTACACACTCGCTTCTCGCCGCTCGCCCACTCGTTTCTAGTTTCCAGTACTACTCGTTTATCGCTCGTCGCCGGCGGTGGGACCAGTGCCTAAAGCCGACACATCGTTCGTTTAAGTAGCGTGCTCATTCGTGTTTTATTTGTATCAAGTCGATTACCTAACTACTGATACAACATTGTGCAAGCTACACGTAAGTTTACTTGTATTTAATACTTTAGAATTATGTTCACCTACTTTACAGGTTGTTCTGATTCCTACTGCAGTTGTCACAGCAGCGGGTTACTCCGAGATTCGAAGATAATTCTACATAATATTACTTAATATTGTATTCGGACTTGTTTGCGTGGCGATGGGTAGCTGTATCTTCTGAGTGTCTGAGTTCTCGAGAGCGATGGATGCAAGGAAATCTATTTAATTTAATTTAATCATGGCGCATTACTAAATAAATAAATAGTTAAATATTATATACTAGCGTGAGTGGAAAGGCACAATACGAATTTGTATAAGACCAGTGATTTGTGCGGCAGCGGCGCGATGTCGCGCGGTGCCGCGACTGCGATAGCGCCCGCATGCACTCTGTATGCAACTGGTGCATGCGCGAAATTCGCCGGGTCATTAATAAGTAATTATTACCATTAGCCCTACGTAGCTGTATCCATATTCCATACTAATGTTGTAAATGCGAAAGTGTGTCTGTTTGACTGTATGTTAGTACATCTTTATGCTTAAACCGCTAAACCGATTTTGATGAAATTTGGCGTGGAGATACTTTGAGACCCTGGGAAGGACATCAAATAGTCTTTAAGTATCCCAAAAAAATTGCATAGTTCCCGCGTGATAGCGATTAAAGAATTATTCGCAAACGGAGTCGCAGGCAACAGTTAGTATTGTATAAGATACTAGCTATTGCCCGCGACTTCGTTCGCGTTTTCCTCAGAAATTGTATCCATTTTTAGGGTTCCGTACCTCAAAAGGAAAAAACGGAACCCTTATAGGATCACTTTGTTGTCCGTCCGTCCGTCCGTCCGTCTGTCTGTCAAGACCCTTTTTCTCAGGAACGCGTGGAGGTATCAAGCTGAAATTTATATCAAATAATCAGGTCTACTGTCCCATGGAGCTGTGAAAAAGTCAAACTTCTATGCCTACGCAATCAAAAGATACAGCCGTTTATGCCGCAAATTTCCGCATATTTTCGAAACTCGCAAGGGAATCAAAACCTACAGGGTACTTTCCGTGAACTCAGAATCTTGAAATTTGGTACAAAGCAACGGCTTATAGCACAGATAAAGGAAAAATTGCGAAAACCGCAAATTTTCAGTTTCATCATATAATAAAAATATTTTTAATAATTTGAAAGTTACTACCCCTTTTCTCATGAACGCGTAGACGTATTAAATTGAAATTCATATCAAATCCTAGGAGTGACTAGCAGGTACACCTTTGGGCGAAAGCTTAAAGGCTATTTGTTGTCATTTCAGAAAACTTAATTCCTTTCCTTTCCAGCACTATTTCACAAAACTTCTTTGATTTTTCTTTGTCTCGGTTATTTCACTTCTTGTTTTAATCCGCGCAGAGTTGTATACTTGGCAAGTGAGTTATATTATAGTATAGTAATTTATGATTAAGTAATTTTGTTAAAATTATTCGTTTTTATGATCTACAAATTATCCATTTACGCATGTAGTTTATGTAGTTCATCGCTTATATTTATAAGTGTACATTTTATCTATCTGTGTGGCGTTCCGGGTATTACCGACGGTACTGGCTGAAAATCAGCGCTGGAGTGTTATAAACGCCTCAGCATTATGCTGAGCCAGTGTCCAATTTGCAACCGCAATGACACACTCTATTTTTAGCCTTTGTATTGTCCTTTTTGTTAAAATATTTATGTGTCTTGTGTTGTTGTAAATAAATGTATTTTCTTTCTTTCTTTCTTTCTTTAAATACTCAGGTCTATAATACCTTTAAGCTTTAACAAAATCAAACTTCTATGTCAACGCAGTCAAAAGAAACAGCAATTTAAGCCGCATATTTTCAAACTCGCAACTACTCGCAAGGGAATCAAAACCTACAGGGTACTTCCGGTGAACTCAGAATCTTGAAATTTGGTTCGATGCAAGGTCTTATAGCACAGATAAAGGAAAAATTGCGAAAAGCATAATTTTTTGTCTGTCTGTCTATATCAGTAACCAATCTATTTATGCTGCAAATTTTCGACACTCGCAAGGGAATCAAAACCTACAGGGTACTTCCCGTGAACTCAGAATCTTGAAATTTGGTACAAAGCAACGGCTTATAGCACAGATAAAGGAAAAATTGCGAAAACCGCAAATTTTTAGTTTCATCATTATAATAAAAATATTTTTAATAATTTGAAAGTTACTACCCCTTTTCTCATGAACGCGTAGAGGTATTAAATTGAAATTCATATCAAATACTCAGGTCTATAATACCTTTAAGCTTTAACAAAATCAAACTTCTATGTCAACGCAGTCAAGGGATAGATCGCAATATGTCGCCGCCGTGGCCAAGAGCTTGGCTGAATATTCGGTATTCGTGATACCTGATTTTACTCTCGCCTCGTCACCTCGCCTCGCGCCTCCCCTCGTCGTCTCGCTTCGGACGCGAGCTTCAAAATCAAGGCAAACCACGAGACGAGGCGCGAGGCGCGCCTGTTCACACTCTCGTCTCGTGGCTCGTCCCGCAGTTCGTCTCGCCACTCGTACGCGAGTGTAAACCAGGTATCAAAATCAGTATTCGTGCCACCTCCACCCCCACCCGTCGTCTTCGGCGCCGCGACACGCCACATTCGTCGCGGGCGCGGCGAGGGTGAGCAATATCGGCTTTTATTAGTTTTTCCGCGGCGACAGCCCCTCCGCATATTTGCTTTGATGATCCCTCCCGACAATCGCCTTTATTGCCATTGTGCCGGGTTCTCCATTATGATCTTTACATCGCAAATTGAAGTACAAACGAGTTAATGTCGCGCGAGAGCAGGCGAGCCGGAAACTTGAGAGCACGCTATTGTTTAGCGATCTTTTGAGGCTTCCAGGCTTTGAGGTGTCTCAGAAGTTAAGTCTTTTGTCTGGCTGTTTAATGTTTCGCCAAAAAACGATTAGCAAAGGGGTTCCCAATATTTTTCTTCAGCGACTCTTTTACTTAACATGTTGTATTTTATTCGTACCGTCCACGTAAAGACAAATGTCTCCGTATAGCTTTTGATACGTAGTCAGGCGAGTCTACACCCCTGGATTAGCAGATTTTCGTCTTACTGAAAGCGTTTTTTCGAGTAAACGATTCGCAGATTGATTAGGTCGCACATGAGTTGCTTCGCGGTATCTCAGGTTTATACAAAAATCATAGAATTTCATGAACAATAACTTTATAACATTTGCAATATAACGACCATAGATCCATCCATAAAGGATCCGAGCCTGTAGTAGCCTTGTGGTTTGACATGTGGCAATTTGTGCGTGAAATTACAGTTGAAATTTTACCATGAGCTTTTCGGCGAAGGAGGTTTTCCTTCCTGTTTACCTACATCTGGGAATTACTTCAATGACGCGTGCGAAGTTCTCAATTTAAACTTTCAAAACGAACTTTCGCACTAGGTACGATTACGATTAGGAAGAAACAGAGTTGCTAATAGCGTGTTTGTTCTTTATGGGTACTTGTCCTAAATACTTATATAGTAAATCCGTTTGCTTGTATGTACCGTACTTATAAGTGAGCGTACGGCGCGTGTTTGTTATATATACTCCTCACGCCAAAATGGCTTGACGGATTTGGATTAAATTTGGTATGTAGATTTGTAGAAAGCTTAACGCCTAACACATTTTTTTAAGACTACTTTTTATCCCGATATTCTCACCGATTGTCACCATTACGAAATGACAACCGTTAGGTTTATTTGGCATGGGTATCTGCCATACAACGTTAATTTATTAAGACCTCGATGTGACTGTAAGGAATTTCCTTGGAATTTTTTGCGAATCTATTGATTAAAGCGGGCGAAGCGGGTAAAGGCTAGTTATACGTGTACCGTTATACTTGTCACGTCATAAAGTTCAAAGAAGCAAAGCGAACTTCACCCACATTGCACGCTTTTATAAATAATGACAGGAATCCCTCGCCGCGGCACGGGAGGCAGCGGAGACGCCTGGAGCATCCAGCAGGCAGGTGCCACGCGAAACATGCAGGGAATTCACGAGGGGGGGGGACCCAACCATGACTACAATGTAATCCAACCATGTATAGTCAACCAAGAAACTCCTTTACCACCCTAAGGTTTAATGCTAGTTGTACAGCTCCACAGCCAATCAGCCTTTATTGTTTTTCTTCTGATGTAGTAACCGTCATACAAAATGGTGGGTTAGTAGTGGTAGAGCCATGTTGTAGCTAGCCGCTGCATCACGAATGGGCCGGCTCGTCCGGGACAGTAGCACCCTCTCACAGAACACCGGCGTGAAGCAGCAGTACTTAATCCTGCTGCGTTTTGTACAGTCAGTGAGAGCGCCGAGGGTCAAATACCTTCCCTCTCCTTTTTTAAAGGTCGGCAACAGATCATTGACTCTCTTTGAGTTATTGATATTTATGGGATGTGGTGAGCATTTTCCATCAGATGACCTGCTTGCGCGTTTGCACCCCACTTAATAAAAAAACAAATGGTAAGCATGGCACTTCCTTGGACAACTATACCAACCAAAATGCTATTTTTACTGCCCTAAATTGAAGCTGGATTTCAAATATTATTTAATTTTGGGTCCGTACCCAAAGGGTACCAACGGAACCCTTTTACTGAGACTCCTCTGTCTGTCTGTCCGTCTGTCACAGGGCTCTATCTCGTGAACCGTAATAACTAAACACTTGAAATGTTCACCGATTATGTATTACTGCACTTAGCCGGTAAGTAGGTATAACACGAGACGACGACGAGGTGGTTTAGACGACCAGATGGCCTAGTGGTTAGAGAACCTGACTATGAAGCTTGAGGTCCCGGGTTCGATTCCCGTGTCGGGGCAGATATTTGTATGAAAAATACGAATGTTTGTTTTCGGGTCTTGGGTGTTTAATATGTACTTAAGTATGTATCTATCTATATAAGTATGTTTATCCGTTGCCTAGTACCCATAACACAAGCTTTGCCTAGCTTACTTTGGGACTAGGTCAATTGGTGTGAATTGTCCCGTGATATTATTTTTTATTTATTTATTTATAACAACAAATACTAAAAATAAAATAAAGTTAAAAATTAAAGAAGGTCGTCTTACAAGAAACGCGTGCAAGCCCTATATCTATTCCAGCTGAGGGACCACGTGATATCATCGTCATCATCATCAATTACATTGTAACATCTTAATATTACATGTACTTACATCATCATCATCCCAGCCTATATACGTCTAACTGCAGGGCACAGGCCTCCTCTCTGAATGAGAGGGCTTGGGCCGTAGGTCCCACGCTGGCCCAGTATGGATTGGGAACTTACACACCATTGAATTTCTTCGCAGGTGTATGCAGGTTTCCTCACGATGTTTTCCTTCACCGTAAAGCTCATGGTAAATTACAAATGTAATTTCGCACATAAATATGTACTTACATGCCTTAATAAATATAAATAAATATTTCTGATTTACAAACGAAACTAAAAGAAAGTTATTTTCAGAGCTCGCGTTTGTCTTAAATATTCATTGTTGAAATGAGGTCTGCGCGCAGCGGGAATGCACAATAAGGGATCTATTACAGTTTTTGCGGCGTGGCTTCAATGATTCATATCGAATGTCTCTATAATTGCCCTCGGACTTGGCCGTGCAGTTTTTGTCGTTGCTGTTCGGGGACTCGGTTACATTGTGAAAGAATGACAGAACCAGTTGAACCAGAGGAAGGACCACAGTTTGATACGTGCGAGTCAATACAAATACAGAGTACGTACCTAGATAGCCACACTGATATGTCACACATAAGCACAACAAAAACTAACATACGTGAGAAAAATTAAATAACAGTTTGTAAAATTGTCGGCAGTCTTCTATGAAACAAAATTTTCTATTTATTTAACGAAAGATTGGCTTAAAATTGAAACCTTTTTTTACTGAGCCCACGAAGTTTATTTAAAAAGAGAGTACCTACGCAATATTTCATTAAAATAGAATATTTAATAGATACTCGAGTGAATCAACCACTTCTACCGCCGCTCCACGTATCCACGTATCCACCCGGAACAGCATTATGTCTAAACTTATCCAACTGTGTACTAACTGTCTGTGTAGTAACTGTGGCTGTGTGTAACTACAGAAAAACATGTGCTGTGTTGTGACCCAGCCAATTTACGGTCGTGAATATAACAAGAAGACTGTCTTTGTGAACCTGGTAATCTGGAAAATCGAAAGCTTATACGATGTTCATCTTTTTCGCATTTCATCGTATTCGGATTGCTTCAGGTTCGCCATTCATCATGGTCGAGTTTCATTTGTTCTGCATTTCAACATATTCGCGTTTCTTGCCGTTCATGTTCGCGTAGCTAGATATCTTCAGATTTGCCTTTTATCATGCTCGCATTTCATGAGATCCGTGATGATTCTAGTTCGCAACGGGTTTCGATTCAGGAAGGTTTTGTAGAAATACTCATTCAAAGGGATGAATAGAATACACTTAATTTGAAGAAAAGGATGAAGCACAGTCGCTAACCTCATAAACCTTATTACAATGTTGTGGCTCTATCAGTTCGAGGAGACACGCTTGATCAAAGTTAGGATTGTTGGTGGCTATACAAAGACTAATAAATACCATTGCATGCCTATAAAGCGTCTCTTCCGCATTAACAGACGAACACTCACATATTTTACAATCGTCAAGGAAAAACACTAGAACAAACGTTCAGAGTGCGAACATTTAAATGGAAGTCAAAATCGACAGTTGCATTTCTAGGAAACAAAAGGTCCATCTGTGAATTTATTTATTGGCTTCTGGATTCAATAAAAATAAGCGGTGAAACAAAGAAGCCGCGAATAAATCTGATCGTGGGAACGGTCGCCATTACAAATGGGCGCGCGCCGCGAGCCGCCTCGTTAGTCGTCAGTCAGGAGCCCGTCGGGCTGACTGACGACTGACCGGGGCTGGCTGCTGTGGCGCTGCTGCTGAGATAAACTTGTGGTTCTACAAGTAATTGGTTCATTGAAACGTTCCGTCACGGTAAGGAAACGCTTAAAACAGCAAGCAAGCTGTAAACGAGTCATTATTCAAGTGTTTCAACCGTCTCACTTGCGTTGTCACATTTCTTACGAATTTACTGTAGATTTTTGTGGCCTTTTCGGTGAAACTACCGAGATAATCACTCGTAGTGGAAACATACGGATTACTCACGTCTTAAAACGAGTTTAATTCGACATGCTCCGGCCGACTTCCGGCGTTAGTGCAGGTCAAAGGATTATCAACTTTCTGATCACAACATGCAATAAACCCTTTTTACACGCTTTATATTAGCTTCACTTGTATGTTTGTTTGTATGTTTGTATGTTAGTATGTTTGTATGTTTGTAACCGACTCCTTAGGGCGCGATTTTGACCCACTTCCCGGTTTCCGATTGAGCTGAAGTTTTGCACGTATGTGTAAATTGAATGACAATGCAATATTATGGTAACATGGAGCTGATCTGATGATGGAGCTGGATGGTGGCCATAGGAACTCTGTAATTTATTTATTTATTTATTTATTTATTTAATTCATTACATTTCACAGCATAACAGATCAACCAAAGCACTGTGAAATTCAGATACAATTTTTACAAAGAATATACAATACAGTTTAAAATTGAACAGAAGAAGGTCGTATATCCATCTTCTCGCAATATCTCATACATTCCTCACACAGTTGTAACCATCTGCTTGCAAACAAATCACAGCCTGGGGTCGATTCGAGGAGTGAGCTCATCTGGTGCAAAGCTCGAACTAGCGGAGATTTTCTGCGGGAAACTGTTCGTGCTGCCGGCGCCGCCAACAAATGGCGACGGCGTGGCCGAAAGAGAAATTTAGTCGGCGAGGGAACATACAGACGCATCAACTGAGCCACCAATTCGGGACAGTCAGAATCACCACGCAAAATACCGCTAGCTACAGTTAATAGTCTGAAATCTCGCCTCACCTCCAAAGAATTGAAGCCTAAGACGCCCAGCAAAAATTTGGTTGGGTATAAAAAAGGATAATACCCATGTATTCTCTTATACAAATAACGCAAGAATGCCTTTTGCACTCTCTCCAGAAGCAAGATATAAGATGCTTCATGTGGGTTCCATACAACACAAGCTGCTTCAAGCTTGCTTCTGACAAGAGCTGTGTAAAGGAGCGTTATGGACCTGGCATCAACAAGTCTCCAGTGTTCCGAATGACGAACCCCAGCCTCCTGTAACAGTCGACAGCCAAGGCATTAATATGCTCATGAAAGTTAAGGCTGGTGTCCAGAAAAACTCCCAAATCCCGAACAGTGTCAACCCGAACTATAGATTCAGAATCCAGGAGATAATTATTAAGTAAGGGATTACGGGCCCTACTGAAAGTTATGAGCACACATTTTGCAGCATTAAAATGAAGTCTGTTATTAATACTCCACTGGTAAACTCTATCAATGTCATTTTGCAGTGACTTACAATCAGAAATATCCTGCACGCCATAAATTAGCTTCAGATCATCGGCATAAAGCAAGCATTTAGCGCACTCAGGAACCAAGGCCAGATCATTGACCATAACTTCAAAGAGCAACGGGCCCAATATCGAACCCTGACTGACTCCAGAACGAGTATGGTACGGCTCTGAAACAAAGCAACCGCACTGCACATACTGCTGCCTGTCACGTAGATAGCTAGCAAAGAATCTGAGCAGTTTTGGTGAAAAACCAACACTACACAATTTGCTCAAAAGGACATCGTTATCTACGCGATCAAATGCCTTTTTGAAGTCGAAGTACAGAACGTCAACTTGAATTCCGTTATCCAAATGATCTGAGATGGAATCAATCAGGGTTAAAAGGTTAGTCTCTACTGAACGCCCGGACCTAAAACCATGCTGAGCATCGCAAAGTAACGGTTTTAATTGTGGCGCTACAATTCTATTTATGATAGACTCAAATAGTTTAGCTATAGAAGACAAAATAGCTATTGGCCGATGATCTTCAACTTTAGCCGTTTTGCCAGATTTAGGAATAGGCCTCACTCTGGTAATCTTCCACTGGTAAGGGTACTCGCCGGAATCAAGAGCTAAGTTGAAAATGTGAAGAAGCGGCGGTATTAGCCACTCCTTGCATCCTTTCAAAACAAATGCCGGAAAATTATCAGGACCGGGGGAACTTCGAGGTTTCAGTCGGTTAATACCAGTTTCAATATCCAGGGATGTTACATGTTTAATATGGACATAGTTTGCATTACTAGTGAGGTCTTCGCGAATGGTCTTTTTAAAGTCTAATAAAACGACACAACCCCGTCGAGTTTGGGCTCTTTTGATTCGTCTTGTCGAGTACTTTGATCCCAGATGGTAACCAGGGTCTGATGATGGAGATGGTATATTAAGATTTTTTACTGCTATAAGAATAGTGAATTGAAATTTATTTAAATTTATTTTTTACTAGCTTTTGCCCGCGACTCCGTCCGCGTGGAATTAGTAATTTGGGCAGCTTATTTTTTTATCCGATTTGCTTTTTCATCAATTATGGCTCTCCTTAGTTCCTTCCGGAAGTAGTGAAACTTCATAATAAACCAATCCGCTCCCAATCCGCCCAAAACCAGCTCCTAACCCGCCCCCGACCCGCCCCCAACTCGCTCTCAACCCGCCTCCAACCCGCTCCCAACCCGTCCCAACCCGCTCCGAACCCGCCCCAACCCGCTCCCAACCCGCCCCCAACTCGCTCTCACCGCGCCCCCAACCCGCTCCCAACCCGCCCCCAACCTGCCCCCAACCCGCCCCCAAACCGCTCTCAACCCGCCCCCAACCCGCCCTATCTAACTGGGCTATCTAACACTGAAAGAATTTTTCAAATCGGAGCAGTAGTTCCTGAGATTAGCAAAAACCTCCGATTTTGAAACATTCTTCCGCTCCGCTCCGCTCCTATTTGTGTTAGCGTGATAATATATAGCCTATAGCCTTCCTCGAAAAATGCGCTATCTAACACTGAAAGAACTTTTCAAATCGGAGCAGTAGTTCCTGAGATTAGCGCGTTCAAACAAACAAACAAACAAACAAATAAACAAACTCTTCAGCTTTATAATATTAGTATAGATTTTTTAGTTTTTACCTTAGGCACTACTGCTTGGCACTACCTAATAATAATAATAGTGTAGAATATAACGTGTAATAAAAATTGACATAAAATGTGCAATATAAAACGGTTATGTATAATACAGTAAGCAATGAAATTAACAATAATAATAATTAGTATAATTTTAATTGACATGTAACTATATTTGTATAGCATTATCTGTAGCATTCGTTTTTAACAATGTAGGTACATATTTAATTAATTCTAGTGTTCAAACACAATGTATATTGTTTCTGAAACCTAATGATGACCTAAAGTAAAATTTCCCATGACACTACTGGTAGTGCCAAGCAGTAGTGCCTAAGGTAAAAAAGGCAATAACGTAAAGAGTTTATAACGTTTTCGCTCCATGACATGAGTAGAAAGAGAAGTTTTGGCAGACGGCCAGTGACAAATTCATGTTATTAATACGTAAGCAAACTCCTTTCCTATTTATTATTGTTGACACATGTTCGCAAAAACGAGATGTCATCATGACATACTTCACGCAATAATCACTGTCGTAGAAGATAATCAAATTGAGTCATTATGACGTAGTTCTATAGTGGCCTAGGAATCAAATTTGTTGGCTGTACTTTAATCGTATCACTGTCAACTACAACTCATCTAACCCTAGAAAATCAGCAACATCAGTGGACTACATACTTCCTCAGACAGCCGTTGTCTTCCGCGAACCCTAAATCCGGCGTCGCCATAATTCAGGCTTCGTAGCCTAGGTTCCGCGAACCGGCGCGCGCTCACTAAATCTGTCGCGCCCTGCGCCCGCGCCGCTTCCTAGTGCCAGGCGGCTGGTTGTCGACACAGTATTCTCGGAAATTAGAGGCATGGCTATTGGGGTCAGGCACCTTTTGGTGGGGTACCCATGTGGGAGGAAAAAGAGCGCTACGAGCGACGCTAAGAAAATTTATTAGTAGAGTTTTTCTCTAAAGTAAGAAAGAAAGAAAGAAAGAAAGAAAGAAAATACATTTATTTACAACAAGAAAAGACACATAATATTATAAATAGGCAGCACAAAGGATAAAGATATTTAGTGTATATTTGCGGTTGCAAATCGGACACTGGCTCAACATAACGCTGAGGCGTATCGTATATAGAACCGCAGCGCTGATTTCCAGCCAGCACTGCCGGTAACCCGAGGATCGCTATACAGATATACTATACACTAAAGACTGCTTGGATTGGTACATAAATAATTTGTAGATTATGAAACATGTTAAACTCAGTGGCTATAAAAAACATTAAATTTGCATAAGGAAATAAAATTCCCAAATGGCTAAAAACAATAAGTAAACATTGAGAACCTAATAATAAGTGGTAAATAAATTAACATTACGCCTTGTGTGCGTATTTTATATTTTGAACTCTGTGCAGCACTCACAAACAAACACACACACACACACACACACACACACACACACACACACACACACACACACACACACACACACACACACACACACACACACACACACACACACACACACACACACACACACACACACACACACACACACATACACACACACACACAAGCACACACACACACACACACACAGACTCACATGCGCACACTCACTCTTAATTTTGTGATGTACCTATTTGCTTATCTAAATGTGTTAAGTTAAATGAAGAACAGCTTGCTATTACATAGTATAAGTTAGTTTCTTAATTTTATATATACTTAGTTTTCTTACTCTTACTTAAAAACTGTTACCCGCATTGGAAGAGCGGTGTCTCTTAGCACAGGTATCACGTATACTTAAAAAGAGGCACCAACCTTTGTTACTATGTATCAATAAGTGATTGAATAAACGATTTTTTTTTTTTTTTTTACTTAAACATAACATGTACTTACGGTCTAGCGTTAAAAATTAAATCGATAACCCTGGGTTAGGGATGACAGTTCCATACATTTTGACACTAATTAACCCTGGGTTAACACTAACCCGGAGTTATATTACTAAGTTGGGTCCGTGTAAGTCCGTCTAAAAGTGTTGCACGATGGTTACTTACAAGTTTTTCTGTGTTAAGTAGTAGCCGCATGTAAGGTACATACATCGAATCTTGGAAATCGAATTTAACCCACTTTCAGCTCGAATTGACTCAAAATTTGGAGCTTTTGAGCGATAAGACCGCCTATTGTCTGCCTGTTTTTCTTTTTATTGTTATGAATATTTTTTTCTGTATTTTTTTGGTGATCAATAAAGAATATTTGTATTGTATTGTATTGTAAGTAAGTAGATAGGTAATGTAGGTTGGATAACAATGCAAATGCTTGGTCGCATCAAAGATGAAAATTTTAACACAAACTTACTTTATCTGCAATTCGAACCGAATTCTAAACCTATTGACAATATCTTCAAACAAAAAGATAATATAACAGAACCACAATCAGACAGTGCACATAGAAGTAGCTAAAAATAATATTGCACTGTCTATATATGTTTGCTGCCGATGACCCTAGTTGTACTACCATGAAGGGGTTGTTTAAAAAGCTCCAAACCTTAGATTATTTATACACTAGATTAGATAGAGTGTCAGTAGCAAAAATTGGCATACAAAACGTCCAAAAACCCATTTGACAGCTTCATATTAATATCACGTTACGTCATTCAGACTGAAGGGGGACAACTGACATATAAGCCAACTGTTGGCTTATATTTTTCGGGACGTTTTCATGCCGCCTAAGCTCTTTCTAGTGTATAAATAATCTAAGCTCCAAACCAAGACGTTAAAAATCTGTCCCACGGACAAGTCAAGTAACTGCATTGCATTATCAAAATATAACGTGAGACGTAATTTGACAAACAGTCGGCTCGCAGTACTCAGCGGACTCACTTCATCAAGGACAACAAAAACGTCGCGCCGCCATTAAACGGCCGCAACAAAAGAAGTGTACCTAAAAAAAGGAATAATTTAGAGCTCCCCCGATAAAGTTCGGAACAAGTTAAAAATAAAGCAACAATGTTTTGAAATATTTGTAGAGCTGCTTTTGTGAGAAAATGTAAAAAGTTTGGTTGTTACCGCTGTCGGCCGCGGTCGCGATCGCGAGTTACTGCCTTCCCGAAACGAACTTTGCTAGCGAGCTACTGTCATTTATTACTAAGCCCTAGCTCTGTCCTAGTTATAAGTTTTCTGGAAGTTTCTACGCAAATCGATATCTTCAATGAAAGTACGCAATTTTCAACGCTATTACGAGAAAATTGGTTATCGTCTTCAACTCCAGCCTATATAGATACATATAGATACCCTACCTCTGGGCACAGGCATCCTCCCAAAATCAGAGGATTTGGGCTATAGATCTCACCCGGGCCCAGAGCGAATTGAAAACATCACACACACCATTGAATTGCTTTCTTTGTTTCCTCGCTTGTTTTCTTTTATCGTAAAGCTCGTAGTAAATTATCAAAAAATCTGAAAAGGTGCGAACTTGAACTGAACCCTGACTCTCTGCTTGAGGGACCATAGGCATAATCCTCTGAGCTACCAAGACTTCTATAGCTAAATCGTTTAAATGAGTCCGGGCGAGGACTCATTTAAACGGTTTAGCTATAGCCGGTTGCTTTAATAACAGCCCTTATTATAAACTATGTATTTATCTGCGAGTAGTTTATACCTTAGCACATCTTTAATCATAGATAATGAATGTCTATAAGACTTGTGAACAGCTAAAAACGTTTGGAATTAAATAAGTAGTTAATGAACGTATAAATAAGCCGTTAAAGTGGTTGTCTCCTAATGTGTAATGCTCGCTGTGCCATTAGAAGTCATTAAGCTAGATTACTTCGGCCGCGTCGTTGGTCTAGTGTACAAAGTTACAGAATCTAATTATACTTAACTCTTTAAAAAAATAAGTTCACCTTTCAGGACAGATTTGGCTGGTTATCTATTTTTAGGGGTTTAGTAATGTTTCGGAAATTACGTTTCCCAAACTGATTCATTTGGCAATTGTTTCATTTCCCAAATGTTTATTTTTTTCTGAAACTGTAAACTTTTCAGGATTGTTATAAAACAAACCTAACCTAACCAAACCTACAGAATAGTCCTGAAATATATCCTGAATAGTTTACAGTTTCAGAAAAAATAAACATTTGGGAAATGAAACGTAATTTGCCAAACGAAAGTACACCATTTTTAGGGTTCTGTATGTCAGAAGGAAGAAGAGCCTAAAAACATGTAAAGGAAAAGTCTAAAAAGAAGTTAAAAAAATCTTATGGAAATACTATGAAACCTATTCTAGCAAAAAAAATTGTTAACCGCTCTACAGCTGTAGGGCTTAAAACATCAAAGGCTATTTTCACTCACTGTGTCAATGTGCCTTAGGTATTGCTTTCACCCGACTGTCTAAGGAGGGTTATTTTTTTGGAGCGTATGTATTCATGTAATGTACTAGGGGCGTTCAATAAAAAGTGAGAATGAGTATGTTATAAACAACTTTTACTAAATGTAATTTTATTTTTCGACATAGTCACCTTTTAGCATAATACACTTATTATATCTTGTCTCTAAACTTAAAATGTCATTTTTAAAAAAGGTCTCATCTTGAGTACTTAAAAAATCTTGTACTGCAGCGACTACCGCGTCGTCTTCTTCAAATTTCTGGCCTCTCGGGTATTGTTTCAATCTCGGAAATAGGTAAAAATCACTGGGAGCGAGATCTGGTGAATACAGAGGTTGCTTAAGGATATTGAACCCAGCATCACGAATTGCAGCAATTGCAACGATGGACTTGTGTGCCGGGGCATTGTCCTGGTGGAACAGCACAACTTTCGAGAGTTTACCTCGCCGTTTTTCGCGGATCTCATTGCGCAATGTTGCTATTTGTTTGGCGTATAAAGTGCCCGTAATAGTGGCTCCATGTTTGAGATACTCAATCATTAATACCCCTTTACCATCCCAAAAAACAGAGCCCATGACCTTACCGGCAGATGGGCTCACCTTGAATTTCTTCGGAGTTGAAGATGATGGCCTTTTCCATGTCATAGACTGCAGTTTCGTTTCAGGGTCGTAATGATGGAGCCATGTTTCGTCCATTGTCATAAATCGCGCCAAAAAAAGTTCCCGGTCTTGCTGTATCAGGTCCAAAGCTTCTTGACAAATCTCGACTCTAGTTTGTTTTTGCGTGTCAGTAAGCATTCTTGGTACCCAACGCGCAGATACCTTTTTCATACCCAAGCGTTCATGTAAAATATTATGCACGCTCCCCGTTGAAATCTTTACATTTTCAGCAATAAAACGAACTGTGACACGACGATCCGCCAAAACTGAGTTTTCAACTTTTTTCACAATTTCTTCAGTTATTGCAGTAGTAGGGCGTCCGGAGCGGGGGTCGTCCATGGTCGATGTTCTTCCATGTCTAAATTCGGCGCACCAACGTGCGACTGTCGAATACGGAGGAGCATTAGACCCTAAAGTGTCCCGCAAATCTAAATTGACTTGGTCTGTAGAAAATTTTTTCAAACACAAGTATTTGATAACGGCGCGCAGTTAGATTTTCTCCATTTTCGCTAACGTACTCAATAGCATTGCAAAGAAATTACCGTATTTTTTTTTAAACAAAAGACAGTTACTTTTTTTTTTTTCATAGCAATCAGCTAGATAGATTAGCTTTACCGGCCAGTATTTAATTTCCTAATATTGAAAGAGTTTGCATCTCATTCTCACTTTATATTGAACGCCCCTCGTATTATTATTCTTTAGCACGCCCTGCAGCCCAAACGGCTCAATG
Source organism: Archips crataeganus (assembly GCA_947859365.1). NCBI lineage: Eukaryota > Metazoa > Arthropoda > Insecta > Lepidoptera > Tortricidae > Archips > Archips crataeganus. The sequence continues at coordinate 23,825,976 of OX402049.1, read as the reverse complement.
GATTTTGAATTTTGAAATGTCACTAGATTCGTCTCAGTTCCGAGAGTGACATAGGATATATTTTCTCGGAATTCCCATGGGAACGGGAATTATACAGGCGGGAGAAAATCAGACACACAAGCAACTCTACTATGGTGTTCGAGGCTCTGTGCTTGTTCAAGATCGACGGACTATCACCACTGAGCCTTCGGGCTCGACGCTCAACTGATCCAACACTGCTAACCGATACTAACTGGTGGACTAGTGTTTGCTTGCTTTTCAATTGTACGGCACTTACTTCGCGAGTTTGACTCGCGCTTGGCCAGTTTTCCAACCGGAGTCTAGCTAGAGAAATGTCATTTTGCAAACGTGTTCCCGTGCAACGTAAAACTACGTGCGTAACCACGCCACGTTGCAATTGTTGTGAATCCGATGCCAATTTTGGCAGCATCCCAGCCTGTGCCTACTTATTACTCAAGTCCCGCTGCAGGGCATAGGCCTCCCTTCAGAATGAGAGGGTTTGGGCCATAGTTCCCACGCGGGTCCAGTGTGAATTGGGAACTTCGCACACACCATTGAATTTTTCAGGTGTGCAAATTTCCAGGTGTGCAGGCGGTGATGTTTTCTTTCACCGTAAAGCTCGTGGTAAATTTCAAATGTAATGTCGCACATATACCTATTCCAAAAAACGCAGAGTTGCAAGCCCGAGCTCGAACACATGACCCTCTGTTTAACAGGCCATAGGTCAAACCACTAGGCCACCATGGCAATTTAGTAACATATCGAAATTCAATTCAATCTAACATACAATAAAAAAAAAATCAGCAGACCTTAACGGTTTCCGCGAGCATTGCCACAGATAAATAAAACCTAGTTTACATTATGTTTCTAATGAAGATAATATGATTGCAGTTATTTCCTTACTCGACTTTACCTCAACAGTTGACAAGGACGGTCTAACACAGTAATTTACCATAGAACTAATAATGAGGCATAGAAGTGGCGACATTTTGTATATTAATCCTTGGAGAACCGACATCCCCATTTTTTCACCTGTCCTGCTTTTAATGTGTACTTCTTTTTTTCATAGAATGTTCTAAATTGGACCATCAGTATACCACTGGAGGGCACAGGCCTCCTCTCAGAATGAGACGGCATGGGTCGCAGTTCCCACGCGGGCCCAGAATTGATTGGAAACTTGACACACACCATTGAATTTCGTCGCAGGTAATTTTTATAATCCATAAAGCTCATGTTTTTCAAATGTAATTTCGCACAATGAAATGAAAATACAATACATTCAATGAAATAACTAATAATTTTTGGAGCACAATCTCTGCAATAACCTCTCTCCATCTTTCCTAATGCGAACTGCTAACGAATGAAATTCACTCCCGTCGTCTGTATTTCCAGAAAATACAATCTAGGGCTCTTCAAGGCTAGAATGAATAGGTTGTTACTGAACCAGTGAGATACACCCTTGGCCTCATCTATATTTTTCATCACGTGAGATCTACGATGGTGAAATTTGTGGTCAATCATAAGTCAGTTTAATGTTAAAGAAAAATAACCCATTTTTCGAGTGTTAAGACTGAACCGGCAATACTTTTTACACGCTTTATATTAGCTTCACCTGTATGTTTGTATGTTTGTAACCGACTCCTTAGGGCGCGATTTTGACCCACTTCCCGGTTTCCGATTGAGCTGAAATTTTGCACATATGTGTAAATTGGATGACAATGCAATATTATTGTAACATGGAGCTGATCTGATGATGGAGCTGGATGGTGGCCATAGGAACTATGTAATAAAACGACACAATCCCGTCGAGTTTGGGCTCGTTTGATTCGTCTTGACGAGCACTTTGATCCCAGATGGTAACCAGGGTCTGATGATGGAGCTGGAAGATGGCCAAAGGCACTCCACAATAAAACGACACAACCCCATCGAGTTTGGGCTCGTTTGATTCGTCTTGACGAGCACTTTGATCCCATATGGTAACCAGGGTCTGATGATGGAGCTGGAAGATAGCCAAAGGCACTCCACAATAAAACGACACAACCCCATCGAGTTTGGGCTCGTTTGATTCGTCTTGACGAGCACTTTGATCCCATATGGTAACCAGGGTCTGATGATGGAGCTGGAAGATGGCCAAAGGCACTCCACAATAAAACGAAACAACCCCATCGAGTTTGGGCTCGTTTGATTCGTTTTGACGAGTACTTTGGTCCTAGATGGTAACAAGGGTCTGATGATGGCGCTGGAAGGGGGGTAGGTGGCGGGGGGTGGGGGGGGGGGGGGGGGGGGAATGGGGTATGGGGTAAGGGGGTCCGGGGTTTAGAGGGTTGGGGGTAAGGGTGTGGCGGTTGGGGGGGATGGGGGGGGGGGATTTACGGGAAATAGGGTGGGTGTGTGGGGGGTTCAGGGGTAAGTGAATATGGGGGTTGTGGGGAATGGGGAGGGGGTAAGAGGCCTAGATGGTAACAAGGGTTTCATGATGGAGCTGGAAGGGTGGGGGGGTAGGTGGCGGGGTGGGGGGTGTGGGAGGGGTTGGGGGGGCAGTTGGCGGGGCGGGGGGAGGGGGGGGGGTTGGAGGGGTTGGGGGGCCCGGTGTTAGGGGGGTTGGGTTTAGGTGGTTGGGCGGTTTGTAAAATGAGGAGGGGGGTAAGGGGGGTTTAGGGGATTGGGGGTAAGGGTGTGGGGGTTGGGGTTGGGGGGGGGGAATGGGGTGGGGGATGTTGGGGGGGGGGGGGTTGTAGGTGAGGGGCGTAGAAAGAAAAAAAATGCAACTAAAAAATAGAAAATAAATAATAGTTTAAAAAAACTAAAAAACACGCTTTAAAAAATAAAAAATAAATTTTAATAAATTTCAATTCACTATTCTTATAGTGCAGTAAAAAATCTTAATAAGCAATTATTATATTGTTATATCCAGATCAAAATTTGTAAACAATTCTAAATATTGATAAAATAAATAATAATAGTTTAAAATATTTTATTGTAAAAAAAGCGTGGGGTGCATGGTGTCAATTGTCAAGGATTATCATTTTGATAACATCTTAAAAAGCACCCCACGCTTTTTTTACAATAAAATATTTTAAACTATTATTATTTATTTTATCAATATTTAGAATTGTTTACAAATTTTGATCTGGATATAACGATATAATGATTGCTTATTAAGATTTTTTACTGCACTATAAGAATAGTGAATTGAAATTTATTAAATTTTTTTTTTTTTTTTTAAAGCTTGTTTTTTAGTTTTTTTTAATTTATTTTTTAGCCACGTGAGTGCCTCGCGCATTTAGTTCGCATGACATTTCTATCTCTCTACATTATTTCTGTGGCATTAATTTATAATTTGCGCTGGTATAAAAAACGCGGCGTATAAGGGCGTATGGCCTATGAACGCGCTACTTTGTTGACTGCCGCGTCAGAGCTATAAATCTCGGTGCGTCGCCTGCGCACATTAAATGCACATTTGCAATCATACATTGCATTGCATTAGTGTTTATTTCTTGTGCAGTTCCGCGTTGGGTGTGGGTACAGTCCACTAGAAAGGTGCGTATCCACGTTTGCACGTTATTGTAGCGGAATAAGGTGCAAAATGCGGTAAAATGCGGTAAAATTTATGGTAAAATGGAAAATATTTAGTTTAATCAACAAGTTTTGGGGGCTGTTATAGTATTTTATGCAACGGTTGTATAAGTGAGGTATTAAAAGTCGAGTGCCGTGAGTTGCGATACGAACGAAGTGAATATCGCAATGGAAGACTCCACGAGAATTTTTATATTGGTAGAATTTAATGGACGTAAAGGAAGTCAAAAAAAGACTCGTCACATTAGAATTACATATATAATAACGTCTGTTTCCTCTTCTAAATAACATAAATGAATTTAAATTGAAACTCATTTAGCTCTGGGAAAATTCCAACAACAATCTTGGCATAGAAAATAAAACATTCGCTCAGAGCATTAAATTGAATGACAAGTAGATTACAACGACGCCGTATGAGCCGCCGCTGTACGCTGCGGTCGCAGGGCTGCCAGGGTACCGTTAAAATCATCGTCATCATTATTTCAGCCGAAAGACGTTCACTGCGACCTCAACCAGGTCGTCACTCTATCTTGTCGGAGGCCTACCTACACTTGCGTCTTCTGGTCCATCACCAGACTCAAGCGGCAGTGGGCAGGGCACATTGTTCGTAGAATTGATGGCTGATGGGGCCATGTTATTGCCATAAGGGTTTGAATTCTCAGGTCGTAAATTATTGTCGTCGACTTCGGGTCTACATCTTAAACCCTCACGTTCCCTGTCCGAGCTTTAAAGTAGAACCTTATTACGATGGAATAAGAGCTATTCGTGCCCCACATGAGTCACTGGACTGTGAAAGTGTTAAGCATCTTTACCCCTACGGTAAATTTTTTACGTCCCACTGTGGATTGGAAATTTCACACACACACCATTGATTTTCTTGGCAGGTGTGTGTATGCGTAAAACTAAGCTAGAGTCAGACCAAGATAAGACTGCAACGATTTTGATAGCACACGCAGTGCATGTACTAAACGTCAAACTTCTATGAAATTATGACGTATAAATAAGTAAATATTAACACATGCACTGCGCGTACTATCAAAATCGTTGCAGACTTACTTATTTTGGTCTAACTCTACTTTCTATTGAATATGCCGGCGACATCCCTAGCGGGTCCCGGTGCGCGGGCGCAGCGCGGCGCGCCAGAATGCCAACGACGCGCGTTTGAAGTCCGTCGCGTCCATTCAGCGCGTAATTATAGCGAAGAAGCAGCGCTGAAAGAGAGCGCTGCATCGCCGTGGAAATGACGGATCGCGTCAAAATTGACAGCAATCTCACACTCAGGGAGCCATAAATTAGGTTCAACGATTAAGAGGGATGTTGACGCCATTAATAAAAAAACTAAGACAGGACTCCAGTAAAAAATCGCTTTATTTTAGCCTTGAAAACCAGATTAATTTTCGATTAACTGCAAAATTATATTTTTTATTGCTTTAAAACAAATAAATACATGGTTGATTGAGTTGGCGAACATGTGACGTCATAAGTTGCTATTGCCATTCAAACTCTATGGCAGAATTGTGTCTTAACAGCTGATAAAAAGTACGTTAGTTGATTGGTGGTGTCAACATCCCTATTGTTATTGATTGGACTAACTAGGCCGCTAACGATGAGCTTGTAAGAAAGCTGGCAGGTCAATCTACGAATCCGACTCGGCTGGGCCACGTTCGGGATGCTCTGCAAGATCCTTCATCCAATATACCGCAGTGTCTCAAGTCAAAAGCCTTTGTCCAGTGTATGTTGCCAGTGATGAGATGACTTATATTATAGCACTAAGACGTGACCGCTAGCGCCTCATAAGAAAACTTAAGGTCACTCAGAAGGTGATGGAGAGGGCTATGTTCGGAGTTGGTCTGCGGGATCACATTAGAAATTAGCAGTATGCAGGGCACATCGCTCGTGCAACTGATGGCCGTTGGGGTCAAAAGCTTCTCGAATGCGTTCACGGACGGGAAGCAAGTAGGTAGGCCTCCAACGAGATGAAGCGACGACCTGGTTTAGGTTGCGGGTCTGTTTGGCGAACTTTTGGGGAGGTTTATGTTCAGCAATGGATATAGGTATTTCGCCTAGCGGTGGTGCTGGACATTGATCCATTGGTCATTTTGATGTGGGCAAGATGTATTTTCCGAGGCCTTATGATGGCGCATCAGACATAAGTTGACGCATTTTAAAAAAGTACCTACCTACAGTCATGGAAACTGAATTACGTACAGTCAATGGCATAAATAAGTGACGCCCGTAACGACCGCTTTAGCCTAGTTGGTAGTGACCCTGCCTACGAAGCAAGAGGTCCTGGGTTCGAATCCCGGTAAGGGCATTTATTTGTGTGATGAGCACGAATATTTGTTCCTGAGTTATGGATGTTTTCTATGTATTTAAGTATTTATTTATCTATATAAGTATGTTTATCGTCGTCTAGTACCCATAGTACAAGCTTTGCTTAGTTTGGGACTAGGTCGATTTGTGTAAGATTGTCCCTCCTAATATATATATATTTTTTTTTTACTTTTGTACCGTATCGCTTTCAATCGTTACATAATTTCGTATGGCTTTTCAAGCATGACGTTAAAGATGACAAGGTACAAAAGTAATCACTTATTTAGTACGCTGACCTTACCAGAGTAGAACCTTTTCACAATCAATTTCAAAATAATTTCTTTGGTGGATGTCTAGAATGCAACATGACATTTGCGATGAAAAGGTACGCGATTCAGTTTCTTCAACGGTACAACAAATAAAAGCGAGAGAGGCGAGAGGCCCCTTACTGCGAGGCCGTCAGCGCAGGCTCAACGTGGGCCATGCATTTTGCCACCTTATTTGGGCTGGGTTACAAATCGACACTGGTCTTGCAACTGAAAATAAGACGTACCTAATATGTAACTTACTTATCTAAGGCACTGGTCCCACCGCCGGCGAGTAAGCCATCGCTATCGGCGATTTTCTCGCTCAAGAAACGAACAAAAGATAATCCCTCCCGTGTAAATAAAAAAGAGATATATAAATATTTGTATAGTTCACCGCTGGCTGTTCACACTGCCGGCGAGGACTCTCTCCTCACTAGTTGATCGCAGCGATAAAAACTGTCAACGATAAAACTCGCTCAGCGGTACTCGGCGATGAACGCTTGGCGATCAGAGCGATCATTCTACCATATAATCACCCGTCGCACTCCAACACTCGCTTATACCAGTTTCACACGAGGGCAGAACAGTCGGGCAGGACAGTAGGCAGCACAGTACTGCTACAATCTGAACGCACACGCCGAGACAGAACAGTACTGTGCTGCCGCGGCGTGTGCGTTCAGATTGTAGCAGTACTGTGCTGCCTACTGTCCTGCCCGACTGTTCTGCCCTCGTGTGAAACTGGCATTATAGCTGAGCGACAAAACTAGAGAAACTACACACTCGCTTCTCGCCGCTCGCCTACTCGTTTCTAGTTTCTAGTTCTACTCGTTTATCGCTCGTCGCCGGCGGTGGGACCAGTGCCTAATGCGTGAAGGTATGTGTTTGTTACTGTTTCGCTCTAAAATAGCTGGAGTGTTTGTGTAGACACTCACAAACTTTCGCCTTTATAATATTACTAGACTGCAGCATACGCGAAGACATCGTAAAACGTGATACGGCATTGTCTTCTTTCTTTTGTCTAATAGGTAAAAAAACTGGTTAGATACCTAGTTTCATCTCCTGTTGGTGGTTTCTATGTTTTTATTTTAATTTTATATTTTATAGAGTCATAACATCAGCAACGGAACAGATTTTGTCTTCATTATTCAAGCTATGCAATCTCAGAGTTAAGTTGTTCCTAAGAACTAGAAAATTTTCTGAGTTCGGGAACTAGCTTACTAGCAGAGCCAGTAACTTTTCCCAACCAGTTAAATAGTAATTGCACTTGGCAGACTTTAATGGAAAATACTGACGATGATCACATCCAATATTTACGCTCAAACCTGGAAGCAGAAGTGGCGGTCAAATACAACGTTACGTCTGTTAGCAGTTAAAACTTTTTACAATACTATCTATTTATACTCGCGTTCTAATCTTACTACGATTCGTATTCGTCTTTTGTCCCGCGCCCCCTCCCTGTGCGCTCGCGCAGAGTGATTTACCGCCGGTCGGTAATTTATGCGCGTTTAATTAAAGTATACCGCTGCCATGTCTAAATACTGCATGAGCATTGCAAGTGAGACTTTATTGTTGTTAGCGTAATGCACAGGTGGGGCGCAGCGCGCCGTCGCAGCCGGAAGCGTCGCGCACGCATCGGGTACTATCGACGCAGCGCTGGATCAATCACTTGATGCCATTATGTGCCGTGTAAATCATGAGGACTGACTGATTGATTCACTCTGCTTTGTCTAGACGTGGCCACGCGCTGGTACTGCTGTTGGGGCGATGGCCAGCTTTGTCACTTCCAAGGCGTGGCGTAAAACGAGCCAAAGCAGCCGACATTAATTGTGCCGCCAAGTGGCACTTGATCAACATTTGACAGGAGTCATTTAATTTTATACTGACGGCGTGTTATGTGTGATAAGGACTCTGGTTGCATAATATCGCTTTCTTGAAAAGGTTATTACTTTTTTATTATTATGAGCGGGTCAGCTGATCGAAAGTGATCTTCGCCGCCCATGAATATCAACAACTCAAGGAGAGTCGCTGATCTGTTGCCGGCCTTTAAAGGCCCAACCCATAAGCCTATTTCTTGAAACCCCGATGTCATAATTATCTGGAAACACTGCTCTCGGAAGTTGATTCTAGAATTTCACTGTACGGTGACTATGGAACTTAGACGTTCGTAAGTAGGTAAGGCGTAAGGCAGTCGTTAATAGTCAGCGGAATACCACGGTAATTGGTTTTGATCATGGACATATTCGTCGACTTAGCAAAGCGCAAATACGGCGGTTGTAACACTTGCAACGCTCCGCGGCTTCGCCCGTCTAATGCGACATGATCGCGTCACTGCAGTTGAGCAATGTCCAGCAGAATCCGTATCATATCAGCCTGCGCGCATTCTCGCTGCGGCGAGTTTTTCTCGCGAGGTTAGCGTGTCCCGCGCATGCCTTATTTGACGGCGGTTGCCATCGCGCAGCCGGTTAAGGTTATTAAGGATCGATTGTACTTAACGAGACTCAACTAAGTTACAACATGACATGATTGGCACGTGTAGCCTGTAAACTGTCATAGAATTCATCCAGAATATCTCGGACGTTTGGATGAAGTGAACACCCCTGTAAATGTTTCCTGGGATTGTTTAATTGTGGTTGACGTTCATCATCATCATCCCAGCCTATATATTTCTCACTGCAGGGCACAGGCCTCCTCTCAGAATGAAAGGGGTTGGATCGTAGTTCCCACGCGGGCCCAGTGCGGATTGGTTGACATTGGTCCATGTTATAAGCTCGGAATTTCAGCTCAAGTGAAGTTTTTATAAATGTGGCCAAAGGTGTACGAGTATCTCACTGGTTCAGTTACAGCCTATTTACTCTTTTCTTGAAAAGCCCTAGGTCGTTTCTATTTATCTGTAGCGGATAGAGGCTATTAATAAAACACAAAATGAATCAGGTTCATTTGATACGTCTAAAAGTCAATGTTGGTAAACACATCATCATCATAATTTCAGCCGTAGGACGTCCACTGCTAAACATAGGCCTCCCTCATTGATACCCAATCATTGCGGTTGGAAGCGACTTGCAGTAAACAGGTAATTAAGTGAAATTTTGCATCCACTGTGTTTTATTCTAGTTTATCATCTCCACCCTAATGAGCGCTGTAAAATTGCCTTGAACGTCTATTTTTCTTAATCCATTACGATTCCTCATTAGAAGACAGACGCTGTTCGTATGTAAATGTCCCGTACCGCTGGCTGTTCCGAGGAACTGGAGACTGGTTAGCTTGGCCTATTATGTTAGGATATGGTTACTTCACCTTACTGTTACGGCTGGATAGCTTTATAAGTAGTTAGCGACCCTGACTAGATATGAAGCTAGAGGCTCCGGGTTCGAACCCTAGAAGCGGCAGCCGCTTGTATGACTAATATGGAAGTTATTATATCTGAGTAATGGGTGTTCTTATGTATTTAAGTATCTGATAAGTACATGTATGTATATGTTCCCCTACCATAGAGGGAGCTTTCTTATACTATGTAGAACTATGTAGGTCAATGAAATTGATTGCTGTAACTTGTCTCATGATGTATTTTAAACATGATGAGATTTTTTTAACTACCTAGATAGTTGAAGATCGTTTAGCAAATCATTATTATAGACTAATTTTTCATCTTGACCAAGTTACTAGTTCCGTCACGGAACTTCTTCCACGGAACTACTGGGAATAAAGAGTACTATGTAGTCAGTTCTGTTGTCTCAGTAGGTATCAAAGCTGATCTTCTTTTCCCAAACTTTCGAAAGGTTGCCGAGTAGCTAAAGCATGGTTTAATTATCTTACGAGTAGCAAAGTTAACGATATCACTTGGCTTGGAGAAAAGTCTCACTGCCGGGCAAAGGCCTTTCTCTATTTTCTCCATTTGCTACGTTTTTGAGCGTTATCCAGCTAAACGTAAAAGAACGCTCCTAGGTAATGAAAATGATTTTTATAACAAAAACTTGGACTCTGAATTATTCCAGTAGTATGGCATTGCGGGGCAGCAATGCTAACAAAATACAAGAGATCGATCGAGCACCGCAGTATCATGCACTCGAATAATGTAAACAGTGGCTTATTAGGATTAGAGCATTATTACAGTGAAAAGTACAAATTATTAACTAATAATAAATATAATACTAGGAGTGTAAGAGAAAAAAAGCTTGTGCAGCCAAAAGTGAAAAACTATTATGGCAAAAGAACCTCAAAGTACGTAGTACCAAAAATATTCAACCAGATTACGTTGCTACGACAAAGTCCTAGATTAAGTAAACCCACGCTAAAGAACAAACTAAAAGAATGTCTTCTTGAATTTTCATAGTTAAGTACCTATACCTACCTACTTATTTATTGGTTTCTTTTCTGAAGCTGTTAGATAGTTTATAGGATGAGTTTAATAGGTTAATTATATGTATAAAAACTGAGCGCGTCTCGCCCTCAAACGTAACAGTTTGGCGAGAATATATATGTAATTCTACTTAAGTTGTTATTAAATTTATAAATAAATTAAAAAAAAAAAAAAAATATTAATTATGGATTTGTTCCGTACCTACCACCTATCTATCTCGTACCGAGTATTTTATACTCATCGAAAACGGACACCTCAGTCAACTTAACTTTCAATTTCCAGTGCACTGCCACAGAATAAGTAATAGAACGACATGACAGATGCGCGCGGGGCGATCGACTCCTGCGCATGCAAGTCAAGCAGGCAAAAACGCGCGCGTTCGCGCTGGGCCACGCTAATACGCACGCTGCGGTCATGCTAAGAATCCACAAGCACTTTATCTGGTATGGATTATTCGGAGTTGAGGTAAGGTAAATGTGCTAGTACCTATTTGGCATGCTGAGGACCAATACAAATATGTTTTTTTATTATGAGAGAGAGGCAAACGAGCAAGCGGGTCATCTGATGGGAAATGATCACCACCGCCCATAAATATCAACAGCTCAAAGAGGGAAACACTGCTACCGGAGGTTGATTCCACAGTTTTACTGTAGGTACGTGAGAAGTGCCGAGTAAAACGTACAGTGGTACAGAACACACAAAGAGAACCTACGTCCCTTGGCATGGACAAGGAATTAATCCAAACGATCGGAAATCAATGGCGGATCGCCGATAAGTCGAGCTGCTCTATGTTGGATGCGGTCAAATGGAAGGAGATATGTCACTATGTTAATTGCTAATGACATAAAATATTTATATGTTAAAGTTAAAGTTAAAGATAAAAGTTAAAGTTAAAGATAAATTTATTAAAAATTTGATTTTTACAGAAAAACTTAAATAGGTACAAAGTTTCCTTATAAATCTAAGTAACTAACACATGAGCCCGAACTAGGAAATCCTGTGTTTCGGACTGGAAGAACTAAAATATTAACTTTAAATAAATAATCAAACACACTGTGAAAAATGCAAGTCAAGAATTCTGTCAAATACAATATATAGTACATTGTTGTAGAGGCTGGAAAGTAAGCAATAGATGGACGAGTTTGTTTGAGGGCCGACGCGTAGCGGAGGCCCTCGAAAGTACGAGTCCATCTATTGCACTTTTGGCCGAGACTAAACATTGTGCTTTTCACGACTAATGCGAGGAAATCATTATCATCATCATCATCATAATCATCCATCCATCCATCCCGTCCATCCTGTCCATCCCGTCCATCCCGTCCATCCGACCATCCGTCCATCCGTCCATCTATCCCGTCTATCCCGTCCATCCATCCATCCTGTCCATCCCGTCCATCCCGTCCATCCGTCCACCCGTCCCGTCCATCCCGTCCATCCCGTCCATCATGTCCATCCCGTCCATCTGCCCATCCGTCCATTCTGTCCATCCCGTCCATCCCGTCCATTCCGTCCATCCATCCCGTCCATCCGTCCATTCCGTCCATCCCGTCCATCCCGTCCATCCGTCCATCCCGTCCATCCCGTCCATCCTGTCCATCCCGTCCATCCCGTCCATCCGACCATCCGTCCATCCGTCCATCTATCCCGTCTATCCCGTCCATCCATCCATCCTGTCCATCCCGTCCATCCCGTCCATCCGTCCACCCGTCCCGTCCATCCCGTCCATCCCGTCCATCCTGTCCATCCCGTCCATCTGCCCATCCGTCCATTCTGTCCCGTCCATCCCGTCCATTCCGTCCATCCATCCCGTCCATCCGTCCATTCCGTCCATCCCGTCCATCCCGTCCATCCGTCCATCCCGTCCATCCGTCCATCCCGTCCATCCCGTCCATCCTGTCCATCCCGTCCATCCCGTCCATCCGACCATCCGTCCATCCGTCCATCTATCCCGTCTATCCCGTCCATCCATCCATCCTGTCCATCCCGTCCATCCCATCCATCCGTCCCGTCCATCCCGTCCATCCCGTCCAACCCGTCCATCCCGTCCATCCCGTCCATCCCGTCCAACCCGTCTATCCCGTCCAACCCGTCCATCCCGTCCATTCCGTCCATCCGTCCGTCCGTCCATCCATCCCGTCCATCCGTCCATTCCGTCCATCCCGTCCATCCCGTCCATCCGTCCATCCGTCCATCCTGACCATCCCGTACATCTGTCCATCCGTCCATTCTGTCCATCCCGTCCATCCCGTCCATCCCGTCCATCCCGTCCATCCCGTCCATCCCGTCCATCCCGTCCATCCGTCCGTCCGTCCGTCCGTCCGTCCGTCCATCCATTCATCCATCCATCCATCGCATGCAGCAGACGATTACTATTGATTGGTCCAATAATGTCGTTTCAGCACGCCAGGAATGAAATTCAGAAATTATCTTTCAAAAAGTCGTATCGTATAATGAAATACATATACTGATACGTCCTGTTTTCGATTAGTGTAACTTTGTTGTCGTGTTTGTGCGCCATAAATGAGTCAGCTGTTAAATGTACATATATAGGCAGTTTTGAGTACTGGATTTAGGTTATCTATGGCCACATTTTCGAGCAGTGTCGTGAAAAATATAATTTAACCAAAAAAAAAGGCAGCAAAAACTACCTACTTTACAACTAATAATAATTTCTCTGTATCTTCGTACGACATGTTTTGTAGTGTTTCTAGGAGATTTTTTTTGCATTTATTAATATTAAGGGGATAAATGTGCGAAACTGCATTTAATCTATTATAGAGAAGTGGTCCCAAGAAAACAAAAAACTTGTGCGTAAAAGCAAATTTGGGTCTTATTATTTGTGAGCAAACTATGTCCTTTCGTCTTTTATCCGTTAGATCCGTGTTATAGGGTAGAGCTGCGTGCTGTTTGAGTACAATGCCAAATATAAATAATTGTCGAACTGTTAAAACATTACACAACTTATAAAGCAGATTAGTAGGAAAAAGAAAGGGGCGGAAAGTGGACACCTTAAGAATAGCTCTTTGCGCTCTCTCAATGGCTAGTAACAATGTTTTACCAGCCCCACCCCATGTTGTTATACAGTAGGTTAGGACTGACTGACATAGCGAGAAATAAACTTGCCTAATTAATTGAGGATCCGCTATATGTCGCAACCTTTTAAATACAAATATCAACTTACGAGTTCTAGCACATAATGCTTCTATGTGATGTTTGAACGATAGAGTTTCATCTATTATAATGCCCAAGTATTTTATTCGATCAGTAATTTTAATAGCGGAACACATACATTGGCCATCTGAGGGAAAATTACAATAATGGGCATATAATGTAGAGTCAGTTTGCGTAGTAGTACATTTTCGCATTGAAAACTTAATATTGTTGGTTTTATCCGTATTAAGAGTTAGTAAATTATGCTGAAGCCATTTATTAACCATATTGAACCCATGTTGCGCATGCATGTAAACTTCAGTTTCTGAGTCGACCGCAAAAAGTAGGGCCGTGTCGTCTGCAACTGTTATGATTGTTCCATGCTTCAGTTTTAAGTTACAGAGCTTATTTATAAAAATCAAGAATAGGGTTGGTCCTAAGATGCTTCCTTGCGGAACTCCAAAAGATGTGTTTTTCTGGTCATTGCTGAGAACATTTCCTAACCTAACACATTGGGTCCGGTGTTCCAGGTAACTTTCAAAAAGATTCAGCTGGGTTCCTCGAATACCTATAGTTTCAAGCTTACTCAAAAGAATGGGAATAGACACAGTATCAAAAGCTTTGGCAAGGTCCAGGAAAATGCCCAGAGTGTGAAGACCATTATTAAGATTTTGTACTACAAAATCAGTAAGATGATGAACAGCATCAGCGGTTGAAACTTTTACTGCGTCTCAGATAAAATACAGTTATCTTCTAGATATTTGACCAATCTATTATTTATAATCTTTTCAAGTATTTTTGAAAAAGGAGATAGCAGGGAAATAGGTCTATAATTTGAAATTTGACAACAAGAGCCTTCTTGAGACACTTAGGAAAGTGTCCCGTACATAAACATACATTGAATATGTAAGTTAGTGGTGGTACCAATATATGACGAAATTGCTTAATAATTTTATTTGATATATTGTCCCATCCAACTGAACAGTCATCTTTTAGACCCATGACCAGCCTCTCCACCTCTGTTTCGTCGGTATCTAGTAACACAAATGAAGTTAACTTGGTATTACATGAAGAGGAACTAGTTATAGGATGTTTCAATGACCTCTTAACTTTCTCTGCCAGACCCTTGGCAATATTAACAAAGAAATTATTTGCCATGTTAGCAGACATCAAATGAGATGAGTGAGCTTGTAATAAACCAGAGGATGACTCATGTTGTTTCGAGGTAAAAGTTACATTTTCAATAAATTTCCAGATTTGTTTTGAATTTATTCCAGCTTTCTCCAGCTCCATCTTATCGTAACTTATTTTAACTTTTTTTATAAGATCGTTGCAAAAATTTCTGTACCTTTTATACGTCACTTGTAGTGAAGAATTATCTGGGTGAGATTTAGCCTTCATATGTATACTGTACGAGCCGTGATAGCCTAGTGATTTGCCTTATGGTCTCTCAAGCAGTGAGTCATGGGTTCGAGCTCGGGCTCACGCCTCTGAGATTTGATTTGTTACCACGACTTTACGGTGAGAACATCGCGACGAAACCTGCACGCACCTGCGATTAAATGGTGTTCGTGAAGTTCCCGATCCACACTGGGCCCGCTTGTATACTACGACCCAAGTTCTCTCAACTAACAGGACAAAATTGTGGTAGGTTTCTCAGAGGCCAAAGTAGTCAAAAATGCCATAAGCATTAAGTATCTTATGGATACCTCGAACCAGTCTGTCTGGGAGCCTTACTGTTTCACAGAATACTTACATGTTTCAGCCCTACCCTGTGCCTATACTCAAGACTAGTATATGTACATATAAGCTCTTAGACGTTAGTAGGTAAATTGTGTATCCATTACCAAGAGCCGCCCCACTCATTGCCCACACGGGCGCATCCCCACGCCACAAAATATCCTGGATTCATTCAGATTACACTGACCCGATAGCCCAATTTAGCACTGATACTCGTAATCTCAAGCCAGCAATGTACTTCGAAATCTGGGTGTGTAATGATAGATATAACAACATTTGATATAACTGTAACATTTGGTATAATGCTACATTTGACATAATTCAATTTACTCGAGAAGTAAACATTCTACTATTCTTTTATAAAATAAACTAACCTAACCTAACCTAATGCATATCAAATAGAATTAATATCAATCCTCCGAAGTTTACTTTTTGTGTAAATCGCATTATATCAAATGTAGCATTATACCAAATGTTACAGTTATATCAAATGTTGTTATATCTATCGAGGCGCACCCTCGAAATCTCAATCACTCTCTCTGGACGCGGGATGGAAGCAAACCAGAAACCATCAGTCAGCGAGCAACAGCAAAATATTTTTGTGAAACATCCCTACAAATTTTAATATTGACTCGCTTAAGCAAAAGGCCGAGTTGAAACCATCGGACGACTTAATATTCATGCCGGCGGTGAACTCTCACTTAGCGTCGTTCGCGTTCGATAACTGTGAAAAATTGAGGTGCGCTCTAACAGCGCAAATTGAGTGAGCCTCCGCCCTCGCCTGGTAGTACCTGTTTAAGGCACAGACGGGGGCACAATGCTCTCCGGGTTTAGAAACTGGGCTTTGGCTTGAGGTTTCGTAAGGCAGTAATGTAGTCTGTGGTGTGGGTCCAGTGTTGCCAGCCTATAAAATATGAGAACGCGAAAACAAGAGATTTTAGGAAGAAAGAAAGAAGACATCTATTCACTTTCACAAGAAGGCACACGAATAGAAGAACATTTTACACACACGAATAAACAAAAAATCACTAACTTGAAAATTTTAACCTCCTATCGCCCACGTCAAATTTTGTTCAATGAAATTTAAACTTTTTTACTAATGAGTTGAGTTCAATGTCACATTAGAATAAGTCCTAATAATAGGACATCGGACCTCAGGAGGCTAAATGTGTGTCCCTGCAAAAGTGAAAGTGATACAAGGTGTATTTTTGGTAGTTTTACCGTAAAATTAAAGCCGAAAGACATTACAATACACCTCGAACCCCCCCCCCCTTCCGGCCTGGTTGCGCACAGATATAATTTAGAAAAATTTTCGGCGTCAATTGCGATTTTTTTACTTAAATAATAAATCTTTATGTATATGAAAAATCTGTATAAAATATCAAACTGATAGTGAAAACAGCGTTTAATTTCCGTTTCATCGTTTAAGATGAGTTTATCATGTGAATATACCAAGGGTAGAGCAGCATTGTTATTAAAACGTCAAAGCATAAAACTTAAATTAGTTCTACTGCAGAGGATGGAAAAGAAAAAAGTTAGAAAGCATTAAGCAGTATAATTTTCATTAGGAAACGTTTCGGTAAAATAACAACTTGGTGGTTGTCAGCTGCTTTATTTTAGTTCCGAATCAAAGTCCGATACCCGACGATTTTAGTCTCTAAGGCTATGGTTTCCTATTTTATGCCATACGCGGCGTCTGGCGTCAGCGTCTGAACGCAATGCACAGCGTCAGCGGTCAACACGTCACCGTCGTCGAAATAACTAGAGACGCGGCGCATAGCGTTTGAATGTGTAGGAGACTACAACAGTACCTTTCTATAGTAAGCATTGTGACGCAGCGTACGACTTGACGCTGTAAGCGGCCGATGGCGTTTATAGGAGATCATAGCCTAACGGACTATCGCAATACAAATTCATAGAACGGTGTAGATACCAAAATCGTCGAGTATCGAAGACTTTCGAAGCCTTGTGTATGAAGGGCGTTACAATTTTAATGTAGGTCTTATGCAAAGCTGGTTTAGCTGGCAACACTGATGTTGCGTGACTGAAAGCTCCGCGGGGCGGGGCGTATAATTGATCCGTAGATACACACGCTCCGCGAGGGAGCAGGCCAGAAACAACTCGCTGGCCGCTCATGCACCGATCATTACAAAACCGCTCCAAATGGGGCAAACAAAGGCTCTATTATGAACATCATTTGGATACTAATTAGGCTAAGAAGCCTGAAGAATGTTGTTAAACTGCTTACATTTTATTTTGATAGAAGACGAATGTTGATTCATTATTATCATCATCGTCATCATTTCATGCTGAACATAGGCCTCCCTCCCTCAAGGCTCCCCAAACAAATGGGTCCCGCTCCTGCGCCATCCGCATCCAACGCGATCCCGCACAATGTTGATTGAGACCAAGAATCCTAACAAAAAATTATGTTCGACGTCTTCATCCCAGCGCAGAGCATAGACCTCCTCTCAGAATGACAAAGCGTGTGCCGTAGTTCCCACTCGGGCTTAGTGCGGATTGGGTACTTCACACACACCATAGAATTTCTTCGCAACTACAGGTTTTTTTTGCGATGTTTTCCTTCACCGTAAACCTCATGGTACAAACGTAATTTCGTACATACATTTCGAAAAACTCAGAGAAGCGAGCCCGGGGCTCGAACCCACGATCTTTTTCCTCAGGCCCTAGGTCAAACCACTAGACTACTAGGACTAAGTTAAATAGCTTAAATTTAATTGTTTTTTTTTTCAATTCGTTGCATGTGTCACTATCTAACCCAACTTGAAAATTACAGGTAGAAATTCAGGTTTTCTATTTTTGACGTCCTTGTTTTCATTACAATACAATACAATACAATACAATACAAATATTCTTTATTGATCACCAAAAAAAATACAGAAAAAATATTCATAACAATACATTGACATATTCATTACATTGTTAACACGTCTAACGCCTGGTAAAATTGGAATGGCCGAACGTTGGCACCACACTATAGTGGTTTAAATATATCTAATTTTCAATTGTATAATTAGTCTAGCTCGTTCGCGGGATTCCGTGCGAGCTCAGCTGAGATGTTTGATGGATGAAGATTGTCATGATAGACACATACTTACATTATTCTGTGAATGAAAGGCATCCCAATTACGTTATGTGGCATACCTATGTATCAACTGGCGTGATGAAAATTTACAAGAGTTTTATTACGTGTTTTGTTCATGTAGGTATAATTGTCAATTTAAATTTTTAAATAGCAGTCAGTCACTTTAATACTAGTGGGGGAAGTGGAAATGAATATGCGTTTATTATGTCAATCAACCTTTAAATGTAGCTCGTTGCCATGGTAATCTCTTTTGGGGCTCTCTTAACAGTATGATTTTATGGAGTACAAATCCACTAAGTCAGAAATTGTAACAGTTATAGTTATCTGCCAATTTTTTCATAGCTCATCTCTTAAAAAAGCACGTGTACGGTGTAGTATACATTACGTACAGTTTCTTAAGTTACTATATCACTTTATCATTATCTCGCAAACAAGACTAAATTTTCCAGTGTCGTTTCCACTTCGTTTTTATTAAAAAACACTTTTGAAAAATAAGTCACAGCTTATTATGCAACAATTTGAAAGAAAATATGGTCGTTTACACTATTTTGGTTTCATATTATGGGAATAGTTACTATTTTTTTAAAGCGTTTTTCAATAAACCTTATTTCTGATGCTAAATAAACGAAGTTTACATATTTGTAGATTTGTCGGTAAATCAAAGCTGTTACAACTGTAGAGTTTCGTAGTTTAACACACGTACTTTCAAAATGGCTCTCCGTGAAAGTAGCAGTGATGATAGTTACAGTGATTTTGATGACTTCGCATATAAAAGATTCTTGACAGACCTGTCAGCGTAGTGAAATAGGGGCTTGATGAAATATTGACATTCTAAGACACGTTGTATACAGTATTTAGTAGCGAAAGTGCTTGTACTATTATTCTGTGGTGAAATAAATATACCATAACAGGCATCTACAGCTTGAGCAGGTCCGGTGTGGCGTGAGGTCAGTTGCAATAGCCGCCATCTGCCGGCCATTGTATGGAAATGCGGCGGACGCAGTTGTTCACTTGTTCACGACGTCATCAATCGTCAGCCAATCTGTCAGCACTCCTCGTCCGAGCTGGAAGCGTGACCGCTGACGGCAGCCCTGCTTTTTGATTATGGGTCATATGTACATACGGTAAGAAACAAAAGTAGTCTCACCTATGGACATAGAATTAGTGACACCGAGTCAGCAAATTTAAGATTTATTTAAATGGGCCGAAAGTTGGCCAGGCGTCCCACACGCCGACATAGACTTGACTAACTGGGTATAGACCCTTAACTTTTACAATGTCCACAGGAGAGACGCGAATAAAATATGTGTATGACCCTTATACTAAGCTTTAACCGTGATTTTATTAAAATTCAATGGGAATTTCGAAAACATCATATCGTGGTTTTCATTTGCACTGTAGAACAGTCGTGAAAGGTTACAGCCTCTAAGCGGTTGAAATTTCGGGATATCACATGTAATCACGCCAGGTGCGGAACCCAATCCGCAGCTGTTGAAGTACGCAATCAGGCGGGATTAACACTCACCAAGGTTCCAGTAGGACATCGTACGAGGGCGGCAAGCTGTGGACACCATGTCGTTTTGTATGTGTTTAGGCGAGGATGAGTAAATGCGTGTGTGTAGGGGTGGGTCTGACAGCGCAGTACAAGTCTTCAAATGCACTCCATGAACTGAAATCTGGTGTAAACGTTTCATTTATCTCCATTTGGATTGAATTTATAGTATGCAAACAATTAAGATATTTGTCACGAATATCATCGATTGTTTCCGTGGCAGAGATGAAGTCCTCGCGGATTTTAGCGTTACTAATCGAGAGAGAACTGTCGTAAATTCGTTGCAATCGGGAAAAATACGATGCAAGACTTATTTCTTGTAAAAGTAACTCCCTATGCAGCGCTCGTTCATCGCGAGGCGTAATCGGCGGCGCCATCTTGTAATATCGAAAGATGGACCGAACAAATATACACTTAAAATGTCGAAAATATGCATAAAATTATATAACCTAGTTTAGCTACAAGCAGTACAAGTAGACAAAACCGTGCGGGGATGCGAAGAATTGCTGAAATAGCCGAGGTTTAGCGAAGTAAAAGTGAGGTTATGCGGGAAAAATGACGAATATTGAGGTTAAAAACCTCACAGGAGGCACCAAAACTATAATCACGCCAGGTGCGGAACCCAATCCGCAGCTGTTGAAGTACGCAATCAGGCGGGATTAACACTCACCAAGGTTCCAGTAGGACATCGTACGAGGGCGGCAAGCTGTGGACACCATGTCGTTTTGTATGTGTTTAGGCGAGGATGAGTAAATGCGTGTGTGTAGGGGTGGGTCTTACAGCCAGTTACAGCACTATTTTCAGCTATTTCACAGCAAGTAATAATAAATTCGATGTAGCGAGATGGAACACGTCCAATACGAAGAAAACGACAGCCATAGAGACATAAAACTTTTGAATATTGACATGCGTTAACTTTTTAAATTGACTGCCTCGACTTCTAGGCAAACAGGCCGTTCTAACATGCGTACCTAACTACATCTCAATCCCGTGGAAATATCGGATTAAAAATTGGTTTACTAATGTTTTGCAACTATATTTTTCCCAAATGATTCATTTGGCAAATATTTAATTTGGCAACTGTTTATTTTATCTAAAACTGTAAACTTTTCAGGATTGTTATAAAACAAACCTAACCTAACCTAAAGGATAGTCCTGAAATATATCCTGATTAGTTTACAGTTTGAAACGTTTGCCAAATGAATCAGTTTGGGAAATAATTTTCGGCGAAACTGCAGTATCCGGGCCTGCCCATTGCCATTTCAACGAGCTAATCCCTTTGGCTATGTCGGTGACCCCCTGTTCTTCTACGGATCTCCTCGTTCCTGATTCGATTAGAGGAACTCCGATCATAGCTCGTTGAGCGACTCTGAGGATATAATAAAGGTAAGTTAGTACTTACCTATATTATATCCTCAGAGTCGCAAATGCACAAAATTAAACTTATTTAAGTAGAACTTCCTTACCGAATAGGTGGTGAAGAATCCATCTCCCGTATTTCAAAAACCAGACAACCAAGCGGCTATCAGGCAATTGTTTCATCGGCGAGACACTTTTTTCTCACAAGTGTCCCTGTCAAAGTGCGTAGGCCAGTGGAACAAATCCGTTTTTGCGCGCGCGCAGCTGCGGCGCCGCCCGGTCTGCGCGCGGCGGGCTCCTCTGCGCACTACCCAATTGCTGAAGCCCTTGGGACTATGAAATCTTTTTTTTTGTACAATATACATAGGCTTTCGTTTGACCACAATCACGCCTAACGGAAAGCGAAGATGAGGCATACGATGGAGCACGCTTGCCTTGTAAATGCTC
The DNA here is from genome assembly GCA_947859365.1 of Archips crataeganus. Classification (NCBI taxonomy): domain Eukaryota; kingdom Metazoa; phylum Arthropoda; class Insecta; order Lepidoptera; family Tortricidae; genus Archips; species Archips crataeganus. The sequence continues at coordinate 23,804,068 of OX402049.1, read as the reverse complement.
ATTAACCGTAGACTTGAAAGCGGCCAAGTTGTAGTGTTCAGGGAACACAGTCGCAGGGAGGGAGTTCCTTACAAACTGCACCTTCAGAATTAAACTGACTTGATTCGAAATTATCTCATTTTAAAACTGACCCTGATTGTTTTGTTTATAGTTTGTTATTGAGATGAGAATATTTTGAACTGAGTCAGTTCAATTCTGAAGGTGCGATTAATGTTCATGGCACATTAAACCTATAACAAATTCGGCCTTTACAAAAGTTTCTCACTATGTGTGGAAGGAAATTCGCGAGTCTCCTCCAGAAAGACCCGGCACCGGAACCGGAACCACTCTGGTCGCCATTGTGTCCGGCGCGCGCCGCGGCACCTGCCGGCGGCGGTCAGCTGCGCCCGCGCCGACGGACGCGGCGGGTGACGTGACTGACTGACTGACCACGGTATTTTATTGTCCTGGTTAAAGAAACATATATTCGTAACGGACTAAAGCATTCAGTTGCGGACGGATAGTTAAAATGATATACCTAACTAAAATAACCTGATATAAAAATTTCATTTTCATTACAAACTTTTTGCTGACTGTATCTAGTCGCATTATCACCCTCCATGACTTCATCTGTACTAAATTTATAGTCCATCCAACCACGAAAAGCACTTAGACCAAATAAATAAAAAACCGGCCAAGTGCGAGTCGGACTCGCGCACGAAGGGTTCCGTACAATTATCTATAAAAATCAATTTTTTTATTTTAATTTAATGATTTATTTTTAAAGTCAATATATAATTAAATATTCTGTGAATATTTCAAGCGTCTACCTGTTGCCGTTATTAATATCAAGCAAAAACGAGCACAAAAATCACGTTTGTTGTATGGGAGCCCCCTGAAATATTTATTTTATTCCAATTTTTAGTATTTGTTGTTATAGCGGCAACCGAAATACATCATCTGTGAAAATTTCAACTCTTTAGCTATCACGGTTCCCGATATACAGCCTGGTGACAGACGGACAGACAGACAGACAGACGGACGGACAGCGGAGCCTCAGTAATAGGGTTCCCTAAAAATAGGTTTCTAGTCCTAATCATAGCACAAAGCTTTGCTTAGTTTGGGTCTAGGTCGATTAGTGTCAAAGTCCCATGATTTACTTATTTTATTAAACAAGCTGTCCGAAAACTTAAAGATAACCTGATACCGAGGGAGAAGTTCTGGAAAAAATAAGTAGTAGCTACATATTGGTAACTTAATGATAACCTTTGCGTAACATTTTGCTGAAAAGTTCTAACAATTTAATAACACTTTGAATACTAATAACATCATTTGTCAGCATCCTAATCATTTCCGACGTCTCGTCTACCTGCGAAGCTTAAGTGCCGTAAATAAGGGGGGTAGGTTTTTAATTAAAGTGTCAAGACACGTGTAGGGCAGGCGCGCAACTCGCCTAATGGAGCAGATCGAGGACGCGAGACTTCTGTTCATTACTGACTTGCTCTACTCTCAAGTTGTTGCGCTAAATTGAATTTGTTCCTGTTTTTAGTCGACTTGCTTCATTAAACTTTTGACGAAGAGCAAAATTACTTTTGGAACTTTACTCATGAGCACGATCGACTTAAAAAAAGTCATGGATAAAACTTTTTCTTTTATTACACCGCTAGTGTACCTTGCGGTTTTTAATTATGAAATTGAACGGCACTACTTGATGATATTCAACTCTTCGATCAACAATACAATACAATACTTAGTATTGTTGATCGAAGATCCAACTCAAAGAGATAGTCTTGTCAAAAAGTAAAAATTTTTTAAGGTACTTAAAACAACTTGCGTTACTAATGATTTTAAAGAAATTTGCTATGTGGGAGTGTTCGGGTGCAATCAATCGATCTAATTTGATCAGGAGAAAACGTGATGATGTTATCAAGAAATTGGGATTTTCTACCATGAAGTGCCACCAAGGATCATAGTTATAAATGTTTGCAATGCATCACCAAATGATATATCGTCACCGCGCGTCGAATCCATCTTCCATCCATCCATCTTGCATCGCGACAGTAATAGCAAACAGGGCGTACAGTAGTACACACTTTATATGGCGCGTCGTGCATTTTAGGCCGCGCAGACACGGACAAGCTATTCCGATGATAGCCGAAGGTACGATTCACACTTGAAATCGCTTATGACGTATAGTTACAAGGTGCAAATTACAATCACGGTGCGGTTATCTGTCTCACTCACGCGAACCACTAACATGCCTCGCGCCCGCTAATGTGACGGCAGCAACCCACCAATAGCGGCGCAGGAAAAAGACGCAACCTGCGGGAGCATGCCGATTACTCAATTGCATTTCCCGCGCTTCTAAAATGCGTCTTCTGCACAGGTACATCGGTGAGCCATAAAAGTTGTGTACTGTAACAAAACGCATAGCGTCTGCATCCCAGCGGCGCCGGCGTCTGCGCAGCTCGCCGGTCCACATTTTTAGGTCAATCCATCCAATAACCGCTTGCAATAAATCGCCAGCCGCTCGACTAAAGCGCATGCAGATCAGCGTCATTACAATAATTTAGCATGAACACGAGTTAATCGCTATAGCTGAAGCATTAACGACTAATTAGTCATGTAAATGTGATTCTAATGCAGCGTTTTTGCGGGCCGTTTGTCATCATTAGGTACGCACTGCGTGGATATGTCACGGGTGATTAAAATGCCATACTTGAATGTTAATTTGTTCGTCCGTCGTGTTTGTTTTGCGATGATATTAAGTAAGTGTACTTGCATAATGGCTGACCAAGTATAGTTGTCAAATGTTACGTAAGGTGACAGGCGCCGAAAACTGCTACGTGTAGAAAACTCGTTCGCGGAAACCATTTAACAAACCATATGTTAATAGTCAAGTAAACCAACTCATTTACTTTAATATGAAAAATGCCTGTGCAAAATTTCATGTAAGCCCAAGTAGCGGTTCATGGGTTTGAGCCTGAGCTCGCACCTCTGAGTTTTTCGGAATTTATGTGCGAAATTACGAATGAAATTTAAATGATCTTTACGGTGAAGGAAAACATTGCGAGAAAACCTACACACACCTGAAAGAAGTTCCTAATTTGCACTAGGCCCGCGTGGGAACTACGGCCCAACCCGAGAGGAGAGGCCTGTGCTCTGGACGTATATAGGCTGCGATGATGATGATGATGATGATGATGATGATGAAAATTTCATGTCCCTTGTCACTCAACAGTTGAAATTGCACGCGTTCGCCCCATTCCGTGGAAATATTTTAAATACTAGCCAACGTGTTATTCTAGAGATCTGGCTATAAATCTTTCGAATCCAAACCAGCCGTTTTAGCGGACACACAAATTCTTTTTCACTTATAATATTAGTAGGATTACATTCTAACATAGGTAACTCACAATTAATAACAATGTGCAAATTAAAACATTGTAACGTAAATCATCTCCGCAGCGAAACGGTAAAACATCTCGGCCGCGAAAAAGTGAAACACGACAGCGATCTGCATGCGACACCGACACCGACAAGACAATCGCTTCCCGCGGTTTCCCTCGTTAGCTTATGAAGTACTAATTTAACGTGACTACATTACCGAGACGATCCGTTTCACTCATTGTCTTCGAACTTCGCATTGTTTGTGACAATTAAATGAGTTTAACTTTGTGAATCGGCGTTAACGCGGAGTTTAGGAACGTCAGTAAGTTGTGTACTCGTTGAAAGCCATTGTGTTTATTAATCTCTCAGGTTGTCCTAATTAATATTTGCGTGCATAGACTTATTCCATATTTTATGTTTCTTGACCTTAAAGGTCATGATATATTTTCAGGTACCTATTATACATTTAACACTATGTAGGTGCTCCACTTAATTTATTCCAACAGACTAAGAAAGATTTAGTCTGCGTTTGGGAAGTGTTTGGCTTTGAATACACAGTCCTCTGTTTGTTACCGTAACGTTTTTTCCGGCAAAACTAAGATCGTAGGTAAATGCTTCTTGTGCAGATATTTGTATCGCGAGAGAAGCCGCTGGTTAAGACTATAGCTAATAGACCATTAAGTGTGAATCTACTGGCTACTACGATTTTTTAATGGTCTCTTCATATCTACTTAAGTATACGGTAATTACCTATGACTAGAAAATGTTTATTGATTTAATCTGAACTAAAAAAATAATTGATTCAAAATTAAAATTTTTGCTAATTTACAACCCCACTAAATACTTAATTAAACTCATTTGATGATGAAATTGGGCTGAGTTTATCTACTTGGTCGGCGTCCTTAGTCCTTACCTACTCGGTACGGGTACTGGCAGAATACCAGCGCTGCGGCTTGCTGCAGCATCATGCTGAGCCAGCGCCTATTCTTCAGTGCATCACATGGCTTCTCATTTACGTGTCTAATCTGTTTATTTTAGTTGTTATTTATCTTTTTGCTTGCTATCGCAACTACCTTTTTTTCGGCCATAATTCTAAGTGCTGAATTGTTAGTTTTATTAGGTGCTCTTTAGTTACCAAGCCATGTCTTTGTTTTGAAGAATAAAAATTGAGTATCTATCTAACTAAACTAACAGCTAACTTTGAATTTAGTTTAGAACTTATTATAACCACATTCCCATCTCATGTTCCAACCGACCGCCCACAAAAATCAGCAAATTCTTATAATGCGATTAAATTCAACGTTTAGCAATTTTTTGTCACGTTTCAGGTCCCTAACTATACCATAGTGCACCTTCAAACGAGCCCGCGGCCGACGGCTCAGTTCTTCGCGAACGACACTTCAGATTTGATCAAACTTTAACATGCATTGTGTTCAGCTGTTTGAAATTGATTTCTTGGTGACCGTAATAACGTTAGTAATCTAAGAGTTGTTTGTTTAGGTCAGGTTGCGTTCGCCGGCGGCATTCCGGCGGCGAGAGGCATCAATCGGGACTTTTTTCAATTAACTGCAGCCGATGTCGTTTGTCGCGTCCCTTTGTCGGCGTCGCGAAGGTCAGCAGGGCTGGCGGTGCTGAATAAGTCATCGTTTTGACACAGGTCGGGTAGATTTGGATGGTTCTCTATCGTTAGCCCGTCGTTTAATTTTCCATGATTTTTATTGATCACTAGCTTACCCGGCAAACGTTGTTCTGTCATATTCAGGATATAAAAAATTGTGGGGTCATACTTGCCAAATATACAAAAAAAAACATAAATATCGGTCGAGTCGCTCGCAAACCGTGTTGGGCCGTTCCTGAGTTTAGCCCCTGGTTGGTATGTACGCACGCGGTTCATTTTCCTCGACTGTAGGTAAATCGTTTTGGTCGTGATATCACGAAATACTTAGGTGGGAATGTACTTAGCTGATAAGGTCAATAATTAATATTATCTAGCCTGGATTGATGTCCCACTGCTGGGCAAAGGCCTCCCCCCATGTCCTCCATTTCTCCCGGTCCAAAGCAGCCTGAGGCCAGTCGTCGAGAAATATGTCCAGGTCGTCCCGCCACCGCCGTCTGGGCCTACCCCGTCGTCGCCATCCATCCTGTGGCGCCCACTCAGTGGCATTTTTAGCCCACCGCAGTGGATGCATTCGGCTGACGTGGCCGGCCCAGTCCCACTTCAACCTGGCAGTCTTTGCACCGACATCGACAATGCGTGTTTTAGAACGCAGCACCGTGTTCCGGATTCGGTCAATTCCTTCCCACTCCAAGCATGCTGCGCTCCATAGCTCTTTGACAAACCTTCAGTTTGGTTTTCTGGGACTCTGTAACTGACCATGTTTGGGCACCGTAAGTTAGGACAGGCAGTATACATAATATCGACAAGTCTTCACTTAAGGGCTAAAGGAAGGTCACCCTTCAGTAGCTCCTTCATAGACCAATAGCTCTTCCACGCATTTTGTATCCGTCTTTCGACTTCTTTGTCCTGCCTGTGGTTGAAAGAGACTAATTGGCCCAAATACAAATACTCGTCGGTATAGACTGCCCTAACAATAATTAATACCTACAATTATTTATGACTTCGCAAGCCAATGGACCGCGTTGCCTACAATAAGTTTTTTTTTCAGAATTACACGGATTGGTTACGAGAAATGGATTTTCCTAAGACAATAGCCGAAGCGTGAAATAGCAACTGTGAGTCTGGCGGTTCCGCTGCAAAAAGGTACCAAGCTATGTATTTTGATAAGTAACGTATGACTATCACGTTTCTGTCTTGGTAGGTTTATGTGTTTAAAACAATAGAATACCTATTAAAAAAAAATACAGAGTTCCTAACAAGTTTCTAACGTTCCACACATAAGATAAATAGAATTGTTCCCGTGTGTATTCTCTTTCATATTTTTTCACTACTTCCGCCTGTCAACTGACACCATTTTTAGGGTTCCGTAGTCAACTAGTTTCGCCATGTCTGTCCGTCTGTCTGTATGTCTGTCCGCGGCTAAGCTCAGAGACTGTTAGTACTAGAAAGTTGTAATTTGGCATGAATATATAGGTACATCAGTCACGCCGACAAAGTGATTGAATAAAAAAAACTAAAAATAATTTTTTTAGGGTACCTCCCATAGACGTAAAGTGGGGGTGATTTTTTTTTTCTCGGCTAACCCTATAGTGTGGGGCATCGTTGGATAGGTCTTTTAAAACCATTGCGGGGTTGCTAACATGATTTTTCTATTCAGTGATCGGTTTGCGAAATATTCAACTTTAAAGTGAAAATTTTCATTAAAATCAACCGTCCCCCCCCTCTAAAATCTAAACTGTTGGGTGGAAAAATTTGAAAAAATTCAGAATGGTAGTAAATATATCAAATTTACTAGGAAAATTATAGCGGCTAAGATTGCTTGGAAATTATGTGTAGTTTAAGAGTAAATAGTAGTCTAAGGTATAAAACATACCTAAACTTGGATGATTCCGTACACATACGAAATCCTTAGAAAAATATTACTTGATTTTTTCGTAATGGCTACGGAACCCTACCTTGGGCGTGTCCGACACGCTCTTGGCCGGTTTTATTTTTTGTTTTCATAAGTTTTAATGGATTGCGGTTCTTGCCAATAAAATGCAGGTATACCTATCCTTTTTGAATCACTATATCTGCAATAACCCATTTAATTATTTTATGTTTGGGGATCGTGTTTCTAGTCCGTGTAATATTTATTATTTATTTTTTCAGAACTTACTGTAATATTAAAAATATAATAAAATACAATTACCTGAAGGGAAATTAGTCATTATTAGTTCTGTAGTTCCTATAAATAAACACGTAGTAATATGTGGTAATATCTAGAAACTTGGAGGGCTACTAAATCGTCCATATCATGTCGTTCTTTCATTCTTTTGTTTAATACTAATACTATTAACGTGAACATAACAGCACGATGCTAAGTTCTAAAATCGAATTTCGTAGTATATGGCCTGGGGCCTGTAGCATAACAAAGTACAAACACACAAAGTACAAAGTACAATATACAAGCGGAACTCCCTTTCTAGTTAATATAGTAACTGAATCGAGAGTTCCGCTTGTAATATTAGTTGTACTTTGTTATGCAACAGGCCCCTGGTGGTATTTGCTGGTGAATTTGGTAGCCCTGCGTTCCTGTGTTGTGTGTGGGGCGGGGCGACGGCACGCCCGGTGCGCGCGCGCCGCGCGCCGGCCCTGCTCTGGAGCGCAATAGGCCTCTACTACACCAAGAGCTGGACATGTCCGCTATTTCATTGTCTAATTTTCACTAACGTCTTGTAAAATGATAAGCACGGGTCTTGTAGGTACTATTCCTTAGTCTCATTTGGTCTAGAAATTTTACAAGTCGAATTTTACTTAATTTCGGCAGAACAGACGGTTAACTTGTATGTGACTGTTAAAGTCGTGGTAGCCTCTGGTTTGACCCACGACCTTTCAAGCAGAGTCGTGGGTACGATCCCGGGCTCGCACTTCTGAGACTTTTGGAATTTGTATGCGGAATTACATTTGAAAACTATGAGCTTTATGGCGAATTAAAAACATCGCCAGGGAACCGGCACACACCTGCGAAGAAATTCAGTAGGGTAATTCCAGGATAGATGCCCCAGTGGGATAGATGCCTCGATTTCAATTTCTACTAGTTGCAAGGCTGTGGGATCAAAATTCCACTAAGTAATAGCAAGCCCCCTCCCTGCAAACCTCTGGGCCGCTGCTATCATGAACAAGAGCGAACGCGTTTAGTCCATGAGTGGCAAAACCTTCCGCGGCGAGACCTCGCAGAGCGTGAAAATTATATTCGTAAGTATTTGTTTTTGAATAACTTTAGACTGGCTGATAATTTTCGCTTTTAGCTAAATCATTTAGTTGCACTGAAGTTTAGACTGCATGGATTAGTATATTTTATAGTGATTTTATCATTACTTGATTTTTTATCGAAAAGGGCATCTATCCTCTGCGAAAAGTATAGTTGCCCCGTTTTCGATCGCTATAGATGCCCCTAAGGGCATCTATCCTCAACTTGTTTCAAAGAATTTTTATGTTGCAGAGGATCGAAATGCCTTGAAAATATGAGAGAAAACGGCCTCGTAGTCCCGCGTAACGTCGCCTGGTCTGAAGAAAGCTTGCTAGCAGCGTTCGAGGAAATGAAGAAGGGAGAAAAAGGAGTCAATGAAGAAGCCTGAACATATGGAATACCGTCTATAACACTAAGACGACGTTTTGCCAAAAATGAAAAACAATTGATCCTAGCTAGGTAGTTATGCAATGTTGATTGATTGGTATTTAGTGAAGTTTTTTCTGTATTTGCAAATAGAAACAAAATCACATTTTATATGGAATTGATTAAGCTTTTATAATTTGTTTCAGTAAAACATGTAGTAAGTACCTACTAGGATTCTAGGCGAATTTTCAATTAATATAAAAGACTGATAACTTTTATTTAACTTGTTTAATTTCAAAAGGCATCTATCCTCTGACGCATTTTTGCGACGAGTCGTCTATCCCCCACGGTAGGCACCTATCCCATTTATAGGGGGTCTACAAAAGTACGATTTACACAAAATCCATACGATTTATATTAAAACAAGTAGGTACAGTAAAATAATAGATTAAGGACCATAGTTATCATACGTATTGGACGCAATGCTATAATTTGTTTAGTTTTTGAATTATAAAGCTATTTCAAAAAGTGGGGCATCTATCCTGGACTTACCCTACCTACCTAGTGTCTGTGAAGTTCCCAATTTAACACAAGAAGGTTTTGTTTTGTGAACCGCTTGAATACAAACGGTGGAGGATAGTGAGATATACCTACTCAAGTTAAATATACCTTAGTAGTTTAAGTTTAATATTATCTTTAGTCAAGGTCTTAGTTGTTGAAATTGATGAGGTTGTAAATTGACCTTTGTGGCTGGTAGCATAAATTATTTGAACAGAACGTAGCTAGGTAGGTATAGGTAGCAGTAGGTATAAGTATATTTATGTGTTCCAAATCGCACGAGCACGAGGCACGCCGTCGGCCGCCGGGTAAAGGTTTGAAAAGCGTCCCAGGTATTCGAAAGAACAAAGTCAATCGTGACGACAAATGTGGTATGGTCGTAAGGTTATTGTGATTGTGACTATTTACTATATCCGAGAATTTCATAATCATCATCATATCAGCTGTAGGAGGGTTACCTATCATATTCTCGAAAAGCTCAATTCCGAATATTAAAATTCCGAAAACGAAACTACTTTTTTCCATTTTCCAAATTATTGTTTGTCCGAAATTTTATTTACCATATTTTCTTTTGCCGAATGCTTTAAAATCCATTTTCTTACTTGACAAATGATTCAAAATCCAACTTTATTAAATTCCGTAGGATCATTTGCCATATATTTATTTACTCCGCAAAATCATTATCCCGCAAAGGTCAGGGGTACAAAAGGCGACCATACATTATGTGTGAAGCGTACCTAATATTCATTTTGTTGTTTAATGTTTCCCAAATATTTTATTGAATTTGCTATGTGGGTAGGGGGTTTTCTAGGTGACTATAAAAAAAATAACTAATCTAATCTATCCGAGTCGCTTCCGCTCCGTACCGTCATGCTCGCTCGCTTTGCTCGCTCGCTGAAAATTAGGCAATGTTGTCTTACTCTAATGTTAGGTTAGGTAGGTAATAAAAACATAATTTCGGCTTTTCGTAACATTTAGATTATGAAAAGATGGCAACTGATTAAGTTGGCAAATAGAAAAATGGATATTGTTTTTCGGGATTTTGAATTTGTTGGCAAATAACACTGTGATTAAATGAATCTGTGGCATTGTGAAGTTGTGGAAAAACAAAACATATAGATTTCAAAAAGTCGGTGAACCGTTTTCGGATAAATGAAATTCGAGTAAAGGAGTTTCTAAACATCGATAGGTTACCGCTGTAGGAGGTATCACTGCTGGACCGTATTTACCTACCTGAAGATGAGCTCTGGCTGAGTTCGAAACACTGTACGAACACACACAAATCACACAAACCCAAATATCACCACCACCAAACTACACTGAGGTAAATTCCTACTCTGAAGATGAGCTCTGGTTGAGTTCGAAACGTGTCAATGTAGTTTGGTGGTGGTGATAGTTGGGTTTGAGTGATTTGTGTGTGTTCGCACGGTGTGGAGGTGGAGGAACTGCATGAACACGCATTTCTTACATAAACATAACTATCGGAAAGTCGCGGGTGAGCAAAGTAATTGTTTCAGTTCATTAATATGGATCTCCGCAAAGTAACGCCTTATTATTTTGGCTGATAATTGATGATAAATAATTACTTGTATGTACTTACCTACGTACTTAATAAGGATAAACAAAGGGAGCCGCGCCCTTCGCGGAACACCCCGCTAAAAAAGAATCCGCTTTTTAAGTAATTATATCGATGGTAATTTTCACTATAGGTACCGAGAAAGAATGTACAGTCAACTGTAGAGAAAAAGAAAAGGTTACAGGGGGTACCTTTTCTCTGGGGCTGAATTTTCGTATGAATAAATGGTAAAAAAGCTGAGCAGCAAGTCGCGTAGAAGAGTTAGAAAAGATATAGGTAGTGATACCTTCGATTTGAAGGCAGATCTTGAAAGTAATTAATGAAGATAATAAATTACATTTTAAAATAAAAAAGGGAGACAAACGTTTAGCACAGTTTTTGTTTATTTTCCAATAGAAACAAGTTATTTTCATGCTAAGTAGACTGACCCTCGATGGTCTGGCACTTTAAATTGAAAATACAATTTTCAAAAAACATTTTGTGGTTTACGTGTGCAAGGAATTCGTTTATCGCGCGGGGACTATATAATTCTCCTGGATAACAGGTAGGTAGGCCTATAGTTAACAGGATACCTACTTAAACTATCTGTGTACCAATTTACATCAGAATCCGTCGAGCCGTTTTAGCGTGAAAGAGTAACAAACGTCTATACATCCTCCATACAAACTTTCATGCTTAAGTATAATATTAGAGGAATGAACCTTGGATTTCGTAATTTCTAGTGGGAATGTGTGTGTGTACCTAAATACATAAGTATGTGTTAGGAAATGTGTTCGAAAATAATCAACCGTGAATCATTTTAACCGCATTTTAGCCGCTCTGTGTTTTTCGGAGTATTATGTGCGATACCATGAGCTTTCCGGAAGAAACCAGCTTACACCTGCGAAAAATTCCATGGTGTGTGTGAAGTTTTCAATCCGCACTTGGCCCGCGTGGGAACTACGGCCCAAGCCCTCTCATTATGAGAGGAGGCCTGTGCCCTGCATGCAGTGGGACGTACCTATATAGGCCGGGATGATGAATCATTTTAAATTGTTATCAAATAGGGCACAGCTGCCTAACCATTATCTGCCATGTCGGCACAAGACATTCTCACGAGCCTGGGCTAATTAAGGAGACTCATGTTTTAAAGTCGTTAGATTTCTTACCCTCGCCCGGAAGTCCGAAATTCCTTCGTGACACAAATGTAGACGGATTCCTGGGTGCCGAATATTCAGCCGCATATGGTGGGGCAGGTGCGGGCGCGACGGTTACTGGACTCCGCATCAAGTCATTACTTACCGGAATATCAATAATAAAAGCACCATAAAGCAAAATAAAGTGTCTATAAGTCTGTCTGGTATATTTTCACTGAATTAATCCAAAATACTTATTTCATACAGTCAAGTGGCTGAGCTGATCCAAATGAACACCCCTGCCAATTTTTCATTGGATATTTTCATTCAAGATGGCGTTACGTCTTTGATGTGTTTGGAGATCGACCCAATGCAATATGTTCTATAAGTACTTATGTAAGCTGGTATTTTTGGCAATTGATAGCCATTTCGTATCAATAGTCCTTACACGAGACAAAAACTGTAATTTCACTGAGTTTGAGTGAGTGCATTATATTACTGTGCTCTGCATGCTTGCATTTTTTGTAAGTACTACTTTACACTTTTTATTTTATTGGATAAATAAAACCTGCAAAAAATTAGCGGCTCAATTTTTTATTTGCACCTGGTTCTCAGTTACCTAACTAAGCTATTGATTGTATGGTGATGACTACCTCGGTATCCTGGCAAGATTTACGGACCTGCATCATGATAAAATATAACGAGCAGTCATATTAAATTTGTGGTTATATCTTCAGCAATTTGTCACGCCGCGTCGCGTTGTTTATGTGAGACGTAACGATGGCTGATGGATGTAATGAGGTTTACTGCCGAATGCGGAGTTTTCAGTGGTGCGAATCTACCTACTTGGACTTTAGTGCAGTAAATCATCATACAGCACAGTCATTTGGTATTCTATTAGAAACTTCGTACGTGGATGCAGGTTTTCTCTCGACGTTTTCCTTTACCGTAAAGCCCATAGTAGGTTAATTGCAAATGTACCTAATTTCGCACATAAACTCCGAAAAACTCAGAGGTGAGTTTGGGTTCGAACGCGACTCTCTGCTTTAGAGGGCATTGGTCTACCACATGGCTGCCACGCCTTTTATGCGTAGGTAAAGTAATTGATCATTAACGCCAATATACTTACCTAAGTACTATAATTCTGGATGAAAAGCTAGTTACGGCTTGCGGTTGAAAAAGAAAGTGACCTGTAAAGCAGTCCTTTGCGGCCTACTTGCAGAATAAACGTTACTTATTTTTGCGGTGCAAAGTACCTACCTTACCGGGGCGCTGATCTCACCAACTCGATACCTAAACCTAAGCAAACCAATCTATTAAACTCAAACTAAATAGAACTCAAATATGCTTGTAGGGGTTTCGAGGAGTTGATACCTAATCCTATGCATTATTTTTTTAAATAGCCTATTGAATGTCTCATTGCTAGGCCAAAGACTCTTCTTTTCCCCCCGTCCCGTCTCTATCCTTCGCAAAATCTTGTCAAAATGGGTCAAAACGGTCTAATTTATTCCGCTATCGTTTAGGTCTGCCCTTGTTCCGGGGCCCGTCGCTTAAAACTTGGAACCCAATTGGTGACGATTTTTGCCCAGCGATCTTGATGCATTCGGCAGACAAGATGAATGAATGGATGAATTCAGATTATTTAATTCACAGCACCTGTTCATTGTCCTACCCGATGTGCCGCGATAGGCACTGAAGCCATTAAAATGTAGAAATACTTAGGTAGCCGTTAATTGGCTATAAAACTTGTGTCAGCTGATGACTGTTAGATTTTCGCGTATTAATTTATGAAGGTCTTGCGGCTTTATCGGGGAGCATTGGTATTAATCACCCCGACACGGGTTAATTAGGACTCCGCCCGGCCGCGCCGGCCGCCCACCCACCTCGCCGCACTAGATTCCCCGCGTTTTTTACACCCTAATTAAGCTAATTTATCGAGACAATAACAGAAATTATTGGACAGCCACCGGCCGGTTTATGAGCGGTATTAAATTGAATTTAAGCCGGCTACCGGGCTTCTGCTGATGCTCCAATAAATATACAAAAGATCGGATCAGATAAGAGCGGAGACAGCGGCGAGAATCCCTTTGACAACGCCTTGAAATGCCAACGACAAGGCTGCGGCTGCGGCTTGTCTCAGCTAGAATGTGTAGCGATAAGGAGGCGCGAGCGCACGATAAAGCGCGCAGTTTATGGCGGTCGACAAACGGCTTTAACGAGCTCTATACTGTTACAGCGCAGGCGCGGGAGCTCGATCGTTTTCTGGTACCCGCCAATAAAATCCGTGAGCACTTAGTTCGAGATTCTAAATTGTTTGGGCAGGTTGCTCCTGGTTATTACGCGCCCACGGCCGCGGGGCCCGATTTACCGAACATAAAAATCTTAATGGCTCGCACAGAGCAATTAAGATGCTCGTAACAAACGCCGACTTAGAGGAGGCTCGTTGTAGATTTCTTTGGTGAGTAAGTAGGTATATTGCATCGACTAGGTAAGGTAGGTACCAAGTCATGCTATGCTAGCGAATTTGGTAGATACGTATCATCGGCGCAAATTTCAATGATATTTAGGTGATAATATAAAAACAGTCCGGTTTATATACAACTAGCCGTTGCCCGCGACTCCGTCTGCGAAGATTTATTTTATCGCTATCCCACGGGTACTATGCAATTTTCCGGTAAGTATGTAAGTATAAAAAATATTCTATGTCCTTCCCAGGGTTTCAAACTATCTTCATTCTACATTTCATCTAAATCGGTTCAGCGGTTATTGATTCCCCATACAAACTTCCTTCCCCCTTTTCACTCCCTTGAAGGGTGATTTTCGGAATAAAAACTAAGTATCTCAAACGATGTCTACTACTTATACCAAATTTCATCTAAATCGGTCCAGTGATTTAAGCGTGAAGAGGTGAAAGACAGACAGATACTTAGACAGAAACACTTTCGCATTTATAATGGAGTACCTGGGCGACCGAGCTCTGCTCGGGCAGAAACTCGGTACCAAGCGTTTTCCCAGAGATAAGACCAAGCTAGATCAATTTTTCATCCCCGAAAACCCCCACATACCAAATTTCATCGAAATCGTTGGAGCCGTTTCCGAGATCCTGATTATATATTTGCGGGGGAGGGGGTTCGGCGGTTTCAAGGGGGGATGAAAATTTCATTGATTTTGCCGTAGGATGCAGAGTTTTCAAGATATTTGACAATAACACCGGAGGGGTCGGGGCACGGAAATAATTTATTATTATTTCTGTGGGTTGGGGGGGAGGGGGTGCGGGGGGGGGATGCGTGGGAGGGAGCGTGGGGGTATCAAAGGGGGGATGAAAATTTCATTGATTTTGCCGTATGATGCACCGTTTTCAAGATATTTGACAAAAAAACCGGAGGGGGTGGGGGGGTGAGCCACGTTAAACTATCGTCCGTAAACCGACTTTACAGACAACCGGTTTTTCTTGTTCTTTGCTCCCAATAGGGAACGTGCACATAGACGGTGCTGCCAACTGGTGTCATAAGGGTGCCATCAATTTGAATGCTTTACCTTGATAAGTTTGTTTTACTGTCCGCATAGTGTCTCTTTTGTCGCATTAGTGCTGCCGCCTATAGTTACTGCACGTTCCCTATAATACTTTTTCTCACAAAAGAAGAAACTTCGTTTTCTCATGAAAAATAAACTTAAAAAAAAAAACTAAAATCCTTAAAAAAAACGTGGAATCGAACCGAGGTCGGCTGGATCCGCGACCACCCGATTTCTACTGTGCTATTATGATCTGCTCGAAGCTGGCGAAATTTAGCTTTGTATTCTAATGCAAACAAAAATAGCCGGAAAACACGAGTAAAAGCGGTTTTCTGAAAATGAAACATAGCTAGATCAGTTTTTCATCCCCGAAAACCCCCACATACCAAATTTCATCGAAATCGTTGGAGCCGTTTCCGAGATCCTGATTATATATATATATATATATATATATTACAAGAATTGCTCGTTTAAAGGTATTAGATTAGATAGATAGATAGATAGATTGATAGATAGATGGATGTCATGATTTTTAGGGTTCCGTACCCAAAGGGTGAAAACGGGACCCTATTACTGAGGCTCCGCTTTCCGTCTGTCCGTCTGTCACCAGGCTGTATCTCGCGAACCGTGACAGATAGACAGTTGAAATTTTCACAGATGATGTAAGTATTTCGGTTGCCGCTATAACCAGAATAAAATAAATATTTAAGGGGGCTCCCATACTACAAACGTGATTTTTTTGCTCGTTTTTGTTCGATATTGATAACGCAACAGGTAAACGATTGAAATATTCGAAGAATATTTAGTTCTATATTCAATTTAAAAATAAATAATTAAAATAAAATAAAACAAATATTTGAGGGGGGCTCCCATACAAAAAATGTAATTTTTTGCCGTTTTTATAGATAATGGTACGGAACCCTTCGTGCGCGAGTCTGACTCGCACTTGGCCGGTTTTTTTTATGGTAAAGAGCTGTTATTCGATGCACTAATATGCCATAGAATCCAAAAAATAGAAAAGAAGGTAGGACTCTATATGCCTGACCTTGCGTGCGAGCTAATGCCAACATCATTGCATTACCTATAGTAGGTACAATGCTAGGCCCTGATTATCGCGTTGTGTGGGCCTATTTTAATTCCCTTGTAAGCCAAATTAAATGCAAGACAAGCCGTTTTTTGGAAGCATTTTAGTGTGTTTTCAAGTTATAAAGTCTCCAGCCTGAGGATGAACCGTCGTGGAGCTTAAAATTATTTACACACGACTCTCTTGCTAAGGTTATAAGAAGCTGTGCATGTCATTTTGAGCTTAATCACTGCTCATTCACTTTGGCTGCTGACTGTACCTAAAATAACTACTATGAATGTTTTCTGATGTATGTAGGTAACAAGAAAATATATTATTGCTTATTGGTTATGCAAGATGTAGACCTAGTAGCGCCATCTATTATGTTCCGTAGGTACTTTCGGAACATTCAGTCTGAGGTTGCACGTTTTTGGTCACCATTTGATACAAACCTATGAAAATTTAATAATATTTTTACTGTTCATCACATTGAAACACAGAAGATTATGTATAAAACAAATGAATTGCAATTATTTAAATTGAATTTAAGTAAAAAGGAATTCTTCAGTTAATTCCGTAGGCAGTATGTTTGTAAAGTCTTTGCGCATATACAGCTATGTGAGCCAAAGAAAAATGAGTGACAGTCGAACTGTCAAATCTGTCATTACAACTACGGCAACTGCCTAATTTTCTACAACAAACATCTGTGTTTAGTGAGAAAATGCGCGGCGATTATTGCAATGGGCAGTTTGAACGTTGCTGAGTGGACCCCTGATCAGGTGGCAGAATGGATGAAAGGTACGCACGAGTTCCCAAGGGGAGTGTGGGATGAGTCAGTCTGTTCCCGTGACTAGTTCCTGGTAGTGTCTCTGACCGGCCGCGGTGTTATCTCCGTCTGTTGCAAGTGTGCGGAGGCACCCTGACCTCCAGTGGCCGGGGGCTGAGTCACAGGGCCAAGCCTTCTTTGTAAAATCGTGTGCAACATACTTAGGAATTGGAGTGCGACGGCCGTTGAAAAAAACCGCCAGTTTGCTATGTAGTAGCGTCGCGTTGAAGTTGCCAATGATCAATATTTAGAAAGCAGAAACAAACATTAGCAATAACAATTATGTTGCTTTTCCTTTTTGAATAATTTCACCATTTATGCTTTGCTTAACTTGCACAGATTTAAAATCTCCTAAAATATTTCATTTTATTTGCTGTGTAGGTCTCTGAAGATGATAAGTGCTCAGTTTTGTATGACTTTGTTTGAAAGTATATACCTGGTGGCTTATTGTCTAACGCTTCTGACGCTTGCCTTCGCAATCACTATTTCTTTCTGTGAAACGGGGTAAGATGATGACAGAAAGAGACAGTGAAAGCGAAGGCAAGCGTCAGAAGTGTTAGACAATACGGCCCCAGATTACTGATTGTTGATAAGAAATAATTATTTTCTATGTAGGTATACAAATATAATGACACTGATGTGTTTTGTTTAAACATTCAGTCCCAAAATGCTGTTCGTAGGCAGTTTTTGCTTGCTAAAAAGCAGAAAATGCTGCTACTGGTTATGGGCATAGCACATAGCGATAAGCGGACACAAATGTGTTAATGAACATACACTATTTATTTCAGTAGGGTGCTGATCTGATGTTTTTTTTTGTGAAATATTTGTGATATTTATATTAAGCCATTATCATAAAAAAAATATTTAAAATATTACAGCTTTATTCGGACTAGCTAGCCCTTGTTCATGACTGTGTTTCTCTAAAGCTCCATTACCACGACGGTAAACGTTTGTTTGTGTTGAATCAGTGCATGGTGTAAACATCATGCAGTGATCAGCTTGATATCATGTTGTTGTAACTCTTAAGTCAATTTATTTTGTGATGTCAATTTATTCGTTTTTCATTCATTTATTTCAAAATTTAAAATTTATGTTAGAAATTTACAGAACATTAAAATAAATCATTAACAAGATTTAGATTCCTATTTCATTAATGTGACATGCTACAATTGCCAGATGATAGTTAGGAATACCATGCCAACTGGTTTCTTTCTGTCAAACGGTATAAGATGGTGACAGAAAGAGGTGGTGAAAGTGAAGGCAAGCGCCTGCACGTTAGACAATACATCCTCTGACTTTATATCATTTGTAAAATTTAAACAAAATTCTGAGTATAATTTTTTGTTACATTTGCATTTATGAAACAGGGGCCTGTTATTTTTGGGGACATGTCCATGGTTCAATATTGGGTAACACATCCTCTGTTGTAATAGTAAACAATTTTCTACTATGAATTTGGAGCATCAACATAATTTATTGCCATCCTTTCCGTGTAGTATCAAGTCTGAATTTTGACATTAAGAGTGTTAAGGTTACGGTACCTACTCTACGCTGAGCTACTATGTCCTTGATGGGGAGGTTGTGGTACATTACTAGTATACTTTTGATTTAACTAATTCAGACTTGACTGGGTCGGCAAGAGCCCACTTTTTTCCCATACAAATACACAGAGTATCGTAAAAAAAACACGCTTAAAAAAATAAAAAATAAATTTTAATAAATTTCAATTCACTATTCTTATAGTGCAGTAAAAAATCTTAATAAGCAATTATTATATTGTTATATCCAGATCAAAATTTGTAAACAATTCTAAATATTGATAAAATAAATAATAATAGTTTAAAATATTTTATTGTAAAAAAAGCGTGGGGTGCATGGTGTCAATTGTCAAGGATTGTCATTTTGATAACATCTTAAAAAGCACCCCACGCTATTAAACTTTTAAACTATTATTTATTTTCTATTTTTTAGTTGCATTTTTTTCTTTCTAACTTTACCCCCTCACCTACAAGCCCCAAACCCCCTAAACCCAACCCCCCAACATCCCCCACCCCATTTCCCAAAACCCCCCAAACCCCACACCCTTACCCCCAATCCCCTAAACCCCCCTTACCCCCTCCTCATTTTACAAACCCCCGAACCACCTAAACCCAACCCCCCTAACACCGAACCCCCATACCCCCGGAAACCACCCCTCCCGCCAACCGTCACCTTCCCCCCCACCCCTCCCACACCCCCCACCCCGCCACCTACCGCCCTTCTTCCAGTTCCATCATCAAACCCTTGTTACCATCTAGGCCTCTTACCCCCTCCCCATTTCCCACAACCCCCCAAAATCACTTACCCCCGAACCCCCCAACACCCCCACCCTATTTCCCGTAAACCCCCCCCATCCCCTAACCCCAACCGCCACACCCTAACACCCAACCCTCTAAACCCCCGACCCCCTTACCCATACCCCATTCCCCCCCCCAACCCGCCACCTACCCCCCTTCCAGCTCCATCATCAGACTCTTGTTACCATCTAGGACCAAAGTACTCGTCAAAACGAATCAAACGAGCCCAAACTCGATGGGGTTGTTTCGTTTTATTGTGGAGTGCCTTTGGCCATCTTCCAGCTCCATCATCAGACCCTGGTTACCATATGGGATCAAAGTGCTTGTCAAGACGAATCAAACGAGCCCAAAATCGATGGGGTTGTGTCGTTTTATTGTGGAGTGCCTTTGGCCATCTTCCAGCTCCATCATCAGACCCTGGTTACCATATGGGATCAAAGTGCTCGTCAAGACGAATCAAACGAGCCCAAACTCGATGGGGTTGTGTCGTTTTATTGTGGAGTGCCTTTGGCCATCTTCCAGCTCCATCATCAGACCCTGGTTACCATCTGGGATCAAAGTGCTCGTCAAGACAAATCAAACGAGCCCAAACTCGACGGGATTGTGTTGTTTTAATACATAGTTCCTATGGCCACCATCCAGCTCCATCATCAGATCAGCTCCATGTTACAATAATATTGCATTGTCATCCAATTTACACATATGTGCAAGATTTCAGCTCAATCGGAAACCGGGAAGTGGGTCAAAATCGCGCCCTAAGGAGTCGGTTACAAACAAACATACAAACATACATACAAACATACAGGTGAAGCTAATATAAAGCGTGTAATAAGAGGTAATCTCAAATTTTCAAAACATTATTACACCAAAAATATTAAGTTATGACAAAAGCCGTAAAACAAAAAAACATTAAGTGGTAGGAGTTTAGGGTTAAAAGGATGCTAGTGAATTACAAATAACCCTGTAGAAATGTCAGTGGGTATTTTATCCCGGTCAGCCGGTAATTGTGTTACTTTTTGACACTCGACATCAGATTGAAATGACAGTTTTTGCATGGCTGTGACAGTTGGCTGTTTACAATACCAATTGTCAGTTCATACAAGAACTGCCAAAATAAACGCGATAGCAAATTGCCAGGAAGGGCTTAGGTTCAAAAAACTCACTTTCCCGAAATTTGCACTTTCTCTAAAAGTGATTTTTCGGCAAAATGTATACTCCCAAAATGTACACTTGCTCATTAAGGGCATTTTCCCGTAAGTGCATTTTCCCAAAAAGTACATTTTCTCAAAACGCACACTTAATGTACACTTGTACACAAAATGTACACTAGTCAAAAATGTCATCTTCACCACAAAGTTTTCCTTAGATGAAGATCCTAAGCTATGATGGTGATGTTAACATTTTTACCTATGTTATGTACCTAGATAAATCCATTTGAGACGGTGCACTTTTTGGGAAAGTGCACCTTCTGAGGATGTGCTCTATCTGAGAAAGTGCACCAATTGGGAAGTGCACTTTTTGAGACAGTGCGCCTTCCGAGAAAGTGATCCTTCTAAACAAGTGTACCCTTAGAAAAAGTGCACATTTCGGGAAAGTGAGTTTTTTGAGCCTTAGCCCCAGGGAGTTAGACAATTAGCCCTGCAGATCTGGCCATGGCATGGTGTAAATGTAAATGCATATGCTCTGCATCGTCATGGGTAAAAATGTTGTGTGTGCGTGTGTAGGGTTGGGCGTGTGCGTGGCGGGGTACGCGGAGCGGCTGCGCGCGCGCGGCGTGGGCGGGGCGCGGCTGCTGGCGCTGCGCTGCGACGAGCTGGAGGCGCTGGGCGTGCGCGCCATCGGCCACCAGGAGCTCGTGCTGGAGGGCGTCGAACAGCTGCGCAACTTCGTGAGTCCCCCCCCCCCCCCCCACTTCCCACACAAACATCTATCTCTCTTCTTAGTCGTTCACACTTGACAGAGTGGTCGTGGTCATGAGGGGTCGCTCTCCGCTGCGGTCGCTGCCTTCGCGATCCTTCTCCACCGGTCTCTATTTGCTGCCTGGCGAGCGCACTCCGCCACAGGGATCTTGGTTATGGATGTTAATAGTATCTGTCCAACGGAAACATGGCTGCCATTGCCATTGGCTTGCTGCCGTCTATTTGGCATAATAGGGATGTTGACGCCATAAAAGAATAATTCGAAGACACGACTCCAGTAGGTAAATAGAAAACCGGCCAAGTGCGAGTCGGACTCGCGCACGAAGCGTTCCGTACCATTATCTATAAAAAACAGCAAGAAAAACACGTTTGCTGTATGGCAGCCCCCCTTAAATACTTGTTTTATTTTAATTTAATTATTTATTTTGGGCTTCATAAAAAAGCTCAAAGTCACTCATAGGGCGATGGCGAGGGCTATGCTTGGAGTTTCTCTGCGGGATCGCATTAGAAATGATGAAATCCGCAAGAACTAAAGTCAGGGACATAGCTAGGAGAATCGCTAGACTTAAGAGGGTACGATGCGCACCATTTCTCCATACAAACGTAATCCCCTGTTTCCTCCCTGGATAATGGCTTTAGAGCCAATTTTTTTTATACTGTGTAATCTGTATCTACCACAGCTATGCCCCTATGTTTCGTTTTTTTCCATATTTCAATTAACATAAGAAATATGAGCTTTCAAAAACTGAAAAAATTGCACAATTTCAACGTCATTTTCAGACACTCATCAGAAAAGAATCCCTGATATAAACAATAAAAGGAAAACATAGGGGCATAGCTAAATCTGTCCTCTAATTATTTTTGAAAAAAATAATTTTATTGGTCCAGTTTTCGAGAAGAAAACAGGGGATTACGAAATGCTGTTTTGATCAATTTTACGCGTCTAATAACGGTCTGAGCTGCAGTTGTCCCGCTCTCGCTGTACTGACACGGAGGGGTTCGGGCAAGACAGCGACATTTCATTAAAATACCTATTTCTCAAAAGTCTCTCAGCCATCGTACCCTCTTAAGTGGCAGTGAGCAGGGCACATTGCTCGTAGAACTGACGGCCGATGGGGCTAAAGGTTGTGTTTTGACAACTCATAAAAAGTACCTAGGTCAGTTGATTGGTGGTGTCAACATCCCTATTTTTAATGTCGATAATGTTTTAGGCATAACAAGTTAAAAGTATAAACAGTTCAATGAGCATGGCTTCCACTCATCAATGACTGTTTCGCGATGATTCATTGGCCTTACTTAAACCTTGCTGACTAATGCATTGTTTTTAGTTTATTCTTTTGTGTATAGTAGGTAGACTAAGTGATTTACCGTTTTATTGACAGTTCATAACAAAAAAAAACAACAATAAGGGTCTACTACGGAATTCAAAGTTCGTGTCTTACCATCCCTTTCACACTTTTGTTTAATATTATTAGCGTGTACGGAACAGCACGGTATGAAGTTCGAAAATGGTATTTCGTAGTATAGTAAGGTTGACAGTCACATTGGTGTACAATGTAATACCCCTTCTACACGGTCGGGTCCAACCGCCGACCGTCGTGTCGCTCGCGTCGGCCGATAGCGTTCCATACGGTTGGGGCCGACCACGGACAATGCACTCGCGACCAAGGCCGTTGACATCAACCAAATATCGGTCGGGTCAACCGATTTCTACACTGTCCATTTTTAAATCAACCCGACCAAGGACACGATGGTTGGCGGTTGGTCCCGACCGTGTAGAAGGCCTTTAAGTGATAATAGTCCTCAGGCGCAAGCCACACAGAAGAGACGTGGGACGGGGGCGTGTCGCAGTCGCGGTGGCCCTTGATTCAATTTTCATACTACTTAAATGTATAGAAGCGTCGCGATCCAAAGCAGACAGAAGAGACGGGGTGGAGACGCGGCCTGCGAACAAACGACGCAGATAGCGACGCGCCCCCGTCCCACGTCTCTTCTTTGTGGCTTGCGCCTTAGGGTGGTAATACTTGGACGACTATGAATTTTTATCTTTACGTCGTTAAAGCCTTGACGGTTAGTCTCTGTTGGTCCGCACTGCAATGAGTCAGCATTATCTCGTGCTATCAGCTACGGCTAACTACTGTGGCTGGCGGCTGCGCGTCGGGACTCGTAGTGATAAGCGATTGTTTACGCGATTTTAATTTAACATACCGAATTAGTTAACTATTTTTTTGGAGCTCTAAGTTGATGAGTTTGATGATAGAAGCACAAAAAATGTGAATAAACAAAACCTAATAAGGCCGGGCAATAGTCTAACGAACCCGGAATCGCAATTGTTTTCACTACTTCTTTCTGTGACACGGTATAGTGTGAGGGTAGAAGGAGATGGCGAATGCGATTGCGGCCGCTCGCACGTTAGACAACACGGGTTCAGAGCCATATTACACTGGCGATTTGCGAACGTATTAGGGCGCGGATTCGCCGCGAACGCCCAACGTATTTAGACATAAGTATTTACCTAATACCTATACTGTGTTTATTCATTTATTTATGTTCGCGGCGAATCCGATGCGCCTCCACGGCGAACACGCCGCGCGTTCGCTCCGTTTCTAATACGTTCGCAAATCGCCAATGTGATATGGCGGGTATGTATTACAATACCGAAGTACGAAAGACCGAATGTATTAAAACATCGAATGGGTCAAAAGACCGACACGATTTTTTTCTGAAACCGTTAACTTTTTAAGATTGTTATAAAACAAACCCAGCCTAACCTAATGGGTTCTGTATGATGCCGTTTTAATAAATTCTGAAATGTTTACGGTTTCAGAAAAAAATCGTGTCGGTCTTTTGATCCATTCGATGCTTTAATACATTCGGTCTTTCGTACTTCGGTATTGTAATACATACCCGATATGGCTCTTAGGTGAGCAATGATGTTTCGGCTGCTGACTCTGTCGATGTGTGTATGTGTGTGTGTGCAGCAATACGAGCTGTCCCGTGAGTGCGTGCAGCAACTCGCGCTGCGCGTGTCCGTGTGCGCGGGCGGCGCGGCGCGCGCGCTGCGGGCGCAGGCGCACGGCGATCAGCGGCTCGAGACGCAGGCGCTCATGGACGTGGCGCGCGCCGTGGCAGCCGTCAAGGTGACATCATCATCATCAAGCCTATGTTCGTCCACTGCTGGACATAGGCCTCTCCCATGGCACGCCACTGAGCACGATCCTCGGCCACTCTCACCCAGCTCTTGCCAGCCGCCTTGCGAAGATCATCGCTCCACCGAGTCTGAGGACGTCCCACGCTACGTTTGCCGATCCGTGGTCTCCACTCGAGAACTCGTCTACCCCAACGGTGACATTATCCCACATCCCACTTCAAATCTCGTATACATCTGGCCGTTACTTAGACATGGACACTTTATTCGACACCAAAAAAAGAATATGCACTGACTAAATACAGGAGAAAAAAAACAAAACAATAATAATAATAATCAAAACAATCAGGTTGACTGGCAGAGATCCCTTCAGGGATAAGTCCGCCTTTGTACTTATATATTTTTTTCTGTAACCTTTTTGTTTTCCTTTTGTACAATAAAGAGTATAAACAAACAACAAACAAAACAATAAACATACTCTGGACTTCTCCGGAGCTCCATCTTTAACGAGGTGATTCGCAAGCTCAGTGCCGGCGTTAGGGGGGGGTGCGATGGGACGACGGCCTAGGGCGCCAAATTTCAGGGGGCAATAGGTGGGGGTGGGATGCTTCCCTGCCAAACTGGCGCTCGAATTTGACTACCTTAAGTGGGCGTCACAATATTCTTGCCCGGGGTGTCAGTGGTCGCAGCGCCGGCACTGCGCATGCTACGTGTTAGACAAATTCATCTTTTCGTTGAGGAATATTCAGTTGTCTTTTTCATACACGGAGCTGCGGTGTCGAAATGTTGGGTTGGTAGATTTAAGGCCGGCTCAGACCAAATGCGTGTGCATGTCACGCACCAGTTGTAATGAATGTAACTGTAAGAAAGATGGCACACCATGTGCAATCAGCTAGTTCAGTGTTCCGCATACTTTAAGTGTTCAATGTACCTACATCTAGGATGAATCTAAAATTTTTGGAGGTACACCATGAATGAAAAATCATGTGAATCAACGTAATTTACATCTTTATAAGTATTTTTCTTCCGTCTGCGCGTGTGGAAGAAGTGGGAGCATTCTGATGTGCTAAGCGTGCACGGTGAACTCCTAAATCCCTCGCTAATCCTTTCCCCTTCCCGAAGAAGAGACAGTCAAGACACTCGCATAGAAGTGATAGCTTAAGTTAGTTTTAAGGTTAGGTATATGATCTGCGTAACGCAGACGATTGTCCGTCGGCCAGTAGTGGGACGGAACAGTTTAATTTATTACAAGTGGTGCGTGTGTGTCATCTGGGCCCTGTACCACAAAAGTTACAAGTGCTACATTTCGACAAAATTGTCAAGTTTCTCATAGCAAAATGTTACAATTTTGTCGAATTGTAGCACTTGTAACTTTTGTGGTACAGGGGGCTGGTCTCCGCCGGCCTATATCGTGTCCGGGGCGACCGTGTATGCGTGTAACGTAGTTGCGTGTGCGCAGACGCTGGTCTGCTGGCTGGAGCGCATGGTGGGCGCGGCGGGGCTGCGCGGGCGCGCGGGGGCGCTGCTGGCGCTGTGTCTGGAGGCGTGCACCAGCGCGCAGCGGGACCGCTTCGCCGAGCAGCCCGCGCGCGCCGTGGCCGCCGCCGCGCGCGCCGCCGCCGCGCTCGCAGACCACATCGTGCAGGTAGGGCTGCGAGCTGCTGGTGTTGAGGCCCGCACAGACAGAGAGCGGTTCGAAGTTCCGAGTTCTGCGTTTTGACCGCTAGAAAGTTCCAGTCGCCTGCTGTATGCGTTATCGCAAGAGACTCAGTACATTCGAAAGAACGCAGAATTCTGAAAGCGGAATTTGGAACTCCAGACCGCTCTCTGTCTGTGCGGGCTCTAATATTGTGTCGTAGTTTATAGGTATCACAAATATTTGTATAGGTCAAGAAGAGGCTCGGACCAAGGATACTACCCTGTGGCACTCCGTAAGTAACGGCCGCACCAGAGCTAAATCCAGTAATCAATCTTAACTCTCTGTTCACGATTGCATAAAAAACCTTTAAATATCAAAACTGAAATTCCATGTATGCGTATGCGCGCCAAGTTGTTGGCTATTACGGGGATCGAAACAGTATCAAAGGCCTTGGCAAGGTCAAAAGAGACCAAAGTACTTAAGTTTATTATCAAGAATGTTTGAGATATACAGGGTTATTTGTAATTCACTAGCATCCTTTTAACCCTTAACTCCTACCACTTAAACAAATGTTTTTTGTTTTACGGCTTTTGTCATAACTTAATATTTTTGGTGTAATAACGTTTTGAAAATTTGACTTTACCTATTATTTTTACGATACTCTGTGTATTTGTATGGGAAAAAAAGTGTTTCATTTTAAAAAGTCGTAGAACAAAAAACATTTGTTTGAGTGATAGGAATTCAGGGTTAAGAGGATGTCAGTGAATTAAAAATAACCCTGTAGTCTGAAAAATTCACTGACGGCATCTTCCGTGCTCGGACTCGACCTGAAGCCAAATCGGGAATGTCGTGTTCGTGTTGTCGTGTCTGCAGGACGTGTCGGACCCGGTGATCCTGCAGCCGGCGTCGCTGGAGCAGGTGACGCTGGCGCAGGGCGCGCGCCCGCTGGGCTTCGCCGTGCTGCCGTCGTGCGGCGGCTACCAGCAGCTGGGCGCCATCCGCTTCGGCTCGCCCGCGCACGCGTCCGGCGCCGTGCGGCCCGGCGACGAGATCGTGCAGGTGTCTGCCTCACCTCACCACGCCAGTCAACAGCCGTTAATACTGGACCGCTCCAGTAGCTTTACGTTGCAGAATCGCTGGGCAAACGAGTTACAAGTGATCTATTTCATTGAACACCACAATGGCGTACAACTGCAAGCTTATTAAGATTTAAAAGCGAAAAAGTTTTCCGGGTGCGCCGGTGGGATTCGAACCCACGTCTCCTGGGTATGCGCCCCCAACACGGGTGTTCTACCAATTGAACCACGTCGCTCCCGACCGACTTCCCCGAAAGTTCTTAGTTAAAGATCTTAGTTTTGGTGAGCAGACGTAACTGCTAATAAAAATAAATAATATTTGCAAGCTTATTATTAACGACCTCTTTAGCCTAGTCGGTAGTAACCCTGCCTACGAAGCAAGAGGTCCTGGGTTCGAATCCCGGTAAGGGCATTTATTTGTGATGAACACGAATATTTGTTCCTGAGTTATGGATGTTTCTATGTATTTAAGTATTTATTTATCTATATACGTATGTTTATCGTCGTCTAGTACCCATAGTACAAGCTTTGCTTAGTTTGAGACTAGGTCGATTTGTGTAAGGTTGTCCCCTAATATTTATTTATTTATTTATTGTCTAACGTTTCTGACGCTTGCCTTCACAATCACTATTTCTTTCTGTCAAACGGTATAAAATGATGACAGAAAGAGACGGTGAAAGCGAAGGCAAGCGTCAGAGGCGTTAGGCAATACGGCCTCTGGTGTGACTTCACTAGTACCGTATAAATTAATTAACGCTAAATATTAGAGCGCCATCTTGTCACTTATCTGGGACACAGTCATCATTGCTGGGAGCGGCTGTTACACTCCAAAAACCCAGCGTTTACTTATACTGTTTGTGTTTGAAGCACTCGTCATCACGTGAGATACTGTGTGTGACAGGTCGGCTCGGTGTGCGTGATCGGGTGGAGCGGGCCGGCCGTGGAGCAGGCCTGCAGCCAGCGCGGCGCCGCCGGGGAGCTCACGCTGCGCCTGCGCCGCCGCACGCAGACACCCGCGCTGCCCGCGCACCAGCAGCTCAGGTCTTACAACTACACTCGCTGCCAGCCTTCTCACCGCAACCACTTCGCTAAAAAACTCAAAATTGGCGACATCCTCCGACACGTGCTCTGTACCATCTGTTAAGACGGCGCGTATTAACACAAGCCGAGCCGAAGATGGCGCGCGCGCCTTTGATCCGTGTCAAAAAACCGACAAGCGATGGATCGTACGAATTTTGCCGAGCCGAGCCGCACCGAGCGTGGCTGTTTCGTGTGTTTGCGCGCGTTTGAACGCACCTGTAGACACGCGAGCGTATTCTCTGTCCGTTGCGCGGCCGAGACGGTCGCCGCTCGGTGCTTGCCTGGCAATACGCGCAATGATACGACAAACTGAACTCACGGCACGTGCTATTTTTATGTTTCCATGGTTTCATAAAGGTGTTTGGTGTTTACAGGAACCGCAGCCGGTTGGAAGCGCTGGAAGCGTCTCGCGCGCTGCTGGAGGCGCCGGCGCCGCGCGAGGACGCCAGCTCGTCCGACTCCGAGCCGCTGTCGCCGCCCGCCTCGCCCACCGCGCCGCCAGACCACACGCGGTATACACACACACACACACACACACACACACACACACACACACACCGCAGCCGGCTGGAGGCGTCACGCGCTCTGCTGGATATAATATACAGTTCCCTATCCCGTGGGAACAACATTTGTTTATCTGTCTGAAAAACAGCGTCTTCGGGACTGAACT
Organism: Archips crataeganus; assembly: GCA_947859365.1. Lineage (NCBI taxonomy): Eukaryota > Metazoa > Arthropoda > Insecta > Lepidoptera > Tortricidae > Archips > Archips crataeganus. Next base: position 23,774,964 of record OX402049.1, on the reverse strand, counting down.
ATTTTAATCTTTTTCGAGAAAGCATTTTTTCAGAAATTTCCTGCCTCGCACAGCAAAGCTATTCCTATGAAGTACCTGCTGCGGTATTCCCGGACCGATATGACCTTTAAGCTTTAAAAAAAAGTTCGTACTCCTACCTAAAAGGCCGGCAACGCACTTGTGACTCTTCTGGTGTCCATAGGCGACGGTAATCGTTTACCATCAGGTGATCCGTTTGCTCGTTGCCGCAGTGTTACCATAAAAAAAGCTGTTTATTGCACCCGGCAATGGCTTGATTTCATTTTCTCTGTTCATTACCAGTGATGCCAGTCGACCACTCTCTGGCGAGCATCGCATCGGCGCAATGAACAGAGAAATGATGATGACGATGACAGTAATGAATGATGTCTGTACAGGATGTATCCGCCCAAACCGCGCGCGCTGGCTCGGCGACGGCACAGCGTGAGCTGCGCCAGCCCCACAGCGAAGCGTCCGCCGCCCGGTATCGAACAGGTCAGTCACATCCTCGGGACTGCTGCTGCCCTGGTACTTACCGTTTAGAACAATGGGGGACGGAATGAAGGACGAAGGACAAATAGAGGTGGAGGACGGCTATGCGGTGCCTCGCTCTATGGCCCTCACACTTAGGCAGGGACCTCCTTGGAACTACTGCTACCCTGGTACTTATCGTTTAGAATGATGGTTATAACGGTGGTCCATTAGATGACTGCATGATGTATTCTGAAACTGGTAAGATAAGATATAAGGAACCATGTCATCGCTTTTAGTGGAATTGAAAAAAAAAAGAAAAGGTTTTTGTAACCTATAAGTAAAGAATACGACCGGATTCAACTCTCGAACCGTGTTTGTTGTCTTAATGGGCCAATTAGGCCATCTGGTATTTTCTGGCACTTTGTTAATATTCGATCGACTTCGAAAAAGCAACGAGTGAACTCTTGCACATGCTGTTACCCTGGTACTATTGTCCGTTTTGGCTTAAAGTGCTGTTGTTTTGATGGTATTGTCTATAGTTTTGGCAGGAACTGGCGCAGCAGCGGTGGCGCTCCGGCGGCAGCGCAGGGGGCAGTCCGGAGCCTCTCGAGGCGCTCTATCGCCGGGACAAGGTACTGAAGTAATACCCGATATTTTATTAACTTTAGGACAAAAAACGAAACGGCAATTTTTGTCGTTTTAACACCCGTCTCCCACATTCCACCGTAAATCGGGGGTGTCAGTCATAGCATAATCAATTTGTAATTTTATGTTAAATAACGCGTGCTGTTAAGCAGAAAGAGTAGTCCCGGCTCGCACCTCTGAGTTTTTCGAAATTCATGTACAAAATTATATTTGAAATTTACCATGAGGTTTGGTAAAGGTGACCATCGTGAGGATTTTTTTTTTTTTTAATTTTTATTTATTTTTGCTGGGCTCTCGTGGGAACTAGGGCGCGAGCCCTTTCATTCTGCATCGCTTTGTTGTTTTGATCGTGGTCACCGTACAAAACAAATAGAGACTGTAATTTGCAGGCGGTATCATGCAGCACCGGCCTGGAGCTGTCCCCGCGGCCGCGGACGTGTCTGGGCGTGGCGCTCAACCACCCGCTGGTCCAAAAGCTGAACGCCGCGCGCCTCGCCGCCGAGGACGAGGAGGCGCGGGACGCGCGCGCCCGGGGGAAGCTCGACAAGAGCCACTCCACGCCCGCCTACGACTTCGACGGCGGCGCCGGCGACGAGCCCGGCTCGCTCGCCACCCAGACCATCCCGGAATCCCCCACCACGCCCACCGACAGCCCCACCATCCTCGTCCACTCCGCCGAGAAAGCCGACCAGATCCTCGACTTCAAGAAGTCCAGCTCGCAGATAGAAGAAGCGATTCTCCAGCAGAAGAACAGGCGGTTGACCGACGAGAGGAACGAGTTCTCGTTCACTGACGAGAAGGACGACAGCTGCGAATTCGTCGAAACGATCAATACCGCCGTGACAGAGTCGCATGTGATCCGGCGCGCTTCGTTGAAAAGTCCTAGCGAAGGGCGGAAGTTGCCAACGGGCGGGGTTATCCGGGATGAGCCGGCGATGCGTCAGCCGAGACCGGCGCCGCCGGCCCGGTCGGACGTGCCGCCGGAGCCCCCGCCGCGGCCGCTCGCGACCCAACGATCGATCCTCCGGGAGCCGCCGATGCCTCCGGCGGAGACTATCCGAGAGTACCCTGCGTTACGCCCCGTGCGGCAGCCAGAAGAACCGAGCTCGCCCCTGAAACCCGTGCGACTCGGCGAGCCGGTACTGCGGCACATCAGCAAGCATGACATCCGCGTGGTGGGCGGCGAGAGGCGTGAGCTGCCTCCGCTGAATGCCGAGGAGCAGAGCGGGGGGGGCGGGCTGAGCCTGGGCGCCGGGTTCCCGGGCCCGCCCGCGGCGCCGCACACGCCGTGCGGCGGCGTGCGCGCCATGTTCCCCACCTACAAGTCCAAGAGCTTGAAGAAGAAGAACTCCCTGCTTGCCAGTGAGTACTGGGGGGCTACTCCGAAATTCCAAAATCGAAGTTCGTATCGCATCGTTTTGCTCGCTCTTGTATTAAATACTATTAGCGTGAGAGGAATGACACGATACGAAGTTCGAATTTTGCACTTCGTAGTATAAGGCCTGTTCGTTTTGAAAGTTAGTTCGTTTATTTTTCGATTCAGAAGTCATTACATTACTCTTTTAGGAACTACTATCAATAAATTAATTCGGCAGTGTGAAATTCTAATGAAAGCGATATTGGTAGTAATACGAATTTATGACTTTTTTTTTTATAATTTATTTAGGAAACAAACAGTCACAATTCAACATAAATCAACTTAAGTAACAACAAACAGACCTTAAGTTCCATAGAAAATAAACGAAATACATAGTTAATTAACAAATCGAAACAGGGTAGGTGTTAGGCACCATCTTAAACATCTTATCTGTCACCATACAGGGACTAGAAAACATCGATAAGTAAATAATACATGCATGATACGGTAGGGAATTTAAACTGGTGTACAAATAGCTATTTATGCAACTGTATCGTAATAGGGGTCCTTAAAACACGAACATGGTTTCATGAAACGAGGCGTAGCCGAGTTTCATAAAGGGTCACATGAGTGTTTTAAGGCCAAATTACGTACAGTTGCATACAATATTTTATCTTCTCTCACACATTTTTCCAAAAACAAAGTAGGCTTTTTGCATTTTTCATGCCATAAAATCTTGATAGCATTTATCGTATAATTTTCTGAACTTTGCTAGTAATAAATTATGAGTAATTTCCTTCGCCGCATCTAAAATATCGGGCGAAGTCAAATTTTCTTCGCATTCACTGATATCAGATATTTTTAAGCAAGAACAAAATTTTCCCACGAAAATTCGTACAACAAAACGACACATATGAATGGAATGGCGCTAAAACCCAGTACATCACCGCGCATGTGTAAAGCGGGCGCTGCCACAGACAAGTGAAAATTGGAATCAAAACTTGGTGATATAAACTTTTTGGATTTGCCCTGTATCGTAATGGTAAAAAAAAATCGTATTATAACATTATTTCGTTAGAAGAAAAGTGTTATTATATGTTTTTTTTTTAATATTTCGGTATTGTGTTTAAAAAGTATGTCAATATAAACTCTTTTTGAATTTTATAATTCGAATTTTACGATATGAGAGTAGATAAAACAATATAAAATATTGTCGCTACGGTAGTTACATTAAAGTTTACGTGCAAATAACGTATAGTTGCTGGTTACTTAGAAGAAACATACAATATATTTATTAAGAAAAGATTGAACTTCGCAGAATGCTAGAGTATTTACCAAATGATAGTGAAAAAATATCAACATTAGAGAATTTAACATTATAATCACGACATGCTCGTCGGAAAAAAGTATGTTTGGCAAAATTTGAACCACAATAACTTATATGGAAAGTTTGGGGATAGCGAGTGGGAATACGGCGAGGCAATTTAAAAATAACCTTTTGAAGAAGATTAGGAGAATCAATATAATTATTTAGAAGCTTGTATAAAAACATTTGGTCTATATGTACACGGCGTTCGACTAATGGGGCGAGACCATGACCTCTGCTGGTACTTTCAGACAGATTCAGACCATGGGGGAAATTGAGTGACTTTAATAATTTATTTTGAATTCTTTCAATTCGCGTTTTGTGAACTGTATACTGGGGAGTCCAAACGATGCAACCGAATTCTAAAACACTACGGACATAGGACGAATATAAAATCTTTAGAGTGTTTGGGTCCCAACTGCTTATAAGCTTTTGCAGTAATAAGATCTATATGTGAGATAAAATTGAGCTTTGAATCTAAGGTGATACCTAGGTCTCGAACTAAGGAAACTCTACTTAATCGCACGCCTAAAAAGTTATAATTAAAATGAAGAGGTTCGCGCTTATGAGTGAAAGTGATGCACTTGCATTTATCGGGGTTAAGAAGCAGTTGGTTAGAGTTGCAGTAGATAGCGAAGCTGTCAAGGTCACGTTGTAGTTCAAGGCAGTCATTGTTTGTTTTAATAATTTTAAATATTTTTGTGTCATCAGCGTAAACAAGATGCCTTGAACTATTAAGTGATGAACCTATGTCGTTAACATATAGGATAAATAAAAGTGGTCCCAAATGAGAGCCTTGGGGTACACCCGAATTAATGTATCTTTCTAGATACTTGACCACTTACTTCTGTAAAGCCTCTAAGAGATACTGCTTGGCTACGATTTTGTATATAAGATTCAACCCATCTGAAAAGATCACCGTGTATACCGATATCATATAATTTTTGAAGTAGCAGGCTATGATTAATTTTATCAAATGCTTTTGAGAAATCAGTATAGTATATTTTTACACTTGATTGTACATTGACATCATTCTAATTGCGCTGCGCCCATCATTCGATATACGATTCTTGATAAGCAATGTTTTTGTTCTTTTTTTGAACCTAAATTGTATATGATGGAATTCATTTTACAACGCAATATTCAAAGACACCTAAGTATCGTGGAGTAGCTAGATTACAAGTAGTAGTAGTAGTAGTAGTAGTAGTAGTAGTAGTAGTAGTAGTAGTAGTAGGTATCTCATGGTTTGACAATTTTTTTACGTGGTGACCACGCTCGGTACACTTTGTACGGATGTTTTTATTAAAGTTAACGGTACTAGGGTATAATGAAGAGGGTGGCGTCGTGTTGCAGAGCGTCGGTGCGTGGCGGCCCGAGCGCTGGCGGGGCGCGGCGCGGGCGGCGCGGTGTGGCAGCGCGTGCGCGCGCGCCACGCGCAGCAGCCCCGCTGGGCGCGCCGCTACCTGCTGCTGTGCGACGGCACGCTGTACGCGTACCGCAGCGCCGAGGTGCGTACGCATCCATCCGTCCAGCCATCGGACCATCGGGCATTGACTTGCGTGGCAAACTATGCATACGGTGGCCGGGCGAAGTCGCGACGCCGCTTTACGGCCTTCACGGCCCAGCCACGACTTCGCGCGTCTGGCGGCGCGGCAAGCGTTTTATCAGTTCATCGCGTGTGCCGCCAGGTAACCACTGCACGGCGAGCGTCTCGGCCGCGCAATGAACACAGAAAACGCTTGCCGCGCCGCCAAACGCGCGAAGTCGCGGCCGGGCGGTCACAGGGACGACGTACAATCGTGGCGTATCCCTCGGTGCAACAGTTGCGCGTCGTGTTGCAGTGCTCGCGCGCGGACTGCATGATCCAGCTGGCGGGCTTCACGGCGGCGGCGGCGGGCGAGGTCAAGTCGCGGCCGCACGCCTTCAAGGTGTACCACACCGGCACCGCCTTCTACTTCGCCTGCGAGAGCGCCGACACCGCGCGCGCCTGGCTCGCGCTCATCCAGCGCGCCACGCACGAGCACGCCGCGCCGCAGGTGACGCGCGCACACTCTATAATACCCGCCGTGTAATAGGTGGCACACGCGCACGCACTGTATAATGGCCACCACATATTAACTGACACACCCGCACACACTGTATAATAGCCGCTGCACAATAGGTGACACACGCACACACTGTATAATAATCGCCGCACAATAGGTGACACACACACGCACACACTGTATAATACCCGCCGCACAGTAGGTGACACACGCTGTATAATATCCGCCGCACAGTAGGTGACACAAACGCACGCACTGTATAATAGCTGCCGCACAATAGGTGACACACACGGACACACTGTATAATAGCTGCCGCACAATAGGTGACACAAACGCATGCACTGTAAAATAGCCGTTGCATAATAGGTGACACACACGCACACACAATACCCGCCGCACAGTAGGCGATTCACACGCACGCACTGTATAATATCCGCCGCATAGTAAGTGACACAAACGCACGCACTGTATAATAGCCGAGCCGCCGCACAACAGGTGACACTCGCACACACTGTATAATACCCGCCGCACAATAGGCGATACCAAGGATGATACAGACTGGACTGGCAGTCGCCATAGTACGTATCGGCCGCGGTTTTTGTAGTTCGATTATTAAATCTACATAGCGCTGAAATATAGCCAGAGGCTTTGAAGGCAAAACAATAAGACTACAGTTGTTTCATATCACATTAAAACTTGTTTCATTAAAACATTAAAACATATCTTAGAATTTTTATTATATTTTTCTGATAATCATGATTCTGATACACCTGCAGGAAAAATTGTGAAAGTTACATTTTGCTGCGGCGCTCGGTTGACCACTACAAAACAAACTCGGTCGCCTTACAGCATCGCAATGTAATGCAATTTGCACAATGTTTCTTGTAAGTCGCTTGACTTTAGACAGGCGTGTGACTCGCTAATTCCAGACGTCAGGGGAGATGCCGAAGCAGTATTCCGAGACGGACTACTCGACGGACTCGGACGCGGAGAGCGAGAGGACGCGCGACCGCGAGCGGGACAGAGACAAGGAGAAGGAGAAAGAAAAAGACAAGTCCAAGTTCGGCTCGCTCAAGAAGCTCACACATAGGATGCAGAGGTATGTAGTGATAAACTACGATAACATGGCCCGTCCCTCCAAAATTCAACAAGTCTTCAATGTATCTGTGAAAGTGTTTATAAAGCACCTCCAAAACTTTCAACGCATGTGCGCGTGCTGAGACAGCAATCAAACAAAAGCATACTACATACACACTCTTTCGTAAAGATGTGACATAACACATTGAAATGGTAATTTGGAGGGGCGGGCCATGTTATCGTAGTTTATCTCTAATATGACACCGAAGAAATCAAACTCTGAAACATTCATAGTGTAATATACGGATTACTCACGTCTTAAATCTAGTTTCGCTTGACATGTTTCGGAAAAAGTAGCCCCCTTCTTCTCGGAGCAGTCGTTCACGTTTACGACGCCGCACCGTGATCATAATGTTGGCAGGCCCTAATACGTGAGTTTTCCGTACAAGTATTTCACTATGAGTGAGTCTGACGGTAGTTTCACGTTCATTGAAACATTTTTACACGTCAAAAGCTCGGTAGGGCCTAGCAACAGTGAGAGGGACGGCTCGATGCGAACTTCTGATTGGGTAGTAGCCCCCTGTGACGGTGTGTCTGTGTCAGGAGCGAGTCCTCGGAGGCGGTGGGCGGCGCGGCGGCCAGCCTGGACCGCAAGTACCTGCGGTTCTTCTCGCGCGCGAGGCACAAGGACGACAAGCCCGCCAAGGTTTGACAACACCGTTATTACAAATCGATTCACTGTACCCTAAAGGTGATTCATGGTACACTGTGTTACGACGGCCGGGCGGCCGGGACATGGTGCACCGTGGATCATCCTTGAAACCTATCCACTAAGATAAGATAATGTTTATTTGCAGAAAAAGGGTTAGTTACATGTCCTAATATTTGATATTGCTCCATCTTTTTCAGCATTTTAATATGTATGCAAGCTGATTCAGGCGTCATGAGCAGGCGTGAAAGGAAAGGGGTGATAAGGAGGGCCACACTGAGCAACTTTCACTATGGGACCAGCCACGAAAACCTGCTGTTCCATACATTTCGATAGATAGCGATAAATTACCGATCAATTAACTCTTGACTAGATGTTTTTTTAGGGTTCCGTACCCAAAGGGTAAAAATGGGACCCTATACTGAGATTTCGCTGTCCGTCCGTCCGTCCGTCTGTCTGTTTGTCTGTCATCAGGCTGTATCTCATAAAACATGATAGCTAGACAGTTTAAATTTTCACAGATGATGTAATTCGGTTGCCGCTATAACAAGAAATACTAAAAAACAGAATAAAATAAACGTGATTTTTTTGCTCGTTTTTGCTCGATATTGATAACGACAACAGGTAGACGCTTGAAATATTTACAGAATATTTAGTAATATTCACTTTAAAAATAAATAATTCAATTAAAATAAAACGAATATTTAAGGGGGGCTCCCATACAACAAACGTGATTTTTTTGCAGTTTTTATAGATTATGGTACGGAATTCTTCGTGCGCGAGTCTGACTTGCACTTGGCCGGTTTTTTTCGCGGTTTCGGGCCTGGTTCCCTTTCACTCCTGCTCATGACTCGTGAATCACCCTGTAGAAATTAACACACGCCACACCCTCACACTCACACTATCACTGATTTCAGAGCAAGCAATCCAACGTGCCAGTCCCGACAGAGCACTACCGCAGCTACCGGCGCGTGTCCCAACACGACACCCCTCCGTCCCCGTCCCCTCCTCGCCTGGCGCCCCCCGCGCCCGCGCCGCGCCTCCCCAAGCCCATAAACTACATCCACGCGTCCAACCCGAACCTTCTCGACTTCGAGAAGAGCGAGTTCGTGACGCGGCCCTCGCCCCGCCCGTTCCCGCTCGCGAGGCCGAAGGTGCACAAGCCGGATAACTTCGTTGGGTTCGTGACGCTCGAAGAGTTCATGCTGAAGAAACAGGTCAGTCGATGTAAACGTTTTTTAGGATTCAGTACGCAAAGGGTGCCGACGGGATTCTATTACTGAGACCGCTGTCTGTCTGTCCATCAGTCACAGGGCATCTCTTGAATCTGAATTAATTGATATAATGGATTAAAGATCTATTTTTCATAATAGTCCACAATGGACCACAACGCCACTGTGTACATACAAGGTACAATGGTGCAGGATGGCGAATAAGTTCCAGTGGACAATGGATCATGGCGCAATGGCGATGCAACGGTGGCTATTAGCATTTCAAGCATACTCGAAGAGCTAACAAACCAAACCTAAATTTAAAGCTGCGATTTTCAAGGTGCTACATTGGCAGCTTATACCGGCTCTTAGCAGTGGAAACTGCATTGGGTACCAGGCTGGAACTTTTTTACAATCAATTGCAAAGTGATTTCTTTGGCAAATGTATGGAATGTCAACATGACCGAATCTTTACTCGTTAATAGATCCTTTTACCAGTATATTTGGTTTTTCAGGAGGAGGAGCGTCGGCAGGTGTACACAAATCGCGTCCTGCTGGGGGTGGAGCGGGGGGAGAGGGACGCGTCGCTGCAGCGCCGGCTGAGGGAAGTCGTGCCCGATGTGTTATACGGGGCATTACCTCCCAGGTACATTTTTTTTGCGGTTTTCGCTGGCCTGTAAATTGTTTCTAGTAATGTTTTTAAGGAACGGCTCCAATCGAAAAATAACGAAACGTAAATTTAAAATTCGTAACTGGTTCATAGATGGCGAAAATATCGACGAATATAAAAGACAAAACGTTTAGTTAAATATCAAGTTGAGAACCTTCTTCTTTTTGAGGTCGTTTAAACACTATATGCGACCTTTTGAACGCCACACATTGTTTTTGTTACAAACGAAATTGATTCTTACGCGGATGTGTGTAGGTTAATAATTTTTGTATTACCGTATTGTCGTCTACAGTGGCGTAGCTAGGGGGCGGTCCGCGGTGAACATAAGTAGTGCCACATATAAAAATTCCTAAAAGTGGTTAAAAATATTACATTAATTTTTTATTTTAATAGTTTTGATTGAGTTTTGGGGCGACACCTAAAATATCCGACCCGGGTGCCACCCATGCAAGCTACGCCACTGCTCGTCTATAACCGACGCTGGCGTTCAAAAGGGTGAAGTTACACTGTTTGTCGGTCAGTTCGCTGCCGGCGCCGCTCGCGGAGCTTCAGGCGCGGTCGCTGCCGCGCGCGCCGCCGCCGCCGCGCCGCGACGCGCCCGGGAAGCCCGTCTCCGTCAAGGGCAAGGACGGGTGAGCAGACAAACCTTATTATCTTACCTTACGGTTGTAGTTCATTTGCACGTCATGATACAACGAGGTCGATTTTCCCTTGCAATACCATGATGATAGTGACTAAAGACTCCATTCAGTTAGAAATGCCAACCTTAGCGATATTTCAATCTCACAGAAACTTTTGTCAAAACTGGTAGACCACTTTCTTGGCCGACCGAAGCACACTTAGGCTTAGTTTAAAATTATCAAAACTGACTTATCTCGACTTCTTATTTGCTCCTGATGTTTATTTTGTATAGATATGAGTTCTGCTATCGTTTTGTATCCAAATTTAACTGGCGATTTTGCGATTGCGCATGTACTTTTTTTGAATTTGTGTTTTTTGTTTCTATTTGTAAGATCCTGTAAGTGGCTCCTACTCGTATGTTATTACATGTTTAACCTACTCTATAATCTGTAGCTGTTGGTTCTCCGAAAATAATCACCTTGCGTGACGTCGAAAATAACTTCAATCGTATACCTTTCATAACGGCAGCAAAAAGTACATAAAGCGTGCTGCTGCTGCGTTCAAAACATCTTTTCTAGTTGTTATGTTAGCATATGACGTATCTTTACTTATAAAATCACTGATACTACAGTACAGGAGAAATTGGCACATGATGACGAACAATTAGCATTGAACAATGGATCATGACATACATACAATGGAGCATGATCCATTGTGTACACTTCACAGGGAGCTTATTATTTTTCTTCGCGTTAGGTATGAGAAGATAGTGTACACGGAGGAAAAGCCGGTCCGCGTGGAGCGCATGCGCCGCGCCTCGCCGCCCGCCGCCGCCGAGCACCCGCAACAGCCGCCCGAGCCGCCGCGCTGGCGGGACTCACTGCGCAGGAATGACAAGGTAACACTACTGCCTGGTTGTATTCGGTATATTTTGACTACAAATGTTATAGTATTGTTAAAACGTTATGTAAAGCTGCATTTTGGTCTTGGCTGCATTTGGACCCCTTAGGAGAGTCACATTATATTTTGCTAGCAAAAATCGTGCTTTTTTCAGTTTTTGCTATTCTATTCCAAAACATTGGGTTTTTGACATTATGTAGTCGTGACTGTCAATAACATTTTGAGCCCGTTGACATCACCAGAATGTGTAATAGTTTTTTGGATATGAGGCTTTCAGAACGGCTTTACGAAGCACGCAGTATAAGTCCTATAACCATCGTTAGTGTAACGGCGTACTTTTTACAATACGTGTATGTTTATGTGTGTGTAGGTACACTCAGGAGCGGGAGCGGGAGCGAGTGCGGGCGCGGCCGCTGGAGCGGGAGCGGGAGCGGGAGCGGGCAGCGCGCGGCGCGTGGCCCCGCTGGCGCCCCTGGCCGCTGCCGCCGCCGTCGAAAGGTAACCCACATTACAAATCAATCTTGTAGGACAGCCGCCATCACAAACATCGGAGTTAGATAATCATACTCATAAATATGGATGCTAAAGTTGGACCACATTAGATCGTAGTTAATCATAATCAGTTAACAGTTGATTAGTGACCACGGCCGCTGCAATGCGGTCGAAACGTAGAGTTAATTTTAGCTATACATTTTTAATGTGATTATAATAAAGTTCCGCAAAATATTAGTAAACAACGGACTCGAAAAAGTTAGACGGAAAACTTTTATACAAGTTGTGTTCAGATGTTTTTGAGCACTTAGACAGCCCTAACTCTTGTGATGGTGCCTGCCCAAATAAAAACACTATCTATTTATCTTTATCTTTTATCTTTAAAAATAATAAAAAAGTACGAAACTTTATTAGATATATTAGCCTAATCTGTAAAAATCATTGATCTTTGACCTGAGCTATTAAATGTATGCACGTCACGATGATATTATAACTATGTGGCGTCAATTTGTCTTGTCTCGTAAAAGCATTAATTTGTTTCAATACTTTGTTCATTTCTATAGTTTTTATTGATAGTCTTCTAATTTTAATTTAAGCTTGACTAGTAAGAATGTTTCGTTTGGGTGTTACTGGTGCTTTTGCCGGGATCTTGCATGTCGTCGAAAATAGTTTTGCCGACTGCATTTCCCAAGTGTTTTTTTTTTAACTGCAAATTATTCAGGCTTTCAGGACTATCCTGTAGAACCGTACACTTTAGGTTAGTTTTATGCAAAAAAAATACATAAGTACATTAAGGCTCAATGAAAACAAAATTACGATCGCGTCCTTTGTGTAACGAAAGTTAGACATAAACTAGTATATGGGTAAATTTCGCTACACAAGGTAATCAGTTATTGTATTGTTTTAATTAAAGCCCTTAAATATGTACAATTTTTTTTAGAACGACCCTTATAACGATCCTGAATAATTTAGTTTCAGAAATAAAAAATACAGTTGGGAAATTAATCACTTGGCTAAAATTCTAAGAAAAGGCAGAGAACCGTAAAGGCCATCATAAACCGGGAGCGCGGGGCGCCGACGGAGCGTGCCCAGCGCGCTCTATAACACTGAATCAAATATACGGTGACACACACCGGCAGCGCGGCACACCGTATTTGATTCAGTGTTACTGACCGCGCTGGGCACGCTCCGTTAGCGCCCCGCGCTCCTGGTTTCACAACAAACCTTTACCGCGATTCATTTGATTGAATGATGTATGCGTGCAGCGTGGCGGCGAGCGGCGGCGCGGGCGCGGGCGTGTCGCGCCTGCGCCTTATGTTCAGCGGCCGCAGCGTCAGCAGAGAGACGCATCGCCAGGTAACCTCTACACTAACTAACCTACACGGGGCCGGTTGAGCGAGTAAAAAAAAAAATTTAAAATTGACCACTATTAATATTGCATTGTATAACTTATATTTAATCGTTTTATCGGCACTTCACAAGGCAGCTCGCTTAATCGTTATTAACTTACTGCTCATCGCATTGCAATCACCTCATCGACCCGAATATATTTTAACGAAAAATTTTATATGTAGACATCTACTCTCATTTTACCATAATATGACGAAAGCTGAGACTTTTATGTTCTAATTCATCATCATAAATATTTAACCCTTGTCCAAAAGGCTCGCTAGAACGACACTATGTGCGCGGGTTTTTATGATGTACAGTGGACTAAGTAAGTGCTTTATCATTTTTGATGACGTTTTACGATACTGAACTGAACGATGTAGGCATTGGAATAAAAACAATAAGAGACTGATTGTCCCTGTAGTTGTAAACTGACATTGAACTTCGACTATACGGTATTCACTTCGCCCACTGTCGCAACAGGTATAAAAAGCCCTAGTACACACTGGATCACTACACAGGCCATTGTGAAAAGTCAATTTGATATCTGAGCCACCATGGAGAACCTTATCGTCCATAATTCCATACTAATATTATAAACGCGAAACTTTGTCTATCCGTTACCTTTTCACGCTTAAATAGTTGAAATGAATACATGAATTCTGATATTTTGGATAGTTTTTATACCGGTAAGTTGCATAGTAGTAGTATAGCGAATTTAAAAATGAAGTCGCGGCAACAGCTAGTAGTAAATAATTTAATGTGGTCTATGGTGGCCTAAGAGTCATATTGATTGACTGAATGGGCACAACGGATCGTGCCGCGCAACGCTAGAACGCATGGTCCACTGTGTACGGACATCTTAAACTACACGATGTTTTTTAATCGGTGATCAGGAACCAGTTCTTCTATATCAGTATTCGCGTTTAAGTCATGGTCTCTTGACGTCTTAACGTCTATTACAAACTGTTTCTACAGCGGCTTTGGGCAAGGGTTGAATCCTCCCCCCATTATGACGAAGCTTGTTTCCGGCAGGTCTGCACGATCCGTGCTGTCACGGTCACCAACATAGGTACACACGACATTCTTCATTCCTGTGGCGGCTTTTAACAATGCCCAATATCTTCCCCTATACGGTTATACTGAGTGACCACATTGCATTTCCACCCGTAGTAAAGTATAACCATTAGATTTGATGTATAATAGTTACTAAAATAAATATGGAATACTTATTTTGGGCCTCCGCCAAGCAGTGAGGCTAAGTCACGCAAAATAGCTATGTTTATGTTTTAAATATAATTTTTCATGCATTTTTTCCCGCATTCCCTAATTTTTTAGTTGTCTTATATTAGAAACAGCTTTACCTGCTCTGTGGTTTTGAACTCCTGGTTAAAAATGATCTAAATTAAAGCCAACGAGAAGAGATATAAAGTACTTACAATAATCTCGTCTCGTTACCTTTGCTTAAGCCGAGTTTAGACCTGCAAGAAAAATCGTGCAAGTTGCAATAGATTGCGGCGCTCGATTGAGCGCTTCAATCTCGGTCGCTTTACGGCCTCGCAATGTAATGCAACTTGGACGACTTCGCTTGCAGGTCTAAACTCGGCTTTAAAGGTCGATGTACTCGCATATCTACCTACAGACACCGAGCGTGTCAGAAAAGTGCCAAACAAAATAATATTCTTTAATGCAGTTTCTATTAACGAATTCATATCTATCGTAACCATGGAAGTAATAAGTACTACGTGCAACGGGAATGAGCTCTATCTGCGCATCTTGCAGCTAAAATAAAGAAGGTCGTAAGAGTCTTGTTGATTCTTGTTGTCTTGTTGAAGCCGAATGAGAGGGCAACCACTGAACGCTGTGTCCCGTTCTAACAGTGACTTAGAGTTGCCAGAGTTAAGTTGATTTCAATCCTTTCGTTTTCTAAATATAAATAATAATTTATTACCGACATGTTAAAGCAATATTATTTGTTGCTACGTGTAAAGCTTTACTAACGCAAACATTTTGCGATTGGTGTTTAGATTTTCTTTTATTCGTATGAAATACGGACACCTGACCTGACAACCCCACATGAACCATCCAACCAATCAACCATCGCCAGAGAGGGATAAGAGGTACAGTTACTGAGCTCTCGTTCGGCTTCAATTTTGCGACAACAGCTCATTCCCGTTGCACGTAGTACTTATTACTTCCATGATCGTAACACGGCTGCTCAGACACCGACAGACAGACACGGTCCGTCCCAGTGTTTTGTCGGTGTTTGATACGGCACGTGTCTGACACGCTTGGGGTCTGTATCAGGGGGGGCACACTTACATATATCACACTTTTCATGCGACTACAGCGATCTTTGGTTGTTTTGTAAAGAACTAAATTAGCGGCCATCTTGGTTGACTTGTCAAACTTGTCAGTTGTCATTCATCGGCCATGGCCATGGCGTACCAAATTGTACGGTCAAGGACTTTAATTGATAGGCCACTTGCCAATGTTCGTATTTTAGCCGTATAGTGCAAATCGGGTTTAGCCGCTTATACTTCGTATATGCTGATTTGAATTAGACGGCTAAAATACGAATAGTGGCAATTAGCCTATCAATTAAAATTACGCGTAATTATAGCTGTACATCACTACCAACATATACATATAGATAGGTATACATCTATAGATACGTCACATTACTTCTTGAGTAGCCTGCCGTAGGGCAGCAGCACCTTCCATACATGCATATTTGACCATAGAGTTGCCACTCTTGTTCATATAATATTACAATACTCTTTGGTCTGTATAATGTAAAGTTTGTTGGGGTGGTCGCAGGAGTCCGTCCCGGCGGCGCGAGCAGCCACGCCCCCTCGCGGCGCGCCGGCGCCGGGGTCGCCGGGGGTCGCCCCGGGGGCCGCGCCGGGGGCCGCGGCGACCGCCCCGGGCAGCGAGTGGGCGTGGCGCACAGCCCAGTACCCGCACCTGCAGTGCCCACCGACGTTCCAGCCAGAGAGCTACTCGCTAGCCAGCCGCCTGGCGCGCCCGCCGCCCGACTGACGCCGCACGGGTGCCGCCCTGGTACTTTCACTCGCGAGATACGACATCCCGATCAAAATTGATACCGCGCTTAAATAAAAAAATCGTGCGTGAAACTTCATAAATTTCATAATAAATACAGCGCTAGCGAAACGAGTTACATAACTCGTCGCTAGATGGCGTTGCTCCTCGTGCGCACGTTATTTTCAATATTTTTTCTTGATTTTTCGTGATTCTCAAAGATATTCAATACTTTTTTTTACTAAATACGTTTAAAATACTTTATTCTACGATCTATCATTAAAATAGTTTTGATTTTTACAAGTTTTCATACTGAACCACGCAATTGTTCTGGATCACACTTGCGAAGTTTTTAACATCCGTTAGTATATATACAATGCGAACGTCTCGTAAACGTCAACGCATTTAACGCAACGCTTGTTGAAAGTCGCATTAGAAGTTTCACTTCAAAAACGTGTCTTTTAAAATACGAGGCTATCTGTCTCTCAAAGGGCCGGGCAGAGCGCACCTGCGGGGGATATACCCTTGGGCGGCGGTGATTGCTTCCCATCAGATGACCCTCATGCTCGTTTACCCCCTTTCATATAAAAAAGTAATGCCTAGCACTTCACTTGCCGTATTTCGGTGAATATTTGAGCGTTCTGACCGCTCGGTTATACGTCATTACCATCCAACGATTATTACCACAAGGGAAACACAAGTCGCCAAGATCTTTGGTATTAAAGCCGGCCGCATACATGCGGAATTTTTCTTCGGTTTCTGTACGGAATGACGCGTGCAAATGAGATAGGGCTACGAAAGTATATAGCGTTGTGTCGCTCGCACACGGTCATTCCGTACGGAACGCAAAAGCAATATTTCAATAAAAAATCGAAAAGCTTAAAAAAATTCACATCCAATGAACTTGAGGTAAATAACGGTATCTTATTTAAAACGTGTGAAAAACCCTTAAAAAGTTTTCACTATCTCATTTCTACCTGAAATACTAAGAAAATTAGAGATATATCAATAAGACGTAGGGAAATAGGCATGTATTTTGTGGCGCCAGAACTTTGAAAACAGCGAGATATTCATTGCGAAAAATAATTTAAAAAAAAAAAACTGTTTTTACAATATGTACTTTCATTTTCTCGAAACTAGCTACCGCTTTAGCTCTTAGCACGGCAGTATAAAAAAACCTGTAAATATGTCAAATTATAATTATGTATTCTGTTCATCGTTTCAAACTCTATACAATTTGATACGTCATTGACGGAGATGCAAGCCCGAAAAGCAAACACGCGAGGGCAAGTGAAGTGCAAGTGTACCATTCCTTGATGTGAGCCCTTCGCACTGCAGTCAGCCACATGCCGTCCTTTTCCGATTTATCACGAGGAAAAAAGACAGCCGCATGTGGCTTGCTTCAATCGCGAAGTGGGCTAAATGTAATAGTTATAAGTGTGTTTGAATGTCCAATACGCTTTTTGTGTCGCAAAATGAAATAGCAAAAAAAAGATTGAGAAATACTATGATCACGAACAATTTGAAAAATTTATGCCCTCTAGGTAATAATTAAAAAAAATCAAAACGTTGAAACATGAATTCGTATTTTTCTCAATATGCATTCGTTGAGATGTAGTTATAAAGTGTATGATATTAAAAATTTATCTTGACAGATTTCCTTGGGGAAATCTATACAACAGATTATTACTTACCCTGCGAAATAGACGAGAAATACTACAAGTACTTCGAATGTTGTTATAAGTACGAATAGAAGAAATCGACATGAGTTAGGACGGGTAGCTTTATCTAGCCCTCAGGGCTTTTTTTGGCACAGCTGTGTCAAAAGCTGTGAAGGAATAAATACCCTAAGGTTGGGGTACTTTGGAGGTCAGGTAAAACGTGGGCGGTCAGGTAAACTAACCGTATGGCAATGTGTCATAATTTCAATACAACAATTGGCTGCTTTTAAACGGAAACGAGTTTTTTAAAATGAAGTTTTTTTTTCGGTTAATATTTCATTTTGCCACTCCTACTTTCAATGATTTGGTGTCTTATATCCTTCGATGTGAATTTTAGTTTCCTACCTGTTGTTTATTTTAATATAGACGTCGTAACTTTAACCCATTACTTGATTTGGCCCTTTCGTTTAGAAACAGCAAATTATACTTAATTCCCAATAGGCAAAGTTACCCATCTGGGCCAAAGTTACGGTTACTTCGAGAATTTACAATATATATATGTATTATATGAAATTAGAAATCGATTATTGATTGATGCAACATAAAACCTTTAATAGTTTGACTTGAAATAGCAAATATCTGTGACATCAGTGCACAAAAAAGTGTAACATACTCGTATGTTAGTTAGTATTAAATGATTTTTAAATCTACCAGCCTTGTTAAAATAGTTTAACTTTAAAGTATACGTCTAGCTGTATCGTCTTTCACATAAGACGATGTTATGTAATTAAATGTTATTAATGTGCTCATTCTGATATAATCGAAACATATTGCCGAACTAGATAGCTCTTAGATAGACATCGTAATTTTCTGTAAAAGAAGTACGTAATGTGTATAAATGAAGGTAATATTTATAATGAAGAGTAGAGTTACGGAGATTCTCTTCATACTTTAGTTGTTTAGGTAGTTCAAAGTTCTATTTTATCATTTAAATATAGTTTTATGGACACTGGCGATTTGCGAACGTATTGTACCTAAGCGGAGCGAACGCGCGGCGTGTTAACCGCGGGCGCGCAATGGATTCGCCGCGAACGCGCAACGTATTCGCCGCGGATGCGTAATGTATTCGCCTCGAGCGCGCAGCGAATTCGTTGCATCTATAGGGCTGGGACACCATGATGTACACTCACGTATAGTCGACCAAGTAAGTGCTTTACCATTTTTTATGACAGTTCCTATATCAAAATAAAAATAATAAGGCAGACTGTCAGATTGACTTGTAAGTGATAATATCCTTTGACGTTTTAAGCCGTACAGCTGTCATTGAACTTTAGGGTGGTAAAGGAATTTCTTGGTCGACTATACGTCAGTTAACATCTACTTGACCCACTTCAGTTTTTGTACATCATGGCGTCCTAGCTCTATAGACGCGGCGAATACGTTGCACATTCGCGACGAACACGCCGCGCGTTCGCTCCGCTTCTAATAAGTTCGCTAATCGTCAGTGTGTTGTGGCTCTTAGCGGCGCCGCGGCACTGTTGCCAACTGTAAAAGTCAAATTTATTGGCAAGATGACATTTTGACGACCGGATGGCCTAGTGGTTACCTGACTGTCGGGGCAGATAATTGTGTGAAAATACGAATGTTTGTGCTCGAGTCTTGGATGTTTAATATCTATTTAAGTATGTTTATCCGTTGCACAGTCGGCAGTTGCAGTTACACTGAGTCGTTCACCTGACGCGGTCGCCCAACTTGTTTCGAACCAGTGGCCAACGAACGTCGTCCTCACTACCGTGCTCTTCACACTTTTGCGGTCGCGGCATGCAGAATGCGGCGAACGACTCAGTGTAACTGCCGCTTTAGTTACGTAGTTCATTTTGACAAGTAGCAAAATTAATTGATGACTACGTAAAAAACTGTGCTTTATTTTTTTTATTAATTATGATACAATTTCAATTAAAAATAAAGCGTAACGCTTGCACTACAAATTGCTGTGCTTGTCGAAATACTATAATTGCAAAGTGTAGTGCCAGTATAAAAACACTTTTACTATAGGTAACGCCACCAGAGTTGAGGTCACGCACACAACCACATCTCATGTAATGACAGCGGGATTTTGACGTTTATTCGTACCGGTAGCAAGTTCAACAGACTCAGCAGTGAATTACAAGATTGACTAAAAATTTCTTCAACTTATTTCGTTAAGAATTATTTGAGAAAATACATTTACTTAGTTCAAACAAAACAGAAAATAAAATATTTTGATCTATTTTATTTAAATCAGATAATCATATTTTTCGCATTTTTAAAATACCGATTTTTTTGTTGCGAATATTTCTTATCAGTTTCAAATTGTTTTATTTAAAAAATAGGTTATATGATAAAAGAAAAATTATAATATGCATAGTATTGCGTAGGTATTTCACCTTAAGATCATAATAATTCACATTGTTATTCACTCATTCATTTCATTCATTCACTACTTTTTATGCAAACAGTAGTTTATGTAGCTGTGTGTGTAATCATTCGCCTCAACTCTGGTGGCGTTACCTATACTACCAAATGACATAATGTAAATTCGGTGGCACCGCTATCTGTCTGTTTGCACTCGAAACTAAATCACAACGTGTCATATCCATGTATTTCGTATTGCAACAGAGATGTCGCTAGCGTTTCTAGAACCCAACAGAAGTCCAGACCAAACGCGCTAGGTGGTGTTGAATTCAATCTGTAAACTAATGCTTTACACCCATAATACCCATGTATTACTTAAATATACATATACTTAACTGTAAATATGAACGTATCACGTTGTTAACTACCTGCTCACGATCAAAATGTGCCAATTTGCATTCCTCTGTAGAAGCTCTTAGCATAATGAAAGGAAATATTTATTTGTGTAGATATCGAAATATACGCTGTAATATAGGAACAGGTGCTTTTTATCGAATGTTAATAATATGTAATGCTCAATATTTAACTTAAAATCGCAAAACCGTAGCCAACACATTTTAATGTTACATTAAAATTATAGATGGCGTTGCCGTCTTTATTTCATTCATTACCAGGAACGTAAAGCAGAAGTTTTCGAATTGCTGTTATTAGTGACTAAGATTTATAAGTGGTAAATGTCATAATGTTGTCATCGTTGTCATCGTACTCTACCTTGTTTTTTGTTACTACTGAAAACGAAAAAGATAAATCCAACGATATCATACTTCACTTTTTCCACTATAGCTAGTTTAAAGAATTATTAGCCGCGTTCTTGCTCTGATAGACTATTTATTTTGATTAGGGTTAGTGGCTTTTCTAGTAAGAACAAATCGGTGGAACAAAAAACAAGGTAAGCGTGAATGTCCTAATAGGAAAAAATGTTGAGGTGCAGTCGCCATTACATATTTGAACACTAAATGTGTTCAACACATCTCACAAAGATGTACTGTCCTGTGTTGATACATTTTTGAACATTCTGGAGATACTTGTGATTTGTGATGGCGATGTTGCGGTATTTTTAGAATCGTTTTGTACCGTTTCCCGCGTGTGGTCGTAGATAGGTTTTTGAAATGGAGGGCAGTCGAGCCACGAGTTTGGAGAGTTCTTGGACCTGTGTTAACTATAAATTACGATTTGTAACAATATATCGAGCCCAGCTACTACGAATTATATTTTGTTGTATAAATAACTGCTTGATTGCGTTGAAACTGTTAATTAAATCGACGTATTTGATACTTTCAGCTTTAAGTATGCGACTTGTAATATGAATTGTAAATGATATCATTACCATCCACGATCTATGTTTTGCGAAAAAACGTCGGCATTTCTTGGCGTTATTCTTAGGTACCAGGATTCAAGATTCAGGTTTTTTTTAGAAGTTCCAAATAAAATTTGAAAATTTATGATTTGTGAAGTAGTGGAAGTTAATGATTTTATTATTACACCTTAGTTTTATGCTTTTATGTTAAACGAGTCTAAACGAGCTATAACTATTAATTATAATTTACCTTCCTACTTAATGTAAGGACGGCGTCGTGCTCAAAATTCTTGGTTAGTGCGAATATATTAATTTACACTAATTTTAAGATTCTGCTTACGTATGAGCTTATAATTTAGATAGTAAGTTGATTTTATTCGAGTGAATTTACTGCTTAAATCAAGTCATTACCATCCATGACCAGGACAGCTGACGAAAACTTGTGTCATTCTTGTGTGAAAAATTATCTATTATTATTATCTATCAAAATTACTATTAATTTTTATAAATTAGTAAAAGTGACTTTATTTTTTTGGTGGGTTTTATGATGTTCATCCATAGTTTTTATGGTTCATCGCTAAAATATCACAAAACATTAGTTTAGAAGATTAATGACACTTTTTTCTTTGCAAAAATGAGTAGTAAATAAACTAGATATAACATTTTAAGTGAAAATGCCCTGACAGTGATGAACTGTGGATGGTAATGACTCAATTCAAGTGTGGGATCATTCGTCCGACGCAGACAAGTGTTACTCGTGGCTACTGATAAGACTTGATCGCTTTAAAACGATATTATGATATGTATACAATATATTTTTATAGTAGCTAAATTGACTAGGGAATAATCGACATCTGGACCTTAAACCTGTAACTGTTTCAGAAATCAGTGAATTTTTCATCATCCTGCCTAATATTTTTGTCAGGCCCCTATTTCACTACGCTGACAGGTGCGACAATTGTCAAGGGGCCAGGTCTCGTTTTTCTTTACAACTAAACTGAAGAGCTCTATTCTATCTAAATTTCTCTGGAATATGGATGACTTTGATGAAGTTGTTTCGCAAGAAAGAATGGCCACACCGAAATTAAATTCTTATTTCATTATTAACAATTACGAGTTCTGTCACTTAAATAAATTAAATTTATTATCATTATTATACATATGACAGAAACCATAACGTAGTAAAAATATTCATGGAGACTTTAGTTTTATAATAAATGCCTTTGCTGTGTGACATTGCTGCTTATTATTTTGAACTTAGATTTTATTTTATTTTTTCTTATATTCATGTTTTTATGAAAGTGCTGTAGATAAATTACCGAGAGCGTGGAATTGCATATGTAGTGTATATGTACTACATGAAATTCCACGCTCTCGGTAATTTATCTATACTAAAGCTACATAAAAATGTCTCGGTGTGGTTGTTTTTTTCTACATTTTAACTATTTTATCAACCAACTTCAAAAAAAGGAGACAGTTCTCAATTCGACTGTACCTATGTTTTTTTAGAGATATATTTTATGTCTGCATACAGGTCAGTACACAGTGTTCGACGAAGAAGTAATTTTAAATTTATTAATAACAGATTATTATTCATTATTACTCATTGCTATCAACGAATGTTGCCATTGTAAAAAACTTAAAACTTGCTATACCACTTCAAAAATTGAACGGGTTCATTGGGACCGTGAAAAACATTTGTTATGAATTTCCATGGTATTTAAGCCAGCTTGCAAGATATCATTATATCTTTTGAACACTGCGTGCTCACCAGAATGTTGGAAAACTTATGTTAGTTAAAAGAGACATTCTGGAACAATGTAAGACAGGGATTAAATGAAATAAAGTTCATAAAAAAATATTCCCCTTGTTTTTTGTGACCAATTGTGCCTGCAGCCGTCTTGCAGGCCTCCTCTCAGAATGAGAGGGCTTGGGCCGTAAATTTCCACGCGGGCCCCGTGCGGATTGCAGGCGGCGATGTTTTCCTTCACCGTAAAGCTCATGGTAAATTTCAAATGTAATTTCGCACATAAATTCTGAAAAACTCAGAGTTGCGAGCCGGGATTTGAACCCACGACCCTCTGCTTAAGAGGCAGTAGGTCAAACCACTAGGCAGCCACGGCTATAACAAACTATGACAATAGATTGTAATTGCAACCTACCAAATAATTATGTTACAATTAATTGTAACATAATTACAATAGTATACCTACTATCTTATGCATTTTCGGTTAGTGAAAGTTGTTGAAATAACACGTTTCTGTGGAATTTATCTGGTAAAAGTAATCCAACTCGCATCCAATTAGGTATTTTACTGAAGTAATTTCAAATTTACTGAGGCTATTTTCCTTATGTTAGCAAAGAAGGTTAGTTAGTTTTTTTTGTAAATATGGCTATGACAATGAAATAAAAAAGTTGGCTAAGTAAGTTTTCAATCACACGTAACTGGCCACCTCATACTAAAAATGAACTCTATTCACCCATAATATAATTAATTATTAGTATGACGCCACCCTTCAATAACTGGCCGAGTGGGTAGTCTCTACCTACCCCAATGGGGTAGAGGCGTGAGTGAGTAAGTATACAGGGTTGAAACGATAAGTAATAAATAACACTCGATTATTTCAAAACTATGCAAGATATCGAAAAACTGGTTACTGATCCTGCTTAACGAGCTATCAAACGGTATCAATAATAGGTTACAGAATAAACTGGATCTATCCGAAAATTCAATGTTGCCAGCTTCCATACATTTAGTACAGCCACATGGCACTCACCTCTTGATAATACCATAGCAAGTAAAACCTAAAACCAATGTTTTCCATAAATAATAAATAATTTTAAATAAGAATACAATTTACGAGTTTATTATAAGAGTTAGTCTTTTTGTATTTTAATTTTTCAACTCCAAAATTTTTTACTTTTACGGTCATCCCGTGAAATCCGTACATTTTCATACTAAATACAAACTGAAAAATGGATACACAGAAAAAAACCAGAAAAAGTGACCAGCGCTGAGAATCGAACCCAGGTGACCAGTGGTGGTGTAGGGGTTTGACACGCAGCACGGAGTGCTGAGGACCTGGGTTCGATTCCCAGCTCTAGTCTCTTTTTCTGGTTTTTTTTCTGAATATCCATTTTTCAGTTTGTATTTAGTATGAAAGTATAAGTACTTCTATTGTTTTTTGAAGTGGCGTCCTTCATTTTCTCGCTGGCTGGTGGTGGTGGTTTTCATTTTTTTGCTGGTTCATTTTTTCGTCTACGTCCATAAGATTCAATGTGTTACAGAATTGCGAATAAAAAATCGCGCGGTGAATTATCGCTGTGCGGACAGGCCCTTATCGTTCCCACCCTGTATAAGTAAGTATACGTACAGTATGCGTAGGTAGTGCACAGGCGTCATATATCGGGTACCAGGGCAGCATAGCTCAGCTGGAGAATCGGCCGCACGCGCCGCCAGATTTGCATCCACTCCGCTGGGACCGCTTTGTCACGGGGAGCCGTTGTGTGGAGAGAGCTACGTTAACCCTACTTTAAGTAGGTAGTTAGGTACCTATAGTCAACCAAGAAATTCCTTTAACACCACAAGGATTCGATGTCATTTGTACGACTGAAAACATCAAAGAATATGTCATTAGAAAGAAAGAAAGAAAAATATTTTATTTAACCTACACCAAACAGAAGAAAACAACATTAATACACCTAATAAAGAAGATTGTTATGGTAGTGACACAAATTGTCACCGAAAAAGGTTCTCCACTCAGCATGTGTTGCTGCACAGTGAGTGCAGCAACGCTGGTTTTCTGTAGAGCCCAGATTTGAGCTACACGACAGCTCCACCTGTTACAATAATACACACAACCTAGGCTTAAGCATTTGTTTTACTTAAACTAAAGTGAAGGGGGGATTAGTCAGTGTTTCAGATAGAGGTTAGCATTTATCTATACATATAAAACAGTACCGTGACTGACTGACTGACTGACTGACTGACAGACAACGCACAGCCTAAACTACTGGTGCTAGAGACTTGAAATTCGGCATACATGTACCTTGAGTATTGTAGAGGTGCACTAAGGAAGGATTTTTCGAAATTCCCACGGGATAGGGAAATATCTAAACTTTCATTGTTTCTTTGTTTGTAGCGGAATCTCTGAAACTATTAAGCCGATTTTAAAAATTCTTCTACCATTACAAAGTTACACTATCCTTGATTGGCATAGGTTACTTTTTATCCGGGAAAATTCAAAATTCCCATGGGACAGAAATAAATTACACCAACATCGGGGCTGATTTCAAAAAATCTTACATATTATGTGATATGACTATCCTCGAATGACATAGGGTACTTTTTCTTCGGAAAAATACAAAATTCCCACGGGATAGAAAGAATTAAATTCAACTTCGGAGCTGATTTTAAAAATTCTTTCACCAATTGAAAGCTACACTATTCCGGATTGGTATAGACTACTCTTCTTCGGGTAAATGCAAAATTCCCGCGGGATATAAATAAGTGAATTCAACTTCGGGGCCGCTTTTAAAATATTCTTTCACCAATAGTAAGCTACAGTATCCCTGATTGACATAGGGTACTTTTTCCG
This sequence comes from Archips crataeganus, assembly GCA_947859365.1. Lineage (NCBI taxonomy): Eukaryota > Metazoa > Arthropoda > Insecta > Lepidoptera > Tortricidae > Archips > Archips crataeganus. Next base: position 23,748,959 of record OX402049.1, on the reverse strand, counting down.
GGAAAATACAAAATTCCCGCGGGATAGAAATAAGTAAATTCAACTTCGGCACTGATTTAAAAAATTCTTTCATATGATATGATGTGACTATCCCCGATTGACAAGCTTCTTTTTCATCGGGAAAATGTAAAATTCCCACGGGATAGAAAAAACTGAATTCAACATCGGGGCTGATTTTAAAAATTCTTTCACCAATAGAAAGCTACACTTTTCCTGATTCATATAGACTACTCTTCTTCGGGAAAATGCAAAAATCCCGCGGGATAGAAGTAAGTCAATCCAAATTTGGGGCTGATTTTAAAAATTCTTTCACTAATAGTATGCTACAGTATCCCTGATTGACATACCTAGGCTACTTTTCTATGGGAAAATACAAAGTTCCCACGGGATAGAAATAAGTGAATTGAATATAGGGGCTGATTGTAAAAATGATTTCACTAATAAAAAGCTACATTGTCTCTGATTTTCAAAATAGGTCAAGAAGGTGTTTCTATCCCGCGGGAACTTTACTTTGCACTTTCTCGGCATTAAAAAAGCCTATTTCAATCAGGTACAGGCCTCTTCCCAGAAAGAGTGGACTTGGGCAGTAGTTCCCACGCGGGCCCAGTGCAATTTGGGAACTTGCACCACCACTGAATTTCTTTTCAGGTGTGTGCAGCTTTCCTCGCGATGTTTTCCATCACTATAAAGCTCATGGTAAACTTTAAACGTAATTTAGCACATGAATTCGGAAAACTCAGAGGTGCAAACCACGTTAACCACGGCTTAGCGGCTATAGAATTCACTCATTCCTATTCCACGGGAACTTTGCATTTTCCTGGCATTATCCTATGTGCTAATCCATGTAATAAACTACCTGTGTGCCAAATTTCATCCAAACAACTAACGTTATTGTCTTCGCGTACGAAGTCGCGGGCAAAAGCTAATAATATTATAGTATAGAAGTGTGGATGACGAAGTTCCATGGTGGCTCAGGGATCAAATTTATTGACTGTACAAAATGGCGATGATCTGTTTAGTGGTTCATTGTGTACTGTGATGAGGCGTAGCTGAAAAGAACTAACTTTAACTATTTAATTCTTGATGGATTCACTATAAAACTGTATTTTATTTTAATAATAAGCATCACAGTAAATTACAACCACACATTGTCGCAGCCTATCGAAGAATGGCTCCCCAGACCGTCTGGCTGTCCGCTGATCGTTTCGTGATTGAAATTCTAGAAGGAGACACAAAAAAACCGGCCAAGAGCGTGTCGGACACGCCCAAGGTAGGGTTCCGTAGCCATTACGAAAAAATCAAGTAATATTATTCTAAGGATTTCGTATGTGTACGGAATCATCCAAGTTTAGGTATGTTTTATACCTTAGGCTACTATTTACTCTTAAACTACAAATAATTTCCAAGCAATCTTAGCCGCTATAATTTTCCTAGTAAATTTGATATATTTACTACACTTCTGAATTTTTTCAAATTTTTTCCACCCAACAGTTTAGATTTTAGAGGGGGGGACGGCCGATTTTAATGAAAATTTTCACTTTAAAGTTGAATATTTCGCAAACATATCACTGAATAGAAAAATCATGTTAGCAACCCCGCAATGATTTTAAAAGAACTATCCAACGATACCCCACACTATAGGGTTAGCCGAGAAAAAAAAATCACCCCCACTTTACGTCTATGGGAGGTACCCTAAAAAATTTTTTTTACTTTTTTTATTCAATCACTTTGTCGGCGTGACTGATATATATATTGACGCCAAATTACAGCTTTCTAGTACTAACAGTCTCTGAGCTTAGCCGCGGACAGACAGACAGACAGACAGACAGACAGACGGACAGACATGGCGAAACTATAAGGGTTCCTAGTTGACTACGGAACCCTAAAAAAACACAAATATGAAATCTGCACTATTATAGCGGCGTACTACGCCTATGCCTACCCGCGAATCAAATACCTACGTCATTATCCTCTGGGGAAACAGTACTGACATTCGGGATATATATTTATCTTGCAAAAAAGGTGTGTACGGATACTCGCCAATATTAAAAGCCCGGAAACCTGCAAACCACACTTTATAAAACTTGAAATTTTAACATTGACTATATATCTTTGAAATTTGCAAACATGTTAGGAAATACACGCAGTTTTATACAAAGGAAAAAAACAAAACGCGACGTTTCGAAACAAAATTTAAAAATATTTTAGTTATACGTTATACTGACTGGGTCGAAATTAAGATTGCACAAATCAGGTCCTAACTCGGTGGCAATTAAAATCTATAATAAACTGAGTGACCATTTGAAATATGAGGAAGACGATTTACAATTTAGAAAACTACTCAAGCAATTATTGATCAAATTTTCTTGATTGTTTTTAATTGGGACTGGGTTTTTTATTGTTAGGTACCCAATTACTCATGACATAGCATCTCCATTTCTAATTGTAATTGTATTGACTCATTTTAATTTGCAACATAATTCTAATATTCTAATATTACTATTTTAATTGCATGATTATTATTCTGTAGTTAAATATTGTTATTTTTTATTGTAAATTATTATAATGAACTGAAACAATTATCCTTTGCTCACCCGCGAACTTATATCATAAATTAACTAAGCAGCATCGTTTAGCTGTTCAAAAAAAAAACAAAAAAAAACATTAATACGGTCCTCCGCAAGGTAACGCCTGATTCAATAAATTAATTATTATTCTGTAATTTTATGTTTTGATTCTCTTTTATTGATAAATCTTCATTTCATTCTAGAATATCAATTTATTGTATTAATCTCTCTCACTCAAATATGCTGCGCCCTTCAGGGTTTCATATGATTGAGTTGTACTTATTTACATGTGAATTGCATTTAATAAACAATAATAAGCAATAAACAATCGCTCGACTTAAGTGGCAGTGGGCAGGGCACATCGCCTGTAGAACTGACGGCCGCAGGAGCCGAAAGGTTCTCGAGTGGCGTCCGCGGACCGGAAGACGCAATGTAGGTAGGCCTCCAACAAGATGGAGGGACGACCTGGTGAAGGTAGCGGGAATGCATTGTATGCGGATGGCGCAGGGCCGATCTGTTTGGCGAGCCTTGGGGAGACCTATGTTCAGCAGTGGACGTCTTTCGGCTGAAATGATGAACTATTACATATGAAACCAAAGGAGTGTTAATGACCATATTTCCTTTCAAATTGTTACATAATTAGCTGTGACTTATTTTTCAAAAGTGTATTCAATATAAAAGACAATGTCATGATCGCTTACCTACTTTCTAATAGCAATTCAACGTGGGAATGCTGCCTGCGTGATGGGCACCCTACCTAAGGGTCCAAATTTAGATTATAATTTTTAGTTTTAATATTTGTTTAGCTATTTTAAGTTGCAAGCCATGCACCATAATACATGGCCAAGAAAGAATCATTATACCTGATTCACACTCTCGCCTCGTCACCTCACCTCGCGCCTCGCCTCGTCGTCTCGCTCCGGACGCGAGCCTCTAAATCAAGGCAAATCACGAGACGAGGCGCGAGGCGCGCCTGTTCACACTCTCGTCTCGTGGCTCGTCCCGCAGTTCGTCTCGCCACTCGTACGCGAGTGTAAACCAGTTTTTTTATTTATATTTATTATCATAACAAAAAATTGAACTTAATAAAATCCAAAATCTGCTCATTATTTTATTGCCTCTTAAGGCGGAACAAAGTTCGCCGGGTCAGCTAGTATGTTAATAATTATAGCGCCGCATTCATCCGCCGCGTTGCCGGTGGTTCGTTGCAAAAGCCGTTATGAGTATAAGACAAGAAGCCGGCTTCATTGCCTCGCAGTCCGCCGGGGCAGTGACATGTTCCAGTTTCGATTGTCACACCTGAACAGAAAAAAACTGCACTAACAAGTAACCGGAACATTCTGGAGGTATGTATGCATTGTTTGATAACAAATAAACTCGTGTTTTATTTAAGTTTGTTGTGCATTGACTTGGCAATTAGTGATAATGTTTTGCAACGAACATTTAGGCGGCTAATAATAAAATTATTATAAATGGCGCTCGATACGTCAATAATGGGTGTTGAGTTGAATACTAAATTCGGTGAAAAAATGAAAGTTAAAAACGCATTGGTCTCTGGGAGTCCAGCTAGTGCGTAAACACCGGTGCTCAAACTTATTAAACTTCATTTGAATTATGTAGATCTCGGTTTTATTTATGATCGTAAAACAAAACACGTTTAAAAACACAGTTATTGTCTAAAATAAAAATCCGATCACGGTAATAATATTTTAAGATTTCCTTGCACTAAGGGCAAGCAGGTATTTAAAAGTTTACCTTGTGTACTGGCATTACATAAATAAAAATCAGACCAACCAAGTGCGAGCCTGATTTGGTTGAGAAAGGTTCTGTACAAATACAGCAATATTATTATTAAGTATATTTTTTCTAGCAGGCAGTCATATTTATACGTAGGTATAAATGTGAATATTTTGAGCTTCTTCCTATTTACAGATGTTTTTGAGTCTATTCTTATTACGAGTGTTTAGAATGTATTCCTATTACGCGTATTTTTGAGAGTCTGTTTTCAAGAGTCTCCCTGTTACGAGTGTTTTTGAGTGTATTCCTATTAAGTACGGGTGTTTTTACCCGACTCCCGAAGGAGGGTTATATTTTTTAGTGTCTTCCTATGACGGGTGTTCATGGGTGTATTCCTGTTACGGGTGTTTTTGAGCGTAGGTATTTCTAATATGCAATAGGTGTTTTTGAGTGTCTTCATAATATTGTGCTTTTGAGTATTTGCGGGTGGTAGGATCTTGTGCATGGTCTGTCGCATCGCTGCCAGCCTACGACCATCTTACTGGTCCTGTTGCCACTCAGCGGTGCTTGCGCTGCTGTGTTCTGGCGTGGAGAGTAAGACGGCCGTCAAAACGACGCTACGCATTTGTAATCCCGTAGTGTTGTGTAGTGTGCGCCTGAATTTTTATTTTTGTTGATTTTTCTGTACCTTTTTTGGAGTTCAATAAAGAATATTTGTATTGTATTGTGTTGTTGCGGGTATTCATGGGTGGTGGTGGTCACTTACTTGAGTTAGTAGGTATATGCGTTGCGGTGGTTTATACAGAAAACCGAGGAGTATACTTCACCGCCTATTTGCCTGGTATTCGTGGCCTACGAGAAAGCTTTCGATTCGATCGAAACTTGGGCTGAGCTGTAGTCCCTCCAACGGTAGGTACCGATGTACCGATGGTGGGACTACAGCTCAGGCTCAGGTTGGGGATTGTGTGGAGGTGTTTGTACAATAACCCCACAATGTCCGTCTAACTTCAGGAGTAGATGTCAAGGCCTATTATATTGCTGCGGGTTCCGGAGACTGGACTGGGAAGGGCAGCCTTCGGGAAGCTCCGCAATATCTTGTCATCCAATATACCGCAGTGTCTCAAGTCAAAAGTCTTTGACCAGTGTGTTGCCAGTGGTGAATTATGGCATTGGAGACGTCACCATTAACGATGGGCCGATGGGGCCAAAGGTTCTCGAATGGCGTCCACGGACTGGAAGTGTAGGTAGGCCTCCAATAAGAAGCATACGGAAATGCGTTGGATGCGGATGGCGTAAAGCTGGTCTATTTGGCAAGCCTTGATGATTAAATGACATGTTTTTTTCTTATTTTGCCAGAACTCGTAAAGCTTGGTTTTCGTACAGGGACACAGAAATAATAATAAAGAGGATAGAAATGCCTTAGTTCCTATTTTCTTCCGGAACTCGTGTCGCTGCTTCATCCCCTCTACTTACTGTGTTAATGCACACATGCAAAAGACTGGAACCGTACTACGCAATCACGCACACAATTACTAATATTTTTGCTTACAAACAATTATGAACCTTACACCTTAGAGATAGCGTTGAATAACACTCAACGTAAGTCATACCCACATTTACACAACGGCGCCATTTATTGGCCGCGTCGGCATTATGTCTGTACTAGTCGTAACCTGTTTTTTTGTCCGTACCACGAACTTTTGTGCAAGACGGAAGGGTTATAAAAATTACTTTACATTGCTGCGTATAATTCAAAACGATCTGCGTTTTTATGGGCATGAGTAGCAATGGTATATAATATAATATATATGGTATATAATGGTATATGAAGTTGTGGAAGTTGTGGACCATAACAGGGATTCTGGTGTAATTAATAAACAATAACCTTAAACACGTGTTAATTGCTTCAATAACTGATTAAAATACTAGATTACGTGTAATCACCTCAATTAAATTAAAAGGGATGTCTTAATTATATCATATATTTATGTGTTGCCTTCACCAATCGCATCTAAATATTACTCGTTTATCACGCGAGTTTGTGTAATTTACATAGGTACACATATACAGTAAAATTACATAAATTTTACCACTGACAGATGGTTTGTCTTCATTTCATATTCAACTTTAACGACCTACAAATAAAGCCAATTTTAGAATACTGTTACCCACGTTTGCAGATTTTGTAATAAATAATTTACCTATTTGTATGGTGTTAAAGTTGGAAATGAAATGAAGGCAAGCAATCTGTCAGTGGTAAACTAAAAGAAACGTATTGTACATAGGGTGGAACGATCGAACGCCACATGGAGGGGAACTACCTTTAAAAATATTGGAAATAGCACATTCCATACAAAGGAGACATTCCTTTATTTTTAAAAGTCGGTTTACGGACGATAGTTTAACGTGACAACGTCATAACAAAACATTGCTGAAATGATTGCATACTTTTGCCGATTGTGCTTTTCGCTCGCTCGTGCCGCGCTCTCGCTCCGATCGTTCATCGGCTCGAACGTAACGGGACGCATAACGGGACAATGCGTTATGTACGTTACTCTGAGTCATCCTTTTTCGTGATCGATTTATTAGACGTTGTCACGTCAAAAAACCGGTTGTCTGTAAAGTCGGTTTACGGACGATAGTTTAACGTGACAACGTCATAACAAAACATTCAAACCCCCCCCGCACCCTACATTGTACACCCTGGCGTTCGCCGCTCTCTTGCAACTGGCCTTCGCCGCTCTCTTGCAATTGGCCTGCTTCGCTGCTCTTTAGAATGTAACGTTACGTAACGTTACATGTACGTTACATTGAGTCATGTTTTTTCGGGTATGCAGCCGGCGTTCATCGATTTATTAGACGTTGTAACGTCAAAAATACTGCAAATATGGTTTTTTGAAAAATTGCTTGCCTTAGTCGACACTTGAACCAGTTCAAGTGCGACAAAAAGTAAATGCCGTATTTTATGATGCAGATCGAAAGGGTTACTGATTAGTTCCATTTATATCTAAATAACGTACACAATTAAGTAACAAAAAGCCATGAAAACTAACAATTACGTTGTTAATTTTGTTTTCAACCGTAAGGGGAAATTTTTGGAAATAATGAAGTTAGTTTAGCAATACTTTATACCGATGGTCGATAGGGCAGTAAAGATCCAGAGTGGCGACCGCATACCGGAAGACGTATTGTAAGAAGGCACCAAACAAGGTGGACTGAGGATCTGGTAAAGATCTCAGGAACCTTTTGGATGTTGGTAGCACAGGAACGATCATTAAAGAATTCTTTGGGGAGACCTTTCCAGCAGTGGACTTTTTTGACTGTTATTATGATGTTATTTTTTATACCCTATAGGTAACGTATTTGACGACCGGTTGGCCTAGTGGTTATAGAGGTTTACTGATGTTTGACCAAAAAATTATTGACAAATGATCATTTGACAAACAACGTTTCACCAAATTATCATTTGGCAAACGTGACATTTGACAAATGTATCATTTTACAAAAACTCACTTAGCAAATGATCAATTAGCAAACACTACACTTGGTAAATGTGTTAAATAATAAAATGTCAATTGACCGTTTTCCATTTCACCAAATGATATGTTTCGCAAATTAAGCATTTGTCCAAATGTCATTTAACAAAATGTTATTTCATAAAAAGGCATTTTTTAGTCTGTTAACATTATTTAGTCCGTTCAGGGGTACAAAAGGCGACCATACAATTATGTGTGGAGCGTAATATTAATTTTGTTGTTTAATGTTGCCCAAATATTTTATTGAGTTTGCTATGTGGGTAGGGGGTTTTGTAGGTGGTTATGAAAAAAATAACTAACACCAAAGGCTAATGCGGGAGCTTTGCTCCGCTACGCTCCCGCATTAGCCTTTGAACCTAATCTATCCGAGTCGCTTCCGCTCCGAACCGTCTTGCTCGCTCGCTTCGCTCGCTCGCTAAAAATTTAGCAATGTTATTAGATTTACTATTAAACGAAACACTTGTCATAATACATTGTAGGTACCAAACGTTTTTAGACCAATAGTAGTTTTGTCTGATAACTCAGTTGCTAAATGTTCATTTTGTCAAATAATTATTTATAAAATGTAAATTTAACTTGATCATTTAAATAAGTGAGTCATTTGTAAAATGACTACTAGTAAAATGATCAATTGGCGAAACATTTTTTTGCAAACGTTGTTTGTCAAGTGTAATTTTGCCAAATGAATTTTGGTCAAACGGCAGGACACCGGTTATAGAACCTGACTACGAAGCTTGAGGTCCCGGGTTCGATTCCCGGTCGGGGCAGATTATTTGTGTGACAAATACGAATGTTCGTGCTCGAGTCTTGGATGTTTAACATGTATTTAAGTAGGTATTTATCTATATAAGTATGTTTATCCGTTTTCTAGTACCCATAGTACAAGCTTTGGTTAGTTTGGGACCAGGTCAATTGGTGTCAATCGTCCCACGATTTATTTATTTATTTACAATGTGTCTCTACCCCTCTGGACATAGACGAATAGGACGTGGATTAGGGTATTTATAAGCTATGTACAAAACCTCGCACCAAACGCCACCATATTTACTAAACAGAGAAATGACTGATTTACGATTTAATACTTTGGAACAACGGAACCTGTATGTAGATACAAGGTAATTAGAGTATTTCAACTCGATCAACTTCTGAACCGCAAAACTCATTGCGAACAACTGATACAGTATGTTCCTACTTATTGTTGATTTGTTTGTGGGTATTAACTGTTTTTTTTTTATCAAATCTAATAATTTTACAAAAGTAGAACAACTCTACTCAGGATTTCGGTCTGTGTCCGGAGAGTAGAGACACGTTATATTTGTTGGACATGTTTAAAGTAGTCTGACCAAATAAATATTTAAATATCTATATTTACTTACCTACTGGGAATAAAATGAAATAACCGACGTTTCGAATGCTCTTTTTGTCTTTTTCTTCTATAACCAGTTTCCATTAATTTGTTATTCTGTTCTATGTCGATTCAACAAACTTAAAGCGTGAGTAAAGGTCAATTAGCATAATACGATCGTCATTATGTTAATTTTGGGATAAAAATTGGCATGCAAGGAAACAGCGTAAACGCAAAGTAAATATTTTTATATAATACCAAGTTATTTCTAAATTCTTAGGGTGCTTTGCCACCAGATATAATGCTATGCTAAGATGCTCGTTGCTATGCCCACATAGAAACAATTTGCACTGGTGGAAATGGGTTCAATTAAGAGCGTTTATACCTGCTGAGCTGGCAACGTTGCATTTTTGTTAGTTTTTCTCGATTATTCCAAAAAATTGAATGAAAATTAAAAATGTGGTCTATAAGAATTGTTCCAAATGGTGTACTTTCGTTTGGCAAATTAAGTTTCCCAAACTGATTAATTTGGCAAATGTTTCATTTCCCAGATGTTTATTTTTTCTGAAACTGTAAACTATTCCGGATATATTTCAGGACTATTTTGTAGGTTAGGTTAGATTAGGTTAGGTTTGTTTTATAACAATCCTGAAAAGTTTACAGTTTCAGAAAAAATAAACATTTGGGAAATTAAACATTTGCCAAGTGAATCAGTTTGGGAAACGTAATTTGCGAAACATTAGTAAACCGACCTGGCTGACAGGTGGCGGGGCGGGGGCTAAATCAACCCTCCTTAGATTATTTATACACTAGACAGAGCTTCGCCGGCATGAAAACGTCCCGAAAAATATAAGCCAACTGTTGGCTTATATGTCATTTGCCTCCCTTCAGTTTGAATGACGTAACGCGATCGTAATTATGAAGCTGCCAAATAGATTTTTGGACGTTTTGTATCGCAATGTTTGCTACTGACACTCTATCTAGTGTACAAATAATCTAAGCAACCCTCATACTGTTACAAATACAATCTTTTTTAAGAAAATGTCATTGAGGCATTTCGAAATTTTTATACTTTAAAATTGGACATTTAAATAGTGAGAAAATAAATAAGCTAGATCATTTAGTCGGGACTTAAACTTTGCCAGATGCCTGCAAAACAATTTAGCAAAAATTAAAAAAAAAACTGTTTTCGAGGTTACGCTGAAATTTGAAAAGATTATTTATAATTAAAAATAAATATTTCAAATAAAATACAGATAATTTTGGATGGACAATCGGTCTGCCAGTTTAAAAAAAAAATTAGGGTAGTTTTAGCCCCGCTACCCGTCAGTCAGATCTGTGGTTCCGTGTTGGGGTATAATAGGAGAGGTAAGTATGTGAAAAGTTTTCAGCTTGCCTCAAATACCTATCCAAAAATTGGTGCCAGCTCTCGGGCTAGACAACCAGATGGCCTATAGTGGTAAGAGAACCTGACTACGAAGCTTGAGGTCCCGGGTTCGATTCCCGTGTCGGGGCAGATATTTGTATGAAAAATACGAATGTTTGTACTCGGGTCTTGGATGTTTAATATGTATTTAAGTATGTAATTATCTATATATAAGTATGTTTATATTTATCCGTTGTCTAGTACCCATAGTACAAGCTTTGCTTAGTTTAGGACTAGGTCAATTGGTGTGAATTGTCCCGTGATATTTATTTATTTATTTATTTTCATAAGTTTTTTTACTTTTCATTTCATTTCACTAAATTGAGCTTAGGCTTATTGCCATATTTTTGTAAAGTGTTGTTTTTGTTTTTATGCTTTTTCCTTCTGGCCGACACTGTGATTATTCTAAACTATTTAGCTGTTGCCCGCGACTCCGTCTGTGAAGAATTTGCTTAATGCTGTCCCACGTAAACTATGCAATTTTTCGAGATAAAAGGTACTTATAACAATCCAACTGTAAATAAATATATCTTTTATTTTTGGCAATGATAGTCTTTCCGAAAACTTTTGTAAAATTAAATTGCATAGTCATTAAACAGGTCTTGATGAAATGATTACGAAGGCCTTAGTAATTTTTTGTAAAGAATTTAATAATCGAGGAGGTAGTAGGTATTTTGTGTGTGTACCTTTAGGCGCGTTATGAGTAGATACAGTTGAAGACATAAATGTCTATAAAGCTATAAAGTCAAATATTATGTAAACATCAACCTTATGGTTAGCAGCATAGAGCTGTATATATATTTTTGACGCCTTGGTAACTTACATAATTATATTTCCGCCCTTGACTGAACCTTCCTCCAACGAAAATTTGTTGGAATTCAAGTCTTATAAACACCGTTGACGATGGCTAAAATACCTACCGAGAAAGACATGAAAATAAAAACAGGAACTGTCATGTGTTTTTGCCAGCCTGTTGACCTTGATGCCCAAAATAAGTCATGCAAACAAAACCTTTCGAAAACAATAATAAATGAGGACTATGCAAAATCAAATTAAATTATGCCGTTCGAATTATAGTTTTAAACGCCGAGGGCAATTAATAGTATGTTATAATAAGGAGAAATAACAACAGGTCACCTTGTTTGAATCCCGAAATCTCAACCGTTGGGTTTAGAGCAATGAAAAACGCCAAAAAAATTATACAGCTATATCTAATGAAGAGTGTTGACGCCACAACAACATTTACGGCTGCGGGTCAGCGTACTTCGCGGTGACGTCACGAAGATGTCACGGATAATCTCCGGAGAGCGGCCGTTGAGACTGCTTTGTACAGCCAAGGCGGCAATACGTATTTAAATTGTTTCTTTACCTGTGAAACTGACAGTATTATAATATTAAAAGTAATCCTGCATCATCCTGAGTTCTTCTTCTACGATCCTGATACCCTGGCCTGGAGAGAACTACATACAATAAAGACGAGTGCCCTAACATTTTAGCGACCATGACAGATTCACGGTCCGAAGATTGCAGGTTCATGTCCTGTTACAAATACGTATTGTCACCTTGGCTGTACAGAGCAGTCTCAACGGCCGCTCTCCGAGGATGATCCGTGACGTCGTCGTGACGTCACCGCGATGTACGCTGAACCTCAGCCGTAAATGTTGTTGTGGCGTCAATAAAGAGTACTATGTAATTTTTGGGAATTCCTTCGGGAACTTTCGGGAGATATCAGAATTAAAATTCTGCTAACTGTCCTAATGATTAATGCGGGCAAAACCGCAGGTTAAAGCTATATATAATCTACTTACTTACTGCTACTTTTTTACGCTCTATTTAAAAGATAGCGCCAGATACTTAAAATATGGTTTATTACCGCATTCTTCGGGTATCTGATTTCAAAATATTACTCAACCAAGACCTAATGAGTTGGCGTGTTAATTAATATTGCCACGAATTATAATTAAGGTGTCGATGTCGATACACCGTCATCAAGCTGCATGATTACTGTTTTTCGTTTGGGGCTTTTTTTTTATATAAAACTGACCCGTGACTAACCACTATTTCACTCGATGAAAAGTGCAGATGAGGTCACTAAATCTTATATCGTGCATATCTAAATGTTCCCCAACCCAACCACCCGGCCACGACTTCGCGCGTTTGGCGACGCGGAAAGCGTTTTCTGTGTTCATTGCGCGGCCGAGACGCTCGCCGTACAGTGGTTACCTGGCGGCACACGCAATGAACTGATAAAACGCTTGCCGCGATGCTTGCTTGTGGCCGGGCGGTAACGTTAGTGCTAATTTTCATTACACCTACCATAGTTGGATATAATTTACGCTAGCCCTAATATTGTCTTCACTACATAGTATAAAACAAAGTCGCTTCCCGCTGTCTGTCTGTCCCTATATATGCTTAGATCTTTAAAACTACGCAACGGACTTTGATGCGGTATTTTTTAATAGATAGAGTGATTCAAGAGGTATAAATCGGCTTTATCATTTTACGGTTAGTGAAAGTAGTGGTAGTGAAAATAGGATTAAAAAAATTCGGGCTACAATAGGAGAATCTGTCTAAATATATCGTATCTATATAAGGTTCTTGAATGGTATCCACGGACTGGAAGTTGCATTGTAGGTAGACCTCCAACAAGATGCGTTGGATGTGGATGGCGCAGTACCGTTCTGTTTAGTGAGCCTTGGGGGAGGCACATGTTCAGCAGTGGACGTCTTTAGGGTGAAATGGTGATGATGATGATGATGATCTGAATATTGCAAATTAATACATCGAATGGGTAATTCGCATCGAAAATATTGTATTGTCACTGGTTAGTAGGCGATCACAAGTTTTTGTAAAAAATATTTTTTTAATGCAAGCTTAATTTAATTAATTATTTAAAGCTAACTCATGCCACTAAATCTCCCTCATTCACTACCTCGCGCGTTCATACACTCAACCCTAGCCTATGGAACGTTTTGAGTGCCCTGGACTATGTAGTGCCGGCTTCAATATTTAAATTTTTATCTCTCCTTGTCCTGTTGTTAGTAGTACTTTAAACTTTAATAATGACTTCTTTAATTAATATTAACTCAGAACTCGATCGTCTGTATAGCTCTAATTCATTCAATTGTGATCCTATTGAATGCAGTGGTTTTTTGGATGATCGTCGCAACAATAATTTTAACGTCCTGCACCTTAATATCCGATCAGTAAACAGAAACTTTGATGGGCTTAGGGTTCTGCTATCTGAAATAAAGGTTACTTGCCATGTAATAGTTTTAACTGAGTGTTGGCTTCAAAAAAACCCGATTATTCCACTTTTAGATGGATACACTTCGTACTCCACTACTATTCATCACAATCAAAATTCGGGAATAATTATTTATGTTAAATCTTCTCTCTCTCATGTCGTTGCCGAACCTGATCTTAAGTATGCCGACTGTCTTTCGTGTATAATTGATGGTAGAACAGCAATAGTTGCAATCTACAGATCGCCATCTTACTCTCATCGAGACCAATTTGACGCATTTCTTGAGAGTTTGGATGGCTGTCTTACGAACTTAAATCACATTAGTAACATTGCTCTAACGGGAGACCTCAATATTGACATCCAACCTCTTAATAATGACAACTTCTCAGATGATTACCTGACCCTAAATGCTACACACGCACTATCTCCCACTCATTTATTTCCTACTAGACTAAATAAATGTATTGATCATGTTTTACTAAAATCTAAACTTACGTCAATTACGCTAGTTATAAATTCATATATTACCGATCACCTACCAACTCTTTTATGTATTTCAATTAAAAATAACTCCAATAAGGTTGAAAAATTCAAATCAGTAACGGACCCTCTTAGCATACAACACGATATAGACAGTGCTGATTTTTCTGCTATTTTACAAACATATGATGCGAACTTAGCCGCTGATAAGTTCACTTCAATGTTGTCGTCCATCATAGCACAAAACACTAAGACGATTAAGATACCTAGAAAGGACAGGACTATAAAGCCCTGGATCACCCCTAGGTTGTTGAGGTGCATACGAAATAAAGATCGACTCCACAAAAAAGCTAGTGACGATCCTAATAACCAAATCACTAAAACTATATACTTGCGCTATCGGAACTTTTGTAACAGTCTTCTACGTAAATTAAAAATCTTATATGAAAAAAATGAACTCATGAAATCGAAAAACAATCCCAAATCAACGCGGAAAGTCATTAAGAGCATCACTCAACCTAACTGACTATACCAAAACTTCTCTCAATTTGGTAAATAAATTCCTTGCTGAGATTGGTAAAAAACTCGATTCTGAAATACCTAGCAACGCGGCTAATCTTAACCCATATATGAAGGCAATTAATACGTCTATTTCAATGGTTTTGTATGATACTGACATAAATGAAATTGAATCTATTATCTTGGGGTTGCGCTCTGACTCAGCCACTGGCATTGATTCTATTTCGTCGAGTATATTGAAATCAAACCGTAATACATTGATTCCTATCATCAAACATATCTGCAGTATTTCTCTCTCTTCGGGTGTTTTCCCGAATGCCTTTAAAAAAGCGATAGTCCATCCTATATACAAAAGTGGCGACAAACGGATCATCTCAAATTATAGGCCGATCTCCGTTTTGACAACCTTTTCTAAAATTTTTGAAAAACTTCTGAACAGGCGTCTAACCACTTTTCTTACCAAAAACAATATCTTGTCCAAACACCAGTACGGTTTCCGATCAGGTATCTCCACGGAAGATGCGGTTATTGACCTAACCACTCATATATCCCAGAATCTTGATAGAGGTAAAAAATGTGTTGGTCTCTTTCTTGACCTACAGAAGGCATTCGACACGGTCCATATCCCAGTTCTCTTATCTAAGTTGTATGATGTAGGAGTGAGAGGCATTGCCCACAACATTTTTAGTGATTATTTAACTAATCGTTTTCAGAGAGTCACTATAAATGGAACCCTGAGTGACGAAGTTTCCATAGAATACGGCGTCCCGCAGGGGTCCATTCTTGGACCTACGTTATTTTTGATTTATATAAATCAATTGTGCGACCTTAATCTCCCTAATTGCAAAATTTTTACGTATGCTGATGATACAGCAGTCGTTATAGATGGATCCGATTGGGAGGATGTCAGGTTGATTGCTGAGAGCAATATGAACATAATTAGTGGTTGGCTGTCACAAAACCTTTTGACGCTTAATTTAACCAAAACTCACTTTATCCCTTTCTCAATCAAAACTAATTCCCAACCCCCGTCCAATTACAAAATAACCGTCCACTCAAATTGTAACGTTAACAACTGCCATTGCTTGCCTATTTCACAAGTTCAACATATAAAATATCTTGGGGTTTTCGTAGATAGTAATCTTAACTGGTATCCTCAAATTGATATGCTTACTTCAAGAGTTAGGCGCCTCATTCATATCTTCAAAACTCTCAGACAGTCAGCTGATAAAGATACTCTTGCCATTGTTTACTCTGCGCTCATCGCGTCAGTGCTAACTTACTGTGTGCCTGCTTGGGGCTGCGCCGCATTGACCTCGTTCCTAAAAATTGAGAGAGCGCAGAGAGCTGTTCTGAAAGTCATGTACCGCAAAGAGAAAAAAATTTCCAACTAAAGAACTTTATATGACTGCAAAAGTACTGACAGTGAGACCGCTGTTTGTGCTCCGCCTGATCCTTCGAAAGCGTTCTCAGGTACCACCCGTTGACCCCGCAAAAAGATACACTAGTAGGGTATGCTCCATAGTTCCACATAAAACTAAATTTTCTAATCGACAATATTACGTATCCAGTTCAAAGATTTATAAGACAACTAATCGTATCCTAAATATTTATCCATTGAATAAATTTGAAGTTAAACGTCAAGTGTCAAATTGGCTACAAAAACTTAGCTATGACGACACTGAATTGATCTTACCAAACTCGGTATGATTCACAACACACACACACATACATACACACAAACACACACACAAACACACACACAAACACACACACACACACACACACACAAACACACACACACACACACACACACACACTCAAACACGCACGCATATGCTCATTCACCTCGTTTACCCACACAAACTTAATGTTTATTATTCTTAGTTTTTAGTCTGTCTGTCGCATAGAAGTCTGATAGTGGTACATATTATAAACTTTTCAAGCAGCGGTAACGCGTCGAACGCTGATACTCCAAAACACAGGCTTTTGCTTAGTTTGGAGGCCAGAGTTATAACTAATTAAATGTGCAAATTGTTTTTATCTTCTTTTTCGTGCTGACAGAAATATGTTTGTCCTTCATTGTTTGTACAACTATATAATGAATAAATGATAATTATTATTATTATTATTATTATTATTAAATTAAATTGTCTGTAATTTAGTTTTCATCCAAACTACTAACATAATCGAACTCAATTTGAAGTAAATCCGATCATTAAGCAGATAATTATTTGCGCATTAATTATTAAGATAATTGGCCATAATAATTCTATGTAAATATATAATTAACTGCCTATTAGAACCAAACAGAAAGTTGAGATGGCCTTCACTAACCGAACTTCAAAAAATAAAAGTTGTATGTTCGACTGTATGTATGTTTTTTAGCATGTACGGCGACGGAACCAAAAAAGAGCGAAACGAAAGATTTATAATTATTCTGCATTAAAATTAATGATAATTAACATTTTTAATTATTCACGGTTGATTACGTGTGACGTTACACCTGTCTAATATTAAACACGTAAAAGTTTGTGTGAATGTTTGTTACCCTTTCACGCTAAAAATTTTCCAGGGTAAAAACCATCCTATGTTAACTATGAAACCCTAGTTAACATAGAATGGTTTTACCCTGGAAAGTTTTGTAGTATCGCCATACCGAATTTCATTCAAGTCGGTTCAGCGATTCAAGCGTGAAGAGGTAACAGACGACACAGTTTCGCATTTATAATATTAGTATGGAAGTATAAATACATAAATAAATAAATATCCCGGGACAATTCACAGCAATTGACCCAGTCCCAAAGTAAGCTAGGAAAGCTTGTGTTATGGGTACTAGGCAACGGATAAACATACTTATATAGATAGATACATACTTAAATACATATTAAACACCCAAGACCCGAGAACAAACATTCGTATTTTTCATACAAATATCTGCCCCGACACGGGAATCGAACCCGGGACCTCAAGCTTCATAGTCAGGTTCTCTAACCACTAGGCCATCTGGTCGTCTAAATATGGTCTAAGTATGGATGTGTTATTCCCTATATCGATGTTCGGCATACCAAATTTCACTCAAATCGGTGCTGTTCTTGCGTGAGAGTAGCAAATAAACACAAATTTTCGCTTTTAGCTTGAGATTAGTAGGATACCAAGTTTGACAACTGGATGGCCTAGTGGTTAAAGAACCTGACTACAAAGCTTGAGGTGTCGGTTTCGATTCCCGCGTAGGGGCAGATATTTGTATAAAAAATACGAATGTTTGTGCTCGAGTCTTGGATGCTTAATATGAATTTATTTATATAAATATGTTTATCCGTTGTCTAGTATTCATAGTAAGTACACGCTTTGCTTAGTTTGGGACTAGGTCAATTGGTGTCAATCGTGCCATGACTTACTTAATTCAAAAATAAAATCAAAATGTATTTACTGACCATAAAATTTTAATTAAACGATACAAGAGCCTGTATCGTGGAGATCCAGACGTAACAGAAATTACAAGATTATTTTATTTTATTAATTTACTTACCTTATTGATTTTCAGCACTCTTGGCATGATGAAGACCGCTGGTTATGCAAATATGGTAAAGGTGATTCGACTGCTGGTCCTAGTGGCGGTGGCAGCAGGGAGCAGCGCAGAGGGAGACAAGCATTACGTAGAATTCGCCTCCCAACAAACAGTCCAATTCGCCGAAAAAACAGGGGTAAGTGTACAATAAAATAACTTTTACCCAAACTTGTAAAATAATAATAATAATAATAACACACAGAACATAATTTATACAATGGTTACATGGTACTTGGCTTTCGCCCGTATCATGAATAAAAAAAAACCGACTTTATGTCGAGATTCAAATTCCTTTAGTATAATAATAATAATAATAATAATAATAATGTGTGTTGTCGTGTCACCAGTGCAGTCAGTCATCGCAGGGCGGCTTGTGGCGAGCTGTTGGTGCGTAGCGACACCACGAACCCGAGACCTCCAGGGGTACACATACACACATGCGCTTATACACACACTCACACACAGTTACACACCCACCCCGCCTCTAGTTTGCCTTTGTTTGTCGCCTAGAGTGGAGCGCAAGAGCTAATGCTCGAAGGATGGATGTGTTTCCGTAAGTGGCGAGTTGGCATTCTGAAGTTTAAAGTCCAGGAACACCTCTCCATCCTTAGCCGTTCACACCAATGTTGCCGCCTCGTTGCCCCGAGTGGGCAATAGTTTGAGGGGCCCATTTAGTGAATGGCGAGTCACCGCCTACCAAAAGTTCAGTTTATGAGATATTGAAATGGTAGGTGTCCGTTATCTCACTCCATAGCCCGGTAATCCTGTCCACAACATCCCAACCCCATAGCCAATTCCATGTCGCTTCCTACCTGGCAATAGTTTGGCAACTGTGGGGGACTGTCCGCTAGCACATCCTCATGGTGTATTAGGGGATAGACCCCCATAGTTGCGCCCATCTCATTTATATTATATGGTACCAAAGGCCTCTTCATGTTGGCTTCGGCCCCATGTATGCCTTTCAAATGACCGGGTCCCCATGGGCCCGTGATCGGAAATCCGTACCAACATAATAATAATAATAATAATAAAGGCGTAGGGATGTGACGACCCCATCGCCCGCTGGTGTTGTGGTGTCTGTCACCAGCGCAGTCAGTCAAAAGGCGTAGGGATATGACGACCTCATCGCCCGCTGGTGTTGTCGTGTCACCAGTGCAGTCAGTCATCGCAGGGCGGCTTGTGGCGAGCTGTTGGTGCGTAGCGACACCACGAACCCGAGACCTCCAGGGGTACACATACACACATGCGCTTATACACACACTCACACACAGTTACACACCCACCCCGCCTCTAGTTTGCCTTTGTTGGTCGCCTAGAGTGGAGCGCAAGAGCTAATGCTCGAAGGATGGATGTGTTTCCGTAAGTGGCGAGTTGGCATTTTGAAGTTTAAAGTCCAGGAACACCTCTCCATCCTTAGCCGTTCACACCAATGTTGCCGCCTCGTTGCCCTGAGTGGGCAATAGTTTGAGGGGCCCATTTAGTGAATGGCGAGTCACCGCCTACCAAAAGTTCAGTTTATGAGATATTGAAATGGTAGGTGTCCGTTATCTCACTCCATAGCCCGGTAATCCTGTCCACAACATCCGAACCCCATAGCCAATTCCATGTCGATTCCTACCTGGCAATAGATTGGCAACTGTGGAGGACTGTCCGCTAGCACATCCTCATGGTGTATTAGGGGATAGACCTCCATAGTTGCGCCCATCTCATTTATATTATATGGTACCAAAGGCCTCTTCATGTTGGCTTCGGCCCCATGAATGCCTTTCAAATGACCGGGTCCCCATGGGCCCGTGATCGGAAATCCGTACCAACATAATAATAATAATAATAGTTTGAGGGGCCCATTTAGTGAATGGCGAGTCACCGCCTACCAAAAGTTCAGTTTATGAGATATTGAAATGGTAGGTGTCCGTTATCTCACTCCATAGCCCGGTAATCCTGTCCACAACATCCCAACCCCATAGCCAATTCCATGTCGATTCCTACCTGGCAATAGATTGGCAACTGTGGAGGACTGTCCGCTAGCACATCCTCATGGTGTATTAGGGGATAGACCTCCATAGTTGCGCCCATCCCATTTATATTATATGGTACCAAAGGCCTCTTCATGTTGGCTTTGGCCCCATGAATGCCTTTCAAATGACCGGGTCCCCATGGGCCCGTGATCGGAAATCCGTACCAACATAATAATAATTTATTGGTTTAAACAGTATCTCACACATTACAAATATAGTTTTGACTTAAAAACTAGCAATTTTGGTGAATACTCCTTATGCTCCTACCCTCAACACGAAAAACTGATACAAAGTTAGTGTATTATTTTACATTTTAGCACATTATTAATTAAATAAAAATTACAGCACTTTGGTTCATATAAATAGTATTAACATGAGTAACAAGACTGAAACAATTATCGAGCCAAGCGGACCATACTTAATAACTTACAATTTGCTAAAAAAAGGTGTTTACTTACATTTTAAGCGCAACACAAACTGACAAAAAAACAAATTTTTCTCTTAATATTAGAAGGGAACTAATCACTCATGCAAGTTAAGTTTTATATTTATTTTTTATTTTCTTCAACTTCATTTTTTTTTTATTACTTTTACGGTCATCCCGTGAAACCATATATTTCAAACTAAATACAAACTGAAATATAGATGCACAGAAAAAACCCCAGAAAAAAGACCAATGCTGGGAATCGAACCCAGGTCCTCAGTGTTCCGTGCTGCGTGCTTACCCCTACACCATCACTGGTCTAGAAGTTAGCGACGAATCTTTCCCATACATCGTACACTTCAGTCTGTTATAATCACATTTAGGCAGTGATAAAGCGCATCTATGTTATGCCCTCTACCGAGAGACTTCAACACTCCTTCGGAGCTACCCGCTCACCTGGACCAAGAGAAAGAAAAAGATACTTCATACTTAACTTGTAAAAGTTGGCCTAGTAGCGCCATCTCTTGGCCCATGTGAGCGGGTAGCTCCGAAGGAGTGTTGAAGTCTCTCGGTAGAGAGCATAACATAGATGCGCTTTATCACTGCCTAAATGTGATTATAACAGACTGAAGTGTACGATGTATGGGAAAGATTCGTCGCTAACTTCTAGACCAGTGATGGTGTAGGGGTAAGCACGCAGCACGGAACGCTGAGGACCTGGGTTCGATTCCCAGCATTGGTCTTTTTTCTGGGGTTTTTTCTGTGCATCTATATTTCAGTTTGTATTTAGTTTGAAATATAATCACTCATGGGCTACATGTTTTATTTTGAGTGTTTAAATTCGAATAATGAGGGTTCAAATACATAAGTTGCTAGACTGTGTATGACCACTAAAACAATGAACATTTTTTGCAATAGACATTGTCATACGAATTTATAAATGTAAATAAAATTGGGTACTAGCATTTAAACTAGGCAGAGCCTGTATCTTAAATGCCATTCAAACAAATAAAGTAAAGTAATAAATAAAGTAGAGGTGGGGGAAAATAAAGTCACGATAAAAAAAATCATAGAGATCCGCCGTCGAAAAGTATCACCGTGATATTAGAAATAGGAACAACGTTACAAAATAACGTAGTGGCTCCTTCGTTTTTTAAGTGCCTCTATCACTCACGCAACGTTAAACTTTTGGTATACATAATAACTAATGCGTCCTATAATCTCATCTCATGTATCAATGTACAGGGTTATTTGTAATTCACTAGCATCCTTTTAACCCTAAACTCCTACCACTTAAACAATTTTTTTTTGTTTTACGGCTTTTGTCATAACTTAATATTTTTGGTGTAATAACGTTTTGAAAATTTAAGATTACCTGTTATTTTTACGATACTCTGTGTATTTGTATGGCAAAAAAAGTGCTTCATTTTAAAAAGTCGTCAAACAAAAAGCATTTGTTTGAGTGATAGGAATTCAGGGTTAAGAGGATGCCAGTGAATTACAAATAACCCTGTATAGGGAGGCCCATGATATACAGGGAGTAATCAAAATGGTAATCCAAAAGTAGTGTTCCTTACTCAGTTAATGCTGGACAACATAATACATTAACTCAATTGCTAAAATGAGTCTGATAAAATTTGGGATGTTCATACTTTGTTGCCATGACTAGGTAATTAAAACAAATGAGTTGATGTTGATGAGTTTAGTGCATTATGTTGCCCAGCATTAACTGAGTAATGAACACTACTTTTGTGTTACCATTTTGATTACACTCTTTATAATTGTCCCTGCATATCAATCCGAGTAACCCAAACGTACGATTGAATAGATTCGCAAAATGTGTTTAGTGACGTCAAACAAAACGTATGTTATGTGTGGGACCAGTGACAAAGTCACGGTTATTTTTCAAAGTGATTTTTTTGGAACTGTAAAATAAATAAATAAATATCATGGGACAATTCACACCAATTGACCTAGTCCCGAAGTAAGCTAGGCAAGCTTGTGTTATGGGTACTAGGCAACGGATAAACATATTTATATAGATAGATACATACTTAAATACATATTAAACACCCAAGACCCGACAGCAAACATTCGTATTTTTCATACAAATATCTGCCCCGGCACGGGAATCGAACCCGGGACCTCAAGCTTCATAGTCAGGTTCTCTAACCACTCGGCCATCTGGTCGTCAACTGTAACAAAAGTAACAGCGAATGGAAAGAAACATTAGAACACACATTAGAAATTATGAAATCCGTGCAAAAAAAAACACCGACATAATATAGGTCGAAGAACCGCCAGGCTCAAGTGCCACTGGGCAGGGCACATCGCTCGTAGAACAGTAGTGACATTGTGGTTGCAAAATGTTAAATTAAAGTATTTCAAAACTAACGAACCGTTTCGTTCTGCGAGTGACTCGTAATTGTTATTACTGACTTATGTACATAAAAATTTTGGTGATCTGGTGAGAAAGGAATTGTTACAGCGCCATGCTTTTTACTCTACTTTTTTACTCTACTTTACACTTTCCGCTGGCGTTCGTGTCGTCACAATCCAGGGTGTATGTTTTGTGTTTAGTTTTTAGATCGGTCGGCTTGCCGAAACATGCTGAATGGTGCCCAATTGACGTTTTTAATTTGTATCTTTCCCTGTGTGCAAGTATTTTAAATAAGCAACAATTTTTTGAATTAGCATCCTCTTTGGCTGTCGGTGGCTGATTGGCGCTAAGCCCTTGCCATGCACCGCGGCAAAAAAGAAAGGAGCTGTCAGGGCGGCACTTCTTAAATTTTCGGCGGACGTATATATTATATTGTGAATTGTGCTGTGTAAATAAAAAACTTTGTAAATAGTGTTATCTAGAACTAATGATAAATAACGGACATTATTGAGTGTAACACGTAATAGATACCAAGTGGCGGTGCGGACTTTGCGGCTCTACGGACGGGCTAAGCGAACGCTTAAATCGAAGTCGGCTTCATTGAGGTTTGTGGTTCATAAATTGTTGTTTAAGAAAAGAAAGAAAGAAAGAAAGAAAATACATTTATTTACAACATCACAAGACACAATATTTTACAAAACAAAAAGGCAATACTAAAGCTAAAGATAGAATGTGTCATTGCGGTTGTAAATCGGACACTGGCTCAGCATAATGCTGAGGCGTTTAAAGCACCCCAGCGCTGATTTTCAGCCAGTACCGTTGGTGACACCCGGATCGCTGTTTAGATAGATAAATAAATAAATAAACTGCACACTAATAGCTACATACATAAGACTAGGTACATGCGTAAATAAATAATTTGTAAATTGTAAAAGCAAATAATAATAAAAAAATTTCTTGAACATAATTAGTATATCTCACTTGCCAAGTATACAACCCTGCGCGGACTAAAACGAAAAATGAAATAACCAAGACAATAAAAATCAAAGAAGTTTTGTGAAATAGTGCTGGAAAGGAGAGGAAATTAAGGATTTTGCAATGACAACAAATAGCCTTTAAGCTTTCGCCCAAAGGTGTACCTGCTAGTCACACTTAGGATGGGAGGGGGGATGTCATTCCAGCACTTAGACGCCGCAAACCTAAAACTCCCTCGAAACGCCGCCGTCCGGTGCGGCGGCACAATAGCCTTAAGTCTGCGCAAACTTTTCAACCATGAGATTTTTTTAAAAAGGTAGGAAGGCGTCTTGTGTCGCACTACACCGAACAAAAGGGTTGCAAGGTGCAAGCGCCTGCGATTGTGCATCTTAAGCAGATCAGCAGCGTTCAAGTACGGAGTGACATGGGGCCGAGGAGGGACTTTGAAGCAAAAACGAGCACATGCGTTTTGAACTCGTTGGAGCAATCTCCCAGAACGACCAAGTAAGCAACCATCATAAACGACGTCACAATAGTTCATCCTAGACAATACGAGTGATTCACACAATCGGACACGCAAATCCACACTGAGGTAATCACGAATATTGTAAAGAATCCGAAGGCGATAGAAGCAGCTGCTAACTAACTGAGCAATATGGCTCTCGAAGCGTAACTCGCCATCCATAATTAGCCCAAGATTTCTTGCTACGTCTACCCTCTCTATTGATTCGCCCATGATAGCAACATCCTCGGAAGCCAGGTATTTCAGAGTATTACGAATTTGATGCCTGGATCCAAATATAAGATACTTGGACTTTCCAGGATTAAGAGCCAGACAGCACCTCCCCGACCAAGAGAAAACCCGATCAAGGTCCGCGTTAATGTTCTTCACGACGGTGACTGCATCTGAAGGCACACTGGATGCATACAGTTGCAAGTCATTGGCGTAAAGATGGTATCTACTGTTCTTTATACAAGAAACGATATCAGCGCTGTAAAATATAAAGAGCAGCGGACCCAAGATCGAACCCTGCGGCACTCCTCTGTTCACAGAACTAAGGGAAGACCGCAAAGCACCATCATTCATTCCACGTAACTCAACCGCCTGTGCCCGGCCGGACAAGTAACTGTCAAACCACCTAATCGCCATAGCATCAAATCCGTAATATGACATCTTAGATAATAGCAAGGACAAATTGATGCAATCAAAAGCCCTAGAGAAATCCAAAAGAACCAAAATGGTACTTCTGCCAGCATCCCTTGCCTGTAAGATGTTATCGACTACATCGAGTAGTTTAATTTTAATGCTGCATAGAAACGAAAAACTACGGCCTTGGTGACAGTCACTATATATCGAAGGTTTTATTGAACACCCTGTAAATTTATTTTTTTGTGTCGTACTTATGTATATGTGTAGGGTAAATTGCTAATAACTGACCGACCACCCTTCAATAACTGAAACTGAACTCTGTTCCACTACAAGCAGAATTCAAATTTAATTAACACCTTATACTAAAACCGGCCAAGAGCGTGTCGGACACGCCCAAGGTAGGGTTCCGTAGCCATTACGAAAAAATCAAGTAATATTTTTCTAAGGATTTCGTATATGTACGGAATCATCCAAGTTTAGGTATGTTTTATACCTTAGGCTACTATTCACTCTTAAACTACAAATAATTTCCAAGCAATCTTAGCCGCTATAATTTTCCTAGTAAATTTGTTATATTTACTACCATTCTGAATTTTTTCAAATTTTTCCACCCAACAGTTTAGATTTTAGAGGGGGGGGGGGGACAGCCGATTTTAATGAAAATTTTCACTTTAAAGTTGAATATTTCGCAAACAGATCACTGAATAGAAAAATCATGTTAGCAACCCCGTAATGGTTTTAAAAGACCTATCCAACGATACCCCACACTATAAGGTTAGCCGAGAAAAAAAAATCACCCCCACTTTACTTGTCTATGGGAGGTATCCTAAAATATTTTTTTTTACTTTTTTTTTTCAATCACTTTGTCGGCGTGACTGATATATATATTGACGCCAAATTACAGCTTTCTAGTACTAACAGTCTCTAAGCTTAGCCGCGGACAGACAGACAGACAGACAGACGGACAGACATGGCGAAACTATAAGGGTTCCTAGTTGACTACGGAACCCTTAAAATGAATTCTATTATGGGTGAATAATGGCCGTGTCGGGGCAGATATTTGTATAAAAAATACGAATGTTTGTTCTCGGGTCTTGGGTGTTTAATATGTATTTAAGTATGTATCTATCTATATAAGTATGTTTATCCGTTGTCTAGTACCCATAACACAAGCTTGCCTAGCTTACTTTGGGACTAGGTCAATTGGTGTGAATTGTCCCGTGATATTTAGTTATTTATTTATAGAGTTCATTTTCAGTAAGAGGTGGCCAGTTATTGGCGATTTACCCTGTATAAATCTCTCTCTTTCTCATTATCACAGAGACCCATCGGCATCCTCACCACAGCCAATGGCGCCCCCGTGGATCACAGGGACTACAACATAACCCTGAACCGTCGGCTCATACTGAACGATTTTTTTATGGAGACCATGACACACCTTAACCGAGAACGGATCCCCGAGCGCGTCGTCCACGCCAAAGCGGCCGGGGCTACTGGCTATTTTGAGGTAGGCCAATTATACAAGGATTTTTGAAGTACGCCACTGTTCAAGGCATTATGAGCTAGGCCATTATTATTATAAAGCATTTTGACTTTTGAGGTAGACAACTATACAAGCCATTTTGAGCTAGTTCACTATTATAAGGCATCCAGAATATTTCAGCAGAAGGCTGGGTTAATTAGAAAGTCAAATATTCATTCCTGACAAAACTGGGTAGATCGGGTCAAATATACCTGCGCATTACCTGCCCACCTAAATCCGCCTTAAGTTTGTCGCAGTACTTACGGGATGTGATGTGTGATGGCGACTGTACATTGCTGAATACACTATACTACACATTTGAATGAAATGTGTCAGTTGACATTAATTAGATGTATCTGCCATACGGCCGAAGCTACGGCATACGGCTGAGAGGAGACCTGTGCCCTGCAGTGAGACGTATAAATATAGGCTGGGTGGGATGATGGTGTAGATGATGATAATGATGATCTGCCATGGTAACCATTGTGCGTACAGAGAAAACGCTCGTTACCTCGCCGGTCGCGCGTAGTCGTGGCTTGGCCGTAACTTTTGGAAGTTGAACATCTAACCATTCCAGCCAATATACTTACGTCCCGCTGTATGGCACATAGTTCCCACTCACCGTTGAATTTCTTCTCAAGTGTTGCACTTCCTCAATACATATATATGCTTTCCAGCACTGTAAAGCTCATGGTAAATTTCAAAGGTAATTTCGCACACAAATTGCATAAAACTCACAAGGTCGAACCCGTTCCTTGAGACGCCATCTAGGTCAAACCACTAGGCCACCACGTCTTCTTTTTTTTTACTTAAATGTAATACTTTTATTCTAGGTAACCCACGACATCACAGACATCTGCAAAGCCAAATTTCTGAACCAGATCCACAAAAAGACTGCTGTAACAGTCCGATTTTCAACAACAGCACCAAATGTGGGGGGGATAGACACGACCAGAGATGGCCGAGGCTTCGCCGTCAAGTTTTACACCGAAGATGGTAACTTTGACTTAGTAGGTCTTAGCACCCCCGTATTCGTCATCAAAGACCCCCTAT
Organism: Archips crataeganus; assembly: GCA_947859365.1. NCBI lineage: Eukaryota > Metazoa > Arthropoda > Insecta > Lepidoptera > Tortricidae > Archips > Archips crataeganus. The sequence continues at coordinate 23,721,009 of OX402049.1, read as the reverse complement.
TTTTCCCATCGTTCGCTAATTCCCAGGGACGGAACCCGGCTACCTTCCTCATCGATAACAATATGCGGTGGGACTTCTTCACTTTGCGCCCGGAGACGTTCCATTTCATCCTTTACAGGTTCGGGGACGACGGGCTTCCAGATGGTTACAGGTGAGATATAGATTTTTGTCTTTATCTATACACTAGTTTTTACCCTCGAATTAGTCCCTGGGTAAATAAATCGATCTCCAAAAGTCAAAAAATTATAAAATTAAAATAAAACAAATATTTAAGGGGGGCAAATAAACGTGATTTTTTTGCCTTTTTATAGATAATAAAGGTACGGAACTCTTCGTCGTGTTAGACTCTCACTTGGCCGGTTTTTTTTCCATGGGGTCTTCCGAAAATCCTAAAATAGGTTTTTTCTGTTTTAATCATCTTTTTGCGTGCCAAATTTGGAGTCTCTATATTCTTTTCACTATAGCATGGTGCGGGTGACACTTGACACACCGTTTCGTTACACTTAGAAAAAGTTGCTATGGTGTTTATACATGGCGAACTACTTATATAAATTCCAGTCCAAATATGTCTGGCGTTAAACATCTAAAATTTGAAAAAACTATCATACAAGAAATAAAATTAACCTGATTAATTTTTATTATCAATGTGAAAATTAAAATACGATTAGGTTAAAAAACGTAATATGCGTGTAATGAGTCATTTAATGATGGGACACAATCTACCACGAGTTTATCGTTACTTATTAATTTGCAATGTAAATAAGTAAATAACGATGTGCTTTGAAAAAATGTATTCCATGCCGTGGTAACAGATTGGTATGTCCGACAAATACGTAAGTTTATGAGAGACACTTATCCACGTGATAAAATGCTTATTTAACGACTTATTTTATTCAAAAAGGTTCTATTAAAATAAAAGATACAAGTAGGTCATTATCATCAAAACCTACCTAAAAATTTGTACGGAACCCCCCCGCCTTAACTATTTTATTTTTGCATTGTAACAGAACTCCGGTAGGTACTTAGTTTACTTTATGTGATTTCATGAAATAATCGTAAATTTATATTATTAATTACACATAGTTGAAGTTATAAAACTTATAAATTTATAGTTTTATCGATTCGAGTTTTAAAGCTTTCACTTCTCTAGTTTGTAGTTTTGACACCTGCCACCCGCACCATGCTACAGTGAAAAGCCTATAATACATAGTTACGGAGATAGGGCCACTTTTAAGCGAAAATAAATATAAACCCCATTTATTCCCGTGAGAATTTCGTAAAATCCCTTCTTATGATATATACCTCTTTAAATTAGAAAGCAATTTGAGTTGATTGTTAAGACAATGTTGTTAAGACAATGGATACGAGATAGTATACTAGCATCTTAGAAAAATTTGCTTTATTTGATCTACAGCTTTCTTTAAAGTGGACTGTAATTAAAGAAAAGTACGGTGTAAATTATTATACATCAACATTGTGCTATATTATTCTGTGACTCTACTTTATCTACTTCAAAACATGTCACTGACGTTACTCTATTTCTTTTATAGGCATATGCACGGTTTCAGTATTCATACGTACCAATTAGTCAACGAACACGGAAATTACAGCTTCGTCAGATTCCATCTAGTAAGTAACCAAGGGTTCAAGTATTTGACGTCGGCTGAGGCCGCTAGAATTGGCGGCTTGGATGCCGACTACGCCATTCGGGACCTGTACAACGCTATAGCAAATGGGGACTATCCTAGCTGGCAAGTAAGCGTCCAAGTCTTAACCTTAGAAGATGTGAAAAATGCCGATTTCGACGTATTTGATACAACCAGAATACTGCCTTTAGACAAGTATCCTTTAAGACCAGTGGGCCAGCTGGTTCTGAACAAGAATCCGGTTAATTACTTTGCCGAGGTTGAGCAGGTAGCTATGTGTCCGACTCATTTAGTACCGGGAATCTTGGGTGCTCCTGACCAGTTATTTCAAGCACGACGCATGTCGTATCGTGATGCACAGCTTTACAGGCTAGGAGCAAACTTCGAAAACATCCCTATCAACTGCCCCTTCCGAAGTTCTACGTACAACGTCAATGGTTTATTCAATTTGGAGAAGACCGACGGTTCTCCTACTTATTTCCCGAACACGTTCAACGGACCAGTACCATATGTAGACGTAAACAAAAGTGAACTTGTTCATATTGTGCAAGATACTTCGCCGGCTTTCGATCAAGCGAGCCTTTATTATGAAAGTTTAACTGAGGACGCTAAAGAACGATTGATCGCCAATATTGTGGATAGCCTGGGAAAGACCAGTACTAATATTCAGGAGAGAGCTGTGAAAGTGTTCAGGATGATTAACAAGGAACTTGCTGAGAGGATGGAGGATGCTCTACTGTATAATAGGATCAATCAGTCGAGTACCGTTGATCGCGGGCGGGATTATCATTAAAGTTTTTACAATGCGGTCAAAACAACCAATTTTAGAAATTAATTGTTACGTTCAAGTCCAGGGTCCACTATATTTTGATAGTTTTTGAAGCTTAGATGTGAGATATTAATGTAATATATTTAAATGTCTTATGTAAAGGTAAGATTTATTTTTAAATAAATGAGACAAAGCAATTCACCTGTGAGTTAATTCATAATAATAATAATAATAATTCATTTATTGCATAATCATAGTAATATTATTTATTACGCTTTTCTCCATAGCATGGTTATTGTCTTTGTCAGTGACTCTTCCTACAGTCCTCGTAAGTCCATTTGGGGCAGGGCTCATCGTTCGAAGAACTGATGGGGCTAAAAGGTTTTTGAATAACGTCCACGGACAGGAAAATGCAGTGGAGTTAAACTTCCAACAAGTGGCCATGGGTTCCTGGAGAAGAAACCAATTTAAATGATAAATGTAATAAAAACTCAATGAAAATTGATCAAAGCGTCGCATCTGCAACAACGCCTTGCTGCTATTAATGTAAATATCAAAAATCAAGGACCTCATTAGAATAAACATCAGGTAACAACCTTGGTACCTTTTTTTTGCTCTTGAAGAAATCCTCATTAGCAACCTGTCCTCTTAGCACCACATTCTGTCATACTCGTAATCATAAAAAATGGTGAAGTAAGAACATGGTCGATTATACATACATAAATACATGTGAAACTTTATCAATAAACATAACAAAAATTATAAGTACTAGCTGTTGCCCGCGTCTCCGTCCGCGAAAAATAGGGGTATAAAAAATAGCCTACGACCTAATCTAAGACATACCGAATACAGAGAAAAAAGTTTCATAAAAATCGGTTGAGCTGTTTCTGAGGAGTTCGATAACAAACACCGTGACACGAGATTTTTATATATTAAAAGATTATAGTTCGTCATCATCATCATTTCAGCCGAACTGCTGAACTTAGGCCTCTCCCAAGGCTCGCCAAACAGATCGGTCCTGCGCTATCCCCATCCAACGCATTCCTGCAACCTTAACCAGGTCGTCGCTCGATCTTGTTGGTGCCCTACGTACACTATTATGGTTACCAGTTTTCTATCCGAATAGTGTCAGATTCTGATGTCTGTCTGTCTGTCTATCTGTCCGTCCGTCCATCGTCTCCCTCTCTGTCGAGTACGCGTACGGGTAAAAATAATCGCGGTGGGACCGCCGCGTACTCGCCGCGGCCGTGCGGCGATATCTCGGCGATCAATAAATCGCGACGTGCACGCCGTGAGCTGTTGCGTGCTAGCCGCAATCTCGCTCATCGTCATTATTATATGTAGATGTTATCATCATCATCATCATCATCATCAGCCTATCGCAGTCCACTGCTTGACATAGGCCTCTTCCATGGCGCGCCATAACACTCTGTCTTCGGCCCCTCGCATCCATCCGCCGCCAGCGACCCTCTTAAGGTCATCCGTCCACCGTGCCTCAGGACGCCCTACAATACGTTTCCCCGTCCCTGGTCTCCATTCGAGGACTCGTCTGCTCCACCGTTCATCAGCTCTGCGACAGACGTGGCCAGCCCAACGCCACTTCAGCGAACTAATTCTTTGAGCAATGTCGATGACCTTCGTCCTTTGTCGGATAATGTGATAGGCACCGGTCGGATACGATTATAGGTGTAGGCCTTAAAAAAGTCGTGGCACCCAAGTGGGTTGACTCATGGCCTCTCATGCAGAGGGTCGTGGGTTCAAGCCCGGGCTCGCGCCTCTGAGTATTTCGGAATTTATGTGCGAAGTTACATTTTAAATGTACCATGAGTTTTACGTTGATGGAAAAACATCGTGAGGAACAGCATACACCTGCGAAGAAATTCAATGGTGCGTTGAAGTTCCCAATCCGCACTGGGAATTACGGCTCGAGTCTTCTCATTTTGAAGAGGGCCTGTGCCCTGCAGATGATGACGATGATGATAGGCGTAGACAGAGACGCCAGCATGTTCTAAAGCCACTCAGTCTGCCTATCAAACAAAACAAAGTACGCCCGTCAGTGTGCGCGGGTAATCGCCCAACTTGAAACGATTAAAGAAAATCTCACATTGTTAGACAGGTTCGGGAATGTTCAACTTTCGTCCCGGGAGACCCGTAACTTGCCGGTGTACAACAAACTGTAATTAATGGCGCAAACGATGGACGTCATTTTTTTGCCACTGGAAAAACAAAATGAGTTAATTTTCTAAAAGTTTTAATTTAACATTGATAACGTTATAATATAAGTAAAAGGCGTGGGAGGATCTGAAAAACATCTCTTTATATAGGTAGCTTCAATGTAAAGTAGGCTTAAATTCACTATCGGACCAGCTAAACCGTGACCGATTGTCGAACATTTCACAAAGAAATCATTTGGTCGCTGTGTCGTAACTTTTATAAAGAAAAGAAGTACCTAATAGTTACTATACGGCAACCAAAAACGTGGGGAAGTATGTGGTTTCTGACTAATTAAATATAGGAAAGACAGTTGTATGTAAAGTTCCGAGGCCGTTACTGCACAATGTCTATAAAGGTTTGTCTGGACCAATATTTAAGCTTAAGTATAGTGAAATATGAGCAGTATTAATTTTAGTAGATATAGTTATAGGTATTAAAGTAAAGTAAATAAAGGTTTCATATTATATTCAAATTACACCTAACGGCACCATATAAGGAAGGTGTAAAGTCGGTACCATATAAGGGGAACTTATCGATGTTTAGAAAATTTTATTTCCGAAGGTTTAGAATCCCGAAAACTTAATTTGTCCGAAAGCATTTTTTTCTGAAACTGTAAATATTTCAGTATTTATTTCAGGACCATCGTGTTAGGTTAGGTTAGGGTTGTTTTATAAAAATCCTGAAATATTTACAGTTTCAGAAAAAAATGCATTCGGATAAATGAAGCATTCGGGATTTTAAATATTCGGAAAAAAATTTTTCGAGGATATATGATAGGTAACCACTTCAATAAAGTCAGTATCAAGACAGTTAAGTCAGAGTTAACCGAATCTCCGTTAGTTTCATTACTCCCGTCGCGCCCGAACATCACTTAATATTGTTGAATAAATAAATAAATAGCGAAGGGGGTCCCATACCTTGAAAAATTAAGGAGTAAAGACATTGATGATGGAGCTGTTCTTGTCTCATTTACTTACGAACATTTATTTACCAGCACCGAACGTATCGAAATAATTTTGGCGAATAAGTAAATGGACAAAAACTAAATGGACAAGAACAAGGAATGAGTCCAGGGAAGATCGTCAACAACTCTTAATACGTCTCTTAATACAACAAAAAAGTGACGGATAGCGAACAAGACAAAGACGAATACAGAATGAGACGAAATAATAATTGACAACATTTCATATTTCAAAGACTATAATTTGATTCGTTCTCTGTATTTTGTTTGGAAAGAGAAAGACGCTGATAGTTTTAAATTTTCACTAGGATTATTAATTAATTTGTTACAATTTATAAAGATGTGCTTATTAAAAATGAGCATAACGATAGAATAGATCCATTACTTTTGTCTAGTTCCTATTAAAAAAAAGTGATGACGTAAATTTGACGTTAAGGTTGTTATCAAATTTAAAATTATGACAGCTCTTTTTTCTAAAGAAAAGGGTAAAGGAAACATATCTATTCTGTTGAAGTATTTGTAAGTACATATATGTTTTTAAATTTGTTGTATTTTTTTAAATATGGAGAAATAAATTATGATACATATTTTTCCGTGTTCAGGAGGCGAAACTCTTTCGATCCCTGCATTAATTTTCAGGTGTTAAAAAAATGAAAGGTTGTCAATTAAACGAACAACGAATGAGGCGAGTTAATAGGATAGCTTATAATCGCCTGCCGCAAAGATAAAACAGTAAACTAGCTTCTTTACCTCTACGTTTTATTGTTTGTTGATACAGAATCCATCAACGGTTCCCGTAAACATACCTATTGACAAATCCAAGGAAGTTCAGTGAGTCTGCAAACGAAGTTTTGTCGCAGGTCCTTTTGACGGTCCCCTGGCGCCGTTCCGCTCGCCGCGCTACCTCTAAAGCCCACTTTCGCTTAACCCAAATGGACCCGCTGAGTTCATTTTCTATGAGTCGTTCTGTGGACGAGGCAAGTAATTTTGTTGTTCGCAATCGTGTTTCTAAAGTCGACGTAAAAATTTAAAAGGTAATTCGAACTAATAAATGACTAATGATTAAGCCCTTGTTCAGTATAGTTATTTATTACGTGTTGAAAATCGTGGACAACGGCAGCGTGATGCTGCGGTAAACCTTTAGTTCAAAGTTATCTAATACACGACTCTAAAGCCAAGGTAATTAGAGGATGTCTGTCTACAGAACCTTTATGTATACGGGGTGATATCAGGGACGTAATCAGAAACCATATTTTCTGATTCAGTAATTTTTTGATAGTCATATATGTACAAACAGTTCTTGTACTAAACAAAAATCGTTTTTTTTTTAATTTTCCAATTAACTGATGAAGTATGCTAATTTTAAATTTGACCTAAATTACTTAGTATGTTATTATTACAATCCCTTTGTAAAACTTAAGTCGTATTACTTCTGATAACGTCTCCGATGTCACCTGTATAATAAATTTATAATAGAGTGGTAGAGATGATAATAGTTCATTTTGAGCTCCTCGATCCTTCATTCACTTGTATATTGCATTTTTTTTTTTTTTTTTTTTTTTTTAATAAAAAGTGCTTCTAGGCATAATTTTTAGCTAAACATTTTGGATACCATGTTTAAAATTCTGTCTGGAATTGCTTTATTTATTATACAGTCAATAGCTATTTTATTGAACGATTAAATAAAAAATAAAACCTCCTTCAAAAAACCCCCAAAAAAACATAAAATAATAATTGATTGAACCGACCACAATAAGCATGAAAATATCTTTCTACTAATCTGTTTGAAGTTGGTGCCTCAGCACGAGCCAGCAGGAGTGTAGAAGCCCTATAATAGGTATGTAGGTAAGTTAGATTACTAGGTCCACTCCTGCTGGCTCGTGCTGAGGCACCAACTTCAAACAGATTAGTAGAAAGATATTTTCATGCTTATTGTGGTCGGTTCAATCAATTATTATTTTATGTTTTTTTGGGGGTTTTTTGAAGGTTTTATTTTTTATTTAAATTTTTTTTATTTCCAAGTTTTTTTGGGTGTTTTTTGAAGGCGGTTTTATTTTTTATTTAAAATTTTTTATTTTTTTCTTTTTAGTTGTTGCTAATGGCCTGGACTGGCACTCTTTACTGACTGTACTTTTTGCCTCTGGTTACCAAAGTACTTATCAAGACGAATCAAACGAGACCAAACTTGATGGGGTTATGTCGTTTTACTACGGAGTTCTTATGGTCACCATCCAACTTTATTGTCAGACCCTGGTTACCATCTAGGACCAAAGTACTCGTTGAGACGAGTCAAATGAGTCCGTACTCGATGGGGTAAGTGCCGTTACTTTATGGAGTAACTTTGGCCACCTTCCAGCTCCATCATCAGACCCTGATTACCATCTGGGATCAAAGTGCTCGTCAAGACGTTTCAAATGAACCCAAACTCGACGGGGTTGTGTTGTTTTATTACAGAGTTTCTATGGCCACCTTCCAACTCCATCATCAGATTAGCTCCATGTCACAATAATATTGCATTGTCACCTGATTTACACATGCATGTAAAATATGAAATCAATCAGAAACCGGGAAGTGAGTCAAATTCAACTTGCAAGATTTGACCCGTTGAGGAGTTCCGTTGGCCATCTGCGGTCTTCTTCATCAGATCTAGTTTACCAAATGACACTTTATGAATGCAAATGCTTGATTTGTCACTGAAAATACTAAAATCGCTTTACATTTCCCTTGAACTTTTGAAGAGTTCCTTCAATTCCTCATGGATCCCATCATCAGAACTGGATTCCGGTAACAACGGGACCAACCTTGAAGCATATGCTTTCAAACAACGAAAGAATTTTCCAAATCGGTTCATAAATGACGGAGTTCTGAGGTAACACACGTTAAAAAAAAAAAAAAAAAAAAAAGAACATACAACCGAATTGAGAACCTCCTCCTTTTTTTGAAGTCGGTTAAAAAAGAAGTGCTTATAAACTTAGTGAGCTTATAAACTTGTTCTTTTTTTAAACAGTATAGGCTTGCGTTCGACCACAATCAAGCCTTATGGAAAGCGAAGATGAGGCCTACGATGGATCACGCTTGCCTAGTAAATGCTCATTCACCCTAGACTTGTTAAATAAGACAAGTAAGAATGAATGCAATATAGTAGTGTGCAGCGGTGGCGATCCCACGCAGTCGTCACGCCGTTACACGACTATACTTAGTAGGTAAGCATAGACTGTATGTATACCTATACATTATTTATTCGGTCTTGTTGTCCGTCCGTCCATCAAGCTCGGGACACGGCTGCGGGCCGCGGACAGGTTCATTCATCTTATTGAAAAGTCCACGACGCCATTTACTTAATTCGGGAGTCGGCACGGAATAAAACAATCTATATTGAATCAGCGATCAAATAGCAATGAAACGTAATGCACTTAAATGTATTGGAATGACGATAAATGCAGGTGGAACTGGAGATTTACGGTCTCACTTAACTCATAAATTGTGAGCTGTAGCACCTAGGAAATAAGTACTTTTATAAATCAGTTCGCATTTCGCATGAATTTCCAAAAGTAGTAAAGTTCGTTTGGTTATTAATCGGGGATACTCTCAGCAGTCAGTTTTATACTAACACGGATTTGAGATTTTTTAATAAAACAAGGAAAATAAGAAACCCGCTGCACATAATATTATTATTAGCAACATTACTTATAATATAAGGGCCAAAATCAGGGAGGTGAGCATTTTACGTTTTCAAATATCTGAAAAATGAGGTTCGCGTCTGAATATATCTAAAGAACGAAATATGTTGATAGAGCTGAATGTAGTAAATATATTTAGATGACTATATTAGTGTTGTAGTGACATCTTTCATACAAAAACTTTGTCCGAAGCAAAATTTTCACCTCTCTGATTTTGACCCATAAAATGTAGTCCGCTACTTTAGTCTATGTCCCGTGGGAACTTTCCGCATTGCCAGGATAAAGAGGATTAATCCGGCATAGTGTAACTTTCAATATGTGAAATAATTCTTAAAATCGATTCAATGATTTGAGGTATACTTACTTACCGACCCCTTGCATACGAACAAATTGTAGGTACATCTTAATTATTATAAATTCTACTAATATTTTAATGCTTGTGCGCATGTGTACTGTCAATTGTAAAAATATGGGTGCACACAACTTGCTCATAAATATGTCCCATAGCTCTTATGTCGTCGAATTAAGGTATAGGTATGTAACGATAGGAGGATTCAATCGATATTTATTTTTGCACTTGACCGTACCTGATTGTTCTCATCTCCACGCTAAAACAGCTGAATGTCCTGAGCCCATTTCACCACCGTGACAATTGTCAGTAACATAATTATGTCGAGAAACTATTGTGCCACTAGCGGATTCTTGGCACTAAATGTGTTAATGACTATTATGTTGTGAAACGAGAATATTTTTTTTTACTCGACATATTTGTAGATTTGTTGGTAAATCTTGACATGAGATTAAACCTGTGTCAGTCTTGCGTTACAATTGTAGTATTTCGTGGTCAAAATTAAGTTAATTTGCATGTAATAATGTCAAATGCGTATTAATAGGTGCGACATTTGTCACGTTGGTGAAATAGGACCCTACTTTTTACTCCAATACTCCCACGGGGTCCTTGTTAAATCACAAAATCTTAACCGTTAAGTCTAGAAATAAGAAATTGTGCACGGGTAAATTGTGTACGTCATACAATGTAAATACAGACCACAATATAATTCTTGGAGGTTTCAATTCAACTACCATAAAATATGTAAAGGTTTAAACGTGAGAAGTCGCGTTTATTATAATGCTAGCGACCCGCCCCGGCTTCGCACGGGTGCAATGCTAATACTAAATATACTACTTTTTATATCTCGTGGGCTTCAGCCAGCGTTTGCAATGTAAGCGCAAAAAAATGTGTTTATTTACGACATCACATTAGACACCTCTAAAATTATCTGTGTGTTATCTACTGTATTATGCATGTATTATACAAACCTTCCTCTTGAATCACTCTATCTATTAAAAAAAACCGCATCAAAATCTGTTGCATAGTTTTAAAGATCTAAACATAAGTACATATAGGGACAGACAGACAGCGGGAAGCGACTTTGTTTTATACTATGTAGTGATGGTATGTAATATAGGTTTACATGAGAATACTACTGAATATAGACAGACATAAAGAGCAGTGACTAGAGTCTTATTTGAACAAAACTGTCCAAACCGATAGGCTCTAATCCCTAGCAAACAGCCGCGATCGGGCGGACGGCACACAGTGCTGCGACCCTCGCTCAGCGCGTGATGCAGTGCTGGCGAGGCGCGGATACCTTCACGAATAAACTACTACACTACTGCTACTGTATAGATTCAGGCGTTTGCGGAGTTCCATCTATACTAATATTATAAAGAAGAAAGATTTGATTGTTTGTTTGTTTGTTTGCATTGAATAGGCTCCGAAACTACTGGACCGATTTCAAAAAAATCTTTTGCCGTTAGAATGCTACATTATCACTGAGTGACATAGGCTACTTTTTACCGCGGGAAAAGACCTTTTCCTACGGGAAAATTAATTTATCGCGGGCGAAGCTGCGGACGGAAGGCTAGTGTTAAAATAAATAGAATAGGTATTTTGACGACGTGGCCACTAACGATGGGCCTCATAAGAAATCTTAAGCCCAGTTTAGACCGGCAAGGAAAATCGTGCAAGTCGCATTGCATTGCGAGGCCGTAAAACGAACGAGTTGGAAGTGGTCGAGCGCCGCAATGTAATGCAACTTGCATGATTTTCTCGCAAAACTAGGCTTTAAGGTCCCTCTGAGGACGATGGAGAGGCTATGCTCGGAGCTCACATCACAAAATGATGAAATTCGTGCTCGTGTGGCTGCCGCCCGCACCTCTCCCGACGCCCTTTGTGGTCATACCCTCAGCCACTGTACCACGCGGCCGAGGACTCATTGAAACGGTTGAGCTATAGGTAGCATGCATAGGGAAATAAATATAACGGGGATCATTACACGCTTTATATTAGCTTCACCTGTATGTTTGTATGTATGTTTGTATGTTTGTAACCGACTCCTTAGGGCGCGATTTTGACCCACTTCCCGGTTTCCGATTGAGCTGAAATTTTGCACATATGTGTAAATTGGATGACAATGCAATATTATTGTAACATGGAGCTGATCTGATGATGGAGCTGGATGGTGGCCATAGGAACTATGTAATAAAACAACACAATCCCGTCGAGTTTGGGCTCGTTTGATTCGTCTTGACGAGCACTTTGATCTCAGATGGTAACCAGGGTCTGATGATGGAGCTGGAAGATGGCCAAAGGCACTCCACAATAAAACTACACAACCCCGTCGAGTTTGGGCTCGTTTGATTCGTCTTGACGAGCACTTTGATCCTAGATGGTAACCAGGGTCTGATGATGGAGCTGGAAGATGGCCAAAGGCACTCCACAATAAAACGAAACAACTCCATCGAGTTTGGGCTCGTTTGATTCGTTTTGACGAGTACTTTGGTCCTAGATGGTAACAAGGGTCTGATGATGAAGCTGGAAGGGGGATAGGTGGTGGGGTGGGGGGGGAATGGGGTATGGGGTAAGGGGGTCGGGGGTTTAGAGGGTTGGGGGTTAGGGTGTGGCGGTTGGGGTTAGGAGATGGGGGGGGGGTTACGGGGAATAGGGTGGGGGTGTTGGGGGGTTCGGGGGTAAGTGATTTTGGGGGGTTGTGGGAAATGGGGAGGGGGTAAGAGGCCTAGATGGTAACAAGGGTTTGATGATGGAACTGGAAGGGGGGGTGGTAGGTGGCGGGGTGGGGGGGAGGTGGTGGGGTGGGGGAGGGGGGGGTTCCGGGGGTTTGTGGGGTTCGGTGTTAGGGGGGTTGGGTTTAGGTGGTTCGGGGGTTTGTAAAATGAGGAGGGGGGTAAAGGGGGTTTAGGGGATTGGGGGTAAGGGTGTGGGGTTTGGGGGGGGGGGTTTGGGGAAATGGGGTGGGGGATGTTGGGGGGTTGGGTTTAGGGGGTTTGGGGGTTGTAGGTGAGGGGGGTAAAGTTAGAAAGAAAAAAAATGCAACTAAAAAATAGAAAATAAATAATAGTTAAAAAAAACTAAAAAACACGCTTTAAAAAATAAAAAATAAATTTTAATAAATTTCAATTCACTATTCTTATAGTGCAGTAAAAAATCTTAATAAGCAATTATTATATTGTTATATCCAGATCAAAATTTGTAAACAATTCTAAATATTGATAAAATAAATAATAATAGTTTAAAATATTTTATTGTAAAAAAAGCGTGGGGTGCTTTTTAAGATGTTATCAAAATGATAATCCTTGACAATTGACACCATGCACCCCACGCTTTTTTTACAATAAAATATTTTAAACTATTATTATTTATTTTATCAATATTTAGAATTGTTTACAAATTTTGATCTGGATATAACAATATAATAATTGCTTATTAAGATTTTTACTGCACTAGGGATGAGAATTTTATTGATTTTGCCGTAGGATGCACCGTTTTCAAGATATTTGACAAAACACCGGTTCTCGTCCGATCACCGATCGTACTTGGATGGGTGACCGCCCGGTTTTTGAATGTTTTGTTATGACGTTGTCACGTTAAACTATCGTCCGTAAAGCGACTTTACAGACAACCGGTTTTTTTCGCTTAGTTTACAAACATTGTGGTATTGTATAGCTTGGTCTCGCGTGCACTGTGCCCGGTCCGTGCAGCCTTCGGTGTTTACCGCTGGAAAAAACAACTGTTGTCGGATTACTATAAACGCCCCGATGTATTTGGATAGGCGCTTAATATCATCTCGGGCGGGTGCGGTGTTTGGGTTGGGAACGCTGGGATCGCGGAGTGGGTGCCGGACGATGTAATCATAACAGCGATTTATATAATATTGTTTTAATGCTCATTTAACGGTTTGAGATTTGTCGGTTTTTAGATGAGCGTGTAAAGCTTGTGTCGGGAACGTGTCTAAATACATAAAATTTGCTAAAAATGCCAGTAATAAAAGTGCCTAGCATACGCTGAAATTAGGACCTATTGCCTAACCTAGCAGTAAGTTTAGCATAGTAACGTTTTTGGTTTTACTTATCCTATTTTGACTACTTTATTTTTCTCACTTGTATTGAATTGGGTTTTGGTAATAAAGTTTTTTTTTACTGTATACAAAAAGAACAGTAATAATAATAATAATATAATAATAAAAATGTTAATTGTACTCAAAAACAAGTGTTACAAGTAACATAGGCTTAAGTTTGTACAAACAATATCTTAAATAAGTGGTCGAGCTTTCGACCCCTAAACTAGGTTTGGACCCGTGCCTTAGGGGCTTGAGTTCGTCCGAAGTTAATGTCTTAAAACAAACATGTAGGTACTTGGACAATGTTACAGCAAGCATTAGCTTAGTAAATAGTAGTAATAATAAACTGTGGCCGAAATACATAATGGTCATTTGATATAATATATTTTCGATGGAACTGTTAATTACCTCTATACGGACTTTTTTCATCATGTAATCTACTGATAGTTTAGGTTAGGTAAAGTTTATTTTATAAAAATCCTCTAAAGTTGAGAATAATAATAATCATACTGACGTGTCATAAATCATCAATACATCTATCTTCCAAATGATAATATCAATGTAGGGTTAAAAGTTTACGTCAAAAAACATTTTTAAAACCGTAAAGTCTGGGAACTTGACCCAAAGAGTTACTTAAGTTCATATCAAAACCACATATAAATGGGTCTAATAAAGAATGTAGAAACGTGGCTGTCAGCTGAAACTAACTATACGGCAATGCGCCATAACTTAAATGTAATATTAAAATCTGATCATGAATAAAACGTGGAGCGAGTTAAGTTATCCTTAAGGGCCAAAGTCACCGCTTTACAGTATAAGTTTGTACAGTCGACTACAAAAAGATCGATGCAGCCAAAGTTACAAAAATATGTATACGCGACTTTATTAACTTACCATTAAGGTCGTGTATACATATTTTTGTAACTTTGGCTGCATCGATCTTTTTGTAGTCGACTGTACCTGACTGTACTTTTTGTAGATGTGTACGGTCGGGCAAGAAAGTGGTGTACTAGTTTCGACAAAAGTTTATGTGAGATCTTAATATCGCTAAGGTTGACTTTTCTAACTGAGTCATTTAGTCACTATCATACCAAGAGATTTTCCTGGCATGAAGGAATACTTTTCCTTCTAATACCTACTTAGTTTATCGATATCTTGTAAGTGGCATTATAGCAATGAGACACGTTTGAAAATATAGAACAATAATACCAAACCGAATCGATGTTATTATTATGTCAAACACTAACCACACCGCTAACACACTAACCACTAATCTCTAGGTATAGTCGACATATTTTTTTAAAGGTTGCCTGGAAGAGATCGCTTCAAAGTGATAAGGGTACCCATGCTCACCTTGTATATGACGGCGCGCTGCCAAAATAATGCTAGCTAGACCTAAATTTATTAACACGATTTAATTATGTGTTTCACTTGGCACTTTGTTTTGATTGTTAAACGTCAATGATTGATGCTGTTAATTGTAGTAATAGTAAGGCGGTAGTATTGAAACGAACGTTGACAGTTATAAAATTATAGAAGGTAGTGTAAAATAAAAGAGCGGGTAACCCCGAATAGGGTAGCAGGTGGCCTCCAACTGACAGCTGGTCATTCTTTTTGACAACCTCGCTCGGTGGTGCACGCGTGCTAACCTATTGGCTCTTTAATCCGGCTATATTTCATTAATCACTTGTGATTTTAATTTAAAGTGTTTTTGAATTAAATTGGTAGTGTTCGTATGTGACGTAAGTGCTTTTATTTCTGTTCTTCAATCATCTGTACGCCCCAATGGAAGGTGCAGGTAAAGACTGTCCCACCGAGCCTCCTGATGCTTCGATTATATATATTTTCATAGCCTTGTTTTTCTGTATTGTATTATTTGTGGTGTAAAATAAAGAGTCATTTATTGAATTGTATTTCAAGGGAAAATCAACCTCGTTGTATCATGACGAGCAAAATTAACTTCAACCGTAGGGAGGTAGAACATATTTTTGGCCGACTATACTAGCATTATGATCCTCTCTACATATCCGTAAGAAATTATCACTTACTTACTTACTTACTTAACAGTGATCACTAACGTTTAACTTGCAAGAATTGAAAACAACTTACATGTAACCAACGCACGATCATTTCAAGTTACATAAAAATAATAGTGTGTAAAAACGCTAATCGTGAGATTCTTATCAAAAGCAACGACAAAATGTGAGTTAAAAATCAACTAAACCCTTCTTTTCAAGACCATAAACCGCAAAGCCTAACACAAAAGAGCCGAAAACATTGAAAATTACAAAAAGCGAACAGTAATTTAAATAATCAAGCGTACACAAGCATCATTACCGAGGGAACAACCAAACAGGGCATCGTTAACGGCACCCAGAATCCGACCCCATTGTAAACGAGACAACTTTTTCTATTTCCTCCCCCCCCCCCCTGCGATGATGAATGGAAGTGGTTACGTTCTCCTTGACGCGCGAAGTTTGCGTGGCCATCATTCACCGCCAACTTGCAACTTAGTAAAATTGTAAATAACTTGCTTTGGACAAACAGGCGGTTAGTTCTTAGGAGCAGTAGTTGCCGGTGGGATTTAACTTTGAACTGTTTTGATGTATACGTTGTGTAAACAACGTTCAATGTTATGTGAGTTGTATATTTCATCTTAATCATAGCGTAATATTAACAACTGGTGATGTAACTTAGCCGTTTAGTTAGCGCAACTACGCGGTGGGGTGCGGGGCAGGGTCGTGTCTCCCGACGCTAATTGGCAAACCCCATTCGCGCCGGGACTCAGTCAATTATAGACAGTTAGCTCAGATACCATGAAAAATCTATCTATGCATATAATAAATCTGTAACAAGTCGGTGTCTGTACATTGAAGATATTTGAGAAAAACTGTCACTAGGGCTATTTATTAGAATTATTGTCTGTTTGTCTGTTTGTCTGTGCGTTTGTGCGCGCTAATCTCAGAAACGGCTTAACCTAGAAGGATGCGGTTTTCACTGATATGTTGGTATTTTCTTGGATTAACATTTAGTGTTTGTTTCATTTGAATCGGGTCATAAATATGAAAGATACGTCTATTTTAAGAATTTATCGAACAGTTTTTTTTGTTTGAACGCGCTAATCTCAGGAACTACTGCGCCGATTTGAAAAATTCTTTCAGTGTTAGTTAGCCCATTTATCGAGGAAGGCTATAGGCTATATATTATCACGCTAACACCAATAGGAGCGGAGCGGAGCAGAAGAATGTTTCAAAATCGGGGGTTTTTGAAGTAAAACTTCTATAGGCATGCTTGACTTGGGAGTACGGTGCACGGTGTTGAATGTGAACGCGGGTGTGCGGGGGGGTGCGGGGGCGGGTAATTTTTTTTATATCAAGGAACTAAGGAGAGCCATAATTGATGAAAAAGCAAATTGGATAAAAAAAAAAATAAGCTGCCCAAATTACTAATTCCACGCGGACGGAGTCGCGGGCAAAAGCTAGTAAATAAATAAATATCACGGGACAATTCACACCAATTGACCTAGTCCCAAAGTAAGCTTAGTAAAGCTTGTGTTATGGGTACCTACTACGCAACGGATAAACATACTTATATAGATAAACACATACTTAAATAATTTATTGAATCAGGCGTTACTTTGCGGAGGTCCATATTAATGAACTAAAACAATTACTTTGCTCACCCGCGACCTTACAATAGTTACGTTTATGCAAGAAATCTGCGTTATGCAGTTCCTCCACCTCCACACTGTACGAACACACACAAATCACATAAACCCAACCATCACCACCACCAAGCTACACTGACGCGTTTCGAACTCAACCAGAGCTCAACTTCAGAGTTACCACAACCGTATGCTATGCTACCAAACGTTAAACTAACAAACCAAAACAAATGTTTTAACTTGTCACTGTAACTTCTCAAGTACCCACTTTATTTTTCTTATTCTCAAACTACCCCACAAAAATTAACTTTTATTGACATATTTAAAACTACCTTGAATTTTTTTTTGTTTATTTATTTATAAGGCATATTTAATTAATACTAACTGTTCAAATTCGACCCAAGCCGCAGTAAAGGAGAAGATACTAAATTTACCTGTTCATTAATAATAGACCCCATAGTGTTGTACCTAATTATTTCCATGCATTCCAGAGCATCCAGACGCAACCCCTTGCCGCAATAATGTAACACTTCATAAGAATCTGAATCTAACAATGAATGATTTGATTCCAACAAATGTTTTGCAAAATTCGATCTATCTGGATGCTCATTCCTATATGCCGAAACATGCTCTTTAAATCTAGTATTAAAACTTCGGCCTGTCTGTCCTACGTATATCCCATTGCAGTCATTACAAGTAAGCTTGTATACCCCCGATCTAGTTCCCTTATCTACCTGTTCTTTGTGGTTACATAGCCTAGAGTACAAAGAGTTTAGTTCATTTAGTACATACTTAAATACATATTAAACACCCAAGACTCGAGAACAAACATTCGTATTTTTCATATAAATATCTGCCCCGACACGGGAATCGAACCCGGGACCTCAAGCTTCGTAGTCAGGTTCTCTAACCACTAGGCCATCTGGTCGTCTAAAGATGAAGAGTATATACTTAACTGAAAATAAAATTAACAACAACTCAAAATGTAAAAGTAACAAGTCAAAGTAACTCACGGTCACGGTCTTATTTAACTATCTTTAAATTTTAAATTTAATGTCTAAATGAAAAAAATAAATTAAACTAAAATTTTTGTTTTGTTTTTTTTTTAATTCACACAATACACATAAAATTGCAAAATATAATAAAATAAAAAAAACATTAAACTATGTGTGAAAAATAATTATATTTCATAATTACATTTATTTATTTATTTATTTATGTTTTTGGGCACAAACGGTACAATAAAACTTATACTACAAACAGTTACATTAAAAAATTAACCAATAAAGTTGCCACAGGTTATTAACTCTTAATAATGATAATATAGGTATCTAACTGGTGTAAAAGCAACATACATGCATGCAAAATCTACGACTAAGAAAAAGAAAAACGAGAATGTGCACCTAACCCATTCTCAGCAAACAAATACAAAAATGGCAAACAAATTACTTACTTATTACTAATGAAAGACTTATATTTGCTTAGAGACATGCTGAAAATATCAATTTCAGAGAAGTTGCTGTTGTGCATTTCACAAACTCGTTTAATAAAAGAGTTCGCAGCATACTTACGATGGGTAAAGGGTTCATAAATTTATAATGGCAACCCTATCTTTTATATTCTTTTGAAATTATAAAGTCAACTGTCAACATTTCATTGTTTCGGTATCGAATGCCTACAATCGGTAAGAGTCCCAACGCATTCTGAAGGTCGGATTGGCCTACCTCGGCACTGTACCGCGTAATTGCTTTAGGACACGAACAAGTTCATAAGACACAAGATCAGTAGTTAAGACTAGATTCTTACTTATCTACCAATTACATAATCAGTATACTTCATAAACGTAAAGTCGAGAAACTGAATGCGTACCAGAGTGGAACCTCTTAACAATCAATTTCCTGATTATTTCTTTGGCAGATGGAGGGAATGTCAACATGACATTTGCAACGAAACGGTTCCCTGGTACGCAATTCAGTTTCCTCTACTGTATTTCTGTATAAACATGTAATTTTCTGCCTTGCCACGACCGATTAGCTAGCTAGATCAAAATCGCGATCGACCGGTTGGCCATTCCTACTAGTACTGTAGACGGCCAGCGACCGAGTGACCTCACTAGTTGTCACCACTACGGCATGGCATTAGGGACCTACTAAAATCCTAACTCCAAATTCCCAGCTCAAGTTTCACAAATTTTAAGTTATTTACCAAAAAGTTTTTCCAAAAGCGGCAAGTTGGGAATAATACAAAATTGCGTGCCGTCTCGCTAAGCACAACAAAGCCTTGTCCAAAGTTGGGTTCCGCTATTAATTGGCAACACATCGCGCCGCGGGTGAAAGCGCGTCTTCCAAATATTCCCGAAAGTTGTTCGCCGGAGGGCTCGGGGTTGCCAGCGTACGGCTCGCGCGTATTTTTAGGGTAATTAGGTAGAGTTTGAATGGAGATTATAGAATTAACATTAATCTGTTCTTGTACATTATTTATATTGTATAATAACGAGTTAAAAGTTGTAAAATGAATCAATTTCTGCGTATAACAAGTAATTTAGAGAGACGGACCGATTTGCAGGTAGGTACACATAACTGAATCTCTGGAATAAGACGTAGACTACTTTTATCTCGATATTCCCACGGGATATTAGGTAGGTTAGGGTTAGGTAGGTAGTAGTTAGGTGAGCTGGATGAGAGTGGCCGAGGATCGTGCTCAGTGGCGTGCCATGGGAGAGGCCTATGTCCAGCAGTGGACGAACATAGGCTGATGATGATGATGATGATTAGGTAAGCCGCGGTAGCCTAGTGGTTACACCAATGTCCTCTCAAGCAGAAAGTCGAAGGTCGTGGGTTCGAGCCCACCTTACACCTCACTTACACCTCAGTGTTTTTCAAAAATTTGAAATTTACCATGAGATTTACGGCCAAAGAAACCAATGGTGTGCGTGGAGTTCCTAATCCGCACTGGACCCGTCTCACTCTGAGACGCCTGCGCCAAGTTGAATTACATATGATAACGATGTCAGCTTTAGGTAGAAATGCCCTTTAAGCTTTCATGATACACAGGGTAATTTTTTAATAAGTGCACAAATTTTAATATTTGATACAGTGTCGTTAAAATAATAAATTTCAGTATTTTTCGTTATAATGTTTATCAATTTATTTTTTTATTTTTCATAGTAACTCGACGAATTACTATGAACAACCCAAATTTTAAAATGTAAAAAAAATCTTGAACAGATAATCGTTATCTATTAACGATACTGAATTACCTACTACGTATTACCTATTACGTTACTGATTACCCTGTATACAGGGTTATTTGTAATTCACTAGCATCCTTTTAACCCTAAACTCCTACCACTTAAACAAAATGTTTTTTGTTTTACGGCTTTTGTCACAACTTAATATTTTTGGTGTAATAACGTTTTGAAAATTTGAGATTACCTCTTATTTTTACGATACTCTGTGTATTTGTACGGGAAAAAAGTGCTTCATTAAAAAAAATCGTAAAACAAAAAACATTTGTTTGAGTGATAGGAATTCAGGGTTAAGAGGATGTCAGTGAATTACAAATAACCCTGTACGAGTATATTATGTTTTTAGAAAATTTGGCAGCATACCCTCGGGCTGGCGCAGGGTTAAGACGACACACAACTCGTTACAACAGAACAACAATTTGTTTATTCAAATACTTAACAAGCGCGCTGATTTTGTGATTTGGTAAACTTCTGTTTACCAAGTTACATTGCTGTGCTGTGCCCGCTAGGCTTGCTGAGTTGTACTAAGTACTATAAAAATAATAACTTTAAATTAAAAAATAAACCCCCAATGGAATTTGGTCACAACATTATATTTCGTACTAAATACAAACTGAAATACCACACACAGAAAACACACACACAGAAACACACAGAAAAGACCCCAGAAAAAAGACCAATGCTGGGAATCGAACCCAGATCCTCAGCATTCCGTGCCGTGTGCCATACCCCTACACCACCACTGGTCTAGAGATTAGACACGAATCTTTCCTATACATCATACATTTCAGTCTGCTAAATCATCACCTTATGCAGTGACAAGTGCACATCTATGTTACACCCTCTACCGAGAGATTTTAACACTCCTTATGTTTACAACACAACACAACACAACATTATGTTTGAAAATAAAGTAAATTCCCATAATGCGTCTAAGATCACTTCCGCAGCTAACAAAAGAGATGATGAACTTTGAAACGGCTGAAGCTATTTTGATGAAACATGTCTATGAACTATCCCAAAAAACCTGCTTTCAAATAAGAGCTATAATGCCACACACACACACACACACACACACACACACACACACACACACACACACACACACACGCACATACCGGTCAAACTTATAACACCCCTCTTTTTGTGTCGGGGTTAACATTATTAGAATGAATTTTAGTAGTATAGTGGGCACAGTAAGAAGTGCTTTAGGTACCATTATTTCTGACAGTTCCCACATCAGAAATAAAAACGACAATGCTGATTGTCACATTGACTTGTAAATGAAAATAGCCTTTGGTGTTTTAAACAATACAACTCTCATTGAGCCTTATGGTGGTAAAGAAATTTCTTGGTCGGCTATACAATATATCGAGAGCGAGCAATCAAACAGGATTGTTATGAAGTACTCCGAATATTTCTGAAAGCGAATTATGTTATAAAAACGTATGCAAATATAGAAACGACTTTCTTGGTTTTACTCGTAAGTTTAAGTTAAATAAAATCTTGTAAAATGCATGTGTTATGTTAGCGATGCGAGCGGCCGCGTCACCCCCCGTCTGCCGTCGGGTCAGAGACGAACTAATCCCCAGTTGAGCCGGGTAAGCGGAGGGTTAAGATGCGTCATATAATGGTGAACAGATACCTAGACCACAACACATTGACAGTGCTGCCCTCTGTCTTGCCTTCGAGTGAAACTGCTATCAAGTGAAAACAAGTTTATAGTGCCAATTGAGAAAGGAAGGTTTTGATAGCAATTGCTTGGATTTCTTCGCTAAAACGTACCTACGAACGTGCATAATTTTAATGGAGAGGTGGTTAAGGTTTCTACAATTTGCTACGGCATGGGCGTGGCAAATTGGACACGACATTGATGTGGGCATTTTAAAAGCGAGTGTACGAGCATTGTACTTGGACGACGTACAGTCAACCAATTTGATTCCTAGGCCACTATAGAATCTTGTCGCATTAACTACTAGATAATTACAATAATGTAGCAATAATGTAATATATAACAGTGCGCAGTATAACTCCTTTCCTATTCATTATAGTTGACACAAGTACGCAAATACCAAGATGTCATCATGACATACATCACGCAATAATCACTGTCGTAGAAGATAACAAATTGATACATTATGACATGGTGGCTTAGGAATTAAATTGGTTGACTGTACGTACAGTCGACAAAAGCGAGGCCTTCCCAGTTTCAAAACAAATTTGCTTGCAGCCGTTGAAGGTCATTGGTATGGATTGGTATGGACATATGTCTAGCCATTGCAAGCAAAATGGACATTTAAGGTGTCAAGGCGACCTTTTTGTCGATGGTACGTAGAGAGACGCTTGGCGATTCTACGGGCTGTCGCTCAAGTTTTTTCTTCTACGGACCTCCTCATACCCGGTTCTATCTAAACCTACCCTACTGCTCTTTGAAAAAATAGTCGAGTCCGTATAGGTATTGAGCGAGCTGAAGAACGGCACATAGCCGGCAGCGCGGCGGAGCGCGGCTCGGTGTAAACAGTTTATGCAAAACGGAATTGAATAAGGGGCGCAGCCAGCCGCCGCTCACACCGATAGTGGAGACATCGCATTCACTGCCACCATTTTTAGGCTGCGTATCCACCGGAGCTGTGCGAGGATGCGTTGCGAGGGATGTGTTTGTCATGAACCAATAGAAACACTTCATTTACCTATCCTTGCTCAGCTCAGCTCTGGTGGAAACAGCTCAGCGGAGCGAGGTTTTTGTACATACAAAACAAAAGAAGGGAAAGATGTGTGCGAGGGATGTGTTGCTAGGCGGCGTTGCTCCGCTCCCGCCTCGCCGCACCCCGCCCGCTTATTTGAAGAGCCCGCTACACATCCTCACACCGCTCAGCTACCTCGCACATCTTTGGTGAAAACATTCACACCGTTACACATTCTCGTTACACAGCCTCGCACCGCTCAGCTACCTCGCACATCTCTGGTGGAAACGCAGCCTTAAGGCCCTACCGAGCTTTTGGCGCCAATTGTTTCTAGGTATTCTATGCACTCGCTATTCTGAGAGTAGGCCTGTGCGCTGTAGTGGGACGCATAAGCTAAACGTCCCTGTTCTCGACAGTGACCCAATACATGGCACCTTCAATCTTATGCCATAGTAAGAGAGGTGACATATGGGTGTCATCTACTGGGCCTTGAGGTGTCGAGCATTGGTACGTTTACCTTATAGGCTGAGATGTGTGATGAACGTGTAAACTGGCTCGCTAGCGTGTGAGAGGCAGCGGCTGCCGGCCGGAGGCGCGCAATAACATTGAGATATCGTCGTCAGCCATCCTTTCAGCCGTCGCGACGCGGCGCGAGCGTCGCCGCACTATTGCTCATATTTCTGATAGATGTGACACTCTATAAATATATAATTATAGTATAAATGTTATCGTTAATTGATTTCATCACGATCACCTCGGCGAATACATGTCCCCATTGGAAAATGAGAGGGCTTGGGCCGAAGTTCCTACGCAGGCTCAGTGCGGATTGTGAATTGAATTACTTCGCAGGTTCCCTCACAATGTTATCCACCGTACTGCTTATGGTAAATTTCAAATGTAATTCTGCACTTAAGTTCTGAGAAACTTGGAGTACGAGGCCGGGTTCAAACCCATGGCCCTCTGCTGGTGAGGCAATACGTCAAAAACTACTAAGTTTGCAACTCTTAAATTCAAAACATTTTATTTACTTTAGGCAAAACATTCAAAAGTATGCTGAATTTAAATTACATATTTCGAGTTAAGTATGAAGTATCTTTTTCTATTTATTTTTTTCAACTTCATTTTTTTATTACTTTTACGGTCATCCCGTGAAACCATATATTTCAAACTAAATACAAACTGAAATATAGACATTTCTATAGTAGGAAAAGCTAGCCGAACCATAAGTGGCTTAATATAATACCAGCTTAAACTTGGCTTCATAGTGCATAAAGCGGCCCAATAGTGACAGGGAAAAAACGCGAGAGCATTCAAACTAGAAATGAACTACAATTACTTCTTTCGCAAAAGTGTTAAAACACCAAGAAAAACAGCCATATTTTTATGATACACTGCAATTTAAATAACCAGAGTTTTATGTTTATGTAAAGTTGCGAACTGAAAGTGAGTAAGGTAATCGTACCAACTCAACACCTTAACGCCCAGTAGATGACACCCACCTGTCACCTCTCTTACTATGACATAAGATTGAAGGTGCCATGTATTGGGTCAGTGTCGAGCACGGGGATGCTACCTATGTACGCGTAGTCGATTACGTGTGTAATGAAACACAATGTTCATACTTGCAGCTATGCGTACACTCGTGGAGAACGCGTGCCACGCGAACTGGCTCGCGTGCGAGCCGCCGTCGGTCGGTTTTTGGCAGCGCATCATAGAGAACGCGCACGCCTACGCAAAATGGATTAACACGCGTATTCGCTGAGTTTCAATAATGAAATGAATGACTGGCTAAGCTCGCGTAGCGCTATGGATCGATTCATCACGCATTTAAGTTCGCGAAGAGCCTGTAGTACAAATTACTACAACATAACCTTAAACTCAATACCGATTTTGACATGTCAATATTTACATGAATAACATGTTTTGGAATAAGACATATGTACTCACGTGTAGCTAAACTCTTAATCTAACGAGTAACAGGCATATTCCAGGCCTTCAGTAGCTATAGGAGTTGAATTCACCACAGAAACTCCATGTGTTATCGCAAACTTTCACAAGCACTTCCTCACTAAACTATCTTACTCCCAACCACATGCGATACACCAATTTCATCGCCAGGACATAAGCTACACACTTATTATCACTGTTTTACACAACAAAACGTATTTCAGTAAATTTCAGACGCGGAACTGTCATAAATTTATTTTTCAAACGAGACGGTATCTTTTTATTAGAAAAGTCAGACACCTGTCAAAAACCATTCCATTTAGCGAAATATGCGTTCCCTAACGGCGCACATTGACAGCGGCGCGTCATGCTAATTTAAGACAACATCCCGCCGCGGAGCGTAACAAGGAACTGGCGCAGGAGTTTCCCGAGTGAAACGTCAGTGTTGGCGCGGCGCTCCTCGCGAGCTCACGTACGCATTTTTACCGCGCGCGTTTGACATTCCGAACCCGCATGTAAACAATCGGACGAAAACATCACGCCCGCGCATACCGCGTCGGTCCGAACGTCTTGGCAGGCCGTTGCGGCCGCTTAGTAATGTGCCGCGGATTGTAGTATCGCCACAAATACAGTGTTGAACGCGAGTTGTGCCGCGTAGTGACGTTCGCGGTGTGAGAGCGCCGCCGCACTCATTCTTCGTAGGCCCCGGCTGAGAGGGCGGCCGGGTGCATTCGTGCGACGCCAAGAAGATTTCAACGCCCTTCATCACCCCTGCTACGCGCCGAGCCTGAATGCCGCGCCCTATTTGCAACGCGAGCCGCGCGTGACCGCGCTCGCTTTTGATTGCCCGAAGGCTCAGGCTTAGAGGCGGCCTGATGCGTTTACGCGAAGCCAAGGGTGTGTCAACGCCTTACTTCACCCCCGTCGCGCGCCGCGGCTGACCGCGCGCGCCTCGGTTCCCGTAGGCTCAGGATTCTGGCGGGCAGATCCTGCAGTACATAGTGCGATGCCAAGGGCTTCATGCCTGCCCGCGCACTGCACCCCGCACTAACCATCACCGTGGTCATCGGGCGCAGCCTCCGGTTTCCCCCCCAGGCCTCACCTAGCTACTGGCTAGTTGGGTTCGACGGCCTGAGGGTCCCCGAACATACTCCGCAGGCTACGGCCTCCGTAGCCTAGCGTGATCCACCCGTCATCGTCGAGGTAGTCCCGAAGATCCCGTAAGTGCACTAACTTTTATTTATCCACTGGCCAGTGCGAGCGTGAATTTGCCCACGCTTTAAAATCAGTGCGCGTTACCAAACGTACTCTAATAAGAGGTCATTCCTAACTCGAACGTACCGTTCTTCGTCACACAACTTATGTTATGAAATTATTGCAATCTATGAAATTGTTTTTATCGTTGCATGTTGGTAAAACAATACACTGTTAATTTAAATTGGCCTTTGTATCATTTCGCTGTCTGCCCTAATCACCCCAACATAAGCACAACCGGCTACGGCCCTTGAAGTAAAGGTCTTTTAGGAAGCCGCTGAACCTATCTGAGCAACTTCTAGTTTGTAACCAAAAGAAATGTAACTTATCTGCCAGTGAAGTGAGGAGTAAGTAAGTACCTAATCCAATTATACCGACCCGCTTCACGACAGATTTGGCGCCCGAACCTTAATTATTAACGTTATTATTCAGCTTCATAAATAATAATAATTTAAAAAAAAAAAAGTAACTTTGGAAAAAAAAAAAAAAAAAAAAAAAAAATTATAAAATTTACCTTCACCAGTCGATATTAGTATACAACATCAATAACAAAAAACTGTAATTAACATAGGAAAAAATAGTTTCACTAAATTTAAATATTGTTGGTGTGATTAGCGGACAGCTGATAGTTAAATTGTATTTTTTATAACATGGCCATATTTTCTGAAACAAATTGAATATTTTTGATGCAATATGGTAACCTGCCTATACTTATAAGTCTTTTTGTGCATCTGTGTGTACCCGACCAAGTAACAATTAATTAATTTAATTATTTTAGTTGTACTATGAGAATGTAGCATAGTAACAACAAACAATTTGAACAATTACAATTAAATATATTCCCCAATTATTTTACTGCGCATCATAATAGATGCTTTGCAGTTGATACAATTTATATAACACCTTCTCCATTGAGAAGTGTCATTATTGTTATTATTATCACACTTGTTCGGGACCACACAGACATCGACGAGCTGCCAACATGTCGGACCACGAAAACGAATTATATCACGAAATTGAAATCACCAGACGCGACCCACCGACGACAACCTCAAGTTTTGACTTAGGACCCGGTCCTAGTTTCGTTAACACGCGACCGCGCGGAAATCGAGACCCATATGAACCGACCCCCGGTCCATCCAATCAACCAGACGCGCCGACCGCCGCGACCGGACAGTATCGTTCCATAAACACATTGGAAGCTCCGAAGCTTGTGTCCAGAATCTTAGACCAACCACCTCACTGGCGCGAAATGTACCACCAGCCGACCGCAGATTCTGAAGAACGCGTTGTACACGTAATACGCGAGGATAGCTTACGAGCGTGGAACTTAAAGTTCACGGGCGAATCGGACGTCGCAGATTTCTTCCTTAGGCTCGATGATTATATGCGCAGCCGCGATACGTCGGAGCGCAAGGTACTCAAATGTTTTCCCGACTTATTGGGTGGCAAAGCTTTAGATTTTTATAGGCAGATACGAGACAGCGTCACCACCCTGTCGGAGTTACAAACCAAATTCAAGAGTTTTTTCACATCCATTGATAGCGATTACGCTTTAGAAAAGAAAGTTAGAGACCACCGACAGCTACCAGGACAGCCGTTACATTTATACATACTGGAAATGCAGACGATGAATTCGAGGTTGGTGTCCCCATTACAAGAGACCAGCCTTATCGAAATCATCAAACACAATATTCAGCCTACGTATGCACAACTGCTAGCTGTCGGTGATACTTACACTATCCAAAACTTGATCATTTTGGGTAAGCGACTCGAAGCTTACGCCGGTCCACCCACTGTCAGTTCCGGATCCAGATCAAACAAACAGTCGAATCACGTGGCTGTTGTAAATACACAGCATAGTAGAAAATTCACCTCAAATAACTCAGTGACCTGTAAAAAATGTAAAAAAATTGGTCACTCTTACAGACAATGTCGAACTATACCCGGCATTGTTTGCTTCCAGTGTGGACAAAGAGGGGTATTGTCAAATACCTGCCCAAAATGCAACCCCCCTAAGCGCAGGCCACACCTGGAGGCAAACAATAGCCCAAAAAAACTAGATACTCCAGGGTTCACCGAAACAGATCATAAATCACCCCATCTAGGAACGGTAACCCCTGGCATATCAGTCATTGATGGTGACAATAGACTGTACATCGACTTCGACATTGGATCTGGAACTTACAAGGGACTGTTGGACACAGGCGCGAATTTAAATATTATTGGTAACGGATACCACAAAAACTTGTTAAAACTAGGTTTCAAATTAACACCCGTACGCTCAAGTGCAACTTGTGCGAACGGCTCTAAAGTTAACGTCATAGGCACTTTACTTTTACCGATCATTTTCAGAAATCGAACTTACGAGACCACGTTTTTGGTAATACCAACCGTAATCGATAACTTTATAATGGGTATGGATTTTATGCATAAAGTTGGATTAATAAATTTAATAAACCACAGCACAACAACATGCAATGGAATTGTGACACAAACACAAGGTAATACCGGTGTTTGCGCCATAATTCCAAAGCAACAACTCTCTCCTTTGGAAGCAATCGAAATAAATAAGGTCATAGCTAAATACAAAACCATAAGTACAGAGGAGAGGGGTTTAGGCAAAACATCCATAGTCGAGCACAAGATCCTGACGACCGGACCACCAATCAAGCAACGGTACTATCCGCTTTCCCCAGTCAAACTTAAGGCTTTAAATGAGGAAGTAGACCGAATGCTAGAGCTGGGCGTGATAGCACCGTCTAAGTCGCCTTGGTCAAATCCAGTCGTCATGACTCCAAAAAAAGATGGCTCTCTTAGGTTTTGCTTAGATGCAAGAAAATTAAATGATGTCACAGTCAAGGACTCATACCCATTACCTTACATAAGTTCGATTTTGGATAATTTGCGCGGTTCTCGCTATCTAACTTCAATTGATTTGTCTGCCGCTTACTGGCAAATATCTTTATGTAACTCCGACAACGTGGACGGCTCTGGAACATCGTGTCAAAAAACGGCTTTTGTTGTACCAGGCAGAGGACTTTTCGAATTCCGTAGGCTTCCGTTTGGTATATCAAACGCCGGTTGCGAATTGCAACGTTTAATGGATTCTTTGTTTCATCACAAATATGGTGAAAAAATCTTTGGTTATTGTGACGACTTACTAATCGCCACAAGTAACTTTCAAGAACATCTTGAAATTTTAAACGACGTTTTCGACGCTTTAAGCAAAGCGGGTTTGACAATTAACTTCAACAAATGCGAGTTCTGTAAGGACGAGCTGAAATATCTTGGTTATGTTATCGGCCCTCAAGGTTTACAAACAGATCCACAAAAGTTGGACTGTATTAAAAACTTCCCACGACCAACAACAGCTAGGCAATTGCGCGCATTTATAGGTCTGTGTTCATACTACCGCAGGTTCGTGGATAAGTTCTCGACCATAGTCGCACCGATGACCGCATTGGTAGGAAAAAAGAAGGGAAAAGACGCCATAGCCTGGGGAGAAGAAGCAGAAAGGTCCTTCCTAGCGCTCAAAGAAGCTCTCACCATGGCTCCAGTACTGGCTTGCCCCAACTTTTCCCTACCATTCCAAATCCACACCGACGCTTCGTCGGTAGGCATCGGGAGCGTCCTTATTCAGGAGATCGACGGCATAGAACACCCCGTCGCATTCCACTCGAGACTTCTCTCCAAGACCGAGCGGAACTACAGCACTACAGAGCGCGAGTTGTTGGCCGTGGTAGACTCCATAAATCATTTCCGCCCTTATATAGACGGTACTCACTTTGTAGTCGTCACGGACCATATGTGCCTCAAATGGTTGAAGTCGCTAAACAACCCTTCTGGTCGTTTAGCACGCTGGGCGATGCAGCTGTCTTGCTTCAATTTCGAGATACGACACAGAAAAGGCTCGAACCACGTAGTCCCAGATATATTATCTCGAATTGAACTCAAGGCAGTTGCATTTACTGGTGGTAGCAGTTCTAACGACGATTGGTATAATAAATTATTTAAAAACGTAGAATCAAACCCAACATTCCACAAAAATTACCAAATAAACAATGGAATGTTGTTAAGGTATAGCAAACCATCGTCGCAACTACTTAGCGCTACCGAGTGGAAAATAGTAATTCCACGAGAACTAATACCAGAGTGCATGAAGGAAAACCACAAAATTAACGCGGTGCACCCAGGTACTTTTAAAACATTTTCAAAAATTAAGGAAAATTATTACTGGAAGGGCATGTATGCAGACGTGAAAAGTTATGTGTCCGCGTGCGAGAAGTGTAAAGCTTATAAACACTCCAATAACCCGCCGCACGGGCACATGACTAACCAGAAGAAGGTTGATAGGCCGATGCATACTTTGTCAATAGACATCATCGGCCCCATAGCTAAATCGTATTCTGGTCACGTCTACATACTGTCAATTGTAGACGTTTTTACTAAATATTGTTGGTTACACCCGTTAAGAACTGCAACCACCAAAACAGTGTCATCATTTATAGAGTCAGAGATATTGACCAAAGAGGGCATACCATGCGTTCTCATATGCGATAACGCCACGATCTTTCAAAGTCGAGAATTTAAAAACTTTTGCTCGAAACATTCAATTCCCAGGATATTTTACGGAGCTTTTTACGCGCCACAATCGAACACTATTGAGCGATACAACCAAACGATCCAAACCTGCTTAGCTATTTTAGTGGGGGAAGACCACAGAAACTGGTCCAAGCACCTACCACATATTCAGATGTCACTGAATAGCACCGTCAATGTTGCAACGGGATATACACCATTTTTCTTGGCAAAAGGCCGTGAGTTCGTCGCGGACGGCGCGTTGCATCACATACGTGGCAACGCACCACATTCGTCAGACGACCTCCAGCTCGCAACTCGGTCTAACAAAGCTAACACGCTAGATGACTTGGCAGATATCTTCAACCGTGTAACAGACGCCTTGACCAAAGCGTACAAACAAAACGCGAACCGGTATAACCTACGCCGCCGAGAGCTCCGGCTAAGCGTGGGAGATACCGTGTGGAGGCGTAATTTTGTACAGTCAAGTGCGGCACACTTCTTCTCAGCGAAACTTGCCCCGAGATTCGTCAAGAGCAAAGTTACGAAGAAGCACTCAGATGTCGTTTATGATCTACAAGACATTGACACGGGTAAAACAGGAAAATATCATGCCAAGGACATCATAAAAGTGCCATAAGGTGTATACCAAAGCGCGACATTGACTTTGTTTTGCTTTTTTGTACACAGTACACCTTTTTACAAAAAGTGTCAAACTCAACTTTTTTTGAAAAATTAAAAATTTATGTGTACCTGTACTACCCTAGGTACCAGGGAGTGCAAACTGGATTAAAATCGGTCCAGTACTTTTAGAGAAAAAATGAAAACTAAGTTTTTTCTCATACTTTCTTGATAGCTATCACAATTATCGAACTTTAAATTTCAGTGTGAAGTCTATTGACACTTCACACATCTAGGATTTGCTGTAGCCACCACCACAAGGTGTGCTACTGTATATAGTGAGAACTTGA
Source organism: Archips crataeganus (assembly GCA_947859365.1). NCBI lineage: Eukaryota > Metazoa > Arthropoda > Insecta > Lepidoptera > Tortricidae > Archips > Archips crataeganus. Next base: position 23,688,970 of record OX402049.1, on the reverse strand, counting down.
CAGTGTGCGCACACTGTCATGTACCTCTTGTACAAAATGTATATTGTAGTATAAAATAAATATACATATACTTGTACTTTAAGTTAGGATAAACATCATAACATGGCATGACCTACCATAGCTCGTTGGTAGTAATTTAGGTATTCTAGGCGTATTAGATAGAAAGTTAGGATCATAGTCCAGGAACCGGATCCACATAGGCCGGAGTCCAGGCATTAGTGTTAGACGTTGATAAAGTTCAACACGCATGCTTAGCCTTTAGGATCACTTACTTGATAAGTTTGATTTTCTACTCCCTAATCTTAACGATATTAAGTCGCATGCATACCTAAATGAGGGCATAAGATTTTTTTTTTCCGGCTATACCGGCTGTTGCGGTTAAGCTCGGCTTAACCTCTTTTCCTGACAAGGGGGGTATTGTAGTACAAATTACTACAACATAACCTTAAACTCAATACCGATTTTGACATGTCAATATTTACATGAATAACATGTTTTGGAATAAGACATATGTACTCACGTGTAGCTAAACTCTTAATCTAACGAGTAACAGGCATATTCCAGGCCTTCAGTAGCTATAGGAGTTGAATTCACCACAGAAACTCCATGTGTTATCGCAAACTTTCACAAGCACTTCCTCACTAAACTATCTTACTCCCAACCACATGCGATACACCAATTTCATCGCCAGGACATAAGCTACACACTTATTATCACTGTTTTACACAACAAAACGTATTTCAGTAAATTTCAGACGCGGAACTGTCATAAATTTATTTTTCAAACGAGACGGTATCTTTTTATTAGAAAAGTCAGACACCTGTCAAAAACCATTCCATTTAGCGAAATATGCGTTCCCTAACGGCGCACATTGACAGCGGCGCGTCATGCTAATTTAAGACAACATCCCGCCGCGGAGCGTAACAAGGAACTGGCGCAGGAGTTTCCCGAGTGAAACGTCAGTGTTGGCGCGGCGCTCCTCGCGAGCTCACGTACGCATTTTTACCGCGCGCGTTTGACATTCCGAACCCGCATGTAAACAATCGGACGAAAACATCACGCCCGCGCATACCGCGTCGGTCCGAACGTCTTGGCAGGCCGTTGCGGCCGCTTAGTAATGTGCCGCGGATTGTAGTATCGCCACAAATACAGTGTTGAACGCGAGTTGTGCCGCGTAGTGACGTTCGCGGTGTGAGAGCGCCGCCGCACTCATTCTTCGTAGGCCCCGGCTGAGAGGGCGGCCGGGTGCATTCGTGCGACGCCAAGAAGATTTCAACGCCCTTCATCACCCCTGCTACGCGCCGAGCCTGAATGCCGCGCCCTATTTGCAACGCGAGCCGCGCGTGACCGCGCTCGCTTTTGATTGCCCGAAGGCTCAGGCTTAGAGGCGGCCTGATGCGTTTACGCGAAGCCAAGGGTGTGTCAACGCCTTACTTCACCCCCGTCGCGCGCCGCGGCTGACCGCGCGCGCCTCGGTTCCCGTAGGCTCAGGATTCTGGCGGGCAGATCCTGCAGTACATAGTGCGATGCCAAGGGCTTCATGCCTGCCCGCGCACTGCACCCCGCACTAACCATCACCGTGGTCATCGGGCGCAGCCTCCGGTTTCCCCCCCAGGCCTCACCTAGCTACTGGCTAGTTGGGTTCGACGGCCTGAGGGTCCCCGAACATACTCCGCAGGCTACGGCCTCCGTAGCCTAGCGTGATCCACCCGTCATCGTCGAGGTAGTCCCGAAGATCCCGTAAGTGCACTAACTTTTATTTATCCACTGGCCAGTGCGAGCGTGAATTTGCCCACGCTTTAAAATCAGTGCGCGTTACCAAACGTACTCTAATAAGAGGTCATTCCTAACTCGAACGTACCGTTCTTCGTCACACAACTTATGTTATGAAATTATTGCAATCTATGAAATTGTTTTTATCGTTGCATGTTGGTAAAACAATACACTGTTAATTTAAATTGGCCTTTGTATCATTTCGCTGTCTGCCCTAATCACCCCAACATAAGCACAACCGGCTACGGCCCTTGAAGTAAAGGTCTTTTAGGAAGCCGCTGAACCTATCTGAGCAACTTCTAGTTTGTAACCAAAAGAAATGTAACTTATCTGCCAGTGAAGTGAGGAGTAAGTAAGTACCTAATCCAATTATACCGACCCGCTTCACGACAAGCCGTACAGGAGACTACCTACGCGTAACCAATGTACGCGTGGGCAACGTATCCAGACTACGCGTAACTTAGGAACGCGCTACCCGTACGTAACAAGAGTGCCAAAATCAAAGTCAAAATATATTTATTAACTTTACCTATAACAAGCACTTATGAAAGTCGAAGAATCTACCACCGCTTCGGAAAAACCCTGTTGACAAGAATTTGACAATAAACTCAACAAAGTAAGTATTTGTTTTTCAAACAGATATACAATGTTATTAAATTCTATAATAATAATAATAATAATAATAATAATTTGGTGTTGTGGTGTCTGTCACCAGCGCAGTCAGTCAAAAGGCGTAGGGATATGACGACCTCATCGCCCGCTGGTGTTGTCGTGTCACCAGTGCAGTCAGTCATCGCAGGGCGGCTTGTGGCGAGCTGTTGGTGCGTAGCGACACCACGAACCCGAGACCTCCAGGGGTACACATACACACATGCGCTTATACACACACTCACACACAGTTACACACCCACCCCGCCTCTAGTTTGCCTTTGTTGGTCGCCTAGAGTGGAGCGCAAGAGCTAATGCTCGAAGGATGGATGTGTTTCCGTAAGTGGCGAGTTGGCATTTTGAAGTTTAAAGTCCAGGAACACCTCTCCATCCTTAGCCGTTCACACCAATGTTGCCGCCTCGTTGCCCCGAGTGGGCAATAGTTTGAGGGGCCCATTTAGTGAATGGCGAGTCACCGCCTACCAAAAGTTCAGTTTATGAGATATTGAAATGGTAGGTGTCCGTTATCTCACTCCATAGCCCGGTAATCCTGTCCACAACATCCCAACCCCATAGCCAATTCCATGTCGCTTCCTACCTGGCAATAGTTTGGCAACTGTGGGGGACTGTCCGCTAGCACATCCTCATGGTGTATTAGGGGATAGACCCCCATAGTTGCGCCCATCTCATTTATATTATATGGTACCAAAGGCCTCTTCATGTTGGCTTCGGCCCCATGTATGCCTTTCAAATGACCGGGTCCCCATGGGCCCGTGATCGGAAATCCGTACCAACATGATAATAATAATAATAATTTTATTTTCAGACAAAAATCCATAGTTTGTGTTAGTAAATACATTAATTTGATATACTAAGGAATAGTAATATTTATATCTAAATTAACACAATTCAATTTTTAACAAAGAAAGTACGCTATTTGAGACTAAGGCATCAATCGGAACGGAATTATTCCCAAAAGTTATAGCATTGTCTCGCGCGCTGCTCCCTGACGCGGATGAGTGGGTGGCGTGAAGTGAGCCAGTGATCCTGTTTATTGAATACTTGGCGCGTCGAAGCGCGGGGCCTAACAATATCACACGCTTGTCACTGTAATCCTGATCGAACTGGTGCGGTTTGTAGTATTTAGATGACTTTATAGGGTAAAAAACTAACTATATATAAAACTAGCTGGCCCAGCAAACGTTGTTTTGCCGGTGCAAAACTATATCATGCATGTATTATATATCCGCCTTTAATACCCCCCCCCCCCCACCATCCTGGCGTACCTACATCCTGGCGTTCGCCTCTTGCAATAAAATATTATTAAAAATATTGCGAATATAAATTGAGATGTAAGCTATCCTATCTCTCAAGTTGGATCAAACTGCACACGGTGTGCAAATTTTATTAAAACCGGTTAAGTAGTTTAGGAGTCCATCGCGGACAAACAACGTGACACGTAATTTATATACATTAAGATTTGGAGCTTGCGAATCTGCTAGAAGTACCTTAGAATTGTCATGATCGTAAATCAGTGTGTGTGTCGGTGAAAAAACTAAGAAACTTTGAAGTGCAAATTGAATATTCTTGACAGTATGTCGAAGTAACATTAAGCCTTAAACATAACTCAAAAATCAGAGATCTAGCTTTAGCTGTACCTACTGAGTACAAAATTACAGAAGGTTGAAAATACTCCGAATGACTTCGATGAAACGATGGTACGGCCGTAAGTACCTGAGATTTGCTCGACTCAACAGATTCTAGTGACCAAAAACTAAATATTTGTACACTTGCTTGCATGCTGAACACATCTGCTAGACTTTTTTTGAGATCATAACCCCCGAGGCAAAAAGAGGGGTGTTATTTATAAGTTTGACCGCCATGTGTGTGCGCCTGTGTGTCTGTCTGTGACACGCACCGTTAGTCCTAAATCGGTTCACCCATTTGGATGCGGTTTTTACCTGCTGTATTCTTACAAATAAATGTTTTTCATTTCATTTAATATGAAAGCTTTACCACAAATTTGATTTCTGCGAGGGCAAAAGCTAAACTAAGCTAAAGATAAACTGTGGTAACGTGGCCTAGCGGTTTGGCCAATGGCCTCTCAAGCATCGGTTAGAGGTCGAGGGTTCAAATCCCGGCTCGCACCTCTGAGTTCTTCGGAATTTATATGCGACATTACATTTGAAATTTACCATGAGCTTTACTAAGGTGAAAAAAACATCGTGAGGAAACCTGCATATGGCGTGTGTGAAGTTCCCAATCCGCACTGGGCCCGCGTGGGAACTACGGATTCTGAGAGGAGGCCTTTGCCCTGCAGTGGGACGTATATAGGCTGGGATGATGATGATGATTAAAATAGTAAAGAAAAAGCTTGTAACAATAATCTACTTCACACTTCCCGCTCCACCATCCTTCCATCAGTATCGCAAGCAGATCTCGCCAAACAAATTCCCCGCTCATTAAAAAGCGCAATAAATAAATGAATGACGATAAATAAGCGACATAATTCTTGCTGCTCACGCGCCGCCCCCCTCGCCGGTTATTTGTTTAATCTAAATGCTAATTATTCGGGACACCCCCCAGCGCTCGCGATGGACACTTTACAGATGTTACGGCTTTCAGGAATTAGGGGTGGAAGTGGGAGATGTGTGAGATTTGATTGGCAAATTGAAAAACTATTATAAACTAGTCAAGATTGGTTTTTTGGAGTCTTTTTGTATTTTTTATTTTTCAACTCCAAATTTTTTACTTTTACGGGCATCCCGTGAAATCCATATATTTCATACTAAAAAAATAAAAATAAAATAAAAAATATCAAGGGACAATTCACACCAATTGACCTAGTCCCAAAGTAAGCTTAGCAAAGCTTGTGTTATGGGTACTAAGCAACGGATAAACATACTTATATAGATAAATAAATACTTAAATACATAGAAAACATCCATAACTCAGGAACAAATATTCGTGCTCATCACACAAATAAATGCCCTTACCGGGATTTGAACCCAGGACCTCTTGCTTCGTAGGCAGGGTCACTGCCAACTAGGCTAAAGCGGTCGATACTGAATACAAACTGAAACATGGGTGCACAGAAAAACCCGGAAAAAGGAGACCAGCGCTGGTGATTATAAACTAGCCTAAATAACTAGCTTTGCCCGCGTTAGGAGTACTAATTTTACGAGAATCATTTGAAGGGAAAACGGAAATAACATGTCTAGTCAATAGAACAATACCTACCTTTCTTGAAAAATGAGTTTTTAATCGCAAAATGTACAGCTCGCAAAGTACTACCTATATAACTTACCATTGCAATAAAAATATGGATATAGATCTGAAAATAATGGGATCGCTTGGTTTCGCATACCTAAATCAATAAGTCATAATTCATAATGCATCATTCCTCGTAATTATAATCAACGTTAGTCATACAGTGATTTATTTCTGAAACAGTATTTAATTTTTTTCAGGACCTTTTTATTTTTAAATGCTATCTTATATGTTAGGTTAGGTTTGTTTTATAACAAAGTCGAAAAAAAAAACTATTTCTGAAATAAATCACTTTATGACTAATGTTGATTATGAAGAATGATACATTATGACTTGTTAAATTATGTGAAACCATAGAGACGACCTAGGGACCAGGAATGGACCAGGGGCTAAATTCAGGAACGGGCCTTCACGGGTTTGGTAGCGGTAATTCAATCGTTTGGGTTGGGTTTGGTTTGAACTGCTATTCAGGAACGCCAAAAATCACTGGTTTGCGTGAGGTTTGGGCTGAGTTTGGGATGCGCCTTATTTATTTGTTTATTTATTTATTTACAAAGCGAATTAAGGAAAATAAGGCTCATCCCAAAGCTCAACACATTCCTATCCTCTCCCAAACTAATGAATTACCGCTCGCAAACCATGTTGGGCCGTTCCTGAATTTAGCCCAAGGAAAAGGGTTTAACATGGGCTTTGAAAAGTCAGTTAGTCAGTCAATCAGTCAGGATTTTTCTTTTTTTACATAATATATAAGATTCGATGTGGTATACATTATGTGGCTTATAAACTGAGAAAAAGTACGTCAAAATAGGCTGTCATGCCCCCAGTAGTGTCGTTATCAGCTGGTTAAAATAACTTATGGTTAAGGATTAGATAACATTTTTGCCTTAGATAAAATTAATTAAAATTGGATGCTAAAGGATAAAGCAGATAACACATGAAACCGCAAGAGGGCGTAAGCGACAAGCGACCAGAGAATAAGTTTTATTAATCAGCGAGCGTTTTTATTACACTCTCAGGTGTTATTAACTAACACGTTTTACTTTTATGGACTTTGCCGATCAGGACCATTTTTATGTAGGTGGCAAAGAATTTAGTTAATTACATTCGGTTTTAGGCCGGGGCCGCACTGGTAAGGCGACCGGCGACGCGACGCGACGGCGACTAAATCAAACATAGTTGATTTAGTCGCCGTCGCCGCTGCGGCCGCTGCGGCTGCTCATATAACTCGAACTATGTTTGATTTAGTCGCCGTCGCGTCGCGTCGCTGGTCGCCTTACCAGTGCGGCCCCGGCCTCAGGGTTCCGTAGCCAAAGGATGCCAACGATTACTGAGACTCCGCTGTCTGTCTGTTTGTCCGTCAGTCCATCTGTTGTTTTTTACTGCGTTAAAAATTTTAGTCGTAGTTATTAAATACTTAGATGTAGGTATGTAATTTAAAAACAATGTAGAGCTATATGAAAAAAATATACCTTGTTGAGTTTCTTGCCGGATACTTCTCAACAAGGTTTTTCCGAACCGGTGGTAGATTCTTCGACGTTCATAATTGCTTGCTATAGCCTAAATTGAATAATAGTACATTACTGCAGCGGCCGCGAAATAGGGGACTGCCGGCCGAGTAGTTATAGATGGCCGAGTGTTAACGAGGCCATCTAGAGATACGATGCCGGCAATCCCTGTTCGTGGCCAAGGCTTTTATAGAGTTTTTCTCAAACATGGATCATCATCATTACCATCATCATCATCACCATCATCACCATCATCATCATCACCATCACCCACCATCATCATTACCACCACCATCATCATCATCACCATCATCATCACCACCATCATCATCACCATCACCACCATCATCATCACCATCATCATCATCATCTTACCTTACCTTAAATAAGCGTAGTGGCAGAATGTCATAATGAACCCAAACGCAAATATTGCTTAAAGTTTTTTTTTAATGGCTAAATGCTATGATGCCATAGACCTAAAACGTCATGGTGCTGTGTCACATGAAACAATAGACGATCACTTTGCTGGCCAAGGCCAGCAATGTTGTATGAAATTCCATTATTGACCTCTCGTCTAGCCGCACCTGCAACGTGACACTTCATGGCGTATTATAAGGAACATAACGTCAATATTTCATAGTATGTTTGAGAAAAGATAAATAAATAAATGTGGCGACTGTTGCGTTGCGTTACATTGCATTGCGTTGTTCGAGCTCGCCGCTTTCTCTCGTGCATCGAACCCCCTTTATTTGATATTACGCGCCGGTCGCGGGTCCACGGATTACACCAATAATTAATGCTCCTTCCGCACTCCCGCGCACGCCTATACATTACTGCCAATTTACAACTATGTGCCACGCCGCGCTGGCAAATTAAGGAATTTAAATCAGATACAATGGAGTCATTACGGCCGCGGGAATAATTTTAATATTTGGCGGCGTAATTTGTGTAATGCGAATTTGATATTGTAACAACATGCATACGTTGAATGATATTGTTTCTGTGTTTACCACATTTACCTAACTATTTTCATTGGACATAATTGGATTTTAAGTTCTTGCGCGGATTTCATCACTTCTAATGTGATCCCACAGAAAAACTCCGAATATTACCCTCTCCATCGCCCTTTGAGTGACCTTAAGCTTTCTTTTGAGGCCCATTGGTAGCGGCCACGTCTCAGTGTCATAAGTCATCGAATTATTTTACCTGACATTGAAAATAGCGAACGGAACAAAGCTCAAAAAGCGTCTTCTTATTTCTCTAGCGCCATAATTTATTCGCCCCGAGCATTGGGCACTTGAAATATGTTGTGCTGACGGAATGGGACCCTAGTTCTGCGAGAATAGTCGCCCAGTGACAATTTATCACCACTTCTGGAACGGGGTGAGCTGTGTAGGTTTAGTAAAGTCATTTTTTAGTGAAGAACTAGTTATGGAGTAATGAAAGGTGATACATAATAATATGTATGCTTGACTGCAAGTGCAATTTAAAGACAAAATGTTTCTAAGAACGTTTTTGTTAGTTTTCATGCTAAAACGGCTAGACAGATTTGGAATGTCTAGTATAACATGCAGGCTCCTTTTTAACCCGATATTCCCACGGGATCCTCATAAAATCCCAAAATCCTAACCGCTAAGTTTAGATATCAGTATGCAATTTGAATGGGTGTTCGTCATACAGCGTAAACAAAGACCACGGCGTGGGTCATTTTAAAAAAGGTACATAATTAAGTGAGTTAGCTATGAAGTATCTTTTTGTATTTATTTTTTCAACTTCATTTTTTTATTACTTTTACGGTCATCCCGTGAAATCATATAAGAAAAAAGACCAATGCTGGGAATCGAACCCAGGTCCTCAGCACACACACATACACACACACATACATACAATAAATGTGTAACAAGTCGGTGTCTGTACATTGAAGATATTTGAGAAAAACTGTCACTAGGGCTATTTATTAGCGCAATAGAACCCAAAACAATGATTATTAGAATTATTGTCTGTTTATCTGTTTGTCTGTTTGTCTGTGCGTTTGTGCGCGCTAATCTCAGAAACGGCTTAACCTAGAAGGATGCGGTTTTCACTGATATGTTGGTATTTTCTTGGATTAACATTTAGTGTTTGTTTCATTTGAATCGGTTCACAAATAAGAAAGATACGTCTATTTTAAGAATTTATCGAACTGTTTTTAGAAGAATTGTTATTAATTTTGCGGAATCTTCCGTTAATATATTATAGGTTTTGTTAATTTTGTTAATTGTTAATTATAGTATCTTAAATGATGATTTAAAACTTTTGCGAATAAAAATTTAAAAGAAAATGGATAGTACAGTACATAGAAAAAAAATCCAACATAAAATGAGCTGACAACAATATAGTAGACATAAATAGGGTTCATCTTAAGTTGGACATGCACACAGGCGTGGCAGGGCCTATATAAAGCTGAAGAGTTTGTTTGTTTGTTTGAACGCGCTAATCTCAGGAACTACTGCTCCGATTTGAAAAATTCTTTCAGTGTTAGATAGCCCATTTATCGAGGAAGGCTATCCTATAGGCTATATATCATCACGCTTACAACAATAGGAGCGGAGCGGAGCGGAAGGATGTTTCAAAATCGGGGGTTTTTGAAGCAAAACTTCTATAGGCACGTTTGACTTGGGAGTACGGTGGTGAATGTGAACGCGGGTGTGCGGGGGGTTCAGTGGGGGAAGGGGTTGGGAGGGGGTGCGGAGAGGGGGGGGGGGTTGCGGGGGGTGCGGGGGCGGGTAATTTTTTTTATATCGAGGAACTAAGGAGAACCATATTTGATGAAAAAGCAAATTGGATAAAAAAAATAAGCTGCCCAAATTACTAATTCCACGCGGACGGAGTCGCGGGCAAAAGCTAGAATACGCGTACGCGTAAGCGGGCATACGTACGTATAGCACACGGCACGGAATGCTGAGGACCTGGGTTCGATTCCCAGCATTGGTCTTTTTTCTGGGGTTTTTTCTGTGCATCTATATTTCAGTTTGTATTTAGTACGAAATACATAATTAAGTGCTTAGTGAAAAAAAAATCACGATCAGTCCTTTGTGTAACGAAAGTCATACAAACTATATGTAACTTTCGTTACACAAATTAACCAATTAAGTTTTGCTTTAATTAAATCTCTTAATTGTGTATCTATTTTATTTTGAAAACGGCTTGCGTAATTTTTGGTACTTTCTATGGAAGTTTGGTAACGTTTTGGAAGTTTGGTAACATTTTGGAAGTTTGATATCATTCTGGAATTTCAATTCAACTGCCAGATCTAAATGGTTAAGGCGGTCGAAGCCACGGGTATAGGCTGAATATAATATAAACAAACAAGCTTGTTTATAGATGCACTAGTCAAAAACATCAACTATTTGGGCGTTTTTGTATTATAAATATCGTGGGGCCGATACAGGCGGACTGCATTCCTATTGCAACGTAACTGCAACTGTCGACTTCCCATACAATTCAGTCGCAGCTAGTGTGTAATTTTACCGACTGCAATACAACTGCAATGGAAAATGTGTGGGCAGTCGGGAGTTGGCAGTTACGTCGCAGTTAGAATGCAAGCCGTCCGTATCGGGCCTTAATTTTAATGTCTTTTTAAACATACAAGTTCCTTTGACCAAATCTAGAAATAGAAACACAGTTAAATTTAATTTAAATACTCAAGTAGGTAACTCACATTGAGGTGTGCCCGGAGCGTGGCAATTTGATGGCGAGCGGAGTCGATAAGTCTGCCGCAGCCTTTGACGGGGCCGTCTTAGCACGCTCCTAGCCACTTCGCCGTACGGGAAAGGGTCAAACACAGTGTAAAAAACAAAATTCGTCCCTCCTGTGGACATAAAATTAGCTACTCAGCGTCAGATTTATTTAAATATTTCGAAGGCTGGCCAGGTATACCACACGCTGATGTAGACTTTTGTCGACCAAAATGGTCTAGTAGTTAGAGAACCTTGAGATCGAGGTCCGGGTGTGCGATGTCGGCACGGGCAGATGTTTGTCTGAAAAATACGAATGTTTGTTCTCGAGTCTTGGGTGTTTAATATGTATTTAAGTATTTATCTGTCTATATAAGTATGTATATCCGTTGCCTAGTACCCATTACGCAAGCTTTGCTTCCTTTGGGACTAGGTCAATTTGGTGTGAATTTTCCGACAGGCGTCCACTGCTGATCATTATAGGCTTTCCACACGGATCGCCAAATAGACATTACCGGTCCAAAGCGTTCAACGCGTTTCCGCAATCTTAACCAGGTCGTTGCTCCATCTTGTTGGAGGCCTACACTGCGTCTTCCAGTCCGTGATCGCGATTCGAGACCCTTTTCGCCCTATCGGCCATCAGTTCTACGAGTGATGTGCCCTGCCCACTGCCACTTGAGTCTGGCGATTCTTCGAGCTATGTTGGTGATTTGTTCCTGCGCGAAATTCAGAAAATAAATAAATAAATAAATATCACGGGACAATTCACACCAATTGACCTAGTCCCAAAGTAAGCTAAGTAAAGCTTGTGTTATGGGTACTAGGCAACGGATAAACATACTTGTATAGATAGATACATACTTATATACATATTAAACACCCAAGACCCGAGAACAAACATTCGTATTTTTCATACAAATATCTGCCCCGACACGGGAATCGAACCCGGGACCTCAAGCTTCGTAGTCAGGTTCTCTAACCACTAGGCCATCTGGTCGTCTAAATATATATTCATGATTTGTAATATATTTTGTAATATATTTTCGAGCATACCTAGCCCTCTCCATCGCCCTCGGAGTGATCTCGAGCTTTTTTAGTTTTTCTTGGTCTTTGTCCAGCAATGGACGTTTTTGACAGTTGCGATTCATCATACCCAGAAAGTGTTTCTAAACTTTTTCGAGTATTCTGTGATCTCAATCACCTAGGAAACTGCCGCGCTATGCTACTCCCACCGATATATAATTCAACGAAATTTATTCTCACTGGAAACGCTCTCCCCCTTGTCCTGCCCCCCTAACCTTCAGTGCAACTTTGAGGAGGGAACGCCGGAGCAAAATGCATGTATAATAAACTCATGCAGTTTCCTAGTTTTAGGAACCAGCCATTTATTACGGGCACGTGAAAAATGATGGCTACATTATGTGTGTGTGGTCTGGTTGTATTAGGTGGACGACCTAGGTGGTGTACAAAAAGTTGGACATCTTAAGGGTGCATTTTCACTAGAGATGTGTTATGCAGCGATCCTGCGTGGATGTGAAAGCTACGCTACGAAAGTATGTGACCGACTCCACTAATGCTGAGCTATGTAGCTGCTCGAGGAAGTTCCAGAACACGCATCTATACACCATGCATCTTATCAATAAAAAACATAGCTTAGTTGAATCCATCTCCACCAGTGCTATGCTATTGGTGACCAATAAATTATGATTAGTACATATAAAATGCATCCATAGAGTCTACCTACACTGCGTCTTCCGATCCGTCGACTCCATTTGAGACTGTTAGCATCATCGGCCATCAGTTCTACGAGCGATGTGCCCTGCCCACTGCCATAAATTATTAAATTGTATATTATACGCTATTAAACAAAATTTTGAAGTATTAATTAAAATAGACGTCAAAAATGCATTCAATTCTATAGACATGTGTGCACTTTTAACACAAATACAGCTTGAGCTTCCTGAAATATATGGTTACATGTACCAATGTTATGGCTCGCCTTCAAAGCTAATGTATGGTAATGATGAAATTTTATCTTGTGTAGGATGCCAACAGGGGGATCCGTTGGGCCCAGTAATTTTTAGTTTGGCGATTCACCCTATAATCACTCAGCTTCAGTCAGAATTAAACATCTGGTACTTAGATGATGGCACTATTGGAGGAACAGCCGCCACAGTTAAGGCTGACCTCGATACCATTATAAAACGTTTCTCAGAGATCGGCCTTACGCTTAACACCAATAAGTGCGAAATTTTCATAAATGAGAGTATTTCTCCTACCCTTCAAACTAATATTATACGCTATTGATAACTTTAGAACGGTGTTATTCATTCAAAATACGGATCTTCTCCGAATCTTGTAATTATAAAAGGTTAAAGGTTTAATCGATTTCCCGCAAATAAATGCAGTTATCTAGGTTAAACGGCACCGCGCGACGAATATTAAGCGCAGTTGTTTCATTAAACACGGCCATTCATTCATCTCCACTGCGGCCAACTTTCTTTTACACTCACTACGCTCTTAATAAAACTACATAAGTTTCAAAATAGCTTACATGAAATGCAAAGGTTTCGTGCTACTTTATTTGTGACAAGGTTAACTTTGCGGTTGCTGTAAGTTGTAAGTTGGTGGTGTTAAGGCTTTTTTTGCGGAACGGAGGTGAGTGCGGAGTCGGTGTTACGATGGCAGGTAACGAGCGATGGCCGACGCCGTTTAGGGCTGCCGCGTAAAGCTGACTTTGTTTTAATTTTTTTAAGAAAAAAATTTTTGGGGTTGATTTTCGTTATCATCGTCTGTGGTTTCTAAACATCCATCTGCTGGGCACACATCCCACAGGCCCAGTGCCGTTTGGAAACTTTACTCACGCCTTCAAAATGTTTCGCATGCACAAACTCAAAGTTGCAAAGCCCATTCGAATACAAGGTGATCAATGGATATTATTGTTTTACTAGCTGTTGCCCGCGACTCCTGCGAAGAATGGGGGGGGGGGGGGGGATAAAAAAATAGTCTACGACCTATTTTCAGACCTACCGAATACAGAGAAAAAAGTGTCATAAGAATCGGTAGAGCCGTTTCGGTGGAGTTCGTTAACAAACACCGTGACACGAGATTTTTATATATTAGATTAATTGGTCGATATTTCAGTAACTACATGAAATAAATTGTACTTATTTTTTTGCGAAATTACTATGTTTAAAAGTTATATTGTTAGATTTACATAATTTGTTGTGTGCTCTTACAGGGCGTTAAAATTATTTAAGTATTTATTGTAATTTGCATGACTGCGGATATCCAAAATTGCATTACACAAAAACCCAAAAACCCTTTGTGTGCAGCAGCGCTAAAGTAGTGGAATCACGAGCCAATGAAAAGGTTATCAATTATCAATTAAATCACGACCAATGAGAGCAGGCGTGCGTCGGCGGGAAACGTCGCTATTGGGTAATTGGAATTAAAAACATTGATAGTCGGATTTCACTATACACAACAGGAAATTTTTGTAGGAAACTTTCAAGAGTATTCGTTGTTTTTGCTCTTCCTTTATCAACTGTACTGTGACTGTGCTCCCTGAACACACAATCTGGCCGTTTTCAAGTCTAGGGTGAATGAGCATTTTACTAGGCAACCGTGCTCCATCGTAGGCCTCATCTTCGCTTTCCATCAGGCGTGATTGTGGTCAAACGCAAGCCTATATTGTATTAAAAAATTCAGGAGTATTTAAACTGTACTAGTACGTACGTTATTGTTTCAAAAGTCAAAGTTAAAAATCTTTATTCAATTTAGGGTATAACAAGCACTTATAAATGTCGAAGAATCTGCTATCGAGATAATTAAGTACTATTACTAAACGGGACTTATCACGCAAATAATATTTACCTCGATGTTTCGGCCACATTGCAGCAGCCGTGGTTAACTGAAGTGTCAAGTCAAGTCAGTGTCAAGTTCGTTTAGCCACTCGAGTCTTTCGAACTACCCGCACTTGACTCCGACCACGACCATGACTGCTGCAATGTGGCCGAAACGTCGAGGTAGGTAAATATTATTTGCGAGATAAGTCCCGTTTAGTATAGTAATTATGAGTGAAAATCACGTAAGGAAAACATCGTGAGGAAACCTTCACACACCTCCGGTGAAATTCAATGGTGTGTGTGAAGTTCCTAATCCGCACAAGGCCCGCGTGGGAACTACGGCCCAAGCCCTCTCATTCTGAGAGGAGGCCTGTGCCCTGCAGTGGAACGTATATAGGCTGGGATGTTGATGATGATGATGACTATCATATTTACAGCTCGCGCGATAAGAGTTTGACTTTGACCTTCGGGTGGAGGGGATTACTGCGCATACCCCGCACCCCCGTTGATACCCAATGCGCAATAACGGTCAAAGCCAAACTCTTATCGCGCGAGCTGTGTCTGTACACCAAAATATTGCATGCCAGAGGCTGGAGATTGCGATGCGTAACAAATTGTTTGTATATTTTTGAGATCTTTGTTGTAATACACGATTTGACTTTGACTCCAGTGCTTCTTGTAAAGTGTGGCAAACAGGCAAGTGTTCAAAACGGTCTTGTTACAAACTGGTAGTTCAATTTAGGGCGGGACTAATATCGCCACCTCCGCATTAATTATGAGAGGCAAACAAAGTAAGCCGCGCGTGCTTAGCCGCCGCCGCGCTCCGGTACGGGACCGCCACTTGTAAACCGACCTTTTTTTAGGGTTCCGTAGTCAACTAGGAAGTTTCGCCATGTCTGTCCGTCTGTCTGTCTGTCTGTCTGTCTGTCCGTCCGCGGCTAAGCTCAGAGACTGTTAGTACTAGAAAGCTGTAATTTGGCATGAATATATGAATATATCAGTCACGCCGACAAAGTGATTAAATAAAAAAAAACTAAAAAAAATTTTTTTAGGTTACCTCCCATAGACGTAAAGTGGGGGTGATTTTTTTTTCTCGACTAACCCTATAGTGTGGGGTATCGTTGGATAGGTCTTTTAAAACCATTGGGGGGTTGCTAACATGATTTTTCTATTCAGTGATCTGTTTACGAAATATTCAACTTTAAAATTCAGTTATACGGGTTGATCCCTGCCGCATCCTTCCGCCACCGCCCTACGCGACAACACTTCCATCCTCACCATCTGGAAGGTTGGTTGTCTTCTATTGTGCGTTTTTCCAGAAACTTCCTGCCTCGCACAGCAAAGCTCTGGAATGAGCTTCCTGCTGCGCTATTCCCGGACCGATATGACCTTCAAGCTTTCAAAAAAAGAGCGTACTCCTACCTAAAAGGCCGGCAACGCACTTGTGACTCTTCTGGTGTCGCAGGTGTCCATGGGCGACGGTAATCGTTTACCATCAGGCGATCCGTCTGCTCGTTTGCCCCCTATACCATAAAAAAAAAATGAAAATTTTCATTAAAATCGACAGTCCCCCCCTCTAAAATCTAAACCACTGGTTGGAAAAATTTTAAAGAATTCAGAATGGTAGTAAATATATTATATTTACAAGGAAAATTATAGCGGCTAAAATTGCTTGGGAATTATTTGTAGTTTAAGAGTAAATAGTAGCCTAAGGTATAAAACATACCTAAACTTGGAAGATTCCGTACACATACGAAATCCTTTGAAAAATATTACTTGATTTTTTCGTAATGGCTACGGAACCCTATCTTGGGCGTGGCAGACACGCTCTTGGCCGGTTTTTATTACTAGCTGTAGCCCGCGACTCCATCTGCGAAGAATAGGGGTACAAAGAATAGCCTACGACCTATTCTTAGTCTAACGCTCTTACTCACTCACACGCGCTCACTGACGCGCATACTCACTTACACAGACTCACACAGTCACACACACTCACACACTCACACACACACACATACACTCACATACTCTCATGTGTACGCATGCACTCATACTCTTACACGCACTATAAGTTTTGTTTAATCTTGTTAATTGTTATTATTGTAATTAAGTTGTTGCGGACGACAGAGGGTTGGAGACCTGGTGACCTGAAGCACAGGTTCTACCTAGTTCAGGCACCAGCCTCCCCCCCCCCACTCAAGTCAGTTAATTTGTACCACGTTGTATTTGTCTGATTTTTATTTTTCTTTGTAACTTGGTGGTGGAGAAAATAAATATATCTTATTATATATTATTCTCAGACCTACCAAATGTAGAGAAAAAAACCGGCCAAGAGCGTGTCGGACACGCCCAAGGTAGGGTTCCGTAGCCATTACGAAAAAATCAAGTAATATTTTTCTAAGGATTTCGTATGTGTACGGAATCATCCAAGTTTGGGTATGTTTTATACCTTAGGCTACTATTTACTCTTAAACTACTAATAATTTCCAAGCAATCTTAGCCGCTATAATTTTCCTAGTAAATTTGATATATTTACTACCATTCTGAATTTTTTCAAATTTTTCCACCCAACAGTTTTGATTTTAGAGGGGGGGGGGGACGGCTGATTTTAATAAAATTTTTCACTTTAAAGTTGAATATTTCGCAAACAGATCACTGAATAGAAAAATCATGTAAGTAACCCCGCAATGGTTTTAAAAGACCTATCCAACGATACCCCACACTATAGGGTTAGCCGAGAAAAAAAAATGACCCCCACTTTACGTCTATGGGAGGTAACCTAAAAAAATATTTTTTAGTTTTTTTTTATTTAATCACTTTGTCGGCGTGACTGATATATTCATATATTCATGCCAAATTACAGCTTTCTAGTACTAACAGTCTCTGAGCTTAGCCGCGGACGGACAGACAGACAGACAGACATGGCGAAACTATAAGGGTTCCTAGTTGACTACGGAACCCTAAAAATTGATAAAAATCGGTCAAGCCATTTCGGAGGAGTTCGATAACAAACATCGTGACACGAAATTTTTATATATAAGAAAGAAAATGAGAGTCACTGATCTGTTGCCGGCCTTTAAAAAAGGAGGGGGAATAGGGGACGTGGGGAGAGGTATTGGGCCCAGGCGCTTACACTGACCATACGAAACGCAGCAGGAGTACTGCTGCTTCACGCCGTTGTTCTGTGAGGGTGGTACTGTCCCGGACGAGCCGGCCCATTCATGATGCAGCGGCTAGCTACAACATGGCTCTACCACTACTATTATAATGTAAATGAGCAAGTACAACTCGGGGGCATGCGCCGGAGTGCCCCGCCGCGGGCTGCGCGATCTAATCGCTCCGATGACGAGTGTTTGCGCTCATATATTATACCGCGCTATTTGCGCAGCTCCCACCTTCCCTCCGCGCCGGGACCGACAGCAGCGGGTAACCAAAGCTGACTCGCTGACATTGCCTTACACCCTAACTTGGAGGACAAGGTGAAACTAAACAACGGCTTAAATTTATCATACTAGCTGGTGCCTGCAACTTCTTCCGCGTTAATCATCGATGCCCTGGTCCTAATAAATCACAAAAATAATTTTTCGATTCGTACCGGTAGTTGCTGTGATTAGAACGTTTAACCAAACAAACAAACAAACTCTTCAGCTTCATAATTATTAAGTACCTATTAATAAAAAGTGCTGATTGACTGACTGACTCATCAACGCCCAGTAAAAATCTTGGCTCACTTAGTTTTTTTATGATTTGCTTTTGCTCGGGATTTCGTCGACAAAGAATTTGTTTATCGCTGTTCAGCGGAAAGATCTTTTGGACCTCGGGGTCGAGGACTGGCAAGGGCTGGCTCAAGATCGCAAAGCGTGGCGTAATCTGGTGTTTGAGGCCAAGACCCACTTTGGGTCACTGCGCCCTGGTAGTTAGTTAGTTAGTTGTTCAGCGGAAACTTTGCTTGCAATTCTCTGAAATAAAAATGATCTTATGCCCTTCCTCTAGTGCCTGACACCATCTCCATACCAAATTTCACTTAACGCATTCACTGCCACCTGACCTACCAAAGACCTACCAAATACAGACAAAAAAATTGATAAAAATTGGTCAAGCTGTTTCGGAGAAGTTCGATAACAAACACCGTGACACGAGATTTTTATATATTAGAAGATAAGGATTACTATTAGTAGGGACTATCGCCCCAAGCGCCAGATAACCACCTTAAAGGCCCAGTTTGCGTGCAGTGGCTAGACATCTGTCCATAACAATCCATAGCAATAAACATCAACGGCTGCAAGCAAAATTGTTTTGAAAATGGGTATCTGGCGTCTGGGGCGATAGTACATACCGTCCGAAACGTCGAGATGAATAAGCTAAGAGCGGCCTGAGTAAATAAGCATGTATTTTTTATGCGATCAGGTCCTTTGAAAACTACAGCGTCTAGACAGAACATGTTTTAAATTGGAAGCCATTAGCAAATAGATTCGAAGGTGTTTAGAGTCGCTAATGCTTCGTATTCTCAAGTTGTACAAGTTGAGTGATCTAAGCGCCTATTTGTAGAGTCTCAGCAAATAAATAAGGGATCTGAATTTACATTGGTGTTGAGATCACAGATCTAATAATAATAGGAATAGAAATGTCTATCATCAACTTGGTCTACTAGCTATTGATTGTTTAAAAAAAATTTAAATAAAAAATAAAACCTCCTTCAAAAAACCCCCAAAAAACATAAAATAATAATTGATTGAACCGACCACAATAAGCATGAAAATATCTTGCTACTAATCTGTTTGAAGTTGGTGCCTCAGCACGAGCCAGCAGGAGTGTAGAAGCCCTATAATAGGTATGTAGGTAAGTTAGATTACTAGGTCCACTCCTGCTGGCTCGTGCTGAGGCACCAACTTCAAACAGATTAGTAGAAAGATATTTTCATGCTTATTGTGGTCGGTTCAATCAATTATTATTTTATGTTTTTTGGGGGTTTTTTGAAGGAGGTTTTATTTTTTATTTAAATTTTTTTTATTTCCAAGTTTTTTTTGGGTGTTTTTTGAAGGCGGTTTTATTTTTTATTTAAAATTTTTTATTTTTTTCTTTTTAGTTGTTGCTAATGGCCTGGACTGGCACTCTTTACTGACTGTACTTTTTGCCTCTGGTTACCAAAGTACTTATCAAGACGAATCAAACGAGACCAAACTTGATGGGGTTATGTCGTTTTACTACGGAGTTCTTATGGTCACCATCCAACTTCATTGTCAGACCCTGGTTACCATCTAGGACCAAAGTACTCGTTGAGACGAGTCAAATGAGTCCGTACTCGATGGGGTAAGTGCCGTTACTTTATGGAGTAACTTTGGCCACCTTCCAGCTCCATCATCAGACCCTGGTTACCATCTGGGATCAAAGTGCTCGTCAAGACGTTTCAAATGAACCCAAACTCGACGGGGTTGTGTTGTTTTATTACAGAGTTTCTATGGCCACCTTCCAACTCCATCATCAGATTAGCTCCATGTCACAATAATATTGCATTGTCACCTGATTTACACATGCATGTAAAATATGAAATCAATCAGAAACCGGGAAGTGAGTCAAATTCAACTTGCAAGATTTGACCCGTTGAGGAGTTCCGTTGGCCATCTGCGGTCTTCTTCATCAGATCTAGTTTACCAAATGACACTTTATGAATGCAAATGCTCGATTTGTCACTGAAAATACTAAAATCGCTTTACATTTCCCTTGAACTTTTGAAGAGTTCCTTCAATTCCTCATGGATCCCATCATCAGAACTGGATTCCGGTAACAACGGGACCAACCTTGAAGCATATGCTTTCAAACAACGAAAGAATTTTCCAAATCGGTTCATAAATGACGGAGTTCTGAGGTAACACACGTTAAAAAAAAAAAGAAGTTTGAAGTCTGTTAAAAATATAGAATACTAACTGTTGCCCCCCACAGCGCTTTACGCGATGCCAGTGCATTGTCGGCCCTGCAGAAAATTGTACACTCGCCTCTTAAAGGCACCCAGGTCGTAACTCGATGGGAAGACCCCAGCGGGAAGCTCGTTCCAGATTTTGCAAGTTCGTGGCAAAAAAGACCGCTTAAAACGCACCGTCGAAGACTGCCATTCATCAACATGATGTCGATGAAATGAACGCTTACGACGGGTGGATCTGTAATGGAACCCCGCAGCTGGAATGAGATCAAAGAGTTCCTCAGAGCATTTCCCGTTGTAAATCTTATAGAATACGCAAAGGGAGCTAACGTCTCTGCGGAGAGTAAGAAGATCGAGTTTATCGGAGAGTGAGGGGTTGCCAACGACTCGGGACGCCCTGCGCTGTATGTGATCAAGTGAAAACAACTGATATTGGGGTGCGCCAGCCCAGAGATGAAAGCAATACTCTAACCTCGGCCGAACCTGAGTTTTATATATCTTAAGCCGCTGCTTCGGAGTGAAGTATCGCTTAGAGCGGCCAAGCACGCCCAACATTCTAGCAGCCGACTTGGTTTTATCTTCCAGGCGATCGCAAAATTGGACTGTGCTCGAAATATCGACACCGAGGATCCCAACACGGGAGCGCACTCCGCATCACAATAGCAGGAGTGCCGTCAGGCCGACATGATTTATTGATATCAAGGGAGAAAAGAGCTTGCCGCACAATGCTTTGACGAAAGCTTACTTCCGGCATTGAGCTCTCACACCGCGGGATGGTAGGCGGCGTTACTCCATCGTCGATCAGAGTCAAGTTGGAGGCGAAAAAGTGAGTGAGTGTTTACATAGTTGTAGGTACGTTTTAGAATAAAGACAGTACCTATATTTACTCTACAGCCAGTGGTTTAACTAATCCCAACATCACACCGCTCCTTTTTCTCGCTCCACGTCCTCGCTCCGCTTCCCGGTTTTGTATGAGTTTTTAATCTAAATTTGCAACTCCCTGCCCTCTGAAGAGGAGCGGAGATTTTATGCAATTGTATTGGCAGATTTTTATGTCGTCCAGCACTCCGCTACCTCAATCCGGTTCAATTGACAGGCAGCCATAGACGCAAGCCACACAGAAGAGACGTGGGACGGGGTCGCGTCGCAGTCCGCGTCGTTTGTTCGCAGGCCGCGTCTCCGCCCCGTCTCTTCTGTCTGCTTTGGATCGCGGGGTACATTTAGTATGAAAACTGATTCAAGGACGCCGCGGTGAACGCTAGCTAGCTATGTGCGCGGTAAAGTTTTTAGATTACGTGTCATTTCTATTCCTCTCATTGTTAATTCTGTGGTTGAGGCAGTCTTGGATGTTTGTTTGCGGAATAAATGTGTCAGTCAATATCAGATCTATCCTCAGTTTCCTTGTTAATCCTTGAATAACGTTAATATTCAGATCTGATGTTAAATAGTATCTGGAATATGCCTTGAAATGCGTAGGTTAGTAACAGTTTGATGAAGTCGATCTGAAATATTTACAAAAATACTGCTAAGCCCGACCAGGAAAATAAAAACCCTGTTCCGGGGGCGTTAAATTACTAATAATTATAGCAACACTGTCCCTACCAGTCATGTTGACAACAAGGTCGATGATGTTATTTAGAGGAATAGACTTCAATCCTTCAGACTTTCATATTGAATATAACTTTTCGTAAATGGCTTTTAGTAGTTGCCGCCATTTTAACACAAATAACTCACAATATCCAAGTAACGCACCACGAGCAATCGACACCTCACGTGGACAGCAATTGGCAAATGACATTAATGAAGTCTTCAAAGTTACTGTTGCCAGTTGAAGCAATTAGTTCCATTAGTTTTCCCTTTTCCGCAATATGGCGAGGGTTTTTATTTTCCTGGTCGGGCTATAAAATCATTACACTTCCTTTTGGCTTTGCCGTTGTCGTGTAAAAACTAACCCTAATTCTAAAGCCAGTTTAAGACTCAAGACACACAGAATAGACGACGATGTGGGACAGGGGCGCGTGACAGTTGCGGCGGCCTTTGAATCAGTTTTTATTCTAAACGTAGGTATAGAAGCGTCGCGATCCAAAAGCAGACAGAAGAGACGGGGCCTAGACGCGGACTGCGACGCGCCCCCGTCCCACGTCTCTTCTGTGTGCCTTGCGCCTAAATCTACAAGAGAAGACGTTCAATTTGCAATACCTTGCGAAGCAGTATTAGTGAACGAGATTCAAACGGTCAATCCAGCGTTGATCCAGCGCAATGTAATGCAACTGACGGTTTTTGTCGCAGGTCTAAACTATAGAGTTTGCTGTACTTCTGTTTTGACGCTAATTAAGGCTGTGAATCTACCAGGGATGAAACGGTGGACGAATGAAAATGTACACAACGTCAATTGTACTGACTCCAGCAAAAGAAGACAGTAACTTTTGACGACCAGATGGCCTAGTGGTTAGAGAATCTGACTACGAAGCTTGAGGTCCCGGGTTCGATTCCCGTGTCGGGGCAGATATTTGTATGAAAAATACGAATGTTTGCTCTCGGGTCTTGGGTATACATATAAGTATGTTACAATAATAAAACAAGATTTGCTTAGCTTACTTTGGGACTAGGTCAATTGGCGTGAAATTGTCCCGAGATATTTATTTATTTTATTTATTTATTTGAGGTCGGTGCCGGCAGGAGTCAGCAGTGATAGAAGTAATTTTGGGGTAGGGAAACTTAAAAACAAACAAACATTAATTCATTAACAGTAGAGGGATGTGCCAGGTTAGCAGACGAGTCTCAGACATTTTAACCCGGTTATAGTTTGCGCTAATCGCTTCAACGGAAGTGGGTCGGTGCAGCGCCTGTCTGAACTTCTGACCGTAATTGTGCAATAAACGTGCTAAAATTAGGCTTTTGCATCATACAGGGTGATTTGGGACAAGTAATCTAGGCTTAGTCACAAGTAAATAATGATTAATGATAATGGATTGTTCATCATCGTATTTAAGTTAAATAACCACACCTTACCGTACCTTGTGCGAAATTAAATTACAATTGAAATTTGTGAGGAATTCGGCACACACTTGCGAAGAAATTTAATGTTGTGTGTGAAGTTGTTAGCCCGCACTGGGTCTACGTGGAAACTATAAGCCCAAGCCTTTTCAGAAGAAGCCTGTGCTCTGTAGGGGGACGTATGCAGGCTGGAATGATGATAATGATAAAATGTATTTGTTCACACGTTGCAGTTCCAAAAATGATAGGTTATTATTAATAAAAAAGGAAGGTCAAAAAACACAAAAAAACAATAATTGTTTGATTCAGACGTTACTTTGCAAAGTTCCATTCAACAAAGCACAAATTATTTTGCTCCGCTAAGTACAGTTCAAAGTAGTTAATTAAAAAAAAAACTCCATTGAAACTAACATCTCTTAATCCCAGTTTTTATAACAAGCATAAACTCTCGCTAATTCTGACAAAGCGAGGCGTAATGCGGAGTAGCGCGGTTGTTGTAAACGGACCATTACGCCGCGGCCGCGTAACTCGCGAGCGGCGTAGATTGTAACCGACCGTTCAACGGTCAAGTCATGCGAAATTCGATTTTCGATCTTCTTATGCCATTTCTTTCACGCTAATAGTATGATATATAGTAGAGTGAAGGGGACGGCACGATGAGAATTGCGTAGGAGAGCTCTCCTTGTCGCATTGGCGCAAGCCACAGAGAAGAGACTCGGGGCGCGGGTGCGTCGTTTGTTCGCAGGCCGCGTCTCCACCCCGTCTCTTCTGTCTACTTTGGGTCGCGACGCTTCTATACTTTTAGTATAAAAACTGATTGAAGGTGTACCGCAACTGCGACGCGCCCCCATCCCACGTCCCTTCTTTGTGGCTAGCGCCTGACACGCTCTGTAGCCTAATAGCCTGAAAAAAACGTGGTAGCCAATGGTTTAGCCTATGGCCTCTCAAGCAGAGGAACGTGAGCTCAAACTTGGGCTCGCACCTCTGGGTTTATCGATCATCTCAGCCTTTACATATACGTCCCGCTGCAGGGCCACGAGCCTCCTCTGAGAATAAGAGGGCTTGGGTAATACCCCCGCGAGCCCAGTGCACATTGGAAACTTGACACACTATTGAATATTGTTCGCAGTGTGGTGTTTCCTCACAAGCCAGCATTTCCTTTGCACATTGCGTGTGCTGCCGGCTAACCACTGCGTGGCGAGCGTCTCTGTACGTAGTCTTAGTTGGGTCTTCAACCCGCTGAATTTGAGAGACCCAGCATTCTGACTGTCCAGCAGTGGCAGAAATATAGTCTGGAGATTCAACTTCACGACTCCAACTTTGGGCCTCATAAGAAACCTCAAGGTCACTCAGAGGGCGATGGAGAGAGCTATGCTCGGAGTTTCTCTGCGAGACCGCATTAGAAATGATGAAATCCGCGCAAGAACTAAAGCCACCGACATAGCTTGAAGAATCGCCAGACTCAAGTAGCAGTGGGCAGGGCACATCGCTCGTAGAATTACTGATGGCCGATGGAGCCACAAGGTTCTCGAGTGGCGTCCACGGACCGTAAGACGCAGTGTAGGTAGGCCTCCACCAAGCAGAGCGACGACCTGGTTAAGGTTGCGGAAACGCGTTGGATGCGGATGTCGCATTACCGATCTGTTTGGCGAGTCTTGGAGGAGGCTCAGTGGAGGTTTTTTGGCTGAAATGATGATGATGATTGAACTTACGAGTATCAAACTGGTGCAGCTGGCCTGCATTCCCTGTGCACTTCAATCCTGGTGCTAATGCACTGATTCACACTTGTGTGTACAATTACTATCATTACGGGTGCGTGTGTGTGCCGCATGCGGCCGCAGATGTTATGGAGCTTATTACAAGTTTTAGTTACAAAAATGCTATTTGAGACTGAAAAAGGTTTTAAGCCTTTAAAATTAGCCAGTTAGCTTCTTGGTAAAAAGTATTTAATTTGATTTAACGTCTTTGTCGTACGGTTTTGGCTACATCTAACCGAATTGTTCCATATTAGAGCAAAATTGTAATCCTTCGCATAAGAAACAGCTAATTTATACTAGTTAACTTAGATTATTTCTACAAGTTTATTTTATTTGTAATTTACCATGAGTTTTACGGTGAAGGAAAATATCGTGAGGAAATCTGTATACACCTGAAAAGAAATTCAAAGGTGTATGTAAAGTTCCCAATCCGCCCTGGGCCCCCGTGGGAATTGTGGCCCAAGCCCTCGCATTCTGAGAGGAGGCCTGTGCCCTGGAGTGGGACTGGAGACTCAATTAAACTTGAAGTAGTGGTAAAATAAAATCAGGTGGTTTCTATATTTCCAAAATTATAAGCGAACTTGTCTTACATCATTCATTTTCTTCACTTGGTTTTTTGCAAACGTTTATTCTGACTGGATTAAGAGCTTATATTATTATGGTCATTATTTAATACAAACCAATAAGTAATTATTTGGCTTCGCTGGTAATTACAGACGCATGTTGTTAGGATTCAATCTTTCGCGTCGAATTTCATCATCTTCCTCAACTCACGGTATTTTTTTAATAAAAATTCGTACATAAATTCCGAAAAACTCAGAGGTGCACGGATTCGAACCCACGACCCTCTGCTTGAGAGGCTAGGTCAAACCACTAGGCCACCACGGTTTCACGAACGAACGAACGAAAATTTGACAGCAGAACAGGTGAGATGGTGTATGGTGGTGCTGCTCTATCCACACCGACTCTGCACGAGATTCTTCCACCAGCATTATTTAATTTTTAAAACAGATTCGTAAGAAACTGATGCTCCATAAAAAAAGGCTTCAAAATAAGCATACTGTTATCCGTCAGATAGAGTATTACCAATAATCAAACGGAATCTCGGCTCGTAACCGGCGGCACCGTTAGACAATACTCCCGGTGATCCGACACCGTCTTCCGGCCGCCGGGTCAATCACCGGCGGCCACCGGACACCCCGATATCCGGAAAAGATATTGCAGCGATGCACTAATATTAAATCTTAGTTGTTTCTGTTTTGATGCAGACATTACGGTGATTTTCTACGAGAGATGTTGCTATTGTTACGTTTGCTATCATCATCATCCATCATCATCATCATTTTAGCCGAAAGACGTCCACTTAGGCCACCCCCAAGGCTCTCCAAATAGATAGGTCCTGCGCCATCCGCATCCAAAGCGTTCCCACAACCTTAACCAAGTCGTCGCGTATGCGTTTGATATCCAATCAAATTTATTGGTCCACAAAGCATAGCATTGATGGACACGGGTTCAATTAAGCCATGTTTTTTATATGAAAAGCTACCTATTCCTAGCAGAGAACCTTTTTAATTGTAATCGTTATTTTCATTATAATTTTATGATAACGATAGTATTTTTTTTTAACTAACGATTTCTAGACGATTCTTATGGCTCTCTATAGTTTCACATAAATTAACAATAGGCTACTTTCCTAACTAGTCAGTCTTTTAGATTATCAAAAAATATTGGACACGTATTTTTTATTTTGTCAATTAAACAAAAAATCACGAAGATATGGCGCGTTGAAGTTTCGCGTGACGTCACTTGTTCCTACACTTTGTATGAGCGTTTTAGGAACAAGTGACGTCACGCCTCGTCACGCGGAACTTCAACGCGCCATATCTTCGTAGTTTATTGTTTGATTGTCAAAAGAAAAATTACGTGTCTAATATTTTTTGATAATGTAAAATACGGACTAATAAGAATTATTATTTTTTTACCTAGGAAACATCCCTATTTTGGTTGGGTTTATGTGATTTGTGTGTGTTCGTACACTGTGGAGGTGGAGGAACTGCATGAACGCACATTTCTTGCATAAACGTAACTATTGTAAGGTCGCGGGTGAGCAAAGTAATTGTTTTAGTTCATAAATTAACAGGTCATAATATATCATTCTCCATAATCAACGTTAGACATAAAGTTTTTTTTTCTGCAACAGTATTTTCTTCGGTATTGTTATAAAACAAGCCCAACTTAACATTGCATTCTATTAAATGACATTTAAAAAATCCTGAAAATAATACTGTTTCAGTGGATCACTTTATTATGATTAACGTTGATTATGAAGAACGATATATTATGGCTGATCTTAATACATATAAATTACGTGTCACGTTGTTTGTCCGCGATGGACTCCTAAACTACTTAACCGATTTGAATAAAATTTGCACACCGTGTGCAGTTTGATCCAACTTGAGAGATAGGATAGCTTACATCTCAATTTATAGTCACAATATTGTTTTCTTGCAAATTGGGCGGATCGTAATTTATATGGCAAAACAACGTTTGCCGGGCCAGCTAGTTAAAATATAGGAAACCAAGGTGCGCCTAACTAATTGAAATCTCATTCACTTCCACACAAATCACATCAATATAAAGAGACTCGACTAAGATACTAACGCATTTTAAACTCTACGATTTATTCCTCAAAGCCACAGTGCGCACAACATTCTAAACACAACGAAAGACCTACAACTATTTCTCTAATTCACCTATCACCAATATCTGTATGTGAATTATAACAGTGCCCCTCACCTAGTCGAACTTCATCTCGAGTCCGCCTCATAAATCGCCCGCGGTGACTTAACGACGGTATAAATACGACGAGCGGGGGGTGAGGTGAGGCGGGCGGGTAATTTACCGTTTAATTGCGCGCCATCTATTAGCAGCCCCGGGAACATCATAGGCGAGCTGGGATAATCTGAGGGTGGAGTTGTTAAGTGCTATGTGTTTTGTATTTGGGTGATGTGATAGTATGATTTATTTTAGTTCACGATTATGTTGCTTTTATCTGTCTGTGGGCTCCTGTCACTTAAATATTGAAGAAATGAGATAGATTTAGCATTAAATTTTAGTAAATTGATTAGGTAGCCCAATATACCGCAGTGTCTCAAATCAAAATTCTTTGACCAGTGTGTGTTGCCAGTGATGTCTTATGGAACTGAGACGTCATAAGAAAGCTCAAAGTCACTCAAAGGGCGATGCAGAGAGTTATGCTTGAAGTTTCTATGCGGGATCGCATTAGAAATTATGAAATCCGCGCAAGAACTTAAGTCACGGACATATTTCGAAGAATCACCAGACTCAAGTGGCAGTGGGCAGGGCACAACGCTCGTAGAACTGATGGCCGATGGGGCCAAAAGATTTTCAAGTGGCGTCCACGGAACGGTAGACGCGGTGTGGGTAGGCCTCCAATGAGACGGAGTGACAACCTGGTTAAGATTGCAGGAACATGTTGGATGCGGATGGCGCAGGACCGATCTATTTGGCGAGCCTTGGGGGAGGCCTAATGTTCAGCGGTGATCTTCTTTCGGCTGATATGATGGGTTCCTGTCACTTATATTGCAGAAATTAGCTACATACCTAAATTTAGCATTCAATTTTAGTAAATTGAAATTGTACCGCAAGCACTCCTTTAAGACCAGTTTATACCTGCAAGAAGTCTGCAAGAAAGATCGAGCAAGTTTTGAATTACATTACGAGGTCGTGAAGCGAACGCCATTGGTAGCCTTGTGGTTTGACCTATGGCCTCTCAAGCAGAAAGTCGTGGGTTACAGTCCGGGCTTGCAGCTCTAAGTTTGACCTATGGCCTCTCAAGCAGAAAGTCGTGGGTTACAGTCCGGGCTTGCAGCTCTAAGTTTGACCTATGGCCTCTCAAGCAGAAAGTCGTGGGTTACAGTCCGGGCTTGCAGCTCTAAGTTTGACCTATGGCCTCTCAAGCAGAAAGTCGTGGGTTACAGTCCGGGCTTGCAGCTCTAAGTTTGACCTATGGCCTCTCAAGCAGAAAGTCGTGGGTTACAGTCCGGGCTTGCAGCTCTAAGTTTGACCTATGGCCTCTCAAGCAGAAAGTCGTGGGTTACAGTCCGGGCTTGCAGCTCTAAGTTTGACCTATGGCCTCTCAAGCAGAAAGTCGTGGGTTACAGTCCGGGCTTGCAGCTCTAAGTTTGACCTATGGCCTCTCAAGCAGAAAGTCGTGGGTTACAGTCCGGGCTTGCAGCTCTAAGTTTGACCTATGGCCTCTCAAGCAGAAAGTCGTGGGTTACAGTCCGGGCTTGCAGCTCTAAGTTTGACCTATGGCCTCTCAAGCAGAAAGTCGTGGGTTACAGTCCGGGCTTGCAGCTCTAAGTTTGACCTATGGCCTCTCAAGCAAAAAGTCGTGGGTTACAGTCCGGGCTTGCAGCTCTAAGTTTGACCTATGGCCTCTCAAGCAGAAAGTCGTGGGTTACAGTCCGGGCTTGCAGCTCTAAGTTTGACCTATGGCCTCTCAAGCAGAAAGTCGTGGGTTACAGTCCGGGCTTGCAGCTCTAAGTTTTCACAATTATTTATGTGCAAAATACATTTGAAAGTTTACCATGAACTTTTCTTAAAAAAAAAAAAAAAAATCATGGGACAATTGATATCAATTTGACCTAGTCCCAAACTAAGCAAAGCTTGTACTATGGGTACCTACTAGACAACGGATAAACATACTTACATAATATAGACAAATACATACTTAAATACATATTAAACATCCAAAACTCGAGCACAAACATTCGTACTTTTTCACACAAATATCTGCCTCGACCGGAATTTCATCTCTTTTGTTTCTCAATTTTTTCTCAATATCATAAAATTCATAAAAATATTAAAAACAAAGCCAACCCCTTATAAAACAGCCCCCGCAATGCACATTGTCACAGAGAAAACTCTAAGAGAAGTTATGTTATGCTGCTAACATATTCATTACCTAACATCTCGGCCACGACTCCGTTCGACTATCGACCTGTCGAGTAATTATGTAGTACATTGCGTACATTGCTAGTTAGCTTCAATGCTGTGCGTGTGTTAAACGAGCAATGAACTGAAAACACGCTCACAGCGTCGCTGATTGCATTTCGTCGTGGTAGGGGCGATACGAGTAAGGGGTAGCGGGTAGCGGTAGCGGGGGAGGTAGCGGTAGCGGCGACGGAGACATGTCCGCCGTTTAATTCGCCTAATGGACTCCGCGCTCATTTGTCCCGTGTCGGCGCTATGTTACAGGCAAGAAATGTAACAGTTGTATTGTTAAATATTTCATCTCATGAATATCTGTGTGACTAGGGACCTAGTAGCCATTTATTTTAAGGAAAAATACCTTTAGTAAAACAAATAAACTTACAAATTTCTTACTCTTTCATACTCTATAATAGGGTTGCGTCAATTCGTTTTCAGAAAAACATAGTCATAGTCATATAAATATTATTTATTTTATAAGCAGTACGGCTGCTCACCGAATCTAAGATTATTTAACAATTCTAATAGTTGCGATGGACGTTACCACACGCCACTGTTGGCGTATGTAAGCGATTAAGAATTTCGGGGGAGTCGGTTGGATGCGACGTGGTGCAATTGGTAAAACACCCGTTGGGGCGCATACCCAGGAGACGTGGGTTCGAATTCCACCGGCGCACCCGAAAAACTGTTATCGCTTTTAAATAATCATAGTCATTTGTTTCGAGTTACTTTGACTTTCGTTTGACACGTGACTTTTGCTTCCTGTAGAAGTCATCAGATCTGAGTGTCCACCAATCTGAGTCAGCTTGGCAGGTACCGATTCACTACCAGGCAACAGTATCTTCAATGTCAAAAGTATTTTATCCTTATCCTTACTAATATTATACTTAAATGCGAAAGTATGCATGGATGGATATATTAATGTTTGTAGCGCTTTGACGGGTTCTGATATTTTGCTCACATATAGTTTATAACCAGCATTAATATAATATGATCGCCGTGATAGCCTAGCAGTTTGACCAATAGCCTCTCAAACAGTATGTGGTGGGTTCAAATCCCGGATTGAACCTCTGAGTTTTTCAGAATTTATGTGCGAAATTACATTCAGAAAGAAAGAAAGAAAGAAAATACATTTATTTACAACATCACAAGACACATCATCAATATTTAAAACCATTTAAACATTACCATGAGCTATACATTGAAGGAAAACATCGTGAGGAAACCTGCATCACCTGCATAGAAATTCAATGGTGTGTGTGAAGTTCTCAATCTGCACTGGGCCTGCGTGGGAACTACGGCCGAAACCTCCACCTCATTCTCATTCTGAGAGGAGGCTTGTGCCCTGCAGTGGGACGTGTATGTATAGGCTGGGATGATGATATATAAATTGCTGATCAATAAATTGCTTGATACTGATGCAGTCGTCAACATGATAAATTAACGTGTTGAGGTATTTTCTTCATTCCTATTATGTTTATGAACTTATGGCCAAGCTTGAACCATACAGTTGCAACTACTAAACTGAGTTTATCACTAAATATGGATTACATTTATTACTGCAACTTTCCATAATAGTATCAATTGCCAATCTGTTTTGAATAATTTATTCAATCAGGCGTTACTTCGCGGAGGTCCATATTAATGACCTGAAACAATAACTTTGCTCACGCGCGACTTTACGATAGTTACGTTTATGTAAGAAATGCGTGTACAATGTACATGTAGTTCCTCCACCTCCACACTCCTCCTCCTCCTCTTACACTGTACGATACGAACACAGACTTTGGTTTGGTGTTGGTGATAGTTAGGTTTGTGTGATTTGTGTGTATTCGTACAGTGTGGTGGAGGAACTGCATAAATACTCATTTGTTACATAAACGTAACTATCGTAAAGTCGGGGATGAGCAAAGTACTTGTTTCAGTTCATAAATCTGTTTTGTACGAAAATGTTACTTAAAAGTGAGCTATATCTCCACCACGGTTTCAGATTAGAGGTTTTAAAGCCCCATTCTACGTAGGTTGTCTAGATGCTAGATTAAAGGCTAAAAACTATCAGCTGTTGGCGCACTGCCAGAGGAATGCATCCCGATCTCAGGCGCCTTCCAAGATGCAACGATCAATCCACCCTTCATAGTAAATTAAACATTCTTTAATTGTTTCCTCTTTAAGGTCTAAGGTCATTTTGTCAGAATTACGCTACCGAATTTTTCACGATTACGCCTGCAATGCTGTGTCAATTACAAGCAAGTTACGTCACATTTTCAAGGTCATAATACGTTACCAACCTAACCTAACCTGGTTGAAATAGGTTAATCTTGGCCTTCCTTTCTTCATAATTTTATACACAGCAAAAATTACATTGGGAAGGAAAATATACAAATATAAAACATCCAATAGTATAAAAGGGCCCCCGCTTTCATATCATAATAATCAGCCGAGTAGAACGCCATATACTTAGAATCAGCAGCGAAATTTCGGTCACGTAATTTCGGCATAGTGTGTTCCGCTAATATATGGCTAAATATGAGTAGGATTTAGCTTGAAACGTTAAAGAAAGCCCGGCTTAAAAACCGTGCATACTTTCTTATTTGTCGCGACCGGGAATCGGAGGAAAGAGTCCAATTGCAGGTGTGATATGCTAAGAGGTCGCATGAAACGCGCCCGGGCCACAAACTACTCCGCTTAGCACCACAGAATAAAAATACCGGAAAAACATTGAAAATAAAACTGCCGAGAGCTCTTTAACGTGTTTTTTCAAAACCAAGAATCATATTATTTTATTGAGGCTATACCAGTGTTTTCTGAAAGGCCAATTGCCAAATAAATTTTGCAGCAAGAAACTTGACAGAACCTATTTTTTCTAAACAAAGATTACTAAATACAAAGATAATTAAAAATATGTAAAAGACAAATATTACATGGGTAACTTTTGGGTACAGTCGACTAAAAATTCTTTTACACTCTAAGGTTCAATGTCCGTTGTACAGCTTATAACGACAAAGGCTATTTTCACTAGCAAATCAATGTGATAATCAACCTTATATTGTTCTTACTCTGATGCAGGACCTGTCATTAAAAATAGTAAAGTAATAGTAAGTAGTATATGGTAGTAGTAGTAATTTATATTGTATTTTTTATCATTAAATAAATAAATTTAATCTAATCTAAGCACTTAGTCGACTATGGTTAAGCCAAATTTAGACCAGTAAGAAAAATTTTGCTAGTTGCATTACATTGAGGGGTTGTTAAGTGAACGAGTTTAAAGTGGTCGGTCAGGCGCCGCAAATTAATGCAACTTGCACGATTTTTCTTGCAGATGTAACATTGTATGTTAAACAAAAGCTTATAAAAAGATCTAAGTAGAATAAAGCTTCTAAGTGCAGCATGCACCTGGCGAAATGAGCCGCGCATTGTGACGCGAGATATGCAAGTCGCAGCCTCCACGTGACGCTGTTTTGTTGGAGCCCGATGGGTGGGACCAGGTGATACCGACGCAGATATATTCAACTGAAACTAGTATTATTTAGTAATAGAAGATTAGATTTTATGTAAAGCAAAATTATATACTACTTCTGCCTATAACATAAAGTACAAGTTTTATATCTCGAGAGCGTCCGAACTGAATCACACTGAAGTATTTCGAATAGTTCCGATTGACCAACCAGTCAAGCGCTAACCGAATCGAACAGAACAGATAGGACTTTGTGAACGGTTCCTTGAATGTACTATTAGTTTGAGTGAGAGTAAGATAGCAAAAAGAGAGTATGATATAAATTAAAAAATTTAAAGCTGTTTATTTCAAGCAAAGAACATTTCATAAAACATGCAAAACGAGTCCTAATCCTAATTTTAAGGATTTTGCGAGGCCTCGGTTAGCGAAAGACTGAGTTGCTCACGCGTAATTAGCCTAATTATACAATACGAGTAGATAGTAAATTTATTATATAAATCATGA
Source organism: Archips crataeganus (assembly GCA_947859365.1). Classification (NCBI taxonomy): domain Eukaryota; kingdom Metazoa; phylum Arthropoda; class Insecta; order Lepidoptera; family Tortricidae; genus Archips; species Archips crataeganus. The sequence goes on along the minus strand of OX402049.1, from coordinate 23,654,565 downwards.
TTTCCCATGCATGCAGTTTTTTTGTTTTAACTTACATATAACCTAAGTCTGAGTGCGCATCCGTCCCTTCCCTCTCAAATATATCTCTCATAAAATATCTTTTAATCACGCTTTTAATTTGTTTACTGTTACTACTTTCTAATTTTTCCGCAATAGACAACGGTAAATTATTTAATAGTTGGGGAAGGATATGGGGGAGGATATTGTAACGGGAGCAAAGTACAGAATGTATTACTTACTAGTACCTATACTAAATAAAAGATCGAACTGGTAAAAAAATCATCCCAAAATCCCAACACAAATAAAATTTTACCGGGATATACACTTCATAATGGAAATGAAAATTGTAATTTGTGGGGATTCCCGTGAAAATTTAGAAAATTTTCGTAAAGTTAATTCTTCTACCAGTTCTAATGGTTGAAAGGATATAAACCGCAGATAAAATAGATACATTGAAAAAAAGAAAGAAAGAAAAACATTACTTCGTGACACTTAAGGTTTTTTAAAAAAGCAAAATGTAAAAAAAGACAAAATTATCACGAAATGGTCCCAACTCACCATAATGTCGGTCTAGCAGCCGACTCTGGTTTTCCGTTGGAACCATTCTATTTACAATTAATTTAACCAGGGTAACATTTAACCAGCTACCGCCGTATCAGCCGTATCAATGAGTTGAAAATGAGTAAAATGTTATCCACAATGTCACTTAATCTCGTGCTTCCCGGAAAAGCCCCCCCCCAACTAATTTGGTACAGGGCCCCTCCAAGGCCAATGAATTTAACTTAAGAAAAACAGTGAACCCGACAACTATTTATCACTAAACACAACAATACATCAACTTAACAATATACAATGCAAAAATAGACTATAAATACAAAGAATTAAAACAAAACAACTTGCGCTGGATGCGGATCGCACAGGACCGGTCTGTTAAGTGAATCTTGGGGAGGCCTATGTTCATTAGTGGACGTCTTTCGGCTGAAATGGTGATGAAATGATAAAAAACAATAATACAAGAAAACAAGAAAAACATCCGGTTCGAAGGACCAATGTGCGGTGCGGGGATTGCGGTAGAGATTTTAAACTTCGACTGGAGGAGTAAAGAAATGTTTATTGTATAAATGTTAAACTCTAGTATATAGTCCACTACAACTATGTTAGTTAAGAATGTTGAAAATGTTAAATGTTATGATTGTTCGAATGCACCCGGTCGCGACTGTTTCCAAAAATGCACTAACTATTATTCACTAATAATACTTAAAACTAGGTAGCGGCGATCAATGAACCGATTGCCGATTGCTGACAGTGCGCCGCGGCCTGAACGCGTGTGTTAGGTGTATTGCACCGAACAACAAGAAAACAAGAAAAACAAAGCATTTCTTACTTTACTATAAGATCATGTTAATATTAAATGCTGGCATGGTCTGAGTCCAAAGCCTTTTAGGCGAGTATTAATAGCGCAGGCTGCTACGTATGTTTGTTTGTCAGTGTGCGTTAACAGACTGGAACGGGTACGCTGAGCAAACGTTTTCGACTTTAGTCCCGCTCAAGCTAGGGTTGTCAGTTCACGGCAAATTATCTATGTCAAACTCTTTATTGTACATCTAATATACATATAAAAATCTTGTGTCACGGTGTTTGTTATCGACCCCCTCCGAAGCGGCTTGACTGATTTTTATGAACCCCTATTCTTCGCGGACGGAGTAGCGGGCAGCAGCTAGTAGGTAAAACATAAAATTAACATATATTTCATACTAAATAAAAACTGAAATATGGATGTTTTTTGGCGATGGTTCTTAGACATGTTTTATCAAAATCGGTCCAGCCGTTTTAAAGTTACCTGCTCTTTTGTTAGCTGCGGAAGGGATCTTAGACGCATAGCATAATGGGCATTTATTTTATTTTCCAACATATGTGTGACATAATTGCGTTGGGGGTTTTCAAAATGTCCAATTTATAGTTATAACCATAGCTTTTAAACAATAACCGCTAACCAGTGTCCACTAACTCACCCCAATATATCGCAAAACTATCCAGGTAACAAAGGGGACAGTGGCGCAGCCCTGGCGTGATTTATGCTCCCCGGGGAAATTAGAGTAATGAAGGCATTGTATGACGGCAAAGGATAACTCCAAGCCCTAGAACTTTGGCCCGAGTTTGAGGGGCGCCGGGGAACTAAATAAATAAAATTTATTTCGGCGATTTGTTACTGAACTGATTTTAAAACATTCTATGGAGGTACGGAACCCTCGATGTATGGTCCTACTCGCACTTTTTTTTTTTTTTTTTATATATAAGAGGTGGCAAACGAGCAGACGGGTCACCTGATGGAAAGCGATCACCGTCGCCCATGGACACCCGTAACACGGGGGGCATCACAGGTGCGTTGCCGACCCTTTTAGGAATTGGTAGGCTCGTTTTTTTAAAGATCCCTAAGTTGTAACGCTCCGGGAATGCTGCCGCAGAAAGCTGATTCCAGATCTTTGTCGTGCGAGGAAAGAAGTTTCGCTTAAAACGCACGGTACTAGAATGCCAATCATCAAGATGGTGAGGATGGAAAGACAAACGGTTCCTCGAAGTGCGGTAGTGGAATTTAGCCACAGGCAGCAATTCGAACAGTTCGTCAGAACACTCCCCATGATAGATACGGTATAATATACAGAGAGACGCCACATCCCTCCGCAAAGCCAAAGGATCGAGTAGGCCAGAGAGTGCCTGATTACCGACAAATCGAGCAGCTCTACGTTGGATGCGGTCAAATGGAAAAATTTGGTACTTGACCGGGTTGTTCGGTTTCCGGAGTCAAAATGCCAAAATGGCAAAAACAGAACTCTTTAGTATCGTTATAAACAATAGTTCCGCCGTGTGTATCTCTCCGTCTAATCCAAGATTCAAATTAAGCGACTATCATCATCAATTTTGCTGGCTGGTACTTGGGCTAATTCCTGCAAAGTTATCGGTCGCTGAACTCAGCTCAAAGTCAAACCTAAGTCCCTAACTCGCACAATGGATAAAAAGTATTTGCTCAATTAAGCTCTATTAAAAACTTGTGAAACGCTTTTTAACATGGTAGAAAATAGCACAAGAACATTTTTTAAACTTTAGACTACAAATAATCTAATTGTGAAAAATACGCATAAGTCACGTCTAGCTCGAATGTTTCGGGCTAATCCGTAGCCCTTCTTCACTTCACTATGAGTGAGTCTCACAAAGTTTTATAATCAAATAATCTCATCATCATCATTATATAATCAGACATCAATAGGTTAGGTTGCTATTTACTCTTAGACTACTAATAATTCACAAGCAAACTTAGCCGTTACAGGAAATTTCCGTCCATAATAAGTCCATAATGTTCTTTTTTCAAAAATTTTATACCAACAGTTTAGCTTTTAGGGTGGATGCTCGATTTTAACAAAAATGCACTTTCAAGTTATTTATATGTATAAATAATCGAAAAATTAAAAATCGTCTTCACAACCTTATTCACTTTAAAAATAAATAATTAAATTAAAATAAAACAAATATCTAAGTGGGGCTCCCATACAAGAGACATGATTTTTTTGCCGTTTTTACCCGACTGCGAAGAAGGAAGGGTTATGTGTTTGACCCGTATGTATGTATGTATGTATGTATGTATGTATGTATGTTTGTATGTATGTATGTATGTATGTATGTATGTCCATTCAAAATTTAATGCAACGATAAATTGCAGTCGGAGGCATGGGAGTCAGTGGCTGCATGGGATTTAATGTCACTTCATGCATGCCTCTGACTGCATTTAATCGTTGCATTAAATTTTGAAAGACTGCCATCGACGTGTTTTAAATTCGTTTTATTGTTATTGAACATTTTATCTTGTTTCTACCTTTTCAGTATTTCCGCAGGCGGGTTTTTTTGATTTTTTAATTTATTATTTTATTTACACCGCAGGCGGGTTTTTAGTTTTTTTTAATTATTTTTTTTATTATAGAGAACTCCGACTCGCACTTGGCCGGTTTTTTATTATTTATGTTGTTACAGCGGCAACCGAAATACATCATTTGTGAAAATTTCAACACTGTCTAGCTATCACGATTCATGAGATACAGCCGGGTGATAGACGGACAGACAGCGAAGTCTCAGTAATAGGGTCCCATCTACCCCTATACCCCTTAGGTACGGAACCCTAGAAAATGGTCGTGTTAGCGTAGACTGCTGAAACACTAACCTCTTTTTGTTTTGCCATAACCGGGTAAAAAGCGGCCTGTAACAGTAGTGTCCGCAGACGCCACAGTGTTGCCTTGCCAGGCCGCAGCGCTGCAGTTGCTCCGGCGGTCAGCGGGGACAGCTCACTGCATTTGTCTTGGTGCAGCGCCACGGGTAGGGAAGTGGGGAGGTGTATGTAAAGTCACTCAATTTGATTCACTATCATCCCACCTATATACGTCCCATTACAGGGCACAGGCCTCCTCTCAGAATGAGATGGCTTGGGCCGTACTTCCCTTGCAAGCCCGGTGCGGATTGGGAACTTCACATGCACCGTTGAATTTCTTCTCAGGTGTATACAGGTTTCCTCACGATGTTTTCCTTACCCGTAAAGCTCATGGTAACTTTAACTTTCACAGTACGTATATCACAAAATACAACAAGGCTGATTGTAACATTGATTTGTGAGTGAAAATAGTCATTGATGTTTTGAGGCGTACAATAGAAATTGAACCTTAGGGTGGTAAAAGAATTTCTTAATCGACTAAGTTATACATCTTGGTCAGATCTTAGAAGTTGAATTTATCCCACTTCTAGTGGTTTTGACTTGTCTTGAAATTTGGTACCTATTATGACGGTTGGATGACAATAAAAGTACAACAATTAAAATTAGTAACAAAAATCAAGCTATTAGCACACTACCGCGGTGAAGTTTTACCAATGTTTCACAGTTGCCGTGTATTATTTTTGAATTTACACCATTCTGAAACACCTCCACTGCGTCTTTACCCCGGTGGGAGCCGAGTCCGGCTGGCTATCTCCGGCAGAGTAAACACCGGGTGAGTTAGACCGGTAGTTATCCGGCTTTTTGACCGCCCGGCACTAACTCACCCGTACGTTTTGTCTGGCTTTAAATAAGCAAGCGCATTTCAACCGGGAGCCATTCTCATCGATCCTCAATAAGATACTGGAAGAATATGGGTATTAAAAGAACTTTTATGTTTTATACTGTGATGATAAACTGTAGGCCAGAAGACGTGGAGTAAGGCCCCCATCATGATCGGAAAATTCACACACACCACTGAATTTATTCGCAGATATGTGCAGGTTTCGCCGCAAAGCCCATCGTAAATATCAAATGTAAATTTCGTACAACATTTTCGAAAAACTCAGAGGTGCCAACCCGGGCTTAAACCCACGACCCTCGACTTAAGAGGCTGTATCTTGATATTTCAGTTACCATTCAGTCAGTTTCTTAAAACAGATTATAGTCCAACAAGCTCGTGCGCGACCCTCCGCGGAACCCTGTCGCAGTCAGCGTTTGCCGCACTTATTAAAAACAATCTTGTTAAGGACAGCAGAGCCTTCCTGCGACAGGGTTCCGCCGAGCGCCGCGCACGAGCTCGTCAAGGTATACCAATACAGAGTCTCAGCGATCGGCCAATATTCCACGACTTGAATCGCAACATTCGAAATTCCACAACGAGCGGCGGCGAATGCAAATCCCGCGGTGTCCGGGATCGCGGGATTGCGACCCCGGGATTCCGCCAACAAAATTCACAACAATGATTGCAGTGTGTGTTGGAACAGCCGACGGTGTGTAGAAAGTGTAGCTTCATAAAGCTAGGGTTGGTTAGCCATTTCGCGTTTACAGGCAGTTAATAAAACTGTCTCCATACGCGAATTAGACAGAAGGAATGCAAAGCGCGTGGGAATCGTCTCTATTTTAAATGGAATATGGTGTATTGAAAACAAGCTTTTTTGGCAATCCGATATTGAGAAAAATATGGTGACAGGAAAGTCTGGTATTCTGGGAATTTGGTATTTTAGAAATAGGGTAAGTCGTCAATCTAGTATTTTGCAATTCTGATATTTAGGGAACGAGCGTTCCCGGTTACCGATTGAGCTGAAATTTTGCACGCATGTGTAAATCCAGGTGACAAAGCAATATTATTATTATTATTATTATTGTGACATGGAGCTGATCTGATGATGGAGCTGGAAGGTGGCCATAGGAACTCTGTAATAAAACGACACAACCCCGTCGAGATAGGACACACACGTTTTTTCGTTTGATTCGTATCAACGAGTACTTTGGTCCTAGATAGTAACCAGGGGCAAAAATTACAGTCAGCATAAAAAGCTTGTATTAAAAATGGAATTTTTACAAAAACTTATTTACTTTACCTTAAAAACATAAATTCTTTGTAGCATTTCACTGAATCGCATTTCACCTCGAATGAACAAAATTTGAATAGAACTTTTTACTTGAGCAATATTTCATGTGGCTTTTACATTATTATAATTTTTTTGTAGCATTTCATTTTCTGATTAATATTTTACCCAAGACGCATTTCGCCGCGATTGATATTTGTTTGAGACTCCATTAATGAAGCGTTAATTTATGTTCGCATTCAAATTCTGTAACGTTTTTTTAAACGTTTCTTGTAACTGTAGTTTCATGTGTTAAGTACTATTTAACTCTTTAATTTTATCTTTGTGACTAATAAATAATAGACGATACTCTGTTTCTGCAACAATGAACTGCAGTGACGTTTAGAACACAAAGCAAAAATTTAAGATACGATTTAAGTGAAACGATACATGATGAAGGAATTTATGATTTTAAGGTAAGGTACTAACAAATGGTTATTTAATTACACAGATTAATTAGAAATTCAGATGTAAGGAAATCAATTCAAAGACCGTGTTTAAAATAAGTCAAAGAGCTATGAATGTAAAGTAACTAGTCCTTTTGTGCACCTGGAAGCCCTAATCCCAACAGGGCCAAACTACACAACGTCCAAAAAGCATTCTAAGCAGGAATAAATCGTACATCGTCACTTTGAAATTAACTCGTATCACAAATCGATACGTAAACTAAACTGAATCTTGAAGCATTCGTAATAAGGTTCACTGAGAAAAGTCATCGATATTGAGATACGAGCTTGTGTGATCAGGTCAGTGTCCACCTGGGCAAGATGGCGCTGATATTAGTTTTGAATATTTAATGCTGACGCCTGACGCCTGACGCCGGTGCGGGTGACGCGAGCGCGGCTTTATTGCTCTATTCGTTGCTTAACAATGGCGTATTGGATTTTCTTGACAGTAATGCCAATTTTTAATCAATCAGATTACTAGTTTTTTGTAGTTATATGGGGGTCATTACAAGGAGTACGATGAAGGGCGATATGCTAGGAGTAGCAAACATCAACTCTTTCCTCCACATTTGTATATAAATGACTGCTCAGAAGGTCTGAGAATTAATATTACATACATACAACACGGTACAAAATTCAGAAGAACAATTGTAACAGAACTTTCGGCAAAGCCAAGCATGACAGATAGTACCACAGTGAAGTGAGTCCGTTGTAGGCGGTGAACGGGTTGTAGGTTCAAAAGATGACAACCATTTCCGCGCATGCGCACAACAATCGTCACTAATTCACTCGTGACCGTTCGCCAAGCGCTTGGACGCGCTCGAGCGCTCAGCTTGTTCGCCTGGCGAACATTCCCGAGAGTGCCCGAAGTCTGCCGAACGGACGTGACAATACTCTCGTCCAAAACTAATGAGTACAGTTAGATTGGTTTTACACACCTGCGAAGAAATTGGAGTGTGTGAAGTTGCTAATCCGCACTGGGCCCACGTGGAAACTACGGCGCAAGACCTCTCGAGATTTCTTTGCGCTACAGTGGGACTTATAAAGGCTAGCATGATTTAGGTTGTGATTGAATTGTGAATGTCATTTGACAAACAACGTAGAGATTTCGGCACTGGTCCCACCGCCGACGATGAGCGAGAAGCGACTAGAGCTAGAAACTAGAAACGAGTCAGCGAGCAGCGAGAAGCGAGTGTGTAGTTCCGATAGTTTTGTCGCTCGTCTATATGCGAGTGTCCGAGTGCGAGGGACGATTACTCTTCAACAGATCAAATTATTGTTTTAAATTCATAGTAAATGCTAGCACTCAAATCCGCGCTGTGCATTAGAATTATCGCCGGTTGGTCTCTCAGCATCGCTAACCGCTGAGCGAGTTTTATCGTTGACAGTTTTTATCGCTGCGATCAATTAGTGAAGAGGGAGTACTCGCCGGCAGTGTGAACAGCCAGCGATCAACTATAAATATATCTCTCTCTTTTACCGACACGGGATCTGTATCTTTTATACGTTTCTTCAGCGAGAAAATAGTCGAAAGCTAATCGTTTCCTCTCCCTTGGTGGGTCTAATGCCTTTTCCTTTTAAATGTCGGAACCCTACAACCAGCATTTCTATATCAATACGCTCTTTTCACCATATCGCTCCGCATCTGCCCTAAACTGTTATTTACCCCCATCTCCCGCGCCTAAGCAAACAACCTCCATATATTATGCCACGTTCGACAAAAATAATACGAATAAAAACAGGCAAATGTAAATTGGTACGCCTTCTTACACCTTGTAAGTCGGATCGCATTCTCCTCTAACTCCTGGTCTATGCTTCGAATTTGTAATGCAGGCCGCACTTAGCGAAGCAAAGCAAAATTGACTTTGTGGCTCTAGTTATTAGGTTGTTTTGTTCGGTTGTAGTATTATAAGCCAAGAGCCGCCGATGATGCGTCTACATTTGAATGCCTTTTTATTGTTGAGTGAATGTATGCGGAGTTTCTGGATGGAATGATGAATATCTAGTTTCGTTTGTTTTGGCTTAAAAGGAAAAAGGTGGGTCCAAAAGAGAGGTAAAAACTTGGTCAAATACAAATATAGTTCCATCCAGCTTATATACCTACTACAGCGCATAGACATCCTCTGAGAATGAAAGGGCTTGAGCCGTGGAGTGCCCACGCGGACCCAATCATCATCATCATCATCCTGGCCTATATATGTCCCACTGCAGGGCACAGGCCTCCTCTTAGAGGGGTTGGGCTGCAGTTCCCACGCGGGAGTGCGGATTGGGAACTTCACACACACCATTGAATTTCTTCGTAGATGTATGCAGGTTTCCTCAAGATGTTTTCCTTCATCGTTAAGTTCATGGTAAATTTCAAATTTAATTTCGCACATAAATTCCAAAAAACTCAGATGTGCGAGCCGGGTTTTGAACCCACGACCCTCTGCTTGAGAGGCCATAGGTCAAACCACTAGGCCACCATGGCTTAAGTAAGTGACACATTCTGATTCTGATTCTGATTCGAGCGCAAACATTCGCATTATTCATACAAATATCTGCTCCGACCGGGGATCAAACCCGGGACTTTAAGTTTCGTAGTTAGGTCCACTAACCACTAAGCTATCCGGTCGTGAAGAAAAAACGTCTTGATTTAGATTTTGACCTCAAAACATAGGCCGTATAGTCTAACGCGCGGACGCGTGTAGGTACTTTCACCACCTCTTTCTGTCACTATCTTCTACCGTTTGACAGAAAGAAATAGTGAATAAGAAAGCAACCGTCCGCAGACAATATAGCCACAGAATAAGTAATATGTAACCAGTAATCCAACTTCATACTAGAGCGCCCAAATCGACGCACGCACACAGCCAAGTGCCTTACACGGTCGCTAACCAATCTTCACCAGACAAAAAAATGCAGTTCCCACGCCGCGCGCGTGTAAGATGCGTAATTGGCTGTGTGCGGTGCGTGCGTCGATTCGGGCGCTCTAGTATGAAGTTGGATTACTGCTTACATATTACTTATTCTGTGATACAGCCTCAGGTGTGTAGGCAAGTATACAAAAATAATAATTTCCCGTTCTCCACCATAAATTTATTTACATTCCTCCATTTAATCTCCCCCAGTCGTTCCGCTTATTGCGTCAATATCTCCATGCCCGACACTCGTCTTAATAAGCCGAGTGAAAAACGCGGTGCGCGCGCGCTACAAATAGCTACTTAGTTGACGAGCCGCTTCAGCTGATTGCTGCCCATACTTTGTGGGGGGGACATACGGGAGGAAACGCCGGGCGGGGAAGCGGCGGTTGTGCTCAGTTTACCAGCCGGCGAGCAGATGCGTGTGACTCAACGGACCAGTTTTAATGAATGTAACTGTAAGAACGAAAGACCATGTACACGCATTGGTGTGCGGTCTTTCATACAGTACTTTATTTATGACAACTGGTACGTGTGTGTGACGTGATACGCACACGCACCAGTTTTCATAAATAAAACTGTATCTATACAAATGGGCAAATTGGCCGGTATATTTAATACGAGCCGCATGCATACCAAGCGTAAGCTAGTTATTTAAACTTAATTTTCTAAAATGGAACCTAATGGAACAAACTTCATAAAAAACCCCGAATGATTTTTTTCACCGGATACCTAGCTTAAAAAATACACATCTAATGAACTAATTCAAAAAGAGACACACAGAGAGAGAGAGAGAGAGATATATATGTTTATTTACACATAATAATCATAATCATAATCATTTATTTTCATATCCGATACACAGGAAATACAATTGACAGGAAAAGATACAAATAAAAATCATCGAATAGTTTAAATTAAACAGCGCGGTATCTTACCTCAAATTATTAAGTTATATCAATAATAATATGTAGGTCGATATCCGTATATTTTATACCACAAAAACTTTTAAAATAGCGATGAATATTCTTTGAAATAAATAAAAAAAAAAACTATCTGTAAAGTAAGCGGAAAACAATTTTTATAAAACTTCGATTTTCTCGAAATTAGCTTTCATTGAGATATAGTTAGCGGCAAATAACTTGGAACTCTTTATTTTAGTTTCTTGTAAATAACTCGTAAACGATGGCCGATACTAAAAATGGTTCTTCTACATAAATAATCTAAATAAAATTCCCTACAAAAATATGTACTTACTTTTTCCTAGGATCAATATTTAATAAGATTATGGAGAGAAGAAAAGTCGCCCGCGTGTCAAGAAGTTTGCCGGTATCTGTACCGTTTTTTGGCTTAGCACGACAGTAAACGCTGCAGATCCGTCCGCAGCCGCCGCCCGTAAGTCCCGTGCCAGCGCCATGCTAAATTATGACATTTGTCGTGCGAGTGCTCCGCCTATTCCGCGTTATTAACTCCCGCCCACCTTATTACAGCATATGCTCGTCCCGATGCTCTCAGCATTGTTATTTCACAGGTGGAATGAAAACATTGTACCTCTATACATAGTTGTACTATGCATGTACCTATATTCGTATACATCGCGTTATAGCACGTCTTGGCTTTTTCTAGGGTTCTGTACCCAAAGGGTAAAAACGGGACCCTGTTACTGAGACTTCGCGGTCCGTCCGTCTGTCCGTCTGTCACCAGGCTGTATCTCAGGAACCGTGATAGCTAGACCGTCCAAATTTTCACAGATGATGTATTTCGGTTGCCTTTATTTTACCAACATATAGGTACTAAAAACCAGAATAAAATAAATATTTAAAGGGGCTCCCATACAACAATTGTGATTGTTTTGCTCGTTTTTGCTCGATATTGATAACGGCAACAGGTAGACGCTTGAAATATGAATTCACAGAATATCTTTATATGTATATATAATTCTACTGTACTGCCACTTGAGTCTGGCGATTCTTCGATCTTATTATTATCTAAATCCATCCAACTGTTTTAACATGAAAGTAGCAAACGCTCATACTAACAAGCTATCGCTTTATAATAGTACTAGCTTTTGCCCGCGGCTTCGCTCGCGTGTACTATGAGTATTCCAAAGAACCAAGATATCAAGCAAGCAAGCATACAGGCAAGCAAGCAAGCAGGTCCACAATTGACCGAGAAATCGGTAAACATCCCTACATAAAAAATACATAAAGTGGAATGCATAACCTCCTCCTTTTTTAGAAGTCGGTTAAAGTGCCCTTTGCGGCCTACTTACAGTATAAACTTATGAATTTTGAAATTTTAGCTTTCTACAACCAGTAAAACGCAAAATCCCGTTTTTCCCGTTCCCGTGGGAATTTGGGAAAGTCCTCTCTCAATGCTCCTCTTCACTCTCCAAGCAACCTACATGCCGAATTTCAGCTTTCTACGGCCAGTAAAACGAAAAATCCTGTTTTTTCCCGTTCCCGTGGGAATTTTGGAAAGTTCTCTCTTAATCCAGGTCTACACTCCCCAAGAAACCCACTTGCCAAATTTCAGCTTTCTATGACCAGTAAAACGAAAAATCCCGTTTTTCCCGTTCCCGTGGGAATTTTGGAAAGTCCTCTCTCAATGCTCCTCTACACTCCCCAAACGACCTACATGCCGAATTTCAGCTTTCTACGACCAGTAAAACGAAAGATCCCGTTTTTTCCCGTTCCCGTGGGAATTTGGGAAAGTCCTCTCGCAATGCTCATCTACACTCCCCAAGCAACCTACATGCCGAATTTCGGCTTTCTACGACCAGTAAAACGAAAAATCCCGTTTTTTCCTTATCCCGTGGCAATTTCCGAAAATCCTTAAACCTGTTTTTTACTATTATAATTACCTACTTTTATGCCAAATTTGAAGAGTCTAGTTATTATAGTTACTGAGATAGGGTCACTCGGAATCGAATATATAAATCCCTTTTTTTATTTATTTATTTATTTCACTGTAAAGTCATGTACATTTTAAAAGATGTTATAATAGTTTTATAAGTCGGTCCATGACGCCCTGCAAGGGCACACAATAATACTTAAAACTAAATATTTAATTATGTCATATTTATATTAAATTGAAATCATGCATTATTATTATTACTAGATTATATTATTACTTTGATCTTCAATTTTATGAACATAAATTACAATAATCACATTAGGTACATTCAATTAATTTTGATTATTACATTACAGGAGTATCTATGTCATCAAGTGCAGCGTTTCGTTTGTCACTGAATATTCGATCTATTTACATTTGTAGTGTTTTACACTCTCATCATTAAGGAATTCATTTACAGAATAATAACATTTTTCGATTAGGAACGCTTTCAACTTATTTTTGAAATTATTATATTGTGTTTCTTGCCTAATCGATTCTGGGATATTATTTAAGATTTGAGTACATTTATATTGGGGACCATTTTTAAACATTGCTAAATTTGACTTCGGTAAAAGTAGTTTATTTTTATATTGTGTTCTTGTCGTACTTATATCTTTATTTGCTTTGAATAGGTCAGGGTATTTGCTGGTAAAAAGTTCTGATTCTAATATGTATAGTGAGGGTAGGGTTAAGAGTTTATGGTGTATAAAATGCTGACGACAGCTTTCGGGAATACGTATGTTGGCTAGTATGCGTATGCACTTTTTTTGCATAACAAATAGTTGTTGTGCATCGGAGCAGCCTCCCCACAGTATTACGCCATACCGAAGCCAGGCAAACGCATACGCATAATAAGCGGTTAGGGCACATTCAAAATCTGTGCTTACTTTTAGTACACTTAGTGCATAAACAAATTTGGATAATTTTGTTTTTGTGTTTTGAATATGAGCTCGCCAGTCTACACCAGAATCTATCGTTACACCTAGTAATTTAAATTCGGATACTTCTTGTATGTCTGTGTTATTGACTTTTAACTTTAATTCCAAAGATGATTTTTGTTTGGGTTTAAATTGTATAATATTTGTTTTTTTTAAATTTATGTCTAAATTATTGTCTTTAAGCCATTCTGTTACTGTGTTCAGTGTGTAGGTAAGTTTCAAGTTACATTCAGCGCTATTTGTGCCGTCAACCAATAGTGACACGTCGTCAGCAAACATAACGCATTTTGTTTCTGGATCTAATACAGTTGACAAATCATTTATGTAGACCAGGAATAGCAGACAAGCACAGACACTTCCCTGAGGAATGGAACATGTCGTACAGCGCATTTGGGAGGAGATTGTCGTTATTTCATTGGTGTTTTTATTGTAATAGTTGATCTGTACGTATTGTTTCCGATTTTGGAGGTAAGATGCAAACCATTTATGAGCCATTCCACGTATTCCCATGTTATATAATTTAATTAGCAAGATATCATGGGATACTTTCCCTTTCCCGTGGGAATTCCCAAAAATCCTTGGATGCCTACATTGTATAAGGTATCTATGTGCAAAATTTCAAGTCTCTAGGTCCAATGGTTTGGACTGTGCGTTGATATATCAACAGTCATTTAGTTTATTTAGATATTTCAACCCCATCGCACCCCATCCAGGGAGATGGTATTTTACGTCTGCCACGTCGGATTTTAAAACCGTTGTTGTTTTCATAACCAGCGACCCGATAAACCATAGAAACAACACCCATGTTGATTTTCAGACTTTGTTACCCCTTTCCCCCCTTTTAGGGGTTGAATTCTCAAAAAACCTGAAACACGTGTTTACTCATTTATTATTCAGAGTACTTCTGTGAAGTTTCGAATAAAATAGTCGAACTAATCTTGTTTCCCCATACAAACTTTGGACCCCCGTTTCACCCCCTTAGGGAGTGAATTTTGAAAAATCCTTTCTTGGTGCACCCCTAGACCTTATAAGGAACCTACATGCCAAATTTGGAATCTCTAGGCCCAGTGGTTTGGGCTGTGCGTTGATATGTCAGTCAGTCAGTCAGTCAGTCAGTCAGTCAGTTTCTTCTTTTATATATATAGATTAGGATTTACGTAACTCTAACTCCCCAAAACTACATGTTCCATACTTAGCACAAAACAAAGGGAGTAACATAGTTTCAACTTTCAACTGTTCGCTGTAGACAAAACTCGTGCTACGTGTCGTAGCCCCTCTACGCCGTAGACGCCGTCAGCACTCAATTTATTCATGTAACTTGACCTTTAAAATATTAGGCCGTGTTTACACGATAGGACTCAGAGCGGCTCATTAGGCTTTGTGCTAGACGTGGTTAAATAAAAAAGATTTTATTATGAAAAATAGAGAGGTATTTTTTCTTTAGCTGTGCCATGTTTAGTGAAAAACTCATTTAATTGTGGGATGTTCTTTTATGTCATAATGTATAATAACGTTTTTAAAAATATTTTTAAGTATTGCTACTAAATGATAACAAATATTATTAGTAGCCTGTCATAGTGTTCCATTGCTGGGCAGAGGCCTCCCTTTTTGACATTCACAACTTGGATTATCAAATGGTAAATTAAACGGGGTAGCAATAATATGAGATGTCTATCTAGATTATGAGGGTGCGCCTCGATAGATATAACAACATTTGATATAACTGTAACATTTGGTATAATGCTACATCTATCTAATAATACCTTTAAACGAGCAATTCTTGTATATATATATATATAATCAGGATCTCGGAAACGGCTCCAACGATTTCGATGAAATTCGGTATGTGGGGGTTTTCGGGGATGAAAAACTGATCTAGCTATGTTTCATTTTCAGAAAATCGCTTTTACTCGTGTTTTCCGGCTATTTTTGTTTCCGTTAGAATACAAAGCTATATTTCGCCGGCTTCGAGCAAACCAAAATAGCACAGTAGAAATCGGGTGGTCGCGGATCCAGCCGACCTCGGTTCGATTCCACGTTTTTTTTTAAGGTTTTTAGTTTTTTTTTTTAAGTTTATTTTTCATGAGAAAACGTCAAGTTTCTTCTTTTGTGAGAAAAAGTTACTTTTTGTGAGAATGGTATTATAGGGAACGTGCAGTAACTATAGGCGGCAGCACTAATGCGACAGAAGAGACACTATGCGGACAGTAAAACAAACTTATCAAGGTAAAACATTCAAATTGATGGCACCCTTATGGCACCAGTTGGCAGCACCGTCTATGTGCACGTTCCCTATTGGGAGCACAGAACAGGAAAAACCGGTTGTCTGTAAAGTTGGTTTACGGACGATAGTTTAACGTGGCTCACCCCCCCACCCCCTCCGGTTTTTTTGTCAAATATCTTGAAAACGGTGCATCATACGGCAAAATCAATGAAATTTTCATCCCCCCTTTGATGCCCCCACGCTCCCTCCCACGCATCCCCCCCGCACCCCCTCCCCCCTCTCACCCCCCAACCCACAGAAATAATAATAAATTATTTCTGTGCCCCAACCCCTCCGGTGTTTTTGTCAAATATCTTGAAAACTGTGCATCCTACGGCCAAATCAATGAAAGTTTCATCCCCCCTTGAAACCCCCGAACCCCCTCCCCCGCAAATATATAATCAGGATCTCGGAAACGGCTCCAACGATTTCGATGAAATTTGGTATGTGGGGGTTTTCGGGGATGAAAAATTGATCTAGCTTGGTCTTATCTCTGGGAAAACGCTTGGTACCGAGTTTCTACCCGAGCAGAGCTCGGTCGCCCAGGTACTTTGATATAATGCGATTTACTCAAAAAGTAAACTTTGGAGGATTGATATTAATTATATTTGATATGCATTAGGTTAGGTTAGGTTAGTTTATTTTATAAAAGAATCGTAGAATGTTTACTTCTCAAGTAAATCGAATTATGTCAAATGTAGCATTATACCAAATGTTACAGTTATATCAAATGTTGTTATATCTATCATTACACACCCAGATTATGATCTATGAGATTTTTTTTTTGTTAATGCTTATGTTTTAATTGTAAAATTAAAATATAAATAAACTAGCTGTTGCCCGCGACTCCATCCGCGAAACACATGGGTGTAAAAAATAGCCTAAGACCTATTCCCAGACCTACCGAAAGTGGAGAAAAAAGTTTCATAAAAATCGGTCAAGCCGTTTCGGAGGAGTTCGATAACAAACACCGTGACACGAGATTTTTATATATTAGATTACTTACACTTTTAATGTAAAAATCTGCCTGCACCACCTGCACTGCACTGTCTGGCACTGGCAGGGTCATCACCATGTAAGGAAGGGATTAGTTAACCGCGTCAGCCCTAACAGAATCCTAAGCGCACTGACTGACCGGTGGGATTCTCCGCTGTTGAAGAAGTGGATGAAACTCCACACTCCTTCCTAATAGTATAGTTATTATTATTTTTATTATTTTACTAACTCTAGAAATAAGTTCGTCCACTAATACAATGAGTCTTGTTACTTGAAATAAATTATTATTATTATACTCTAAGTCTAGAGTGTTGCGTAAATACTTTCTTTATTGCATAAGCTTACGACGATTACATTTACATAGTATAACATAACGGGACAGTGTGTGTGTGTGGCACAGCTCACACTACAACGAACAGTGTTTTCATCTAGTGTTTAGACGACCAGATGGCCTAGTGGTTAGAGAACCTGACTATGAAGCTTGAGGTCCCGGGTTCGATTCCCGTGTCGGGGCAGATATTTGTATGAAAAATACGAACGTTTGTTCTCGGGTCTTGGGTGTTTAATATGTATTTAAGTATGTATCTATCTATATAAGTATGTTTATCCGTTGCCTAGTACCCATAACACAAGCTTTCCTAGCTTACTTTGGGACTAGGTGTGAATTGTCCCGTGGTATTTATTTATTTCTTATTATTTTAGTGTTTTGCTCCTATGAGCAATGTTGACCACTGAGCCATGGCCCTTTTGCGCTACTGCAGCGCATACAGACAATATAAAATGTTTTACTTTTAAGTTTATACTGATCTCTGTGTTTTTGTTAATGTGTGCTTGCAGTACCATATAAACGTCTTTATCTTTCTATCTATCTATTACGAAATTATTTAAACTTGTTTTTCTTTTGCTTATCTTTATTCTGGTTACAGGCGACCCGCGTCATAACTGCTGCATGCAGCAACTCACAAAGTACGACCAAGCGACTGGTGCAGCGATAAGACCGCGCGGGCACCGATACCGGTAACTAATGTACTGCACTCAGCGTTCCGGCCACACAGTGTAGCAATAAGCAGTAGCTACTTTTTAGGGTTCTGTACCCAAAGGGTAAAACGGGATGCTATTACTGTGACTCCGCTGTCCGTCCGTCTGTCTGTCCGTCTGTCACCAGGCTGTATCTCTTGAACCGTGATAGCTAGACAGTAGAAATGTTTACAGATGATGTAGTTTGGCCAGTTGCAAGAACAGTGTGAACAGACCAACTAGTTCTTTTCACTCGACTGTCGAAGGAGGGTTATGTTTTTATAGCATATGTATTTATGTATGTATCATTCTCTGGCACGCCCTGCAGCCTAAACGGCTCAATGGATTTTGAAGTGTGAGGTGTCATTAGATTCGTCCTAGTTCAGAGAGTGACATAGGGTATTTATTTTCCCTTCCTATGGGAATGGGAACTATACAGGCGGGTTTTTTAAATCTAGTATTGAAATTAAAGTTATTAGTACTTAGTACAACTGCTTAAGCCTACTTCCTAGCACGAGTACACGCTTCCCTACTGCACGTAATTATACTGCGTACTCGATATATCTCGGTGAAGCATGCAGATCGCCACACATCGAACGGCCGGTGCTTGGCCGGCAGTTTCATTGTTAATTACGGTAAAGTGCACGATTGCTGTGCTTCATTCATTTGAAATTCAGGTAAACGAACTTCTATTTTTATCTCAGTTTATACACGTCCCACTCCAGGGTAGATCTTAGAATTAGAGGGCTTAAATTGAGCCTAAGTTCCCACGCGGGGCCAATCTGGATTGGTAAGTTCACTTCTTCTTCTTATAATGCCACTTCATTATTAAAGGTTGGCAGTCAGCTCCTCAAATTTCGTCAAGTCCATAGCCAACTTAAATAGCTGTTCTGCAGTCTTGATGCCAGTCCATTCTCTTACGTTATGTTGCCATGGCATTTTGCGTCTCCCGATCTTACGTTTTCCGGCTATTTTACCCATCACGGTGGTTTGCAGAAGGCGAAATTGTTGGTGTCGGAGAATTTGACCCAAATACACAACTTTCTTTTGTTTTATTGTCCGAACAAGTTCAACCTTTTTTCCCATTCGCTGAACACGATCAATCCAACGGATGCGTAGCATTCTACGCTACGTCCACATCTCAAATGCCTCAAGCTAACTTCCAACTCACTATTTAATTTCTTCGCAGTTGCAAGCAGGCTTTTCAAGATGTTAGCGTAAAGCTCATGGTGTATTCCAAACGTAATTTCGAATACAGATTCCAAAAGTTACATAAGTACATACACTTATACGGCCGTGAATAACACAAAGACTACTTTTTCTCCCGTCTTATTATCCGATCGCGATATTTCTTCGTTTTGCACAGATGTTCGTACATACAAAGTAAATTAAAACCAAGGCTGGTCCCAAAATAGAACTGTCACACAAAATCGTCATACGACTAAGCATTACTGGAACCAACATGGCCTGTCATATTTTTTGTATATAAACAACTTTCCTTATCAAATTCAGTTACTTACTCCGAATAGAAAAGAGTAGGCACTTAAAACAAATGACAAACGAAATCGAAGATGTTTCAAGTCAAATAAACAGTCGGCAAAATGGCCTCCCTGTCATCCCTTAAAAGTGGTAGGTATCTTGTTACAGGGAGCAAATCAACTTGGGGTAAAACAGAACCGCATTGTCTAAGGGTGAGGCTCCACTGGTGCATTGCGTTGCGTTGTGTCGCGTCGTTGCAACGAATCGAAACTACCCTCCGGGGTGTATTGGCCCAAGTGTCAATATGTCCAAATGTTAGAACGTCCGAATGTCAAAAACGTCCAAGGACACAATACCCAGTTGCCAAAATGTCTGTTGGTCAAAACAACTAAACGAAAAAACGCCCGATTACCGAAATATCTAACTGCCAAAAAGTCCAGTGAACATAATCTCCATTTGTCAAAACGTCCAATTGCCGAATCGTCCAATTTCTAAGAAGTCTAATGGGCGGAACGTACTGTTACCAAAATTCCGAATGACCAAAACCCCACGTATGTCCAAGTGTCAAAACGTCTAGTGCTCGAAACATTATTTGTTGAGCCACTATATAGCAAGTGGTCTTTATGGCATCTGGAACTTACGACATCCCGGACAATTTAACACTCGTGCCAAATTGACCAGTGGTCTTCACGGAATCTGGAAATTGTGACGTCCCGGACAATTTAACACTCGGGCCAAATTGACCAGTAGTGGTCATCATGGCATCTGGACCTTACGACACTCCGGACAATTTAACACTCGGGCCAAAATGACCAGTGGTCTTCATGGAATCTGGACATTATGACGTCCCGGACAATTTAACACTCGGGCCAAATTGACCAGTAGTGGTCATCATGGCATCTGGACCTTACGACATCCCGGACAATTTAACACTCTTGCCAAATTGACCAGTGGTCTTCACGGAATCTGGAAATTGTGACGTCCCGGACAATTTAACACTCGGGCCAAATTGACCAGTAGTGGTCATCATGGCATCTGGACCTTACGACACTCCGGACAATTTAACACTCGGGCCAAAATGACCAGTGGTCTTCATGGAATCTGGACATTATGACGTCCCGGACAATTTAACACTCGGGCCAAATTGACCAGTGGTCGTTGTGGCGTCTGGACATTATAACGTCCTGGAAAATGTAATACTCGGGCCAAATTGACCTGTAGTGTTTATGGCATCTGGACATCTAGACCCCTTGGGCATATTGACACCTGGGCCAATACATCCCGGAGGGACCACAATGTTCGCCACACCTGTGCGGCATCGACGCACGACAAAAATGTACTGTTAGAGACAGCGCAGCGGCATCACCCTCCCCTCCGCTTCATCTCTTATCCATCGATCCATTAAAAAACGTCACGCGCGATGACGCATTGCAATCAATGTGGCATGTCATAAAAAATGTATGTAAAATGTCGCAGTGCCGACATTGCAACGCGATGCATCGCACCAGTGGAGCCTCAAACGCGTGGGCTTTCGCGATTGCATTCGCCATCTCTTTCTGCTTTAATAGTTACTTGACCTGAAATGTGTTTTAACACATTCATTTTTAATGATTGTGACATTGGAAGACTATCTCCGATATATATATATATATTTTTTTTTAACTATGGGACCCAATACATCCCTGTATTGTTTTTTTTATATAATTATTATTATTTTTTATTTAATTCTATATTTGTATGGTTTTATAGTTTGTAATTTATTATATTTTAATTTGAAAAGATGACTTCCTGCCAAGTTTCTTGCGGCGCATTCTTCTTGGCAATGATGGTCCTTACGAAATCGCTGGTAGTTTAAAAAAGTGACATGTAAAAGAGCCCTTTGCGGCCTATTTGCAGAATAAACGTTTTGATTTTTGATTATGATTTTTTTTTTGCTCTCGTCCTGTGTGAGAGAAAGATGAGAACGATTGCGATTCCAATTGCGTTAGAAAATAAAGACTCAAGACTGTAGGAATTTAACTTAACGTTTTGGCTTAAAAAAATTGATGAGGAAAACCACGTTTGGCCACCAGAACTACTCAATAAGTGCCTTAGTATTTCACGGGTTCAGACTCGATTACTTTGACGCAGTTTGCTAAACAATTGTATTACAAAAGCTGTGGTTAAAATGGTCGTAGTTGAAGATAAATACCGCAAACCCTGGTTTATTAATGAAATTAAATATCACAAAGTGCATTAAGACGGAAAACTAGGAGCACGCGCGGTAGACGATTCATATCCTTCAGCATCACAATATAGACACCGCTGAGGAATTATAAAGCAAAGCAAGCACAGGGCATTTATTAAAGCAGCCCGGTGCGATGTGGCCGCGGAGTCCGCGGGAAACCGCTTAACCGCCCGGCCAGGACTACGCACGTTTGGCGGCGCGGCAAGTGTTTTCTGTGTTCGTTGCGCGGCCGAGACGCTCACCGTACAGTGGCTACCTGGCGGCACACGCAATGAACACAGAAAACGCTTGCCGCGCCGCCAAACGCGTGAAGTCGTGGCCGGGCGGTTAAAACATGGAGTGGTGTTTAAAACATGGAGGACTGAACATAGATGGCGCTGTATCACTGCAAAAGTGATGTTGGCAGGCTGGAATGTATGACGCATAGGAAAAATTTGCGTGTCCAGTGGTGTAGGGGTAAGCACGCGGCACGGAATGCCGAGGACCTGGGTTCGATTCCCAGCATTGGTTTTTTTTCTGAGGTTTTTTCTGTGCAATGTTTCAGTTTGTATTTAGTATGAAATAATATGGATTTCAGGGGATGACCGTAAAAGTAAAAAATTTAAGTTGAAAAAATAAAAATACAAAAAGATACTTCAAACCAAACTTGGTTGTTTAGAAGAATTCGGCAAGAAACTCATCATTAAGTCCACCGCTGGTTTCGAGGCCCGCCGTGTGATAGATCACCCGCCGCCGCCACCCGGCGCGGATCTGCATCTTATGTACCACTTTATTCTGCAATCTATTTACTATACATGTTAATGGACGTGTCATAAAAATGCGTTGGTAGAGATCCAGTTGAAAAAGCATCCCAACCCATTGAAACAGAATTATAAATTTAATGTCGATTAAGAAAAGCTGACATTTACTTAGACATGTGTCAAACGCAAAGTAAGATTTAAAGTATCCTTTATCAATCATCACCATCATCATCCCAGCCTATTTACGTCCCACTGCAGGGCACAGGCCTCCTCTCAAAATGAGAGGGTGAGGGTGTTTTGGGTTCCTTTTTCAATGAACTGAAACAATTACTTTGCACTCCCGCGACCTTATGACCTCATAAAGTAACGCCTGATTTAATTTATTATCCTTTTTCAGTTTAGGCTTTAACAAGTCATGGTGGCCTAGTAGTTTAACATATGGTCTCTCAAGCAGAGGGCCGTGGGTTCAAGCCCTGGCTCGCACCACTGAGTTTTTTGGAAATTATGTGTCAAGACTGAAATTTACCATTTTACGGTGAAGAAAAACACCGTGGAAACCTGGACATACCTCAGAAAAAAATCATTGGTGTGTGTGAAGTTCCCGATCCGCACTCGACCCACGTGGAAACAACAGTACCCTGATGTAGAACTTATACACCGTGAAATTTTAGTGGTTGTTTTCCCGAAACGAGGTGATTTAGTTTCAAAATAAAATCAAAATCAAAATTAAACGTTTATTCTGCAAATAGGCCGCAAAGGGCTCTTTTACATGTCACTTTTTTTAAACTACCAGCGCTTTCGTAAGGACCATCATTGCCAAGAAGAATGCGCCGCAAGAAATTTGGCAAGAAGTCATCTTTTCAAATTAAAATATAATAAACTAGCAGCCCGTCCCGGCTTCGCACGGGGTAGACAATTATTTATTTTTGGAAATTTGGATATAAAACACTTTTTTTCACAAATATTTTTATTTATTAATTATTACAGACGTGCACGCCCCACTCCTGTATTTCAGTGCCCCCTCCACCCCGCCCGCCGCGATGCCCGGCGCGCTTTTCAGACTGCATCGCAAACAACGGCCACGGCGCTATGGCGGTTTTGTTTACTGTTTGAATTTTTTAATTCGTAATATCTTTTGAATGGAAAGTCCAATTTAAATAATTTAAAAACTATTTTATAGGTAGTTAAATGGTCTTTACCATTAAATAATTTATTTGGATAAGGATTAATATAAACACATAAATAGCATGGTTTGAATTTGGTTAGCATTTTCATTAATGTTTAAAATGAAAAAAGTTGTTGTAGTGACATAACTACAATAGTTGGACATATGCTACCGCGGAGTTTTTTGTAGACATTATGATGTTCTTCAATATTGTTGTACATTATTTTGTTCTATCGCTAATAGTTTCGGCAGCGCATTCGACGAAAGACATTTTAAGACTCATTTTTCTACACCTTCGGTTACATTGTTCAAATTTTACCAAGGATCCCTAATTTTTTTCAAAATGAAATGTAGCCTATGTCAAATTGGAAGAATGTAGCATTCTATTGGTGAAAGAATTTTTTAAATCGGCCCAGTACTTTTTGAGCCTATTCATTACAAACATACAAACATACAAAAATAGGTACAAATCTTTCCTCTTTATAATATTATTAGTGTAGATGTAGATAGTGTAGATTACAAACTAAAAAACCATACAAATATAGAATTAAATAAAAAATAATAATAATTATATAAAAAAAACAATTTCGATTGTACAATCGATTTATAATTACTATTTTGACTAGAGTCAAAAATCCAATTGTGAAAAACGAAAGTCGAAAATGACCGCAAACCAATAGTAACGCTTCGTTGGTACAAGTAGCGTACGATCGTACGATAGGTTAGGTACCAACGAAGCGTTACTGTTGGTTTGCGGTCATTTTCGACTTTCGTTTTTCACAATTGGATTTTTGACTCTAGTCAAAATAGTAATTATAAATCGATTGTACAATCGATACTAAATCACCTCGTTTCGGGAAAACAACCACTAAAATTTCACGGTGTATAGGCTGGGGTGATGATGATGATTGCGTATTTTAAACGTAGGTAACTTAATCTAGATTAAATTTCATATGTAGATAGTGGATCTTGTAGGCGAGATCAATCTAGACCCCACCACCCCTAAGAAATGTTTGTTTCCATCCCCCATCTACTTGTAATAAATAAACAGCCCTTTCTGGGGTAAATTTATACTCAAATGTCTATCTCCCCAGACGAAAGTTTCACGTTAGGCTAGACTTAAAAAAGTTCTAATCAATCGATCAATCATCATCATGACTGATCGAAAGACGTTCATTGCTGAACATAGGCCTCCCCCAAGGTTTGCCAAACAGATCGGTCGTGCGCCATCCGCATCCAACGTGCTCGCGCAACCTCAACCAATCAATAAGAAACAAATTATTTCCAATCCCAATCTACTTACGTAATAAATAACAGCCTCTTCGGAGGTAAATTTACACTCAAACGTCTACACAAGTTTCTGCGCATTAGACTAGACTTAGAAAAGGTCGTAATCAATCGAGCTGGCAATTGCCGTGAGATACCTGCAGCTGCGATCAATCGCTAATGCGCCGGCGCCTGCGACGGGCAACACTCAGGACTGAGCGGTGCATTCGGGAGATAAATGCATGTGGAATAGTACTGTCGCGTGAGTAAAGGAGCGATATCGAGGGTAAGTTTGAAAGAGTCATCATCATCATGCCTGTGTCGGGGCAGATATTTGTATGAAACGAATGTTTGTTCTCGGGTCTTGGGTGTTTAATATGTATTTAAGTATGTACATTAACTAATTGTAAATAGCCATTAAAAAAAATAAAATAAATAAATATCACGGGACAATTCACACCAATTGACCCAGTCCCAAAGTAAGCTAAGCAAAGCTTGTGTTATGGGTACTAAGCAACGGATAAACATACTTATGTAGATAGATAGGTACATACTTAAATACATATTAAACACCCAAGACCCGTGAACAAATATTCTTATTTTTCATACAAATATCTGCCCCGACACGGGAATCGAACCCGGGACCTCAAGCTTCGTAGTCAGGTTCTCTAACCACTAGGCCATCTGGTCGTCTAAAGTATTAAAATTCGACTTAACTTTAGAGTACCAATTTACATTATATGTATTACTAACAATATTGTACGCCCGGACCGGGTAACTGTTGAAACTACCTTTAGTATATGTACTACCACCTATTTGTACCTATGTGACACAGTTATACAATAAATTAGTCTGGTTCTGATTCTGATTCTATGCATCTATCTATTATAAGTAATGAACTAAAACAATTACTTTGCTATAATTATTATAAGTAAGTTTATCTGTTGCCGAGACGTTGGCGAGACTTGGGGGAGGCCTTTGTTCAGTTGAGCAGTGGACGTCTTTCGGCTAAAATGATGACGATGATTCCGGGTTGACAAAAACGAAGTCAGGCACGAACTGAGGCGCTACTACGAAATTCGAAAATCGAAGTTCGTATCGTATTATCCCTCTCACTCTCGTGTGAAATCATATTAGCGTGAGCGGGGCGGCACGAAACGAAGTTCAAATTGTGCACTTCGTGGTAGGGCCTCTGAACCCTACACGATGAAGTCACCAGTGCTCACGCACACACGTGCTGTAAGCTTGTAGTAGTGTCCTATCATAGTGAGGTTCATCATCATCATCATCTCAGCCTATATACGCCCACTGCAGGACACAGGCCTCCTCTCAGAATGAGAGGGCTTGGGCCGTAGTTCCCACGCGGGCTCAATGCGGATTGGGAAATTCACATACACCATTGAATTTTTTTTGAGGTGTATGCAAATTTTCTCGGGTAGGTACTGCCGTTTCGGCGAAAATTATTTCGCAAAATGATTCATTTACCAAATGTTTAATTTGGCAACTGTTTATTTTTTCTGAAACTGTAAACTATTCTGAAACTGTAAACTATTCAGGATATATTTCAGGACTATAAGTTTACAATTTCAGTAAAAATAAATGGTTGCCAAATGAAACATTTGCCAAATGAATCATTTTGCGAAAAAATTTTAAACCCAATTTCCTCACGATGTTTTCTTTCACCGGAAATCTCAAGATAAATTTCAAATAATAATTTAAGTAAAAGTAAAACTTAAGAGGTGCGAGCGCAGATTCGAACCCACGACCCTCTGCTTGAGAGGCCATAAGTCAAGCCAATAGGCCACCACGGCTTCGGCACGGCATAGTGACGTTGTATGAAGCTTATTCTCTATTCCGTTTCGTTACTTATGTGTGTACAGTGGAGTGCCAATTGTTTCGACATAAAACTAAGGAATTGTCTTGGAATGCTGTACAACTTTGTACCTTGTATTTTGCTATACTATGTGTACATGTTTATTTAAACACATTTATATGTGTGTTTAGGTTTACTTACCCAAAAGGTCAAAACGGGGCCCTATTACAGAGACTTCGCTGTCCGTCCGTCTGTCACCAGGCTGTATCTCATGAACCGTGATAGCTAGACAGTTGAAATTTTCACAGATGATGTATTTTGGTTGCCGCTATAACAATAAATACTAAAAATTAGAATAAAATAAATATTTAGGGGGCTCCCATAGAACAAACGTGATTTTTACACGCTTTATATTAGCTTCACCTGTATGTTTGTATGTATGTTTGTATGTATGTTTGTTTGTAACCGACTCCTTAGGGCGCGATTTTGACCCACTTCCCGGTTTCCGATTGAGCTGAAATTTTGCACATATGTGTAAATTGGATTTCAATGCAATATTATTGTAACATGGAGCTGATCTGATGATGGAGCTGGATGGTGGCCATAGGAACTATGTAATAAAACAACACAATCCCGTCGAGTTTGGGCTCGTTTGATTCGTCTTGACGAGCACTTTGATCCCAGATGGTAACCAGGGTCTGATGATGGAGCTGGAAGATGGCCAAAGGCACTCCACAATAAAACGACACAACCTAATCGAGTTTGGGCTCGTTTGATTCGTCTTGACGAGCACTTTGATCCCATATGGTAACCAGGGTCTGATGATGGAGCTGGAAGATGGCCAAAGGCACTCCACAATAAAACGACACAACCCCATCGAGTTTGGGCTCGTTTGATTCGTCTTGACGAGCACTTTGATCCCATATGGTAACCAGGGTCTGATGATGGAGCTGGAAGATGGCCAAAGGCACTCCACAATAAAACGAAACAACCCCATCGAGTTTGGGCTCGTTTGATTCGTTTTGACGAGTACTTTGGTCCTAGATGGTAACAAGAGTCTGATGATGGAGCTGGAAGGGGGGGTAGGTGGCGGGTTGGGGGTTAGGGTGTGGCGGTTGGGGTTAGGGGATGGGGGGGGGGGTTTACGGGAAATAGGGTGGGGGTGTTGGGTGGTTGGGGGGTAATTGATTTTGGGGGGTTGTGGGAAATGGGGAGGGGGTAAGAGGCCTAGATGGTAACAAGGGTTTGATGATGGAACTGGAAGGGGGGGCGGTAGGTGGCGGGGTGGGGGATGTGGGAGGGTTGGGGGGGGAGTGGGGGTGGGGGGGGGTTCCGGGGTGTAAGGGTAGTTTAGGGAATTGGGGGTAAGGGTGTGGGGTTTGGGGGGGGTTTGGGTAAATGGGGTGGGGGATGTTGGGGGGTTGGGTTTAGGGGGTTTGGGGGTTGTAGGTGAGGGGGTAAAGTTAGAAAGAAAAAAATGCAACTAAAAAATAGAAAATAAATAATAGTTTAAAAAAACTAAAAAACACGCTTTAAAAAATAAAAAATAAATTTTAATAAATTTCAATTCACTATTCTTATAGTGCAGTAAAAAATCTTAATAAGCAATTATTATATTGTTATATCCAGATCAAAATTTGTAAACAATTCTAAATATTGATAAAATAAATAATAATAGTTTAAAATATTTTATTGTAAAAAAAGCGTGGGGTGCTTTTTAAGATATTATCAAAATGACAATCCTTGACAATTGACACCATGCACCCCACGCTTTTTTTACAATAAAATATTTTAAACTATTATTATTTATTTTATCAATATTTAGAATTGTTTACAAATTTTGATCTGGATATAACAATATAATAATTACTTATTAAGATTTTTTACTGCACTATAAGAATAGTGAATTGAAATTTATTAAAATTTATTTTTTATTTTTTAAAGCGTGTTTTTTAGTTTTTTTTGCTCGTTTTTGCTCGATATTGATAACGGCAACATGTAGACGCTTGAAATATTCGCAGAATATTTAGTTATATTCACTTTAAAAATAAATAATTAAATTAAAATAAAATAAATATCTAAGGGGGGCTCCCATACAACAAACGTGTTTTTGCCGTTTTTATAGTACGGAACCCTTCGTACGCGAGTCCGACTCGCACTTGACCGGTTTTTTAGAAATAAGGATTTGCGACAAGAAACTTGGTAAGTATGTTATGAAACTTCCAGTGAGATTTATTTTCGTTATATTTGGACAATTTCTAAAATGTTTCTTAGAAATTTTGAGACGGACAGCGAAGTCTCAGTATAGTATAAATCTTCCCAGGTGAATTTTTCGCTTCGAGCCATTACATTAAATTAGAACCATAATACTATGACGATACCGTTTGTTTTGAAAGATAAAGGGCTCGAAGCGAAAAATTCACCTGGGAAGATTTATACTATAATAGGTGTGAATGTTAATTGGTGTGAATTGTCCCGTGATATTTATTTATTTATTTATTTATAGGGTGCCGTTTTTACTCTTTGGGTATGGAAAACTAAAAAAACATCCAAAGACTCGACCACAAACATTCGTATCTAAATCGTATTTAGTATCTGTTCTAAATCCGCCGCGCGCGACTGTACGCTAGATGGCGCTAATGTCGCCCATTAATCATCACACGACGGCCCACGCGCGTGAATAGAGAACTTCATTACAATACGATTCGGAGTTGATATCTCTACGCCGGTTGAACCGTAATAATTATTCAGTTGTCATTTCTAAATTGATCGTCGTATTTAAACACCCTGTTTTTCCGAATATTCGAATCTTCATCATCATATACGTCAAACGCAGGGCACAGATCTCCTCGCAGCATGAAAGGGCTTGGGCCGTAGTTCCCACGCGGGCCCAGTGCGGATTGGGAACTTCACACATCATTTTTATAGCGATAGATGTGAATCATATTTATAACGATAGATATGTCTTGATAATTATTACGTACAACCCCGATAGTCACCTTAAGCAAAACACACAACTACTTAGTCTACACCTGAACGTTTAACACTTCATCGCAATCACCTAAAATGCATTTTGATTGTTTCGTTAAGACTAAGTAAGCCCCAGTTAGCCCCATCGACACCCACCAAGAGGGGTGACCCCCGTCCCAAGTGGGGGTGAATTATCGCCCGACTTGACCTGCAGTTCATGTGCACCAAGGGGGAGGGAAGGGGGGATAGACAACATCTTGTTTGTAACGCAGAGGTGGGGTTAAGGTAGTGTTTAATATAAAATATAAAGTCTAATGGTCTTTCGTTTTAAATAAAATAAGTCTGGTAAAACATAATTTTGAATACAATCTTTTTTTTCTGAGTGTACTATTTGTTGACTTTTGTTAGTTAGGACGAAGTCTCAATTACCAATATTAGTTTTAATGAAGTGTAAGAAAAAAAAACAATTTTTCCACTAACGTCGATAAGCCAAAGGCTACTAGAAACACAGGGAAGCATAAAGACTCTTACAGACTGGCTAAAACTAAGAAGTCGTTTCTGAGAAATTGCATACGTAATTGATGACCGCCGCCCCGACCGCCTTAGCCTAGTTGGTAGTGACCCTGCCTACGAAGCAAGAGGTCCTGGGTCCGAATCCCGGTAAGGGCATTTATTTGTGTGATGAGCACGAATATTTGTTCCTGAGTTATGGATGTTTTCTATGTATTTACGAATTTATTTATCTATATAAGTATGTTTATCGTCGTCTAGTACCCATAGTACAAGCTTTGCTTAGTTTGGGACTAGGTCGATTTGTGTAAGATTGTCACCTAATATTTATTTATTTTTATTTTTTTTATGACAAAAATCGGAAAAAATATTAACCACCTTATAGATAGGAAATTAAATTCTGAACTGTAATAATTATAAGAATAATTTAGAATTAATAACTTTAATTTCAATACTAGATAAAAAAAACCCGCCTGTATTCCCTTTCCCATGGGAATGCCGGGAACGTATAATATACCCTATGTCACTCGGAACTGAGACGAATCCATTGAGCCGTTAATACTATAAAGGCTTAGGTACTTTACTAAGGGGGTGTTTCACCACCTTATTGTCAAACTGCTGGTTACGTAACCAATGAATAAACTAAGTACTGGACAAATCTGTCAGCTAGTGTTTTTCCAGTTTCACCACGCTGGTCCTGTGCAATCTAAGTACCACTTAACTAATCGTGGGTTTAACAAAAAGTCAGAATGGCAACGTCGCATTTCACGACCACGCGTTCCTGTTCGCACACTTTCGTTCAAAGAGTCACTCATTATTAAAGCAAAAGAAATCATTAAGTATATAATTTTTAAATACATCTATTTTTTTTGCATAAACAAATGTGTAACATTATAATTGATACCAAAAACGGTATTTATTTATGATACTCTGTTAACAATAACAAGGAAAAATAAAATCACGTAAAACGAATCGAAAAGTGGCGCCAAACCATTTGACAGATAAGCTTTTTTTTTAATGGCGATATACAAGTTCAGGTAGAACAAACGATTGAGCCACCGAAAAAAAGTCTGTAATTAAAAAATATTACGAAATTTTGGATTTATTTTTACATTCTAAAAGTGTACCTACTTTTTTTTATTCAAATCTTGATTTTTAAATTATTTTATGCAATTTAGCATGACTTATTTCTTTAAAAAATAAAAAAAACTTTGATTTATTTTTCTGAAACCCGCTGATGGGCTCTCCAACCATGGCCACAAAAAAATAAACTTAACTAATTAAAAAGTTATGTGACGGATAAAAATGCTAAATGCCACCTGATCTTATGGTCACATTAAGAAACAGTTTGTCCGTCACTTAGCGCTAATCGAGACTGGTGAAACAGAAATTTTAATTCCATCTCTCAAATAAGGTTATGATTAAGCTAATCCGAACTTTAAGAAAAGTGGTGAAACAGCCCCTAAATGTAAACATACATCAGCTGACAACACGACAAGTGACGGCGTCGGGTTAACCAGCCAAATTAAATATTTCTAATTGACTTTCACGTGTTTTGCATTTAGTAAAGTACCTTTTAGAATAGGCTGCAGGGCGTGCCAAATAATGATACAGTCAACGTCATAAATAAGTGATCACTTTTGTACCTTGTCGCTTTCAGTCGTTACATAATTTCGCACGGCTTCTCAAACATGACGTTAAAATGAGAAGGTACAAAAGTGATCACTTATTTATGACGTTGACCCTACATACATACATAAACACATACGCTCGAAAAACATAACCCTCCTTCGACAGTCGGGTGAAAGTGGAGTGCATTCCGAGAATTTACGTTCTTAATACAATTATTCATCTATCAAAAACGTCATAATGGCATCACGAGCAATAATAATTTTATGGAACACCTCCACACTCGCATTTACATAAAAAGTAATCTAATAAAGAAACAACGGCATCCGGAACGTAATTCATCGTAACACCTGAACATGACGCTCGCGTATTCCCTTTGAATTGAAATCATCTCCCGCGCAGACGCGACAGGCGCCCGCGCCTATCGAATCTTCAGGTAATGACTTAAAAAACGATTGTAAATAATAAAAAAAGCCGATGGCAACAAGCGATCGGAAATGAAGAAAGGAATTAGAATTTTTTAGGCATCTTGTTCTGATATCGTCGGCCTTATTCCGCCTGCTCCTTTCTTCTACAGGTCGACCAGAAGTAGGCGGGGTCTCCACCCTTACGTCGTCAGCATTCCCAAAATCCGCAAGCGTTTTCACTCTTCCTTCATCAACCGCACAGCTAAGGAGTGGAATTCCCTGCCTCCGACTGTTCCCTGAACACTACAATTTGGCCGTTTAATAATTAGGTTATTAATTAGTAGTTATTATTAAGTAGTTAATATTCTGATTCAATAATTCATTTAACGACCGCTTTAGCCTAGTTGGTAGTGACCCTGCCTACGAAGCAAGAGGTCCTGGGTTCGAATCCCGTTAAGGGCATTTATTTGTGTGATGAGCACGAATATCTGTTCCTGAGTTATGGATGTTTTCTATGTATTTAAGTATTTATTTATCTATATAAGTATGTTTATCGTCGTCTAGTACCCATAGTACAAGCTTTGCTTAGTTTGGGACTAGGTCGATTTGTGTAAGATTGTCCCCTAATTTTTATTTATTATTTATTATTATTTTATAATAGAGGCTTCGCAAATTATCCTAAATGAAATAAATGACGGTCAAATTATGTCCAACTTTACAACGGAAATCTTAATTTTTCATTCCATAACATGTTTTACATGTTTGCATGTTTTACATCTTTATCAACTGAAATTACTTTCATTGTTGAACAAAAACCTACTTGCTAGCTGCATCTACCTTGTGTCGTCAGTCCACCTACTGGGAGGCTAGCTAACGCCTCGCCCTCCAGTCCGCGCTCACTCTAGAATCTTTCTTCACCAACGGTCTATTCTTCGAGCCTATAGCTTTACAATAACCATCAATTCCATTCGATAGGTAGAGAAGCCGGGGTATCTGCCAACGTCGGCGCTCCCGCGCGGCCGAGTGCGAGAAAAAAGCTAATTTCCCAGCGCATCATAAATTCATGAATTCTTTGTGTTGCTCCGAAATAAGTTGTTTATTTCGACGGCGGCGCACACAGTAACACTGTAATTGCTACCTGTTTTGATCCAGGATTAGGGTTCAGCGATTTTAAACTGTAAACTTTTTGGTCATCATCATCATGATCGCAGCCTAAATACGTCCCTCTGCAGGGCACAGACCTCCTCTCAGAATGAGAGGGGTTGGATCGTAGTTCTTGCCGGGCCCAGTGTGGATTGAGAATTTCACACACACACACACACCATTGAATTGCTTTGCAGGTGTATGCAGGTTTCTTTGCCACCGTAAAGCTTATGGTACAATTTTATTGTAATTTTGCAAATTTTGTAAATTCCGAGAGACTCGAGCGAGCCGGGATTTGAACCTCTGCCTGAAGGGCTAAGGTCAAACCATTAGGCCACCAAGGCCTTGTAATGTTTTTGGTAATAATTTTACGCGGGCGAGGACTCATTGAAACGGTCTAGCTATAGATGTTGATTGAAGGCAATTGGGCACGTCATTTGGCCATTGATTTTTAATTTCTACGTCTTTAAATTAATTTTACCATTTACATATCCATTTATTTTATACGAGTATGTCGTTATTGCTGTCTAATATTATTTTCTTTTTCACTTTTTGTTTCTACAATGAAATTTTGGCTATAAATCTAAATCCCTAATGATTATTTGTCCTAATGTAATGTTTGTCCTAATTCTTTTTATTTAAAATCTATTAATTTTTCTGGATTTTTATAAAACAAACCTAACCTAACCTATAGAGTTCTAGAGGATAATCACTTCAAAGTTCCTGAAAAATTCACGGTTTCCGAGAAAAAAAGTGTTAGGACAATCGATCATTAGGACAAACATCACATTAGGACAAACGATGTTAGGGATTTAGAATGAGACCCTGAAAGTTTATTGGATGTATTGCAACGTAACGCAGCGCAGTGCAACCCTACGCAACGCAACGGAACCCAAGGGAATGAAACTTAAGTAATAGGCCGCTCTATCAATATAGAGAGATCATTTTTAAGCAACTTTTAGAAAGTAAAATAGAACGGAACAGATGAAAGCAAATGGAATTCTGGGGCCTAGTAAAAAAGGGGTTAGTTCTGCAGAAGTTGAACAACTGATTTCGACTTAACCCCCTTTACACATAAAATAGAAAATAGCTGTTTAATTTCTGCAGACTTAACCCCTTTTTCACTAGTGTCCCAGAATTATACGTACGTATAGCTAAACATTAATAAAAAAAGATAACATTTTAATGAGACACAATTCAATATTACGTAAATGATTAGACAGATATAACGTAGTAATGGTGAGTTACCTAAGTGATAAAAATATGGCGACTGATCACGAAACTTTTTGACTAATAATCACGATGATTATGATTGAGCTTTCCTTCACCAAAACTTTCTTCTAAGTTTCTTTACGTACAATCTTAAGGTTATACTAATATAATGGACGGGGACCTATTATTAGCACGCTTTATTACCTCTTAAACTTGGAACGACCAACTTTTTATTCTTGTGCTTACAAATATCCGAAAAAATTCGAATTTCAGGGACAGACGAAGTTTGTTTCTTCAAGGTAAAGTAACTTGTGTAAGGAAACTTTGAGGGTTGATTATGTAAAGATAATTATCATTAATATTTGAAAGTCTGGCTCTTTGCTGTTTAGTTGTCTGCGTATCGGTCAGTGTATGTGCTTTTTAAGGTAGGTATCCTACTATCTCGCCTCATTTGTTTTTCGTTCAATTCTTATTCGTCTCATTCTGTACTCGTCTTTGTCTGGTTCGCTATGCGTCACTATCTTTTTTGGTCAAATTCTGCAACTTGTCTATCTCTTAACACGTCTTATTCGATTTTCGTCACGGTCTTCCTTGGACTCATTCGTCGTTCTTCCCTGTTGTTTTATGTCTAAATGTATGGTGTGTATTTAAGTATATATGTAGGTACAATATCTAATATTATAATGTTACTTATCTTTTGCCTCATTGTACAGTGTGAGAGAACAGTTTAATTTACTATGCAAACTTTATTCATTTCAAAATAAGTACATCATTATGTTGCAGTTCAATATTTATATTAAACATACTGTTTACATCGATGCTGGTGTCCTATGGTTAACAAGGTATGTTTGCATTTTATTTGCATACGATTGCCAAGCTCATGGTTATCAATAATTGCCATTTACCTAACTATAAGTACTACACTATATGAAGGGGGTGTTTCGCCACCTTATTGTCAAACTGCTGGTTACTTAACCAATGAATAAACTAAGTACTGGACAAATCTGTCAGCTAATGTTTTTTCAGTTTCACCACTCCGGTCCTGTGCAAACTAAGTACCACTTAACTAATCGTGGGTTTAACAAAAAGTCGGAATGGCAACGTCGCATTTCACGACCACGCGTTCCTGTTCGCACACTTTCGTTCAAAGAGTCACTCATTATTAAAGCAAATGAAATGGTTAACTATATAATTTTTGAATACATCTATTTTTTTTGCATAAACAAATACGTAACATTATAATTGATCCAAAAACGGTATTTACTAGGGGCATTCAATAAAAAGTGAGAATGAGTATGTTATAAACAACTTTTACTAAATGTCATTTTATTTTTCGACATAGTCACCTTTTAGCATAATACCCTTAGTATATCTTTTTTCTAAACTTAAAATTCCATTTTTAAAAACGATCTCATCTTGAGTACTTAAAAAATCTTGTACTGCAGCGACTACCGCGTCGTCGTCTTCAAATTTCTGGCCTCTCAGGTATTGTTTCAATCTCGGAAATAGGTAGAAATCACTGGGAGCGAGATCTGGTGAATACGGAGGATGCTTAAGGATATCGAACCCAGCATCACGAATTGCAGCCATTGCAACGGCGGACTTGTGTGCCGGGGCATTGTCCTGGTGGAACAGCACAACTTTCGAGAGTTTACCTCGCCGTTTTTCGCGGATCTCATTGCGCAATGTTGCTATTTGTTTGGCGTATAATGTGCCCGTTATAGTGGCTCCATGCTCGAGATACTCAATCATTAATACCCCTTTACCATCCCAAAAAACAGAGCCCATGACCTTACCGGCAGATGGGCTCCTTGAATTTCTTCGGAGTTGGAGATGATGGCCTTTTCCATGTCATAGACTGCAGTTTCGTTTCAGGGTCGTAATGATGGAGCCATGTTTCGTCCATTGTTATAAATCGCGCCAAAAAAAGTTCCCGGTCTTGCTGCATCAGGTTCAAAGCTACTTGACAAATCTCTAGTCTAGTTTGTTTTTGCGTGTCAGTAAGCATTCTTGGTACCCAACGCGCAGATACCTTTTTCATACCCAAGCGTTCATGTAAAATATTATGCACGCTTCCCGTTGAAATCTTTACATTTTCAGCAATAAAACGAACTGTGACACGACGATCCGCCAAAACTGAGTTTTCGACTTTTTTCACAATTTCTTCAGTTACTGCTGTAGTAGGGCGTCCGGAGCGGGGGTCGTCCATTGTCGATGTTCTTCCACGTCTAAATTCGGCGCACCAACGTGCGACTGTCGAATACGGAGGAGCATTAGACCCTAAAGTGTCCCGCAAATCCAAATTGACTTGGTCCGTAGAAAAATTTTTCAAACACAAGTATTTGATAACGGCGCGCAGTTCAATTTTCGCCATTTTCGCTAACGTACTCAATAGCATTGCAAAGAAATTACCGTATATTTTTTTAAACAAAAGACAGTTAGTTTTTTTTTCATAGCAATCAGCTTTACCGGCCAGTATTTAATTTCGTAATATTAAAAGAGTTTGCATCTCATTCTCACTTTATATTGAACGCCCCTCGTATTTACGATACTTTGTTAACAATAATAAAGAAAAATAAAATCACGTAAAACGAATCGAAAAGTGGCGCCAAACCATTTAACAGATAAACTTTATTTTTAATGGCGACATACAAGTTCAGGTAGAACAAACGATTGAGCCACTGAATAAAAGTTTGTTGTTAAAAAATATTACGAAATTTTGGATTTATTTTTACATACTAAAAGTGTACCTACATTTTTTTATTCAAATCTTGATATTTAAATTATTTTATGCAATTTAGCATGACCTATTTCTTTAAAAAATAAAAAAATACTTTGATTTATTTTTCTGAAACCGGCTGAAGGGCTCTCCAACCATGGCCACAAAAAAATAAAGTAACTAATTACAAAGTTATGTGACGGATAACAATGCTAAATGCCTCCTGATCTGATGGTCAAATTAAGAAACAGTTTGTCCGTCACTTAGCGCTAATCGAGACTGGTGAAACGGAAATTTTAATTCCATCTGTCAAATAAGGTTATGATTAAGCTAATCCGAACTTTAAGAAAAGTGATGAAACAGCCCCTAAGTGTAAGATAGTTGTGTTTGTGCGAAACTATACTTCTGACCTCATTGAAAATCCCTTTCGTTGCATTTAAGTAAAATAACTTTAATACATCACACACAGTATACAATATTATTATGTTATTTTTTTTAAAGTCTGAACTGTGACTGAGAGTATGTTTGTCAGTAGGTGAAGAAAAACATTACTGAACCGTTTTTAAAAATTCTTTTACCTATCAAAGCTCTTGGCGATTATCCATACTAATATTAGAAATGCGACAGTAACTGTAACTGTCCGTCTGTTATAATATTAGCGGGATTTATATCGCGCAGATTTCGGAAACAGCTGTATCAATTTTGATGAAATTTGCTATAGGGTTTTCAGGGGTGGAAAATCGATCTGGATTGGTCTCTGTCTGGGATACGCGTATTTTCGAGTGTTAGCCGGAGCGAAGCTCGAGCGCCCAGGTATTGGAAGTTCACTTTTGTAAATTGAAATTACACCGAACACGACTGTACCTTAACCCAACGAATAAACTTAATGACTTAACATGAGATAAAAATGAGTGTTAAATATTTTACACAGAATCATTTAATTCAAACAATGATTTGCGCTTGGCCGCTTTTAAAATTTCCAAGTAGAGTTAGTATTCCTGTGCGTCTCTGTGAATGTTTAAATTGTATTGTTATCTTTTAAAATTTTTGGACTGAATACAAGATTCATAATATTTAAATACCTAATGATACTCCTGAGCTTAGAACAATTCAATCAGCTAAAAGTTTTGTACAACCTTTTTTGGGTTCCGTAGCCAAAATGGCAAAAAACAATGATCCTATAGTTCCGCCATGTCTGTCCGTCCGTCCGTCCGCGGTTTAGCTTAGAGACTATTTAGTGCTAGAAAGCTGTAATTTTGCATGGGTATATGTAGAAACTACCCCGAAAATGTGGTAAAATAGAATTAAGAAAAAAAAATTTCGGATAACTCCCATAGACGTAAATTAGGGATGTTGTTTTTTTCTCGTCTAACCTTATAGCGTGGGGTATCGTTGGATAAGTAATTTAAAATCATCACTGGGTCGTGAAGTCGATTAAAATCATCACTGGGTCGTGAAGTCGATTTTTTCGATCGCCGTTTCGATTTCCATAGGCGACATGCTCTTTCTAAATTTTATCAGCCTAATTTTTTAATTGGTGAACAAGTTGGGAGACAACGGGTCACCCTGTTTGACACCTTTTTCTATTCTAAATGTTGGGCCGGAAGTCTGCAGCTTGATGTTGGCTGTACTGTTGTTATAGATTGATCTAACGAGTTCAACATACGTGGATGGGATCTGCTGAACGCACAAGGCTGAAAAGATAGCTGGATGTTTAACACTATCAACAGCCTTGGCATAGTCAACAAAACCCAGATACAGGGGTTTGTTAAACTCGTTAGATTTCTCCATCAGTTGGTTGAGCGTATGGAGGTGATCGGTAGTGGAGAAACTAGGTCGAAAACCCGCCTGTTCGGGTGGTTGGTGTCTATCCAGCAGTGGGGCTATTCTATTATGTACAACTTTAATAAAAAGTTTATATAAGTGAGATATCAGGCTAATTGGGCGATAGTTCCCAATATCGGTGTTATCGCCTTTTTTGTAGAGTAGGATATTTCCAGAATGACACATGCTCTCAGGAAGTAGGCCGGTATATAAAATGTTGTTGAAAAACCTTGTGATGTGGGGTAGTAACGTTTCCTTTCCTGCTTTAAGAGCCTCCGTTGTGATGCCATCGTCTCCTGGACTTTTTGAATATTTCATAGTCTTTAGAGCTGCGTTGACTTCGTCACACGTAATAGGAGAAATGGCATCACAATCGGGGCTGTAACTTTCCATGGTATCCGAACGGGTTGAATCTGAATAAAGTGCCTTATAGTAACGTGTGCAGATATCTGTAATTTTGTCACGGCTACTTTGTTTAATACCCGCGTCATCCTGCAAATTTGTGATCCAGACTTTTCTGTTAGTTATGCCCTGCTTAGCGGATCTTAGGGAACCATAGGTTTTAAGAGCTTCTTCTATAAGTCTAGTGTTGTAGTTTCTGATATCTCGTCTTATGCTTCGTTTTACTTGTTTGTCCAGAAATTTGTGTTGATCTCTATTTCCTCTGTTTTGCTGTCTCAAACTTATCAATGTTGTGGTAGAATCTGTTAGTTTAAAGCTATTTCTCTGTTTACTTTTTATTTTTGCACTGGCTGATCTAATGCATTCCACAATACCGCTATATTGGGCTTGTGCGTTTGTGTCTAAGTTTAAAATGCTAAGAGTATTGCGTAATTCAGAATTAAATTGACTATGGTTTGTAATTAACGTGTCTCTACGTAATAGCTTGATTTTATTTTTATATATGATTTTTCGATGCATTTTCATGTCAAACTTTATTTTTACTCTAAGAGGCCTATGATCAGAACTATAATTTATGTTATTTATAATGGAAACGTTTTTAATTACGTATTTATGGGAACAAAGAGCATAATCTATTTCGTTTCTGGTGATACCATTCGGGGAAACCCAAGTACAGCGACGACTAGGTTTTTTGAAAAAGAAGGAGTTACTTATACTAAAGCGTTGTCCCAAGGCAAATTGGATAAGTCGATTTCCACGATCGTTTCGGTTTCCCAATCCATGTGGCCCGATAACATCAGAATCATCCATATCCTGTCTTTTTCCAACTTTAGCGTTGAAGTCGCCAATGACCATGGTCCATGTTCCCGGCTCTCCTCACATGCCATATTTAGAGTATCATAAAACTCTTCCATTTCGTCATCGCTGCAGGTAGATGTTGGTGAGTAGACTTGGACCAGAGTGAGGATATGGCTGTTCGTGACATAAAACTTAAGCACAGCAATCCTATCCGAATAGCCACGGAATTCCATAATGTTGTTTATCCATTTCTTTTTAACCATGAATCCGACTCCATAGAGGCCTCCAGTTGTGCCACAGTGATAAAACACATTGGTATCCCTTTCCAGCGTTTGCTCGCCCTCTCTGCGAACCTCTGAAAGACCCACAACATCCCATTTGATATCTTTCAAAGCATGTTCCAGCTCAACCAGACGTTCATCTCTTAACAAAGTTCGCACATTGTAGGTTAGAACGTTAAACTCATCGTTGTCCAGTTTCGTAGCGGGAGTCGTTTGACGGGGAAATCGATTCGCCCGGGGATTCTTAGCACCCCTTGCTCCAAGACTAGTCCGGCTTCCGTCACTACCGGGGTCGTTGGAGCGGCCGGGCACTCGGGGCCGATACGGGGAGTTGCTCATCATAGAGGAGGGTTGGACCATAAGCCCACCACGCTGGTGCAAGACGGGTTGGTGGGTCGCCAGTGCCTCGTTCGTTATTCAGCAGGGAGCACCGCGAGCAGGTGAGGTTGGCTTGGGGTTCGAGAGATGTTATTTGAACCCCCTTACACCCTTCCCAACTCTCCCAACTTGTTCACCAGTTGCCTTCAGGAGATCTTTCGAAAATTGGCCGTCTCATGGGAGAACAAGGGCATTGAAGTTGGCGATAAGAGGTTAACAAACCTCCGATTCGCCGATGACATTGTCTTGTTCTCGAACACAGCACTAGAACTCGAACAAATGCTTCAGGACCTCAGCACTGCGAGCCTTGAGATTGGGCTCATCATGAACCGAGCTAAAACTAAGGTCATGACAAATAGCATCAAACGTAAAATTGCAGTGGATGGACAGAACATACATTACGTCGACGAGTATATTTACTTAGGCCAGATAGCATCCTTCGAAAACAGGCAAGACAAAGAAATCGATAGACGTATCCAAAACGCCTGGAAGAGCTTTTGGTCTATGAACACGCTTATGAAGGGGAACCTTCCAATGTCTCTGAAGCGCAAACTCGTCGACATGTGTATCCTGCCCATTCTAACCTACGGCGCGCAAACGTGGTCACTTACAGAGGCTCAGAAGTCCAGACTCAAGGTTTGCCAACGAGCAATGGAGCGAAGCATTGTGGGAGTCCGAAGAACCGACCGGATTAGAAATACTGAGCTGCGCTCTATGACTCGTATTGCTGATGTGGGCGTAAAGACGGCCAAGTTGAAGTGGGACTGGGCTGGACATGTATGTCGAATGAACTCGGAACGATATGCCAAACTTGTCACGGAATGGATCCCTAGCGATGGATATCGTAATAGAGGCAGACCAAAGAGGAGATGGAGGGACGACCTAGATGTTTATCACGTGGGATGGCAGGAGCTCGCGATGAATAGGCAAGAGTGGAGCAAGAGAGGGGAGGCCTTTGCCCAGCAGTGGGACACCAAAACAGGCTAATAAAAAAAAAAAAAAAAATTTTAATTTACTTATTGAATCAGGCGTTAATTTGCGGAGGTCCATATCGATGAACTGAAACAATTATTTTGCTCACCCGCGACCTTACGATAGTTACGATTTCAAAAACGTGTGTTCGTGCAGTTCCTCCACCTCCACACTGTACGAACACAACACAAATCACACAAACCCAACTATTACCACCACCAAACTACACTGACGCGTTTCGAACTCTATCAGAGCTCATCCTCGGAGTTCCTAACGCAACTGTTTACTATAAATAAATAATAAATAAATAATTATTAGGGGACAATCTAACATAAATCGACCTAGTCCCAAACTAAGCAAAGCTTGTACTATGGGTACTAGACGACGATAAACATACTTATATAGATAAATAAATACTTAAATACATAGAAAACATCCATAACTCAGGAACAAATATTCGTGCTCCTCACACAAATAAATGCCCTTACCGGGATTCGAACCCAGGACCTCTTGCTTCGTAGGCAGGGTCACTACCAACTAGGCTAAGGCGGTCGTTAACCAAATATTAGACTAATTTTAACAATGAATGAATGAAGTTAATTCATTATGTTGTCTAGCATTAACTGAGTAAGAAACACTATTTTCGTATCACCGCTTCAATTTCGTCCTTTATTGTAAGCCAATAACGTATACGTACGTAAAGAAGTGTTGTAAGAAACTCGAATCTTGGAGTCTTATTTGATAAAACTTGAGCTATTTTTGAAGACTCGAGTCTTATAAATAATACTTAGAGTTCAAGTCCTTCAGAATTTCGAGTCTTTTGTAAAAATACTTGAGTCCTTTAAGAACTGAAAGACTGAGTCGTTTTAAAAGAACTGATGATTAGGTTATTTGCGTTTAATGCAATTAAATTGTTACTAATTTTTATTGTGCGATTTATTTTCAATCAGATTAGTAAGTATTACCTATTACAATATTTATAATACACCAACTCAAGTTCATGACTCAGTCTAGCTCAAAGAACTTAAAAGACTCGAAAGGACGCAGAAGACTCAAAGGACTCGGACTCATGTGACTAACGAGTCCTAGTCTTGAAAATCTAATCGAGTCTCGAAATGAAGACAAAAACCGGCCAAGAGCGTGTCGGACACGCCCAAGGTAGGGTTCCGTAGCCATTACGAAAAAATCAAGTAATATTTTTCTAAGGATTTCGTATGTGTACGGAATCATCCAAGTTAAGGTATGTTTTATACCTTAGGCTACTATTTACTCTTAAACTACAAATAATTTCCAAGTAATCTTAGCCGCTATAATTTTTCTAGTAAATTTGATATATTTACTACCCTTCTGAATTTTTTCAAATTTTTCCACCCAACAGTTTAGATTTTAGAGGGGGGGGACGGCCGATTTTAATGAAAATTTTCACTTTAAAGTTGAATATTTCGCAAACAGATCACTGAATA
Source organism: Archips crataeganus (assembly GCA_947859365.1). Taxonomy (NCBI): domain Eukaryota; kingdom Metazoa; phylum Arthropoda; class Insecta; order Lepidoptera; family Tortricidae; genus Archips; species Archips crataeganus. The sequence goes on along the minus strand of OX402049.1, from coordinate 23,611,307 downwards.
GAAAAATCATGTTAGCAACCCATGTTTTAAAAGATCTATCCAACGATACCCCACACTATAGGGTTAGCCGAGAAAAAAAAAATCACCCCCACTTTATGTCTATGGGAGGTACCCTAAAAAAATTTTTTTTACTTTTTTTTATTCAATCACTTTGTCGGCGTGACTGATATATATATTGATGCCAAATTACAGCTTTCTAGTACTAACAGTCTCTGAGCTTAGCCACGGACAGACAGACAGACAGACAGACGGACAGACATGGCGAAACTATAAGGGTTCCTATTTGACTACGGAACCCTAAAAAGACTTGAGTTTTTTACAACACGTCGAAACGTGTACGTTACGCAATAAAATATTCCAGCAAATAAATATTTAATTTAATTTTATTTCATTTTATACAACTGAAACTTAACTTTAGGGTGGTACTAACACATATGTACTAACGCGTGTATGTGCATGTTGCGGTATGAAGCAATCTGCAGCGAACGTGTCCAACGCCGAGTACATAAAGCAATGCGCTATGTTACGGTTAAACACTTAAGATGACTCGCTTCTAAGTCAAAATAACTTTTATTATTATTAATTAGCCTGGAGAAGTGTCCCACTGCTGGGCAAAGGCCTCCCCCATTTTCGCCATTCATCCCAATATTGAGCGGTGTCCTTTCAGTTTTTGTTTACACGTCTAGGTCCCCCAACCAACAATCCAATCTAATTGCAATCCAACGCCTCCTGAGGCCGTATTGTCTAACGCTTCTGACGCTTGCCTTCGCTTTCACCATCTCTTTCTGTCCTCATCTTATATTGTTTGACAGAAAGAAATAGTGATTGCGAAGGCAAGCGTCAGAATCGTTAGACAATAAGTCTGCCGGGCCTACCTCGTCGCCGCCATTCATCCTGTGGTATCCAGTCCGTGGCTAGCCTAGCCCACCGATTTGGATCCATGCGAATGGCGTGGCCTGTCCAGTCCCACTTAAGCTTGGCAGCCTTGGCACCCACATCGGTAATGCGTGTTTGGGAGCGCAGTGTGGTGTTTCGGATCCGATCAATCCGCTTCACCCCGAGCATACTGCGCCCCATTACTCTTTGGCAATCCTTCAATTTGGTCTTCTGTAACTCCGTTAATGACCATGTTTGAGCACCGCAAGATAGGGCAGGCAGTATACACATATCAACGAGTCTCTGTTTTAGGGTTAGAACCTAACCCTAAAACCCAAAAATAACTATAAATTAAAAATTTAAAAAACCCATCGTAATTTCGTCACACGTAATAATGTTTGGAACACACAGCTAACAAAAGAGCAAAATTTGAAACAGCTGAACAATTTTGATGAAATAATATTTATGTCAAAGAACCATCGCCAAGAAACCTACTTTCAAATAGAATAGAATAGAATAGAATAAAATTTATTTCACGCAATTTTAGGTACAATAAGATTTTGGAACATACAGAGGTTTCACTAAAATCTACCTTGCAAGGCATGTGAAATGGACAGTAAGAAAAAAAATAGAAAAAGCTTTTAAGGTCGATTCGTATCTACAGACAGACACCGAGCGTTTCAGACACGTGCCATGACTGGAAATTTTATTCTTCTATATTGTATGGAGACAGTTTGAGACCTTAGGAATGACATAGAATTGTTTTATCCCGAAAAATTGCATAGTTTCCGGGGGACCGCGATAAGTAAATTCTTAGCAGACGGAGTCGCCGGCAACAGTTAGTTGACAATAATTATTTTTTGAATAAATTATCTTATCTTAAATTCCTTATTCACTAACTCAAAGGACGATGGAGAGGGCTATGTTCGGAGTTTCTCTGCGGGATTGCATTTGAAATGACGCAATCCGCGCAAGAACTAAAGTCACCAACACAGCTCGAAGAATCCCAGACTCAAACTAAGTGGCAGTGGGCAGGGCACATCGCTCGTAGAAATGATGGCCGTTGGGGCAAAAAGGTTCTCGAATGACCTCCAAGGACCGGAAGACGCAGTGTACGTAGGCCTCCAACAAGATGGAGCTACGACCTGGTTAAGGTTGCGGGATTGTGTTGGATGCGGATGGCACGGGGCCAATCTGGTTGGCGAGCCTTGGGGCAGGCTTATGTTCAGCAGTGGACGTCTTTCGGCTGAAAGGATGATGATGAATGGAACTTCTTATTTTATTTCCGGACATTCACAAAAAGTCTTGTTTGTCGCTTTATTAGCTTGCGTCTGCGGCCGGTGTACTAGACAATGCTTTTAGCGGCAAGACGCGGCCTCTCTCCGATTTAGCTGTTTCATTTCTACAGCTGAGAAGTGATGAAAGTGAGCAAATCCCACTGTTACTATTAAAACTGGCAAAGCACCGAGGGTTCAGTACACATTTTTAGGTAGGCATGTCAAAATACGCCGTAAAGAGCCGTAACTATAATAATCCAGTGTTAGAAGAGCCCTCCTTTTAAGTAAAACGTAAGCAGTGTGAGACCATTTTAGATTGGTTAATCGGGACCCCCCCTTAATGTTGGTTTAAAATAAGCCACTCAAGTTGCGCTTGCTCAGCGCTGCCGCAAGTCACAATACAGTGAAGAGTTTACATACATACATACATTTATTTTTTCTTCGCCGCAAAGCTCTGCTAAACAAACGTACCTCTTAACTAGAATTAGAACATTGGTACAGTCAGCCTCAGAACTCTCTGAACACTAGGACTTAGTCGCAATAACTAGTTATAGGTACTGTGAAGTTTGAAATATGTCACGTCAGTGAAAGTGTAAGTAACAGTGTTCAGCGACTTCTGAGGCCGACCGTACGTAGAAGAAATAATACGGGCGTCATAATAATAAAGCTTTCCATGTCCATACGACCCCATTCGGCTCTAGTGGGCCTCAACACTCCCGTGCGAAACTTTTGTATAGTCGATCAAGAAACTCCTTTACCACCCTAAAGTTCAATGTCAGTTGTATGACTTACGGCACTTTCACACGGGCAATCCTGCAAAAAACCGAACCCGCAAAAAACGGGACGTTGCCCGTGTGAAAGTGCCGTTAAGACATCAAAGGCTATTTTCACTTACAAGTCAATGTGACAATCAGCCTTATTGTTTTTATTCTGATGTAGGAACTGTCACACAAAATGGTAAAGCACTTACTTGGTCGACTATACTTATTCATTCATTCGTTGCATAATGATCCATTCATATTGCCTCCTACCCATAACACAAGCTTTCCTAGCTTACTTTGGGACTGGGGCAATTGGTGTGAATTGTCCCGTGATATTTATTATTATTTATTTATTTATATACGTTTTAGTCACCTAAACCCGTAGTGTGTCCTAAGCTTTTTATGTGCTAAATTTTACAAGAGCCAAGTGTCTCATTTGCGTAAGTACATAATCACACTATCACACTAATATTATAAAGGCGAAAGTTTGTGAGTGTGTGAGTGTGTATGTTTGTTACTTCTTCACGCTAAAACGTTTTGACGGATTCTGATGAAATTTGGTACACAGATAGTTCATAACCTGGATTAACATATAGAATACTTTTTATCCCGGAAAATTGCGTAATTCTCGCGGGATAGCGTTAAACGAATTCTTTGCAGACGGAGTCGCGGGCAACAGCTAGTAATTATATAACTTTTTGTTTATTTCTTACTTGTATTACATGACAATTTCACTAGTTGGATTTTTGTTTTATTATACACATAATTGTATAACCTGATGGTCTCAACGGTTTTGGTTAAGGCATGAGAGATCCGTTTCTTAAAACATCAAAATCCTAAAAGATCTATTTGCTACAATATCAAAATCCTAGAAGATCCGTTTCTTGAGATATCCGAATCCGAGAAGATACGTTTCTCATAGAATCCAAATTCTAGTAAACACGTTTCCAGTTAATAACCAAATTCTCGAAGATCTGTTTCCTAATATGAATATTAGTTAATGTTATTGATTGGAATTAATGGACGTTTCGGGAAATTTATTTCGGTAACGGGTGTTTTGGGAAATGAACGTTCCGGGAAAAAAATAGGTATTTACGAGGGGCGTTCAATATAAAGTGAGAATGAGATGCAAACTCTTTTAATATTACGAAATTAAATACTGGCCGGTAAAGCTAATCTATCTAGCTGATTGCTATGAAAAAAAAACTAACTGTCTTTTGTTTAAAAAAATATACGGTAATTTCTTTGCAATGCTATTGAATACGTTAGCGAAAATGGAGAAAATTGAACTGCGCGCCGTTATCAAATACTTGTATTTGAAAAATTTTTCTACGGACCAAGTCAATTTGGATTTGCGGGACACTTTAGGGTCTAATGCTCCTCCGTATTCGACAGTCGCACGTTGGTGTGCCGAATTTAGACGTGGAAGAACATCGACAATGGACGACCCCCGCTCCGGACGCCCTACTACAGCAGTAACTGAAGAAATTGTGAAAAAAGTCGAAAACTCAGTTTTGGCGGATCGTCGTGTCACAGTTCGTTTTATTGCTGAAAATGTAAAGATTTCAACGGAGAGCGTGCATAATATTTTACATGAACGCTTGGGTATGAAAAAGGTATCTGCGCGTTGGGTACCAAGAATGCTTACTGACACGCAAAAACAAACTAGACTAGAGATTTGTCAAGAAGCTTTGAACCTGATGCAGCAAGACCGGGAACTTTTTACACGCTTTATATTAGCTTCACCTGTATGTTTGTATGTATGTTTGTATGTTTGTTTGTAACCGACTCCTTAGGGCGCGATTTTGACCCACTTCCCGGTTTCCGATTGAGCTGAAATTTTGCACAGATGTGTAAATTGGATGACAATGTAATATTATTGTAACATGGAGCTGATCTGATGATGGAGCTGGATGGTGGCCATAGGAACTATGTAATAAAACAACACAATCCCGTCGAGTTTGGGCTCGTTTGATTCGTCTTGACGAGCACTTTGATCCCATATGGTAACCAGGGTCTGATGATGGAGCTGGAAGATGGCCAAAGGCACTCCACAATAAAACTAGACAACCCCGTCGAGTTTGGGCTCGTTTGATTCGTCTTGACGAGCACTTTGATCCCATATGGTAACCAGTGTCTGATGATGGAGCTGGAAGATGGCCACAGGCACTCCACAATAAAACGAAACAACCCCATCGAGTTTGGGCTCGTTTGATTCGTTTTGACGAGTACTTTGGTTCTAGATGGTAACAAGGGTCTGATGATGGAGCTGGAAGGGGGGTAGGTGGCGGGGTGGGGGGGGGGAATGGGGTATGGGGTAAGTGGGTCGGGGGTTTAGAGGGTTTTTTTTTTTATATTATATCCCTATACCTCCGACTATGTAGGAGCCTATATCCACAACATCATACACGCCAGTTCCCGCGTTTGCTACTTCTCGTACTAGCATTCCGCATACTTGGTCTTTCTGTCACGCATCACCTTTAATACTTGGGCCCGAGCCCATTTATCTATGCTATCTATGCTATCTAATATCTACTAACTATATACTACTTAATTATCATCATTCATTCTGGCCTCTTTGTCACACTATCCGATCTTTCAAGCTGTCCTCTATTACCACACATCTTCTTTCACTACTTTTTACTAACTAAAAACACATCAGGGGGGATTGGGTTGGGGACAATTTTATTTGCTTACTAAATCTACCTTTATATTTAGATAACTACAGACCCACTTAAACAAATACATAACTTAAAAACATAGCAATAACATTGATCAACATTTCTGACAGAGTAATTAACATCTTAAATTTCGATCAGATTTTCCTTAATCACTAGATACACAATTACAGTTTTTACAAGGTTTCTTATGCTTAAACATCAATATATTCAAATATTAAGTAAACATAAAATTAAGTACTTCGTTTTATTCCTCAGAATAACCTTATTTGCTATCTTAATACAAAATTTCATTAGCTTATCTCTGTTTTTACTCGCCATCACTTCGTGCAAGTTCTGTCTCGTCAAAGTCACGTCAAGTACTTGTCCTAATTCGTATCTGTCTCGTTCATGTATTGGGCAGTCGAAAAGCAGGTGCGGCACAGTCTCATCCACCGCCGGATCACAGATGCACGATGAGCTCTCCTTACACTTGAAGCGATTCAAGTATTCAGAGAACCCACCGTGCCCCGTCATGATCTGTGTACCTACGTTGGTTAACTCCGATTTCCTCACAATTCTATAAGCCGCCACTGCTTCAGGGAAAAACATCTTGGTGACCGCAGCCGTTCCACCAGTGACATATCGCCGGTCCCACTCCTCAAGCGTAGCACACCGGATACTACGCCTGACAAACGAGACGGGGCAGAGGTCATACTCCGGTTTTCGCTTAGAATACATAGCGGCCTCCTTGGCCAGCACGTCAGCCCTTACATTACCTTCCAACCCCACATGCGCTTTAATCCAGTGTAAAACAACAGTTTTACCACCGCGAAAAATAGATCTTAAGTTTTCTTTAGTTTCAACTGCAAGGGGGTGGAGGCTAGAACTACTGCTGATTGTCTGAAGGGCTGCCATGGAGTCACTATATATCCCAAACGAAACAGCTTTGTGCTTCATTACTTCCCTCGTGGCTCTACATAGCGCCGTGGGAGGGGTTGGGGGGGGGGCAGGTGGCGGGGTGGGGGGAGGGGGGGTTTCCGGGGGTTTGGGGTGTTCGGTGTTAGGGGGGTTGGGTTTAGGTGGTTCGGGGGTTTGTAAACTGAGGAGGGGGGTAAGGGGGTTTAGGGGATTGGGGGTAAGGGTGTGGGGTTGGGGAGGGGGTTTGGGGAAATGGGGTGGGGGATGTTGGGGGATTGGGTTTAGGGGGTTTGGGGGTTGTAGGTGAGAGGGGTAAAGTTAGAAAGAAAAAATGCAACTAAAAAATAGAAAATAAATAATAGTTAAAAAAAACTAAAAAACACGCTTTAAAAAATGAAAAATAAATTTTAATAAATTTCAGTTCACTATTCTTATAGTGCAGTAAAAAATCTTAATAAGCAATTAATATATTGTTATATCCAGATCAAAATTTGTAAACAATTCTAAATATTGATAAACTAAATAATAATAGTTTAAAATATTTTATTGTAAAAAAAGCGTGGGGTGCTTTTTAAGATGTTATCAAAATGATAATCCTTGACAATTGACACCATGCACCCCACGCTTTTTTTACAATAAAATATTTTAAACTATTATTATTTAGTTTATCAATATTTAGAATTGTTTACAAATTTTGATCTGGATATAACAATATATTAATTGCTTATTAAGATTTTTTACTGCACTATAAGAATAGTGAACTGAAATTTATTAAAATTTATTTTTCATTTTTTAAAGCGTGTTTTTTAGTTTTTTTAAACTATTATTTTTTGGCGCGATTTATAACAATGGACGAAACATGGCTCCATCATTACGGCCCTGAAACGAAACTGCAGTCTATGACATGGAAAAGGCAATCATCTCCAACTCCGAAGAAATTCAAGGTGAGCATTAGCACGCTGAAGTGGCAATGGGCAGGCCATATAACCCGAAGAACCGATAACCAGAAACAGAACAGTTCTTAATGGAGACCGCGGATCGGCAAACGTAGCGTGGGACGTCCTCAGACTCGGAGGAGCGATGATCTTCGCAAGGCGGCTGGCAAGAGCTGGATGAGAGTGGCCGAAGATCGTGCTCAGTGGCGTGCCATGGGAGAGGCCTATGTCCAGCAGTGGACGAACATAGGCTGATGATGATGATGATGATGATGATGTTGCCCGCGACTCCGTCTGCGAAGAAAAGGGGTAAAAAAAATAGCCTACGACCTATTCTCAGACCTACCGAATACAAGCCGTTACGGAGGAGTTCGATAACAAACACTGTGACACGAGATTTTTGTATATTAGAAGAAGATGTTTAGGTTTACTCTCAGAGAACAGATGTTTTTAACCCAACGAATATTTTAGGAAACGGATTTGTCATGCCTAAATGAACCAGCACCATGCTAAACATGAACCATTATTTGTCAATTTTTTCCTGTTTCTTTTTCTTCAGTTTTTGTTGTGACTCTTGACTTGTATTTAAGTCATGATTTCGTTCCGTTGGCCTAGTAATGTTTGTGAGGGGTCCATTAGGGCATTAACCGGCACACTCGGGGTCGTTAACACGTCATAAATCGCCGTAGCAGTGCGTTGGTGACGTCACGATATCAGCCGATAGCGCCCGCATGCACGGCCGATTGAGACGCGAGGCTCACACCTCTTCATGCTTCTACCGAAAATTGCTTGCCAGTACCGTAAATTGGAACCAAACCGGCCACCCAATTGCCGCTAAGCAATGCTCCTATCTATTACCATATCTAAATTCCAGACAATTTGAGCTGTCAATTTACATAAAATTATTATGGTTGGAAAAATCTTTATAATTATACACCGTGAAATTTTAGTGGTTGTTTTCCCGAAACGAGGTGATTTAGTATCGATTGCACAATCGATTTATAATTACTATTTTGACTAGAGTCAAAAATCCAATTGTGAAAAACGAAAGTCGAAAATGACCGCAAACCAATAGTAACGCTTCGTTGGTACAAGTAGCGTACGATCGTACGATAGGTTAGGTACCAACGAAGCGTTACTATTGGTTTGCGGTCATTTTCGACTTTCGTTTTTCACAATTGGATTTTTGACTCTAGTCAAAATAGTAATTATAAATCGCTTGTACAATCGAAACTAAATCACCTCGTTTCGGGAAAACAACCACTAAAATTTCACGGTGTATAGTCGACCAATAAATTCCTGTAACCTACCACTCTAAGGTTCAATGCCAGTTCGACGGCTTAAAACGTCAAAGGATATTATCACTTACAAGTCAATGTGACAAACAACCTTATTGTTTTTATTCTGATGTAGGAACTGTCATAAAAAAATCGTGCGTGCAGCTCCTCCGCGCGGAAGAAGTGAAACTTCGTAATGTGGAAATGAAAAAGGCACTTATACATCAGTATGAACCTTATTGCAATAATTTAAAGAAACTAAATTTACTTATGCATCTATTGTGACGGTTCAGATTCTGAAAACCGTCTCATTCACAAATATATGTTTATATAATATTTTCAGGCCCGTAAAATGGTCTAAGAGGGAAAAACATTAATTATATGTATTAATGTATTCATATGTACCTTGGTAAGGACCGAAGCTATTACCTTATAATTCGTTGGGATATTTAATTGGTATTCTTATGTACCTTGGTAAGGACCCAAGCTATTACCTTAGGATTCGTTGGGTTATTTAAATTCACCTATATGTATTAATCGGATCTGAATTCAACAGTCCTTTTTTACATGCTGGTACAGCCAGTTTCATGTAAACGAACTCAGTTTTTGCCTATGTTCAGTATTGGGTGGATCTCGGCTGAGATGATGATGATGATGTTAAAATATTTTAATTGCTAAAATGTTCAAATAAGAACACGATGCACGGGTTGACCAACTTACCTGCGAGTCGGGTTAAGCAATACTGCACTTTATGCGAACGACATAAAGACCCTGGGGATTTAGAAATGAATTCTGTGCCAACAATACTGACTAGCGGGTAGACTGCGCGTGAGATACGGGGTTCTCAAGTTGTTTTCATGCCGATGGATCTAGGGCACAGTGTAGTGAATGATCAGTAGAGTATTTTCATACAAACGGCCGGAACGCGAAAAGTACCTATGAGCCACGAAATCTTAGCATAGCTCGGCTAGCATAGTACGTTCGATCAGCACGGGACCGCACATTTATTACGTACGGAGGTAATTGATATGCTACAGATTGGTAGTGTAACCTTTTTATTGGTATTGTGGCTCGTTTCAATGTCGGCCTTAATTTGAATCGAGACATGTAAAAACATATCTAATGAAGTTATTTAGCAGAATGTGAATTTTTAACAATGAAACCTCGCGCATCCCAGCCGAAGAGGTGCAAATACTTCTCCGTAGCTAATTCATAGGTGGCAAATATACGTAGCTATGAAACTGAATAAAACAGTTCAAAAGTACAATACGGTTTGTGGAGATAATCGAACTTGGTGCAGTCGATCGAAAGTTATGCGCGTGCAATAGATTCAGTGGAACATTTATATATATATATATCATATCGCTGTTACAAATCTCAACTTCTAATCTTAATTAAGTGTTAAAAATTATGATGATGATGATTATGTGACATTATCAAAACATAACTGAAGAGTGGCAGCTCCATCGCGAGTTTGTGTGCCGAGCCCACGTGGGTGGGTAAAATCAAGGACTCTGCCGAGACACGCTACTGATACTATCATACTGTGATAAAGTGTGTTTCGGCGGGTACCGTCGAGAAGAGGGTATAAAAGGGACCGCGCAGAGGAAGAGGGACTTTTTTCGCATTTTGACTACGGGTCTGGTAAGGTTCTCCTTGGGTTATTACTTTCTCATTTTTTTATTGTGGCTTTGCTGTGTTTTACCTTTATTATGTGTTGATTTATTTCTTGTGTTAATTAAATGGGGGGTTTTTCTGTGTGATTGCCTGGCTCTGGGTATCTATCGCCAAACATGGTTATAGTATACTCACTGTTGGGAGATTACATGGATATTTGGTAGCTAAGTTGGAGTTTAGCGGGATCTGGGGGGGATTGCTGTGTGGGAGTGTTATATTAGTATATTGGAGAACTGATCTAGACTTCAGCTAAGTAAGAGCTGACCTCTGAGAAGGGATAAATGGGTCACCTAACGGTGCCAACTGACAGTTTAGCCCATCTCGGAGGCGTTTAAGGCTAGGGTACCACTCCTTGGAGAAGGGTGGGGGTCTGTATTATAACTCAAGAGTCGGACCCAAGTTCTCCCTGGGTGTTGAAGGGTTTGGAGCGCCATAACCGGTGTTTCAACCTCATCATCTACCTAGTCCGCTTATCTATTTATATATATATTACACTCTGGTATTCATCTATCCCAATCCCCTCAGATGGATACCAGAAGCACACGGGTATAGAAAGTAGGACTCGAGTCAACCCGCTCAACGTAGGCATTAGTTTAGGATAGGCCCTCTCTTATCAGTTGGAGAGGGGCCCCGCGATAGTTGTAAATGTGGAATCCGGATTCCTAGCTTGCCAATTTCGTGTAGAATAGATGGATAGTTTAGCTGCTAGGATAGGTTTATCAGGGATAGGTATTATTACCATTAACTACCTTCTGTTCTTCATTAAACCATAATATGTTGGAGGGCTGTGATATGCCATCTGACTCTCTTAATAATATTACCATTAACTATCTTCTGTTCTGCATTATATTATAATGGGTTGGAGGGCTGAGATATGCCATCTGACTTACTTAATATTATTACCATTAACCAATTATTATCTGCTGTTCTTCATCATGCTAATTGATGTTGGGGGGCATTGCTATGCCGCCTGACTTATTTAATATTACTACCTAAACATGGCAGTTCTTCATTGTGCTATTTTGTGTTGTGGGAAAGGGCTACATTTGATGACATAACTACTAATGCCTGAGGCATTGACTGACTTTGACTATGACGCTCTAGACTTTCCGACGGATGAAAGATTTCAGGGTTTCCCTTTCATCCATATGTCCTATCTAGTAAACCCTAGTAGCTGCGATTTAGTGAGTCAAAATAAAACTCAACAAACTCACTATGAACATTTAATTGTTGAAAAGTAGAATCTCCTTTGAAGTCGGTGGTCGTCCCTGGTAAAGCAACCTTGGGTTATTTGGTCCTGTAGTGGCTAGTTATATCAACTAAATTTGATGGTAAAAGTTATACCAAATGCTTATTTTATAAACTGACAATGGAAGTCACTCTGACTAAAACTAAGGCTGAAGCAAGTTAGTGGTTTACCGGTACCAAGGGACCCGGTAGCTACTCATTAGTCATTATGATAAACCAGAGAAGTTTACAATTACCACTGAAGTTGGTTTGCTAATGCAGGAGTATTATGATCACAGGATTGACCCAGGGACAGCCTCTGGCTATAACTGACATTCCCTTTGATTGCCCTCTTCTATTATACAATGTTATAATGTTATATTCTAATTACCTGCAAGGAAAAAGTAGTATGCTCCATCAGAGTACATGCGGGGGAGGTTTGAGTCCCAGTTTGGAGTCGAAGACCACCTTTGAGAGCGGGGAGTGGGCTCTCAAACATAGCCGCAATATAAAATTCCTTGCCTACAAGTACATGACACAGACTATTGACAAATGACTTTATAAATCTGAAATTACCTCTTCCATTTAACTATCTTTACCTCTTCTTCAATACTACTTAAGTTACCTATAACTTGAATCAAAATATGGGCAACCATATATCTTCATTACCATTATAGATAGAATATTATTAAGTTAGAATACCATATTTCTGTCTAATATCTACTCCAAACACTTCTGATTTACTCTTCTAGGCTATAATCTATCTTAAGACTTACTTACCCACTCTAATACATAGATAAAACTCTATAACTGTCTTCTCTTATGCAATTCAATACCAACCATTTCCTCTAAATAAAATTAGCATAAAGTTACTAGCCGCTATATAATAAATATTTATAGGTAGTCCAATCTTTATTCTTCACTAAAAGTTCCAGGGTTACTTAGGCACGGACACAACGAAGGGTTCTCTTAGGTACTAGACGATCACATGGCCATATCACGTATCACGACCAATATAAATAATCTTAGGTTTCTACGCCGTATAGATTTCAGTATTTAAATTCTTTATTTATTTGGTTCAGAGTTAGATACATAGTTTTAATAAGATAGATAGGTAATTTAGTTCAATATTTCAGCAATTCAATTCAGTTTAATTCAGTTTTCAGCCGTCAAAAGATGCAGGATAGTTAGCTTTAGGTAGCGGGGGATTTTTAAGCAGGGGGGGGGGGAGGTACCGTTACAGTGAGTAGCCGTGTCCAGGATTCGAGCATAGCTTAATCATTATTTTCAAGATAGATCTGTTTAACTTGTATAGTGATAAATAGGTTCATAACTTGTTAGTTCATAGTTAGCTCAACTGTAGTTATAACGTTCCACCATAAGATATAATTTATGAACTTTTTCTAGAATTTGTCTTGGTATATAGATAGGCAGGGTTTGGTCCAACAATTGTCCTTTATAGCACAATTTTTGGGCCACAGTGTTGCGGTGAAACGGATAAGTGAAAATAAAGATTGGTTTAGTCATAACTTAGTATTGGTTGCGGTAATTAGATAGGTACGTAGATAAATTAAAAAAGAACATTAATAAAATATAGGGTTTTAATCATTTTTTTTTACATGTTTGCTTTAAACTAGAACTTGAAACACTGTTTATTACACTTCTTTTGTCCATTTGTAGGTAATGCCGTTAATAATTACGCTCAGTCACCGTTTCCACCTTCTATTCACATAATGCGCCGCTTGTTCACACATAGGTAGTTCGGTTATTGCGAGTTCGTTTAAACATGGTTGTTGATTAATTACGTAGCACTTAGTTCTTCCACTTGGTTTTTATCAACTACTTTCGTTCACGCACTGTACCTTTTGGATAATTATCACTTCTGATGTGGGTACCTTAGCCATTAGGTAGGCGACCATTTTAAGCTTATAGGTGGTTGAACGATTTATTAATATTAAAACTGACTTGAAATAATAGAATCCATGTCGATCGAACGATAATTTGACGAACGATCAGCGTAACCAACCAACCAGTCAATAAAGTGACGGTGCTTTGTTTTTAAAATTCTTTAGACGAAAAGGCGAGGCAAAGGGTTGGCGTCTATACAACCGAGTACGATTGTGAAGTTTGAGCGTTTTCCCATTATTAATACGAATATTGTGTATGTTGAGATTTAATCCCATTTATAATAGGTTATTCGTTTTCTATGATATTGAAGTCGGTTAGCTTGATTTATGCGTATAAAACTCCAGTTATACTAAACTTTTAGCGTAAAAGGTATTCTTCATAGTCTAGCTGATCCATTGATTTCAATCATGCTTACGCTTACCTTCCTAAATAAAAAATACTTAGATTGACCCACTTAAAAAAAATATATATATGTTCTTTTTTAGCTTTTAATTAATTTAAAATTACTTTACTTAGCTTAGAATAGTATAACGCGTCATAGTGATCTTTTTTAGCCTAGAAGGTATAGTTTATTCTATTATGACCGTCTTAATTTGTCTACGTTCGTTAATAGAGAAAAAATAGTACTTGGGTGGTCAAGTGACACGATTTAGGGATTTTATGTTGGCACTAACAACTCTTAATAATTAGAGTATAATTCTACAAAATGGATAGTTTTTCTGTAGGTAATTTTTCATTTTCTTGTTTAAGTAGTTTTAATCGCCGGTGAGCTAGACGTACTTTTGAATTAAGTAGGGGGGACTTGGGATATGATGATTAGATTAGTAGTTTTATAAATCTGTGATTTATAGGGTATGAAGGGTAGCCAGTGGCCTGTACGCGGGCCTGATAAATTTACTTACTGTGACTTGAGATTTAATGTATTAGGAATATTCGGGGTGTGTATGCATACAATACAAATAAAAAAGGTTGTACCGTTAGGGAGGCGTACATTCAAAATTATAATACCTACTTTATTTTGTCGTTGTGTATGTATAGTTTAGTCAAATACAAAAAGTTGTACAGATAGGGAGGCGTATATTCAAAGGAAAAAATACCTTTTTTTTTGTCGTGACGAGTATTTGTCTACTAAGGTAGGTAGTGTTAGTACGGTTACAATTAATGTGGGTGGTAGGACGCGAATAATCATCATTATCGTCGCAGCCTGTATTCGTTCCGTTGCGGCTCGCGGGCCTCTTTACCGAGAGAGTGAGGATGGGCCATAGTTTTTGTGCGGCCTGGGTGCGGGTAGGAAGCTTGACGCGCGTCGTTGGGTATCTTCGCGGGTGTGTGCGGGTTTTTTCACGATGTTTGCCTTTGCCATGGGCTCGGGGTAGATTAAAGGGTAATTTTGCGCGTGACGTTCGAACGATTCCGAGTGCAAGTCCGGATTTGCACCCCTAGGCCTATGCCTGGGAGAATCGGTCGAATCATTAGACCGCCACGGCGTCTTTACAGAAATATAATACGTAGCAAAATGGTTTATTGTATAGTAAATAGTTTTGTAATTAATAATGGAGGGAAATAATCAGATACCTAGTTTAGGTAGGTAGATGGCTAGTTTAGGTAGGTAGATGGGCAGGTAGGTGGGTGGATATATAAGTATGTAGGTAGGTATGTATTGTAGCGCAATATTATAAAAATGGGGAAACCACTACAAACCACGTAGTAATTTATGATATCATGAATACCAGGCACCAAGATTATTTTTCTCGAGAGCTGTCCTATTTTTTCTGTCATCCACGTCACGTCCCAAATCTCTCTGCCTCTGTCAAGCTCCCCTTCTTTTTAAATTCAAGCTGACAGCCAAATCAGCCAGACCAACCACGAGACACAATACCAATAAAAAGGTTACACTAATAAATTTGTAGCATATCAATTGCTACAGTATGTATGTAGTGAAAATAAACGGATCACTCGCGTCTTGGACGGAATTTGACTCGACATGTTTCGGGCTGGTCAGTGGTCCTTCTTCAGGGAGTCACTCGTTGCGGCGGCTGCCAAACGCGCACAATGTATGTATGTTGGTAGATAGGCAGAAAAGTCTGGTTATTATAGATTCGTTAGGCCAAACCATGTTAGGCTTCCCACTAAATGTCTTCGTTACTTAAAACTCTTGTGATTCAATTATTCTGATTACGTAGATCAAAGAATGTTTTATGTAGGTAGTTAGACTATCGGTTGCTGGGTTTTATTAGATCTTAGGTATTACTACTACAGATCGAAATACGAGGTCACATAATACCAAAATACGAAGCGGTAGGCTGTCTGGAAGAAGTTGCCTTTAGCAGTTTGTCAGTCCGTTGGCCACCGTCTGTCCGTTGTCCGCCGTCCGTCTGTCCGTCCGTCTGTCCACTGTCTGTCCGTCCGTCCGCTCGCGGCGTGGTGCAGAGACTTTTAGTACTGGGAGGCGTATTTTTGCAATGATGTTATGTGGTGTGTTAGGTGATGAAATAAAATCTGTATCTACAACGGCTAGGTTAGCTTGAGAATTGTTGGTGTTTTGGAAGTGGGTAGCGACCTGATCTATAAAGTGTACCTACTTGGGAGGTTCCGTACAAGATGCAGGGCCCTTAGAAAAATAATTGGTTGATATAAACCGTCACGTCGTAACCTCGTTACGGAATGCTGTCCTGGGCGTGTCCGACACGCTCTTAGCCGGTTTTATTTTTGTTATGTCACTGTGCTATTTTTGGTGTTCAATAAGGGATATTTGTGTTGTATGGTATTGTGATGTTCACACTAAATAAAGATAATAATTATAGCGGAGATTAGTTACATAACTTACGTGGTAACCAATAAGCTTAGGTATAATGTTATTTATAACGGGATATTTTTAATAGGGAGTATGAGATTTAATAAGTGTGAGGGAAGATGGCAAGATTGCACTTCAAAGTTGTGGTATCGTATTTTCGCAATCCTTTTGTGTTCGGAATAGATGGCTTATGGTTAAAGACATTAGTTCCCAATAAAAAGAATAAAATTCACTTGGCGTTCAGGAATACAATTTACGCAGTTAGATGACACAGTAGCATGCAGAGGACTATTTAAATAACATTAACTAATTAAACATTTTATAATATTAACATTAACTCGGTATGCTTAGGTAATAATATTAGCAATAAGTTTAAAAACAAAATAGGTAGAAACCAACAGTAAATTTTATCACAGTGAGGGTAGGGAGCTACATACGGTTGATATCACCCGTCTTGCGTTGGGATTTCGAGGGACCTATTAAGTATCACTATGGCGATAGCAATTTGAAATTACTATGGGAATGTGGATGTCAGCGGTGGAGTTTATTTCGATAGACCAGTAATCGCTTTAAGATGTGGTGTTTAAATACCTTTTTATATAACAATGGAGAGCTTTTAAATACGTTTGTTGTGGTCAGATAAATTTGAATTTATTATTGATAAATTGAACTTATTATATTATAGCTAATTTGATCGAGGATTGTTTTAGTTGTAGAGGTTTCTCGGGTAGGTACAGTGTTCTTCATTTATTCGGTTTAGTATGAAATATCCAGTATCATGTAAAGTTGATCTTTAGTTTTATAGAAACTTCAGTGCTTTTTGTTATGGCCAAGTTCAGAGTAGTCTGATGTAATAGAGGGAGCCGTGTTGATAGCCGTTAGATTACCGTGGTGGTCTGTTCCTGTTTCTGGGTTTTTGGCTGCATTTTATACCGTTTATAACTTCAGGAATATTATAAAGAGGAGAGATTTGTATTTTTGTATGTAACGAATAAACTTAAAAACTGCTGGACCGATTTCAAAAGTTAATTTGGCCGTTGGAGGGCGACATTATCACTGAGTGACATGGGGTACTTTTGCCGCGGGAGGGGTACCATTTTGTACGGGAAAAATTAATTTATCGCGGGCGAAGATGCGAACAGAAGGCTAGTCATTTATAATTTATGCATTTATCATATAGTACTTGCAAGTGTAAAATTTTACACAAGGCACACGTATATAGATTGATAGAATAGAACAGTTTAATGTAGGTAGATATCGCTCTGCACGCCATGACTGTTATATAGGTCGTTGGCGTGGAACCCGCGGAGGTGATATGTCGTTGGCGTCGAAAGGGTTTATGTAGGTAGATTTGGCGCGAAGTCCAATATCTAGCCATGTTTTCCTAAACTCCGGGCTTTGCAAAATTTGAGTGACACAGGCTTTCTTCCAGCATGAGATGTCGTACTGAAATAACTTTGGAAGTGGAGCAGGTTTCTTCACGATGGATACGTTCTTATTTAGCGTACTTAAATTAGGTTCCATTAGTTACGTTATTTTTAGTGACATAGGCTTCCTCCCAGCGTGAGATGTCGTATTGAAATAACCTTGGTAATGGTGCAGGGTTCTTCACGATGGATAGGTTCTTATTTAGCGTACTTAATTAGGTCCGATTGGTAACGTTAATTTTAGTGACATAGGCTTCCTCCCAGCGTGAGATGTCGTAATGAAATAACTTTGGTAGTGGTGCAGGGTTCTTCACGATGGATAGGTCTTATTTAGCGTACTTAATAAGGTTCGATTAGTTACGTTATTTTGAGTGACATAGGCTTCCTCCCAGCGTGAGATGTCGTAATGAAATGACTTTAGTAGTTGTGCAGGTTTCTTCACGATGGAAAGGTTCTTATTTAGCGTACTTAATAAGGTTCGATTAGTTACGTTATTTTGAGTGACACAGGCTTCCTTCCAGCGTGAGATGTCGAAATGAAAGGACTTTGGTAGTTGTGCAGGTTTCTTCACGATAGATAGGTTCTTATTTAGCGTACTTAATTAGGTTCGATTAGTTATGTTAGTTTGAGTGACATAGGCTTCCTCCCAGCGTGAGATGTCGTAATGAAATGACTTTGGTAGTTGTGCAGGTTTCGTCACGATGGAAAGGTTCTTATTTAGCGTAATTAATTAGGTTCGATTAGTTTCGCTTGGTTTTTGATTCGATTTTATATTGATTCCACAACTGGTTGATGTTGGTATGGGTACTCGTGTCGTGTAGTTATAAGTAACGTCAACTTGGTTAACGATTTAAGACACTCATTTAGGTGTAAGGACAATCATTTTAGATACTTAAAGTTAGCTTGAATTGTCATAAGTGCATTTGGTTAGTAAAAAGGCGGGGTAGTCTCATCACGGTTGTTCATCTACCCGAAATTTTAGAGGTCTGCGGGAAGGGTTCTTTAGGCGTTTTAAGGTTGAAAAGGTTTTAGGTAGGCCGGTTAGCAACCAAGTTAAAATGGTTCCCTATTTTTAGTAACTTTATACGTACTAAAAGTTGTTGCTTTAAGTGGATAGTAGCTGGAATCTGAAGATATAGTGTTTTTGCTTAGTGAAGGAGTTACTAATTAGTTAAATTTACAGCAAAAATTTAGTAGTTACCTAATGTTAAGTTTCTTTTTAATGTACTAAGTACCTTATTATATCTGAGTAAGTAGGTAATTATAATTTTGGGAACTTTTCAATATTTTGAATCTACGTTTCTGAAGCTCAAAAGTAAAACTAGTTTTAATACCTAGGTAAAATTAGTTTAAAAAAAAAAAAAAAAAAAACGTTCCTTTTATTTACAATGAATGAGTAAGGTTAGGATTTGGTCTATGAGTAATACTAAATTAATATAGGGTAAAACGCAATAAACATTGTAGGTATATATCGGATTAAAAATAATTATAGGGAAGCTCGTTTCAAAATTACAGTAGGTTATTGTTTATCGGAAGTGAGAGAGTTTAAGTATTCCTTTTACTTTAAATTTATTTTATTTATTGCTCACATCTGAGTATCCTGTCTGAATTGGTGGATTGTTATAGCATGAGTGAAACAGAGATTGAGGAAGGACAAGGGTAGATGTGTGACTTGATAGTTGCTAAAATAAGAAAAAAAAAGTGTAAAGAGTAGGACTTGTCGTTCTAGTAGGTACAGCGTTTCTTAACCTTGAGTCTCGACCTAAATTTAAATCACGGACGATATGAGATGGGTCGCGAATATTATAATAACTAATTTAAAGATAACTTTCACTTGAATAAGGAAAATATGTTTTTTATAATATTTAACTTTATGGTCACGAAGCTTCAAATATATTTGTATTTTGGGTCGCCAGCTAAAAGGAATAAGAACCACTGTTATAGTATAAGGGGCTATAACGATTCAGAAATTCTGTGGATAACAAGGATGGTTTATTGGCACTCAACCCATAATACAGCACCCTTCAAATGATTTTCTTGCGCAAATGGTGATAGGTTAAGTCGAAATCGACATCAGCTTGAAGCTGGCGCCAGAGAGTCATTACTCTACACCCAATGGAAACGTTAGGGACAAACACACTACACAATCTCCGAAAGCCTAATGACTTTTGTATTGAGGGTTTGTTTTTCGGCTAGATTGATTTTTATTGGATGTCTATTGCCCCATTGAGGGTTGTGGGGTGCCAAAGGGTGCTCCACGACCCGGTTATAAAGGACAGCTAAGCTAACTCCGGTTTTGGAAGAGGTTGCATTGGCAGTTCCATTTCTGGTCGACAGGCAGGAGCAAGACTGGGGGTGGAAGGGCCGATGTAATGCTACTAGAGCTGACTGCTTCACAACCAGTTCCTCTATCTGAAACTACCTCATGGCCCAATGGATATTCATTATTAATGAGTCGAAGGTGGGAAAATGGTCCTTCGTGCTTTGGTCGTTATCCTTCGGTATAAATACACACTACATCACAATTTCACTTTTGGGGAAAGTGCTAATAAATTAAGAGGATAAGGTTATAAGCTCGTTTATCATTATTTGATCGGTTTCGCCTGGTTGGGATTTTCTCACTTACGGAAGCAATTGTAGGGCCTAGTATTAAGTTTTGACAATGTGTTGGCACTGAAGCGCTTACTGACCGCGATGTGCCGTTCTAGTTCCACGACGGTAGTTAGTTGGTTTGCGGAAGTGGGGAGATTGTTCTTTCTTAACTTCAAGATATTTACCTAACTTTCTCCTTTTAATTAAAAGGTATTAGTAACGTCTTTGGTTCCTGTTGAAACTACTGGACTGTTATGAGGTGGGTGAAAGAAGTGATTGAGGGAGTGAATGAGGAAGGATGCAGGTGAATGTGCAAGTTTGTTTTAATGTGAAAAAAAAAATCTAGTGTGAAGGGCTATAACAGTTCAGTAGTTCTGTGGATGACAAGGATGGTTTATTGGCAGTCAACCCATGATACAGCACTCACCAAATGATTTTCTTGCGCAAATGGTGATAGGTTAAGTCGAGATCGACATCAGCGTTGAGGCTGGTGCCAGGAAATCGTTACTCTACATGTAGGGCTTCAAAGCAAGTGCTAGGAAGCCGATGCTTACTTCGAGCACACTGCACCCACACCGAAAGGCTAATGGTTTTTGTATTAAGTGAACGTCTTTGGCTGGACTTTTGATTAATGGGTATGTTATGACCACAGGGACGATTTGCTGAGTGAAAAGCTAATCCGGTTTTGGAAGGGGTTACATTGGCAGTTCCATTTCTGGTCGACAGGCAGGGGCAAGACTGGGGTGGAAGGGCCGATGTAATGCTACTAGGGCTGACTGCTTCACAACCAGTTCCTCTATCTAGAACCTACCTGGAGATGTGATAAATATCCATAATTAGTAAGTTAGAAGTTATAAGACGACCTTCTTACTCTGATCATTATCTTTGGGTTTAAAGTACACACCACGTCACAAGCCTCACTCTTGGGGAAACTGCTAATAAATTTTGGGTGTTAATGTTTAGATCAATATATTTGTGAATATTGGTTTAAATGTTTTCTCCAGTTTAACGGATTCTCACTTGCGCAAACATTGGGAGGCGATGTGACGGTTCAGATTCTGAAAACCGTCTCATTCACAAATATATGTTTATATAATATTTTCAGGCCCGTAAAATGGTCTAAGAGGGAAAAACATTAATTATATGTATTAATGTATTCATATGTACCTTGGTAAGGACCGAAGCTATTACCTTATAATTCGTTGGGATATTTAATTGGTATTCTTATGTACCTTGGTAAGGACCCAAGCTATTACCTTAGGATTCGTTGGGTTATTTAAATTCACCTATATGTATTAATCGGATCTGAATTCAACAGTCCTTTTTTACATGCTGGTACAGCCAGTTTCATGTAAACGAACTCAGTTTTTGCCTATGTTCAGTATTGGGTGGATCTCGGCTGAGATGATGATGATGATGTTAAAATATTTTAATTGCTAAAATGTTCAAATAAGAACACGATGCACGGGTTGACCAACTTACCTGCGAGTCGGGTTAAGCAATACTGCACTTTATGCGAACGACATAAAGACCCTGGGGATTTAGAAATGAATTCTGTGCCAACAATACTGACTAGCGGGTAGACTGCGCGTGAGATACGGGGTTCTCAAGTTGTTTTCATGCCGATGGATCTAGGGCACAGTGTAGTGAATGATCAGTAGAGTATTTTCATACAAACGGCCGGAACGCGAAAAGTACCTATGAGCCACGAAATCTTAGCATAGCTCGGCTAGCATAGTACGTTCGATCAGCACGGGACCGCACATTTATTACGTACGGAGGTAATTGATATGCTACAGATTGGTAGTGTAACCTTTTTATTGGTATTGTGGCTCGTTTCAATGTCGGCCTTAATTTGAATCGAGACATGTAAAAACATATCTAATGAAGTTATTTAGCAGAATGTGAATTTTTAACAATGAAACCTCGCGCATCCCAGCCGAAGAGGTGCAAATACTTCTCCGTAGCTAATTCATAGGTGGCAAATATACGTAGCTATGAAACTGAATAAAACAGTTCAAAAGTACAATACGGTTTGTGGAGATAATCGAACTTGGTGCAGTCGATCGAAAGTTATGCGCGTGCAATAGATTCAGTGGAACATTTATATATATATATATCATATCGCTGTTACAAATCTCAACTTCTAATCTTAATTAAGTGTTAAAAATTATGATGATGATGATTATGTGACATTATCAAAACATAACTGAAGAGTGGCAGCTCCATCGCGAGTTTGTGTGCCGAGCCCACGTGGGTGGGTAAAATCAAGGACTCTGCCGAGACACGCTACTGATACTATCATACTGTGATAAAGTGTGTTTCGGCGGGTACCGTCGAGAAGAGGGTATAAAAGGGACCGCGCAGAGGAAGAGGGACTTTTTTCGCATTTTGACTACGGGTCTGGTAAGGTTCTCCTTGGGTTATTACTTTCTCATTTTTTTATTGTGGCTTTGCTGTGTTTTACCTTTATTATGTGTTGATTTATTTCTTGTGTTAATTAAATGGGGGGTTTTTCTGTGTGATTGCCTGGCTCTGGGTATCTATCGCCAAACATGGTTATAGTATACTCACTGTTGGGAGATTACATGGATATTTGGTAGCTAAGTTGGAGTTTAGCGGGATCTGGGGGGGATTGCTGTGTGGGAGTGTTATATTAGTATATTGGAGAACTGATCTAGACTTCAGCTAAGTAAGAGCTGACCTCTGAGAAGGGATAAATGGGTCACCTAACGGTGCCAACTGACAGTTTAGCCCATCTCGGAGGCGTTTAAGGCTAGGGTACCACTCCTTGGAGAAGGGTGGGGGTCTGTATTATAACTCAAGAGTCGGACCCAAGTTCTCCCTGGGTGTTGAAGGGTTTGGAGCGCCATAACCGGTGTTTCAACCTCATCATCTACCTAGTCCGCTTATCTATTTATATATATATTACACTCTGGTATTCATCTATCCCAATCCCCTCAGATGGATACCAGAAGCACACGGGTATAGAAAGTAGGACTCGAGTCAACCCGCTCAACGTAGGCATTAGTTTAGGATAGGCCCTCTCTTATCAGTTGGAGAGGGGCCCCGCGATAGTTGTAAATGTGGAATCCGGATTCCTAGCTTGCCAATTTCGTGTAGAATAGATGGATAGTTTAGCTGCTAGGATAGGTTTATCAGGGATAGGTATTATTACCATTAACTACCTTCTGTTCTTCATTAAACCATAATATGTTGGAGGGCTGTGATATGCCATCTGACTCTCTTAATAATATTACCATTAACTATCTTCTGTTCTGCATTATATTATAATGGGTTGGAGGGCTGAGATATGCCATCTGACTTACTTAATATTATTACCATTAACCAATTATTATCTGCTGTTCTTCATCATGCTAATTGATGTTGGGGGGCATTGCTATGCCGCCTGACTTATTTAATATTACTACCTAAACATGGCAGTTCTTCATTGTGCTATTTTGTGTTGTGGGAAAGGGCTACATTTGATGACATAACTACTAATGCCTGAGGCATTGACTGACTTTGACTATGACGCTCTAGACTTTCCGACGGATGAAAGATTTCAGGGTTTCCCTTTCATCCATATGTCCTATCTAGTAAACCCTAGTAGCTGCGATTTAGTGAGTCAAAATAAAACTCAACAAACTCACTATGAACATTTAATTGTTGAAAAGTAGAATCTCCTTTGAAGTCGGTGGTCGTCCCTGGTAAAGCAACCTTGGGTTATTTGGTCCTGTAGTGGCTAGTTATATCAACTAAATTTGATGGTAAAAGTTATACCAAATGCTTATTTTATAAACTGACAATGGAAGTCACTCTGACTAAAACTAAGGCTGAAGCAAGTTAGTGGTTTACCGGTACCAAGGGACCCGGTAGCTACTCATTAGTCATTATGATAAACCAGAGAAGTTTACAATTACCACTGAAGTTGGTTTGCTAATGCAGGAGTATTATGATCACAGGATTGACCCAGGGACAGCCTCTGGCTATAACTGACATTCCCTTTGATTGCCCTCTTCTATTATACAATGTTATAATGTTATATTCTAATTACCTGCAAGGAAAAAGTAGTATGCTCCATCAGAGTACATGCGGGGGAGGTTTGAGTCCCAGTTTGGAGTCGAAGACCACCTTTGAGAGCGGGGAGTGGGCTCTCAAACATAGCCGCAATATAAAATTCCTTGCCTACAAGTACATGACACAGACTATTGACAAATGACTTTATAAATCTGAAATTACCTCTTCCATTTAACTATCTTTACCTCTTCTTCAATACTACTTAAGTTACCTATAACTTGAATCAAAATATGGGCAACCATATATCTTCATTACCATTATAGATAGAATATTATTAAGTTAGAATACCATATTTCTGTCTAATATCTACTCCAAACACTTCTGATTTACTCTTCTAGGCTATAATCTATCTTAAGACTTACTTACCCACTCTAATACATAGATAAAACTCTATAACTGTCTTCTCTTATGCAATTCAATACCAACCATTTCCTCTAAATAAAATTAGCATAAAGTTACTAGCCGCTATATAATAAATATTTATAGGTAGTCCAATCTTTATTCTTCACTAAAAGTTCCAGGGTTACTTAGGCACGGACACAACGAAGGGTTCTCTTAGGTACTAGACGATCACATGGCCATATCACGTATCACGACCAATATAAATAATCTTAGGTTTCTACGCCGTATAGATTTCAGTATTTAAATTCTTTATTTATTTGGTTCAGAGTTAGATACATAGTTTTAATAAGATAGATAGGTAATTTAGTTCAATATTTCAGCAATTCAATTCAGTTTAATTCAGTTTTCAGCCGTCAAAAGATGCAGGATAGTTAGCTTTAGGTAGCGGGGGATTTTTAAACAGGGGGGGGGGGGAGGTACCGTTACACTATCTATGTGTTTAAGGCCGTGGTCGCTTTCACCCGCCGCACGCGGCCGACAGCGGCCCGCCGCCCGCGGCGTCTGAATGGTGTGTTCGGGAATGCTCGGGAGTGGTCGTTTTCGCCCGCCGCGTTCGGGACGTCGCACGCGGCGGGCGAAAACGACCACTCCCGAGCATTCCCGAACACACCATTCAGACGCCGCGGGCGGCGGGCCGCTGTCGGCCGCGTGCGGCGGGTGAAAGCGACCACGGCCTAAATTACTCACTAGATGGCGCTTTTATGACAGTATGAGTTCTGCTTCGCACTGTCGAAGTTTTTAAAATCCGTTAGTATAATACACAATGCGAGATTACTTGCTTCGGCAGTACATAATACTGATGCTTTCATACGCCCTCCATGGTAGCGTTTAACGTTTCACGCGACCTTGTTGGAAGTCGCATTAGAAGTTTCACTTCAAAAATCGCAGCTTTAGCCACCAAACTTTAAACCATGGATGAATGGATGGTTTATCCATAGTTCTATTATAATTGTAGTAAAATATTTTTTTTATAACTCAGGTTTTTTTGCGTAAAATTCGACCTATATTTTTTATACATAAAAAGGTATTAGGATAGGTCACCTGGAGCATAATAACGAATCGATTGACACCTTATTTAATAAAATCGGATGAGTAGTCTCGACTACGGTGGAACATCCCTAAATACAAACATAGACTGCTAAAAATCATTACACTTCCTTTGGCTTTGCCGTGTAGTCCTGTAAAAATTCCTAGATGACTGGGTTAAATGCTAAAACAACTTGCGTAGTGAAGCCGATAATTGTACATTGATGTAACAAGTTGACAAGTTTTGCATTTTGAGTGTGCCCAATAAGTGGCAAGGACGCAGTGGCAAGGACGCATTGCTTGCAGCCTCGCCCGTGCTGCGCCCCCGTAGCATAGGGAGGGGGCTATTTAGCATTTATATTGTCCTTTCGTGGGCGACGCGAGCGCAGCGGCCTTTTGCCTTCGGCGGGGTACCGGTACACCGCGGCGAGCAATAGTACATACATTACTACAGAGGCCGGGAATTAAGGGGTTGCCAGCCGAGTAAATTGATATGAGGCTGGCAACCCCTGTTCCGACCGAGGCTTGTATAGTGCTTTTCTCAAACGTGCAATGAAATAAATAAAAAACATCAAGAAAATAAAATTGCAAAGAAAGCAACTAGCACGACGACCAGATGGTAGAGAACCTGCCTACGAAGCTTAAGGTCCCGGGTTCGATTCCCGCGTCGGGGCGGATGTTTGTATGAATAATACGAATATTTGTTCTCGGGTCTTGGGTGTTTTATATGTATTTAAGTATGTATCTATCTATATAAGTATGTTTATCCGTTGCCTTGTACACATAACACAAGCTATGCTTAGCTTTCTTTGGGACTAGGTCAATTGGTGTGAATTGTCCTGTGATATTTATTTATTTTTATTTAATATGAATGTTTGTTCTCGGGTCTTGGGTGTTTGATATGTATTTAAGTATGTATCTATCTATATAAGTACGTTTATCCGTAGCTTAGTACCCATAACACAAGCTTTGCTTAGCTTACTTTGGGACTAGGTCAATTGGTGTGAATTGTCCCGTGATATTTTTTTATTTATTTTACTATTGCTTATGTTTTTTTTTGGGCTGAATGCCATGATGCAATCAATAGTGCAATCTTTGCTTTCATGATTGTAGCGATACCCAACGCCATCTAGCTGTCGAATAGTGAAACTAATACACCGTTTGGATGCATAAATACTACTTCCTACTTTCCTCCTTTATACTTTGGTCCCCCATCTGACTGTAGAGAGCCATATCTGTATCGTAAGTGATCATTGACACTCGCCGCAGCTCGCCGCAGTAGAATTATTGCTGATCCGTTCCACACCTTGCAGAAAACGGTACATCTTTTAAAGGTATCTCATCATCATCATCAGGCATACATCAGCCGCCAGTCTTTTCCAAAGTTTACACGTTCGAAGAGAGAGAGGAGTGAGAGACAAAGAGATAGAGAGAGAACAGGATTTTCTGAATCAGCGATAGAGTTTTTGACTTTTTTAAGTGCATGTTATTGCCTAAAAATAAGATATTTTTATTTTACTTGACTTGAAATGTCTTGGTCAGTCATTAAGTGTCTTAAAGCTTTTTTACAGCGGGCACCATATAAAAACTGAACAAAAAACATACGCATTGTAATGACATGAACGCTAGTTGAAAGTGGAGAGGGAATAATAACAAAAAGTTTTATCCCTAAGCTCGTAACGGTGTGACGGCGGCCACGCGTGCAGTGCCATATTACAGAGCTATGTGCATAAGCGCAGCCGACGGCGGCGCGTCCAATAACAACCTCTGCTATACAAGCTATGTAATTTAATCCAGATTATGTCATCAGGCAAGTGGCATCAGGCAGGCTCAAGTAGCATTGGGCATGGGCAGGGCACATCGCTCGTAGAACTGATGGACAATGGGACAAAAAGGTTCTCGAGTGGCGTCCATGGACCGGAAGACGCAGTGTAGGTAGGCCTCCAACAAGATGGAGCGACGGCCTGGTTAAGGTTGTGGGATCGCGTTGGATGCGGAGAGCAAGGGACCGATCTGTTTGGCGAGCCTTGGGGGAGGCCTATGTTCAGCAGTGGACGTCATTCGGCTGAAATGATGATGATGATGATGATGTTGTCATCAGGTGGGTCATTTCGCTTTCGTGGACACATTTCACATTTTTGTAGAAATGGTCGAGGATTCTGATACAGTTTCAGGTTATCTGGTAAAGGTACAAGTCCTCTAATAAAATAACCGAAACAAAAATACTAACTTGGATGAACGAGTTCTTGGTACGCTACCGCACAACCGTTCATACAAGTTAGAATATTACAACCGTCACCGCCGACACACCGCCACGCCTCCGCTGTCTGTGCGTTTGGAGCTTTAGGGTGATACAGGAAATTCGTGGTCGACTATTTATGTAGCGATATAAAGTTCCGCTCGGTCGTGGACGCTCGCCCTGCTCTGGGCTTGTTTGTTGCTCTCTTTATTGCCCCATCGTCAAATACCGCGGCCCAACTACTTACGCCGCATTACGGCCTTTCCGATGCAACCGCTTGTTTTTGGGTCTGATTTATGCTTTACTAGACTTTATCCTCGGATTCGTTTACGTGTATCATGGTCTAACAGTTGAATTTAAATTTCGCGATTTTAGGGGAGAAGTGGCATGTACAGGACACTTATTGAAAGGGATAATTCAACAATTCAAATTCAGCTTCCTATATTTTCCTTCACCGTAAAGCTCATAGTTAGTATCAAATGTAATTTTGCACATAAATTCTGAAAAACACAGAGGTGCGAGCCGGGATTAGGACGCACGATCCTCTACTTGAGAGGCCATAGGTCAAACCACTAGGCCATCACGGCTTTTCTTTATACGCTTTTGGCTTTGCTTGAGATGATGATGATTGATGATGAAGCTATAGAAGCGCCAAAATCAACATCCATGTCAGAATGGGCGCGGCAATTAAAAACTCAAAGCTCAATGCGAGATAAAACATTGAGTGCCGCCTAATTACTAGTTAATGGAGCACCCGGAATATGTAATTAGCTGAGAAACCATAAAAAACTCGAATCACATTTCAAAACGTCAAAGACTGCCCTCGGGGGAAAGTGACCTTTAAAATTAGGGGGCAGTAAGGAGGATGATTGCCTGGTGCGCTGCCTTCGGCATTTTCTTTCAATAATTCTGCAGTAATGGTCTAAGTAAGTCAGTTAACAAGCCCTCAGATGTTCCCAGTAAAAACGGACAATTTCAAGTTTATTGGATTACCCTCAGGCCTTAAGACGGACAATAGTAATAAAGTTATGAGTTTCTTTCTTTCGCCATTTAACGATAATGAGTGCTAAGTGGATTGTCAAGTGCGCCTCCTGATTTTCTGCAGAAGTTATTAATATCTGGAGCACCTCTTCAGGTCTCAAATTAAGCACATTTAGTGTCTAAAGTGACATTAATTCTAGATACTAAACACTGACTTAGGTAGGTACCCTAAAGCCGGGGTAAGTTGGCCCAATGAAAGAGGAGGAGAATAACTACTAACCTACATTTTTTTTATAAAAGTGGGGGCAAACGAGCAGACTGGTCACCCGATGGAGAGCGATCACCGTCGCCCATGGACACCCGCAACACGGGGGGAATCATAGGTGCGTTGCCGAACTTTTTAGGAATTGGTAGGCTCGTACATAATAGAAAGGTCTAATCAAAAACTTTAATTAATTAAATAATCATAATATCAAACAGTTAAAAAAAATTAGTGTTTCAATCAAATAATTATCATTGAATAGAAATAACAAAAATAATAAAATTTTACAATATCAATCAAAAGTAAAATTAAAATCAAAAACAAACAAACAAACAAACCGTGTGTACCGTGTGCCGTGTGTGTAACAGTGTCTGTTTGAAAAAACATACCTTGTTGAGTTTCTTGCCGGATTCTTCTCAACAGGGTTTTTCCGAACCGGTGGTAGATTCTTCGACGTTCATAGGAGCATCAATTGATGCCTAAATTTAGTAAAGAATTTTGCCTTTGACTTTGACTTGACTTTGACTTTGACTATATTGTACTTAGGTAGGTTCATAAGGGCTTGAATTGAAGCCTAAACCGAATAAAAATATACTGACTTGGACTTTGAATAATAATAATTATTATCTGGACTGAATTAACGCCAGTGGCCAAAGTTACTCTTCAGAGCCAAAGTAAGCCGACTTTGCGATATAAATAAATTCTCATACACCTTATAATTGCTAAGCCGTTCTTTTTTTGAGTTCTACTTCTGAAGTTTAGCCGCGCAAGCGAAGTTTGTCGCAGTGCTTTGTTGTGCGTGAGTTTACAGACATGGGAGCGAAGTATCAGTGACTTTACCCGAAGTGCCGAAGTATTCGCGAATGTTCAGCTACATTATTGCAATTAGTGTGGCCGTGGCATTAGGTATAATTGCCGCATTCGTCCAGGTTCGTGTCGAATGATAAATAATTACGTAAAATCCTTTTCTTACAGCAATACTTTTTAACATTAAATTATGCAACCAAGATAAAAAATTCAGCGCGACACAGAACAGTTGAAAGCAAACTGTCCACAGTTGAAATAAACGCAGAGCTCTTTTACCCGCGATAACGGCTCTGGTTACGAATAGAAATAAACCTTAAGTGGTCGTCGAATGGTCCATAACCGTATAAAGCTATGCCCTTTGTTAACTCGCTGCAGCTTCAGTTTAATCTTTGAAGTAGATTGGTGTTGGAACGTAGAGGGAAACAGCGTGGTCAGTGGGGTAAAATGACGCTAAACAATTAATTCGCTGTTTTTCTTCCCTGTTATGCTCTGCTGGGATTTATTTATTGACAAAAATGTTAACATGACATTACAGTGTTAACCAAACACAACACAAGTATTGATTTAGGCATTTTCGTAGGATGTCTTTGCTCTAAAATGACGGGAAACCACACCCTCCGCCCAGAAGTCAGAGTGCAGGAACATCTGCTGGTGCTTGATAGGCACTTGGAGCCCAAATGAGCTGAAGTTGTTGAATGCATGCAGGACTTGAATGTATTTTATCCACTGGCTACAGTAATAATAAAAAAAATAACACCTACCTTGCATGGTGATATTTTCTTCATTCCTACAAATATCAATTATTTTTAAGCAAGAAGCTGAGCCAGTGTCCAATTTACAACTGCAATGACACACTTTGTATTAAGCATTCGTGTTACTCTTTTCGTAAATTTTTATTGATGTGTCTTGTGTTGTTATCCTTTCATTTTAGCAATAATCGGTTGTGGTAAGTCCCGAATATAATAATAAATATGAGTGAAAATGGCGAAAGTTAGAAAGTAAACGACATAATTTTTAAGAAGTCAGTGTTTATAAACTAGCTGTTGCGCACGATTTCGTCTCAATTCATTTAGCACTATCCTAAAATATTTATCTAATTTTCTTATATTATTCTTGGTGTGAATTGTCCCGTGATATTTATTTATTTATTTATTTATTTATTTATTTATATAAAAATCTCGTGTTACGGTGTTTGTTATCGAACTCCTTTGAAACGGCTTGACCGATTATTATCAAATTTTTTCTCTATATTTGGTAGGTCTGAGAATAGGTCGTAGCCTATTTTTTATACCCCTATTCTTCACAGATGGAATCGCGGCCAACAATTAGTTATATGAACTAAAACAATTACTTTGCTCACCCGCGACCTTACAATAGTTACGTTTATGCAAGAAATGTGCGTTCATGCAGTTCCTCCACCTCCACACTGTACGAACACACACAAATCACATAAACCCAACCATCACCACCACCAAGCTACACTGACGCGTTTCGAACTCAACCAGAGCTCATCTTAACTAAAATGTTAAGTTTAACATTTGGTAGCATAGCATACGGTTGTGGTAACTCTGAAGATGAGCTCTGGTTGAGTTCGAAACGCGTCAGTGTAGCTTGGTGGTGGTGATGGTTGGGTTTATGTGATTTGTGTGTGTTCGTACAGTGTGGAGGTGGAGGAACTGCATGAACGCACATTTCTTGCATAAACGTAACTATTGTAAGGTCGCGGGTGAGCAAAGTAATTGTTTTAGTTCATTAATATGGACCTCCGCAAAGTAACGCCTGATTCAATAAATTAATTAGTTATATATAAAAGTATCTTGTGTTAATCCAGGGTAGGTATAAAATATCTCTTGGCCAAGTTCAAATTTAGTTGTTTTGCGTAAAAGAGTCTATGATTGAGACGATAAGTTCATGGTAGCAAAATGGATCATCATCGTTTGCATGCCTAGTGTCTGCGCTGTGACTTTTTTCGCCACAGTAACGATCTAGGCGAGTCCTAGACCCACAGACTATCGCACTAACTGTATAATGAGCAACTAAGACGATAAGTTCGTGGTAACGCAAAGGATCTTCAGCGGTTGCACGCGCAGTGTCTACGCTGTGACCCTCTAGGCCAAAGTAACGATCCGGACAAGTCTTGGTCCCGTAGACTCTATTGCTAACTGCATAATGACGGAATAAGACGGTAATTAGCTCGTGGTAACAAAATGGATCCATTTTTAAACAACGACAAAGCTGCGGTCGTTAAAGAACAAGTGTTACAGAGTTTTATGGTAATTTTTTGTGCCAAAATATATTTTCAAAACACAAATAGCAAAGTTTTAATTTTTTCCCTGTAACTCAAACTCTGATTAGTATTTTTTTTTTTTGAATGAGTCGCCAGAGGGGCCAAAGACGCGAAGTCTTTGCTGTTTTTTACTTTAGGGTAGGAAGGGTGACTTGTGCTCGGGAAAAATCCGTTCGGACGAACTGGGAATGGAAGTATTTATTATTTGTTGATATTATGTAGTATTTTTACCTCTATTAAGATTCTAAGTATGAGATATGTATATTAAAACGTTATAGTGATGGAAGGAAAACCGTCTGTTTTCTTTTCCCAACAAGCATCTCGTCTCTTCAAGTAATTTCAAAACCTCCTCATTAATTTTCTATTCAATTGAATAAAAGAATGGAGAAAGCGAATCATATTTGACGACCGGTTGTTAAAGGACCTGACTACGAAGCTTGAAGTCCCGGGTTTGATTCCCAAAACTCGAGTCTTAAAAAAAAAAAAAATATTAGGGGACAATCTTACACAAATCGACCTAGTCCCAAACTAAGCAAAGCTTGTACTATGGGTACTAGACGACGACAAACATACTTATATAGATAAATAAATACTTAAAAACATAGAAAACATCCATAACTCAGGAACAAATATTCGTGCTCATCACACAAATAAATGCCCTTACCGGGATTCGAACCCAGGACCTCTTGCTTCGTAGGCAGGGTCACTACCAACTAGGCTAAAGCGGTCGTTAAATGCGTCTTGGATATTTAATATGTATTTATCGATGTAAGTATGTTTAGGTCTATTGTTGTTAATTGTCCAATGATTTATCATTATTTTTTGTATTAGTTGTATTGACGACGAAGTTTTAAACACAAAATGAATGTCACATCTACCAACATCACACAATTATAAATAACCGCTGCAAAAATTACACCAGTTCAATTTAAAATACTCCGCACCAGAACGATTGACAAGAAGATCGTTTGATGGCTGTGATTGACAAATCGCCGCAATCATTGTGACCGCGATTTGCGATTACGATTCATATCGCGAACTGTCAAACGATTAAGTAGGAGGGACGTGAAGTTGGAAAAAAGGGAGCGGGTAAAAGTTTTTTTGTAACATTCAAAAACACTCTGAGCTACTAAGTGGCTGGTTATTCCAACTTCGCAAATATACGAGGTTAAGTCAGAGACCCGTCGATA
Source organism: Archips crataeganus (assembly GCA_947859365.1). Classification (NCBI taxonomy): domain Eukaryota; kingdom Metazoa; phylum Arthropoda; class Insecta; order Lepidoptera; family Tortricidae; genus Archips; species Archips crataeganus. The sequence continues at coordinate 23,577,704 of OX402049.1, read as the reverse complement.
TGAAACAACAGCTTTTTAAACCATTGGGCTATCATGATTTTCTTTCAGCTTTAAAGTTTACAGAAAAATATAAACCGCCAACAGGCTATGTATCACACAGGAAACTAAGTTATCAAAGCGATAAAGCGAGACTTATGGCTTGCAGTGCGCAAACTATTCCAGTGCTTAGGTATTGCGTTAGAAATATAAGCCAGTTTTATGACTCTTTTCCAAAAACTGCGGTTAAAACTAACTTTTGCTCGCTGGTTCATCTGTATTCAGTTACGAGTATCGTCTCTCACCAGGCTGTATTTCCTAAGCTGTGATAGTTAGACAGTTGAAAGGCCATGCCAGGATAAGCTAAGTGAATCTGCCCCCAGCGAGTTTTGGCTTATATTTTTTTTTATTGATATGGCTTTCTATTAGTAACAAGTATTCAAAATTTCAGCCTTCCAAACTTTATAGTTTATTGTAAAAAAAAAAACTAAATATGATCTTTCATCATCTGTGGCCCGGCGGAAGACCAGTGCTGGTTTTTTAACCAGCGACACGCTGAGTCGGGACCCTTTATAGCAACATCAACATGTACCTACCTATGTCTATGTTTGTACTTTTGATTTTAGCCTGTGTACGTGTTATTGTTGTTATAAATAAATGTATTTCTTTCTTTTTTCTTTCATCAATTTTTTTTTCTAGCAAGCCGATTTTGACGTTCGTCACGTATATTGTGCATATGGTAAAGACAATTATAGGTATGACATAAATTTTAGTATACACCGTGAAATTTTAGTGGTTGTTTTCCCGAAACAAGGTGATTTAGTATCGATTGTACAATCGATTTATAATTACTATTTTGACTAGAGTCAAAAATACAATTGTGAAAAACGAAAGTCGAAAATGACCGCAAACCAATAGTAACGCTTCGTTGGTACCTAACCTATCGTACGATGGTACGCTACTTGTACCAACGAAGCGTTACTATTGGTTTGCGGTCATTTTCGACTTTCGTTTTTCACAATTGTATTTTTGACTCTAGTCAAAATAGTAATTATAAATCGATTGTACAATCGATACTAAATCACCTCGTTTCGGGAAAACAACCACTAAAATTTCACGGTGTATATTGCCATACAAAAAAATACAACAAAATACAATTATTTTTTGATTTTTTTTTAAAGTAGGTCAGCGACACCTCCAAGTTTTGCACCATCAGCCTATGTTCGTCCACTGCTGGAAATAGGCCTCTCCCATGGCACGCCACAGAGCACGATCCTCGGCCACTCTCATCCAGCTCTTGCCAGCCTCCTTGCGAAGATCATCGCTCCACCGAGTCTGAGGACGTCCCACGCTACGTTTGCCGATCCGTGGTCTCCACTCAAGAACTCGTCTACCCCAACGGTTATCGGTTCTTCGGGTTATATGGCCTGCCCATTGCCACTTCAGCGTGCTAATGCGGTGGGCTATGTCGATAACTTTGGTTCTCTGTCGGATCACTACATTACGAATTCGATCTTTAGAGAAACTCCGACAAGCCTCTTTAATAAGCTACAAAATGAATATAATCAATTTTATCATTTTTTTTTATTTTATCTGTGGTAGAACAAGGTTTTTTTTAATACACATCACAACACATTATACATCACTATATATTTTCCATACCCGCTCGTCACATACCCATCACGGTCCATACCCGGGACCTCAAGCTTCGTAGTCAGGTTCTCTAACCACTAGGCCATGTCGTCTAAGAGAGAGGTCGTCTAAAGTAGAGATGCGTCCGAATGTATATTTGAATTGATAAATAAATATAAAACTCCAATATACCTGCAATAATGACACGGAGACTGATCCTTATTATCATTATTTTATTCTATTATTTTATTCAAAAAAATCAAGAATCACCAGGTGGGTCCAATATTCCCATATTGGAGTTTGATATTTATCAACTCATTTCTCTCTGTTTACTTTTCTTATTTTTTTATTTTTACTGTAAATCGTAACCCTTCGTTCATGGCTTCCTGTTCCGTAATTGTTTTAAAGTTTAGTCTTCTGCGCACAATTACTGAGACAAGACTCGCAAATACTACAGCGAACTTGCCAGGGCTGCACGTCGCTGTAAACTAGTCCATGGAAACAATAGTCATATTTTATAAGCTAGCTGGCCGTTGTAAGGTAATTCTACTTCGTCCCGTAGGATGTTCTATACCTGAAGGGACAAAACGGGACTCTATTACTGAGACTTCGCTGTCCGTCCGTCTGTCATCGGGCTGTGTCTCATAAACCGTGATAGCTAGACAGTTGAAATTTTCACAGATGATGTATATAAGTATGTATCTATCTATATAAGTAGGTATGTTTATCCGTTGCCTAGTACACATAACACAAGCTTTGCTTAGCTTACTTTGGGACTAGGTCAATTGGTGTGAATTGTTCAGTGATATTTATTTTATTTTATTTAGAATAAAATAAATATGGGGGCTCCCATACAACTAATGTCATTTTTTTGCCGTTTTTATAGGTCCCACTTGGCTGGTTTTCTTTATTCGTTACAAGCAATATAAAAAAACTCCTCTTTTAATGTTAGTTTATACTAGCTTTTGCCCGTGACTTCGTACGAACAATCGACTGGTGAATAGACTGAATGTGTCTAATGCATTGTTTTAGCACCTATTTTATAACCATCTTCACATTATTCCCTTTCACAGGACCCAGTTACAGACACATCTGTTGGATGATTTCAAAGTTAACGGACATAGGTATATATATACATTTTATTTTGTGTTTAGAGTATTAGAATAGAATATATAAATACATATGCTTGAAAAACATAACCCCTCCATCGACAGTCGGGTCATAAAATGATTGCAAGAAGTGTTTCTTAGGCTGCAATAATATAGAATGATGTAGTGTTACTTTTTTCGAAAAGGTTCACCACAAAAATGAGTCAAACGTATATTAAATGTAATTACAGAAAGATGCAGCTTATATTGCTTCTGCTTGCGACTGCCATGGCTTCTCCAGTCCCGAGTCCCCCGGGACGTATGGTGGCGGACTACTTTCATCGCAAGAACGTGAAACACGCGGCGTACCTGACTTGTAGGGGCTCGCACGGTGAGTTAATTAGCAGGGAAATCACTTAGGAATGCTTAATAGAAATGTAGCCGCCGGTATTTGTGATCACTGGCAGTTATGTAGCCATCTAACGGCCCGGGCGTGTTAATACACCGTGGTTACGGAAGTGCGCCAGAGTTATAAGTACCTAACTCCATTATTAAGCGGGTATAGTTTGGTGGCTACCTAACCTTAGTGATGTTCAATGCAAACTATCCAAGTCTCAACGTAGCAGTCTCGATGTATGTATGGGAATTCCAAAATGTATCTGAAAACTCAAGCTATATATACTCAACACAGGTATTTAACGACCGCCTTAGCCTAGTTGGTAGTGACCCTGCCTACGAAGCAAGAGGTCCTGGGTTCGAATCCCGGTAAGGGCATTTATTTGTGTGATGAGCACGAATATTTGTTCCTGAGTTATGGAATTTTTTCTATGTATTTAAGTATTTATTTATCTATATAAGTATGTTTATCGTCGTCTAGTACCCATAGTACAAGCTTTGCTTAGTTTGGGACTAGGTCGATTTGTGTAAGATTGTCCCCTAATACTTATATTTATTTATATTACAAATTTATACGCTATTTGTACATGCGGCTGTACGGAGTTTACCCATTGTACCCTTTAATGTATCCAACACTCTTTATATTGGGAATGGTTGGGTACAATGAACTAAGGGTGAGGCGTGATCTCGCTCTAGTTACGTACGTCCATAGGGTGTTCACTGGAAGGATTCACAATCCAGTTGTGCTGAGGCAACTCAATTTATGTGTGCCGGACGGGTACGCGGGGCGCCGGCGCCGGCCGCCGCTGCTGCGGGAGCCGCGCGCGCGCACCAACCTGCTGTCCGGGGCGCCGCTGACGCGCGCCATTCGCACTACTAACCTCATAGCCCAACGGATTGATATTTTCTCTTGTTCTCTGAGTGAATTCACAAGGATAACGCTGTTTGTGTTGTGCTATTATAAATAAATAGGTTATAATTAGTTAAGTTAATTTAAGGTTTTTTAATATTCTATCGCATTAGGTTAAGAAAATCTGTAATGGTAGAATAGTTATGGAAAATAAATAAATAAAATAAATAAATAAAATATTAAAATTAATAACTACAGAAATGATTCAAAACCCACTAATTCTTCTTAGGAGTATAGTTTATCATCTAATATATAAAAATCACGTGTCGCGTTTGTTATCGAACTCCTCCGAGACGGCTCGACCGATTTTTATGAAACTTTTTTCTCTACATTCAGTAGGTCTGAGAATAGGTCGTAAGCAATTTTTTGTATACCTACCCCTATTCTTCGTGGACGGAGTCGCGGGCGTTCATGTTACTTGAAATAAATTATTGTTTGAGGTTTAAAACGCGTTTATCTCGAATTATTTTTCGATTTATACATTACAAAAGATAGACAACTCCAATTGTCGTAATTAATTTCTTATTTTAAGAATACAAAGCAGTGATGTCAGTTCTGATGAGTGAAGGCATGAGGACGGTAGTCGGCCGCATCGACCAGGGCACCATGGACTTGGAGCGGCTGCTGTGGCAGTGGGATGCGGCGGTGGGCGTGGTCTTGGACGGGGCGTGTCGCGACACACAAGACGTCATGATTGATGTATGCTAGTTAGAATGAGTATTTTTTTTACAATTTTTTTTAGAAATTAATTAAGTCCTGTACACAGTAATCTCAATTAATACTTAATTGATATAGAAACAGTCCCCTTCCCCTTCCTACCTTTTCGAAAGATTTAATTGCTTGGCTGCTGGATCTGGGAACCGGTTGCGGTCAAGTAATAATCTTTCGTTAGCTTTTCCTAAATCCAAATCCTATTCCAAATCCTTCTCCGTGCACGCTGTTAGTCTGTGGAATCGGTTGCCGAGTGAAATCAGGCAGTCGCAGTCGGTAGCCATCTTCCGGAGTCGCTTGGGGGCGTACTGGCTTGACAGTTCCTCTTAAATAGAGACAACCTCTATTGTATTCTCTGTTTAGTGTATATGCGTATATTAATGTATTTATGTAATTTTTATGTAGTTAGTCTATTTATGTTGATATGATATGTATTAGTCTTCTGTATTCATGATATATTATATTAGTGTGTACTTGCGTGTATTCTTTGTATGTTTATGTATTGATTATGTTAAGTTTATTGGTTTGGGTTTACTTTTGATTTCGACTCTTTTTACTCTGCATTGTATGCCTACTCTTGTCTCTGGTGTCCTGTCAATCGTTCAAAGGTTAACTGGAAGAGATCCCTTTAAGGGATAAGTTCGCCTTTGTACATCTGTTTCTCTTGTTAACTGTTAATTTTCATGTTTTACGTACAATAAAGAGTTTTAGATACATACGTACATACAGAAATAGAAATAGAAAATAGAAAATTATTTATTTGCCAAGATAAATGTACATTACATAAGTGTTTACACAGCTACTTAGCTTATACCTAGGAACTAGAGATTAGCAGCGGTTCTCACACTAGGTTGAGCCTGTATCGCGAGATCCCAGTGGTTTGGCATAAAATAACAAACAGTAAGATTTCGCTTTTACAGAACAGAGATGTTGAGATGTAGAGATGGAGATATGAGTAGGTTTTACAAATATTATAAACTAGCTTTTGCCCGCGGCTCCGTCCGCGTGGAATTAGTAATTTGGGCAGCTTATTTTTTATCCAATTTGCTTTTTCATCAATTATGGCTCTCCTTAGATCCTTCCGGAAGAAGTGAAACTTCATAATAAACCAACCCGCTCCCAATCCGCCCCAACCCGCTCTCAACCCGCCCCCAACCCGCTCCCAACCCGCTCTCAACTCGCCCCCCATCCGCCCCCAACCCGCTCTCAACCCGCCCCCAACCCGCTACCAACCCGCCCCAAACTCGCTCCCTACTCGCCCCCCCCACCCGCTCCCAACCCGCCCCCAACCCGCTCTCAAGCCGCCCCCAACCCGCTCTCAACCCGCCCCCCCAACCGCTCCCAACCCGCCCTATCTACCTGGGCTATCTAACACTGAAAGAATTTTCCAAATCGGAGCAGTAGTTCCCGAGATATAGACGTTTTCACGTTGAAACCCCCGATTTGAAAACATTCTTCCGCTCCGCTCCGCTCCTATTGGTGTTAGCGTGATGATATATAGCCTATAGCCTTCCTCGATAAATGTGCTATATCTAACACTGAAAAAAATATTCAAATCGGAGCAGTAGTTCCTGAGATTAGCGCGTTCAAACAAAAAACCTGTTCGATAAATTCTTAAAATAGACGTATCTTTCTTATTTGTGAACCGATTCAAATGAAACAAACACTAAATGTTAATCCAAGAAAATACCAACATATCGGTGAAAACCGCATCCTTCTAGGTTAAGCCGTTTCTGAGATTAGCGCGCACAAACGCACAGACAAACAGACAAACAGACAAACTGACAAACAGACAATAATTCTAAAAATCATTGTTTTGGGTTCTATTGTGCTAATAAATAGCCCTAGTGACAGTTTTTCTCAAATATCTTCAATGTACAGACACCGACTTGTTACAGATTTATTATATGTATAGATGTGAAAGTTTGTATCGATATATGAATCTTTGTTACTCTTTCACGCTAAAACGGTTTGACGGATTCTGATGAAATTTGGCACACAATATAGTTTATAAACTGGATTAACATATAGGATACTTTTTTGTATTTACTAAAAGTTGTATTGTAGCCTTTGCTTTGTCCGACTTTTTTTTTTTTTACTTACTCTTTGTCGGTCCCTTACTAAATGCTCTTTTCATCCACTCAAGGGTTGACTGGTAGAGATCCCTTAAAGGGATAAGTTCGCCTTTGTACATGCATTTCAACGGTTGTCAATAATGTATTTCTTAGATAATTTAAAAGCGAAAATTTTTCGGGTGCGCCGGTGGGATTCGAACCCACGTCTCCTGGGTATGCGCCCCAACGGGTGTTCTACCAATTGAACCACGTCGCATCCAACCGACTCCCCCGAAATTCTTAATCGCCTACATACACCGAGGAGGAGGAGGAGGAGGAGGAGGGGGGGGAGGACCGGGGAGTCGTAGCTTCTAATAGTTGCGATGGATGTTACCACACGCCACTGTTGGTGTATGTAAGCGATTAAGAATTTCGGGGGGGTCGGTTGGATGCGACGTGGTTCAATTGGTAGAACACCCGTTGGGGCGCATACCCAGGAGACGTGGGTTCGAATCCCACCGGCGCACCCGAAAAACTTTTTCGCTTTTAAATAATCTTAAATTCGGTGAGCAGCCGTACTGCTAATAAAATAAATAATAATGTATTTCTTTTTTTTTTCCTTATGTTTGTACAATAAAGAGTTTACATACATACATACATACATACAAAGTATATGGGTAACTCCGTTACTCACAGGTAATTAATTAAATTTTGTTTTTAGTTAATCTCTTAATTCGGTAAAAATATTTTGAAAACTACCTACAAGTAAAGGAAAAAATCCAAAAATCGCAAATTTGCTGTTCCGTCACAATAAAATTTTTTGCGAAGTATTTACATACAAGTATGTACGGAACCCTCGGTGCGCGAGTCCAACTCGCGCTTGACCAGTTTTTTTTAAGTCACACCACTGCGAAGCCGGGACGGATCGCTAGTTGTGTATAAGCTATGTTTAGGTTTCATCATCCATCATAATCCCAGCTTATATACGTCCCACTGCAGGGGACAGCCTCGTCTCAGAATGAGAGGGCTTGGGCCGTAGTTCCCACGCGGGTCCAGTGCGGATTGGGAACTTCACATACACCATTGAATTTCTTTGCAGGTGTATGCAGGTTTCCTCATGATGTTTTCTTCACCGTAAAGCTCATGGTAAAATAAATTCTCATAAATTCCGAAAAACTCAGAGGTGCGCGCCGCGATTTGAACCCACGACCCTCTGCTTCAGAGGCTATAGGTCAAACCGCTAGGCCACCATGGCTTTAGATTTACACTAGATCAATTGATGTAAAACCGCCGTCAATGGAACTTGCGAAAAATTTAAACAAACCATTCAATGAAATATCCATACTATAGCACTATTTTATTGTTTTAATGGTTTAGGAACTTTAGGATAATGATGTGGCAAGATTTGATTAAATAACACGTAGATTTAGCAGTATTTGACTAGGTAGAATGGAAATTAAAGTAATTTTGAACACAAACTTTGTTTACATTGTTCGCAAGTTCTATTGACGGCGACTTTTAGAGGTAATTTTGTTTCTTCGTAGGCATCTGAGTCCATGTTGTTCGACGCCGCGCATGCGTGGCTCGTGCTGGCTGATGGAAGCGACGCGCGCGCACTGTTCGGCGAGCTAAAACTCAGTGTTGATGCTGACGTGGTTGTTGCATCTTATTACGGTAACTATCTCTCATTTCACAATGATCCCAGCCTAATATACATCTCAGTACAGGGCACAGGGCAGAAGAATCGCCAGACTCAAGTGGCAGTGGGCAGGGCAGAACTGATGGCACATGGGGCAAAAAGGTTCTCGAGTGGCGTCTACGGATCGAAAGACGCAGTGTAGGTAGGCCTCTAACAAAGATAGAGCAACGACCTGGTTAAGATTGAGGAGACACGTTGGATGCGGATGGCACAGGACCAATCTGTTTAGCGAGCCTTGGGGGAGGCCTAGGTTCAGCAGCGGACGTCTTTCGCTAAATAATGATGATGATCAAAAGGATATTGGCTAGTTAAAAGGTTTCGAATGCTATAACATAAAGCTAGTTGACTAATTGTAGATTAAAGTCAGTTAATTTCATGTTTTTATGTACGGTCAAGTGCAAAAATATGTATCGATTTAATTCTCTCATAATTATGCATTGATATCTTAATTCGGCGACATAAAAGCTATGGGACATATTATACAATATTTATGACTAAGTTTTATGCACCCATATTTTTTGACTGTACAATAAAGAGTAATAACCTACACACATACATTCATTTGTTTAACAGGGAATGGGTACAACTTCACAGATGTGTTCAATTTTGGACGCATCCAAGGCAACCATTTAGAGATTAAGCAACTTGGAACGTGGAACATGGACACTGGTAATCATTTTTTTCACACAAGGCTAACCCATGATTGTCCCCTATCTCACCTGTTGAAAAGTGTCTCACCGGTTTAGTAATATCCTATTCACTAGCCGTGAAGAGTCCTAGGTTGTACCTATCTAGAAGTACCGACGATGACAGCAAATTCCATTCCTTAGCAGTTAATATTAGGAAAGATGAAGAAAGCCGTTTCGTGTGGGACAGCAAATTCTTTCCAGCAGCAGTTTTTCCAGAGCTGTTATAACTTCAGCTTTCGCCCGCAACCCGTTTATCGCTGAGTTTTGAGATACTTCTTATGTAGCAATCTTTATTTTGATGCTATAATGTTTATACATATATTTTACACATTCTAGGTTTGGACGTCTCGCTCCCAGAATTCAAATACTATGATCGTTGGGATTTCCACAATCTCACTCTGCGGTCGGTGTCTGTAGTAAGCAATATCCCTAATATTATAGATGTTCAGATATTCATAGCAAATACCACACAAATACTCAGTGTAAGTTGGCTTGGCATGATAACTATCGACAATTTATTCATAGAAAAAGAATTGTGTTTTTATAAACACCATAATCAAAATCAAATTGCCGTTTGGCTTTATAAGTTTACCCTGATATTATAGAAGCAAAAGTAACTCTTATCCGTCTGTCTGTTACCTCTTTATGATTTAACTACCGATCCGATAAAGGAAGATCGTAACCCATTTTAATTTTGATTTTGAAATCGAAAAACGGAATTCTTGTGATGTTCTTACGATGCCTGTTTGCAGCATAGCTCTTAAAAAGTTGTAATTTCATAACAAAATAGTCTTGCCGACAAAATTTTAAAACAACATTTCGAAATTGAAATTTGACTTTCAGAAATATGTTTAGTAGGTCGGTGAAAAGCATTTTCTGGAGAGGGCTTGAGCTCTCACGCGGGCTTGTGGTAAATTTCAAATGTAATTTCTCATACGGATTATAAAAAAATCAAGAGGTGTGAGTCCGGACTTCAATCCACGATCTTCTGCTTGAGAAACCTATATATTTTTTATTTTGCTGACCAGTATAACAAATAACCTAACCTTCTATGAAATCCCTGTAACCAGGCATTTTGAAATAAACAATATATGATTAATATTATTATAAAATAAGTTACAAATAATCAATAAATTTATTCCAGATTCGAGGTGTACCGAAAGTGTTTGATGAGAAAATGTTGTCAGACCCAGTATACACAAGCGGAGTGGCGGCCATGACGAAAGTCTCCTCAGCACTCCTCAACTTGCTTAAGGATAAGCACAACTTCCGGTACTATCCGTCTATCCATCTGTCCGTCTGTCACAGGGCTGTATCTTTAGAAACCACGACTGCTCGTAGTTTTCTAAAAGACACTTGGAATTTCTTTGCGTTTTACTAAAGGTGCTATCATGATCATCATTTCAGCCGAAAAACGTCCACATAGGCATTCCCTAAGGTTAGTCACACAGACATTAGTGACATTGACACTAGTAGGGGTTTTACCACTTCACCACAAAAAAATAAATTGATGCCGGTCCTCAACATGCGCATATAGACTTTATAAAATTAGGATTAGATTAAATCCAACAACCAAAATAGTTATCATTGTGACGGTTCAGATTCTGAAAACCGTCTCATTCACAAATATATGTTTATATAATATTTTCAGGCCCGTAAAATGGTCTAAGAGGGAAAAACATTAATTATATGTATTAATGTATTCATATGTACCTTGGTAAGGACCGAAGCTATTACCTTATAATTCGTTGGGATATTTAATTGGTATTCTTATGTACCTTGGTAAGGACCCAAGCTATTACCTTAGGATTCGTTGGGTTATTTAAATTCACCTATATGTATTAATCGGATCTGAATTCAACAGTCTTTTTTCACATACTGGTACAGCCAGTTTCATGTAAATGAACTCAGTTTATGCCTATGTCCAGTATTGGGTGGGTCTCGGCTGAGATGATGATGATGATGTTAAAATATTTTATTTGCTAAAATGTTCAAATAAGAACACGATGCACGGGCTGACCAAATTACCTGCGAGTCGGGTTAAGCAATACTGCACTTTATGCGAACGACATAAAGACCCTGGGGATTTAGAAATGAATTATGTGCCAACAATACTGACTAGCGGGTAGACTGCGCGTGAGATACGGGGTTCTCAAGTTGTTTTCATGCCGATGGATCTAGGGCACAGTGTAGTGAATGATCAGTAGAGTATTTTCATACAAACGGCCGGAACGCGAAAAGTACCTATGAGCCACGAAATCTTAGCATAGCTCGGCTAGCATAGTACGTTCGATCAGCACGGGACCGCACATTTATTACGTACGGAGGTAATTGATATGCTACAGATTGGTAGTGTAACCTTTTTATTGGTATTGTGGCTCGTTTCAATGTCGGCCTTAATTTGAATCGAGACATGTAAAAACATATCTAATGAAGTTATTTAGCAGAATGTGAATTTTTAACAATGAAACCTCGCGCATCCCAGCCGAAGAGGTGCAAATACTTCTCCGTAGCTAATTCGTAGGTGGCAAATATACGTAGCTATGAAACTGAATAAAACCGTTCAAAAGTACAATACGGTTTGTGGAGATAATCGAACTTGGTGCAGTCGATCGAAAGTTATGCGCGTGCAATAGATTCAGTGGAACATTTATATATATATATATATATATATCATATCGTTATTACAAATCTCAACTTCTAATCTTAATTAAGTGTTAAAAATTATGATGATGATAATTATGTGACATTATCAAAACATAACTGAAGAGTGGCGCTCTATCGCGAGGTTGTGTGCCGAGGTCGCGTAGGTGGGTAGAATTAAGGTCGCTGCCGAGACACCCTACTGATCATTATTATACTGTGATAAAGTGTGTTTCGGTGGGTATCGTCGAGACAAGGGTATAAAAGGGACTGCGCAGAGTAGAAGGGACTTTTTCGCATTTTGACTACGGGTCTGGTAAGGTTCTCCTTGGGTTATTACTTTCTCATTTTTATTGTGACTTTGCTGTGTTTTATCTTTATTATGTGTTGATTTATTTCTTGTGTTAGTTAAATGGGGGGTTTTCCCGTGTGATTGCCTGGCTCTGGGTATCTATCGCCAAACTTGGTTATAGAATACTCACTGTTGGGTAATTACATATTTATTTGATAGTTAAATTGGAATTTAGTGGGGGTTGACGGGGCTGGGTGTTACCTTTATATGTGTTGACTTATTTCTTGCGTTAATTAATGGGAGGGTTTTCTGTGTGATTGCCTGGCTCTGGGTATCTATCGCCAAACATGGTTATAGTATACTCACTGTTGGGAGATTACATAGATATTTGGTAGCTAAGTTGGAGTTTAGCGGGGTCTGGTGGGATTGATGTGTGGGAGTGTTATATTAGTATATTGGAGAACTGATCTAGACTTCAGCTAAGTAAGAGCTGACCTCTGAGAAGGGATAAATGGGTCACCTGACGGTGCTAACTGACAGTTTAGCCCATCTCGGAGGCGTTTAAGGCTAGGGTACCACTCCTTGGAGAAGGGTGGGGGTCTGTATTATAACTCAAGAGTCGGACCCAAGTTCTCCCTGGGTGTTGAAGGGTTTGGAGCGCCATAACCGGTGTTTCAACCTCATCATCTACCTAGTCCGCTTATCTATTTATATATATATTACACTCTGGTATTCATCTATCCCAATCCCCTCAGATGGATGCCAAAAGCACACGGGTATAGGAAGTAGGACTCGAGTCAACCCGCTCAACGTAGGCATTAGTTTAGGATAGGCCCTCTCTTATCAGTTGGAGAGGGGCCCCGCGGTAGTTGTAAATGTGGAATCCGGATTCCTAGCTTGCCAATTTCGTGTAGAATAGATGGATAGTTTAGCTGCTAGGATAGGTTTATCAGGGATAGGTATTATTACCATTAACTACCTTCTGTTCTTCATTAAACCATAATATGTTGGAGGGCTGTGATATGCCATCTGACTCTCTTAATAATATTACCATTAACTATCTTCTGTTCTGCATTATATTATAATGGGTTGGAGGGCTGAGATATGCCATCTGACTTACTTAATATTATTACCATTAACCAATTATTATCTGCTGTTCTTCATCATGCTAATTGATGTTGGAGGGCATTGCTATGCCGCCTGACTTATTTAATATTACTACCTAAACATGACAGTTCTTCATTGTGCTATTTTGTGTTGCGGGAAAGGGCTACATTTGATGACATAACTACTAATGCCTGAGGCATTGACTGACTTTGACTATGACGCTCTAGACTTTCGACGGATGAAAGATTTCAGGGTTTCCCTTTCATCCATATGTCCTATCTAGTAAACCCTAGTAGCTGCGATTTAGTGAGTCAAAATAAAACTCAACAAACTCACTATGAACATTTAATTGTTGAAAAGTAAAATCTCCTTTGAAGTCGGTGGTCGTCTCTGGTAAAGCAACCTTGGATTGTTTGGTCCTGTAGCGGCTAGTTATACCAACTAAAGTCAATGGCAAAAGTTATACCAAATGCTTATTTTATAAACTGACAATGGAAGTCACTCTGACTAAAACTAAGGCTGAAGCAAGTTAGTGGTTTACCGGTACCAAGGGACCCGGTAGCTACTCATTAGTCATTATGATAAACCAGAGAAGTTTACAATTACCACTGAAGTTGGTTTGCTAATGCAGGAGTATTATGATCACAGGATTGACCCAGGGACAGCCTCTGGCTATAACTGACATTCCCTTTGATTGCCCTCTTCTATTATACAATGTTATAATGTTATATTCTAATTACCTGCAAGGAAAAGGTAGTATGCTCCATCAGAGCTCATGCGGGGGAGGTTTGAGTCCCAGTTTGGAGTCGGATACCACCTTTGAGAGCGGGGAGTGGGCTCTCAAACATAGCCGCAATATAAAATTCCTTGCCTACAAGTACATGACACAGACTATTGACCAATGACTTTATAAATCTGAAATTACCTCTTCCATTTAACTATCTTTACCTCTTCTTCAATACTACTTAAGTTACCTATAACCTGAATCAAAATATGGGCAACCATATATCTTCATTACCATTATAGATAGAATATTATTAAGTTAGAATACCATATTTCTGTCTAATATCTACTCCAAACACTTCTGATTTACTCTTCTAGGCTATAATCTATCTTAAGACTTACTTACCCACTCTAATACATAGATAAAACTCTATAACAGTCTTCTCTTATGCAATTCAATACCAACCATTTCCTCTAAATAAAATTAGCATAAAGTTACTAGCCGCTATATAATAAATATTTATAGGTAGTCCAATCTTTATTCTTCACTAAAAGTTCCAGGGTTACTTAGGCACGGACACAACGAAGGGTTCTCTTAGGTACTAGACGATCACATGGCCATATCACGAATCACGACCAATAGAAATAATCTTAGGTTTCTACGCCGTATAGATTTCAGTATTTAAATTCTTTATTTATTTGGTTCAGAGTTAGATACATAGTTTTAATAAGATAGATAGGTAATTTAGTTCAATATTTCAGCAATTTAATTCAGTTTAATTCAGGTTTCAGCCGTCAATAGATTCAGGATAGTTAGCTTCATCTAGCTTCAAGGTCAGCGGGGGATTTTTAAACAGGGGGGGGGAGGTACCGTTACATCATGATTAATTTTGAAAAAGTAGTGAAGTAAATGAAAAAATATTAAAATAATCTTTAATTGACTTTTCTATACAAAAAAATAATAATATACTTATTATAAAAACCATTGCCAATTCGACTGCTAGAACGAACATGAACGAAGTCGCAGATAAGGACTAACACCAATCTATATTTTTTAATTTTTCAGCTTCAATTACACGATAGTGGGCCGCTGGACCGGATTGCCACAACGCAACACTACTCCGGTATTGCTATTTTCAATTCCAACTCAAGATGAATTATACTAACTATATATTATTGTACATATATTATTTTGCTGGGATGATAGCACTAGTTGAACCATATTGATTTGATCAACAGACGGTCTCCAACACCCTACTCTGGCGCGAGCAAGACATCTCATCAACAGCGGCGCGGCTGTTCCCAGTCTGGTTGGACTGGGTGGACCCCTTCTTCCCCTCTATCATGGAACTGGAGTAGGTTCTTCAATGGTCTTAGACTTGCAGTGGCTCGGAGACATAGGTCAAACTACTAGGCTACTAAGCCTCTTAGAGTATTTTCACTGTTTATGTAGTTAATAAACAAAACCCAGGATATCAGCACAGCTTTTAAATTTGGAAGCAATTCCGCAAATTCTATAAAAAAAAACATTTCCAGAACGAAATTCTACTACATAATACCAGACAAGGGCGTGGGGGATTATGAGAACCGTTTCCTTACCCCCATGTCTCCTGGGGTCTGGTGGTGTTCAGCGGCTGCCGGAGCGGTGTGCGCTCTTGTGCTGGTCGCTGCGGCCGCCACGGAGGGACGACCGGAGCCAGGGTCTTATGGGATCTTCAGTGTGTTAGCTGCTGGATTTCAGCAAGGTTTGTATATAATCAGACTAGAGCGTTAGGGGTAATGAAAAACGCTTCTATGTCACCTAGTATCTGGCGATATTTGTTGTAGCCGTCGTGGAGGAATAGCCGAAGCCAAGGTTCTACGGGATCTTCAGTGTGTTGTCTGCTGTATTTCAGCAAGGTAGGTAGAATATATCAAACAAGAGCGTGGAGGGTTATAACAACCGTGTTCGTTCTCACTCACGCCAATGCTACTTTATCTGGTGGTGCTCAGCGGGAGCCAGGGTGGTGAGCGCGCGCTGGTGATACAACCGCTACAGAAAGATGACCAAGCTAGGGTCCTATGGCACCGTCAGCATATTGGCTGCTGGGTTTCAGCAAGGCAAGTAGAAAATGCCATCGTTTGCTCACAGCCGTTTCGCTTCAAATCTGGTGATGGAAACTGCTGCCACCACGGTGGAATGGACAGAGCAAGGGTACCATAGGATTTTCAGCAACCTGGGTGATGAGTTTCAGCAAAGTTTACCCATAATCATAAACAGAAAAAAACAAGAGTTTCCATTTTAAAGTAGGCACTTTAAGTTTTCCGATAAATTCACTCTGAAAATTAAAGAATCAGAGAACATTAACTTATTTGATCTGTGTTGATCGATGATTAATATGTTCTAAAACCGTTTGCGGTAAATGGTTTTAGTTTATTGATCTTTGGTAAAAATTTTGTATGCACAGAGTTTTCAAGGGTTTTATAATTTACAGATTATGAGGATGGAGCGCAATCGCTTGAAGATAGTCATAGTCAGAGTGAGTGTTATACTTGTAAATAAAAAGCAAAATAGTTTCTTTAAACCTGTTTTAGCATTGGTTATTATTTTATGGTGAATATCCTTATAGTTCTGTCTTTATGACCAATCTCTATACGAGGGGCGTTCAATATAAAGTAAGAATGAGATGCAAACTCTTTCAATATTAGGAAATTAAATACTGGCCGGTAAAGCTAATCTATTTAGCTGATTGCTATGAAAAAAAAAGTAACTGTCTTTTGTTTAAAAAAAAATACGGTAATTTCTTTGCAATGCTATTGAGTACGTTAGCAAAAATGGAGAAAATTTAACTGCGCGCCGTTATCAAATACTTGTGTTTGAAAAATTTTTCTACGGACCAAGTCAATTTAGATTTGCGGGACACTTAAGGGTCTAATGCTCCTCCGTATTCGACAGTCGCACGTTGGTGCGCCGAATTTTGACGTGGAAGAACATCGACAATGGACGACCCCCGCTCCGGACGCCCTACTGCTGCAATAACTGAAGAAATTGTGAAAAAAGTTGAAAACTCAGTTTTGGCGGATCGTCGTGTCACGGTTCGTTTTATTGCTGAAAATGTAAAGATTTCAACGGGGAGCGTGCATAATATTTTACATGAACGCTTGGGTATGAAAAAGGTATCTGCGCGTTGGGTACCAAGAATGCTTACTGACACGCAAAAACAAACTAGAGTCGAGATTTGTCAAGAAGCTTTGGACCTGATACAGCAAGACCGGGAACTTTTTTTGGCGCGATTTATAACAATGGACGAAACATGGCTCCATCATTACGACCCTGAAACGAAACTGCAGTCTATGACATGGAAAAGGCCATGATCTCCAACTCCGAAGAAATTCAAGGTGGGCCCATCTGCCGGTAAGGCTCTGT
The DNA here is from genome assembly GCA_947859365.1 of Archips crataeganus. Taxonomy (NCBI): domain Eukaryota; kingdom Metazoa; phylum Arthropoda; class Insecta; order Lepidoptera; family Tortricidae; genus Archips; species Archips crataeganus. The sequence goes on along the minus strand of OX402049.1, from coordinate 23,560,378 downwards.
TTTTTGGGATGGTAAAGGGGTATTAATGATTGAGTATCTCGAGCATGGAGCCACTATTACGGGCACTTTATACGCCAAACAAATAACAACATTGCGCAATGAGATCCGCGAAAAACGGCGAGGTAAACTCTCGAAAATTGTGCTGTTCCACCAGGACAATGCCCCGGCACACAAGTCCATCGTTGCAATGGCTACAATTCGTGATGCTGGGTTCGATATCCTTAAGCAACCTCTGTATTCACCAGATCTCGCTCCCAGTGATTTCTACCTATTTCCGAGATTGAAACAATACCCGAGAGGCCAGAAATTTGAAGACGACGACGCGGTAGTCGCTGCAGTACAAGATTTTTTAAGTACTCAAGATGAGACCTTTTTTAAAAATGAAATTTTAAGTTTAGAAAAAAGATATAATAAGTGTATTATGCTAAAAGGTGACTATGTCGAAAAATAAAATTACATTTAGTAAAAGTTGTTTGTAACATCCTCATTCTCACTTTTTATTGAACGCCCCTAGTATCTAGAAGAACACTATGAAACAACTGGAGACACAAATAATGATGACCACAAAGCTTTTAACAATCGACATGGATTGACAAGTTTAAAATATCTCTTTTAGGCCGTAAGCTTGCACTTCTAGTGGTAGGTTTGACAAGTATGCTGTTATACAACTACTACACTAGCAGCGTGGTGTCCTGGCTCCTGAATGCAGCGGCGCCAACTCTCAATACCCTGGACGGACTTATTAAGAGTGACTTCGAACTCATCTTCGAAGATATGGGGTACACCAGAGGTTGGCTGGCTGTAAGTTATATTTGTTGATCTAAGATCAGTTTAAGTTATGAGAGCTAAGAAGTAAGTAGATAACAAGAGTGCGGGATTTTATATGCTACAAATGAAATAAGAATGACTACCAAATAATGTTGAACAAAGGTTTCCCACATAGAACCCCAGTATGGACGGCGAGTCGCCGCCTGCATCCACCGGTCGCCCGTAATTTTCCTCACGTTGTTAGTCCACCTAGTGACAAGCCTGACAACGCCTCACCTTCTGGCTTGTTGTCGCCACTCGATGTCGCCCGCCCATTTTCATTTCAACTTGCATTATTCTTCGAGCTACTTTAGTTCTTCGGAGAATTTCCGTATACTGGATTCTATTACGCAAAGGAACTCCGAGCACTGCTCTCGTCAAACCTTGTTAAGGACCACGTGACAGAGCCATATATCATCACTGGCAACACACACCTTGGTCTTCTGCCACTGCGGAATTCTGGACGAGAAAATGTCCACGCTGCCCATCTGAACGAATTCTTCAGGCGACCTCTTTGTTATTATTAATAATGCAATTTTAGCAGGTTTTACGCGAGGTGAACGGTCAGTTTGGTAAAGACCGCAAGAAGCCTTCCTAATCCTTGGGGGAAACCTATTTTCAACAGTGGATGTCTTTTTGCCGATCGTGACGATGGTCGCGATTTTTCACATAGCTCTTTCTCCTGATCACAGAGGCCTTGGCAAGCCTTATACCGAACTTTATAATTAATATCACACAGTAAACAATGCGGCAATAAATAACCCATCTTGCATATGTGTCACGCGCGCTCTAAATCAAGTCGTTGCACAAAGGACACAATTTAAATTACAATACGCGTTTGACCGTTTTGACGCGCCGCGGACAAAGGCTGGCCGATCGATGCGATATACGTTTTAATAAAGTATTATACAGGCATAATTAATACGGCGGCTTGACGGTAAGTTAATTATACGCCGCCTAAAATTATTTTATGAAATTTCGCTGGAATTCTGTCTGGGGGTTTTAGGGAATTGGTTTTAGAACGGGCTGGTTTCATTTTATTCATAACGGGTTGGTTTGATGTACTTTTTGACACTATATTTTTGTCCGCCTTTTATCCTCGATCTGATTCGCAGTGCTCCTCTGGCAACTCCAAATATGATAGTCACTTTACTTTAAACACGGGTAGTGAAATGTTTTTATTGCTTTCATTAATAATTTCATGCGATAGTATTGTGTGCTGGTTGATGGGGTTTCACGATAATAAGTCATAAGTTTATAATCTAGATACATGGATCTATCTTTATACAGAATGTCCCGAATCTCAACCATAACCTGGTACCGAGTGTGCGAGTCTCTCCTGTGGACACGAGAAAAGTTAAGGGTCAATAGCGAATATATTTTAGTCAAGTCTACATCGGTGTGTAGGGCGCCTGGCCAACTTGCGGCCCATTTAAATAAATCTTAGTTTGCTGACTCGGTGTTGCTAATTTTACGTCCACAGGAGAGACAACTGTAAAACGCTGTGTATGACCCAACTGCCAGCATCAAATTATCCAACTTTTTGAACTCCTCACATTTGCGTCCTACTTGTGCTGGCAGTGGATTTAATTAATCAGGAGTCTCTCAACAGAACCCAGGATTTTACTACTACGGCGGTTTCAAAAATGAGAAAGAGGATGAATTGCGATTGAAAAAAGTGACTAACGCCAAGCGAACAGTACCACTCCTGCTCAGCGTCGAGGAAGGGATCGAGTTGGTCAGGACTGGCAGTAAGTACAGTCATCATATATCAGCCGAAAGACTTCCTCTCCTGAACATAGGACTCCCCGAGGTTCTCCAAACAGATCGGTATTCCCCGCAACCTTAACCAGGTCATCGTTATTTTGCTTTAGGGTATGCTTATCACACGGAACCGTACACGGCCAGTCAGGCCATTTCCCGGACCTTCGTGGACGAGGAGTTATGCGCGCTGGGAGGCTTGCAGATCATGACTCCAGCGCATGTCTACATCATGGGACAGAAGAACAGCCCTTACAAGCAGTTCTTCGTATGGAGGTAGATGGTCATTTCCAAATTTTGCGCAGGTAAACTTGTTCGAACCTAAAAAAAAAGTTGTTTCCGTTTATACACTGTCTGTTTTCTGCAGTTACTTGAGTGAAATGATTGATCATTAGCAATCTTCAGCTTCGTATATATTACGATAATTATTGATTATCGGAATCAAAAAAAGATGCTTAGTATTATGCAATATTCATAATAATGCATTGTAAAAGAGTGGTACTTCCATACAAATAGTAACAGAGTGTTCTGCACAAAATTAATGATTCTTCTTTCTTTGATTGATTCTTGCGGGCCTTCTTCTTGGCGATCATGGTCTTTGGAAAGCGCTGGTAGACTTAAAATGAAAAGATAAGCAATAAAAGACCTCTTAACGGCCTAGTTACACAAAATAAATATTTGATTTTTCATGATTTTAATTCCGACAGAAACGTGAAATAAATTGAAACCGAAGTTTATTGGATTTCCTGTCATTAAGTTCAAATGGAAAATCGTCCACTTGAATTGACCATTTTGAATTATGACGAAAAACAATAATACCGTACAAAATGAATTTAGACAAAATGTACTTAATTGTGCTGAAAAATAATTATAACCAAATTTATTTTTGTACTTCCAGTATGATGCGTCTTCTGGAGCGTGGCCACGTGAAAGCCACACGTGCACGCGTATGGGGCAGCGTCCCCCCCTGCTCGGGGCTGACCCCCCGATCCCTGTCCCTGGGCCAGGCGGCACCTGCTTTCCTGCTGTTGGCTGAAGCCATGATGCTTTGTGTGCTCATACTAGTGGCTGAGACATGGTGGCATAGGTACTTGCAGATACAACATTAATAGTTTGTGTATGTATGTAAAAGTTTTTATGCTTTTTTTGTGGGGTGCAGGTTGCGGGGTGCATGTTGCGGGGTTGCTATTAGCTAAAGCTACCGACGATCTTTCTGCGTTTTTTAGCTACTGGGGCATAGTGCCACAGGTAATTTTTCAAAATTATTGTAAGTCATTAGGGGAGAACTGAAGTCCCCTGATACTGCTACTAGGGCTAGGTTGCAAGTTTTTCTTTTAATGATTGTAATAATAAAATTTTTGGTAAATTGTTGAGTTAATTATACATTAGTAGACCATCGGTGAACTCCTTACCTTGTAAGTTTTCCCAATGAAGTGGGAATATGTCACAATAGAGACAACTCTCTTCAAGTAGATGTTGTGGCTGAGGACTAAAGTCCGATGGAAGAGAGGTTGGAAATTGTAGAAACTTGAGAAACTTCCATAGTGCGACGTAGAATGTAGCGATTTATTTAATTGAAGACTAGATGCTAGATAGGTCGCTACAGTACATGAAATCTGCATACATTCGATAGGATAGCAGATATATTTCTTGTTTTAAACTTTCGTAATACGTCACCCGTATACATGATACGTACTCAATATGTCGTATTCGTTGTAAAAGTTCTGATTATACCTGCATATAGACGTCCCTGGTACTAACGATGCAACGCTACTGACTTCTTTCTGATGCTTAGTTTATCGATATCTTATAAGTGGCATTACATCAATGTGACACTAATCACACGTCGTTGTGCAAAGAAAATCTCTTTTTATGATGTATTTCTTTGCAAGATTCCATAAAAAAAATCGAGCATCTAAAGTCACTCAATACAGGAATTTGGGAAATAAATTGCACTCAAATTCAAAAGAAAAACTCTTTTTTCAGGTACAAAAACCGTACAGCTACGGAGAAGCAACGACACCCACCTTTGAAGGCAGTATGGAGATCACGTTGAAGTTTTGTATGAAATAAACGTTACAATAGCAGCACCTGTACAAGCCGACATGACGTTGAATTTTTGGGATCCTATCGATGTTTAGAAAATTTTATTTCCGAAGGTTTAGAATCCCGAAAACTTCATTTGTCCGAAAGCATTTTTTTCTGAAACTGTAAATATTTCAGGATTTATTTCAGGACCATCGTGTAGAACCCTTTAGGTTAGGTTAGGGTTGTTCTATATAAATCCTGAAATATTTACAGTTTCAGAAAAAAATGCATTCGGATAAATGAAGCATTCGGGATTTTAAATATTCGGAAAAAAATAATTCTAAATTTTGATAGGTAACCTGAATTTTTATGTAGAAAATAATTCAATAAAGGATATTTTTTTCCAGTTTTGAGCACTGCAGAAGACATTATTTTTCAAATCGATTTAGATTCGCTTTAAGTATAACAGCGTAAGTAAATAGTGAAAGATTAAATAATTAGAATGAACGAAGAATTTTTTTTTACATAAAAATGACCGATGATAAGGGCAGATGAGGCCAAAGGTGTATCTCACTGGTTCAGTAACAGCCTATTCACTCCAACCTTGAAGAGCCCTAAGTTGCAATTATCTGGCAATACTGACAACGGAAGCGAATTCCATTCGTTTGCAGTTCATATTAGGAAAGATGAAGCAAACCGCCGCTTTTCTGATTCAATCCCGTAGAGAAACTCCGAACATAGCTTTCTCCATAGCTCGTCAAGCAACCTTGAGCCTATTCATTAGGTCTATTAGGCAATAGTACATTACTGCAGAGACCAGTAAGTAAGCCATCCCGGACGAGTAAAAGTTTGATACGAGATGATACGAGGCCAGGATGGCGATTACTGGGCGAAGCTTGTATAGTGCTTTTCTCAAAAATGAAACAAGTTGATAAAAATAAAATAAAAGTACACATTGAAAAATAAAGAAAATCTACGACCCGCCATTTTAGCTACTCAGTCGCTAACCTATGTCTTTAGTCTATGCTACGATTGTTTTTTTTAAAGGTCCTACCGGGCGGCGATGTTTAGATAAACTTTAAATTACAAACGTCATAATTTTAATTAGGATTTTCTTAATTTTGAAACATTTCAAACACGAATATTTGTAATTACAGCAACATAAATTAGTGAAAAATGTTCCAGTTATTTAATCAGAGAACTAATTACATTTGCATACGAGTACATCCTCTTAAGTGTGTGTGTGTGTTAAGTGTGTGGTTCCAAATTTGAACACTTGTCTTGATATGTAACGGAATTTCATACTTACTTCCTGGGCAGTTCGAGATTACTTCCTGGACACTAGCAGCTAGTCTCCAGGATGCGTTACTTTCTACGACGTTTTTGATGACGTAATGGCAACATTTCATACCATTTTTGAGAAAAAATTATTTATTGATAGATTTATCCGTTTTCTTATGACCGAAATGTGTAGAAACTCGTTGAAATTATCAATGAGCCTGTAGATGGGACACGTACGACGTTCGTGCTTTATCTCTAAACAGAATTGTCCGTATAAAAAAACAATAAAGGTGACGTTGGAGAGGAATGGCGGCGATCGGCGCGTTACAAATGGCGCGATAAATTCTACGCTCATTGAATATGCCAGCCGTCGCCTTATGTTTAATTAAAAAGATTCAAATGATAAGTGTTCGATTTAACACGGTTCTTGAGTTATTGGTAGCACAGTAAAATGCCGTGGCAGCCAACCTGTGGTGTGGTTTGGCCTGGGTGAACGTTTTTGTCTTGTCTTGGTGTTGGTCTTGGTGTTGTTTTGGTGTTGTCTCCGGCTTGGTCTCCGGTTATCCAAGTGCCATCTTCATACTGTTTGACGGGTTAGATCAATTTACCAAAATCGTAATTTCCTATTAGCAAAATTTCCATTCGCATTTTTTCCCAAATGATTTTTTCTCGCTATGGTTTTTAGGGTTCCGTAGTCAACTAGGAACCCTTATAGTTTCGCCATGTCTGTCCGTCTGTCTGTCTGTCTGTCTGTCTGTCTTTCCGCGACTAAGCTCAGAGATCGTTAGTACTAGAAAGCTGTAATTTGGCATGAATATACATATCAGTCACGCCAACAAAGTGGTAAAATAAAAAATAAAAACATAATTTTTTTTAGGGTACCTCCCATAGACGTAAAGGGGGGGTGATTTTTTTTTTCTCGACTTATCCTATAGTGTGGGGTATCGTTGGATAGGTCTTTTAAAACCATTGCGGGGTTGTTAACATGATTTTTCTATTCAGTGATCTGTTTGCGAAATATTCAACTTTAAAGTGAAAATTTTCATTAAAATCGAGCGTCCCCCGCCCTCTAAAATCTAAACTGTTAGGTGGAAAAATTTGAAAAAATTCAGAATGGTAGTAAATATATCATATTTACTAGGAAAAATATAGCGGCTAAGATTGCTTGGAAATTATTTGTAGTTTAAGAGTAAATAGTAGCCTAAGGTATAAATCATACCTAAACTTGGATGATTCCGTACACATACGAAATCCTTAGAAAAATATTACTTGATTTTTTTGTAATGGCTACGAAACCCTACCTTGTGCGTGTCCGACACGCTCTTTGCCGGTTTTTTACTGAAGCTTATTTTTTACAATCGCGTTTTTTCTCAACTTTAAGTGACACAAAAACATAGGTAGGTTTAGGTTATGTCAAGTTTGCATCGGCCCGAAGGGCCAAAAGTACGCACAAGAAGGAGCTCCGTCGACACTGTTTCTGTGTCAATTTAAATTGGGAAAAAACGATACTGTGAAAACTACTTACTACTAAACGAAACTGTGTTGTGAAGTTCCCAATCCGCATTAGGCCCGCGTGGGAACTACGGCCCAAGCCCTTTCATTCTGAGAGGAGGCCTGTGCCCTACAGTGGGACGTATAGGCTGGGATGATGATGATGATACTGTGAAAATAAGCTTCAGTAAAAAATTATAGTGACAAAAAAAGCATTTGGGAAAATATGAGAATATAAATTTTTCTACAGTCAAGGGCAAAAATATGTATACACTTTAGTACCTTATCACTTTAACCACTATGACAGTTCATATACGGACTAGTGACCCTTCTGGGGTTTCTGGTTCTCATGGGTGGAGGTGATCGCTTACCAACAGGTGACCCACTTGCTCGTTTGCCTCCCTCTATCAATAAAAAAAAAATATATGGCAGTTCAAATATGACGAAAATAGACAAGGTACTAAAGTGTATACATATCTTTGCCCTTGACTGTAGTAGGAAATAACGATTTTGGTAAATTGGTGTAACCAGTCAAAAATGATTCACCCACCTATGGCCTCTCAAGCAAAGGGTCGTGGATTCGAGCCCAGGACCGCACCTCTGAGTTTTTCGGAATTTATGTGCGAAATAACATTTGAAATTTACAGTGAGTGAGGACACCTGCAATCAACTGAGAAGAAATTCAATGGTGCGTATGAAGTTTCTAATACTCACTAGGCTCGCGTGGGACCTACGCTCCAAACCCTCTCGTTCCAGCAGTGGGACGTATATAGACTGGGGTGATGATGATGAAATAACAAACAAGCAACTCTACGACGATTTTGACTTACTCTTTGTCGGTCCCTTACTAAATGCTCCTTTCATCCACTCAAGGGTTGACTGGTAGAGATCCCTTAAAGGGATAGGTTCGCCTTTGTACATGCATTTCAACGGTTGTCAATAATGTATTTCCTTTTTTTTTTTTCCTTATTTTTGTACAATAAAGAGTTTACATACATACATACATACGATTCTCGACGTTGCATAGAATGCAACCTTTGGTTAAGGTTGCGGGAACGCATTGAATGCGGATGGCGCAGAACCGATCTGGTTGTCGAGCCTTGGGGGAGGCCTATGTTCAGCAGTGGGCGTCTTTCAGCTGAAATGATGACGATAGAATGCAACTATAGCACGTCTGCTGCGCGAGTGATGTCTATACAAGCATTTACCCGATCGCTCAAGCGGAGTGCAGACTGCCGGCGAGCGGCTAATAAGCCAGCCCCGGATGCCGGCGTGTGTACACAGCCCTATTTGCCATGGCTCCCTGGCAGCCACTCGCTTCTCAGTAAGTTGTGTATAAACAGTACCACTTGAACTCTTAGAGTGTACATACTAAATTGGTTGCTACATGGACTGTAAGTCACGGTTGGGTTACTGTTACGAATTGGTTCAAAAACCAATACAGTTACTATCAAATAACTATAATTTAAAAAAAAAATAGTGCTTGGACTCCCTCCGTGCGGAAGAAGTGAAACTTCATAATAAAAAATAAAAAAACCAGGCGGTCACCCATCCAAGTACTCGCGCCCGACGTTGCTTAACTTCGGTGATCGGACGAGAACCGGTGTTTTTGTCAAATATCTTGAAAACGGTGCATCCTACGGCAAAATAAATGAAATTTTCACCCCCCTTTTGAAACTCCCGCACCTCCTCACCCCCCACCTCACCCCTCTCGCAAACGTCTCGTAACCGTCAACTTGCGTTGCGTTGCGTTTGCGTTACAACGCATTTAACGAAACGCTTGTTGGAAGTCGCATTAGAAGTTTCACTTCAAAAATTTAAAAACCCCCGACGCAATTTGGTCACACATACTTTGAAAATAAAGTAAACGCCCATTCTGCGTCTAAGATCCCCTCCGCAGCTAACAAAAAAGCTGCTAACTTTGAAACGGTTAAACCAATTTTAACGAAACATGTCTGAGAGCCTTCGCCAAAAAACCTGCTTTCAAGTAAAAAAAACCGCATCAGAATCGGTTCACACGTTTAAGAGCAATGATGCCACAGACAGACACACAGTCAGACAGACACACACACACACACACACACACACACACATACACACACACACACACACATAGCGGTCAAACTCATAACAGCCCTCTTTTTATGTCGGGGGTTAGTAAAATAGAGGTTAATCGATTGTCAATGAAAAAAAAGTGCCGTAGAAACTTGTACTCTTAGGTATGTAAATAATTGGTTATATAGAAGTGGCAAAAAAGTTTTTTGTGATGGAACAGCAAATTAACGATTTTGGGATGTTTTCCTTTAGTTCTGCTGTAAGACCTTCTTTCATGGCAAATTTCATGAACCTAGGTATATGGGAAGTATCCTATAGGTTTTGATTCCATTGCGAAATCTTAGAAAATAAGGCTCAAATGGCCGTATCTTTGGATGGCGTTGACTTAGACGATTTTTTTACGGCTTCAAGGGAGCGCAGGCACAATTTTTTGACATTTCGCTCTTGTAGAACGATACTGACACGTTTGGAATTATGTCATTTCAAAAATAAACTTTATGTAAAAAAAAACATGTTTAGTTTTGAAATGACAATAATTGTAATTGTGTCAGTGTCGTTCTACATGAGCGATTTATGAAATGTAGTTTATAAAATGATGGCAAACCAAGCGAAGAAGTAGTGTCCGGGTTTCCATTTGATTTTTTCGGAAATAAAACACCATTGCCACCTTTACCCGCGACAGCCTCGCTCATGTTTCTTCCCGGGATCAGAAGCATTATCCTAAGTACCCCTTTTAAACAGTACGTTTAACTGAATATAAAAAACGTGGGAACATCCCCACGGAGGACAAATGGCGGGGTTGTACAAACGGCACTTTATTCGTTGTTATTGCCGTCGACGATCTGTCAGCGCTAAGTTCCTTTGTCTCTTGATATCTAACAGCAGTACTCTGAAATTCGTAATTCTAAGTTCTTATCATACTATCCCTCTCACTCTCCTATTACATATTATCAGCATGAATGGAACGACACGATAGAAAGTTTGAACTTAAAACTTCGGAGTGTAAGGCTAGCTCTGGTACGCGTGACTGGGGATGCGGTGAGGGTTTTCGATGTTCATTGCGTTCTTGAGACGCACGTCGTCTAGTGGTTTTATGACAGTGCACGTAATGAATAGAGAAAAGCTCGTTGTGCCTTCGGTCGAACGCTCATGGCTAGTGCGGTTAGGGTACAGATTGAGAATAGACAGAGGCTCTAGTTTTAAATGACTTGGAGTGAAGAACTTGTATGTGGGTTGAATGATGGTAAGTAACCAACAACCCATCGCATGTGCAATACCAAAGTTTTTTTTCTTTATTTACTACTTGACTGTTTACAATTTAAATTGATTATGAGTTTTGCGGTGAAGGAAAAATCTTAAAGTTAAATAATTTGTGTAAAGATCCCAATCCAAACCCCACGAACTTGGGAACTGCGGCCCAAGCCTGTGCCCTGCAGTGAGTCGTATATATGTATAGGCTTCTCATGACGATGATGATGGCTTCGCGTATTCCATTAGATCTGGTGGTCGAATCGAAATTCCAGGATTTTACGAAATTGGTTTCAGAAAAAAAAAAAAACATTTTTCCACCTTATAATCCTACATTCAGCAATGATGCATCTGCGTATATCTATGCTGCACCTAGTCCTGCTGCATTCCGCGGACAGATGCATTTGCATACAGATGGAAAACGTCACGACGACATTACTTAACTAAGGACATGCAAAAATGCAGCACTTTCTTATTACTAGGACGCTAGGGATCAATTTGCAGAGGCACGTAGTGTGATGGGTTTTCCGGGAGAGAAATGTCTTTAGCAATATTTTACGGAGTAAACAATTTTAACCATTGGCAACAGCAGAGGAATGTTAACTGTAAACTTTTTATTGGATATGGCTTATATTTTAATGCTTTTGAAGGGCTTAGGTACTTAGATATTATCAACTGGGATGGCAGAAGCTCGCGTGTGATAGGATGGAGTGGAGCAAGAGAGGAGGGGCCTTTGCCCAGCAGTGGGACACAACAAGAGGCATTATATACCATCGTATTTACGCGTAGGATTTTTCATGCGATTTGTCGATCGTGATGTTGCACACTGATCATAGTTCATAGACTAAATAGTCGACGCTGCCAAACAGATGAAGAGTCGTAATTAATAAATGATGCCTAAAATGATGATTAAGATGAAATAAATAAATTGGCTACCACAATTGCACAAAGCAAGTGAGTAACTAAGTAAGCATGTAAAGTCATGTCTGTTACTCTATTACTTAAGTAAACGGTTAGCTTGAAAAGTCGATAAATCATAGACGAAAATGTACCCCTCTAAGTCTAAAGAAAGCTTTATGCCATAAAGTAATTGAGACATCGCGCACCCTGTATGCTTAGTATAAGTTTTACTTCACCAAATACTTCTCGATCGCGTTTACGTAAAAAAATCAATTACTAGGGAAACATGGACAGCGTCTCCGCGCGCGCGCGTTCACGTTTCCATAGAATTGAAATTTTTACGTAAACGCGATCGAGAAGTATTTGGTGAAGTAAAAACTTATACTAAGCATGCTGGTTCCAAACCGATGATATTGAATGTCGTCTAGCTCGCGCGGCGTATCGAGTTATCCTCGATTGATTCAGTAATTACGTTTGCAGAACTTAATACATATTACGGGGCATTTGAGTCAATCATCAGGACTTAGGAAATTGGGTAAACGAGCAAGTGGTTACTTGATGGTAAGTAAGTGTCACCAGCATTATCAAGCACCAGCCTACGACTTCGTCCGCGTTACTACGCGGAACCTTAAACCTGCCTTTGGTCAAATTGGGGCGACTTTGATAGTTTGAAAATCGCTATAAAGTCGAAATTGTGTATACATATGAGGTAAATGGTTCCCATGTAGACACATAGAAGTTCGATGAAGAAATTGAAAAGGAATAGCTAATGCCAACAAAAATGCGTCAATTGGTCGGCAAACTACATTTTAAAGTCTCCCCGGTTTACAGTATACAAATTTGTGGCAAAACTTCTTCTTTCTTTTGCTCTATCATTAAATAAAATGAAAATCCGGCAACAGCAACATCCAAAAATCCATCATTATCATTGGTATCAGTTTGTGAATGTATAAACCTAATTTTATCCTTATTAACTACTTGGGGATTTTGTAACATCCTCAAATTAGTATTTAATTGTTACAATTATTTACTTGCGTGCTGAATTTGAAGACTCTAGTAATCATCTAATATATAAAATTCTCGTGTCACGGTGTATGTTATCGAACTCCCTTCGAACATTAAGTGTAACACCTGTACAATACCATAGTTAGTTCTAGCAAATAAATACTTTGACTTTGAATTTCAAAACGGCTTGACCAATTTCTATGAATTTTTTTCTGTTTATTTGGTAGGTCTTAGAAATAGGTCGTAGGCTATTTTTTACACTCTTATTCTTTGCAGACGAAGTAGCGGGCAACAGCTAGTAATTAATTTAGTATTACGGTTCATGAAATGGAGCTCTGTGACAGCCGGATAGATGGACAGAGGGACGGACAGACGTTGGCACACTTGGAGTACAGAACCCTAAAAATTAAATTTAGTAAAAACCTCCAAGAATCCGAATAGTCCCCATCCTCCCATCGAGCTTCATTACCTATTTGTCTTACATTGAGAACAATATTTCGACAAATTCGTCGTTGCCGACAAATCCGCGTATTACGTACGAATTGCGATTATTCACGGGCGGCGCGTTTTATTCTGCACTATAAAATTTTTATGCGCCATAAAGCTGGTCGCCAATATTGACTAGCCGGCATCGTCAACACGCGAGCGATCGCGCCGCTATACAAATATTTATAGCATCTACAGGAACGGAGGACTAAAAAAGGTTTATGCAAAAAATCATTTTAAATACTGTGCGGGGAAACGCGAGGTAGCGGGTGGTTTGACCTACGGTCTCTCAAGCAGGGGGCCTTGGGTTTGAGCCTATGAGTTTTTCGGAATGTATGTGCGAAATTACGATTGAATTTTACCATGAGCTTTACGGCCTGAACACACTGGATGGTGGCCGTCTTTCGGCTGAAATGATGATGATGATGAAGTAGTAGACTTTTTTTTTTAATCTTTATTTTAAGGAGCTTTGATCAAGTGGATTGAACATGTCAGTTCCAATAGGCCTTAACTAGATAAAAAAAACTACCAACCTTACAATTAAACACGTGGCTCAAGCCAAGAGGGATACGACACGTCCCCCAAATCACACCGCCGAAGCCCCTGACACAGACCACCAAACCCGTACACGGGTTCTATGCTAAATAAACGTAACACAGTCCATTTACTTACTTTCTAAAAGTAGTAGACTTGTCTTCATCTTGCAGAAATTGACTTACAAGGAAAGGTATCCGACGGACCGGCGATTCAATTTATTTTGATATACATGTTAGAGAGTACTCTAAAATAGCAGACAGTATATTTTTTTAGCTGCCCAATCTCAACCTGTTAGGAGAACTTGTCCTCCTAAGCACTGAAAAGTGCCTTAACTAACCTCTAACTTCTGTATAATTTTTTTTCAAGCAATTTTTGGTTTGATTACATGTTTGAGAACTTGAAAATACAATGAGAAAGTGTTTTGTTATATCGGCTCAAATTCAGATTATTATTTTCATAAAAAAGCATCGATGAGAAATATATAAGACTTTGATGCAGGAAAATCTTATAGAAAGCCTATCCACGCTGCATCTTCTGGTACGATCGGCCAAGAAAGTGGTGGTGGTTTTGACAAAAGTTTCTTTCTGTGAGATATTTATGAATATTGCTAAGGTTGACTTGTCATTAGTCACCGTCATACTTATCATAATAATTATTGCAAAGGAAAATTGACTTCAGTGTATTATGACGTGCAAATACAACCGTAGGGTGGTAGACCATATTTTTGGCCGATTGTACGTTGTCACCACTCAAGAACAAATTGGCCCCAACTGTCATCAGTTCTTCAAGCAAAGTGCCCAGCCCCACGCCACAAAAATTATGCAGTTCTACGGGCCATGTCGTTCATCATCATCATTTCAGCCAGACGTCCACTGCTGAACATAAGCCTCCCCCAAGGCTCGCCATAGAGACCGATCCCGTGCCATCCGCATCCAACGCGATCCTGCAACGGTCGTCTCTCTATCTTTGTTGGAGGCCTACCTACACTGCGTCTTTCGGTCCGTGGACGCCACTCGAGAAACTTTTGCCCCATCGGCCATCAGTTCTACGAGCGATGTGCCGTGTCCACTGCCACTAGAGTTAGGCGATTCTTCGAGCTATGTCGGTGACCTAAGTTTTTGCGCGGATTACATCAACTCCGTTACTTTGTTTCTTTTGCAGACCACATTCAATTTCAGCATGCTCTCCATTGCTCTTTGAGTTTGTGCCTCCGGAGTCTTTAATCGTGCCAAACTACATAAAAGCAATGAATGCGTCTTAAGCACAAATCACATAAGAGCAATCGTTTGGGTTAGGCCGACGTGTCGCGCCGGGTATTGTAGCTAACTAACTGGCTGTGTTTAACTCAAATCGGCCCCTGGGCGGCCGTTACCACTGCCCGTGACAGCTTGGTATAGAGCAGAACAGCACGATTGAACCTACATAAACGCGACTCGCGAATGATGACTCTGATGCTTTGGTCCAAGTTACGGAGCGTAGGCTAACACCAAGCTTCATATTTCTTAGTGAAAATATACGGATCACTCACGTCTTAAAACGAGTTTAACTCGAAATGTTTCGGGCTAATCCGTAGCCCTTCTTCCCGGAGTCACACGTCACGTTGTTGTTGTCACATCGTTCGTAGAACTGATGGCTGATGGGGAAAAAAGGTTCTCGAGTGGCGTCCACGGACCGGAAGACGCTGTGTAGGATATGCGTTCAACAAGATAAAGCGACGACCTGTTTAAGGTTGCGGGATCGCGTTGGATGCGGAAGGCACGGGACCGACCTGTTTGGCGAAATATCCCACGCTGCGTTAAAAATACTCAAGTGAACTTACCGCAAGTATTATTTCTGTAGCTCCAAATAGAACATTTACCGTGGGTATCGCCGACGCGCAGATGAGCCCGATTTGAGTCCTGTCCCGACCGCCATTCCGCAACAATTAATAATTAATGCGTAATTATTACGCAATAATAAGAAGAAGAGGACATTATCATCGGTTTGTGCCGAAAACAGTGTCGCCGAAAATGCTAACATGCGCATTCATACACTTTGAAATCTTTATCGGTCGTAAAGCTTCTATTCCAAAAGGGAAATAACTTCTGAACCGGTAGCATATTTAGAACTTTACGGGAACGGTTTATCGTTGAAAGTCTGTTATATAGGTGTAAATAAAAATTGCGTACAATATGCTGCCACCTAGTGTGAAATAGCGGAAAAATAAATGACAGATGTTTATAAAAAAAATGTAGCAATCCGATAGATGTCACTAAAATATTACATTGTAAAACAAACTCTATGCGTAAGCAAGCTATTTTTTTTTTATATTGAGAGGGAGGCAAACGAGCAACCGGGCCATCTGATGGGAAATGATCACCACCGCCCATAAATATTATCAACAACTCAAAGAGAGTCGCCAATCTGTTGCCGCGGCCTTTAAAGTAAGTATAAACAGCCTTTTCTTGAAAGCCCCGTTGCCATAGTTGTCTGGAAACACTGCTGCCGGAAGCTGGTTCCACAGTTTCACCGCACGTGGCAGGAAGTACTGAAGAAAACGTACAGTGGTAGACTGCCATTCATCGAGATGGTGACGATGGAACTTAGACTAATTGTTCATAACTAATCTTTAGATGCGACTCTGCATCCGTGAAACATAGTATGATAAATTTTCTAAATTTCCATGGGACTTCCCAAAATTTACACCGTGGTATCATTCAAGTTGGTACAAAACTATCCGTTCCAAATTTTATGTCACTTTGCTAAGTGGTTGAAATTTTACGTCTCTTTGCTAAGTGGTTGAAATTTTATGTCTTTTTGCTAAGTGGTTGAAATTTTATGTCTTTTTGCTAACTGGTTGAAATTTTATGTCTCTTTGCTAAGTGGTTGAAATTTTATGTCTCTTTGCTAAGTGGTTGAAATTTTATGTCTTTTTGCTAACTGGTTGAAATTTTATGTCTCTTTGCTAAGTGGTTGAAATTTTATGTCTCTTTGCTAAGTGGTTGAAATTTTATGTCTCTTTGCTAAGTGGTTGAAATTTTATGTCTCTTTGCTAAGTGGTTGAAATTTTGGGATTTGACGTGCATCCCTATGCCCTAGAAATATTGGGGTAAAAAGCCTGCGGGTTACTCTAGAGATCTAGCTATCTACATTACAAATGATTGTTTAGTTACTGATTGTACTATATGACCACGCATAACTTACTACAGAGTAGTCGGATTTTGATGATTATTTTTTTATTAGAAAGTGTATACCCCAAGGGTGGTCCCATTTAAATTTGAAAATAATATTCCTACCCTAAGGGTAGGAAAACAGGGGATGATTGACTAACTTTTTACAGAGTAGTCTGAATTTCATAATTCTTTTTTATTGGATAGTTAGGGTATACCTTGAAGTTGGTATTATAAATTTGGAAAAAAAATTACCCCAAGGATGGAAAAAAGTATATAATGAACAAAAAATTAAACCGCCGAAAAAACTGAAAAGCAAAAAATAATACCTTTTTTGTTTGACCTTAATCTAGGTACCAGTTTGAAGTCGGTGCCTCAGCACGAGCCAGGAGGAGTGCTAGAAGCCAATCAGGTAGACGATTATAGGTCCACTCCTCCTGGCTAAGTGCTGAGGCACCGACTTCAAACTGGTACCTAGATTAAGGTCAAACAAAAAAGGTATTATTTTTTGCTTTTCAGTTTTTTCGGCGGTTTAATTTTTTGTTAAAAAGTTTTTTTAACTAGCGACACGCTGAGCCGGGACTCCTTTGTGACAGCATCAATATGTACCTGTGTCTATGTTTGTACCCTTACTTTTTAGCCAGTGTACGTATTATAACAACATTATAAATAAATGTCTTTCTTTCTTCCTTCCTTTCCTTCTCACTTAAATATGACTAGTCGTTTTAGCGTGAAAGAACCAAATTTCGCGTTTGCAATATTAGCAGGGTGAGCAAAATTTGAATTTTTATACGCCAGTAGCAGGGGAGGTTCACTCCGCTGTTTAGGTATGTTCGGCCGGCGCTCCGCCCGGGCGGAGTATGGCAGTAGGTTGTCAATTGGCCTTCAGCTCGCACGCTAGCCGCGTCGCGCGTAATTAAGAATCTTTTTTTTGTGATTTTTGCAACAAACAATGACTTCTAAACGATCTTATAAATATCTTACTTACTTACTATAGGTGGTTTACTGAATTAATACACACTGTTATCTTTCTTGATTTTTATACCTACCAAACATCGGCGAGTCGGAACCCTGTGCCCTTGGTTTCGGATTAGCGGTGCCCAACGGAATATGAACGCTCGGATCACACGATAAGTTTCAATTTCGCATGCAAGCGGTAAGAATAGACAAGTTTTTATACCTAAAGTTGACTTTTGTTCGAGAGTGATCCTTCTGTACGTTAGTACTATTACTTATTCTGTGCCAGTAGGTCGCTTACTAACTACAAAGTATGAAAGACAAATATCAAACAAAACGCCACTTAGGGCAGACCGCGCGGCGGCGGGACATTAGAAGTTGCCGCGGATGAGCTCGCATCAGCTTTTCACTTTGTTGGGATTTTATTCGACTCTCGCGTATCTGATGGCCGGGCGGTTGTTGGTGATGAAGCGGGAGCGGGAGCGGAGGCGTAAGGCCGGCTATGGCTATGAGCGATAGCGGCGCGGCGAGCGTTTTGAGAGACTAAATAAATTTTGTATGACTGGCAGATGTTACTAGGACACAAAAACAGGTTCTACAAAAAATGAATTAAGTGGTAAAACTTTTGTATTTAACAAGGGACTGAAAATTTACTATTCGAAAAATACAAGTTGAACATAAAATAAACTGTAAACAAAACAGGTATAAGTAAGTACATTATTTATATTGTTTAATGTAAATTGTCTTGTCGTTCTGAATCTGTGCCGTGTCCCACGGATATATTAATGTACCTGCTCTGTATCTATTTCTATGTTAAATAAAATTCGTGTTTTACCTTTTTTATTCTTATAAAGATCAAAATTAAATATATTATATGGTTCAGAAAAGAAACACACAAATAACATGTTTATTTTAACTTCATCTCTAATACTCAAACTAATATACTAAACTAATGTCTCTTGGGCCAGCTCAACGCACGCACTAACCCTCCCACTCTAACGTACAATTGCATTCCTCAGTTGGCAAAGATATTGGCTACGACAACGCGCGTCCGGCGGCGGCGCGATGATCGCTTTCTCTGTTCATTGCACGTCACAGACGCTCGCCGCAAAACGCTTGTCTGGCAACACACAAAATTAACAGAAATTACTTGATGCGCCACTGGTATTACCTAGTTGTAGCTAACCCGTACAGACACATCATAAAATGCAATTCATTAGAGGAAAAAAGAAGCAAATTGCTGCGGGACATGCCCGCAACAACTATGAGGAATGTTCCCGAGGCAAATGCTCGCGCTCGCTTTTGGAATGGGAGCAAGCATTGTGTCTCGTATTACACAAAATATTGCAAGTGCGGGACAACGTTTACAACTCCACATAGATTAAGTTTTGCGCATTTCCAAGTGTACTGGGGGCTTAAATGTCCAATGTCCGCTAATAGCCGCCCTATGTCCTCTCCCTTTCCCTCCATAGATCTCCGTCTCACTGAAAGGGTTCACTTCTAAGCTCTCTGTAGCCCCGAAAGGGCTTTGCCAGATAAGACTTGTTTGGGCCAATCTCTCTACAAAAAGGCCACGTTATCAATTTAATCATGGGATACGTACATGCGGGTTTTTTTGCTATCAACGATACTTTGGCCTAATGTGCTTTAATGCTTTGAGGTTTCAAAGGGATTTACGGTTTCAATACAATTAAATGTTGAGGGAATATATTCAAAGAACGTTTCGGGTTTTGTATGTTTTGTGGGAACAAGTACCCTTGAGTCTATCTATAAAGAGGGAAATGAAGTAAAACTTACCAAGAACGTTTCAGTAGGTACTTAGGTACTTATCTATTTACTCAACACAAGCTTTTGCCTGCTACTTCGTCCGCGCACAGATAAAATTTATGATTAGCTCTCGATCACTACTCTGCGAGAAGTTCAAAAAATGGCGTCTTGCATTCTATAACCCTAAATGACGATAACTATCAAGTATCAAGTGCATATAGTGTAACAGTATAGTTACATATTAACTTATATAATAACCTTATGTACCTAATTTTAAAGTTTAATTACAAAATAACAATAAGCAAAAGATGAAATTACAATAAAACACAAATACCTAACTTAAGCACTAAAACTTAAAACAATATAATACCTAAAACACTAAAACTAGTACTAAATAAAACATAATCAAAAACTAAAAATGAACTAACTACAAAAAAATAATTTATAACGTAAAAACTAAAAATGTATCGGCGCAGTGCTCCGCTTCTTGATAATTTTTTGCTACCGTTTGTTTCGACTTGGGGCATGAACGTATGTGCGCCGCCCGGGACGAGCATTCCACTAACAGGAGAGCTCGAAGAACCTCATCTCATCACCAGTGACGCTCGTGGACTTATATCCTCGTTTAACTTATTTTTTATTCAAAGAAATTAAGTACCTAATAAAAGTATTTGCTTCCTTCGCGGCAGTGGAAACCATTTTAATAGTTAGCGTGTCTACAAAAATAAGTCAACGTACTTCTACCACCCCGATTGGGTAAGTGTTGAATAATATTTTATTCATCCGTAGGTTTAGAAAATAATTAGTGCTAGGTTTAAGGAATAATCAAGTGCGAGATCACGTATAGTTACGATTACCTACCCTCTTTTAGTAATTATAATCAGAAAGGTACATTATCGCGATGAATTGCTTATTTTAATACGATATAATTAAATGATTTGTAGATATTATTGATTTATTGGATTGATGAAGTTATTTATTATTAATTCACTATTTTGAAAGTGTACTGATTTTTAAATTGAATCTAGTTATTTTTTTTAAGAATGAATATGTAGGGTATTTTAATCAACAATAAAATCTAATAGAATTGATTTGTAGTTGAAACGAATTATGAAATGAATAATGGATTTATATTAATTATTTGCCTTGATTTTGCATGATTGATTATCGTAATAAATAATTTTGTTTTGAGTAAACTTTAAACTCCTCCGTTCTGATTGTGAGCACCTACACCAACTAGCCCCCGGTTTTCTCTTAGGTCCAACAAGGTGCTCACATACCACGCCAATCCCGAATTCTTCCTAATACGGGCCGTTCATTCACAGGGTGTTACGTTTTGACGTAACCCACACCATCACATTCCCACTGTTGGGAACCCGCAGCCGTTTCTTCCGGACGCAGCCACGGCATTTACCATCTCCGGCCCAATTACCACCTGCACTGGCTCAAGACGACCCAGGGAAGTACCGGACTACAAAAAGTGAATTCAGACGGGCATATGTAGAACCATAAATAAATGTATTATGTTGACCACTGGTATATTTATTCATCTCCAGTAGTTTAGAGGTCACAATAGGTATATGCATATGCATATGGGTACGAGTAGGTACTCGTAGCGTAAGACAGGTAAACATCGGGACAGGTGAAACTAAATAAAAGCCTGAAAAAACATCTGTAGCTGCTGCTGATGTCAAACATCTGGAGTGTAGTAGTGTTAGGTTTAGTGTTATTAAATGCATCCATAATCCCTTAAATGTTAAAAAGTACTAAAATACGGGTTCATTATTATTAATCATTGTTTTATATGTCTGTCGTAATAAACGGTTGTTATTTTGATTTCCGAACTGTAATACCTGATTTACACTCCCGCCTCGTCATCTCGCCTCACGCCTCGCGAGGCGCGAGATGCACCTGTTCACACTCTCGTCTCGTGGCTCGTCCCGCAGTTCGTCTCGCCACTCGTACGCGAGTGTAAACCAGGTATAACGGGTGCGACTAGATGATTGAAGGGGGAAGAGGGTTTTAAAATAGGTGGCCGGTTGCTTAACCGGCCAATTGTTGTTTAATTTTCAAGCTACTAACAAGTCTTAGATATAAGCGACAGTGTATTTGTTAAAAATATAAAAGTGTGAAGCACAACGGATTTTATTTTATAGTAGCTGCTATTACTTGCGAAAAAGAAAGGTTAGAAGGGATGCGATCCATATTTGTGCATAATTTAACGTCCCAGGTTAAAATTATCGAAGTTCTACCAAACCTTTCTAGATTTATATTTAAACCGTGTTGGCATAGTGGTTTAACATTATAATTTTGGCATCTCAAGCAGAGGGCCGTGGGTTCGGGGCCGGGTTATGAGTTTTTCGGAATTTATGATAGAAACTACATTTGAAATTTACCATGAGCTTTACGGCGAAGGAAAACACAGTGAGAGAAACCTGCACACGTCTGAGGATAAATTCAAAAGTGTGTGTGAAGTTCCCAATCCACACTGGGTCCACGTGGGAACTACGGCCGAAGCCCTCTCGTTCGTGGAGGAGGACACTGCCCTGCTATGGGATGTAAATAAGCTGGAATGATGATGATGATAAATTTTCACTATGGGCATGATGTCCGTCATCGAGTTCATCGATCATCATTCAAGTGCAGCGGAAAGTTAGATTCGTCCAAAAGAATACGTGGCGACTTAATAATTATTATAGCTGTGCAGTCGATCCATAGCGTGCCAGTAACTCGTACCAGTCACTCGACGCCAGTAGCTGCACTGACCTCTCCAACTTGCCCCGTTGTGACCTACACAGTACTTTGCATGCGCAGGTGAAGCGACCCGTGTCACAATGGCCGTCAACAGAGCGCTTTTTTAATCCCAACCCCGGGCAAAACAAAGTAAACCTTAGGACGTGCTACGTATAGTTTGGTTTCGCTGAGGAGTAGCTTAACTCGGTGCTAGCCGGAATTGCCAGATTTGAAAAGATTCGCGTTTTTTGTGCAATTTTCGACACGACATAAGTAGATAAGTAGCAGCGCGACCAAACTATGGTCGGACTCTGTTTAAAGGTAGGTATTTAAATCTTCACATCGGTTTTGAAGATAACGAGCTTGATGAAATTAAAATGGTAATTAGAAAAATATTTACTATATTTACAATAGGTACTAATATGGCTAACTGGAACTTACTAATTTAGCCCTAAGTACAGGTCAGTTTAGATAGTTAAAAAAAAAGTCGTAACATAAGGTACGCAAATAGGGTTTAGCGAAAAGTCGAATCAAATGCTTGAAATTTATCGTACATAAGTTATATACTTTGGGGAAGGTGGCCTAGTGGTTTGACCTATGATCTCTCAAGCAGAGGGTCGTGGGTTCGAGTCCGAGCTAGCACCTCTGAGTTTTCGGAATTTATATGCGAAATTACATTTGTAATTTACCATGAGCTTTACGGTGAAGAAAAATCGTGAGGAAACCTGCATACACCGGAGAAGAAAAGCAATGGTGTATGTTAAGTTTCCAATCCGCACTTGGCCCGCGTGGGAACTACGGCCCAAGCCCTCTCATTCTGAGAGGAGGCCTGTGTCCTGCAGTGGGACGTATATAGGCTGGGATGATGATGATGAATAGAATAAAATAAATATTTAAGGGACTACCATACAACAAACGTCGTTTTTGCCGTTTTTATAGATAATGGTACGGAACCCTTCGTGTGCGAGTCCGACTCGCACTTGGCCGGTTTTTCCTTTTAAGGTAGATAGAGACCCTAAAAACACCTAACGAAAAAATCATCACAATATCAAATTGGCCAGGCATTTCACGTGAGCCCACCAAAATTTTCAACAATAGAAACTAATACACAGGGATTCATTCACTAGTCTGGCAACACCGGCGCTACGCGATGAGATATTGCGCGAAACCGCAACGGCTTTATCCAATGCCGCGCTCAACTGTACCCGTGACGAATAGTCGTATAGTCCGCCACACAAAACGTAATCCAGCCAATCGTGTATGCATTTAAAATGCCAACCTTATACTAGAAGCTATTAGGGTGAGAATCGGTACCTAATTGTATTTGTCGTGATTGTGTAAAATGGATAGGCTTGTATCGAAACGACGTAAGCAAAAATAACCTTTGTGGGTTTTGATAACGATGGAATTTGAATGTGGCTTTATTTGCTGACCTATTGTTTGGTGTTGAAGTTTTTTTGTGAAATATTCGCTTTGAATTTGTAACAATTTATGTATTTCATTTTTAGTCGTCACTTCACTACGCTTTTCATCATTCCAGCTTATATAAGTCCCACTGCGGGGCACAGGCCTCTTCTCAGAATAAGAGGGCTTAGTACCCACGCGGGCCCAGTGCGGATTGCGAACTTCACACACACTATTGACTTTCTTCTCAGGTGTGTACAGGTTTCCTTACATTGTTTTCCTCCAACGTAAAGCTTTTTTTTTGCACATGAACTTCGAAATACTCAGAGGTGCAAGCCCCGGGCTCAAACCCTCGACCCTTGATAGACCATAGGTCAAACGACTAAGCCACCACGGCTCATAAAGCTTGCGACTTACGATGCGCAAGTAAATATGTCTGTCTGTTATCTCTTCACGCTGAAACTGTTGAACCGATTTAAATGAAGTTTAGTATGGAGATACTTTGATATTTTTCTTCCAGAACGTTCCGGGTTCGATTCCCGCGTCGGAGCAGATATTTGTATCAAAAATACGAATGTTTGCTCTCGGGTCTTGGGTGTTTAATATGTATTCAAGATTGTATTTATCTACATAAGTATGTTTATCCGTTGTCTAGTACCCATAGTACAAGCTTTGCTTAGTTTGGTTCTAGGTCAATTGGTGTGAATTGTCCCGTGATATTTATTTAATTTATTATTTATTGAAACATCGGAATTTCCCGACGGCACTTTTACTGTGTTCCAGTTCCAGACCGTAGATCTAGACATGAATTTACAAGTAAGTGTCAACATTATTTAAAAGCGAAAAAGTTTTTCGGGTGCGCCGGTGGGATTCGAACCCACGTCTCCTGGGTATGCGCCCCAACGGGTGTTCTACCAATTGAACCACGTCGCATCCCACCGACACCCCCGAAATTCTTAATCGCTTACATACGCCAACAGTGGCGTGTGGTAACATCCATCGCAACTATTAGAAGCTACGACTCCTACGTTCCAAATTACATTGGAAATGCGTAAGAAATGATGTACCACATCTATTTATTCAAATATTTTTTCTTTTATTAGCAGTGCGGCTGCTCACCGAATCTAAGATTATTTAAAAATTTATTCGGTGAGCAGCCGCACTGCTAATAAAATAAAAAATATTTAAGTGTCAACATGTAGCTTGCTCCCGTTCTTTTCCTCGCTTTCTTTACCCGGTATTAACCAGCTGTATAGCAGTTTGCAGTTAGTTACGTTGCATTGTGATCACAGATTGCGCCGGATTAAATAATAAATTTGGAAAACATGCATTGGAGCGAGCGGCGCTGGTTGTAATCAGGGAATACCGGTATTTTCGGGAACCAGTGTCGCTGCCTTACACCAGGAACCGGTTTTAGTCTTAGTACTTTTACTGGGGTACCGGTAGCAAGCTTAATGTCCTATATGATACCGATATTAATTACCTTGAAAACCGGTAAAGTTGAAGAAAATCACCGGTTTTAAGAAGTTAAAATACCGGTACTTGAAAGTGCATGAGTGTATGAGATAGAAAAGACCGGCCTAGTGCGAGTTGGACTCGCGCACGAAGGGTTCCACCTAAGGTTCCACCCGTACCAAGTATATTTGTTTTATTTTAATTTACTTATTTATTTTTACCTACATTGTGAGTTTTCCCGTGGAAACCTGCACACACGTGAAAAGTAATTCAATGGTGTGTGTTAAGTTCCCTATCCGCACTGGGCTTTCGATGAATAATCGTGAATTGATATTTTTACACAATTTGTAATTTTTACAGATTTTGACTGGTTGTTGGGTTTCCAAGGCAATACTTTTTTTTTAAACAAGTGGGGCGCCGTCTTTGTGAGAGAGGTCTGGATCATCGCTCTGGCTCGTTACTGGTGCAAGGGTTGTCCATCGCGGTTCAGCGGGGTAATACGGCTTGTTGGCACCTTTGCGCCTGATACGATCCGGGGCGGTTAAAATATGAAAAAAAATATATAAAAAAATATGACTGACTTTTTAATTTTATTTTATTGTACTTATTTTTACACATCTGCATGTAATCCCACTTTTCAAATACTCAAATGAACCACACAATCTAAACAACAGAACCACTCAACAAACTCACATTTTCCGTTCCGAAAAGGCGAAATTGCAAATCAAATAAACATCTAACCTGTTTACTTGGAGCGTTATATTTCGCGGCGTTTTTTATTATTACAATGATATTTATGGCAGCGGCTGAGTAACTCCGTAATGCGGAGAATTGGGCCCAAATGAAAAACTGGCGGTATATGAAGTCGAACGCGCAGGCGCGTGGGGCAGCCAACTCAATTTAACATTTTCAACGCTGTTTCAAATACAACAGCTCTCACTCAGCTCTCACGCCATGATATCGGGATGTCAAACGCGAAGTTGAACCCTACATAAATGTATGTAGGTAGATATTTCTCTGCACGCCGTGACTGATATATCCGTCGTTGGCGTAGAACCTGCGGTGCGGATGTATACATCGTTGGCGTCGAAAAGTTTAATGACGAGAAAAGCACGGCGCATTGATCGCTTCTGTACTGAGATTCGTCAAATACCTACTGAATATCCAAAATCCAAACTTACGACCATTGCTCGTCAATTTGTAAAGTCTACTTAACTGTAAAAGTTTTCCCTATAAATTCGTTTTGATGTCCTAAATTTATGACGTTTTTAGGGTTATGTGAGGCCTTGGACCGTAGTTCCCACGCGGGCCCATTGCGAATTGGAAACTTCACACACACCATTGAATTTCTTCTCAGGTGTATACAGGTTTCCGCATGATGTTTAATTTACCGTAAAGCTCATGATAAATTACAAATGCAATTTCGCACATAAATTCAGAAAAACTCAGAGGTGCGAGCCCAGACTCGAACCCACGACCCTCTGCTTGCGAGACCATAGGTCAAACCACTAGGTCACCACGGCTCACAATCGGTTTCTTCATGTGATCCGAAGCAATCTTAAACATAATAATAATGTACACAGTCAATGCTGAAGCTGTCCCCTCCTCGGCTGCGGCATGACGCCTTCAAGAGCCCCAGTAATTCCACCATGACTTGTGACTGACATTTGCATGCCCAAATTTAATTTAGCCACCTGACACCTCGATGCATAAAACATCACGCACTTCGCAGTTCACCCTGCATATCCATCTAGCAAACTTTTGTATTTTAATGAGGGAATATTTCTTAGGGTAAATATTTTTGTGACCTTTTTTAATTAAAGAGGGCTTTAATTTTACGCGAGCTGAATGTTAATGTCGTGGAGGACAAGACGAGTTAAATTGGTGGCTCGTTCGGAATTATTAGTGAGGTGATGATAGCGTTTCAAGTGCTGAAGTTAATATTGAGGAGAGTAGAAGTGCCACGCTTACCGCGTTCACGCTTGTGGCTAAAAAGCTAATTAATTTTGACAGCTCAGCAAGAAGCTCGGAAAAATGGGTTATGGATATTAAAAGTGGTAATGCCATTGATATGATAATCATTTGCCATATTAACTCTTTTTTTGAAGTGAAACTTCTAATATTTCGTACTAAATACAAACTGAAATATAGATGCACAGAAAAAACCCCAGAAAAAAGACCAATGCTGGGAATCGAACCCAGGTCCTCAGCATTCCGTGCCGTGTGGCATATCCCTACACCACCACTGGTCTAGAGATTAGACACGAATTTTTCAGTCTGCTAAATCATCACCTTATGTAGTGACAAGCGCACATCTATGTTACACCCTCTATCGAGAGATTTTAACACTCCTTCGGAACTAAAAACTCCTTCGGAGTTTGAAAAAATAAATACAAAAAGATACTTCATAGCTAACTTGTTTAAAGTTGCACAGTAGCGCCATCTCTTTTCCAGGTGAGCGGTTAGTTCCGAAGGAGTGTTAAAATCTCTCGATAGAGGGTGTAACATAGATGTGCGCTTGTCACTGCATAAGGTGATGATTTAGCAGACTGAAATGTATGATGTATAGGAAAAATTCGTGTCTAATCTCTAGACCAGTGGTGGTGTAGGGGTATGGCACACGGCACGGAATGCTGAGGACCTGGGTTCGATTCCCAGCATTGGTCTTTTTTCTGGGGTTTTTTTCTGTGCATCTATATTTCAGTTTGTATTTAGTACGAAATATATGATTTCACGGGATGACCGTAAAAGTAATAAAAAAATGAAGTTGAAAAAATAAATACAAAAAGATACTTCATAGCTAACTTGTTGAAACTTCTTATGCGACTTCCAACAAGCGTTGCGTTAAATGCGTTGCGTTAAATACGCAACGCAACGCAACGCAAGTTGACGTTTACGAGACGTTCGCATTGTATATGTATTAACGGATGTTAAAAACTTCGTCAGTGCGGTCCAGAACAATTACATGGTTTAGTATGAAAACTTGTAAAAATCAAAACTATTTTAATGGTAGATCGTAGAATAAAGTATTTTTAACGTATTTTGTAAAAAAAAGTATTGAATATCTTTGAGAATTACGAAAAATCAAGAAAAATTATTGAAAATAACGTGCGCACGAGGAGCAACGCCATCTAGCGACGAGTTATGTAATGTGCTAAGCCTTAGGCTCCGATAATATTTTATTTGTTTTGGCGTGATCGTCTAATTTATATCGTTTTCTACGTTGTGTTTACGTTTTAAAATAATACTAGTGACCGGGGTTCACAACTAGGTGAACTATTAGACTTTACATACTCATGTAAATAGATAGATTATAGCGAATATATGTATAAATTCTTAAATATAAATCCACAGAAAGAAATGGACAAAGGTTTAACAATTAGTATTATTTATTTGCTCTAGAAGACATTGTATAGCAATATGGTCTATGTTCGTATAGGAGGAGCCCTCTCCCCGCTCTCTCCAGTAGAGTTCGACGCCTCACTGGTCACTCTCCCTCGAACCTACCACGACCATTGCAAGGGAATAACAAGCTATGTCGCCCGTCTATAGATCGTATGTATCAGTCACCAAATGAGTAAGAGGACAAACAAGAATGTAGTTACTCCTGTGGTAGGATTTAATTACTCCTAAAATTTACACGGAGTAACTACCCTACTCACTTGAGACTACTTCTATTCCCCCCTTTAGACTCTAGTATAAAAAGAAGGTACTTCGATTAGTGTATGAGTAAGCTGAAGGACGCTCCATTACTTGGTCTACAACCCAGATCGAGTAATTGGCCTCCCCCCACGTACCTCCCTAAGACACCCAATTCTGCACGGATCGCCTCGAGGGACGTTTTATCCTTAGCCGCAACCTCACTAACGACACCTATTGCCGAGCGAGTAAGTAGACACCCCGTTGGATTACGCATAATCACTACGTGCCGATTGGTCAGACCGAACACTAGGGGGCAACCTTCAGCACGCCAGAGGCAGAATTGGCCCCTGGAGACCATACGTATATCGCCAATCCTCGCACCCAAAATAATAATTTTGATAATCTACAGACCGCATAATGAAAGCTTCACATCAACCGTTGCTTAGCCTAGCCATCGCAACTGTATCGTCTGTACTATGGTACGTGATGGTGTAGCTGCGTGCTATCAGGACCACTTCACTTGGTCGGTCGTAACTATACTGGCATTTGTGCCTACCAGTATTGTCACTTCCCCACTCTCAGAGTAATAGTACGGATAGAAGTGTGGGAAATACTTTCTCTATACTGGTCTGACTAAATCCAAGGTTAATATTGAGGACTGGTAAGTATTAGTGGTTTAATTTAGTCTCAAGTATTATGAAACCCCATTCTAGTTTCTAATAGGTTAACAGATTTTATACCAAAATCAAGGGATAAATTTTGAAAATTATATTCTTTCACTAGAACAAATAAAATAGATAATACAATACACCATAAGTCTAAATGGACTTGTATAACAGCACAACAAAGGTAATAAACAGTAATAATATGGCCGTTTATCCATTTCTATCAGTAATTGATCAATTACTTCCCAAAAATAAATTCATAATAAAACACGAGGTTAAATAATAGTAACCCTATTAAAATTATACTAGGAGTTCTTACCTAGGAGGTACAACTGTTTCACTGTTTAAATACTCTGTGGAATTATCGAAGATAGATTCCCCAGTAGGTTACAAGATCTCCGGTTGTTCAGATAATATTCAATTCAACTATTATTTCAAGACAAGGTCTTCAGTAGCTCAGTTAATATTCACTTCAAATATTACTTCAAGACGAAGGTATGACAACATAAACGCACAAGGTTCTCAGTCAGAATATTGTTCAGATCCACTGTCAATTATCGAAGATAATTCCTTTCGGATTTCAAAAAGATTTAAATTTAAATAATAATTCCAAGAGAAAAGACAATAAAAATAAAATCAATTCAAAACATTGTATAGCTCAACCCAAAGTGGTTTCTCGATATCAAATGCCAATAGACATTCTAATTTATTTAAACAAAGATTCAATTGGCCTGTTCTAAAATTTGAATATTTAAACCTATTGTCATGTTTATTTGTATTAGCTAAATAGAACCCTATTACTCATCTTGACATTAACTGTCAGTCATCAAAATCTCGTTTAAAATTGAACCTTAAATTCCGTTGACCTAAACATCTATCTTACTATGTAGCTTTGTTCTATATGTATGATTTCAATAAATGTTTAGCCGCGAGAGTCAACCCCGGTAGGTTTAAGTTAGGATCGCGTTTGATTAAAATATACTATAAGTTCACACTACCACGTTAAGTAAAATTATAAAGACACTTAGCTAAGATTATGATCCAAACGCATCACGTTCCCAGCATACAGCCCCGAAGTCTGCATCTCCATACTCCAGCAGCTCTCCTCACAGCTTACTGCATCACGCAGCTCTCAGCAGGACTCCAATCAGGAACCCGCCGTCATATCCAGTGAATGGATATCCATGTCAAACAAATTATATATTAATATTGCATCAAAATCATTATTCAATCCTGATATGGTTCAGGAGGTTTCATAGATCATGTATTCCTGCGATGTCAATTATATTGGTCCAATAGTTCCAATGCCCGACGTATGATGGATATAATAATATACTGGAAATAAGTCCATTATGCTTTGGTTTAAGATATAATTTATTATTGAATTTCCAGTCATCACTTTAATCCCTGTCATATTTCTATGTAATTCATCACTACTCCATTATCTAAATTCCCCATAGTTCCCCAATAAGACATCAGTATTTTGACTTACACGTCAAATGATTCCTCTCGATCTTCACTCCATCAACCTTTGACGTAGACTCCTCACTTCTATTCTTCTATTCCACATGACAGCTGACGTCACGCGCCTCTAGGCTCCCGCTATTTCTGAAAATAGTTAAATTATCCTACGAAATATCATTTTGGACTCACGGCAGTACTTCACACTGATACACCATTTAATTCTCTACACAATTCTCATTATTAGAACACTCCCGATTCAATAGACACTGAGTTATAGTCATTTAATCCCAAACACAATATCACAAGTTTGTTATTATTATAACTTCACTCGTCTGTCCCGTAGATTAGACATCAAGTTGACATTTCTCGATGTTGCTTTCTTTGGAAACCAAATATAACTATCTTTGATTAGGCGAAGCCTTCCCTCAGCTTTACACAGTCTCACTATATGATGATTGGTAAATAAATCGACTGTTGTTTATAAAGCTTTCGTTGCTGTATCTCCCAACGTTGTATTTCCTAGTCATTTCAAGTTGTCGCGTTTGTGGAAAGTATGAAGAAATAATCGTTGGAAAATACACACACACACCACACGACACTTCACTCGCACAATCGTGGATCAAATTATAAGGATTAATTTATTTTTCTTTGATTTATTTTTACTACGTTATCTCGTTTTTCCTCCTGACATCTCTCCTGTCAATCGACGAATTCTCTTTTTCTTTCTTTTTTTTGACCGGTCTCATTAAACAAGGTTTGTTATAGAAACTTTTTCAAAAAAATTAATACCCATATAACGAGTTCAGTACAGTTACTTGTTTCGCTAATTTGTATGAGACTTGATAAAAGCGCATCTGGTGAGTAATTTAAACACATAGATGCATAAGTAAATTTAGTTCTTTAAGTTATTGCAATAAGGTTCATATTGATGTATAAGTGCATTTTTCATTTCCACATTACGAAGTTTCACTTTTTCCGCGCGGAGGAGCTGAACGCACGATTTTTTCTTAATCTATTGATTATTCTGGATTGTTTTATAATAAACCTAACTCATAGAGTTTGAAACGGAAGAATGGGCTTGGGAAAAGCCCCATCAAGATGGACCGACGATTAGGTAAAGGCAAATGAGGTAAATGTTTATTTTATTGGGTTTTTATTTTAGTTTTAATTTTAGTATTTGTTGTTATAGCGGCAACCGAAATATCTCATTTGTGAAAATTTCAACTGTCTAGCTATCACGGTTCATGAGATACAGTCTGGTGCAAGACGGACAGACAGACAGATAGACGAACGGACGGACAGCGAAGTCTCAGTAATAGGGACCCGTTTTTACCCTTTGGATACGGAACGGTAAAAACTAGTGAGGTCTACACAGCTCACAGAACCTCTAGTGTTTCTTAAAATCAACTTCCCACGACGTAACGCGTTGATCAGTCGATGGAATAAAAGCGTGCCCTTCTGCACGGTTCGAACAAATAAATCCATATATCCGGCGCGTCACAATGTGTCACGCTTTGGCAAATCGCGTCACGTCTGTCAGATTGCGTCACGGCCGCAGCGTCACGCATGCCGCGTCACATCACGCGGCCACATGAGCTCTTACGACAACAGATTGTGACAAAGCATCCGTGTTTGATTGGTTGGTAAATATTTGGGTAAAAGTATAACGGCTCACAATCAGTTACGACTATGAGCAATGGCGGCGTGAAGCACCTGTTTAGTCGATAAAATAAATAATAATAATGTATTTAATCAAGCTAAGTAAGTTATAGGAAGGTAAATATCCTTCCGGCTGATTTGACACTACTCCCAAAACACTCTAGTCGTTAATAGACCCTAATTTCAAAATCACCTTCTCTCAAAAACCTCTTTTTTCAATGTACACTACTCTCGATACAACCCAAATTCAAGTGGACTGTGTCCCATTACGAATGAGTGGCAAAATACTCTATTCCCAAAATACCCTAAAAAGGCTGTGGCGAAATAACCTAATGTCATAATCGCTTATTCACAAAACCCTCTAGAGGGACTAGTCCCAAAATACCCTAAAATTCCATTTTCGTGAATTAATGCCACTTTTTAATCGATTTAAACAAAAGGAGGTCCGCATATTAGGTTTATTCATGAAATTTTGGGTTCCTCATTCCTATTTATGAAGTTATTTCGAAATTTAGACATTTATTTCATAGGTAGGTACTGAGTTTTGGGTATTTCGAGAATTTGAAGTTTAAATATTGAGAGATATTTGTATCAAGTTAATTGGAGTTTTAGGCATTTTGAGACAAGGTTGAATTGATTCAAAACACGATAAAGTCGATTAGACTGAAATGGATATCAAGAGTACCGCATTTTAAGAAGTAGGCGTAAGTCATTCCAAGTTTTAGACATTTTGAAACTAATCTGTTTTGACTTTGCGATGTACTAAGAACATGATATTATGATATTTGGTTGTAGCGAACCGGTAACCTTCTCTTTAAATAGATTAAAAAGTGGCATTAATTCACGAAAATTGAATTTTAGGGTATTTGGGACTAGAGGGTTTTGTGAATAAGCGATTAAACATTAGGTTATTTCGCCACCACATTAGGTGTAGCCTTTTTAGGGTATTTTGGGAATAGAGTATTTTGCCACTCATTCGTAATGGGACGCAGTCCACTTGAATTTGGGTTGTATCGAGAGTAGTGTACATTGAAAAAAGAGGCTTTTGAGAGAAGGTGATTTTGAAATTAGGGTCTATTAACGACTAGAGTGTTTTGGGAGTATTGTTTCAGAAATAAATCACTGTATGACTAACGTTGATTATGACTAATGATACATTATGACTTAAAATTTTATGGGAGTCATTATAGACCCTGAAATCATGAAACTTTTTTTTTATATATTTTAAATTAATATCAAATAGTTATGCCATAATTTTAGTAAGTATTTTTGTAACATGTTGGCAGAATCTGACCGTAATAACCATTGGTATTCTAAACTAAACAAAACACAGTTTACATTATCTATGGTAGATAACTCGAAAAAAGTGACAATCTGTATTGGCGGGTAGCCATTAAGTATTTTATTCAATTTAAGTGTTTAGAGACAAAATAATTTTATTTTAGGATTTTTTTCCTCGCAATGTGATGAAAATCATTGTGTGTATCACGGACAGTAAGGGTATTACAAACTCGTGTCATAATAGACGCTCGTTAGTAATCCCCTACTTACGGCCCTTGATGCACAATGTACTATCGAAACGGATGATGATTGTGCCGCAGGCACAACCTTTTTGATATCAATTTATGTTTTTATACTTTTTTTACCAATTTTGAATGTTCTTTGTTTTTTATTCGTTGTCAAGACTGTCAGTCTCAGGCCCCAGTCAGCTACTATGATGAATTTTATTGGTATGTCTTTATTATCTTGACTATTTCCTTTGCCTTGCAGACAAAACTTATTACGCTACAACGGCTTTGAAAGTTTTATGAATTTATTACTATAATGTAAAGCCCGTCAAAAACCGTTGGGGCCCTCCGGCTGTTACAACAAACCCGCAGCGGCATTTCGCTAAACAAACGTTTACGCAACTGTTTCAACATACAGTCTTTGCCAAACTAAAAACTACATTCACTATCTTCCTCTCACGTATCCGGTGTAAGAGGGAGAGATGGTTTCGGGTTTCGCGTCGTATATCGATATAGAATAGAGTTAAGCTTTGGACTAATTTCATAATGTTTGCGGAGTATCTTGTTACACTTGGGTAACGATAGTATTTTGTTCTAGTAATTTTCATGCGATGATAGAAATGTGTAATTTCATAGATTTACATAGTGTTTTTAATTGGCAATGTAGGTACTACTGTATTGACTTGCCATTTGGTCGGATTTGCTCTAATTGCCACGCTGAGCAGGCGGGTTGGCAATCGCAGTACATTCGAACCGGTATCGCTGCTGCCCAACACCGGTGGGACCGATGTGTACTTGGTCACAGAGTCTCTTAGTCGCCTTTTACGACACCCGCGAGAAGAGCTGGGGGACTGCTATTCTTAAGCCGGCACTCCACGGCCTACCGACCAAATGGCAAGTCAACACGAACCACGGCCCCCAGTTGAGAGTGACCGAGGATCGTGCTCAGTGGCGTGCCATGGGAGAGGCCTATGACCAGCAGTGGACGAACATAGGCTGATGATGATGATGATGATGATGTACTACTGTATTGTAGGGCGTATTGTCTATCTGAATTTTTATTTTTGTTGATTTTTTCTGTACTGTTTTTGGTGTTATGTGATATGCCTTAATAATATTGAAATGTAATGTCATTTTATTTAAATACAGAATCATAGATAATAATACATTTCACAATAACTTAGACCAAGAAAGTTATACAACGTCTGCAAAATGCATGCGTACGATTTTGTTACGACGTTCCTAGACGTGCTCACATCACGCCGTATCTTAATGATAGAGGTATATTGAATATGGCGAACCGAAGAAACCTCCACCTGGCTTTCACCGTTCGTAAGGTAATCGAATTCGAGAAGCCTCTGTATCTATTTAATGTGTTGAAATGGGTGAAGGACGATCGCAAGAAGCCGCTTCGGAGCCACAGAGCGACCAAGCTTATTGTACCGGAGCACAGGACCGTATCGTTCAGGGGGGGATTTAAATTTGCAGCATCCAAGATCTGGAATGATTTACCTCCACCGTTGAGGGAGCCGATGCCTTTGCTCAAATTTAAAAAAATATTAAAATCACATTTCCTAAAACAACAGAAGCAAATTTAGACCATCCGACGCAATCACTCTCATACTTGAGCCATTCGGGCACACACTACACGCACTCACACGCACACATACATACACATGCTCACTCACATACACACACGCTCATATACACATACCCATACGCTTATCACACGTACACCACATGGAGACACACATACACACCATACATATTATGTCTGGGTACATAAGCCATATAACCAGGCCATGCCTGTTTTTAGTTGAATTGACAACATTTCAAATTTCTAAAGAAGACTATAAATTTGATTCGTTCTCTGTATTCTGTTTGGATGGAGAAAGACGCTGATAATTTTAAATTTTCACTAGGATTATTAATTAATTTGTTTCAATATTTTAAAGATGTGCTTTTTCTAAAAGAGCATAACGATGAAATACATCCATTACTTTTGTCTAGTCTCTATTTAAAAAAGTGATGACGTAAATTTGACGTTAAGGTTGTTATCAAATTTAAAATTATGACAGCTCTTTTTTTTTTTCTAGTGGAAAGGGTAAGGGAAACATATCTATTCTGTGGAAGTATTTGTAAGTACATATATGGTTTTAAATTTGTTAAATTTGTTGTATTTTTTTTTTTTTTAATGTGGAGAAATAAGTTATAATAAATATTTTTCCGTGTTCAGGAGGCGAAACTCTTTCGATTCCTGCAGTAATTTTCAGGTGTTGGAAAAATGAAAGGTTGTCAATTGTAACAATAGTAAAAATTGTAATAATTAGTTTCTTTCTTTATTTTTAATTTAATTTTTTTTTTTTAATTATTTTATCATACTACTTTATATTATTGTATTGTATATTATTGTATGTTACAACTAGCCTCCGCTAAAGGGGTCAATCTGAAAATCAGCGCTGGGGCATGCCATGTGTCCTAGCACTTGCTGAGATTGGGACCCATTGCCGGAACGTAGCTGGTTTGTTAATCCTGTAACTAATTATGTTGTGGCAATAAATGTTTTTTTATTTTATTTTATTTATTTAAACTGAAAACTCCAGAATGGCAAAATGTTACAGTTTCAAAATGCCTAAATTAAGTTTTTACAAGCTTGCGGGATGCGGCGATGATGATGTGCATCATCTATATGTTTTTAACCTTTTGAACGCCAGCGTCGGCTATAGACGACTATACAGTAATTCAAAAATTAACCTACCCGCATCCGCATAAGAATCTATTTTGTTCGCAACAAAAACGATGTGTGGCGTTCAAAGGAATTTCAATTCGATAGCTCCACGTGTTAAAAGGATACTAGATAAAAGGTTTTGATAGACAGACAGACGGACGGACGGACAACAAAGTGATCCTACGAATAAACGGGTTCTGTTTTATTTCCTTTTGAGGTACAGAACCCTAAAAATACTATAAGGGTGATTGTCACTAAGACCACAGTCTCTAATGTCTTATGCTGTATTTACCACTGAACATTAAGTTGATAAAGGAATTTCTTGGCCAATACCAGTTTCAACATAATGCTAGGTAACATGTAACTGGCGCCGATCTTAAACTAGCTCCTGTGGAATTTCAGAAATAGGGTACAATACATTTTTTCTCAGATTTTAATTTTTTTTACGTGGATCTACTCAAAATCAGTAGCACTATCGATTCTACATAGAGAAAAAGTCCGGCCCCTACGTAAACCATCGAAACTCAAAATTGCAGTTTTTTTTTTATTCGTGTAATCTACTTCTTTTAAGCCATATTTTACACCCCCGAAAGGAAAAAAGAAAATTATAACATTTCCGTAGTGGATCATCGTAAGTCTACATTCGATTGTTTACGTGGGAATAGTTGTCGTGTAAACGAGACGAAACTAACAGCTTCAATAGTATACGTCGCACAAGCCCGCGAGGCGATCAGTTGGCAACAAGCGACCAATCAGCTAATAACGTTACAATTTTACTATGATTTTTGTTTTTAAAACACGTAATAATGAGGTACAACCGATTTAATGCGTCGAGATCTAAAAAAATCTTGGTTTGATAACAAAAGACAGTGCAGCCACCGATAATGAAAAACCTAAAGCTGGTAAGTTTGAACATTTTTAGTGATTATATTTTAAAAAGATTGTGTATTTTACGTTGTTAATAGGAATAGTGTGCAGTTACGGTCAAGTTATTGACAAATAATTATTAATTATGAACATTTAATAGTATTACCGACTTGAATAATCGAAACTGTCAGTTTCAATATTGTACTTTGGAATTTACTATTGACTTGGTATCGAAACTGCCAGTTTCAATATTGTACGTTGGAATTTACTATTGACTTGCTATCGAAACTGCCAGTTTCAATATTGTACGTTGGAATTTACCGTTAACTTTGTATCGAAACTGGCAGATTCGATATTGTATTGTGTTAATCAGAATGTCAAACTATCATTAGGTACTAGTATTTTTCAGATTCTTCGCTACCTGCAATTTGTACCTTTGGAGACACAGAATGGGCCACCCTCGAGGGAATAGTTGACGAAGAACTATCTTCAGACAGAAACTTGGCTACGCCACATTTCTCTATTCTGGAAGCGACGGTAGAAAAAGTACTAATTGCAATAAACATTAAACAGTGATAAGAAGTCAATTATTTTAAGTAGCTCAGTAAATACTCCAGTGCCATCCCCATTACAAGACATTGAAATCTCAATACAAAGCCAAACTGAAGATAATAAGCAACATTAGAAGTTCGTTTTCTCCATTGACACCGCTACCGTCTGAATCCGGGAAAATACCTACACCTACCAGTAGTCCAGGCCCCATAGCTAGCGTTAGCTCTCTTATAACAGTATCAGAGTGTGATTCGCCGAGCTCGACTATTTCATTAAACCAAAAGAGAAGGTCTACATTCAAAGCAAACCCAGGAACAAAAGAAAAAGATGTGTCGTTCTACGTGCAAATTAAAATGTTACGATAAATTTGATACCGACACCCGGCAAAGAATATTAACCAATTTTCGGAAATTAGGGGTTCATACTCAGCAGTGGGAACATGTAGACAAATTTACCGAAAGGCAACCAAAAAAGTAAGAGAAACTAGTTGTAAACTTTATCTGAATAATAAATTATCCTTCAAAAAAATGTTTTCCTTGTACAAAGAATGGGATCAGCTGCCAAACTATAAAAGTAAATCTATCACACTACGTCAGTACTAACACTGATATAGTGAATGAGCACATGAACGTAGGATTCTATGTCCCAAAGAAAGACATTTGCGACAAATGTCATGCATTTTCAAATGAGGCAAACCCGACTGAAGAACAAATAAGTGCCCAATCTCAGCATATAGAAAATAAAAAAATTGCAAGAAAATTGTCCACTTGGAGATGTTGGACTTGCTGTATTATAATATAAGCGAAAATTTTTGTAATATGGAACAAAGTCAAAGAGGTCTGGGTAGAAAAAAATGCATCTTTTCTTTAAATACTATTTAAAGGGCGAGCAATTTTGCTTAAACACAGTTATCACTACTAGAAGAAGTGGGAAAATAATGAATGATGACGCTGAACTTATGATGGCATATGGTAACCTGCTGACTGTTACAGATGCAAAATATAAAGATCTTATTTCTTTATGTCAATCGGGGGTGATACCTATCACCTAAAGAATATTTAAAAAAATTAACCATTAATTACAGTACAGTATTGGTGATAATGTTGACGATTCTAATTAGAATATTATTTGCTTACTTATATTTCATATTTTGTTGGAAGTTAGTGAGCCAAAGAGGTATTTCGTTTTTTTTTCTCATATAAGTAAGTAAGATTCATTCATTCGTGCAATAAAGAGTTTTTGAGAAGTTTTTTGTTTAGTAATTTAGAGCGTTTGGATACATTTATGTTGTATGTTACGAGTTTTCTTATAATAATTTTTATTTATTTTCTACATCTGTAGTTTGTTGAGAACTGTTTTGATTTTCACTAGCCATTACTAAGCAGTAATTATAAAATAATAAGCTGTGATGATAACAGTGATTCAAAAGTCTGATTTCTAAAAATAAAAAAATGATTTTCTGAATAAAGTTTTCAATTAACAAAACAATACTGATTTTATTTAAGTACTCATAATAAAAAGTGTCTCAAAAAATTATGCGTTTATATTGAAACGGGTAAAATAGCTAAAATAGAGATTTTTTTTGTGGCGTAGACCATCTACACTACCAGTTACGTTAGCTACCGCAGTACTGCTGTTGAAGTAAATAATCGAAACTACCATTTTGG
This sequence comes from Archips crataeganus, assembly GCA_947859365.1. Lineage (NCBI taxonomy): Eukaryota > Metazoa > Arthropoda > Insecta > Lepidoptera > Tortricidae > Archips > Archips crataeganus. Next base: position 23,520,562 of record OX402049.1, on the reverse strand, counting down.
ATAAGACCTTTAAAAATAATTCCGGCGTAAAAAATCGAAATTGGCAGTTTCGATACATGTAATTCTCTTTAACACGACGTATGCTATCGAAACTCAAATTTCCAGAAAACTATTATAATTTTCCTGAAAATAAAAATCCTGCAAGATAAATACTTACATTATTAGTTATTATGGATATATGAAGTCAATGTAATATTTATATTTTCGGAATTATACCATAAACCAACTTCAAAACGCTATACTGAAAAGTGCAGAAATTGACTTTCGATGATTTACGTAGGGGCCATCGAAGTGTCCCGAGGTCAATTTTGTTATTTTTCATACATTGGTGTTGGTAACTAAACCGACACTTATTGTTTAGGTACAAAAAACTGGGGACATTTTTTTACTCCATTATAATCGATAGTGCTATTGATTCTGAGCAGATCCATGCAAACATTTCTAAAATCGGAGAAAAAATATAGTTTTACCTACCCTATTTCTGAAATTCCCCTCCTAAGTCCACTCCAAATCGTTTCATTGCGAGCATCTTCCAAAATTCAATCTCAGGCTTATATTCCAGACAAGCTACTGTGGCGGAACAGTCTTAGCCCCAAGCAAACGCTCGTCCGAAGTCCGGAACAATAGTTTATCGGAAAACAGATCATGGACAAACTGGACAATGCTGCAATTACTCGCCGCCTCCGGTAGACGTCGCATCACAAGTTAAAACTTGTACTTTAAACTACTGTAGCCGTAGACCTATACAATCATAGCACAAACCTGCTGTACACTGTCTTAAAATTAATAATAACATTAATAATAATATGCTTTCTTTCAGACAACAATGATCCATGGAATGGAGAGTAATAAATAACTTAGACTATAGGGAACGTGCAGAAACTATAGGCGGCAGCACTCATGCGACAGAAGAGACACTATGCGGACAGTAAAAGAAACTTATCAGGGTAATACAGGCAAATTGATGTCACCAGTTGGCAGCACCGTCTATGTGCACGTTCCCTATTGTTAGTATAGGCGTGAATAAAAAACAAATGAAATGAAATTAAAACAAATTAAACTAAACTAAATTAAATTAAAAACAAATTAAAGCAAGTCACAATAAAAAACACAAAAACAACAAATACAAATTAACCTTAACAATAAAAAGTTAGCCTATCGCACAGGGACAATGTACCTGGTTCCAGTGCTTTTGATACAAGCCCTGGACCCTGTCCCCAACGGTATTCAGAACGCTTTGACCATAAATTTTATTTTTGCACGGACCGGAAGACGCAGTGTGGGTAGGCCTCCAACAAGATGGAGCGACGACCTGGTTAAGGTTGCAGGATCGCGTTGCATGCGGATGGCACGGGACCAATTTGTTTGGCAAGCCTTGGAGGCCTAAGTTCAGCTGAGCAGTGGACGTCTTTTGAAGTCGCAGGAAAAAGCTAATCCGGTATTTTATTTAGCAACTGATTGGGCAAGTTTGAATGAATAACTTTGTAAATGCTTTTCAGGGTTCTTTGTAAGACTATGTAATCCTAAAAATCCTAAAGAAGGTTATATAACTCATACATTTCACGTGCCTCAAATCCTCGATATTGAATCGGAGTCAGATACCGACGGCTCAAATAGTGTAAAATCGTTATAAATTTGACAAGTGTTATTTGTTAACTGTGACAATTAAGCTATGTCATACGTTGTCACTGCTTGTTCTGGTTATTCGAGACATGTAAAAACTGCATACATGCATTCTCGTTTCAGTTTGATTTGTAATTTATTTATGCCTGTCGTGTCGTTCATTTTTAACTCCTAGACATGTTTTCAACTTTTTATGTACATAAGCCAAAATGGGATCTATCTCAAATTCGTATTTAAATTATTGTTTTTGAGTTCGTGGTTAGTGGTTTGACCTATGGCCTCTCAAGCAGAGGGTCGTGGGTTCAAAATATCGGCTCGCAACTCTTAGTTTTTCGGAATTTATATGCGAAATTACATTTGTAATTTACCATGAGCTTTACGGTGAAGGAAAACAGTGGGACATGACAGGCTGGGATGATGATTTAGTATATTATGATGATATAGTTTACTTAAATGTTAATCAAACAACATATTTACATCTTTTTTAAACAAAAAATGCGTATTTGAATTTTCTGCTGAATTTCGTCTCATTAGAAGTGTGCTTTCTAATGAGACGAAATTCAGCAGGAAATTCAAATACGTACGCACTAAGGTAAACGTACCAATACTCGACACCTCAACGCCTAGTAGATGACACCCATCTGTCACCTCTCTTACCATGACATAAGATTGAAGGTGCCATGTATTGGGTCAGTGTCAAACACAGGGACGTTTACCTTATGGCGTTGAATAAAAAGGTTGGGAAAACCTCGTGAACGCGACATAAAGCGCCGCAACCATGAGTGAATAATCATACTTTACTTGAAACAATGATACTTTGATCCTGACTATACTTGGCTTAAGAATCAATACCTACAAAATTGTTCTAATAGTAACAAAGCCCTAAGTGCTGTCATGTCCACGTTGAAAGTATTTTTGTTTTAAATTAATGTAGTGGTTAGTGTCACAGATTTCGGATTAATCTCTTTTTTATATTCCATGGCACACATCCAGCGACTCCAAACTGGGTTTAAATTAAAACATCTCTATACAGCTCTAGACGAAAGGATCGAGTTATAAAAGAGAAACAATGAATTATACAAACTGAATACACGACCTGAAAGATTCCATGAGAACTGGAGTGCATGCAAATTTAATTTGTTCAGAACTAGCTTTTCAACTTTACTTTAATCTTGGTATTAATATTGGATGTAGACGGCGTGCCCGAGACGAGAAGTAAAAAAGTTAAGCCTGCAGAGTGATACTCGAGAACTCAAGCGAGAATTATAGAACAAAGCACCGTTATAATTATGAAATATCTCTTATTAGCAGCTCTCATTTGATATTCTTCAGTTTAAAAATGTGTATCCCCCTTCAAAATCAAGATGGTGAAGTTTATTCTGTAAATAGGTCGCAAAGGGCTATTTTACAAGTCTTGTTTTTTACTAGTGCTTTTGGAAAGACCGTTATTGCCGAGGAGAATGCGCCACAAGATACACGTTATAAGTAAGCAAGAATACGCGAGAGATAGCAGCGCGAAAAAGGGGAGGATTTTGGCCAAAAGTGGGACACCTAATAGCCTATTAAAGTCAAAAGTCAAAGACAAAATTCTTTATTAAATTTAGGCATTAATTGATGCTCCTATGAACGTCGAAGATTCTACCACCGGTTTGGAAAAACCCTGATGAGAAGAATCCGGCAAGAAACTCAACAAGTTACATTTTTTTCAAACAGATCTACTTACATTGTTATTAAATAACATACATCTAACTAAAGTATTTAATACCTACAACTAAATTTTTTAACACAGTAGATACGCTATTTGAGACTAGAGATCGCCAATGCGGATCGGAATCATTTCCAATAGTCATTAATTTTCTAGTACACCTTGGATATTTAATGTTATCTTCACAATGGATTTGAAAAAACAGACAAAATTGTGTGTCCAAAGTTACACGATAAACTTAGAATGCCATTATTCCAACACCTTTACCAAAGTAACAAAGACCCATCGATTAACAAATTCTGCAACCGCAATTCTCTCTCCTATTTGCTAACAGCGCTCCGCCCGAGCGAGGATGCGGCGGACGTCCTGTGAAGCCGACTCAGACTTAAACAAGGCATTGTCCCGCCGTAACGAGAGCTGGAACTATACACGACCAGTTGTCAATGTATTGAAACTGCACGTTAAACGGAATGGTTGAAGAGTTTAATTGAACAAGAATTCTACAGGAACAATGTTTGCACAATCGATCTGATAAGGCAACTGCAGCCAATAGGGACGATGACAACATAAAACATTTTTTTTTTACCCCAAACGTATGCACTTCCCAATCCCAATCCGCATAGGGCCCGCGTGGGAACTACGGCCCAAGCCCTTTCATTTTGAGAGGAGGCCTGTGCCCTGCAATGGGACGTATACACTATACAGGCTGGGATGATGAAACGAATGTACTTTCTAATTCTGTCGTGGCTTATAAGGGTGATAAAAAACAGTCTTCGTATATAATTTTTTTATTTTTTTTTATTATGAGAGAAAATGATCACCACCGCCCGTAAATATCAACAACTCAAAGAGAGTCACTTATCTTGTGCTGGCCTTTAAAAAGGAGAGGAAATACGGGAGGGGGAGGGGTAGAGGTATTGGGCATTATTGGGATTCAGTTAATTTTGGTATATTAGATTGATTGTTAGAATATAATTGTCCATTCACCTCGCATCGCGATTTTTTAAATCTAATTGATCAAAATTGCATAATAGAAGAAAGTTTTGTTCTCTCTTTTCAACTTCGTTATTAAAATTTCACTTCAGTGCAACGCGGACACACAATAAAATTGCGTTCAAAATTAAGTTAAAATTTCAGTAGAATTTTACATTATAAAGCCGTATATCAGTGTCGTGGTTCAGTGCTTATGTACATAGCCACGACACCTGGCCGTAACCGCTGATTTAGCGCAAACCAGGGGCGATAAACACTAAATTATACTTAACCCACTAAGGCACCCAATGCACGGCTGCATTTCTAAATGGGGTAGTTTGAACATGGAATGGTCCCCAGAAATACTCCAGAAAACAATACCGTTGAAAGTACTAACAAGACTTAATATTATTGTAATAATATTATTGTCATGCATGACTGATTAGGGAATTTCAGTGATTTGCTTAAATCATGTGCCAAGAGTCAAATTTGTAACTATTTCGGATCAATCTGCTTTAAAATCGAGATAATAATATGAATGAACCAGTTGAAAATTGACTAAAGCACCGTTTTTACACCCAGGTTTAAAATAAAGGTCATTTAAACGCGTATTCACAAGTTTGAAACGAACCTTTTCACCGGCACACAGGCTTTGAGGTCGCAATTAGGGATAAATCTGGGGATGAAAAGCACCGAGCTACAGGACAATGGAACGGTATAATTATAAACAACATGATAACCCGTCATTTACTGCACATGACGTGGAAATAGTAAATAGCCGGACGGAATCATAATGGTATATCAAAGGGATTTTGGACGACAAGAATAGCCTCGAGCATCTCCTTTATACCTTGTAAATGTAAAACACATTGATAATGTTTTGGGAAGGATTTTGGTTCAACTTTTAAGGTTTTTTCGTTTCAGATGCTGTTTTGTCGAAAATTCTGCAAAAGTAAGTATTACAATCGTTAGTGTTTCCTTAATTAGTTTGTATTTTTAAATATTTTTTGTATTTTTTATTGATTTTGTTTTTGGTTTGCTAGTTTTTCGTAGTCTTTTGCAGCGCGAATTAGTGAATAAGTCTTCGATATCTACCAAAATATTTAACAACATTCTAGTAAAAGTAACAAAATAGGAACAGTCCAGTCCACATGCGACGGCGATAAAACGAGTCAAATTTACGAGGTCTGCGCAGCGTGACAAACATTCACGCGGGTATGAACTAATATAAGATAAAATTCAATTTAGTTAAGTATATCAAATGGCCGCTTGGCTAGACAGGGCGGTAACCCTTCTTAGAGAGTAATTTTTCATGTTTTCACTTTTTAGGGTTCCGTAGCCAAATGGCAAAAAACGGAACCCTTATGGATTCATCATGTCTGTTTATCTGTCTGTCCGTCCGTATGTCACAGCCACTTTTTTCCAAAATTATAAGAACTGATAAGAATAGAATAAGTAGATGTTTTCTTTGAACCGCATCACACAAAAATAGAAAAAAAAACAATGAATTAAAAAAAAAGAAAACCATTTATTGCACATAAAAAAGAAAAAGAAAAAATACACAAAATTATTTATTTTGGGGGTTCCCCATACTTAGGACTGAAACTCAACATTTTTTTTTCATCAAACCCATATAATGTGTGGGGTATCTATGGATAGGACTTCAAAAATGATATTGAGGTTTCTAATATCATTTTTTTCTAAACTGAATAGTTTGCGCGAGAGACACTTACAAAGTTGTAAAATGTCTTCCCCCTGTAACTTCTAAAATAAGAGAATGATAAAACTAAAAAATATATATGATGTACATTACCATGTAAACTTCCACCGGAAATTGGTGTGAACGAGATCTAGTAAGTAGTTTTTTTTAATACGTCATAAATCGTAAACCGCAATTTTTTATAGATAATGGTACGGAACCCTTCGTGCGCGAGTCCGACTCGCACTTGGCCGGTTTTTTCTTTGGTTCTTTGTGGGCGAGAAATGACCTTTTAAATATATCAAAGGTGATGGATTATTGGCTTTTTTGTACAGTGTACATTGGTGTTAGCTGGTAGTGTTGTTATAATGATGTACCTACATCATAACACTAATCAATCTTGATGATTAGTTGTAAACTGGAACTGAAGTCCTGTAGCAATATATATGCCGATTTTGAAGGCTTTCAAATTTATAGTAAATATCACACGACAATTCACACCAATTGACCAAGTCCCAAAGTAAGCAAAGCTTGTGTTATGGGTACAGGCAACGGATAAATTTAATTTTATAAATAGATGCATACTTAAATACATATTGAACATCCACAACTCGAGAGCAAACATTCGTATTATTCATACAAATATCTGCACCGACGCGGGAATTGGATCCGGGACTTCAAGTTTCGTAGTCAGGTTCTCTAACCACTCCTATCTCTGGCCATTTGGTCGTCAAAATAGTGTTTTATAGAGATGTGGTTTCAAAATTTGGTCCTCAGTTCTGTTTGTCTTATGACCCCCTTCTTGACTAATAATTGATTGATTCTATATCTATTTCATACCTACACTTACTTATCTATACATATAATAAATCTGTAACAAGTCGGTGTCTGTACATTGAAGATATTTGAGAAAAACTGTCACTAGGGCTATTTATTAGCGCAATAGAACCAAAAACAATGATTTTAAGAATTATTGTCTGTTTGTCTGTTTATCTGTTTGTCTGTGCGTTTGTGCGCGCTTATCTCAGAAACGGCTTAACCTAGAAGGATGCGGTTTTCACTGATATGTTGGTATTTTCTTGGTTTAACATTTAGTGTTTGTTTTATTTGAATCGGTTTACAAATAAGAAAGATACGTCTATTTTAAGAATTTATCGAACAGTTTTTAGAAGAATTGACTGACAATCGCTCGCCGGATTTCCCCGAACGCAGTCCCATCTGTACCTCTACCATGAGTTTACACTAGTTTACAGTGACCGTACTCGCTAGCGACGGCGTAAATGGTTAGTATGGAGAATTGTACTTCCGTAAGTGACCGCTAGAGGCGCTGTACAATTCTCCATACAAATAATTTACGCCGTCGCTAGCGAGTACGGTCACGTAAACTAGTGTAAACTCACGGTAGAGTTACTGGAGGGCACGATCTCGCAGTCCACGCGGATGGGAGTCGCGGGCACAGCTATCTATATACTAATATTATAAAGCTGAAGAGTTTGTTTGTTTGTTTGTTTGAACGCGCTAATCTCAGGAACTACTGCTCCGATTTGAAAAATTCTTTTAATCTTAGATAGCCCATTTATCGAGGAAGGCTATAGGCTATATATCATCACGCTAACACCAATAGGAGCGGAGCGGAGCGGAAAGAATGTATCAAAATCGGGGGTTTTTGAAGTAAAACTTCTATAGGCACGCTTGACTTGGGAGTTCGGTGGTGAATGTGAACGCGGGTGTGCGGGTGGGGTTCGGTGGGGGGAAGGGTTGGGGGGTATTTTTTTTATATCGAGGAACTAAGGAGAGCCATAATTGATGAAAAAGCGAATTGGATAAAAAAAATAAGCTGCCCAAATTACTAATTCCACGCGGACGGAGTCGCGGGCAAAAGCTAGTTTAATATATTTGGTGCGGCCCGTGCCGAAGTAACGAGGAGGCGGACTTACCCTTCTTCGCCGCCGACCTCGCTGACTGGCCACGGCACGAGTGAATTTATGGAAGGCACTGCACGCACACGACACCGCTATTTATTTGTATTGATGGGTTTATAATGCAGGAGTTCTTTTTTGCACGCGACACATACAACAGCTTAGATTTGTATGAAGGAATATGACGTGACAGCGGATGACGTATGCCGTGGCATCAGGGGCTTATGGCCAGCGATAACCAGGCTTGCCCACCGCCTTGCACACGGCAAAACGGCGCAACCAATATTAATCTTTATTTTTGGCGTGCTCTCGTTTCGGAGGCCAAGACTCACTTTGGGTCACTGAGCCAAACTAGAAGTGTATCATTAGATATAATAATTATTGTGGAGTTTCTTTTTTTTGAACAGGGTTTTTCCGAACCTGTGGTAGATTCTTCGGCGTTCATAAGAGCTTCAATGGAAGCTTAAATAAAAGATTTTCTTTGACTTTTGGACTTCGAGTTTCACCGTCGTTATCTACTTTAGTTAAATTGCAGAACAACTTCATTAAGGTGGACTTGCGCGGACCTGGGTTAGCTACTTAACTCCGAGTTACCTGCTAACCCAGGGTTAAGAACTGTCGAAATGTATGGAAATGTCATTCTTAACCCAGGGTTAACGATTTAATTGTTTAACCCTGGACTGTGCAAGTGGCTCTAAGAGGCAGCTTTTTAAAGCTCGTTATTACCACACTAAGTTTTGCTGATAAATAAATAACTAGCGGCTGAAAGCCTTCAGAGCAAGTTGAGCCTGCTTTGTCACAAGTTTAATAATATCCACTTTCTGAGATTATGTGCCCAAGTTTGCAAAGTTACCTACCAAGTTAATAGTAGGAGAGCTGATTGACATTTTTGGGTAGGTATTTGAGTAGAGATAATCTACGATAACATGGCCCGCCCCTCCACAAATCAAGAAGTCTTCAATGTAAAGCACACCAAAACTTTCAACGCATGTGTGCGTGTTGAGACAGCCGTCAAACAAAAGCGTACTAAATAAAAAATATTTACTAAATATGTGACTAAACACATTGAGATAGTAATGTGGAGGGGTGGGCCCCATGTTATCGTAGTTTATCTCTACCTTGAAAACTTGTAATTCTCCTGTAATACCCAAGTACAGAACAACAGACCTGGCTGACGGGTAGCGGGGCTAAATCAGCCTAAATTATTTTTTTTACTAGCAAATCGAGTGTCCATCCGAAATGATCCGTATATTATTTTATAATTATAACTAATACTAATTATATCAAAATTTCCGCGTACCTCGAAAATTGCCGTTATTAATTATTTTACAAGCATCTGGCAAAGTTTACGTCCTCACTAAAATGATCTGGCTTATTCATTTAAAATATATTTTTTTTAAAACTCCTCAACGATATTATGTTCAATAAAAAATTGTAGGTATTTGTAAAAATATGAGGGTTGATTTAGCCCCCGCCCTGCCACCTGTCAGCCAGGTATATGATTCTGTGCTTGGGTATTTTAAGGGAAGCTTCAGAGTTTCAGAGTGCCTCAAATACCCTCTCAAAAATGTCCATCAGCTCTCGGACTATAACGATTACTAGCATCTTTCTAATAAAAACGCTTTTATATCCCACCACAAATTAAGATGTGGCCAAGTAATTTTTCATTTACTTCGTTTTTTTTTTTAGATAAAACTGACTAGTGTTTGACCCCTATCTCACCAGATGAAAAGTCCAGACGAGGTAGACGGTGTATCTCACTGATTCAGCCTATTCACTCTAGCCTTGAAGAGTCCTAGGTTTTATCTATCTAGAAATACAAACGGTGGAAGCGTATCCACTCCTTATCAGTTGGGATTGTTGTGTAAATTTAATAATTGATCGAATGCTATACGTAAGTAGTTATGTACTCTATTATTGAGTCAAAGTACCCCGAACTGTACGAAACATTTTCAAAAAATTGTACACAATTAGGGATATAATGAAAACAAAACTTTTCCTTTGTGTAACGGAATTGCCCATAAAAAAAGCGATCGTGTTTTGTTTTGATTAAACCCTTAAGTAAGTAGGTATGTACAATTTTTTTGAAAACGATCCGTACGATTTACAACTCTTTAACGTACAGATGTCTAGAAACCAATTTATCTCTCAAAGTGATCTCTTTCATCTAACCTTTGAACAGTACACTAATAGAGGGTAGAAATAGAACGTCACTTGATGACTTTTACCACAGAATAAGTAATAGTACTAACGTACTTTTACTCTCAATATATTTAATCGCCATTTAAACTCCTTGCTCCCAAACTTTTCAGCCTTAGGGTTACGATGGCCCTTCTACGAAGTCAACGATCGTGACCTTATTAGCTTACTTGGTACGAGTATGAGTATAGTATCAGCTTTCATTGGTGGAGAGACCAAGAATGAACGCATTTTGAGTCTCTAAGGGGCTATTTTTTTTTTTATGGTATAGGGGGCAAACGAGCAGACGGATCGCCTGATGGTAAACGATTACCGTCGCCCATGGACACCTGCGACACCAGAAGAGTCACAAGTGCGTTTCACCACCCATTGATTAATTTTAACTGACGGATAAAGGTGATGCCGTCTCCGTCTATTCGAACAAAACAAACAGAGACGGCATCACATTTATCCGTCACATAAATTTGATCAATGAATGGTGAAACAGGGGGTTAGTGTAGGTAAAACACCGTAGGCGATAGTAGGTGATAACTGAGAAAAAAGTTTGAATAATAAAGTTTCCTTCTAATACTTCATTCCGCGAACTTTTGTACCACCGTTCGTATCATTATTTTACACATCGATAAAATTGTATGCAATTTTATTTTTAAGAAAATATAATATTATCTATATAGTCATATGTTGGACGTCAAAATGACATAAAATGCTACCAGTCGCCGAACACTAGTTAAAATATTAAAATAAATAAAAGATATATTAAAATAAATAAAGTTATCGCTAGAAGAGGCATTTTCCTACTTTTTAACACTATGTAAGTACCAAATTAAGATCGAAATACACTTTAAAGTGCTGCTCAGATCGGCCAAGTTTCCGAGTCTAGCCTCGGGCTCGATTTTTATCGGATGCCGCTAAAAGCGAAGTCAGCCGGCAGTTAGATGGAAAAGTAGAGCTGTCAAACTTGAGTACTAGAATAGTAACGCTTTGTCTGAGCACAGAGGGACAGTTCTTATTTTAGAAACAGCTAAGTTGTCAATGGTGTCTTTAGCCGAGCAGTTTTTGACATGACAACGTCTAATAAATCGATGAACGCCGGCTGCATACACGAAAAAGGATGACGCAATGTAACGTTTCATGTAGGTACATGTACCTACAGTACAGAGCAGCGACGGCCAGTATGTACAAGAGAGAGAGCGGCGAACGTCATGTACAATGTGGGGAGGGTGCAGGGGTGAGGGGGGTTTCGGAGGTTTCAAAGGGGGTATTTTTTTATATCGAGGAACTAAGGAGAGCCATAATTGATGAAAAAGCAAATTGGATAAAAAAATAAGCTGCCCAATCCTAATCCTAATCCTAATCCTAACTAATATTATAAATGCGAAAGTAACTCTGTCTGTCTGCCTGTCTGTGTGTCTCGCTTTCACGCTAAAACTACTGAACCGATTTAGACGAAATTTGGTAAGCTTCCATGCATCCTTGCTTACTTGCATGCTTGCTTGCTTCAATGCCTGCTTGCTTTCATGCTTTCTTGCAAGCTTGCTTGCTTGCATGCTGCTTGCACGCTTGCTTGCATGATTGCTTGCTTGCGTGGTTGCTTGCGTGCTTGCTTGCTTGCGTGCTTGCTTGCGTGCTTGCTTGCTTGCTTGCTTGCGTGATTGCTTGCGTGTTTGCTTGCGTGCTTGCTTGCGTGCTTGCTTGCTTGCTTGCATGCTTGCCTGCATGCTTGCCTCCTGCATCCTTGCTTGCATGCTTGCTTGCACGCTGGCTAGAATCCGTTGGGATTGTCGCTTGCATGCTTTTTTATATGCTTGCTTGAATGCTTGCTTGCCTGCATGCATGCTTGCTAGCATGCTTGCTTGCTTGCTTGCATGCTTGCTTGGATGCTCGCTAGAGTCCTGCTTGGATTCTCGCTTGCATGCTTTCTTGCATGCTAGAATGCTTCCTTGCATGCTTTCTTACAAGCTTGCATGCTTGCTTGCATAATAGTTTGCTTGCTTAATTGCTTGCTTCTCTGAAATATTTATGGTTCACGCGAGCGAAGCCGCGGGCAAAAGCTAGTGAATAAATAAATAAATAAGGCTCATCCCAATCTCAGGCCAAACCTCTCGCAAACCAGTGATTTTTGGCGTTCCTGAATAGCAGTTCATCCCTATCCTCTCGCAAACGATTGAATTACCGCTCGCAAACCGTGTTGGGCCGTTCCTGAATTTGGCCCTTGTTGTACAATGGTTACTCTAAATTATTTTTAATAGGTATTAAATTATGTTGTTGGTAGTAATAGGTAGGTATAAATAAATAAATAGTCGTTTTATTGTGGAGTGCCTTTGGCCATCTTCCAGCTCCATCATCAGACCCTGGTTACCATATGGGATCAAAGTGCTCGTCAAGACGAATCAAACGAGCCCAAACTCGATGGGGTTGTGTTGTTTTATTACATAGTTCCTATGGCCACCATCCAGCTCCATCATCAGATCAGCTCCATGTTACAATAATATTGCATTGTCATCCAATTTACACATATGTGCAAAATTTCAGCTCAATCGGAAATCGGGAAGTGGGTCAAAATCGCGCCCTAAGGAGTCGGTTACAAACAAACATACAAACATACAAACATACATACAAACATACAGGTGAAGCTAATATAAAGCGTGTAAAAAGAAGGCCACTTTTATCAAAGTGGCGCTCATTTGGCTCGGACATTTTCGGGGTTAGATTTAGCTCTATTCATATTATTAGATATTCTATATACCTATCGATATTCTTTTACTTAGAAATATATATGGAAAGTGACAGTTAATATTTATCTTGCTTAGCTGCTTTATAGTCACATGTTTTATATTAAACGAGGAAATAACTTATTTTGATGTTTATCGAGGCCAGGAGTTAACGGAGTATAAAATAATCAGTCTATGATGGGTTAAGATATATATATTTGGAAAGTAAAACAAACAGATCAAATCATATTTCGAGAAATCGCTTATATTGAAACAAACCTTATTTTCCAGTGAAATAATAGCTTTTAATGATAACGAATAACAACAACACAAGATTCTCGACATATATAAATATTATCCAGTCACCAACATAATTCAAGTATTCATTAATTTATAGCTATACACGTTGATATATTATAAGCTATACGATAATTATTAATATATTTACATATGAAAGATATAGAAACAAATTATAGCCATTCATTGATCATATAAACAAGTAAGTACTTAACTGTCAAGTGACCACGGCGACGGCTCGTAACAAAGTGCATCTCTGGCCTAGGAAGGCCTTTTATAAGTTTGCCTTGCCGTCTGGGTGAGTCACAAACAACTGACGTCACCAGAGTAAGACAATCGGAAAGTATCTTAATTATTATTTCGCTTGTCTTTAGAGCCAAGCATTACCTAAATTATCAATTCCATAATTATATCTCATTTACTTACTTATTTTAACAATATATTTTATCACCTTACATATCTAATAATGTTATAACAGTTTCTATTACTTAGTATATCTAACACGCGACTGTGGATCTCCAGTTATAATTGATCAAAGTAGTGAGGGGTCTCTAACCACTAGGCCATCCAGTCACCTAAGTCTAGGTCATTTAGGTCGTCCGGTAGTTTTAAAATTTTACATTGTTTTATATTTGTTACTTATTATACGAAAGACTTATTTTGTGAAACAAACGAACAGGTTACTACGAGGATAATGATACCCTAGAAGGCATCCTACCCAATCGCACTTGTCGCTATTTGTATCTGGGTTAGGTTATACCTTTTACAGCATGAACTTATTATTTAAGTAAATATTATATTAGAGGACGCAAAAATAGTAATACTACGTTGTAGACTGGAAATTTGCTCCAGGCATTTAATATTAAGTAAATAGACCTCGCAAACGTCAAATATTATTTGAATTTATGACCGAAAGTCTTTTGCCGTAAATACTCTACCCGATCTTGTTTTTAAGGTCAAAGTATAATCTTAATTTATAAAAGAAGAAACTGACTGACTGACTGTCTGACATATCAACGCACAGCCCAAACCACAGGGCCTAGAGATTCAAAGTTTGGCATGTAGGTTCCTTATAAGGTCTAGGGGTGCACTAAGAAAGGATTTTTCAAAATTCACTCCCTAAGGGGGTGAAACGGGAGTACAAAGTTTGCATGGGGAAACAAGATTAGTTCGACTATTTTATTCGAAACTTCACAGAAGTACTCCTAATGATAAATGAGTAAACACGTGTTTCAGGTTTTTTGAGAATTCAACCCCTAAAAGGAGAGAAAGGGGTAACAAAGTCTGAAAATCAACATGGGTGTTGTTTCTATGGTTATCGAGTCGCTGGTTATGAAAACAACAACGGTTTTAAAATCCGACGTGGCAGACGTAAAATACCATCTCCCTGGATGGGGAACATGGGGTTAAAATGTCTAAATAAACTAAATGACTGTTGATATATCAACGCACAGCCCAAACCACTGGACATAGAGACTTGAAATTTTGCACATAGATACCTTATACAATGTAGGCATCCACTAAGGAAGGATTTTTGGGAATTCTCCCGGGAACGGGAAAAAACGGGATTTATATATTCGATTCCGAGTGACCCTATCTCAGTAACTATAATAACTAGACTCTTCAAATTTGATACACAAGTAGGTATAACATTAGTTAAAACATTAATTTCAGGATTTTTCACAATTCCCACGGGATAAGAAAAAACGGGATTCATATATTCAGTTCAACGGGATCCTATGAACTATAATTACTAGACTCTTCAAATTTGGCATAGAAGTAGGTAATTAAAAAAACCGTTATAAGGATTATCGGAAATTCCCACGGGATAAGGAAAAAACGGGATTTTTCCTTTTACTGGTCGTAGAAAGCTGAAATTTGGCATGTAGGTTGCTTGGGGAGTGTAGAGCTGGTTTGAGGGAGGACTTTCCGAAATTCCCACGGGAACGGGAAAAAACAGGATTTTTCGTTTTACTGGTCGTAGAAAGCTGAAATTCGGCATGTAAGTTGCTTGGGGTGTGTAGAGGAGCATTGAGAGAGGATTTTCCCAAATTCCCACGGGAACGTGAAAAAACGGGATTTTTCGTTTTACTCGTCGTAGAAAGCTGAAATTCGGCATGTAGGTTGTTTGGGGAGTGTAGAGGAGCATTGAGAGAGGGCTTTCCAAAATTCCCACGGGAACGGGAAAAACGGGATTTTTCGTTTTACTGGTCATAGAAAGCTGAAGTTTGGCAAGTGGGTTCCTTGGGGAGTGTAGGGGAGCATTAAGAAAACATTTCCCGAAATTCTTACGGGAACGGAAAAAACGGGATTTTGCGTTTTGTTGGTTGTAGAAAGCTGAAATTTCCAAATTCATAAGTTTATACTGTAAGTAGGCCGCAAAGGGCTCTTTAACCGACTTCTAAAAAAGAAGGAGGTTATGCATTCCACTTTATGTATTTTTTTTATGTAGGTATGTTCACCGATTTCTCGGTCAAATTGTGGACCTGCTTGCTTGCTTGCCTGTAGGTATGCTTGCTTGCTTGATATCTTGGTTCTTTGGAATACTCATAGTACACGCGAGCGAAGCCGCGGGAAATAGCTAGTTTTGATATGAATTTCATTGTATTATTTACAGAAGTAATGTTTTTTTGCCCTTGTTTCATAATTATTTTTCCCTGAATCCATTTATTCATAGACTCGTATTCTTATAGATTATCTAAACTTGCTTCTTACTGGCTGACTATAATTTATCGCCTGACTAGCAGTTTCCCGCGAAGAACATGTTTATCACTGTCCCGTGGGAACTATACAATTTTCTGGGATAAACACTTGCCAGCCTTCCTGGCCTTTATGGCATTCCCAGGGTCTTATACTATCTCCATACCACATCAATTGGTTCAGCGGTTTAAGCGTGAATAGTTACTGATAGACAGACAAACTTCCGGATTTATAATCATGATCATCATTTCAGCCGTAGGACGTCCACTGCTGGACATAGACCTTCCTCATTGATACCCCATCACTACGGTTGGAAACGGCTTGCATTCACCTTGTACCAGCAGCATTTATTATTTTAGTAACGATATGGATTTACAGATAAGTTCTCAAATATTAAATATGTAGTTATAACTTTTGCCACCGGCTTCGCATATAGATTAAAATGAAATAAAAATAAATAAATCACTTAAGCGCAAACTCGTCGACATGGTGTATTCTTCCCATCTTAACCTACGGCGCCCAGACTTGGTCATTAGTTGAAGCTCAAAAGTCCAGGCTTAAGGTTTGCCAGCGAGCAATGGAGCGCAGTATCCTGGGTGCTCGAAGAACTGATCGAATCAGAAACACGGCACTGCGCTCCAAAACTCGTATTACAGATGTAGGTGTCAAAACCGCCAAGCTGAAGTGGGACTGGGCCGGACATATCTGCCGAATGCATCCGGACCGATGGGCGCGAATCGTTACCGAATGGGTTCCGAGGGATGGCCAAAGGAGCAGAAGCAGACCCAAGAGGAGATGGCGGGACGACCTGAGCGCTTTTCAGCTCGATTGCCCAGGATAGGAAAGAATGGCGGAGGAAAGAGGAGGCCTTTGCCCAGCAGTGGGACATATTATAGGCTATACACCGTGAAATTTTAGTGGTTGTTTTCCCGAAACGAGGTGATTTGTACAATCGATTTATAATTACTATTTTGACTAGAGTCAAAAATCCAATTGTGAAAAACGAAAGTCGAAAATGACCGCAAACCAATAGTAACGCTTCGTTGGTACCTAACCTATCGTACGATCGTACGCTACTTGTACCAACGAAGCGTTACTATTGGTTAGCGGTCATTTTCGACTTTCGTTTTTCACAATTGGGATGCACCAAAAAAAATAACCTATAGTTTTTATATTTTTTTTGGAAAGAATAGGATATTTTAAGATACCATTTTCATCGATTTTGAATTTGGTTGAGTATTTAATTTTTTATAATTTTTTTAAGAAATATGTTGGATGACGTCACAGTGAGAGAGCCACGTTCCATTACCTAGAAAAGTTCAAGTCGTACATAACATAATCTGTGGCACTGCTGAGGCGCTACTACGAAATTCGAAAATCGAAGTTCGTATCGTATTATCCCTCTCACTCTCGTGACAAATCATATTAGCGTGAGCGGGACTGCACAAAACGAAGTTCGAATTATGCACTTCGTGGTAGGGCCTCTGATTTGTCTTGTCACTGTCAATAATAAGTACAAGTACGGCTTAGGGTCCTAAATGAACCATGACAAAATATAGTTTTATTTATTTCTCTTCTTTTAGCTTCAATTATTCCTGTTTGTTAAATGGTGTGATAGTAAATAGATATTTTTTATTAAAATCTGATATTTAAATTTTTTATATTTACTTATAACGTAGTAATTTAATAATTAAATTTGTAAAAATACATTGGAAATACTCGTATACATTTCGGACTTTACGATAAATGACAACTGTTTAAAGCCAGGTGCGCATCATGTGATTAAAGTTCTGTCTTTGTCACTCTTTGCTGTTATAAGCAGGACAGCAACATTTCAAACTGTCAATTTGCTTTAGAGTGTAGACCTGCTTTATACCTTCTTTTGTGACGATTCACTGCAGGGGTCAAATGAAGGTCATCACTTAAATTTTCTTTATTTAATTCATTTTATCATATTTTTGGAATCTGATTTCTGAGAACGCTTCACAAAGCCTATTTCTCCAAACGGTTTTCGATTTATTATACGTTGTCAAAAATTGGGACATCCCAATTGGATTTTTGACTCTAGTCAAAATAGTAATTATAAATCGATTGTACAATCGAACTAAATCACCTCGTTTCGGGAAAACAACCACTAAAATTTCACGGTGTATAATATATATAAAAAAAAGAAAATTTAGTCACAAAATGAAAACAAAAATGAATGAAATACAACAAAAAAATGCAATTTTGTGAAAAGGTGAGGACTCAGTAAAGTTGCTGGTTTTCAGTCCTTACCCAACGTGTTTGAACATAGTATTCGCCGCGCGTACGCTCCGCTCCTAATACTTTCGCAATTCGCCAGTGTGATAATGGCTCTAATTTTTATTTGATCTAAGAGTTCAATTTTGTTGATAGAAATGAGCGAATAACCACAAATCTGGTACAGATTAGCAAGCGCCGAAAGCGCAAAAAAAGCCGCACCTAATATGCATATCGTTCCCAATGCCGAGTATTTGCTCAGCGCCCGTCGATAATTGGAACTCAAATAAGTGGATCCATGGCCGTCTTCGTAGGCACGTTCCAATTGAAAAGTAATCCCATGCCAAACATTTGTACGTCTCAATAGCACCCCGTCCACCACTGTACTCCAACTACGACACTTAATTCGAAACGCAATCGTTTTGATACCTTTCCATTACCACTTGAGCTCAATTAGAGTTTTCGTGGTTCGTTGTTAAGCAGCAGTGGTTTGAAGCTGTGAGTGAAAGTGGAAGTGTGAAGGTGTTCATGGTCACAAGGTACTACCTAGTGGTTATGAATGGAAACAGAGCCCGTCCGTTCGATATCATTATACAGCAATGTAAATATTTGCGCAGCCAATGCCCAGGGAACGTTGAGTGTGAATTAAAATTAAAATGGATTTATTAAAATAAAGCATTTCATTATGGCTGTGTTTACTACTTAGGTGCTTTTTACGTGAAATAATGTGACGTTTTGTTACAGCTTTTGGGAAATTGTTTGCTATGCCACTTGTCTTGTGTGAAATGAACATTTATGTAGAAAGCTAGGAAGCCCTAACCCGCGGATTTGCCCGCGTTAGTAATTTCTTCACGATAAACATTTTATAATCTTAGAGTTTGGCTTTAAAAAACCAGCCAAGTGCGAGTCGGACTCGCGCATTGAGGGTTCCGTACAAATATATGTATCTATGAACATCCAGTCTTAGCAGACCCCGGCTCCTAAGCAAAATGTGCGCAGTGTGGGATCATTGTAGATTGGTTACTGATATAGACAGACAGACAAACTATATCTCGTTCAAACCAACTTTCGGTGGAAGTTTACATGGTAATGTACATCATATATATTTTTTAATATTATCATTCTCTTATTTTAGAAGTTACAGGGGGGACACACATTTTACCACTTTGGAAGTGTCTCTCGCGCATTTTTTTTAGAAAAAAATGATATTAGAAACCTCAATATCATTTTTGGAGACCTATCCATAGATACCCCACACGTACGTACGGGTTTGATGAAAAAAATTTTTTTAATTTTAAGTTCTAAGTATGAAAAACCCCCAAAATTTATTGTTTTTTTTTCTATTTTTGTGTGAAAATCTTAATGTGGTTCACAAAATACATCTACTTACCAAGTATTTTTCGTACTAAATACAAACTGAAATATAGATGCACAGAAAAAACCCCAGAAAAAAGACCAATGCTGGGAATCGAACCCAGGTCCACAGCATTCCGTGCCGCGTGCCATACCCCTACACCACCACTGGTCTAGAGATTAGACACGAATCTTTCCTATACATCATACATTTCAATCTGCTAAATCATCACCTTATGCAGTGACAAGCGCACATCTATGTTACACCCTCATCGAGTGATTTAAAAAAAATGAAGTTGAAAAAATAAGTACAAAAAAAAGATACTTCATAGCTAACTTACTTACCAAGTTTCAACAGCATAGTTCTTATAGTTTCGGAAAAAAGTGGCTGTGACATACGGACGGACATACGGACGGACAGACAGACAGACAGACATGACGAATCCATATGGGTTCCGTTTATTGCCATTTGGCTACGGAACCCTAAAAAGGACAACGCCATTTACTGATTGCAGACGAAGTTAGTTCGTCATCTTGAAAGCCGAAGTACCTCAACGTTCTTGAACAGCGCTCTCTATTATTTTTTAAAGTTAAAATACTATCCCAGGGGGTTATATTAATTTTCACCTCAGCACCTCAAACAGGCAGGTTTTGCTACTAAAAAACAGTGAGCAAAATCCGATTTTGCTCACTGCGTGAGACAAAGTAGCTTTTTAATTATTTTTTTTAAAAGTCAAAGACAATGGTGGGTCTGCTTACTGAATTCGAAAGATTTTAACTTCAGTTTGATCTGTCACTTTCATTTCGATACGAAAAGAGCGAGAGATAAGATCAAATCGATTCGAATTTCGATTTCAAATTCTATCCTAGTCGACCTAAAAATAAACGAACGATTGAACGTTCGGATACTCATAATAAGTTCTTAACCTTAAAATTGTAATTCGTCTGTTAAGGTTTTAAATTAAATTATTGTAGGTACTTTTTTAATAATTGGATTATATTTTTATATAATCAAATTAATAGTAAAAATGTTGTTGAAAACAAAGTTTAAACATGTATCTATATAATTATTAATAATTTTAACAATCTTGAACATCGTGGTAAATACAGCGGATGCAGCATCGGAACGCAGCGGGTGTAGTATCGGAACGCATCTTTAAAAAAATAGCGGGATTCAAATTTTAATTCTTTTCTTCTGTTTCTCTAGCTACAGAGTTCGATATCTATGAGTTTGGTACACGATCAGAGGCAATTTGGAAATTATTAGAATAGTAATAAGTACTCATTTAATACATTTTTGAATATGATATGAGTGAATTGAGTGAGTCCAGTGACGAAGTCAACAATTGAACACCAGACGAATTAATGGAATGAATTGAGACGAATTAATACATAATGCAGAGTAAGTTTCTTACTTGAAAAGTCTCGCGAAAAATATTTAAAAGCTTATGATATTTTTAAACAATGCAAACACTTTTTCGAAGACTGTACCTATTGTTATATATATAATATGAAGTATTTACTCAATGTTGAAAACCACAACAAAGACAAAAAGACGACGTTCATATACCTTTAATAATTTATTATGTTCTCGCTGCTGAGGTGAAAAGTTGTATGTGTCACACGAGACCAAAGTTTTTTTGCATCTCGTGTATTTGAATCACTCGCGCACTCAGGATTCTAACTTAGAATCACTCGCTAAACGCTCGTGATTCAATTATAGAATCCTTCGCTAACTCGTGATTCAAAATCAGCACTCGCAGTAAAAAACAACTTTGCTCTCTTGTTGCACAAATAACTATTTCATCTGAATCCGATTAGCCGTTATTGCGTGTTTACTTAAACATCGAAACATCCAAACCCCTTTAAAAACTCTCTCATTTACAATATTAGTGTAATAGAAAAATTTAACCTTCAATAACTTTAGCAAGCATGACAGCGGACCAAATAAAAACAGGATACTTAATATGATACACATTTACAATCCTTCAAATCCTAATAACGATACTGCTTACATTAAAGAAAAAACAGCTTTTAATAGAATGCCCTTTCTTTGAAGATTAGTCTCTTTAATATTTCGTCTTGCCAGTAAATGAGGGATTATGTTTGACAACGAGATTCCCTAAGCTGTAAAACTAGTAAATTGGATATTGCGTCAATATTTGGGGGTTATTGAGTGGGGGGTAATGGTTCGAGACGGCCGAGTGGCGACGGCGGGAGAGGTGACGCTGGCACCGGTGAGGCCTATGTAGTTGTAGTACTCGTAAATTTGTAGCGCAAGAGACGAGCGGGGAAGATTGGTTTAAAATAATAATGATGCAAAAACAAATAATAATGATGAGTAGCGGTAGGTCTCTAAAAATATGGAACGACGACCAGGGCCTATACTACGAAGTGCAAAATTCGAACTTCGTATCATGCCATTCCTCTCACGCTAATAGCATTTAATACGAGAGCGAGCGAGACGGTACGATGCGAACTTCGATTTTCGAATTTCGGAGTAGCCCCCCAGGTCCCTATTTCACGAACGAAACAATTGTCAGTGATGTAATGTCGAGAGACTATTGTACCATTAGCGGGTTCTTGGCACTGAATTTGTTAATGACAATTGCGGATGTCTATTTTTTTGTAATGTATAGTAAATTGAAAACCATTTCGAGATGGTAACAGGTCATTTTGGTACAAATGACAGAATGCATAAAATGTTGAGATGTAACATTGTCAAAAAGTACAAAATGTTGATGCCACCAGGTAATTTCTTATGAATATTTTAGGGGCAGAATATGCTTTGGCCAACATGTTATTCTAGTCAAAATGTTTCCAAATTCACTATGGTCTAGATGTCCTTGCGTCAAGAAGTTTTTCGGACAGAATAACTTCGGGGCCAAAATGTACAAAATGTTATGTGCTCATTGACATATACGAGGGGCGTTCAATATAAAGTGAGAATGAGATGCAAACTCTTTTAATATTACGAAATTAAATACTGGGCGGTAAAGCTAATCTATCAAGCTGATTGCTATGAAAAAAAAAACTAACTGTCTTTTGTTTAAAAAAATATACGGTAATTTCTTTGCAATGCTATTGAGTACGTTAGCGAAAATCGAGAAAATTGAACTGCGCGCCGTTATCAAATACTTGTGTTTGAAAAATTTTTCTACGGACCAAGTCAATTTGGATTTGCGGGACACTTTAGGGTCTAATACTCCTCCGTATTCGACAGTCGCACGTTGGTGTACCGAATTTAGACGTGGAAGAACATCGACAAAGCACGACCCCCGCTCCGGACGCCCTACTACAGCAGTAACTGAAGAAATTGTGAAAAAAGTCGAAAACTCAGTTTTGGCGGATCGTCGTGTCACGGTTCTTTTTATTGCTGAAAATGTAAAGATTTCAACGGGGAGCGTGCATAATATTTTACATGAACGCTTGGGTATGAAAAAGGTATCTGCGCGTTGGGTACCAAGAATGCTTACTGACACGCAAAAACAAACTAGACTAGAGATTTGTCAAGAAGCTTTGAACCTGATGCAGCAAGACCGGGAACTTTTTTTGGCGCGATTTATAACAATGGACGAAACATGGCTCCATCATTACGACCCAGAAACGAAACTGCAGTCTATGACATGAAAAAGGCCATCATCTCCAACTCCGAAGAAATTCAAGGTGAGCCCATCTGCCGGTAAGGTCATGGGCTCTGTTTTTTGGGACGGTAAAGGGGTATTAATGATTGAGTATCTCGAGCATGGAGCCACTATTATGGGCACATTATACGCCAAACAAATAGCAACATTGCGCAATGAGATCCGCGAAAAACGCCGAGGTAAACTCTCGAAAGTTGTGCTGTTCCACCAGGACAATGCCCCGGCACACGAGTCCGCCGTTACAATGGCTGCAATTCGTGATGCTGGGTTCGATATCCTTAAGCATCCTCCGTATTCACCAGATCTCGCTCCCAGTGATTTCTACCTATTTCCGAGATTGAAACAATAACTGAGAGGCCAGAAATTTGAAGACGACGACGCGGTAGTCGCTGCAGTACAAGATTTTTTAAGTACTCAAGATGAGACCTTTTTTAAAAATGGAATTTTAAGTTTAGAAAAAAGATATACTAAGTGTATTATGCTAAAAGGTGACTATGTCGAAAAATAAAATGACATTTAGTAAAAGTTGTTTATAACATACTCATTCTCACTTTTTATTGAACGCCCCTAGTAAGTATCCTTTATTTGTCTTTTTTTTTATTTAAAACTTAATTACAAAATCAGACATTATTACACATTACACACACAGACACACACATTTTTATACTTTTTGACTTTTAATAATAATTTATTCATTTACCCAGAAAAATACGTCCATTTTGTTATTAAAAACTTACAAATAACTTATCATCTATATCTTTATTTTTTCTTTACTTGTTTATGTTTCACTAACACTAGGGTAAGCATTATCATAAATTTGACTAACACCATGTACGTAATATATTTATGAGTAATACTAACAAATGATGGATCATAGTTATCTGAGTAAATCAATTTTATTATTATTATCTTTATTTATATTTTTTCTTAGGTTAGATTTTTACAATAATTATACAAAAAGTAAAATATAAAACTATACATACAAAACGTAAAATCTTTATAAAAACCTAACCTAGGGTGCCACCGGCAGCGAGGCGGGGCCTAAGCTATCGGTGGTTAGGGCGACAGAGAGAGGAACCTCCTGACTATCCGCGCAGTGTCCAGGAGTACCGCCTTCTGTATCTGACCCTTGATCCAGCCATCTAGCGAGAGTCTCTTGAGGTGTTGGTCGAGACTCTTCGCTATCAGCCCGTTCGCAGAAACGACTATCGGGACAATGATCGTCGAATCAACATCCCACATGGCGGTTATCTCGTGAGCTAGGTCAAGGTACTTGCTGGCTTTGTCCTTCTCAGCTTTCACGAGGTTCTCGTCATGGGGGATGGTGATGTCAATGAGCATTGTCTGGCGTTTCAATCGATATGTCAGCGCGATATCAGGCCTATTGGCTAAAATAGTCCTGTCCGTGATAACAGACCGATCCCAATAGACCGTTTTATTATTATTATTGTTAGTATAATTGTATATGATGATGAGGCGAAGAACAGAAGAGAATAGAACCAGCTGGAACATTGAACACAATTGCAACACCCCGCTATGAATTTCGTCCAGTCGACGTGTCCTGTAACACTAACTTAAACTAGTTTTTTATTTAGATGTAGCAATTTTATTCCTTCACCTTCAGTTTCTGTCTTGGACTGGACCAGAGAAATAAAAACAATATAAACTGTTGTACAGATGAAAAGTGACGGGCGGTACGCTCGACTGTAATATCGCTCTCGCGCTACCTGAGGAGGGTCCGGTTATTGATAACTACGGGATGAGTCGTGTACCCGTATATTTACTGGTCGTTTGCGAGCCAGTATTAGCTGGGAGGTTTGAAAGTCATTGCGATTAAGTTGAAGCTACCGCAAAGATGGCTAAATGCATATGTTAATTAGTTATTCTTTAGTGACATTGAGGTACCTAGAAATCGTCAGTAAAGAGCAGCTACTACAAGGTGGAAATTTAAACGTGGTGCAAAATTAGTCTTTCCAGGCCATTTAATGCTGGACAAATATTACGCATAATTTTAAAAGACCGATAGGTCTCGGGGTATCGTTGGATACAACGATACCCCGAAGTGTAAGGTTAGCCGAGAAAAAAAACACCCTCACTTTACGTCTGTGATACCTTAATTTTTTTTCTTGCATTTTAATTTACCAAATATTTCAAACTAAATACAAACTGAAATATAGATGCACAGAAAAAACTCCAGAAAAAAGACCAATGCTGGGAATCGAACCCAGGTCCTCAGCGTTCAGCGTAAAAGTAATAAAAAAAAAATGAAGTTGAAGAAAATAAAAAAAATAAATAGAAAAAGATGCTTCATACTTAACTTGTTAATTTACCAACTATTTTACCGATATTATTATTAAATACTAGCCTTCCGTCCGCAGCTTCGCCCGCGATAAATTAATTTTCCCGTAGGAAAAGGTACTTTCCCGCGGTAAAAAGTAGCCTATGTTACTCAGTGATAATGTAGCTTTCTAACGGCAAAAGAATTTTTGAAATCGGTCCAGTAGTTTTTAAGTTTATTCGTTACATACAAAAATACAAATCATTCCTCTTTATAATATTGTTTATTTATTTATTTAATCGTATGGATTTTTTTCCCTGCACGTGTCCCCTGGGTGGCGCTAAACGAGTAACAAACTTTCGGCTGCTGTAAATGTTGCCTATGAGCTACCTCACAGCACGATAACCGAGTCGCTTCTTAAGATACGAATACGATACGATACGAATAATATTAGTATAGACTAAATAATATATCCATGTAAAATTACAGCTTTCTAGCACTAATAGTCTTTAAAGCAAAGCCGCGGACGAAGACTAGAGATCGTAAACTATAAGGATTCAGTTTTTGCCATTTTGGCTACGGAACCCTAAAAAGCTCACAACATCATGATGTGAGGTCAAAACCTGTCATAATAGTTTTGTCCATTATATTTTCCAATGAACATACGCTTACGGTCACTAGGGGTACCACGAGGTATTGCTAAGCCCAACACGTTCCAAACCCATGTAATCTCACTCCATCCTAACTTGAAATGACGGACGCCATAGAAGGGTCTGTGTATGTGAATGTAAATACAATAGTACATTGTTGTAGAGGCTGGAAAGTAAGCAATAGATGGACGAGTTTGTTTGAGGGCCGACGCGTAGCGGAGGCCCTCGAAAGTACGAGTCCATCTATTGCACTTTTGGCCGAGACTAAACATTGTGCTTTTCACGACTAATGCGAGGAAATCATTATCATCATCATCATCATAATCATCCATCCATCCATCCCGTCCATCCCGTCCATCCCGTCCATTCCGTCCATCCCGTCCATCCGTCCCGTCCATCCCGTCCATCCTGTCCATCCCGTCCAACCCGTCCATCCCGTCCATCCCGTCCATCCCGTCCATCCCGTCCATCCCGTCCAACCCGTCTATCCCGTCCAACCCATCCATCCCGTCCATTCCGTCCATCCGTCCATCCGTCCATCCATCCCGTCCATCCGTCCATTCCGTCCATCCCGTCCATCCCGTCCATCCGTCCATCCGTCCATCCTGACCATCCCGTCCATCTGTCCATCCGTCCATTCTGTCCATCCCGTCCATCCCGTCCATCCCGACCATCCCGTCCATCTGTCCATCCGTCCATTCTGTCCATCCCGTCCATCCCGTCCATCCCGTCCATCCGTCCATCCAGTCCGTCTGTCCGTCCGTCCGTCCGTCCGTCCGTCCGTCCGTCCGTCCGTCCGTCCGTCCGTCCATTCATCCATCCATCCATCGCATGCAGCAGACGATTACTGTTGATTGGTCCAATAATGTCGTTTCAGCACGCCAGGAATGAAATTCAGAAATTATCTTTCAAAAAGTCGTATCGTATAATGAAATACATATACTGATACGTCCTGTTTTCGATTAGTGTAACTTTGTTGTCGTGTTTGTGCGCCATAAATGAGTCAGCTGTTAATAGTACATTACTGCAGCGGCCGCGAAATAGGGGATT
This sequence comes from Archips crataeganus, assembly GCA_947859365.1. Classification (NCBI taxonomy): domain Eukaryota; kingdom Metazoa; phylum Arthropoda; class Insecta; order Lepidoptera; family Tortricidae; genus Archips; species Archips crataeganus. The sequence continues at coordinate 23,493,521 of OX402049.1, read as the reverse complement.
GCCGGCCGAGTAGTAATAGATGGCCGAGTGTTAACGAGGTTGTATAGTGCTTTTCTCAAATAAATCCAAGGAAATGACACGAATGTTCAACTTATATATTCATATTTAATTCAAATTGTTTTTTTTTTGATTCCCGCCAAAATATTTTTTTTCCAGCAATTTATTTGTAAGCTGTTCCAGTTAATGTTTTTGACGCAAAATCTTGAGATGATTTATATTTATTAAAAAATTACGACCTTATTAATTGGTTATTTTAATAAATTGTTAACAATAAACGCCAATCCTTATTTATTTTATTAAATCTAGCCAAGTAAGATATTAAAAAGTAAATTCACAAACTATTTTTTTCTTAATTGGCAGTATGTCATTGATAGTCAATAAAAGAAAATACGACCCACTAAAACAAAAGACAATCTCTTTGCTGGCCTTGGCCAGCAATGTTTGTATGAAATTCCATTATTGTCGTCTAATTTGAAATTAGAACGAATCTTCCTCAACTGCTATACAATGGCATACTTCGTGTTCTATTGTCACGACTATAAGGACCACATTTCCTTGGATGTTTGAGAAAATGTACATATATAGGCAGTTTTGAGTACTGGATTTAGGTTATCTATGGCCACATTTTCGAGCAGTGTCGTGAAAAATGTATTATTTTAATGTTCATGATGATGCTTGTGATCTAAATCTATGCACTGATCAATGACGTCCAACGTAATGTTGTGCTAATCTCTTTTGCATAATTAATACTTATATCGAAGATAGGAAATGTCGGGTTGCTTTTGGAGTAACTTTTTAAGAAAGTGTTTTGTTGTTCAGGTCGTCAGCCCTCCGATGCAAAAAAGAGGGGTGTAATAAGTTTGACTGCTATGTGGCATATTATTATTTTCAAACATTGTATGCTATTTTTGACTTCTTTATATGTTCGCTTTTCTATTTAGCGTTGGGATTTTTCTTTAATTTAAATAAAAAATAACAACAAATAATCAAAAATATAACAAAGTAAAAAAAAAACACTAAAACTAAGTACCACCACCCCGCGCCATACCCGGCTCAAAAGTTTTCTTTAATTATGAAACTTAATTTTTTACTTCTTGTCTTCCAAATGAAACTATACCCGCTGTCGTAAAATGACAATTAATGTGACCAATAGAGGAATCAGCAAACAGTTAATTTACATTAACATTCCCATTTGGTCAATAGACACGTCTCCGGGGCTGATTGATTATCTATGCATGATTAAGTTGTTCTACTAATATTATGAAACTTAGGGCATGCGTGCGTGCATATATGTTTGTTACTCTTTTACGCTCAATCAGCTGGCCAGATTCGAATGAAATTTGCGATGTAATAAAAAACTGTACGTCTGAAATGACACATGGCTATTTTTTATCCTGATATTCTCACAACATTCATGTTGAATTCCAAAATGTTAACCGCAATGTCTATTATAAATAATGATACTTTGCACTTATTTATTTAACATGCGATTTGTATATTTAATCTGATAATACACAAATAAGAAGAATTATTATTAGTACAAATCCAAATAAACGAATTTATTAAATGAAATTAACATATTTAAAAAATCCTTCATTACATTTCTGTGGTGTAAATGCCTGTAAATTTCAGGCCTCTATCATTTACACACGTAAGAAACACTTTATGGTATCACAAATTTAAGGTTACCGGCACTAAATCGTTTGAGCACATCATCAACTCGTACTTCAGCTACCGGTCAGCAAGCTACGAGCCTCGAGGGGCCCGGGGTGTCAACTGTTGCGACCCTCTTGACCAAAATGACGTAACTACTGAGACTTTCCCACGAAGATACGTTCTTTTGTGCTAGCAGCTGTTACTTCCAACACAAAATGACGTAACGGCAGTGAGTTTAGCTATGAAGATACGCTTTTATGTGCTAGAATTGTATCGGTTAACGACGTGATGAGGCCGTGTCGCAGATAAACGGTGTGGCGGAACGTTTTATTAGAGCTTTAAGGGTGGACTTGAGATGTGATCACCTGTTAGATAGTGAGTGATTTCGATGAAGCACTGTTGGCTATGTGGGAGTAATAGAATAGAATAGAATAGAATTATTTTTATTTCGGGCTGCATAGGCCCATATAAAAAATACCTTAAAGACTAAGGGGGTGTTTCACCACCTTACTGTCAAACTACTGGTCACGTAACCAATGAATAAACTAAGTACTGGACAAATCTGTCGGCTAGTTTTTTTTCAGTTTCACCACTCCGGTCCTGTGCAAACTAAGTACCACTTAACTAATCGTCGGTTTAACATAGAGGGGTATGACAACGTCACATTTCACGATCACGCGTTCCTGTTCGCACACTTTCGTTCAAAGAGTCGCTCATTGTTAAAGCAAAAGAAATCGTAAACTATGTAATTCTTAAATACATCTATTTTTTTGCATAAACAAATGTGTAACATTATAATTAATCCAAAAACGGTATTTATTTACGATACTTTGTTAACAATAACAAAGAAAAATAAAATCACGTAAAACGAATCGAAAAGTGGCGCCAAACCATTTGACAGATTAACTTTTTTTTGTAATGGCGATGTACAAGTTCACGTAGAACAAACGATTGTGCCACTGAAAAAAAGTCTGTAATTAAAAAATATTACAAAATTTTGGATTTATTTTTACATACTAAAAGCGTACCTATATTTTTTTATTCAAATCTTGATATTTGAATCCTCGTTTGCAATTTAGCATAACCTCTTTCTTTAAAAAATAAAAAATACTTTGATTTCTTTTTCTGAAACCGGCTGAAGGGCTCTCCAACCATGACCACAAAAAAATTACCTGACTAATTAAAAAGTTATGTGACGGATAAAAATGCTAAATGCCACCTGATCTGATGGTCAAATTAAATAACACTTTGTCCGTCACTTAGCGCTAATCAAGACTGGTGAAACAGAAATTTTAAGTTCATCTGTCAAATAAGGTTATGATTAAGCTAATCCGAACTTTAAGAAAAGTGGTGAAACAGCCCCTAACAGACATATTTATATTATAACTTAATTACTAACACGAAAAGTAATGTGCGAGCGAAGCGTTTCCGTTTCAGCTTGCGCAAAAATGCTTTCGTATATCCGGCTATTCGGTTGTCTGCTCTCCTGGTACAGGTCCAATTTATGAACCGACTCTTGGAAAATAATTTAAGCAGGTTTGATAATTGTATGGATTATTATAATTTTTTTATAATTTTTTCCAAAATTTCGGAGGCATAGGTGTTTAAAATAAATAAAATATCAAATTTCGGTCAGAGCGATGGAGCGATATAATATATTATGTTCGGAGTATCCCTGGGCTGGGTGAATCAACTTCTCCGTGCCACCCGCTGTTATGGTTACACAAATTTTGTCTCCTGGACAACCTAAGCATTTTTCAATGAAATAGTATGAAGATGTCACTTGGACAACCGGCAACAGAGTAAACAACACAAAAAAGGTGACACACCCTACATGATCGAATGAGAAATGAGGAGATTCGCAGGCGAACAAAAATTACAGACATAGCTTGGAGTGTGGCCAGACATAAGTGGCAGTGGGTAGGGCACATTGCTCGTGGAACCGAGGGTCGACGGGGCAATAAGGCTCTAGAGCGACAACCAGAAAATAAGTCGTGGCGCAGGAAGCGCCCCAACAAGATGGGCCGACGATCTGGTAAAGGAACCACTTGGAGGGGAGCAGGGCAGGAGCGATTATTTTGCAACTCCTTGGGGAGGCCTTCGTCCACCAGTCTTTTAACTGATATGATGATTTCGGTAATTTCGAAAAACTCGCGAGATCTACAGCTCACAGAGTAATATTTGATTAATTGAGTTGTTTCTTTGCAGAGGTCCGTATCAACTTTTTGAAGTAAAACTTCTTTAGGCACACTTGACTTGGGGAGTAAGCTGGTGAATGCGTTACGAAAAGTTTGATCTGGCGAGGCGAACGCAAGTTGAGAGGGAGATATAAGTTAGTGAAGATAGAAAGAGAGAGTGAGTTACGTTTGGTATATTACTGTAGGAGCAAAAGAGAGCAGTGCGCGCCAGGGTGTAAAATCTTAGTACTAGCGCTCGGGTAATTTTCATACAATATAGGCTTGCGTTTGACCACAATTACGCCTGATGGAAAGCGAAGATGAGGCCTACCTACGATGAAGCACGCTTGCCTAGTAAATGCTCACTCGCCCTAGACTTGAATTTAGGGGAATAAGCATAAAGAAGGCAGTTGAGCGCGGTGTTACTACTTCCTATTAACTTGTTTTAATGTTTTTAAATTTCGCGATTTTTACTAACTAATACTTCTATTGCGTACTACCAGTTCTCACCTACGGTGCTCAAACTTGCTCTTTGACGGAAGCTCTGAAGTCCAAAATCGGCGTTTGCCAGCGGGCCATGGAGCGCAGCATGCTAGGTGTTAAATTAATGGATCGGATCCGGAACACCGACCTGCGCTCCATGACTCAGATCACTGATGCAGGTCGAACGGCGTGTAAGCTGAAGTGGGACTGGGCTGGCCATGTTTGCCGCATGCCAGACGAGTTGTGGGCCAAGATAACCACCAAGTGGAAACCCAAAAACGCGAAAAGGTGACCTGGCAGACCCAGACGGCGATGGCGAGATGAACTGGACTTCTTCACGGAGGACTGGCCCTCGTATGCAGCGGACAGAGAGCAGTGGAAATGTTGGGGGGAGGCCTTTGCTCAGCAGTGGGACAGAATAGGCTAGTAATAATAATAATAATAAATATTTCTTGTGACTTAATCACGAACTATTTAATGGGTTGAGTCGTGAACACATTCGCTGCAATATAATAAAAACGTCGTGGTATTTTAGAAATAAATAGTTCCTCATTAAGTCTTGACAAATATTCCATTATATATTAGTTTTATTAGCTGCACATGTAGTAGAGATATAGAAAGGTAAAAGCTTGTTGTTTATACAACCTTTAAATAATTAAAAAAATTGTTACGATGGGGCGATTCATATTTTCCGAGAATGTTTAGGTAACAGAGATTAGCTAATACCTAGGTTTACTTTTTGATAGTTTGGTTGTAATCAAAATTAAACTTGGTGTTGGTATTAAAACGAACCGGACTAAATATTCACGGAGTTAAGTAGCAAAGTAAAATTAAATTATGAAGTTAATGTCTAGACAATGGTAATTAACTTAGAGAAATAAAAGCGTAAATTAAGACTCATTTTAGACAACAAGTTACTACTAGAATGTCTTGAAAGATACCTAATAATATAAGGTAAAAGTCGAAGTAAAGTAATAAGTTGTGGTAACCGAGTGGTTTGATCAACGGCTGCTCAAGCAGAGGGTCGAGGGTTCGAGACACGGCTCGCACCTGTAAGTTTTTCGGAATTTATGTCATTTATGTCATTTATGTCATTGGTAGTTACGTCCCACTGCAAGCACAAGCCTCCTCTCAGAATGAGAGGGCTTGGGCCGTAATTTCCACGCGGGCCCAGTGCGGACTGGGAACTTCACATACACCATTGAATGTCTTCGCAGGTATATGCAGGTGTGTTTTCCTTAACCTTAAAGCTCATGGTAATTGTCTAAACTCACAACTGAGAACCCGAACCCAAGCCGTAATGAGAAGCCGTACGTCAAACTATTAAGCTATACGATTTTCAATCACACATACCTGTACAAAATTTCAAGTTTTGATCACTAACAGAGGGTAACGTTCACCGTGCAAGATTTAATATTGCAAGCTAGTTAAAAACTTTTAGGAATAGATTCAACTCCAGCATTATTTTGTCCCTTACCAACTCTGGATTCCCGGTCCCCTTAAAGAAGTAAGGGAAGAGTTAATTACCATTAGACCTGGTTATTATATTAGCGAAACCTCAAGCCGTATCCCGTTAAAGCGCTTCCTAACCTCGCTTGTTAATTTGTCCGTCTTCCCGGTCATAGTAGGGAAGGAAACAGATAACTCAGTTTATTAAACAGTTTTTTTGACGTGTCAACGTCTAATAAATCGATGAACGTCGGCTGCACGCACGAAAAAGGATGACGCAATGTCCCGTACATGTCCCGTACATAACAGCAGTGAACGCCAGGAATGCCAGGATGCACTAGAGAGCAGCGCGCGCCAGGATGTACAAGAGAGCAGGGGGGTTACTACGAAATTCGAAGTTCGAAGTTCGGATCGTGCGGTCCCTCTCACTCTCGTAATAAATACCATTAGCGTGAGCGGAACGGCATGAAACGAAGTTCGAATTTCGTGCTTCGTAGTATAGGGCCAGCGCGCGCCCAAGTTTCTATTACGAACCGCAAAGTTGGGTTAAATACTTTGACTCTGAAGAATACATTATGATTTTATGATTAACTGGGTACAGATGTTGTTATTGCCTTAAAATAAAGGCACGTTGCCATTATTTTTCAACCGACGAAAACAAAAGGAGGAGGTTCTCAAGTCGACGTGTATATTTTTTTTTTTATGTATGATCACGCATAACTTTTTACAGAGTAGTCCGATGTTGATGATTCTTTTTTTATTGGAAAGCGTATACCCCGAGGGTGGTCCCATTTAAATTTGGAAATAATATTTCAACCCTAAGGGTAGGAAAACAGGGGATGATTGACTAAGTTTTTACAGAATAGTCTGATTTTCATAATTCTTTTTTATTGGAGATGGGAAAAAAGTATAAAAAAAAACTTTTTAACAAAAAAATTAAACCGCCGAAAAAACTGATAAGTAAAAAATAATACCTTTTTTGTTTGACCTTAATCTAGGTACCAGTTTGAAGTCGGTGCCTCAGCACTAGTCAGGAGGAGTGGACCTATTAATCGTCTACCTGATTGGCTATCACTCCTCTTGGCTCGAGCTGAGGCACCGACTTCAAACTGGTACCTAGATTAAGGTCAAACAAAAAAGGTATTATTTTTTACTTTTCAGTTTTTTCGGCGGTTTAATTTTTTTGTTAAAAAGTTTTTCTAAGCAACTGTATCTCTGTAATGTCTCCTAAGTCACGGGACAGAATCATCATCATCATCATCTTTTCAACCGAAAGACGTCCACTGCTGATCATAGGCCTCCTTCAAGCCTCGCCAAACAGATCGGTCCCGTGCTATCCGCATCCAACGCGATCCCACAACCTTAACCAGGTCGTCGCTCCATCTTGTTGGAAGCCTACCTACACTGCGTCTTCCGGTCCGTGGACGCCACTCGAGAACCCTTTTTCCCCATCGGCCATAAGTTCTACGAATGATGAAATCCGCGCAATAACTAAGGTCACCTACCATAGCTCAAAGAATCTCCAGACTCAAGTGGCAGTGAGCAGGGCACATCGCTCGTAGAACGGGAAAGAATAATAACACTTAAAATTTGATTGACCCAAACCCTTCTATAATGTGGTTTTCATTATGGGCCTAATGTTACGGTACCCATAATTCATTAAGATGGTTAAGTACCCCGATCTTAGGGTAATGTCAGAAAAATTTGCCGTCGAAAAAAAAATACACTTTAGACATTTCAGAAGCTTCTAAAACAAAACTTTGCTTTCATTCCGTAGGTAAAAAAAACCGTGTTTTTTAATTCTGTCATTACCAAACTGTGGCTTGTTGCGGATGGGTAAATTTTAACATCCGCGTGGGGTAAATTAATAGCAGGTGCCGCTGTGTTGCCAAGATATGAGATATTTTCCCTGGTACTCCATGTTTCTTCGGGCACACCGCTGCCTAGATAAAGTTGTTTAGGCTAGAGAAATAACAATGTAATATATAAAAATCTCGTGTCACGGTGTTTGTTATCGAACTCCTCCGAGACGGCTTGACCGATTTTTATAAAACTTTTTTATCCATATTCGGTAGGTCTGAGAATAAGTCGTAGGCTAATTTTCTTCGCAGACGAAGTCGCGGGCAACAGCTAGTAATAATCTAATATACGTATAAAAATCTCGTTTGTTTGTTATCGAACTCCTCCGAAACAGCTTGACCGATTTTTATTAAACTTTTTTGTCTGTATTTGGTGAGTCTGAGAATAGGTCGTAGGCTATTTTTTATACCCCTAGGTGATAATAAATAATTTATGTGGCAAAACAACGTTTGCTGGGTCAGGTAGTTACTGTATAAAAGATTTTTTTCCGCAGCTACCTGTACCATGTAAAACAACGGGTTTCAAATTAGTTAGAACAAATGCAAAATAAAGAAAAACCGGGCTGAAGTTTAAAGTACCTAAGTAATTTTTGGTCACATTTTTTGTTTGTTCGAAGGCAATGATAAAATGACACATAAAATATTTAAGAAGCGGTAAACATTTTGACGTTATGAATTCATGATTTCTTAATACTCACTGCAATGCTAAAGATGTAGAAAAGGTTACATCGTACTGCGCGTGTTTAAACAACATCCAACGCCACTCTGCCCAAATAAACACAGGAAAAAGTCCTAAGCATCCCAGCGACTGCTCCACAATAGACAAAATTATAAATAATGCCATAACGCCATAAACACGACAAGATGTCCCGTCCCGGTAAATTACCGCAAATAAAAATATAGTGACGCAAACCCCAAACACGCAAGTCGGGAATAAAAATGTTGATTTATGGCAACCCGTTTAAGCGAAGGGCGAGCGCTCAAAATGCCATAAAAGAAATGGCCGAGCCGCCATTGAGCGATATTGCGAAAACATCCCTTCTCACTTCTGTCATACCCTAATAAAATATAGTGGATGCTGATCATTTCTGTTTAGAGATCGCATTTCTCTAAAGTGATCGGTTTTATTTTAAAGCGCGGGCGAGAATTTGAGGTCGTTTTATGTTGAAGTTGTCTGGCTGTGTTTAATATACCTCAGTCTGTTTGTTTCTGTAGATAGGTACCGCGCGAGACTTACACTTCTGAATGCCTATTACCCAGTAAATCTCAATCCAACAGCCCAACTTAAGGGAGAGTAACCTATATTAAACCGGCGCTTAAATTTGACCACTTCCGTATTTCTACCAAATTACACTACTTATTTACACTGGCAACAAAAATGAAGCGATGACAGCGCCACAAACAGTACGCTATTTTGCATCATCGCTTCATTTTTTGTTGCCAGTGTAAATAAATAGTGTAATTTGGTAAAAATACGGAAGTGGTCCTATTTAAGCGCCGGTTCAATATAGGTTACTCTTCTCTATACAAGTGATACGTCACCATCCCGATGAATGGCGGACCACCGCCGTACGTTTATATCGGCACATTCTGCCACGTACCTACAGTGAAACTGTGGAATCAACTTCCGGCAGCAGTGTTTCAACACAACTATTTCATCGGGGCTTTCAAGAAAAGGTTTTATACTTTCTTTTAAGGCCGGCAACAGATTAGTGACTCTCTTTGATTTGTTAATATTTATGGACGGTGGTGATGATTTCTCATCAGATGATCCGCTTGCTCAGTTGCATCCCTCTCATAATAAAAAAAAAATAAAATACTTTCTCACCGCCTGTTGTCAAAACTTATGTAGTAATTACGAGTACATTATCTTTGGTAAGGGTTACACAAAAACGTGCTCTGTTAATTCTGCAAACACCGTTGCCGGTGAGATAGCTGATAAGATAAGAGTGTTCACTTAAGGACTGTCAAACTTGAGTGTCGAGTCTGTTCATCATGTCAGTCAAAAGACGTCCACTGCTGGACAACTGCTAGCGATGTGCCGAGTACGGCTTGACTCGAGTCAGTCTCGATTCCTGCTTAGGACTCGCCTACTCGAGTACAAAAATATTTTGATTCGAGTACGCCAGACTCGATTCGGTACTCGAGTCAGGGAGAATCGGTTTCGTACTCGTTGACTCGATTCCATTATGCGAGTACAACTGACTCGAGTCTAGTATTCGAGTCAGATTGACTCGCTTGAATTCAATCTCTTTTTACTTAATCAATGAATGAATACTATGCTGTTTGAAGATACTCCTTTTCGATTTTTCATTTTTGTTATAAAATTGGTAACGGACTTGATTTCTGGACTTGAATTTTTAGACTCTAGTAAACATTCGAATAGATACCAAACATAGACTCGAGTAGGTCTTCACTGGCCTCGAATCGCGAAATCGAGACAGGATTCGAATAATATATTAACTGACTCGAGTCGCGGATTCGAATACCACATAAAATGGCTCGATTCGACTCGATCCTTCAAAACAGCGACTCGGCACATCACTAACAACTGCCCCTCAATAAGTTCGACAAAGGTCGGTCATGCGGTGTCCGTACTCCAGTGATTCCTGTGACCTTTACAAGATAGTGCGTGGTCGCCAGTGTAAAACAGGACTACCCCATCAGCCGTCGGTTCTATGAGCAATGTGCCACTGTCACTCAAGTCTGGCAATTCTCCGATAACTAATGTTAAGGAACCCTAATCATACGGCCTCCGAGGGAATACACCGCGCGGGGGAAGCAGGTGCAACGAATTTGAATGTCACTCTTCGCCGTTTGCTGCTAACGAGCGCACACTGACTTACGCCCTTTTAATAACTCAAAACTAGTGAACAAGTGTAGTTAATAAGTTTATATAGTTTAAACTGCATGTAGTAAAGTGATGAATTGAAATAATTCAAAAATTACTTCATGCGTTATTCTTCAATCATCCTGTCATCAACCAAAGCAGCACAAGTTTTAAACCAAAAAACAATTGACGCCAAATCTACAACAGTAACTGATAAGAAGTACGTCGAATATGTTACGTAGTAGTAGTAACTAGAGCTTTTACTTCAGTATTTTTATTTTTCCTTCGCACGATTTGCTCCCTTTTTTCAGTTTAAAAATTAATCTATCTAATACCTTTAAACGAGCAATTCTTGTATATATATATATATATATATATATACATAATCAGGATCTCGGAAACGGCTCCAATGATTTCGATGAAATTCGGTATGTGGGGGTTTTCGGGGATGAAAAACTGATCTAGCTATGTTTCATTTTCAGAAAATCACTTTTACTCGTGTTTTCCGGCTATTTTTGTTTGCATTAGAAAGAAAGCTAAATTTCGCCGGTTTCGAGCAAACCAAAATAGCACAGTAGAAATCGGGTGGTCGCGGATCCAGCCGACCTCGGTTCGATTCCACGTTTTTTTTAAGGTTTTTAGTTTTTTTTTAAGTTTATTTTTCATGAGAAAACGTCAAGTTTCTTCTTTGTGAGAAAAAGTTACTTTTTGTGAGAATGGTATTATAGGGAACGTGCAGTAACTATAGGCGGCAGCACTAATGCGACAGAAGAGACACCATGCGGACAGTAAAACAAACTTATCAAGGTAAAACATTCAAATTGATGGCACCCTTATGACACCAGTTGGCAGCACCGTCTATGTGCACGTTCCCTATTGGGAGCACAGAACAGGAAAAACCGGTTGTCTGTATAGTCGGTTTACGGACGATAGTTTAACGTGACTCACCCCTCCACCCCCCCCCCCCCCGGTGTTTTTGTCAAATATCTTGAAAACGGTGCATCCTACGGCAAAATCAATGAAATTTTCATCCCTCCTTTGACACCCCCACACTCCCTCCCCCGCATCCTCCCCCGCACCCTCCCCCCTCTCACCCCCCACCCCTCCGGTGTTTTTGTCAAATATCTTGAAAACGGTGCATCCTACGGCAAAATCAATGAAATTTTCATCCCCCCTTTGACACCCCCACACTCCCTCCCCCGCATCCTCCCCCCGCACCCTCCCCCCTCTCACCCCCCACCCCTCCGGTGTTTTTGTCAAATATCTTGAAAACGGTGCATCCTACGGCAAAATCAATGAAATTTTCATCCCTCCTTTGGAACCCCCGAACCCCCTCCCCCGCCCCCCCTCCCTCGCACATATATAATCAGGATCTCGGAAACGGCTCCAACGATTTCGATGAAATTTGGTATGTGGGGGTTTTCGGGGATGAAAAATTGATCTAGCTTGGTCTTATCTCTGGGAAACCGGAAAACGCTTGGTACCGAGTTTCAGCCCGAGCAGAGCTCGGTCGCCCAGGTACTATTGAGTAAAAGAGATACGAGAGTATTATGAAAATAAACAATGCGTGTTCCATAAAGTAAAGCCCTTCATTTCAAATCAAAAATCCTTCACCGAATGAAAAAAAGCCATTCCGTAAACAATTATTGTGCTCCGAAATCGTATGGATTGTCTGCTAAAGTTTTCCAATATAAGTTAGCCAGTCGATCCGTTGTCGCAATGAACGGAAGACCGAATGAATGAGCGAGTCACAAAAATGAATGGCGGATGGAAAATTACGCCGGGTTACCAGAAAGTTTACACAAAAGTGCATTTTTCCAGTATGAAATCAATTTGGAAATTCTGTAACGTGACGCGCCAAAATTTTTAGGAACAAAAGTTAGTTTTTTTTATATTTCTGTAGTGGATTCGATTGTTTGGTAGGTAAAATTATTCGTATCTATTCAATGTCAAACATGAAAGACTAACAATAAGTTACGAGTATATTATAATATGTATATTATTGCCGCGTACGGTCGACCAAGAAAATGGTCTACCAGTTTTGACAAAAGTTTCTGTGACATCTAAATATCCCTAAGTCACAGTCATCATGTTATTGCAAGGGAAAATCGACCTCGTTGTATCATGACGTGCAAATGAACTTCGACCGTAGGGGGGGGTAGACCATATTTTTGGCCGACTGTACATAATTAATTGCGAAGATCGAGCCATGCGAAAATATTATTATGTGTAAGTATATTTTACGCCGTATATATTTTGCGTATGTACGTTGTGCTTGTTTGCACATTTTGCGCGTAGTTCACATCTTGCGTGTTCCTCATTTTCAGCCAAAGGTCGATGTACGCATCCACAGCAAGTATCCAAATAGAAAAGATAGCTAAGTTGAATCCATTTCCACTAGAGCTATACTATGTGGACTAATGAATATGACTGGTGAATATCAAACGCAAAAGTAACATAGCATGTATCTGGTGGAAAGACATCCATATAGTCACTAGTGGTCCTGTAAGAGGCAAGCAAGCAAATACAAACAAACAGAGTTAAATTGCGAAAGTCAAATGTAACAATAAATAAATTTTATCAATATTAATATCACAATCACAACGGTCATCTTTTATAATACTAACATTTCTCCACAAGAAGTTCGTTCGGGGTCTTGTATTTCATGTCACTAGGTAACTCATTAAATAACTTTGGCACCTATCGTTACAACACATTATACATATGAGCAATTTAAAGTGCGAGCCCGGCTTTGACCCGACGATCCTCTGTTTGAGAGGCCATAGGTCAAATCGGGAACCTATCGAAGTTTAGAAAATTATATTTCCGAAGGTTTAGATCCCGAAAACTTCATTTGTCCGAAAGCGTTTTTTTCTGAAACTATAAATATTTCAAGATTTATTTCAGGACCATCATGTAGAACCCTTTAGGTTAGGTTAGGGTTGTTTTATAAAAATCCTGAAATATTTACAGTTTCAGAAAAAAATGCATTCGGATAAATAAAGCATTCGGGATTTTAAATATTCGGAAAAAAATATTTCTAAATTTTGATAGGTAACCGGTCAAATCAGGCTACCATGACTTGTATTTTTTTCTACTTAAGTTCATCATCATCATCATTTCAGCCGAAAGACGTCCACTGCTGGACATACCTCTCCCCTAAACACACCGGTCCTGTGCTATCCGTATTCAACGCGTTCCCGCAACTTTAACCAGACCGCCGCTCCATGTTGGAAGCCTACCTACACTGCGTTTTCCGGTCCGTGGATTCCATAGAACCTTTTTGGTCCCATCGGCCAACAGTTCTACGCGCGAGCCCTGCCCACTGCCTCTTGAGTCTGGCGATTCTTCGAGCTGTGTCTGTGACTCTAGTTCATACATAGATTTCATCATTTCTAATGTGATCCCGCATAGAAACTCCGAGCATAGCCCTCTCTATCTTCCCTTTTAGTTGACTTTTATGTTGACTTTCCATTTTTGAATATATTTCATAAATGCCAAGTAGTATCATGATCGTTACCAGTAGTGGCAAGTCATCATAAAACATATCACGTGCATGGAGCGAATGCATTCACCTGTGATGGTTGCCGGCGGCGGCCAATTGATTGAACAGTCACGACTGTACATAATGGTCAGCTTTAAATCTTCCCATCGACAGTGATGATAATATTTCAACCATTGCGATTTTTACTTCAATCATCATTCCAGCCTATATACGTCCCACTGTAGGGCACAGGCTTCCTCTCAGAATGAGAGGGCTTGGGCCGGCCGTAGTTCCCACACGGGCCCAGTGCGGATTGAGAACTTCAGACACGCCATTGAATTTCTTTGCAGGTGTATGCAAGTTTCCTCACGATGCTTCACCGTAAAGCTCATGGTAAATTTTAAATGTAATTTCGCACATAAATTCCAAGGTACGCCCCAGGATTTGAACCCACGATCCTCTGCTCGAGAGGCCATAGGTCAAACCGCTAACCGCCAAATAATAATATTTAACTTCAAATAATAAATTCAAATATAAAGTCCCAGATAAACAAGAAACAAAATATAATAACTATAAATTAAAAATTTTATGAAACAAAAAATAACTATAAATTAAAAATTTTAAAAACCGCCGACGCAAATTGGTCACTCACATTTTGAAAATAAAGCTAACAAAAAAGCTGATAATTTTGAAATTGCCGAGAAACCTGCTTTTAAATAAAAGAAACCGCTAGACAAACAGACAGACAGACACACATACACACACACACACACACACACACACACACACACACACACACACACACACACACACACACACACACACACACACACACACACACACACACAGGCATAGTGGTCAAACTTATAACACCCCTCTTTTTGTGGCGGGGGTTAAAATCGAATTGCTCAGCGACGTTAAAAATTGCAATTAACTTGTAAAAATGAACCTATAATTTCCAGACGGGACAAAAACATATTTTTACGCAAGCGTCAACTGACGGCCGTTAATCCGCGTAAATTACGCAGTCGCAACGAACGCGCCGTATAAATCGTTGATGCGCCAAAGCCCGCTCCAATACGTTAAAGATAACCGAACGAATAATCGTGGTTACGCAGCACCAGATTTTAAACAGTACGTTAACTATAACGTTTCAAACTTGACACTCAAAGTCAAAGTCAAAAATTCTTTATTCAATTTAGGCATCAATTGATGCTTTTGAACGTCAAAGAATCTACTACCGGTTCGGAAAAACCCTGTTGAGAAGAAACCGACAAGAAACTCAACAAGGTATATTGTTTTCAAACAGATCTACATTGTTATTAAATAACATGCATCTAAAGTATTTAATACAACTAAAAGTCGTGATACCCTAGTGGTTTGACCTATGGCCTCTCAAGCATAGGGTCGTGAGATGAGTTCCGGTTCACACCCTACCTCTGAGTTTTTTGGAATTTATGTGCGAACTTACATTTGAAATTCTCTAGCAGTCTGCTTACACTGTTTTTTTTTTACTCTTTATAGCGTATTTTGGCATGTCTACAAATTTATATTATGTAACCATCGTTGCACAAGTCCGACTCGCATTTGTACGTTATTTTGGAGTCGCTTTAAAATTAAAAAAAATACGACGATAGAACATTATGGTACTTACCTATTCAAATGCAAAAAATCATGGCAAAAATGGATTTTATTCTTGTGCAACAGCTAAATATTTTCACTAATTACTTCGAAATAGATTTTTATTAATTCGGTCCTGTGACACGCTTAATAAAAGTTACTACCTACGTAAAAGATTTTATAGTTACTTTTCACATATTTTATGCTATATTCTCTCACCAACCGGCTTGACGCCAATGGTGTTAATAGCAGTCACAAAGTTAATTTTCCAGTGATAACTGCCATACTGCCAAAGAGAAATGAATAAAATATCGACGCTAGCGATGGGCAAATAATAGTATGGAGTGAGCTGCCTGTGGTAACAAATTTGCAGATATTTGTCCCGAGTTTTAAATAATTGAGCTAGAGTTCTACATGCAAACCAGAGCTACCTTATAGTGAGACAGAGCAACCTTCAATTGTCCTGCGGTTACTGTTCTTTGTTTCCGACTGTGCAGGGTAGTTGGTAGCGCGGACATTTGCATTTATAAATGATTCATGGGAGTCGTGTCCGCATCCTGCAGAGAAAACATTACGCTCCATCGTTTGTTTGCGAATTTTGACGATTGCGGCCCTAACGCGGCGATACGGTGGGAAAAAGAGCGATTATTTCAAAAATACAGGTACGATGAAGTCGAGGTCACCATCATCCTCAATTCAATTCAATTTTTGAAAATATAGCTCCATCGATACTATCGATGATTCTGCCAATGTCGAGGTTGAGAAAGACACACCATCATCCTAGGCCCTAGCCTCACGCCCAAGCTACGCCATTGTATCTTCTGTCTGATGTTTTTTATTTTTCGTTTCGCTTCTCGGGAAAGTGGCAAAGGCAATCGGACTACGCATACACTGTTGTGAATTTTAATTTTAATTTTGTATGTGTATTGCATTTTATTTCTGTTTTGTATCGTATATTTTCAGATGTTTTTATTATTTAGTTATAAAAAATAAATATTGGCGGGGCTCACTGCTATTGCCAAGTTTAACTGTCGGAGGGTAAAATGGTTCCAACGGAAGACCAGCGTCGGCTGCAAGGTCGACATCATGCTGAGTTAGGGACCATTTTCGTGAAAATATTAAATAAGTATTCGATTCCGTTTTTCTTTTTGTCACGAATAATTGTTTTTCTTTCTTTGTTCATTAACACATTAAAAGCCAAAATACTCCCACTGCTAGACAAAGGCCTTCCCCGAAAAGTTCTACAAGGATCGGTCCTTTACTGCAACTTCTATTCTCACAGCTCAGTCAGTATAGGGTGAAATCTAAATGGTGATACAAAATAGTATTTCTTAGTCAGTTAAAAAGCACTAATTTATTTGTTTTCATTGATCATCATTGTCATCATTTTGGCCGAAAGACGTCTACTGCTGAACATAGGCCTCCCCCAAGGCTCGCCAAACAGATCGGTCCCGTGCCATCCGCATCCAACGCGATCCTACAAACCATCTTGTTGGAGGCCTACCTACACTGCGTCTTCCGGTCCGTGGACGCCACTCGAGAACCTTTTTATTTATTTATTTAATTATTTATTTATTTGACATAACACCGGTTCTCGTCCGATCACCGAAGTTAAGCAACGTCGGGCGCGGTCAGTACTTGGATGGGTGACAGCCTGGTTTTTTTATTTTATTTTTTATTATGAAGTTTCACTTCTTCCGCGCGGAGGGACTCCACGCACTAGTTTTTAATATTTATTGTTAAAGCGGCCACTACTACGGTTCAAGAGATAAAGCCCTATAACAGACGGACAGACAACGGTGTCTCAGTTGGCACCTTTGGACCCTAACAACTATAAAAAAATATATTATAATGATCATTGAAATACCATCGCCGTCGACGGTGCTACAAAGCCTTCTAATTCTGTTAAGCAGCTTGTTTGATCTAGGGCTTAAAAATTACCCAACCCGCCCCTCGGATATTGGCCCTATCCGCTATTAGGCACACACATTATTTACTTTAAACCCAAACCAGAACCGAACTCCCGACTCAATACCCATTGTTCCGGAAGCGAAAACATTTATCTATTATTACGATCATTATGAAGTCCGTAACTCGATGTTATCTACCGAACTAAAGCACAATATTTTAGTTTGCGCATTGGCAACACATTTGGATTCTATTTGTTTTGGGTTGGGTGGAATTGGAGTTAGCGGGCATTTCAGGATTTAGTTTATTATTGATATATGGCATCTGAAAATGGATGAAATTTGCTCTTAAAATATGGCTTAAGACTATCTATGTTTTAGTAACCTTTACTTACACGCTGGTTTTCTTGTGGGAGCCACTTGGGTTAATCTAATCTAAGTTCTTCTAATATACAAAAATTTCATACAGTAAAATTACTTAAAAGTTTACCACTGACAGATGGTTTGCCTTCATTTCATATTCAACTTTAACGACCTACAAATAAAGCCAATTTTAGCATACTGTTACCCCCGTTTGCAGATTTTGTAATAACTACTTTATTAGTATGGTTTTAAAGTTGGAAATGAAATGAAGGCAAGCAATCTGTCAGTGGTAAACTAAAAGTAAACGTATTGTATCACGGTGTGTGTTATAGAACTCCTCCTAAACGGCTTGACCGATTTTATGATTTTTTTTTGTCTATATTCGGTAGGTCGTAGGCTGTTTATTTTATATCCCTTTTCTTCGCGGACGGAGTCGCGGGCAACAGCTAGTACCTAAGTAAAAAGTTAATTAAGTATATTACAATTTATTAATGTATTACAATACAATACAACACAATCAAATGACAATTTATTGCACACTACAAAGAAAACCGGCCAAGTGCGAGTCAGACTCGCGCACCGAGGGTTCTGTACACGTTTTAGGTTATGTCAAAATACACGCCGTAATGAGCCGTAACTATAATAATCCAGTGTTAGCAGAGTCCTGCTACTAAGTAAAATGTACGCCGTGTGGGATCATTGTATGTTGGTTACTCGGGACCCCCTAATGTTTAATTTAATTATATTCTTATTATTATTTGCAGCAGCATAATGATACAAGTCTATGATCATTGTACCATGTATTTAACTTAGTTTGTCAATTAAAATTATTTGTATCTGTACAATTTTGATGCCGTTAAATTCGCAGTTATTGATCTACAGCTATTAAATAACAGATAGATATAATTTAGTTTTAACAGCGCCAATCAATTGGCGTATGTACGTACTTTTTATGAGCCGTCAAAACGCAATTGTTCCATACAATCTGCATAGCCTGTACTGCTATACAGAATCTATGAAACAATTGTGCGAAATCTAAATGGTGATACAAAATAGTATTTCTTAGTCAGTTAAAAAGCACTAATTTATTTGTTTTCATTGATCATCATTGTCATCATTTTGGCCGAAAGACGTCTACTGCTGAACATAGGCCTCCCCCAAGGCTCGCCAAACAGATCGGTCCCGTGCCATCCGCATCCAACGCGATCCTACAAACCATCTTGTTGGAGGCCTACCTACACTGCGTCTTCCGGTCCGTGGACGCCACTCGAGAACCTTTTTGCCCGATCGGCCATCAGTTCTACGAGCGATGTGCCCTGCCCACTGCCATTTGAGTCTGGCGATTCTTCGAGCTATGTCGATGACTTTAGTTCTTGCGCGGATTTCATCATTTATAATGCGATCCCGCAGAGAAACTCCGAGCATAGCCCTCGCCATCGCCGTCTGAGTGACTTTCAGCTTTCTCTATTGTTTTCATTAATATTATTTAATTTGAGGTGTCCACGTCAAACGTTCAAATAAGTATGAACATTCTAAATTTTATCGGACTAATTTTAACAATTTGAGTTAATGCCAAGTTGCCTAGCATTATCTGAGTTAGAAGCACTCATTTTGTGTCACCATTTAGATTTCGCACAATTGTTTCATAGATTCTGTATAGCAGTACAGGCTATGCAGATTGTATGGAACAATTGCGTTTTGACGGCTCATAAAAAGTACGTACATACGCCAATTGATTGGCGCTGTTAAAACTAAATTATATCTATCTGTTATTTAATAGCTGTAGATCAATAACTGCGAATTTAACGGCATCAAAATTGTACAGATACAAATAATTTTAATTGACAAACTAAGTTAAATACATGGTACAATGATCATAGACTTGTATCATTATGCTGCTGCAAATAATAATAAGAATATAATTAAATTAAACATTAGGGGGTCCCGAGTAACCAACATACAATGATCCCACACGGCGTACATTTTACTTAGTAGCAGGACTCTGCTAACACTGGATTATTATAGTTACGGCTCATTACGGCGTGTATTTTGACATAACCTAAAACGTGTACAGAACCCTCGGTGCGCGAGTCTGACTCGCACTTGGCCGGTTTTCTTTGTAGTGTGCAATAAATTGTCATTTGATTGTGTTGTATTGTATTGTAATACATTAATAAATTGTAATATACTTAATTAACTTTTTACTTAGGTACTAGCTGTTGCCCGCGACTCCGTCCGCGAAGAAAAGGGATATAAAATAAACAGCCTACGACCTACCGAATATAGACAAAAAAAAATCATAAAATCGGTCAAGCCGTTTAGGAGGAGTTCTATAACACACACCGTGATACAATACGTTTACTTTTAGTTTACCACTGACAGATTGCTTGCCTTCATTTCATTTCCAACTTTAAAACCATACTAATAAAGTAGTTATTACAAAATCTGCAAACGGGGGTAACAGTATGCTAAAATTGGCTTTATTTGTAGGTCGTTAAAGTTGAATATGAAATGAAGGCAAACCATCTGTCAGTGGTAAACTTTTAAGTAATTTTACTGTATGAAATTTTTGTATATTAGAAGAACTTAGATTAGATTAACCCAAGTGGCTCCCACAAGAAAACCAGCGTGTAAGTAAAGGTTACTAAAACATAGATAGTCTTAAGCCATATTTTAAGAGCAAATTTCATCCATTTTCAGATGCCATATATCAATAATAAACTAAATCCTGAAATGCCCGCTAACTCCAATTCCACCCAACCCAAAACAAATAGAATCCAAATGTGTTGCCAATGCGCAAACTAAAATATTGTGCTTTAGTTCGGTAGATAACATCGAGTTACGGACTTCATAATGATCGTAATAATAGATAAATGTTTTCGCTTCCGGAACAATGGGTATTGAGTCGGGAGTTCGGTTCTGGTTTGGGTTTAAAGTAAATAATGTGTGTGCCTAATAGCGGATAGGGCCAATATCCGAGGGGCGGGTTGGGTAATTTTTAAGCCCTAGATCAAACAAGCTGCTTAACAGAATTAGAAGGCTTTGTAGCACCGTCGACGGCGATGGTATTTCAATGATCATTATAATATATTTTTTTATAGTTGTTAGGGTCCAAAGGTGCCAACTGAGACACCGTTGTCTGTCCGTCTGTTATAGGGCTTTATCTCTTGAACCGTAGTAGTGGCCGCTTTAACAATAAATATTAAAAACTAGTGCGTGGAGTCCCTCCGCGCGGAAGAAGTGAAACTTCATAATAAAAAATAAAATAAAAAAACCAGGCGGTCACCCATCCAAGTACTGACCGCGCCCGACGTTGCTTAACTTCGGTGATCGGACGAGAACCGGTGTTATGTCAAATAAATAAATAATTAAATAAATAAATAAAAGGGGACAATCTTACACAAATCGACCTAGTCCCAAACTAAGCAAAGCTTGTACTCGGATGGTGGACGACGATAAACATACTTATATAGATAAATAAATACTTAAATACATAGAAAACATCCATAACTCACGAACAAATATTCGTGCTCATCACACAAATAAATGCCCTTACCGGGATTTGAATCCAGGACCTCTTGCTACCTAGGCAGGGTCACTACCAACTAGGCTAAGTCGGTCGTTCTTGTTGGAGGCTTCCTACACTGCGTCTTCCGGTCCGTGGACGCCACTCGAGAACCTTTTTGCCTCATCGGCCATCAGTTCTACGAGCGATGTGCCCTGCCCACTGCCACTTGAGTCTGGCGATTCTTCGAGCTATGTCCGTGACTTTAGTTCTTGCGCGGATTTCATCATTTCTAATGCGATCCCGCAGAGATACTCCGAGCATAGCCCTATCCATCGCCCTCTGAGTGACTTTGAGCTTACTTATGAGGCCCATCGTTAGCGGCCACGTCTCAGTGCCATAATTCACCACTGGCAACACACTGGTCAAAGACTTTTAACTTGAGACACTGCGGTATATTGGGTGACAAGATATTGCGGAGCTTCCCGAACGCTGTTTGCGTATACATATGAATACTGATAATAATCAAAGCGCGGTATTAACAGCGCACTCGCTCTAAGAAGCGGCACTGCGGATAAACCGCTCATGACGTTTGCATGCGAAATTTAATTTCGGTTGCTTCAGCCGCCCGTTTAGACGCAAACAGTACGTAATGCATAAAACATGTACTCATACGTCGCTCGTACACTTTCTGCGCGGGCCAGCAAATTAGCTGTGTCAATATATTTCACACGAAATACAAACTGAAACATGGATGCACAGAAAAACTCAGAAAAAGAGACCAGCGCAGCGCTGGGAATCGAACCCAGGTCCTCAGCATTCCGTGCCGCGTGCTAAACCCCTACACCACCACCGGTCAGGAGTTTAGACACAATTGTCATTTTTCTGGGGTTTTTTCTGTGCATCTATGTTTCAGTTTGTATTTAGTATGAAATAATTATATGGATTTCACGGGATGACCGTAAAAGTAAAAAATTGAAGTTGAAAAAAAATAAAAATACAAAAATATACTTCAAACCAAACTTGTTAAAAGTATGGCCTAGTAGCGACATCTCTTGTCCGGGTGAGCGGTTAGTTCCGAAGGAGCGTTGATGTTTCTCGATGAGAACTGAACATAGATAGCGCTGTATCACTGCAAAAGTGATGATGGCAGGTTGGAATGTATGATGCATAGGGAAAATTTGCGTCTAAACTCCTGACTAGTGGTGGTGTAGAGGAATAGCACGCGGCACAGAATGCCGAGGACCTGGGTTCGATTCCCAGCATTGGTCTTTTTTCTGGGTTTTTTTCTGTGCATCTATGTTTCAGTTTGTATTTAGTATGAAATATATAGTAAAGTATGCCGGTTTCGTGGCCACAGCATTAGCTAGGCAATATAAAGCTTTGACGATTTTCTTTTCAAGACTTCAAGCGCTTTTTAAATCCTTAACTGGCACCGGATAACACAATTGTATATTTAAGCACATCAACATTTTATTTGTTATTCCGTACAAGGTGGATTTATGTATGAGAATTTTTTGACACAGTTTCATTGTATTGATGGCAAGAGGTTCTCTGTGAGCTGTAAATTTTCCGCGGATATCTTTGTATAGCTTAAAACTGAATAATGTTCACCTTAAAATCCCCATGACCCAGCCATTAAATGCAGCAACGAAAACAATTTCATGTAGGTACCTAATATTAAACAATTTTCCCATTTGCTTCGGCTGAATGGATGATATTTTACAGTCCTATAAATAGGACGATGGGCCTTACGAGGTTAGACTACTGTCAAATTATAATGTACGTTTACCTTCGTCTTTCAAAACTAAGTATTCAATTCAACAGGACCCCCATAATAAAATTTACAGTCATAAACATGGAGACAGCGTTCTGTAATAACATAGACTTTCAGATTTACCATGAAAGTTGGTAATTATAATGGCTAAAAAGCAATCTCAGAATTTCTCAAAAATTCTCACGGGAAAAAAGGGAATTATATATTTAGTAACTGACACCGATGACGATTATGATTTCTAATACCTAATTTATTTTTGGATATTGCTTGCCGGGATTCAATTGTTTTATTCAATGAAAGAGATGAAGAAGCTTTACCATAAATTTGAATTCTGCGCGTGTAGCAAAAGCTAGTCACCAATAATACTAAATACATTATAGACAAACAGACCGATCATAAACATGCAAATATCCATCAGTAAGCCAACAAGCCGTCGCAATGGCGGTGTTTTAGCGTATTTCTGTATGCTAATGTGTTGTTGGGGCTGTACGAACTTTGTTTCTGCAGGGCCCAGGTAGTTTAAAGGTATTCTTTCAACGTTTTTGTCTATTTGTAGGGGAAATTGGATTTAAATACAGGTGGACTAAAACCTTATTTTATTCCATACCAGACGACCAGATGGCCTAGTGGTTAGAGAACCTGACTACGAAGCTTGAGGTCCCGGGTTCGATTCCCGTGTCGAGGCAGATATTTGTATGAAAAATATGAATGTTTGTTCTCGGGTCTTGGGTGTTTAATATGTATTTAAGTATGTATCTATCTATATAAGTATGTTTATCCGTTGCTTAGTACCCATAACACAAGCTTTGCTAAGCTTACTTTGGGACTAGGTCAATTGGTGTGAATTGTCCCATGATATTTATTTATTTATTTATTTATTTATTTATTTATTTATTTATTTATTTATTTATTTATTTATTTATTTATTTATTTATTTATTTTATAATAAGATTATCATAACTTAAAATAAAGTAGAAAAACCCCTACAAGGAAAACAAAGAAAGACGTCGCAGGCATCGGCCCTAAAACGAAGGCCGCATTACCCCTTTGTAGGGGAAAATCACTCATGTCTTTCTACCAAGTCCCCCTAAAATCCTTATTTTTTTAAATTAATATTTTCCCGATTAAAATTTGCTTGGTTTCATCAGAAATACTAAAAAATAACACAAAAATAAAGAAAAAAGTGAAAAGAATGTCTGTAGGTTTAGCAAAAATGCCTACCGTAGAAATTGCGAAGTGATAGCTTATTGGTTTGAACTAGGTACGGCCTCTCGAGCAAAAGGTCGTGGGTTCAAAACCGGGCTCTGTCTCTGAGATTTTCAGAAATTCATGAGCTGTACGTTGAAAGAAAATATTGCGGGTGTGTTTTTCCTCACCATCTATTTCGCCGTAAAGCCCATGATAATTTCAAACGTAAAGTCTGGAAGCTCTCGGCTTGAACCTACGTCCCTCTGTTTGAGAGCTAATGGGCCAAATCACTAGGCTACCACATCTTTTGCTATAGCTCCTCTACACGATGGCTCATTAAAATGGTCGGTGCGATGGCTGCTATGCATCTATACGATGGCGACGTTTAGTTGTGATGTTTTGATTCTTTTGTTGTGCGGCCAAAAACCGACACCGATGCCATCCCACGACCATCGCACGCTCCACAAGCCATCCGACACTACGGCCTCTATACGCTGGCACATCATAGTGAACCATCGCGATGGCCCATCGTGTAGTGCCGGCTAAAAACCGACACCGATGCCATCCCACGACCATCGCACGCTCCACAAGCCATCCGACACTACGGCCTCTATACGCTGGCACATCATAGTGAACCATCGCGATGGCCCATCGTGTAGTGCCGGCTAAAAACCGACACCGACGCCATCCCACGACCATCGCACGCTCCACAAGCCATCCGACACTACGGCCTCTATACGCTGGCTCATCATAGTGAACCATCGCGATGGCCCATCGTGTAGTGCCGGCTAAAAACCGACACCGATGCCATCCCACGACCATCGCACGCTCCACAAGCCATCCGACACTACGCCCTCCACATGCTGGCACATCATAGTGAACCATCGCGATGACCCATCGTGTAGTGCCAGCATTAGGTAGGTAACTATTTATATGCTACTCGTATTTTATAATTATGTCGATCTGTTCGATTGGAAGCGGCCGGTGGCCTCATGCAATATTAATACGGCGGGGTATCTGTACTATGCTAATGCCGCTGGTCTGGCTAGTCGACAGCTTTAGGTGGGGCTTTGGTTTTGTGTGTTGGTCTTTCGTTTTATACGTGTGAAGCCTCACAGAGCATGGAGCCTCAAGGAAGACCTCCGTAAGACACAAGCCACACAGAAGAGACGTCGGACGGGGGCGCGTCGCTATCTGCGTCGTTTGTTCGCAGGCCGCGACTCCGCCCCGTCTCTTCTGTCTGCTTTGGATCGCGACGCTTCTACACAATTAGTATGAAACTGATTTAATGCGAAACTATGCAAATTAACATTCTGCGATAGCAATTTATGTGAAAAGCGTATTATGACTATTTTAGATTGGGCCACATATAATTATTAGTTACAAAGGCCGTGGTCGCGAATTGCAATCTGGCCGAAACGTCGAGGTACCTAAATATCAAATATTATAATATTTGCGTGATAAGTCCCGTGAGTAGTTAGTTATGAGTGAAAATCACGAAATTTTAAAATATCACTAGCTATTGCCCGCGACTTTGTCCGCGAAGAATAAGGGTATAAAATAGCCTACGACCTATTCTAAGACCTACCGAATATGGAGAAAAATTTTCATTAAAATCGGTCATGCCTTTTCGGAGGAATTCGATGACAAACACCGTGACACGAGATTTTTATATATTAGATTAGACACAAGTTTTTTAACCGACTTCAAAAAAAGGAGGAGTTGCTCAATTCGGCTGTTATGTTCTTTTTTTGTGTCATTGATATCTCTATTTCTCTTAGTTCAGCTACCTGTCTCGCGCAAAACTCATCCTAGCTTGTAGGTTGTACGCAGCATGGTAAATACGCGTAGAGGCGGAATATTCCCGATCGCTTGCGGAGTAAGGGCCGTATTCAAATGAAGGGCCCCCGAGACTGGTGGGAAACAATGATCATATTACAAACTTGTTTACGCGCGGGCTCCGAAGACCGCGGGCGGGAATCACGCATTTTATGCCCAAGTAAAATTCGTACAGTACCCGGCCATAAAGATTGCACAGCACACGGTCTTTGAAAAAACTTTGTGTTTTTTTGCATGTGTGTGTGTATGTAACACACAAAAATATAAACACATCGGTCTTTGGAAAAAAACCAGTTGTCTGTAAAGTCGGTTTACGGACGATAGTTTAACGTGACAACGTCATAACAAACATTCAAACCCCCCCCGCACCCCGCATTGTACATCCTGGCGTCCGCCGCTCTCTTGCAACTAGCTCTCGCCGCTCTCTTGCAACTGGCCCTCGCCGCTCTCATGCAACTGGCCTGCTTCGCTGCTCTGTAGAATGTAATGTTACGTAACGTTACATGTACGTTACAATGAGTCATGTTTTTTCGTGTATGCAGCCGGCGTTCATCGATTTATTAGACGTTGTCACGTCAAAAGACTGCAAATGTCCGACATTTGCCGAGTCTTTTTTCAAAGACCGTGTTCAATCATTATGGCCGGGTACTTCAGAAGTCCTTGTGCCAAGCGGCTCATAAGATAGAAACCGGACTTGCGACTTATTTTATTGGAATTAATGTCATCTCATCATTGTCTTAGTCTATATGCACTGCAGGGCACAAGCTTCCTCCCGAAATGAGAGAGCTTAGGCCGTAGTTCCCACGCAATTTTTTTTATTGAAGTGAAACTTCTAATGCGACTTCCAACAAGCGTTGCGTTAAATGCGTCGCGTTAAATACGCAACGCAATGCAACGCAAGTTGACGTTTACAAGATATTTGACAAAAACACCGGTTCTCATCCGATCACCGAAGTTAAGCAACGTCGCGCGCGGTCAGTACTTGGATGGGTGACCGCCTGGTTTTTTATTTTTTATTATGAAGTTTCACTTCTTCCGCGCGGAGGGACTTCACGTACTATTTTTTGCAATGGGAAACATACAGCATAAATCATCATCATCATCGTTTTAGCCGAGAGACGTCCACTGCCGACGACCGCCTTAGCCTTGTTGGTAGTGACCCTGCCTACGAAGCAAGAGGTCCTGGGTACGAATCCCGGTAAGGGCATTTATTTGTGTGATGAGCACGAATATTTGTTCTTGAGTTATGGATGTTTTCTATGTATTTAAGTATTTATTTATCTATATAAGTATGTTTATCGTCGTCCAGTACCAATAGTACAAGCTTTGCTTAGTTTGGGACTAGGTCGATTTGTGTAAGATTGTCCCCTAATATTTATTTATTTATTTTATTTACTGCTGAACATAGGTGTACCCAAGACTCACCAAACGGATCGGTCCCGTGCCATCCGCATCCAACGCGATCCCGCAAACTTAACCAGGCACACCGCTCGTAGAACTGATGGCCGATAGGGCAAGAAGGTTCTCGAGTGGCGTTCACGGGACGGAAGTGTAGGTAGGCCTCCAACCAGCATAAATGAGACGAGATTCAGTTCTTAAAGTCAAACCATAAGCCAAAACAGTTACCACTATTAGTTGAGGTAGGTATACAATATTTTGCTCCAAAAGTTATACACGCCAATTTTTAACTATATAGTAAGTAGAATATTCTTGAAGGGGGAGGGGAATATGTACCTAGTAGTATTATTATTTATCGTATGGCATACGAACTGTGAAAGAAATACAAATGAAAACTAACAATTAAAACTTAAATCTAGATTTCATAAAATATTCCACGGCATTCTCTGACAGCTTCTTGAGGTCATCTATGTGTCCATCGAACTTAGTGATCGGGCATTCCAGTACCATGTGGTGGGCCGTCTGTTCCGGGTCCCCACACTCGCAAGCCGCCGACTCGCACCAGCCCCATTTACTCCTAAGGTACGCGGAGTTTCCAACATTGGTTCATTGGTTTTAGTAGTATGGCCTCTCAAACAGACGGTTATGAGTTTTAACCCGGGCTCGCACTTCTGAGTTTTTCAACCGACGAAAAAAACGGAGGTTATACCTAGTTATATGTAGTTTTGTAAGCAAAAAGTACAACGACCGGTTTTTCTAAGGCCCGGCCGCACGAGCCGAAAAAGCGCGAATAGCCTTGAATATTTACGCGGAGCCTGTGGGCGAGCCCTTAAATTACAGTCAAAATGCAAGAGGTGTTGGGGGAGCGCGCAACGCTTTGCGGATGCGCGGTAAGTACGGTATTACGTATTAGCGGCAGTTTTTGTTTTTGTGGGGCCGTGCGATGGCTCATTTACGAGGTATTTTATTTTGACTGCCAGACACGTTTTGTGAACCGTTTATACTGTGTTATTTGGACGGAGAAATATTTACGGGAAACGCTCCCTCCTGAGCTAAGAAACGAACAGGAGAATTGCAAAAAAATGAAAAATTATTTGAAGGCAACTTATTTTGGTTTTATAATGCAACTGCTTAAATATTATACTGTATGTCATTATACATTGAAAGGTAAGTATATAAATAAATAAAATAATAATTATTATTATCGTGGGACAATAAAATTGATACCAGTTGAACTAGTCCCAAACTAAGTGAAGCTTGTAATTATGTTTATTAAGCATGATATACATTATTTATGTAGATAATTGCGTACTTAAATACATTATTATTATTATTAAACATCTAAGACTCGAGAACAAACTTTCGTATATTTCATACAAAAAATATCTGCCCCATGTGAATATTTTCCGCTGTGACACGACTAGTAACCATACAATAGAATGGTTAATTTTCAGTCAGTCGTTTTGTAGATTTTCGTGTTCAAAAATCCTGTAAAAAATCCTCAAGACTTCCGCTATTACATATTTTATGCCTAAACTTCAATACAAACTTTTAGAGAAAACAAAACATTTCACTAAATCATAAAGTTCAAATAAAATTCGTCGCAAGCCCACTGGGCCCGCGCTTCCGCGGCCCGGACAAGAAAACTCGCAAAAAGATAATATTTTTTAAGGAGGCGGATTAAAATAACCATTCTTTATCTCCCCACTGTCATCGTATCGTCGTCTCTAGACAATCAACGCACGAAGATTACACACGTAACTGGGAAAAAATCGCGAGCTATAATACTCTATATTATTTGTTCACTGGTCACGTCGCGCCGCATTGATGTAGGAATGCGGAGGAAGGTATCTTGATATTTTGGAAAATGTGTGTTTATTATTTTTGTACCTCCGTCCAAATTGTTTATGGGGAATACCTGATTATAGTGTTGCACAGTGGTGAAATCAATGAAAATTAATAAAGAGGATAATCACTTACTTTTTTTTTATAACTTTAGAATAATAGAAAGATAATAATTATTGAGAGTGTGTAACATAGACTACATTTAATACGAGAAAAATAAGCATTTTTTTATATGGAGTCAATACGTTGTCGGCTCTTTGAGAGATAGATAGGCTCGTTTTTAAGTTTCCGTACCCAAAGGGTAAAAAACCGGCCAAGAGCGTGTCGGACACGCCCAAGGTAGGGTTCCGTAGCCATTACGAAAAAATCAAGTAATATTTTTCTAAGGATTTCGTATGTGTACGGAATCATCCAAGTTTAGGTATGTTTTATACCTTAGGCTACTATTTACTCTTAAACTACAAATAATTTCAAAGCAATCTTAGCCGCTATAATTTTCCTAGTAAATTTGATATATTTACTACCCTTCTGAATTTTTTCAAATTTTTCCACCCAATAGTTTAGATTTAAGAGGGGGGGGGGGACGGCCGATTTAAATGAAAATTTTCACTTTAAAGTTGAATATTTCGCAAACAGATCACTGAATAGAAAATTCATGTTAGAAACCCCGAAATGGTTTTAAAAGACCTATCCAACGATACCCCACACTATAGGGTTAGCCGAGAAAAAAAAATCACCCCCACTTTACGTCTATGGGAGGTACCCTAAAAAATTTTTTTTTACTTTTTTTTATTCAATCACTTTGTCGGCGTGACTGATATATATATTGATGCCAAATTACAGCTTTCTAGTACTAACAGTCTCTGAGCTTAGCCGCGGACAGACAGACAGACAGACAGACAGACGGACAGACATGGCGAAACTATAAGGGTTCCTAGTTGACTACGGAACCCTAAAAACGGGACCCTATCACTGAGACCTCGCTGTCCGTCCGTCTGTTACCAGGCTGTATCTCACGAACCGCGATAGCTAGACAGTCGAAATTTTCACAGATGATTTATTTCGGTTGCCGCTATAACAAAAAAAGGCGGCATAAGTCGGTTTGATGCAATTTGGCAGACAAATAGTTTATAATTTGGAACTATAACGAGGTGCTACGAAATGAAACAAAACGAAACTAAACGAAATGAAACGAAAATTAAAGGAAAGGTTTATTTTTCTTAAGTGTGATGAGTACGAGTCTCAAGCTAGCTACATAACAATATAGCACACTTAGCTAATCATCATCATCACAGCCGAAAGACGTCCATTGCTGAACACAGGCCTCCGCCAAGGCTCGCCAAACAGATTGGTCCTGCGCTATCCGGATCCAACGCGTTCCCGCAACTAAAAGCTAATCTCGGCATGCTTTTTTTATTTTTATATCACTATTAAATGATCGGAATTAGAATATTCAATGATTAATGTGGCATAATTATTCAACAGTGATTACATTATGTAATGTAAGTAATCAAAACAGTAACATTTGCAATCAATTCATCATCATCATCATCATTTCAGCCGATAGACGTCCACTGCTAAACATAGGACCGCTTTAACGACCGCTTTAGCCTAGTTGGTAGTGACCCTGCCTGCGAAGCAAGAGGTCCTGGGTTCAAATCCCGGTAAGGGCATTTATTTGTGTGATGAGCACGAATATTTGTTCCTGAGTTATGGATGTTTTCTATGTATTTAAGTATTTATTTATCTATATAAGTATGTTTATCCGTTGCTTAGTACCCATAACACAAGCTTTGCTAAGCTTAATTTGGGACTAGGTCAATTGGTGTGAATTGTCCCATGATATTTATTTATTTATTTATAGGACTCCCCAAAGGCTCGCCAAGCAGATCCGTCCCGTGGCATCCGCATCCAACGCTATCCCACAACCTTAATCAAGCCGTTGCTCTATCTTGCAATCCTTTGCCAATATCAAATTGTTATTAATTAAAATGCCCATACACAGGCATGTGTTTCTTTACTGATTCCAAATAGGCATATAACTCTTAAAGAAAGTCAAATGCGTCTCTTGTTCGCATGACGCCATCGTCTGTTATCCCCATTATACGAGGGGCGTTCAATATAAAGTGAGAATGAGATGCAAACTCATTTAATATTACGAAATTAAATACTGGCCGGTAAAGCTAATCTATCTAGCTGATTGCTATGAAAAAAAAAACTAACTGTCTTTTGTTTAAAAAAATATACGGTAATTTCTTTGCAATGCTGTTCGCGCGCTAAAACCTCCTTTTGGTTCTATACAGTGCAGGGGTGCTCTCTGGCTCCTAGAAGAAAAAACTGTCTGTCATATGATCTACTGTCACACTAATTTTGACTGTCATCTATAACCTATCGTCGTAATCACCGCAAGCAGTAATAATTGTGCATGAAGCCTGAAATCTACTACCACCGCATCCTTCCGCCTCCTACAACATCAGCCGGAGCTTCAACCAGGTGAGTGCTTCTGCACTTGTTCCAAATTACATTTTTGGCACCAGCGGGCTCCTGGCCTTCCGCTACCCCTTAAAAATTGGCTATTTACACGCCATAACATATTTCTTGGTCCTATCGAACAACCGGATTGATTCCCGGAACGAAATTATTCACCCGCTTCTCCTGTGACATAGCGTAATTTTTGGCTCTCACAATAGGCATAATTTTCAACCGCCATTTCTGTCATATTTTATTCTGACATCTCATATATTTTTAGAAACTAAATTCTAAATTTTCGCGTTACATAATTATGGCGAAATCAGCTTTAGAATCGAAATTATCCATATTAAAAACCAAAGAGGAACGAATTTTACGTCGATTCTCGCATCTCTTTGATTTGTCGAAAAAAATATCTACACTCGATTCTCGCAGCAACGAAAATTTAATGGCGGAATCAGAGACGATCGATGATTTTCGCGTGAATTTTGAAAAAATACTGGACGAAATTAATGCAATTTCAATGTCCCTTGATCCTCAACATGAACCCGATTATCAGACTCTGGATACATTTGAGGACTTATACGCCCGCATAAAGCGCACTCGTGCTAATATTTTGAAAATAACTTCTCCGCAAACGAGTTCGACTTCTACACCCGCGTCGCAAGCTAAAGGTCCAACCATTAAGCTCCCGCCTATCGACCTTCCTTTCTTTGATGGTAGGACTGAAAATTGGCCTATATTTTATGAGTCGTTTAAAGCTAATATACATAATAACGACCATCTTACTGATTCGCAACGCGTGCAGTACCTCATGGGCAAGCTAACCCATAGCGCCCCAAATATTACCGCAGGTTTGGTACCCACAGGAGAGACTTATACCATTATTTGGGAAAGTTTAGTGAAAAAATATCAAGACAAACGCGCCTTGGGTACTTACTACCTCAATAACATCTTGGACATTAAGCCAAGCTCAAACTCGCCTAGCAGTCTCAATAGCTTCATCGAAAGATATTCTGCGACTGTGGCCGCTTTAAAACAACTAGACATTCCTGATCTGTCAGATTTCTTTTTCCTGCAGTGTGCTCTGCGAAAAACTGACCAGCAGACTTTGCAAAATTTCGAAATGTCTGTTCGTGACGAAACTATTCCGTCGTACGAAAAATATGTCACATTTATACAGAGCCAAGTCAAAATTTTAGAACGGTCAGGCAATAGTTCTTCTATAAATACTCCGCGAACCGCCTACAAAGCTTCCGCCAATACACCGGCTCAACCCGCGCGTACTACTTACAAAGCTTTTGTAGCTAGTAACGATGTTCCTTCTTCCAGCTCCGCAAATGACGAACCCTGTGTATTGTGCAAAAGCAATGAGCACGTGCAATTGTATAGTTGTTCTAAATTCAAAAATATGAGTACGCCGCAGGCAAGATTCGACTTTATTAAAAATATTCGTGGTTGTGTTAACTGCTTAAGCACATCACATACTCTGCTCCATTGCAGCTCACGTACGACTTGCAAGTTATGTCAAAAACGTCATCATACGTTGTTGCACTTTGACAATACTAATACTAATTCACAACCGCATAAGCGTTTCCCCGCAAAGCCGTACGTTAAATCGACGCAGTTGTTCACGAACGGCTCAACTTCGCATGCCGCGCCTGCGCCGACCGCCTCGTCAGCCGCATCGTGCCCGCGCGCGGAGCCTGCTGCGCCCCGCTCGCGCGAGCCAGCAGCTGCTGCTGCCCACGCTGCTCGCGCCCCGCTGCCGCCCACAGCCGCGTGCTCGTGTGCTCATCCGCCGCATGACAGTAATCGAATCGCGTCGCCGCCGTCACATAATATAACGACTACACTGCCGGTCAATAACGCTAACCCCGCGAACGCTTCAGTTTCTCTGAAGGCAAAGTCGAAACCAAATTCGACAATACTATTATCGACCGCTCAAGTTTATGCTAAACAAAATAATAGCGATAACAAAATGATTATTAGATGCCTTATTGATAGCGGATCTCAAAATAATTTAATAACGCTCGATTGCTGCAAATCACTGAATTTACCTATAATACCGCTAACTAACTCTTATATAAAGGGTGTTGGTTTAACTTCGAGACCAATTCACGGATATGTTTACTTAAATATTGAATCCCGCGTATATCCGAATAATAAATACTACATACACGCTTTAGTGGTAGATTGTATAACCGATCAATTGCCCTCGCATTTTATTGAATATAATGAACGTGACATGGCTTACCTTAATAATATACCGCTCGCAGACCTCACGTGGAACATTCCTGGGTGCATTGATGTAGTGCTCGGTGTCCAGCTGTTCCCGTATATTTATTTGGGGAATAAAGTAGAGTCTGGTTCTTGTGCTCCTCCCGCCTTTCTAACCGCTTTCGGTTTTGTTCTAATGGGTGACTATCCTTGTAAGTCTGACCCTAGTAACGCCACTTCTTTTACCGCTCTGGTGCTCAATGACCTCGAGTCGAGCCTAAATAAATTTTGGGAATTAGAAGAAATCCCATTCAAACGCCATTTAAGTCCAGAAGAGACTAAATGTGAAAATTTATACACAACTTCTGTGTCCCGCAACGAGGAAGGTAGATACACTGCGGCCTTACCTTTCTCTAAAGATCCCTCAGAACTGGGGAATTCTCGTTCTGTTGCTCACCGCCGTCTAATGTATTTGGAAAAAAAGTTCAAGCAAACCCCTACTCTTTGCGATGCCTATAATAAAGTTTTATCTGAATATATACAGAATGGTTATCTAACTGAAGTACCAGAGTCTAAAGTTACTGATGATGGTTACTATATCCCTCATCATGCTGTCATCCGCCCGGAAAAAGTTACGTCTCCTGTTAGAGTAGTTCTCGATGCCAGTGCTAAGACTCATTCAGGTATGTCACTCAATGACATCTTGCATACTGGTCCCAATCTACAGGCTGATTTGTTTTTGCTCTTGCTGAACTTTCGTTTATTCCCAGTAGCTATGACGTCTGATATTAAACAAATGTATATGCAAATTTGCTTGCCTCCGCATGACTATAAATATGTCAAAATGTTGTTTCGCTTTTCTGAAAGCGAGCCAATCCGCACCTTTCAATTTACTCGCGTCCCTTTTGGACTCAAGTCAAGCCCCTTTATGGCTATGCGTACTGTCAAACAGTTATGCTCAGACGAGAGTCATCGCTTTCCTGACGCTGCAAATGTAGCTATCTCCCAGCTTTATATGGATGATCTGGTCCATTCGTGTATTGACAATGAAAGTGCCATGCGTTTGTCGCAAGAACTAATCGCACTGTTCAAGTCTGGTGCATTTGACTTAGTCAAATGGTCAAGTAATTCCTCTGTATTATTAAATAGTCTTCCTGACTCACACCGTGCTTCTGTCAACTTTAACGACAAGCAAAGTGTTGCAAAGGTGTTAGGGTTGTCATGGGAACCCACAAATGACACTTTCTTCATAACCACGTCTCCGCCTGCTGGTGGGAAGTGCACCAAGCGAATAATACTGTCGACCGTAGCTCGCTTGTTTGATGTCCTTGGTTTAGTAGCTCCCGTTGTATTATACGCCAAGTTGTTAATAAAAGAACTTTGGCTTTGCAAAATCGACTGGGATGACACACCCCCCGACCATATAATTAAAAGCTACTCAATGTTAGTACAAGAGTTTCCAATGCTCTCAACTTTAAAAATTCCGCGTCACGTTGGCGTTTCTGCTGACTGTATGGTAAACATAGTCGGATTTTCGGATGCCAGTCTCAATGGCTATGGATGTGTCATTTACTTGCATGTTACGGACCCAGCCGGTAATATCACTGTGAGGCTACTATGCTCAAAGTCGAAAGTGTCTCCCACAAAAATAACTACTCTTGCTCGTCTAGAGCTATGTGCCGCTCTTTTAATGTCCAAATTGATCAAAACTGTTCAGGACACATATTTAGCTCGCATTCCAATTGCAGGAATATATGCATTCACAGACTCGACAATTGCTCTTTCGTGGATTAAATCATCTCCTCATAGATGGTCCATTTTCGTGAGTAACCGCGTTGCGCAATGTCAAGAGAATGTTGCACCACAGAACTTTTATCACGTTGCTGGAGCTGACAACCCTAGTGATTGTTTGTCTCGCGGTATGCTACCGTCACAATTAATGTCGCATGATTTATGGTGGAACGGTCCTTCGTGGTTACAAAACTCGCCTACGGAATGGCCTGTCCAATCTTTCTGTCCCACGGAATTTGAAAAGTTGCCGGAATGCAAGACTAATACTTTAACCGTTATAGTTCAAGCTGAACAGCCCTTACTGTATACGCTAGCTCAACGCATGTCGTCCTGGAATAAACTGCTCCGCTCGGTTGTCTACGTGTTACGCATTGCAAGAAAATTAAACCCAACTGAAATACTTAAAAATTTAGCTATTGCTGAAACCGCTTTGTTAGTCGCTATACAGAGTGTTCATTTTAGTGAAGATATTGCTCATATAAAAAGTAATGTTTTACCTTCGCGCAAGCTTTTGAAACTATCGGTATTCTGTGACGAGAATAACGTATTAAGAGTTGGAGGTCGCCTTTCAAATGCAGATTTACCATTCGAGGTTAAATATCCCGCGCTTCTTCCTAAACATGATCATATGGTTAATTTAATTATAGACCATTACCATACTATGAATTGCCATGTAGGTGCAGGACTTCTGATGTCCATCATTCGCCAGCGTTTCTGGATATTAGATGGCCGGACTGTCATTAGAGCTAGAGTACATAATTGTAATCAATGCTTCCGCGTCAAACCTATGCATCCAACGCCGAAAATGGCTGACCTGCCTTCTTATCGTTTGCAAGAAGCGAAAGCTTTTATGCATACCGGCGTGGATTATGCTGGTCCTCTCCGCATTACTCTTTGTCGTCGTCGCGGCCAGCACGCTCAAAAGGCTTATATTTGCTTATTTGTTTGCCTCGTTACAAAGGCAGTTCATATAGAGTTGGCATCTGATTTAACTTCAGATGCCTTCTTAGCCGCCTTCAAGCGCTTCATCTCTAGACGTGGCCCAGTCTCTTGTATTTACTCGGACCAAGGGACTAATTTTGTCGGTGCCAAAGCTCAATTGGACGAAATGTACAATATGCTATTAAGTCCAGAGTTTAAGGCCAAGTTCGATTCTGAATGTGTTCATCATCGCATTGAATGGAAAATGATTCCGCCACGTTCCCCTCATTTCGGCGGCATGTGGGAATCAAATATTAAGAGTTTTAAGACTCATTTGTATCGTGTCATTGGCTCACAGCTTCTGACGTACGAAGAATTACTCACCGTACTTATACAGATTGAGTGCATACTCAATTCACGACCGCTTAGTGCCATATCTTCGGATCCGCACCCAGAAATATTAACACCCGCGCATTTCTTAATGTCTACACCGCTCCAGTTTTTACCCGCTACTGACTTGTCTAACGAGTGCCGAAATCTTCACAATAGGAAGAAGTTGCTAGATAGCATAGTCCAATCATATTGGAGAAAATGGCGTATTGAATACTTGCACACGTTGCAAGTCAGGAATAAATGGTGTACCCCAGACCACCCCATCAAAGTAGGGACGGTTGTGTTAATGGGTGACGACAATGTCCCACCGCTTCACTGGCCCTTAGCTGTTGTAACAAATGTTTATCCAGGGTCTGATAATGTGGTTCGTGTAGCCACGATAAAAACTGCGAAAGGATCATTTAAGCGTCCTGTCGTAAAATTATATCCTCTACCTTCACAGTAGATTAGACCATTTTATTATATCAATCACCGCACCGCACCGCATCATACTTCACCGCACCGCACCTCATCTTCATTGAAATTCTCCGAATTTCAAGGCCGGGAGCATGTTCGCGCGCTAAAACCTCCTTTTGGTTCTATACAGTGCAGGGGTGCTCTCTGGCTCCTAGAAGAAAAAACTGTCTGTCATATGATCTACTGTCACACTAATTTTGACTGTCATCTATAACCTATCGTCGTAATCACCGCAAGCAGTAATAATTGTGCATGAAGCCTGAAATCTACTACCACCGCATCCTTCCGCCTCCTACAACATCGGCCGGAGCTTCAACCAGGTGAGTGCTTCTGCACTTGTTCCAAATTACATTTTTGGCACCAGCGGGCTCCTGGCCTTCCGCTACCCCTTAAAAATTGGCTATTTACACGCCATAACAAATGCTATTGAGTACGTTAGCGAAAGTGGAGAAAATTTAACTGCGCGCCGTTATCAAATACTTGTATTTGAAAATTTTTTCTACGGACCTAGTCAATTTGGATTTGCGGGACACTTTAGGGTCTAATGCTCCTCCGTATTCGACAGTCGCACGTTGGTGCGCCGAATTTAGATGTGGAAGAACATCGACAATGGACGACCCCCGCTCCGGACGCCCTACTACAGCAGTAACTGAAGAAATTGTGAAAAAAGTCGAAAACTCAGTTTTGGCGGATCGTCGTGTCACAGTTCGTTTTATTGCTGAAAACGTAGAGATTTCAACGGGGAGCGTGCATAATATTTTACATGAACGCTTGGGTATGAAAAAGGTATCTGCGCGTTGGGTACCAAGAATGCTTACTGACACGCAAAAACAAACTAGACTAGAGATTTGTCAAGAAGCTTTGAACCTGATGCAGCAAGACCGGAAACTTTTTGTGGCGCGATTTATAACAATGAACGAAACATGGCTCCATCATTACGACCCTGAAACGAAACTGCAGTCTATAACATGGAAAAGACCATCATCTCCAACTCCAAAGAAATTCAAGGTGAGCCCATCTGCCGGTAAGGTTATGGGCTCTGTTTTTTGGGATGGTAAAGGGGCATTAATGATTGAGTATCTCGAGCATGGACCCACTATTACGGGCACTTTATACGCCAAACAAATAGCAACATTGCGCAATGAGATCCGCGAAAAACGGCGAGGTAAACTCTCGAAAGTTGTACTGTTCCACCAGGACAATGCCCCGGCACACAAGTCCGCCGTTGCAATGGCTGCAATTCGTGATGCTGGGTTCGATATCCTTAAGCATCCTCCGTATTCACGAGATCTCGCTCCCAGTGATTTCTACCTATTTCCGAGATTGAAACAACACCTGAGAGGCCAGAAATTTGAAGACGACGACGCGGTAGTCGCTGCAGTACAAGATTTTTTAAGTACTCAAGATGAGACCTTTTTAAAAATGGAATTTTAAGTTTAGAAAAAAGATATACTAAGTGTATTATGCTAAAAGGTGAATATGTCGAAAAATAAAATGACATTTAGTAAAAGTTGTTTATAACATACTCATTCTCACAAAAAAATCGCTATTCGTACTTTTATATCCTTCTCGCGCGTTTCAATTAACCGTCACCACATTTTTCACGTTAGTCACAGAACATCTTCAAATGTCGGCCGTGCTCTAACGCTTAACCACCGCTCATTACTCGCCTCTAGTTCACCTGATATTAATTTCCCGGAGGGCTTATAAATTTTGTCCGGGCGACACACTGGGCTCCGACGGTGACCTGGAACTTTGCCGTAAAGGGTTTACGCCTCATTACGTCGTCGGTTTAATGTATAAAATTAAAACGCGTGTAGTTTGAGGGTTTATGACAGCAACGCTTAGGATTTTTTAATTTTTAAAATAGTTTTAAAAACCTAGACTAGCCTAGGGTTTGTGGCCTAGTGGTTTGACCTATGGTCTCTCAAGCAGAGGGTCGTGGGTTCGAGTCTGAATTGAATTTTCGGAATTTATGTGCGTAATTACATTTGTAATTTACCATGAGCTTTACGGTGAAGGAAAAATATCGTGAGGAAACCTGCATACACCTGAGAAAAAATTTAATGGTGTATGTGAAGTTCGCAATCCGCACTGGGCCTGCATGGGAACTACGGACCAAGCCCTCTCATACTGAGTGGAGGCCTGTGCTATGCAGTGGATACGCTGTGGATATGCTGTGTGTGGATATGCTGGGATGATAATGATTGAATTTCTGCGCAGGTGTGTCCAGGTTTCCTCACGATGTTTTCCTTCACCGTAAAGCTCATGGTAAATTTCGAAAAGTCGCACATAAATTCCTAAAAACTCAGATGTGCAAGCCGGGATTTTCGCCCTTTACTTGAGAGACCATATGTCAAACTACTAGGCCACCACGGAAAATAGAGTACCTACTTGAAAATACAATTTAAAAATCAAAATGTGAGCTACCTTTTTTCACACATCACAGCACACACAACTTGACCTAATTTCATCGCACGTGATACCTTTCCAACTGTTGTCTACCGAGCTTATTATAATTTATAACAGCCTTACTTACCTCGCATTTACAAAGCAGGAAACTTTCTCAAAACAACTCCTGTTCATCCTGTTCAACACGATACGAGGCACATTTACAACGCAAAATTACATTAAAGCTTGTCAAAAATACTAACGAACGAAACCGAAACCCAAAGGAGCTAGTGAAAGCAATATACTGTGTCAGAAGGGAACATTTTCATTATATTTAAGGATAAAGTCTCGATGAAATGCTAGACCGAGGAGCGAGGCGGAGTTCTCCGACGGATCAGAGCATTGTGAATAACTTGGTTGGATGCAAAATTTACTGTGAATGTTTTGTATTTCTTGAAGATAATAGCATTCTAGCTTTTAGCTATCGTTGACTTTCATTCACTTGTTTTCAGTAAATTGTAAACAGAATAGTAAAGTTGATTCGTGGAATTTGGTTGCTAGAATTGTTATTTGCTGCAATAGTTTTAGCTGTAATAAAATTCCAAAATGGAAGTTTTAATAAATGTTGTTATTCGTTACAAAATTTATTAAAACATAGGTTGTGCTTGCGGCTTCGCCCTCATGGTAAAACAAAAAAGTTTTATATGCAGTGGGAATCTGGAAAAATCCATCCTTAGTGCATTTTCATTACAATGGATATAAATAAATAAATAAATATCACGGGACAATTCACACCAATTGACCTAGTCCCAAAGTAAGCTAAGCATAGCTTGTGTTATGGGTACAAGGCAATGGATAAACATACATATATAGATAGATACATACTTAAATACATATTAAACACCCAAGACCCGAGAACAAATATTCGTATTATTCATACAAATATCTGCCCCGACGCGGGAATCGAACCCGGGACCTCAAGCTTCGTAGTCAGGTTTTCTACCTACTAGGCCATCTGGTCGTCTAAATATAATGTCGACATAAAGTGCTTAAGTCGCTATGGATGCGTTTCTGATAATCCACTAATCATATTCATTGGTCCACATAGCATAGCTCTGGGGGTAACGGGTTCGGTTAAACTATGTTTTTGTATATGAAAAGATGCGTGCTCTGGATGCGTGCTATAAATTCGTGTTATGGATGGGCGCTATGGATGCGCGCTATGGATGTGTGGCGTGGATGCGTGCTATGGATGCGCACTATGGATGCGTGCTACGGATGCGTGCTATGTGATACGTGGAAATAAACAGTTACTTTGCAAGGAAAAGAAGAAGAAGAAAAAGAAGAAGTTTGTTTTATTAATACCTCTAAGCAAAGTCTGCAAACAATTATGTAAGTATGTACCTATTATGTGCCATTTAAAATACCTACTTAATTTTCATTTTAATTTAATTTTTTTTAATTATCTTCGAGAAATTTGTCTGCTAAATTTCTAATCCTCAGCTCTAGTGGTTTAGACTGTGCGTTGACTGTCAGTTTCTTTTTAATAAAAAAAATCTAATGAACTAAAACAATTACTTTGCTCACCCGCGACCTTATAATAGTTACGTTTATGCAAGAAATATGCGTTCATTCATTTACTGTTATTGTGGATACTAACGAATGCATCCCGGAACTGCTCGTTATCCTCAAAGTGGCATTGTTCGCGACGCCTTCAATTAGAGTAACGTGATTTATTATGTATTCA
Organism: Archips crataeganus; assembly: GCA_947859365.1. Lineage (NCBI taxonomy): Eukaryota > Metazoa > Arthropoda > Insecta > Lepidoptera > Tortricidae > Archips > Archips crataeganus. Next base: position 23,451,753 of record OX402049.1, on the reverse strand, counting down.
TTCAGGGGTTTCAAAGAACTGTCCGATCTTATAATCCATTTGATATTTTAGGGTCATGTACATTTTTTTGCTCGTACTTGGCCAACTTGCAGCCCATTGAAATAAATCTTAAGTTTGCTGGCTCGGAGTCGCTAATTTTACGTCTACAGGAAAGACAACTTTTGTTTCCTCCCCTGTGCCCCTTGATACATTTGATGACCTTTTTACAAGCTTTTCTTTAGTTTCACTTGTCCCGTTGTTTGTCTGTCTGTCATCAAATCTTGCAAGTTAATGAACTAAAACAATTACTTTGCTCACCCGTGACCTTACAATAGTTACGTTTATGCAAGAAATGTGCGTTCATGCAGTTCCTCCACCTCCACACTGTACGAACACACACAAATCACATAAACCCAACCATCACCACCACCAAGCTACACTGACGCGTTTCGAACTCAACCAGAGCTCATCTTCAGAGTTACCACAACCGTATGCTATGCTACCAAATGTTAAACTAACAAACCAAAACAAATGTTTTAACTTGTCACTGTAACTTCTCAAGTACCCAATTTATTTTTCTTATTCTCAAACTACCCCACAAAAATTAACTTTTATTGACATATTTAAAACTACCTTGAATTTTTTGTTTATTTATTTATAAGGCATATTTAATTAATACTAACTGTTCAAATTCGACCCAAGCCGCAGTAAAGGAGAAGATACTAAATTTACCTGTTCATTAATAATAGACCCCATAGTGTTGTACCTAATTATTTCCATGCATTCCATTGTTTTAGTTCATTAATATGGACCTCCGCAAAGTAACGCCTGATTCAATAAATTATTTAAAAAAAATCTGTTCACATTTTTGAACAACAAAGCTTACAAAGAAAAATGTGACTTTTTGTTCTCAAACATAACTTATTCACAACATTTTTCTAACAACCCTTAGACTAGCATTGAAACTAGAACGATGGGAAAGCAAGCATAATTTCGAGAGCAGAAAAGTAAATAAGGTAACTGAAAGGCTTTTCATTATGTATGAGCGACTACCGCGAGTCGTGCGGCAAAGGTTGCAATGCAATAAAAATGTAACAAAGAATTTCAGTCAATTTAAGTTTTAAAATATCAATGACATTTCTGGCTTCTCATTACTCATTATAGCTGTCTAATTTAAAAATGATGCGCCCTGCCACCGCATTTACGCACAGTATTTTTCATGTGATTTGTCGATCGTGATGTTGCACACTGATCATAGGTCCTGGAATAGTCGACGCTCCGAAACAGATGAAGAGTCGTAATTAATATTTGCACTCACACATCAAAATCAACTGATTCAGTTGAGGGGCGCGCGTCATTTTAGCTTAGACAAGCTTTACAAACATTTTGGAATTAATAATTGTTTTTTACACCGAATACACTAAGTAAGGGGGCGCCTCTACTGGTATAAAATTTAAAGTCCGACTTCATCATTTGTCAGAATTCATCATTTAGCCGAACTCTTTTCTCAGAAACCATTAATTATTCAGGAATTTTGAAATGCTCATCCTGTAGCACTCTTTCTTTAGGTTAGGTTCGGTGTGCTTTACAACAATTCTGTATATAATTAATAAATTCAGAGTAAAATAAAAAGAGTCCGGCGAAATGATGAATTCTGACAAATAATGAATTTGCAAATTTTATGCATCCCGATATGTGGACCTCTAAGTAATTATGAAGATGTTTAATCAATCACGAAATAACAGTTTAACGGATTTGAATGACACATGCTACCGGATCATTTTTTTTGCCATAATTTTACTTGCCATATCAACGTTGACCATAAAATATATCGCCGGATGACGAGCAAAACTCACTAAAATTTCTGTCGCTGCTCTTCGAAAAGTCGTATCTAGTTAGTAATTTCATACTGAGATACGAGCTTTGTCTAAGTAGGTATGTGGTACTTAGGGTTACCTATCAAAATATAGAAATATTTTTTTCCGAATATTTAAAATCCCGAATGCTTCATTTATCCGAATGCATTTTTTTCTGAAACTGTAAATATTTTAGGATTTTTATAAAACAACCCTAACCTAACCTAAAGGGTTCTATACGATGGTCCTGAAATAAATCCTGAAATATTTACATTTTCAGAAAAAATGCTTTCGGACAAATGAAGTTTTCGGGATTCTAAACCTTCGGAAATATAATTTTCTAAACGTCGATAGGTTCCCGGTACTTAGTGACTTTTGCTTGTCACCCGACGATATAGAAGAGTGCAGTTTTCAGGATTTTTTAAATGTCATTAAATAAAAATTAAGGTTAGGTTAGATTAGTTTTATAATAATTGTATACCTATTTAAGCATTTTGTACCAAAATTACCTATTACCGTATTTACCGTGGTTTCTGCGACATTTACATTATACATTGTCGTCGACAACTTCGAGTGTAGTACGTATGTATCTCCAACTTTTTACGGTCTGACTTGGGAGTTCGACGTGATCTTCGTATTCTCCGTATTCATTGACAGACCCTAAACGTAACCCCTAGGTGGTGCTAAGAGAGTGGCTGGTCACCACCCTATAGCCAGGCCGCCAAGCGACTTACGTGTTTCAGCCTGTTGCCTCTATAGGCCATTCTGGAGGAAGGCTCTGAGCAGTTGTGCAGCACGCGCATACCGGTTATAGTGCCCCGTATATTTGTTGTACGTACGGTTTGCACTGCTTGGAGGCGCGCGCAACACCGCTCTCAACTGCTTTCCTTCGGCTTATTCCCCTAAATTCAAGTCCAGGGTGAATGAGCATTTTATTAGGCAAGCGTGCTCCATCGTAGGCCTCATCTTCGCTTTCCATCAGAGTGATTGTGTCCAAACGCAAGCATATAAAATACAGGTGTCCAACATTTTGGACTGTACTACCCAAACTGTACTACCCAAATTTTTGCCGTGGAAGTATTTCAAGGGCGAGTGAAGCCGCAAGTTAAAGCTATGTTCTATAAATACAGGTACAGAGCATAACGTCGTATGTTTTGTGTTCAATTGGGAGACAATAAATCCTCGGGAACAAATATTATTTCGTGTAGGTGCGAGTTTTTTAAGGGCGTGAAATCGGAACCGAGTTTTTCTACACAATTCGATTCAATGCAAAGAATAGATCGGTCGACTTTTTAAAACTCTTCAGTGAATAGTCATTTGAAACTGGTAAATTTATATCTCTGTAGATACTGCTAATACATAATTTCAAACCTGTGGTGAATTCTTCAAGGTTCATAAGTGATTGTTTTAGCCTAAATGGAACAAAAATATGTTGTAAAAAATAAATATTATTATTAAGGAAAAAATTATTATCTATAACATTCAAAGATAATTATTCAGAAACATTGTAAGGCATATCGCTAGCAGTATTATGACTTAAGAAAATCAATTTTATAGTAGTCATTATAGACGCACATTATACTAATAGACTATATTTTTTTTTATAAAATCTTGTGTATTTGCACTCGAAAAGCAGCATTTGGATGGGTACCTATAACAATGAGGACTAAAAATATTTAGAATTAAATTCTAAATTCTAAATAAATTTAGAATTAAATTATTAATTTCAAAAACGGTTCTATAACTCCCGCATCTAATATTCAGCGTGTCTTTACAGAAAGTGCCACATTTTATAAGAGCCTCGAACACGACAGGGTGCTACAAATGATATTTCTCAGGGTAACCCAATAAGGGCGGCCCCCGGGATTACTACCTGGCTCGGGGGTTCCAGGGGTCGCCGGGGTTGTCAGGGGTTCCTGTAATACCGGATCCCGGAGTACTTACGCTTTAAGCTGCGCTTCCTGTTCCGTTTCATGTGTTTTTGATGAATGAGAATGAGAGGCAAACAGAGTATTGTTGTAATCATAATTGACTTGTAGCGAAAGTAAGAGTACGCTTGTATTTTTTTAACCGACTTCCTTTGATTGCGTTTTGACAGGTAATAATTTAAATAATCATTGAAAACATATTCTTCTATCTGATATATAAAAATCTTGTGTCACGGTGTTTATTACCGAACTGCACCGAAACGGCTTGACCGATTTTTATATATTTTTTTGTCTATGTTTGGTAGGTCTGAGTATAGGTCGTAGGCTACATTTTGTACCCCTATTCTTAGCGGACGGAGTCGCGGGCAACAGCTATTTTTTAATAAATTTCCGAGTATATATTTTTTCATCCTGAAAATCCTAATTATAAAATATTCAAAAATATTAAGAAAAGTATTTTCTTAGAGTGAAATAATATTTTGACTAGACGCTCTATAGTTATCTACAAATTTGTACGGAACCATCGGTGCACAAGTTCGACTCGCACTTGTCTGGTTTTTGGCACCATTTTGTTACTTGCGCATTATTCTAACATTGTTTTTTTTTTCAATGTTGTCACGAATACAATGTTTTCTTTCTGTCTTTCTGCGGATCCCCTCGTATGAACCTGGAGCATCGAGCCCGAAGACTCATTGGTGAAAGTCCGTCAATCGGTGGCAGGCTACAGAGCCTCGAATACTGTCGTAGAGTTGCTTGTTTGTCTGTTTTTTAGGGTTCCGTAGTCAACTAGGAACCCTTATAGTTTCGCCATGTCTGTCCGTCTGTCTGTCTGTCCGCGGCTAAGCTCAGAGACTGTTAGTACTAGAAAGCTGTAATTTGGCATGAATATATATATCAGTCACGCCGACAAAGTGATTGAATAAAAAAAAGTAAAAAAAAAATTTTTTAGGGTACCTCCCATAGACGTAAAGTGGGGGTGATTTTTTTTTTCTCGGCTAACCCTATAGTGTGGGGTATCGTTGGATAGGTCTTTTAAAACCATTTCGGGGTTTCTAACATGAATTTTCTATTCAGTGATCTGTTTGCGAAATATTCAACTTTAAAGTGAAAATTTTCATTTAAATCGGCCGTCCCCCCCCTCTAAAATCTAAACTGTTGGGTGGAAAAATTTGAAAAAATTCAGAATTGTAGTAAATATATCAAATTTACTAGGAAAATTATAGCGGCTAAGATTGCTTGGAAATTATTTGTAGTTTAAGAGTAAATAGTAGCCTAAGGTATAAAACATACCTAAACTTGGATGATTCCGTACACATACGAAATCCTTAGAAAAATATTACTTGATTTTTTCGTAATGGCTACGGAACCCTACCTTGGGCGTGTCCGACACGCTCTTGGCCGGTTTTTTATCGGATAAATTTTGGTGAGTGTGCGCAGGAATTACATGATTTAATTCCTCCATCTCCATTTTACCAGCGACCATCCAGACGAGGGGGGATCTTCATCGTTATGTGGTTAGTGTTCCATTAGCCCGCACGAAGCGGTTCGCTTCATCTTTCCTAATACGGACTGTTAAGGATTGCAATTCGTTCCCGTCGTCTGTATTTCCAGATAAATATAACCTAGGGCTCTTCAAGGCTAGAGTGAATAGTCTATTACTGAACCAGTGCCCCTTGGTCTCATCTATACTTTTCAAAGTCAAAGTCAAAGTCAAAGTTCTTTATTCAATTTAGGCATCAATTAATGCTCCTATGAACGTCGAAGAATCTACCACCGGTTCGGAAAAATCCAGTTCAGAAGAATCCGGCAAGAAACTGAACAAGGTACATTTTGTCAAACAGCTGATCTACATTGTTAAAATACTTGACATAACTAAAGTATACTTGTATATCTAATCTAAAGTATTTAATACAACAATTTTTTTAACACAGTAGCTGATACGCTATTTAGTTTGAGACTAGAGGTCGCCAACCAAATTTCATCAGGTGAGATAGTGGTCAATCACGGATCAGTTTTATGCAAAAAAAAAAGATAACCACACCACTCAATAACTCGAACGGCTCGAACGCCATAAACAAACAACGGCTCACTCAATTAAAGTAATTCGCAGCGTTACCACTGTAACTCGCACTTGTACGCGCACGAGCGAGTAATGAAGTTAAATAATTAGCGTGCGCGAGACGGGCGCGATAGACAAACTGAGCAGCCGGCGTAATTAGTTCGCTGAGTACACTTGACGCGGACCCCGGGTTACACCGTAACGTAAATGAGTAAAATTAAAAAAAATAAAACCCCCAACGCAATTTGGCCACACATATGTTTGAAAATAAAGTGCCTAAATGCGTTATGCGTCTAATATCCCTTCCTCAGATAACAAAAGAGCTAATAACTTTGAAACGGACGTATGTACCGATTTTGATTAAACATGTCTAAGAACTATCGCCAAGAATCCAGCTTACAAATAAAAAAATGCATCCAGATCGGTTTAGCCGTTTAAGAGCTATGATGCCGCAGACAGACAGACACACACAAAGCGGTCAAACTTATAACACTTTTGTGCATAAAACATCAAAATTGACAGTCAACTAGAGAAACAGATGTACAAAGGTGAACTTATCCCTTAAAGGGATCTCTTCCAGTTAACCTTCAGATGTCACTGACTTCAGTTTTGCAACGTAATTTGGAATAATTTAGACATACATACATACACAAAATCACGCCTTCTTCCCAGCAAAGGGATAGGCCGAGACTATTTGTTTCCAACTTTCCACCTGTTACAATCCTGACATATATTTTTGTTTTAGTTTAGACACCTTGTATATAAAAATAAATAAAGAAATAAAGACATATTAAGAGAGTTCCGCGCCACTTTGAAATAAGTACTATTTAAGGCCGGCGCAGACCAGATGCACATGAATGAAACTGTAAGAAAGATGACACACCGTGTGCATGCATCTTGTGCGCCATATTTCTTACAGTTTCATTTATTACAACTGGTGCGTGTGTCGTGTCACGCATCTGGTGGGAGCCGGCCTTAAGGATGCTGGGCTTTACGAGGCTTTAAGAGGGTACGATGGCTAAGAGACTTTTGAGAAATAGGTATTTTAATGAAATGTCGCTGGCTCGCCCGAACCCCTTCGTGTCAGTACAGCGAGAGCGGGACAACTGCAGCTCAGACCGTTATTAGGCGCGTAAAATTGATCAAAACAGCATTTCGTAATCCCCTGTTTTCTTCTCGAAAACTGGACCAATAAAATTTTTTTTTTTCAAAAATAAATAGAGGACAGATTTAGCTATGCCTCTATGTTTTCCTTTTTTTGTTTATATCAGGGATTCTTTTCTGATGAGTGTCTGAAAATGACGTTGAAATTGGGCAATTTTTTCAGTTTTTGAAAGCTCATATTTCTTATGTTAATTGAAATATGGAAAAAAACGAAACATAGGGGCATAGCTGTGGTAGATACAGATTATACAGTAAAAAAAATTGGCTCTAAAGCCATTATCCAGGGAGAAAACAGGGGATTACGTTTGTATGGATAAATGGTGGTGCGCATCGTATCCTCTTAAGAAGGCTTTAGAAATATACTGTGTGACACACGGCCCCGGGTTTCGTATTCAGACTGCACATCGCCCATACGCCGCCGCGCGCAAATCGCTCGCTTTGCATACATCGAGCGAACGCAGTCGGTACTGACATCTCGCAATTCATTATGCACTTTAATTTAGTCTTGCTTACTAGTTTGGATAATATTCATGTAGGCCGTGTTGCGCGACAGGGTTTCTGTGACTGATAAAAGGGTCCCGCCGGAAGACCAGCGCTGGCTCCACCCCAGGAGTCCGCATTTATGCTGAGGCGGGACCTTTTTCACACACAATTTAATGTTTTATTTTTTATTTTATTTTATTTTATATATTTTTTTTTCTATTTTTGTGTGTTGAAATAAACTTTTTCATTCATTCATTCATTCATTCATATACAGTGTGTAATTGTAACTGAACGAATAGCAAAAGCGAACTAATACCTGAATACCTAATTGATGGCAACTCTACGAGCAGAATGTCAGAGTGCTATTTACCCGCTACCACACAGTTAATTAGCCCAGTACTAAATTTAAACACTCAGAAGTCAACAGCGTGTATAATAAATAATAAATATCTCAGGACAATTCACACCAATTGACCTAGTCCCAAACTAAGCAAAGCTTGTACTATGGGTACTAGACAACGGATAAACATACTTATATAGATAAATACATACTTAAATACCTATTAAACATCCAAGACTCGAGCACAAACATTCGTATTTTTCACACAAATATCTGCCCCGACCGGGAATCGAACCAAGCTTCGTAGTCAGGTTCTCTTACAACTAGGCTATCCGGTCGTCTAACTTTGTAGAAGTATACCACAAAACTCGACAGGCCCAAGATGAGTATCAGAACTATGTTCCGTACACCTTAACCGAATTACCCACCTTATGGGGCAATTTCTACTCCACGGCGTAGAAATTTAATTTCAACTTCGAGATTAATACTCGCATTAAGCTGACGTGGTATGAAAGTTGGTTATTGCATACTCTGTAGTGTTTTTAAGATGCTAGTCAGTGTTACCTGTAAACTTAGTAAAACGTGTTAGTCGATTATTTGAAAAAATAAACGTACGATGTTATTTACGGATTATTTAAGTATGCGAATCTAATTTCAATCAAATTGAAAATTTACTGACATTTCCATTCATAAGCGCCTGCGGGATTTGAACCCATGTCTCCCGGGTATGCGCCCCAACCTGGGTGTTCTACCAATTGAACCACGTCGTTTCCAACCGACTTCCCCGAAATTCTTAATCGCTTACATACGCCAACAGTGGAGTGTCGTAACATCCATCACAACTATTAGAAGCTATGACTCCTACGTTCCAAATTTCATTGGAAATGCGTAAGAAATGATGTACCACATCTATTTTATTCAAATAAAAAAATAGATGTGGTATATCATTTCTTACGCATAGTCATAGCTTCTAATAGTTGTGATGGATGTTACCACACGCCTCTGTTGGCGTATGTAAGCGATTAAGAATTTCGGGGAAGTCGGTTGGGAGCGACGTGGTTCAATTGGTAGAACACCCAGGTTGGGGCGCATACCCAGGAGACGTGGGTTCGAATCCCGCCGGCGCACCCGAAAAACTTTTTCGCTTTTAAAATAATCTTAGATTCGGTGAGCAGCCGTATTGCTAATAAAAATAAATAATATTTTCATTCAGATTGTATAAGTATTTAGATGTTTACAGTAGCGCATCGATTTCTCTGTTGAGTCTGTTGAATTTGCTATCGGTACGAATAAACGTCAAAATACCGCTGTCACATGACATGTTGTTGTGTGCGTGACCTCAACTCTCGTGGCGATACCTTTAAGAGTATGAAATAACCGGAGACCGCCAGACCTAATTTTAAGTTGACGCGACCGAAACTGGAGGAACACTAGTTATTTTATAATTTTATGTCTGTTCATTTATTCTGACCTGGCTCTAAGGTTATTATTCAATTTAGTTCTCTACTTCATGTAAATCATTTCATTTACTTTAAACTAAATTAATTCAATAGTTCTAGCTAAATAATGCCCAAGTATTATCTGTCTCAAGAATAGAATTCATGCTCATTTCGTAGGTATGTATATTGAGCTTCGGATAGATATGAAACAAATTAAATTAGATCTCGAAGTGGCTAATATTTTTGACAGTAAAAAAACCGGCCAAGAGCGTGTCGGACACGCCCAAGATAGGGTTCCGTAGCCATTACGAAAAAATCGAGTAATATTTTTCAAAGGATTTCGTATGTGTACGGAATCTTCCAAGTTTAAGTATGTTTTAATACCTTAGGCTACTATTTACTCTTAAACTACAAATAATTCCCAAGCAATTTTAGCCGCTTTAATTTTCCTTGTAAATATAACATACGAGGGGCGTTCAATATAAAGTGAGAATGAGATGCAAACTCTTTTAATATTACGAAATTAAATACTGGCCGGTAAAGCTAATCTATCTAGCTGATTGCTATGAAAAAAAAAACTAACTGTCTTTTGTTTAAAAAAATATACGGTAATTTCTTTGCAATGCTATTGAGTACGTTAGCGAAAATGGAGAAAATTGAACTGCGCGCCGTTATCAAATACTTGTGTTTGAAAAATTTTTCTACGGGCCAAGTCAATTTGGATTTGCGGGACACTTTAGGGTCTAATGCTCCTCCATATTCGACAGTCGCACGTTGGTGCGCCAAATTTAGACGTGGAAGAACATCGACAATGGACGACCCCCGCTCCGGACGCCCTACTACAGCAGTAACTGAAGTATACGTAACTGTGAAAAAAGTCGAAAAGTCAGTTTTGGCGGATCGTCGTGTCACGGTTCGTTTTATTGCTGAAAATGTAAAGATTTCAACGGGGAGCGTGCATAATATTTTACATGAACGCTTGGGTATGAAAAAGGTATCTGCGCGTTGGGTACCAAGAATGCTTACTGACACGCCAAAACAAACTAGACTAGAGATTTGTCAAGAAGCTTTGAACCTGATGCAGCATGACCGGGAACTTTTTTTGGCGCGATTTATAACAATGGACGAAACATGGCTCCATCATTACGACCCAGAAACGAAACTGCAGTCTATGACATGGAAAAGGCCATCATCTCCAACTCCGAAGAAATTCAAGATGAGCCCATCTGCCGGTAAGGTCATGGGCTCTGTTTTTTGGGATGGTAAAGGGGTATTAATGATTGAGTATCTCGAGCATGGAGCCACTATTACGGGCACATTATACGCCAAACAAATAGCAACATTGCGCAATGAGATCCGCGAAAAACGGCGAGGTAAACTCTCGAAAGTTGTGCTGTTCCACCAGGACAATGCCCCGGCACACAAGTCCGCCGTTGCAATGGCTGCAATTCGTGATGCTGGGTTCGATATCCTTAAGCATTCTCCGTATTCACCAGATCTCTCTCCCAGTGATTTCTACCTATTTCCTAGATTGAAACAATACCTGAGAGGCCAGAAATTTGAAGACGACGACGCGGTAGTCGCTGCAGTACAAGATTTTTTAAGTACTCAAGATAAGACCTTTTTAAAAATGGAATTTTAAGTTTAGAAAAAAGATATACTAAGTGTATTATGCTAAAAGGTGACTATGTCGAAAAATAAAATGACATTTAGTAAAAGTTGTTTATAACATACTCATTCTCACTTTTTATTGAACGCCCCTAGTATTTACTACCATTCTAAATTTTTTCAAATTTTTCCACCCAACAGTTTAGATTTTAGAGGGGGGGGACGGTCGATGTTAATGAAAATTTTCACTTTAAAGTTGAATATTTCGCAAACAGATCACTGAATAGAAAAACCATGTTAGCAACCCCACAATGGTTTTAAAAGACCTATCCAACGATACCCCACACTATAGGGTTAGTCGAGAAAAAAAAATCACCCCCACTTTACGTCTATGGGAGGTACCCTAAAAAAAATTATTTTAGTTTTTTTTATTTAATCACTTTGTCGGCGTTACTGATATATATATTCATGCCAAATTACAGCTTTCTAGTACTAACAGTCTCTGAGCTTAGCCGCGGACGGACAGACAGACAGACAGACAGACAGACAGACGGACAGACATGGCGAAACTATAAGAGTTCCTAGTTGATTACGGAACCCTAAAAACCGGTCAAGAGCGTGTCAGATACGCCCAGGATAGGGTTCCGCAGCCGTTACGACGTGTAATAATAATAATAATAAATAAACCATAGGACAATGACACCAATTGACCTAGTTCCAAACTAAAAGCTTGTACCATGGGTACTAGGCAACGGTTAAACATAATTATACATATAAATAAATATCATACATAAATAAATATTAAACATCTATGACTCGAGCACAAACATTTGGAGATTTTAACACAAAGATCTGCCCCGACTGGCAATCGAACCCGGCACCTCAAGCTTCGTAGTCAGGTTCTCTAACCACTAGGCTATCCGGTCGACGGTGAAGTAAAACATGGTGAGGAAACCTGCACACATCTGCCAAGAAATTTAGTTGTGTGTGTGAAGTTCCCAATCCAAATTAGGCCCGCGTGGGAACTACGGCCCAAGTCATCTCATTCTTAGAAAAGTGTGCCATGGAGTGGGACCTATACGCTAGAAGGATGATCAATTAATCACCTACGTATTTGTGATTTTTAGGGTTCCGTACCTCAAAAGGAAAAAACGGAACCCTTAGGTATAGGATCACTTTTTTGTCCGTCTGTCAAGACCCTTTTTCTCCTGAACGCTGAAATTTATATCAAATACTCAGGTCTACTGTCCCTTGGAGCTGTAAAAAAATCAAACTTCTAAGCCAACGCAATCAAAAGATACAGCCATTTATGCCGCTAATTTCCGCAAATTGTCGACACTCGCAAGGGAATCAAAACCTACAGGGTACTTCCCGTGAACTCAGAATCTTGAAATTTGGTACGAAGCAAGTTCTTATAGCACAGATAAAGGAAAAATTGCGAAAAGCATAAATTTTTTTGTCCGTCTGCTATATCAGTATCCAATCTATTTATTTTTCCTTGTCACGATTAAATATTTTCTTTCTTTCTTTAACAGTTTCTTTTAATTAACTTCAAATACTTTTAACCCAACGCATTCCCGCAACCTTAACCCGGTCGTCGCTCCATTTTGTTGGAGGCCTACCTACGCTCCGTTGGGCGCGGATGGCACGCGACCGATCTGTTTGGCGAGCCTTGGGGAGGCCTATGTTCAGCAGACGTCTTTCCGCTGAAATGATGATGATGACTTTTAACCCAGGCACAGACTACAATACGGCTTGTCATTCACAAACAAAAGTACATTACTTGTGTGACGCGCGTAATTCGGGAACAATTCGGAAGTGAGATAACGGCAAACGAGTGAGCAAACAACATAAGCTGCCCATCAGCCCGCCGTGGTGTAAAGCGGCGTGCATTGTGCCGGCAAATAAATAAGCGATGATTATAAGTTTCTTCACTTTTTTTTAACAAATTCAATTTTGTTACAAACTGAAATATAGCACAGAAAAACCCAGAAAAAAGACCGAAAAAGTAAAAAAAAAATAAAAAAATTTGGAGTTGAAAAATAAAAAGTACAAACAGACTCCAAAAACCAATCTTCTTCTTCTTCTTCCCATTCCTCTCCTATCGGAGGTTGGACAACATCATGGCGATTTTGATATTGGAGGCCGCTGCTCTCAACAAGGAAGTGGTACTGCAGTTGAACCAGTCACGCAAATTCTTCAGCCACGAATGTCTTCTCCTGCCCACGCTTAAAACCAACCAATCTTAAATTGATTTTTGTTTGTAATCAATAGGTACCTAATATGTGGGAGAAGACTATTACAATAGATAAGATGTAATGCTGGGAGACCGAAAACCGAGGGAAGAGAGATTGAAGTTGTATTTACGATTATGCATCCACGTTGAGAAACTTCGATATTGCGCTGAAAATTTAGTGAATGAATGAATGATTCGTTTATTCGCAGAAACATTATGGTAGCTGGATCTTAGATTACGATAATAATTAAGTATTTCCCATAATACGTTTAGCTAAGGCAGGCATTTGAACTTAAGCGATTTAATTTTTTCATTATCAGGGAATAGAGCCTATAATTTTATTAAAATTACAATTAAATCTCATCTCATCATTAAAACATCGTGAGAAAATCTGCATACGCCTGCGAAGAAATTCAATGGTGTGTGTGAAGTTCCCAATCTTCATTGCGTCCGCGTGGGAACTACGGCCCAAGCTCTCTAATTTGACGACCAGATGACCTATTGGTTAGAGAACCTGACTACGAAGCATGAGGTCCCGGGTTCGATTCCCGTGTCGGGGCAGATATTAGTATGAAAAATACGAATGTTTGTTCTCGGGTCATGGCTGTTTAATATGTATTAAAGTATGTATCTATCTATATAAGTATGTTCATCCGTTACTTAGTACCCATAACACAAGCTTTGCTTAGCTTACTTTGGGACTAGGTCAATTGATGTGAATTGTCTCTTGATATTTATTTGTTTTATTTATTCATTCTGAGCACAGGCCTAACTGCAGGGCTGGGATGATGATAATGTCTCTCTTATATTTAATACTCCGCTACCTCTTGTCACTGTGTCCCGCCCCGGGCACTAAGACAATAAATGAGTGGCAATCGCCTACACATTACAGCGATTGAGTGAACTTCGGCGCTTACGCGGCGCTGCGTCGGCGCGTGTGCGCCCGCCCTTAGCGGCTGACTAATGACAGGTGTTTGTGTGTAAGCGCCCTTAGAGACTTTGGGACATAAGGTGTCCACTGGTAAGGGATTGACGATTGGAGTTTGAACTGTTTTTAACCCCCGACACAAAAAGAGGGGTGTTATAAGTTTGACCGCTATGTGTTTGTGTGTGTGTGTGTGTCTGTCTGTGGCATCAAAGCTCTTAAACGGGTGAACCTATTTAAATAAGTTTTTTTTTTATTTGAAAGCATGTTTCTTGGCGATGGTTTCTAGGCATGTTTCATCAAAATCGGTTCAGCCGTTTCAAAGTTATAAGCTTGTTTGTTAGCTGCAGAAGGGATCTTAGACGCATAAAATGGGCATTTACTTTATTTTCAAAATGTGCGATTAAAATTGCGTATAGGTTATTAATTCGTGAAATTGTGAAAATCAACTGCTTATTGCAAACAAAATAACTATTCGACAAATATGATACAATTGTTTTTATCATCATCATCAGTTGTGTTCAATACTTTACGATCTGTCTGGCATACCTATATCGTTTTGTGTATACATTAATTTCAGCCGAAAGACGTCCACTGCTGAACATAGGCCTCCCCAAAGGCTCGCCAGACAGATCGGTGCCGCGCCTTCCGCATCCAAAGCGATTCCGCAACCTTAACCAGGTCGTCGCTCCATCTTGTTGGAGGCCTACCTACACTGCATCTTCCAATCCGTGGACGCCGCTCTAGCACCTTGAATACTTTAGATGTATGTAACATTGTAGATCTGATGGAGAAAATTATACTTACCTTGTTGACCTTCTTGTCGGATTGATGTCGACAGGGTTTTCCGAATCAATGGTAATATTCTTCGACATTCGCTAGGTATTTTAACTTTGACTTTTACTTACACATCGTAATCATAATTTATTAGCCCGAAAACGTCTGCTATTGAACACTTGCATCCTTCGGTTGCCCACAACTCTTTCGATCATAATCATCATCATCATCATTTCAGCCGTAGGACGTCCACTGCTGAACATAGGCCTATCATTGATGCCCAATCTTTGTTGGAAGCGACTTGCATCCACTCTAAACCTGCGGCCTTCATCAAATCGTCCGTCCATCTCTCCACTTTTCGATATTAGTAAGTAAGTAACGGTTTTAAGAGTAGGTAATTCCTTTGGTACAGTCACAGTATTCAGCCGATAACTCGACATGCAAATTTTCAAAAGTAGCTAATAGTGTTTCAAGCAAATAAGTAGGTATTTCATCATTGAATAAAAATAACAAAAATGATAAAATCATTTATTGAATCAGGCGTTACTTTGCGGAGGTCCATATTAATGAACTAAAACAATTACTTTGCTCACCCGCGACCTTACAATAGTTACGTTTATGCAAGAAATGTGCGTTCATGCAGTTCCTCCACCTCCACACTGTACGAACACACACAAATCACATAAACCCAACCATCACCACCACCAAGCTACACTGACGCGTTTCGAACTCAACCAGAGCTCATCTTCAGAGTTACCACAACCGTATGCTATGCTACCAAATGTTAAAACTCATTCAGTTCGAAACGCGTCAGTGTAGCTTGGTGGTGGTGATGGTTGGGTTTATGTGATTTGTGTGTGTTCGTACAGTGTGGAGGTGGAGGAACTGCATGAACGCACATTTCTTGCATAAACGTAACTATTGTAAGGACGCGGGTGAGCAAAGTAATTGTTTTAGTTCAATGATAAAATCAATAAAACTTATAAATTTAACAATACCTATCAATGTACCGTGGACAGCATTTCACATCAATGTTTCCATACTCAAAGAGCTTCATATTAAATACCGGCTTTCGTCGACTGTGCAATTACGGATACTGAAGTTCTTTGGTCACATCTCCAGGAATGTGAACTCAATGGACTGCCGTGTCATGACAAAACACTGTATCTAAAAAACACCTATTTTACAGAAATCGCAAAAAACTTTTGCTCTCTTTAATTGGCTACAGAACAGTGAATATTGATCTGATTGCAATAAAATTTGGACAAATCACGCATAATGTGCTACTAGTAGTGTACAAAGAAAAATAATATTAAAATTTTTACTTTTTACATGAATTTTCAAGCAAAAACGTGTCATGTCGTAATGTGCATTATCAATAATATATGAGAGTTGCTATAACAACACACTGTAACGTAATACTTAATGACATTATACTCATTTGAAAATGCTACTTTAAATTTCATTTAGTAATACATTGCTAACACCACAATTCATAAAACTAACATTCTCATCTTAATATATTTCTTAGTCTTTAGAAAGGATGATTACCTTGAGGAAGTCCCGACTTACAATAAACAAGGACTTGGACTAATTTCTCGTGTGATTGTTGCGACAAAACACTGTAACTCTTGATACTATACTAAGAAAATGTGAGTTTGTTTTGGCAAAACACGGTATCTGGGGATAATACAGTGTTTAGTCTAATCAAGACCCTACATTTTAAGAGTTACGGTGTAATTTTCAATAACGTTTTTCAATGTTTTTGATAGAAAATCAGTTACTCTAAGCATGCATATATAGATTAGGGTCCGAATAGTTAATTTAACGGTGTTAGCACAAAACACTGTAACTCGAGTTACAGTGTTTTGTCATGACACGGCAGTGGAGAAATTGGTGGTTTACTTAGGGTTCGGTGGAAGGCAAGAACGCTGGACTGACCTGATTAAAAAAGCTACTGAGTCCACCATGGTCCAGTGTACTCGCAACGCCTCTAACCGGCAGAAATGGAAGCAAATTGCTAAGAGGGCTGTCCTCGAAAAAGTCTGCGACCACCGAACATCTCTCCGTGTACTTCTTCGTCTGCGCAGCCACGACCACTCTGACAAGAGTGTCCGACTATGAAGATCAATGTACCTATGTTGTCATTGCACCTAGTGACTTCCAGTGGAAACCAATCCAATCTAGTTGACTGTCGCACTCGAAAATATTTAGCAAGTTGAGGCATTTTTGTTAAGATTTTGTAATAATTTTGTAAATGGTTGTTTATATCACCACTGTTAAGCCAAAGTGAAAGAAAAAAACTTGAAAAAAAGCATATTTGCTTCAGTTTTTTCATTTTTTGACATCAGTACGTCATCGAACTCCACCAAAACGGCTTGACCGATTTTCATGAAATTGAAATTTAAGAAACGCCATCTGGATGATGGTGAGACATTATTTTTATCAACATATTCCTCAATCAAATCCTATATGAATTAATCTTTTAGGGCACAATTATTATACTTACCTGATATATAAACAACGACCAGAAAAATACTCTCCTAAAAATAACATCAAAAACTAACACAGCCCATCCGTAAATAACATCATGATAAAGAATTAAGGGCACTAAGCACAAAACGGCATTGTCGGGCAAAAAATAGGCAATTTCATACAACCCATGTTACGCGGGCGACAGACGGACAGACAGATTAGCCGCGGGTATGATGGACCGGAAAACTCCCGTTCATATCCGTGCTGTAATCCCTGGTAGGAGCCGGGATAAACGTCATACTTGTAAAGTGCAAAAGAATGTTATACTTAATAAAAGTTTCTTTGATCTACAACGATCATTTACCTAATTAGAATATACTTTACAACGAAATCCAATGCGCAGCCTTCGTCGCAGATATTTGCAATAAAGACACGCACTTTTACTTCACTCAATTTACTTACGTTTCCCATATTCCCACAAAAAACGAGGATATAAGTGGAGGGAAGTGATTCAAAATATTGCATAATTACGGTACTTGAATCTTGTAATCATTTAACTCACACTCAATCTTTAAATATTAAAGATCGATCCGATTTTTGGAAGGGGATGAAATTCCATATGCAATAAATAATGATGTAAAATACCGACGACCTGGTGAGGGTGGCGGGAACGCATTGGATGCGGATGGCGCAGGGCCGATCTGTTTGGGCGAGCCTTGGGGGAGGCCTATGTTCAGCAGTGGACGTCTTTCGGCTGAAATGATGTAAAATACAACTGAAGTTAATAAGCAGGTAAGTTACAATAAATATTTTTTCTCAATAACCTTGGTTAGTTGCTGATCGTAAATAACACTTATTGCGTCATATAAAATATACATAATATAAAACAGTTTGATGTATAAACTACACTTAAATCAAGTCGACCACTGGAAATTATAATTACAAACATCGTAAGTTAATTAAGAGCTTCTAAATGTCAGTGCAAGTTTCCAGTTGCCTATTTAAAACTGAAAGACAAATAAAATAGAGCTTCCATATTTACAAGCGCTCTGTCCGTTGCGATGAATTTGACGCCGGCTGAGCACAAGTTCGTACCATATTTAGTGTCCCAAACTCGGTGCACGTATGCGTTACTGGCGTAGTTGACTAGCAATAAAACTTGCCGGAGGCGGCCGCGGCACAAGCCACAAGAAACACAGAGACAGCGCAAAAGTAGTAATAAGAGGAAGATATCCACTGTTAAACAAAGACCTCCCTATTGCTAAGTTTACACGGGCTCAGTATCAGCTCGATAGCGTCTTCTTCGTTTATCGTTATGTCGCGGGATGCTATGTCAAGGTATGCTATGTCCTTCCTAAGTTCTTAAACTATCTCAATACCAAGTATCATTGTAACCAGTTCAGCAGTTGATGGGTGAAATAGCAACAAACAGATAGACAGGGCTAGTTTTGAGTTTGTAATTTATTATAGCATTTTATTATTCGAACGTAACTATAATCAAATGCATAATAAAGAAGAGAACTAGGCTTCGTCAATAGGAACTAAAATAAAAAACAAATGCCACTAATATGATAAAACAATAACAGAAAAATTATAACTAAAGGGTCTCCACCTTTTTGCATGCTACTACTACCACTAGTACTTTTGTTAAAGGAAAATAAATTACATTTCGTACTAAATACAAACTGAAATATAGATGCACAGAAAAAACCCCAGAAAAAAGACCAATGCTGGGAATCGAACCCAGGTCCTCAGCATTCCGTGCCGCGTGCCATACCCCTACACCACCACTGGTCTAGAGATTAGACACGAATCTTTCCTATACATCATACATTTCAATCTGCTAAATCATCACCTTATGCAGTGACAAGCGCACATCTATGTTACACCCTCATCGAGAGATTTTAACACTCCTTCGGAACTAACCGCTCACCTGGACAAGAGATGGCGCTACTGTGCAACTTTAAACAAGTTAGCTATGAAGTATCTTTTTTTGTACTTATTTTTTCAACTTCATTTTTTTATTACTTTTACGGTCATCCCGTGAAATCATACATTTCGTACTAAATACAAACTGAAATATAGATGCACAGAAAAAACCCCAAAAAAATAAATTATTATTATTATTACTAAGAAGGAACCAAGAAAAAAAATATAGATTATTAGATTTTGGTTTTCTTTACTCTTCATTGCATGCCTACTCTTGTTTCTAATGTCCTGTCAATCGCTGAGAGGTCAACTGGAAGAGATCCCTTTAAAGGATAAATTCGCCTTTGTACATCTGTGTCTCTTGTTAACTGTTAATTTCATGTTTTTATGTACAATAAAGAGTTTTACTTACTTACGATATTAAATATGATCCAATATTAAGTCCATTTCGTTAATAAACTGTTTGCTGTCAGTGTTCATGTTATGCGTATTTGTTTATACATTGAGATTCATGTTCGTTACGTTATTAGATGGTAGTTTAGTGTTTGGTTAGTAAAACGCATTAGATCGCGCTACTCTATGTCCCTGAACTCAACTCCGGCGCCGAGGAACTTTGAGCGAGTCGCACCTCCCTAATTGGGCAAATATAGGGGGGCGCGCAACTTTACGGAAATTGTAACTAAATACATGTTTCAGAATGAAATATGGCTATAAAGCTATTAGATATGCACCGAAGCAAACTCGTTGAAAAGAGGTTCATTTGTTTTTTGACTTAAAACAAGTAATAGCCTGACCAGAAATATATGAATTATATGATCATTGTCAAGATGGCGCTACTATTTTAATTTGTGTGAACATTTCAGTATAGTCCAAACAATATACAGGCGACTCGTTATTTTGACTTAGGTACCTACTTTAATTAATTGTAATCAAAATCAGACACCAAATTCGGTGTACATAGGGGAAGTGGCTTCAAATTCAGACCCAGAAATTAGTTCCAATAAATTCCGCAATATGGCGCATGGTCATAACATTATATTACTGGTCAGGCTTTACAACAGTAACGTGCAATCAAAAGTTTGTAAGACCCAACTATCAATAGTGGTTCGAGGATTGTGGGTGTGGTCATCAAGATAAGATTGGCAAATGATATTCGTCTATGCAAAAAACCTTTGTAAATAAAGTATCTTGTTGGTTACAATTAACTCCCGATTAGAAAACAATACCCTAGACCAGGGACGGCGAAAGAATGGCATGAATAATTCGGGCACGTCACTAATGTTTTTTTTTTTTGAATGAGTCGCCAGAGGGTCCAAAGACGCGAAGTCTTTGCTGTTTTTTACTTTAAGGATTGGAAGGGTGACTTGTGCTCGGGAAAAATCCCTTCGGACGAACTGGGAATGGAGGGCCCAGACAGTGTCCGACTTGCACGGACTAAAAACCCGGTCACAAGTCCCCTTCTCTATTGGTTATCAAAACAAAAACGTGTGCTTTAAATTTTGAGGAGGGGAGGGGTAGGGAGGGGACTTAATCTACCCACAGTGTCCTGCCTCAGCCATTTGCTGGAAGGCCGGGAGAGGAGCATGCATTCTCCCGCTGGGCACTGGGGGTGCTTAGGTCGGTCTTTTATGTTTTTACCCGTTGGCTACTTCCTTGACCGACCTTCGCCCGTTTCTGTACAATTACTTAGTCTTATTGGTTGGGTTGGTGGGATTTCCTGTCATATGCATTTCGTCACTAATGTTTGAATGTATTCACTTCATTACTAGTTTTGTTTTCGTCTATGCAATCAATGACTTAAGAATCCTTTGATGGCACGTCATTGGCAAATAGATAAGTAATTGTCTATCACGCTTACAAATAAAGGTTCGTCAAACCAAAAAAAAATATGAAAATACGTAACATCGATGAGGTTCTTCAAATTTAACTGAACACACCTACCACCAATTCAAACGTTATTATTACACAGGTAAAAACATCCGTTAACTCTTTAATCCCACATTTAAAATTCAAGCAGGGATCTGAACAAAATCCTTTTGAAACTTTGCGACCGAAATTAATCCTTGCCCGCTGGTAACAGAGTCCAAGTAGAACGGGCTATTAACTTGGCAAATGCTTTGACTTTACAAGCGTTTTTAATAATGCGCTGGATATGTAAATTCGGGGCAAGTTTTCCAATAAAAGTTGCAACGCTGTTGGAGTGAGTTGCGAGTTGCAACTCTCTGAACTAATTCTTCTCTTTAATTTTAAACTATCTTTCTTAAAGCTATTGCAGTTCAAGTAGAGGTTTTCGCTGCCGATTTCAGTGGTTGACAACCGGTTGACGGCGGCTTTTGGTGCTGGTAGCAAAGCAGAAAAGTACGAGCTTCTAAAGAAACATGACTATGAAAGAAAGTGTCTAGTCGGTAAAGAGCAGCAATGGATGAACATACTTAAAGATAGATACAAACTTAAATACATTAGGTATACACCCTAGATTCGAAAACAAACTTTGTTAGCAAAACGAGACCTTAAGTTTTGTAATCAGATTTAGATTGGGTTTGTAAGTTTGTTTGTGTAGTGGTAGAGCCATGTTGTAGCTAGCCGCTACATCACGAATCGGGCGGCTCGTCCGGGGCAGTACCACCTCCCACAGAACACACCGGCGTGAAGCAGCAGTACTTCTGCTGTGAGAGCGCCGGGGACCCAATCTCCCTCACCCGCCCTATTCCCTATTTGAGTTGTTGATATTTATGGGTGGTGGTGATCATTTTCCATCAAATGACCCGCTTGCTTGTTTTCCTCCCTCTCATAAAAAAGATTCTCTAGCTACTGGGCTAACAGTTAGAGTACAGTAATTTTTTGTATTTAATTAAACGATTTTCCTTAACGCGCGTTAAAAAAGCTAGAAAAGAAATGCAGCGCCGGGAATCGAACACTGGTCTTCATCAATCTGAAATGCGTGCTGAACCCTAAAGCTGAGTTTAAATTTGCTACAACCTACACATGGCGCTTTTCCAATGATACATCACTAACTACAGAAACTTTATACATGTATTAAAATTATATAATTATATTTAACGACCGCTTTAGCCTAGTTGGTAGTAACCCGGCCTACGAAGCAAGAGGTCCTGGGTTCAAATCCCGGTAAGGGCATTTATTTGTGTGATGAGCACGAATATTTGTTTCTGTGTTACGGATGTTTTCTATGTATTTAAGTATTTATTTATCTATATAAGTATGTTTATCGTCGTCTAGTACTATAAGCTTTGCTTAGTTTGGGACTTGGTCCAGTTTAATGCTGCCAAGACACAGGCGTGTCTGTTCACCGCAAAGCGGAGTCCATTCACCTTGGCTCCTACTTTCCAGAATGTATCCTTACCACCCAAAGACCACCTTGAGCTTCTTGGACTGAGCGTGCCATCTACAAAATTACAATTACAAAAGTCCTTTGACAAAATATCTTTATTCAGTTTAGGCACTTGTGAATGTCGAAGAATCAACCACCGGTACGGAAAAACCCTGTTCAGAAAAAAACAAAAAACTTAACAAGGTAAATAACGAAATTCCTTAAAGTCATCATTAATGTATTAGCTAAACAAAATATTAAGAAGTCGAAACAAAAACTTAATTAATAATCAACAGTTGTCCGACCCACTTCGCTACCACGTTTTTTGCACCTATTTATTTGCGAGCGCACTTCGCGGGGTGAGCGCTGAGCCCGCCATTTGTCTCCACCAATGAGGAGAGAGTTCACTCGCTCTTTTATTTTCCCTAAATTCCGGCAATTAGTCAACTCAAATCTTATGCAAATGACTTGTTAATTACAAAGTTCCCTTGTTAATTTCCCTGAAAGGCTTAGCTGCGTGTAGCTACTTCTTTGTGTGTTGGAACGGAGCAAGGAGAACCGTAACATAATTATATATCTTATGAGACTTGTTTTGTATGGAGGAAAACAATAAAATTCGCTTATACGGTACGGTGACCTATTCTTAATTACTTATCTACAACACAAAAAAGTTTCGAGGGCTTTGTAAGTACAGACTAAGAGTTTCTTCATATAAATTAATAGACTTAATAAATTGACAACCATCGTCATCATCTCCAGCCCATTATAAGTCAAATTGCAGGGGCAAGGCTCAGACTGAAAGGTTTACGGTATAATTGTTTTAAATTTTCGCAATTATCACTGACCACAGGCATAGCAATGTGATCGAAACGACTAGGTGATTTTGTTGCTATTCTTCCGTTGTATAGCAATTAGCAGTAACAATTTGTTGAGGGAGATAGCTGCTAGCCTATTGGTTTCTCTCGCTTTTGCACTTCTTTAATTAGTTCGTGTAAGACTCGTATTGTCTAACTCGCGGACGCTTGCCATTGCTTTCACCATCTCTTTCTGTCACCTTCTCCTACCGTTGGACAGAAAGAAATAGTGAATGCTATAGCAAGTGTCAGCGCATTAGACAATTACGTTATGGTAGTAATTTTAAAGCACAGCGGTTACTCGAACAACGTCATCTCTTGATTTCAGATTACTAATATGTTTATAACCTGGATTAACATGTAAGATACTTTTTAACGTTGAGAATTGCATAGTTCCCGCGGGAGAGCGATAAATGAATTCTTCGCAGACAAAGTTGCACGGAACAGCAAGTTAATAATATTAGAAAAATGAAGCGACAAATCTAAATAATACTTTGTTATTCATTGGCTGATGTTTGGTTCGAATGCTTTTCAGGAGTTTTTCACTTCATATTGATTCATAAGACCTCAGGGCCCGATGGATCATCGCTAATATAATTTGGGTGACGAAAATGAATCATTTTTTGTCATTTGGGTATAATATTCGGAATGTCGACTCTTCTCTTTAAAAAATACTTGGAAGTATTATTTTACGAAATAACAAAAAAAAATTGGCAATAATTAATTTGCAAGTTTACTCAGTTACTTTTTTGTTAGGATTTTGTCTCTGCTGTCTGTATCTTATCACAGGGCTGTCTATATCTTAATCGTTTATGTGAGTTCTCGCCCGCGCAGTACAGGGGCTATAGGAAACGTGCACATAGACGGTGCTGGCAACTGGTGCCATAAATTTGACTGTTTTACCCCGATAAGTTTCTTTTACTGTCCGCATAGTGTCTCTTCTGTCGTATTAGTGCTGCCGCCTATAGTTTCTGCACGTTCACTATCAAGGAACGTGCACATAGACGGTGCTGCCAACTGGTGCTATCAATTTGAATGTTTTACCCTGATAAGTTTTTTTTACTGTCCGCATAGTGTCTCTTGTGTCGCATTAGTGCTGCCGCCTATAGTTTCTCCACGTTCCTTAGAACATCCTTTCTAGTTTAAGTAAAGCGTGTATGAACGAGCATAAATTCTGTGTAATTTTATAGGTTTTCAACTGGTAGGTATTCACTAATTAAATGTGTATAAGTACTTAATCCTTTTCACCCGACTGTCGAAGGAGGGATAATGTTTTTATAACACTCTCAATGATCTCCGCAATAATTCCTTTTCTGAGTATTTAATTAACTTCGTGGCAGAATGAACTGGGAAATAAATACTATTATGTGGCTTTTTAGCCATTCAAGTGGCTCTTTATTATTTTATTTTAATATAGAAAGATTTAAAAGCCGATTAAATATCATCTGCTGTGTGCACACCCGTGCGCACAGGGCGCTCGACGGGTTAATTAGCGAATATCCACATCGAACAAATGCTCACGTCACTCGGTTAGTTACGACATTTCTGTTATCACTTGTAGGGCGTCGTCATCATCATCATTTCAGCCAAAAGACGTCCACTGCTTAACTTAGGCCTACTCCAAACAGACCGGTCCTGCGCCATCCGCATCCAACGCATTCCACAACCTTAACTAGGTCGTCGCTTCGTCTTGTTAGGGTCCTACCTAAACTGCGTATTCCGGTTACTTATTAGGGCTTGCAGTTAAAGAATAATGGCAATATAATTATTTGCTGATCGAATTGCCGAGGGTTTACTGTGCCGAGAAAAAAGGAGTCCTCATAAGCAGGGCCCGTACTTTTCATGCCGATGACATCAATTTGACGTCACGCTGCTTAGAGGATGATCCCAAATAGTTTTACTGTAATTAGTCGTCAATCATTTTAATCATGTACAAATGACTTCAAAAGTAATCTATTCACACGTGGAATAATTAATACCCACTTGATACGTGAAACGTAAATGAAACTAGTTGTTTTGTTTATATATATACATTTTATTAAAATGTATTTGTTAACACATTTCAATAATTACGTAGAAAATAGAATTCCTCTCTAACTTGAAGTACCCACGCCACCCTTCTTGTATTAATTCCTACGCAAAGAAAATCTAATTCATCTACGTGTTCTTACGTAATTCAATATTCATAAGAATACTTCTGTTTTGTAATCGTATTTTTGTTTGTTATGTCGCACATTTGGTTAATTTTTAATAATTGATGATTAATGATTGATTATCTCAACTACTCAAATTGCAATCATCCTGTACGCGGCGTGACGACATCGGCATCAAATGTACGGGCCCTGCTCATAAGATAACTTCCTTGTCAATCTGTCTGTCTGCGCGTCTATTTGTCTGCCTGTCGATACATTTTTTAGGTATACTTGATGCTGGATGTTGAACTAGTTAATATCGACATATGAAAAGTAGCCTTATAGATACGCATAGCTCCTTTAAACATGAAACTACTGTGATACTCACTAATATAGTGAAAATAAACGGATCACCCACGTCTTAAAACGAGTTTAATTCGACATGTTTCGGGCTAATCCGTAGCCCTTCTTCCCTGAGTCACACGTCACGGCGGCTGTCAAACGCACACTGTACGCGATCCGTTTATTTTCACTACGCATAGCTCCCTTATTTTATATGTACTATAACAATATTTAACAATATTTCCTACCTAAGTCTTAAACCAAGTTCAAACTACCCAGATTTTATTACATTTACAAACTTATACCAAAAAGCATTATAATATGCCGCATATTAATCGTTAATGGAAAATCTCAAAGCGCAAACTTTAGCACTTGCGAAGTGCGGGCGCGCACGCCCGAACTTTGCCGGAGTTGGCCGACCTCGCCCGAACTTATGACGCCTAACTAACCACTCTATAATTGACTGCCAACTGTTAGTCACTTTCGAGTTAGAGATTTCTGTTGACTTGATTCATTTGGTTTATGAGGCTATCAACTTTAAAGGAGCTTAAGTTTGGTAACACCAAATCATTAAAGTTGAAAGTTATTAATTAGTATTTTAGCCACAGAACTCAAACCCAAGACTCTAAACTCTTTATTGCATTAAGTTTTGTGATGAAGATATTAAAACGAATGTACAGCCTAAATATTTCCTGTAAGGGCACAGCAATCATCATCATCATTTCGGCCGAAAGACGTCCACTTCTGAACATAGGGCCCCCAAGGCTCGCCAAACAGATCGGCCCTGCGCCATCCGCATCCAATGCGTTCCCGCTACCTTCATCAGGTCGTCACTTCATCTTGTTGGAGGCCTACCTACACTGCGTCTTCTGGTCCGCGGACGCCACTCGAGCCCTGCCCACTGGCACTTAACTTACGATTCTTCGAGCTATGTCCGTTACTTTAGTTCTTGGGCGGATCTCATCATTTCTAATGCGGCACAGCAATGATATATTTAAGTAAATGAAACTCCATAATAATTATGGTCCTTAAGGCCGTACCGAGGTTTTGGCGTATTTATTGCATTCATTTAACCTCGTGCTGTATCATTATAAGCAAAGCTTTAGTCTTGCAATTCCTGTGTAAGATATTTGAGTATACACTCTAATGACCAGTGTTTATCGAAACACGATTACTTGTAGTTCGCTTGATAGAAAAAAAATCCAAAGTCGTCTCTAAAAAATAAAATAAATCCGTAGTACGACGTAAATACTGCACGGCAGGTCATTACTTTTTGAATGTTAATAAAACAAGGTGTTTTCTAGGGCCTAGTGTTGCTACATTTTTAAAATATGTATTATTTTGTTTTAGTATTATATGAGCTCTATGAGCTGCCAGTGTATTATTTTAAATAATAACTAGCTTTTGCCCGCGACTCCGTCCGCGTGGAATTAGTAATTTGGGCAGCTTATTTTTTATCCAATTTGCTTTTTCATCGATTATGGCTTTCCTTAGATCCTTCCGGAAGAAGTGAAACTTCATAATAAACCAACCCGCTCCCAATCCGCCCCCAACCCGCTCCTAACCCGACCCCAAACAGCCCCCAACCCACCCCAACTCGCTGTCAACCCGCTCCCAACCAGCCCCCAACCCGTTCCCAACTTGCTCCCCCACCCGCTCCCAACCCGCCCCCAACCCGCTCTAAACCGCCCCAACCCGCTCCCAACCCGCCCCCAACCCGCCCCCAACTCACTCTCACCCCGCCCCCAACCCGCCCCCAACTCGCTCTTAACCCGCCCCCAACCCGCTCCTAGCCCGCCCCCAACTCGCTCCCAACCCGCCCCCAACCCGCTCCCAACCCGCCCCAACCCGCCCCCAACTCGCTCCCAACCCGCCCCCAACCCGCTCCCAACCCGCCCCCAACCCGCTCCCAACCCGCCCCCAACCCGCTCCCAACTCGCTCCCCCACCCGCTCCCAACCCGCTCTCAAACCGCCCCAACCCGCTCCCAACTCGCCCCCCCCACCTGCTCCCAACCCGCCCTATCTAACTGGGCTATCTAACACTGAAAGAATTTTTCGAATCGGATCAGTAGTTCCCGAGATATAGAAGTTTTACCTCAAAAACCCCCGATTTTGAAACATTATTCCGCTCCGCTCCGCTTCTATTGGTGTAAGCGTGATAATATATAGCCTATAGCCTTCCTCGATAAATGGGCTATCTAACACAGAAAGAATTTTTCAAATCGGAGCAGTAGTTCCTGAGATTAGCGCGTTCAAACAAACAAACAAACAAACTCTTCAGCTTTATATATTAGTATAGACAATACGATGAAAGTACCTAAATACACGCGCAGTTTAACCAACCTATCTTGAGCCATCGTGTTTTTCCCTTGTCCGATAGTTAGATGCGTTGCGTTAGTTCTCCTTCAGCCATCGGACGGAGAACTCGTGTCGCTTGCGTTTACGTACGGCTTTGAATCTAGCCGCTCTCACGTACACATACACGAGTGCATAGAATACCTAAAATGGATTAGCGCCAAAAGCTCGCTAGGGCCTTGCAATTGCCGCGCAATTTAATGCAACTTGCTCGAGTTTTCTTGCAAATCTAAACTAGACTTAAGATTGTGAATGTAAGTATTTTCTTAAGGTATTTCTAGCCGCTGGTTTAGGCTATAGTAAATAAAGTCAAAAACCTTGACGTCAAACGTGATAGACAACACCCTCATCTTAAGGCGCCGTTACCCAACCTTTCACTTTGAGTTTTTCCCAGCTATCATTGTTGTAATTCCCAGTGATCAATTCAGTTGGTTGTAATCCGGCTGTCCGGCTGTCTGACAGAGGTTAAGCCGGCATGCTAACCTTATGTTTTGTATCTACATAATATTTTATAAATGATGGCTAGTATGACAAAATTGTGGAAGAAACTTTTAGTGTTGAAGGTGTGTACTGTAGTCTTGATTATCTACAAAATACGAAAAATACAAAATTCTTTATTTAAAAAATTTTTAACGTACATTTACAGTAAGGGATGGAGCTGCCCGGTAAGTAAAAATGCCTGTATTGGGAAGCCCCGCTCTTCCATATATTATAATAAGTAGTACTATAATATCTAAAATAACATAAAAATTAATAAAGGAAATATAAACTAGAAACTAGAAATGGGAGTAGGCATGCAAGATCATGCGTGCGATGCGAGCGCATGTGTGTGTGTGTGTGTATGTGTGTGTGTGTGTGTGTGTGTGTGTGTGTGTGTGTGTGTGTGTGTGTGTGTGTGTGTGTGTGTGTGTGTGTGTGTGTGTGTATGTGTGTGTGTGTGTGTGAGTGTGTGTGTGTGTGTGTGTGTGTATTTGATGCCAGACTCGTCGTCACACCATGTTATCACACCATTGCTATTCGACGGAGCTCTTCCTAACCAATAAAATAAATAAATAAATAAATAAATATCATGGGACAATTACCACCAATTGACCTAGTCCCAAAGTAAGCTTAGCAAAGCTTGTGTTATGGGTACTAAGCAACGGATAAACATACTTATATAAATAAATAAATACATAAATATTAGGGGACAATCTTACACAAATCTACCTAGTCCCAAACTAAGCAAAGCTTGTACTATGGGTACTAGACGACGATAAACATACTTATATAGATAAATAAATACTTAAATACATAGAAAACATCCATAACTCAGGAGCAAATATTCGTGCTCATCACACAAATAAATGCCCTTACCGGGATTTGAACCCAGGACCTCTTGCTTCGTAGGCAGGGTCACTACCAACTAGGCTAAAGCGGTCGTTAAACCAATCAGCTGTAAAATAGACATCATCATCATCTTCCCAGCCTATATACGTCCCACTGCAGGGCACAGGCCTACTGTCAGAATGAGAGGGCTTGGGCCGTAGTTCCCACGCGGGCCCAGCAGAGGGCTCAAGCAGAGGGTTGTGGGTTCAAATCCTGGCTCGCACCTCTGAGTCTTTCGGAATTTATGTGCCATGACGTGAATTTTAATTCATTTGTGGTGAGGGTTCCGACTGATCAACTGTCGACCTTCACAAGAGAAGAGTTTTGGCCGAAAGGTGTCGCTTACCGGCGGTTTCGTGGCCGGTTAACGGACACCGCGAAGGTGCCCACGTCACAGTCTTCTCGTGTTAGTAAATAAGTTGTTAATTAAGTATCATATAAATATGTATGTTAGTTTTTAAGGTATTTTTATATGGGCCTATGCAGCCTGAAATAAAAGTATTCTATTCTATTCTATTCTATTCTATGTGCGAAATTACATATGAAATTTGCCATGAGCTTTACGGTGAAGGAAAACATCGTGAGGAAACCTGCATAAACCCGCGAAGAAATTCAATGGTGTGTGTGAAGTTCCCAATAACATAGTAATCATGTTTAATTCTAATATAACCGACAAATAACTCTGGGATAAAGTCGGTCTTTGACTCAAAAATACGCATTTTCCCAGAGATAAGGTCGAGCTAGATTCAATGTTCGCCCCCACATCGAAATCGTTAGAACCGTCTTTGAGATCCCAAAATAAATAAGGGAATAAACAAGAATTGCTCTTTAACAAGTTAAATATGAAGTATCTTTTTGTATTTATATTTTCAACTTAATTTTAAGGTTCCGTATCTCAAAAGTAAAAAACAGAACCCTTATAGGATCACTTTGTTGTCCGTCCGTCTGTCAAGACCATTTTTCGCAGGAACGCGTATACGTTTCAAGCTGAAATTTATATCAAATACTCAGGTTTACTGTCCCTTAGAGCAGTGAAAAAATAAAACTTCTGAGCCAACGCAATCAAAAGATGAAGCCGTTTATGCCGCTAATTTCCGCATATTTTCGAAACTCGCAAGGGAATAAATACCTACAGGGTACTTCCCGTGACCTCAGAATCTTGAAATTTGGTACGAAGCAAGTCTTATAGCACAAATAAAGGAAAAATTGCGAAGAGCATAATTTTTTTTGTCTGTCTGTCTATATCAGTAACCAATCTACAATGATCCCACACTGCGCACATTTTGCTTAGGAGCAGGGGTCTGCAGTGCTAAGATAAATATAATTTTTTACGGAACCCTCGGTGCGCGAGTCCGACTCGCACTTGCCCGGTTTTTTTTTTACAAAACGGACCCATTATTGACCACTATCTCACCTGGTGAAAAGTGTAGATGAAGACAAAGGTTCAGTAATAGCCTATTCAGTCCAGCCTTGTATAACCTTAGGTAGTATCTATTTGGAAATACAGATAAATAAATATCACAATAAATAATAAATATCACGGGACAATTCACACCAATTGACCCAGTCCCAAAGTAAGCTAGGAAAGCTTGTGTTATGGGTACTAGGCAACGGATAAACATACATATATAGATAGATACATACTTAAATACATATTAAACACCCAAGACCCGAGAACAAACATTCGTATTTTTCATACAAATATCTGCCCCGACACGGAAATCGAACCCGGGACCTCAAGCTTCATAGTCAGGTTCTCTAACCACTAGGCCATCTGGTCGTCTAAATGACACATGGTGCACATGCATACATGATGCATGGTGGTGGTGGTGGTGGTGGTGGTGATGGACAGATGGTGCGAGCGAATTCCAGTAGTTAGCAGTTTGTATTAGGAATGATGATGAAGAATATGAAGATAAATAAATAAATAAATATTAGGGGACAATCTTACACAAATCGACCTAGTCCCAAACTTAGCAAAGCTTGTACTATGGGTACTAGATGACGATAAACATACTTATATAGATAAATAAATACTTAAATACATAGAAAACATCCATAACTCAGGAACAAATATTCGTGCTCATCACACAAATAAATGCCCTTACCGGGATTTGAACCCAGGACCTCTTGCTTCGTAGGCAGGGTCACTACCAACTAGGCTAAAGCGGTCGTTAAAGATGAATTTGTTGTACCTATCTCTTAAAAAATACTAAATCAGAGCACTTTAAACAGCCTTACATCGGATAAGTGTTTATAAAATGATACCTAGAGTGTACAATCATTTGCCTAAAATAATAAGACAGTCTGATCAACCTAAATTTAAAAAAACTGTCATTTGATTTTTTAGTTAAAAAAGCATTTTACTCAATTCAGGAATATTTAAATGAAAGGTGGTAATATTATGTTGTGTGTAATACTATGTACATACTTATAGGTTAATAACAAAACATGCATGCCTCATGGTGCAACATAGTGATACTAAATTATACAGTTAAGATCTTTGTACACGTATTTACCTATGTTTTGATAAATAAAATTATTGTTTGATTAATTGAAAAATCGCGTGACGCTTTTCAAATTTGCGCCGATAACTTCAAAAAAGCGCATGCCGAGTTAATACATCAACTCATTCTCACCATGCATTTCTTTTTCCGGTACATTATCTGCACTGTTACTGTATGCATATGACTAAAGAAACCTAACAGAGGCTAAGATTCCAAAAAGGGTAAATTATTGTATGCACGTCCCCGTTTGGATAGAGTTGGCACAGAAGGATTTTTAACCTGTACATTATTTATTTAAAACTGCTTTAAGTCAAAGTCAATGTAAAAACGTCTTTATTCAATTGACTTAGGCTATAGCAAGCATTTATGAAAGTCGAAAAACCTACCATCGGTTCGGCAAAGCTCTGTTGAAAAGAATCTTGCTAGAATATCAATAAGGCATTTTTATTGAAAATAAATGGATCACTCACGTCTTAAAACGACTTTAATTTGAAATGTTTCGGGCTAATCCGTAGCCCTTCTTCCCGGAGTCACACGTCACGGCGGCTGCCAAACGCGCACTGCGCGCTACCGCTCTGGCCGCGCGGCCACTCGACGCAACTGACAGCGACACACAACTTCCCCTGTTTTCATCATCTCTTTTATTGTCATTGTCATTTGCATTTTTTTTAAATTTGAACTACAATTTATACTGAATTACTGACATCTGAAGTATTCAACACAACTAAATTTTCAAACGGATTAGATTGTAGTAGATACGATACGTGAAGCTAGGGCGCTATCAGAATTATTTCCAAACGTTCCTGTCCATGACAACTCTAAGTATTTTCTTTTATAATTCTTCTTTTTCAATAATTGGAAATACCTTTAAATCTTTTCCTCGAAATGGCACTTGAAATTGTAAAGTGGTAAGAAAAGTAAAGTCCTCTAAAAAAAAAATAGTATCTTATTAAACCGGCTAAGTATTTGATAAGGCTTCCTTATATGTATTCATTTATTTGGTTTCAATAAAGATGCTGAGTTATACTTGAACAAAAAAATAACAAAAAGGTAGTTGAAAAATGAATAACCGCTATTGTCCTGCGATCTTTGTTTGGAACAAAGTTCATCAACTATTTTCAAAACATAGACGTAAGGATCGGAAGTCTTAGTACACAGAATTCTGTCGTAACTATCCCTTTAGCAAGTCTTTACATAAAGCTCTTCCATTGCATTTTATTTCTGTGCCGATCATTTCCTCAGCGCTAGTGGTGGTTTTTTTACCATCATCATACGGAGCACTGGTGCTACTGGTTTTAGTGGAATCTTTATTGCTGGTTGTTATGTCCTCTGAAGAATTCTCGCCATCAGTAACCGTGGTGCTCTCAGTGGTGATACGTCTAGTTCTTTTGGTACGTTTTTGCTTAGTGTTGTTCACTTTCGGCCTGTCTAATGGCACGCACGTTGTTTCGTATTGCTCGCTAAGCTGAAATGAAAACGGAAAATTTTACACATTGTGTTAATCGTATATTTCTAAAATTACAAGTGTTATGGGACGAATAGCTGTTATACTCGTAGCTATATCGCTATGCTTATTGCAGAAATAAAAGGCATAAATCACATGTTATCGTGATAGCCTACCAGATAATATCATAAATATATTTAGTTTTCAGTATTCTTAATAAATAACAACAAGCAAGTTAGAACGCATTATTTTGTTTAGTGAATGAACTTAATAACAATACATATTTTTATTCCAAGTTGATGTAGAGCATCCCGTTTGCATGAAGTTCAAAGTGAGAAAAAACACAAAAGAAGCCGAGCACTGCTGTAAATGTGTTAACAGAAAGTAAAAATTTAACAGTTCAACCATCGATATCGTTATCATCGTATCAGCGAAAATACTTCCACTGCTAGAGAAGGGTCTCTCCCAAATAATTCCACAAAAATCGGTCTTGCGCTGCGGCCTTTATCAGAACATCGGTCCTTGTTGTTAGGGTCCATTCCACGCAACGTCTTCCAGTTCGCAGTGGCCACACTAGAATCCTACTGCCGCCCCATCGGATGGCGTATCACGATTGATACTGGACGTTACTCTCATATTAACCGAGACTGTTGCTGGAATGTGTTGGCACCGTGCAAGCCAATTATTGTCTGGAAACTTTGACACGAGGAATAGGATTCGAGGACACAGTTAGCGTCTTCTGCTTAACACTGTTCAGCTTATACAATCCGACAAATGCTGAAACCGTAATGTCATTATGCACCCTGGTTTCCCCTAAATCTCCGCACATGTGCTTTGTGCGGCGTGTAAAACTGTGCGGTATGTAACCCTTCATGTACTCACTCACACTGAGGATGGTCTTTCAAAAAATTCAAGTTAGTCGAGTCAAGTTTATTTTTATAGTAATTCGTGTCTCACAAGAGTTTTAATAATACTAGGTCGCTAAGAATCCTTACTTGGGATCTTCCACTTCTAGCTATAACAGAACACATGGCTGGCGTACAATCTTCATCAGGCTGAGGGTTTGGACCACAAAGAGGTCTCTGTCTCAGCCGATACTGCCCTCTCAGGATTCCCTTCATAGGACGCCTCCTTAAGAAAATGGCATAAGTAAATGTAAATGCAAAGCTATAAATTATTAGCAGTCTTATGAGCATCTCGATTTAGTTCATGGTTGGCACGTGGTTCATATATTAGATTTGTGGCATTGTTGAGTCAGGCATGAGTTAGTGTAGCGTTGGCTGTGAGATTGAAATAAAACCCGTTTGTAAACATGATGATTAGTTTCTTGTCAAAGAACGAAATTAATCATCTACACTACATAGTTATTATTCCTTATAACATTGGATGCTTTGAGCTTATTCGAGTGTATTTTGTTCAGGAGTTATGGATGTTTTCTATGTATTTAAGTATTTATTTATCTAGATAAGTATGTTTATCGTCGTCTAGTACCCATAGTACAAGCTTTGCTTAGTTTGGGACAAGGTCGATTTGTCTAAGATTGTCCCCTAATATTTATTTATTTATTTTATTTATTTATTCTCTTAGTTGATTTTTGTACCTTAATATTGGTTATCCTAAAAATAACATATAATTTAAATTTTCTATTTCTAGACAAATTTCGACAAAATATTCCTCTGTCTTTTTGTATTTAGAAAACCTAGATTTTCTTTGTAGTGCCATGTAGACCATGGAAAAAAGATTATAGCAGTCATGTTTCCGGAGGAAAATAAACCCATTTCAATGAACTTGATAATGATTATGCTTTATAGAAATGGTTTCACACGACAGCACAGCATTCGTTTTAGAAAAAGGGTTGTTAACCAGTGGTGGTGTAAGGGAATGGCACACGGCACGGAATGCTGAGGACCTGGGTTCAATTCCCAGCGGTGGTCTTTTTTCTGTGCATCCATATTTCAGTTTGTATTTAGTATGAAATATAGGGTTGTTACTCGTAGACTTGTAATTTGTAAATATGAAAGAATATGTACCGTGACTGACTGAATGACAGACTATGCTTAATTTAAACCATTTGAATTAGAGACTTGTAAACGAGCAGATGGATTTCTTAAAGACAATAAATGTACACTACTAATAGATTTTTGAAATTTACACGGAACAGGGAACTAGTGCATGTTTTGTTCAATAGAGCTGAAGTCAAAAATAAAGCTACTAAATCCATACGCAAACATAGGTACGTCACTTTTCAGCTTTACGTCAACAACTTCAAAACAAGCGCATGTTAAGTTGATAAGTCAACTTATCATTTCTCACCATGCATTACGTTTTATTTCCACTTATTATTACCGAACAGCTTCAAACTGGTTTTTCTTTAAACGCGATAAATCCACGATGCTAGTTTGTAGTACTGTACTGTAATTGTGGGGATAAGCGGTAATAGACAGATCTCTCTCCACTCTCCAGATAGATGTTATGCCTGGGGATTGAAGTCCGATGGAAGAAAGTTGGAAGTTGTTTTTAAGCAGCCGAGTTGAGAAACTTCGATAGTGCGCAGAATGTAGTTGTTAGTTTCTCAGTTGATGACAAGATGGCGCTAGGGGTCACTACAATATGAAAGCGCGGTTCTATGGACCCGCTCAGTCTCCGTTCAGTCTGGGATCCTATCGATGTTTAGAAAATTTTATTTCCGAAGGTTTAGAATCCCGAAAACTTCATTTGTCCGAAAGTATTTTTTTCTGAAACTGTAAATATTTCAGGATTTATTTTAGGACCATCGTGTCATCGTGTCGTGTCATCGGGTCCCTTTAGGTTAGATAAGGGTTGTTTTATAAAAATCCTGAAATATTTACAGTTTCAGAAAAATATGCATTCGGATAAATGAAGCATTCGGGATTTTAAATATTCGGAAAAAAAAATCGAAATTTTGATAGGTAACCGTTCAGTCTCTTTACTCATGCACTGTAGATCTGTTCTCGAGTTGTTTTTCTCCCGTCAGTTATTACGCCCGCCGTCGCCGCCTTGACGAGGGTAAATCCCCTTTCTTCATATTCCTGCCTGTCGGTTTTTATGTGTCCTCACAAATAAATACATGTACGCTACGTGCCAAATGTGGACAATATTTACTGACAGTTGCTCAAAAAACGTTTAGAAATATGACGCGGGGTGTAATATTGTTCGTAACCACGTGGTTAAGATGGACAATTTTGTTTTTAGCACGACTGGCAAACGCTCGTATGCTCCTATGGATGGTCAAGGACACAATATAATAAATAATAAAAATCATCATCATCATCGTCAGCCTATGTTCGTCCACTGCTGGACATAGGCCTCTCCCATGGCACGCCACTGAGCACGATCCTCGGCCACTCTCATCCAGCTGTTGCCAGCCGCCTTGCGAAGATCATCGCTCCACCGAGTCTGAGGACGTCCCACGCTACGTTTGCCGATCCGTGGTCTCCACTCAAGAACTCGCCTACCCCAACGGTTAAATAATAAAAATATTAAATCTTAATTGAACATAAACAAATAAGTTTTAAAATGAAACTGAATAATGACGAAATCGCGGTATGAAAAGCATAAAAAAAATGAACTAAAACAATTACTTTGCTCACCCGCGACCTTAAGGTCGCAGGTGAGCAAAGTAATTGTTTTAGTTCATTAATATGGACCTCCGCAAAGTAACGCCTGATTCAATAAATTATATAAAAAAAATATTATTTTCCGGAATTCTTGTATAAAAACAGAGGATATCCAATGTATGCCAGTTTGCCCTAATGATTGCTGGGTTTTGGATGGCATGCGACCACGGTTACCAATCTTAAAAAATGACTAGGAGGTCCTTACTTCACTTGACAAGTAGCGGAAAGTTGTGTATTTGGGTCAGTTACTGCGACATGGCTGTTACCATCTCTTACACACCATAATGTTGGGCAATCAAAGCGACAGGAATGCAGAAGGTTAAAAGAAGAACATTTTCATGGCTTCGTGATATCAGGGAGAAGATTTCATCATAGGTAGCCGTGAACATCTGTTTATGATAGCTTTGGACAAGAAAAAGTAAACGGGCTGCTGTCCTTCAGTAATTAAGAAGCATTTGAAGAGTAAGAACATAGCGCGAAGCAGCGCTTTATTTTGTTTTAGCTCAAGGATAAGATAGTATAATTTCTTAAAATTAAAGTAAAAAGCATGTGCTTACGATATTAATATAATCAAATTATTCAATGAAACTTATTTTTGAGAATATATTTATTTTAGTTTTAGTAAAAATAGTAGGTTAGATCGGTAAAAGAAAATGTCAGTATCGATTCCTAAATGATTAAATCTAATCATTGTCTTCATTGTGGTTGTGTTTTCGTTGAAATAACAATTATCAACTATATTCAAATCGTTGATGAAGACGTCGGTAACAGTAGAATACAGAACTATTATCCCTTTAACAAGTCTTTACAGATTGCTCGCCCATTGCACCTTATTTCTGTAACAGATGGCTTATCTGTGCTAGTTGTGGTTGTTGTGGTTTTATCATCATCATACGGGGCATAGGTGCTGCTGGTTTTAATGGTTTCTCCGTTGGCAGTTGTTGTGGTGGTGTCTTTGACACTAGTTGTTTTGTCCGTGGTGGTAGTCTGGTCATTAGTAATTGTAGTGCTGTCAGTTGAAGTTTCCATATTTGCCGTAGTTTGAGTGGTGGTGGCTTTACTCTCAGTATATGTGTAAGTTTCGTAAGTTTCACTGGTAGTATCAGTTGTGGTCTCGGTATCTGTTTCACAGATGGTATCAATTGTGGTTTCGGTCGTTTCTATAGTGGTATCTGTGGTCGTATCCATCATGATGTCTGTGGTTGTATCCGTTAAATTGAATGTTACTTCGGGAACTGTATTGCTATCATCCAATTTCTTCCAGTTTAATGGCACGCAAGTGGTTGCATATTGGCCACTGAGCTGTAATAAATAATATTTAAAAAAAAATTGTGTTATGAGACGTATAGCTTTTATAGCTATGCCTAATACAAAGACAACATAATCAAAAACGTAGTTAAAAAAATCGCCAGCCTGAAATGGCGGTGGGGCGGGCAGGGTACACCGCTCATAGAACTGATGGCCGATGGAGCCAAATGGTTTGAATGGTGTCCACGGACCGAAAGTCGCAGTGTAGGTAGGCCTGCCACAAAATAGAGCGACGATTGGGTTATAGTTGCGGGAATGCGGATGGCGCAACAAAGAACATGTTATAGTTCTAAGTCGATGGAGACCATCTGGTCTACATGAAGTGCAAAGAGATTCGCACTGAAGAAGATCTTGAATGGAGTCGTTTAATTTTTAGTTATTGTAAATGAGATATAACAGGAATTAAAAAAAAACTCAAGAAACCTTCGGATCTTACTTTGAATCCATCGCTTCTAACTATAATGGAGCACATGGCTGGTGCACAATTTTCTCCAGGCCTCGGGTTTGGACCACAAAGAGGCCTCTGCCTCGTCCGATAATGCGTTTTCTGGACCATCTTCAAAGGCCTCCTCTTCAATAAAATAGGATCAGCAAATATAAATGCGAAGTTACAAATTATCAGCAGTCTTATGAGCATCTCGATTTAGTTCATGGTTGATACGTGATTTGCGTGTTGAATTACTAACGTTGTTGAGTTAGGCTTGAGTTAGTTTAGCGTTGGCTGTGAGATTGAATTTATAACCGTTTGAAAACACGAGATTAGTTTTTTTTGCTGAAGAATTAAAATATGCATCCGCAAATTTTACAATCTTTTTTTATGCTTCGAGCGTAAGGGCATTTTCAATTTAGAATATACTTACTTTTTTCAGAATTAGGTAGTTTTGGGTTTTCTTACTTAAAAGGTAGAGCGTTATTGATTTTGATGATTAAAAAATGTCCCTTATTTTACATACAAATTTAGTGTGTCAGTTTTGCGTGACTAGTGATATAAACTGAAAAATACTTGTGTTATTGGAAGTCCCGGCAGCCAACTGTTTTCTTTCTCATAAATTCCGCTTCACTAAAATAATTATTAAAAAGAGCAAATGCACGTTTTACATTTAAAGATATATACTTCAATTTCCCCAGGATCCTGACTCATCAGATCTTGACTTTCAAAACAAACTTTTCCTTTGTTTGATGGCGGTAAAAAATATACTTTGTTACTGCTACTAACACCTCGATGGTACGGGGTGGCTGGTACGGGATGTAGGCAGTCAATTGAGTATCGAATCCGTCATTGTTCTGTCGTGTCACAACACGTCACATCCTACAAATACGAATACGTTTTAATTATTTACATAATCCAGAAGACATTGCCATAATCTACATTAGTTCTATATTCAGAAACAGTAGCAGTAGTAGTTACATACAAATTAAGCTGCATATCAGCATAATTCATTTACTGTTATTGTGGATACTAACGAATGCATCCCGGAACTGCTCGTTATCCTCAAAGTGGCATTGTTCGCGACGCCTTCAATTAGAGTAACGTGATTTATTATGTATTCATTCAGGGGTTTCAAAGAACTGTCCGATCTTATAATCCATTTGATATTTTAGGGTCATGTACATTTTTTTGCTCGTACTTGGCCAACTTGCAGCCCATTGAAATAAATCTTAAGTTTGCTGGCTCGGAGTCGCTAATTTTACGTCTACAGGAAAGACAACTTTTGTTTCCTCCCCTGTGCCCCTTGATACATTTGATGACCTTTTTACAAGCTTTTCTTTAGTTTCACTTGTCCCGTTGTTTGTCTGTCTGTCATCAAATCTTGCAAGTTAATGAACTAAAACAATTACTTTGCTCACCCGTGACCTTACAATAGTTACGTTTATGCAAGAAATGTGCGTTCATGCAGTTCCTCCACCTCCACACTGTACGAACACACACAAATCACATAAACCCAACCATCACCACCACCAAGCTACACTGACGCGTTTCGAACTCAACCAGAGCTCATCTTCAGAGTTACCACAACCGTATGCTATGCTACCAAATGTTAAACTAACAAACCAAAACAAATGTTTTAACTTGTCAGTGTAACTTCTCAAGTACCCACTTTATTTTTCTTATTCTCAAACTACCCCACAAAAATTAACTTTTATTGACATATTATAAAACTACCTTGAATTTATTTGTTTATTTATTTATAAGGCATATTTAATTAATACTAACTGTTCAAATTCGACCCAAGCCGCAGTAAAGAAGAAGATACCAAATTTACCTGTTCATTAATAATAGACCCCATAGTGTTGTACCTAATTATTTCCATGCATTCCAGAGCATCCAGACGCAACCCCTTGCCGCAATAATGTAACACTTCATAAGAATCTGAATCTAACAATGAATGATTTGATTCCAACAAATGTTTTGCAAAATTCGATCTATCTGGATGCTCATTCCTATATGCCGAAACATGCTCTTTAAATCTAGTATTAAAACTTCGGCCTGTCTGTCCTACGTATATCCCATTGCAGTCATTACAAGTAAGCTTGTATACCCCCGATCTAGTTCCCTTATCTACCTGTTCTTTGTGGTTACATAGCCTAGAGTACAAAGAGTTGTTAGTCTTAAAGGCAACATTAATATTGTTTGATTTTAAAATGCCATAAATCTTATCAGACAAACCCCCGGCGTAAGAGATGCTAGATCTATATTTGTTAGTAGACTGAGAAGGTAACGCAGCGTAAAGCATGCTATTTACTAACCGTGCCTGCTTCTTTTGAACTAAACTATCTACCATTGATTTTGTATAACCATTTGAGATCGCTATCTGATAAATAGTACTCAACTCTAAATCAAAATGTTCCTTAGAAAGAGGCACAGTCAACAATCTATTAACATAACAATGGAAAGCAGCCAGTTTATGCTGCCACGGATGATTAGAAGATGCTGGTATAACAGCATCTGTGTACGTGGGCTTACGGTATATTTTAAATTGATGTTTA
This sequence comes from Archips crataeganus, assembly GCA_947859365.1. NCBI lineage: Eukaryota > Metazoa > Arthropoda > Insecta > Lepidoptera > Tortricidae > Archips > Archips crataeganus. Next base: position 23,410,290 of record OX402049.1, on the reverse strand, counting down.
CCATTTAATTTTGAAATCGTTAAATCCAAAAAGTTCAACGAACAATTTTGCTCCAATTCTTTTTTGAACCTTATCTTTACGTGCTTGTTATTCAAACCATTAATAAACACGTCAAGCTGTCTCATACTCCCTCTCCAGCATAGGATCAAATCATCAACATACCTAAAATAGTACACAATATTACTATTACCCACAATATACTGATTCTCAAAATGATCCATAAATATATCTGCCATTAAAGGACTCAGAGGTGAACCCATAGCTAAACCATCACTTTGTAAGTAATAAAGACCATTGAACCGGAAATAATTTTGTTTCATGCATAAAGTTACCAAATCTATTAATTCACAAACTTCACCCGGATGCAACCGCTTCCTTTCTAAGTGGTCTTTTAGAATTTCTAGTGTCTCACTATATGGTACGTTAGTAAATAAACTGTCTACATCCAAAGAAAGCAACGTTGCATTCGGCGGTATGCTGATGTCCTTAATTTTACTAACCAAATCTAAACCATTTTTTAAACTATAAGAAGGTTTAAAGGAAGCCTTCACACGAATAATACTATTTAATTTCTTCGCCAATTTATATGCTGGAGCACTCACGTATGAGACAACTGGACGAACAGGCACATCATCTTTATGAATTTTAGGTAATCCATATAGAATTGGCGCCTGCGGATTCATGGGAATTACAAAATTCTTTTGTTTTTCGGTTTCAAAGGCAAACAAAGAACCCTTTATTAGTCTCTTTAGATCTTTGTGAAATGTAATTGTAGGGTCCTTACGTAAAACTGTAAAACCGTCCCCTTGAACGATATCTAAAACTTTCCGATTATATTGATACCTATCCAATAAAACAATACAATTTCCTTTGTCCGCCTTTGTCACCACTAAATCATTATCATACACTTTCTCCTGAATAGATCTCAAAGAATTTAATTCGGTTATATTGACAATACACTCTGTGGAATTGGTATTTTTAAGTGTATTTGCCACTAACACTTTTGTTTCAAAATCACCACAGTTACTTGTAATAGCAACCTCAGAATCTACCGCCAAACCTTCCACTATTTTTTGACTAAATTTAGTGGGTAGATTATATTTTAAACCTTTTTCCAATAACTGATTCTCATTATCCAAAAATTCCACATTAGTAAGATTTTTAACGCGAGGGTAGAAATTATGACCGTTAGTAGAACCTCGATAATTATTGTTCAAAGAAGAAAAAGATTCTGTTCGTCGTCCTGTAAGCCAACGTAACTTTTTACACTGAGTCAAATACTTTTTATGAGCGTCTACTGGAGCAAAAAACCGGGCTTTTTCATCCAAACGATCGAATTCAATTTTATGTAACTTAAAAGTAAGTTCAGACTGCAATACTTTGAGATGTAATTTTAAATTATCTCTAACACGGAACCAACTACGCGACTCTTCACTTAACCATATTTTCCTCGCCCTTTCCATTGCAATTTTAGCAGCTATACTAGTACTATAACAACGGAATTTAATATAATTAGGTACAACATTTAAATGTGTTGGAATTTTTGGATAATGAGAATCAGTTATTGGAAAAAGGTTTAAAATATAATCTACCCACTAAATTTAGTCAAAAAATAGTGGAAGGTTTGGCGGTAGATTCTGAGGTTGCTATTACAAGTAACTGTGGTGATTTTGAAACAAAAGTGTTAGTGGCAAATACACTTAAAAATACCAATTCCACAGAGTGTATTGTCAATATAACCGAATTAAATTCTTTGAGATCTATTCAGGAGAAAGTGTATAATAATGATTTAGTGGTGACAAAGGCAGACAAAGGAAATTGTATTGTTTTATTGGATAGGTATCAATATAATCGGAAAGTTTTAGATATCGTTCAAGGGGACGGTTTTACAGTTTTACGTAAGGACCCTACAATTACATTTCACAAAGATCTAAAGAGACTAATAAAGGGTTCTTTGTTTGCCTTTGAAACCGAACAACAAAAGAATTTTGTAATTCCCATGAATCCGCAGGCGCCAATTCTATATGGATTACCTAAAATTCATAAAGATGATGTGCCTGTTCGTCCAGTTGTCTCATACGTGAGTGCTCCAGCATATAAATTGGCGAAGAAATTAAATAGTATTATTCGTGTGAAGGCTTCCTTTAAACCTTCTTATAGTTTAAAAAATGGTTTAGATTTGGTTAGTAAAATTAAGGACATCAGCATACCGCCGAATGCAACGTTGCTTTCTTTGGATGTAGACAGTTTATTTACTAACGTACCATATAGTGAGACACTAGAAATTCTAAAAGACCACTTAGAAAGGAAGCGGTTGCATCCGGGTGAAGTTTGTGAATTAATAGATTTGGTAACTTTACGCATGAAACAAAATTATTTCCGGTTCAATGGTCTTTATTACTTACAGAGTGATGGTTTAGCTATGGGTTCACCTCTGAGTCCTTTAATGGCAGATATATTTATGGATCATTTTGAGAATCAGTATATTGTGGGTAATAGTAATATTGTGTACTATTTTAGGTATGTTGATGATTTGATCCTATGCTGGAGAGGGAGTATGAGACAGCTTGACGTGTTTATTAATGGTTTGAATAACAAGCACGTAAAGATAAGGTTCAAAAAAGAATTGGAGCAAAATTGTTCGTTGAACTTTTTGGATTTAACGATTTCAAAATTAAATGGTAAACATCAATTTAAAATATACCGTAAGCCCACGTACACAGATGCTGTTATACCAGCATCTTCTAATCATCCGTGGCAGCATAAACTGGCTGCTTTCCATTGTTATGTTAATAGATTGTTGACTGTGCCTCTTTCTAAGGAACATTTTGATTTAGAGTTGAGTACTATTTATCAGATAGCGATCTCAAATGGTTATACAAAATCAATGGTAGATAGTTTAGTTCAAAAGAAGCAGGCACGGTTAGTAAATAGCATGCTTTACGCTGCGTTACCTTCTCAGTCTACTAACAAATATAGATCTAGCATCTCTTACGTCGGGGGTTTGTCTGATAAGATTTATGGCATTTTAAAATCAAACAATATTAATGTTGCCTTTAAGACTAACAACTCTTTGTACTCTAGGCTATGTAACCACAAAGAACAGGTAGATAAGGGAACTAGATCGGGGGTATACAAGCTTACTTGTAATGACTGCAATGGGATATACGTAGGACAGACAGGCCGAAGTTTTAATACTAGATTTAAAGAGCATGTTTCGGCATATAGGAATGAGCATCCAGATAGATCGAATTTTGCAAAACATTTGTTGGAATCAAATCATTCATTGTTAGATTCAGATTCTTATGAAGTGTTACATTATTGCGGCAAGGGGTTGCGTCTGGATGCTCTGGAATGCATGGAAATAATTAGGTACAACACTGTGGGGTCTATTATTAATGAACAGGTAAATTTAGTATCTTCTCCTTTACTGCGGCTTGGGTCGAATAAAATTTAGTGGGGTAGTTTGAGAATAAGAAAAATAAAGTGGGTACTTGAGAAGTTACAGTGACAAGTTAAAACATTTGTTTTGGTTTGTTAGTTTAACGTTTGGTAGCATAGCATACGGTTGTGGTAACTCTGAAGATGAGCTCTGGTTGAGTTCGAAACGCGTCAGTGTAGCTTGGTGGTGGTGATGGTTGGGTTTATGTGATTTGTGTGTGTTCGTACAGTGTGGAGGTGGAGGAACTGCATGAACGCACATTTCTTGCATAAACGTAACTATTGTAAGGTCGCGGGTGAGCAAAGTAATTGTTTTAGTTCATTAATATGGACCTCCGCAAAGTAACGCCTGATTCAATAAATTAGCAAAGTGATTGTTTTAGTTCATTAATATGGACCTCCGCAAAGTAACGCCTGATTCAATAAATTACTTGCAAGTTAAATTTGATCTACTTCTCGATTACCGATTGAGCTGAAATTTTGCATGCATGTGTAAATCAAGTGACAATGCGATATTATTGTGACATGGAGCTGATCAGATGATGGTGATCGAAGGTAACCATAAGAATTCTGTAATAAAACGACATAACCCCATCGAGTTTGGGCTCGTCTGATTTATCTTGATGAGTACTATGATCCCAGGTGATATCCAGGGCCTGATGATGGAACTGGAAGGTGGCCAAAGGCACTTCATAATGAACCGGCACTACCCCATCGAGTTCGTTTGATTCGTCTCAACGAGTACTTTGGTCCTAGGCGGTAACCAGGGTCTGACGATGAAGCTGGAAGGTGGCCAAACTCGATAAGGTTGTCATTTTACTATGAGTGCCTATGGCCACCATTCATTAATTTTTGCTTCGTCTTAAGTACGTTAGTCCTAGGTTTATTAGGTATTAGGGTCTGAAGATGGAGCGGAAAGATGGGCACTAAAAAGTTAAAAATAAAATTAAAAGAAAAAACTTTTTAAAACCACACTTTTTTTAAGTACCTAGATGTTTATAAGAAGAACTAAAAAGCTGACAATAATTTGATTCTAATAAAAAAAGGACTTGCCTTTTTATTTTGAGAGGAGGCCTGTGCTCTCCAGTGGGACGTATATTGGCTGGTATGATGAAAAAAGACCATGCATTAAGTCGTTGCGTTTTTATCACAGTCCCAATGTTTCAATAAAAGCGTTTTAAACATTTTGCCGTCAAGAGATATGTATAATGAAGGTGTAACACGCTTTTATTTAAAAAATTGAGACTAAGTATGATAAAAAGGCAAAAATTTAATGCATGGTCTATTTTTTATCAGAATTAAATTATTTTCAGCTTTTTATTTTGATTTTTTTTTGATGACCCTTAAATACATTTGATATATTAACTTCCGATATGCAAATGCGAGCCCCATTGCTGTTCAGGGGCGTGACTTCCACATCACCACCCAGGGTCTCCAGGCCACTATATCTCTTCATATCCCGGTCAAAAAACATAACGTAACAAAGTGCTGCGCTAATACCAATTCATTGTTTCCCGAATGAAGACGCATCGCGCTATCTGACGAGGGTGAACCCCTTTTTCTTCATATACCGGTACACTTCCAACGTAATATTTCATATTTAAAAGCAATATCGTATTTTTCCTTTCGGGTTATTTTTATTTTTTTTCGCCAGCGATTCCAGTCACGGTTTTTAATCTTTATTTATAGTGGGTTAGGAGATGAAGTTTTTCTAACACTACTTAGTGTTTCGTTGCGTAGTAGATTTAGAAAGGATAATGGGGAAGGAGCTTTCTAGCAATTTTTATAGAAACAATAGAAGCGTAGATTTTTGTAAAAAATCATAAAATTGTGTGTAACACAGAATGCATTATTTGATTGTGGACTCGAGTTTATAAAAAAGTTCTAACTTATTATTTTTTTAAGTATCGTAAAGCCGGTTTACTTTGCCCGGGAGGGAAATTTAACCATTATTGAGATTAATTAGAATTAGGTACACTTTAACTATTACATTTAAATTATTTAAACCAATTTTATTTTTCAACCGACGAAAACAAAAGGAGGAGGTTCTCAATTCGACGTGTATATATATATATTTTTTTTTTATGTAGGATCACGCATAACTTTTTACAGAGTAGACCGATTTTGATGATTGTTTTTTTATTGGAAAGCGTATACCCCGAGGGTGGTCCCACTTAAATTTGGAGACAATATTCCTACCCTAAGGGTAGAAAAACAGGGGATGATTGATTGTTCAGTTACTGATTGTACTATATGACCACGCATAACTTATTACAGAGTAGTCGCATTTTGATGATTCTTATTTTATTGGAAAGCGTATACCCCAAGAGTGGACCCATTTAAATTTGGGAATAATATTCCTACCCTAAGGGTAGGAAAACAGGGGATGATTGACTAACTTTTTACAGAGTAGTCTGATTTTCATAATTCTTTTTTATTGGATAGATAGGGTATACCTTAAAGTTGGTATTATAAATTTGGAAAAAAAATTACCCCAAGGATGGAAAAAAGTATAAAATAAAAACTTTTTAACAAAAAATTAAACCGCCGAAAAACTGAAAAGCAAAAAATAATACCTTTTTTGTTTGACCTTAATCTAGGTACCAGTTTGAAGTCGGTGCCTCAGCACGAGCCAGGAGGAGTGATAGAAGCCAATCTGGTAGACGACTATAGGTCCACTCCTCCTGGCTAAGTGCTGAGGTACCGACTTCAAACTGGTACCTAGATTAAGGTCAAACAAAAAAGGTATTATTTTTTGCTTTTCAGTTTTTTCGGCGGTTTAATTTTTTGTTAAAAAGTTTTTATTTTATTATAGTTTCAATCTAAACTAACCACTAACTAGATAACTATTATTATCTGCTGAATGTTTTCGATTTAAATTTAAAGTTTCATAATTTTTTGAAGACACTTTGTTTAACCCGTAGATGATGATAATGGAGACTATTGTAGACCGATGACAGTCTAGAGTGTGCAGAAACTTTAAGTCCTATTTCCTAAGTGCCAGTAGAAGTCGTTAAGGCAGTTCACACCTCGCCACAAACAGTTTTGTAGTTAGGTAATCTCGTCAGGCACCTGACACACCTTGTCTTTAGCTAAGTGGAGACTATGTGTTAAAGCCTCACGCCTAAAGCCACGCTATCATCGTAAAGGCATGGTTGCCAAGCATAACACTAAAATACATAAAATACTTAACTGCAAGTGTAGAATAAGCAGCTTAGGCCTAATAAGGACAAGCCTAAATGTTTGTTAAGGGGCTACCGAGTTTTTCGCGCTAATCGATTTTGGATGGGCGATTTCGGGCATGGGGCCGCGTGGGAGAGGCACGATGGCTCAAGATAGGTTGGTTTTACTGCGCGTGTTTTTGGGTATTTTCATCTTATTACTAAACAAATACATATTTTAAAAATGTAGCAAAACTACGCCCTAGAAAACATCTTTTTTATTAACATTCAAAAAGTCATGACCTTCCTTCCGTGCAGTATTAGCGTCGTACTACGAGTTTATTTTCTTTTTTAGAGACGATTTTGGATTTTTTTTCTATCGAGCGAACTACAAGTAATCGTGTTTCGTAAAAACTGGTCACTAGAGTGAATCCTCAAATATCTTACATATGAATTTCAGGACTATAGCATTGCTAGTAATGATACAGCACGAGTTTAAATGAATGCATAAATGCGCCAAAAACACGGTAGCCCCTTAAAAAAACCTACATACGTCAGAAATGGCTGGATGGTTGGGCTTTATATTGTGTTTATGTCGAACACCTAATTGTAACTCATTCAATGCAAAGTTCTATTATTTTTAAAGTAAATCGATTTTACCTTATTATGTTTTTTCCGCGAAGTAGCAATGTTAAGTCATGCAAAATGGCAACATTTGCGTCGGAAATGGTCGATTGGCCATCGCAGGTTCACAACGGCTGATGATGCTTCGGAGAGGGGCGATACATTATTATTTAACTTATTTATGGAGGTGGTGGTTTATTGAAATTAACGGATAACTTACTTCTTCAATCGAGTCTATCTCAACATGTTATAGACTAAAGGTTCGGCCATAACGCTGCTTAAAAAACGGAGACGTTACGGAATCGCAGTGACGCATCGTATTCATACCATTTTTTTAGGGTTCCGTACCCAAAAGGTAAAAATGGGCCTCTTTTACTGAGACTTCGCTGTCCGTCCGTCTGTCACCAGAATGTATCTCAGAAACCGTGATAGCTAGACAGTTGAAATTTTCACAAATAATGTATTTCGGTTGCCAATATACTAGGGGCGTTCAATAAAAAGTGAGAATGAGTATGTTATACAACTTTTACTAAATGTCGTTTTATTTTTCGACATAGTCACCTTTTAGCATAATACACTTAGTATATCTTTTTTCTAAACTTAAAATTCCATTTTTAAAAAAGGTCTCATCTTGAGTACTTAAAAAATCTTGTACTGCAGCGACTACCGCGTCGTCGTCTTCAAATTTCTGGCCTCTGAGGTATTGTTTCAATCTCGGAAATAGGTAGAAATCACTGGGAGCGAGATCTGGTGAATACGGAGGATGCTTAAGGATATCGAACCCAGCATCACGAATTGCAGCCATTGCAACGGCGGACTTGTGTGCCGGGGCATTGTCCTGGTGGAACAGCACAACTTTCGAGAGTTTACCTCGCCGTTTTTCGCGGATCTCATTGCGCAATGTTGCTATTTGTTTGGCGTATAAAGTGCCCGTAATAGTGGCTCCATGCTCGAGATACTCAATCATTAATACCCCTTTACCATCCCAAAAAACAGAGCCCATGACCTTACCGGCAGATGGGCTCACCTTGAATTTCTTCGGAGTTGGAGATGATGGCCTTTTCCATGTCATAGACTGCAGTTTCGTTTCAGGGTCGTAATGATGGAGCCATGTTTTGTCCATTGTTATAAATCGCGCCAAAAAAAGTTCCCGGTCTTGCTGCATCAGGTTCAAAGCTTCTTGACAAATCTCTAGTCTAGTTTGTTTTTGCGTGTCAGTAAGCATTCTTGGTACCCAACGCGCAGATACCTTTATCATACCCAAGCGTTCATGTAAAATATTATGCACGCTCCCCGTTGAAATCTTTACATTTTCAGCAATAAAACGAACCGTGACACGACGATCCGCCAAAACTGAGTTTTCGACTCTTTTTTCACAATTTCTTCAGTTACTGCTGTAGTAGGGCGTCCGGAGCGGGGGTCGTCCATTGTCGATGTTCGTCCACGTCTAAATTCGGCGCACCAACGTGCGACTGTCGAATACGGATTAGCATTAGACCCTAAAGTGTCCCGCAAATCCAAATTAACTTGGTCCATAGAAAAATTTTTCAAATACAAGTATTTGATAACGGCGCGCAGTTCAATTTTCTCCATTTTCGCTAACGTACTCAATAGCATTGCAAAGAAATTACCGTATATTTTTTTAAACAAAAGACAGTTAGTTTTTTTTTCATAGCAATCAGCTAGATAGATGAGCTTTACGGGCCAGTATTTAATTTCGTAATATTAAAAGATTTTGCATCTCATTCTCACTTTATATTGAACGCCCCTCGTAACAACAAAAAAAAAACAAAATAAAATAAATATTTAAGGGGGGCTCTCATACAACAAACGTGTTTTTTTTTTGCAGTTTTTTTATAGATAATAATAACGCATATATGCTTTCCTGGCCGTAAATGCGTTAAGCGGCGGCTTGGCCGAACCTTTATACTGTGAATACGCATTCGGCAGCAGCAGCCGCCGTGGCGTGTGCTCCGAGAAGGCGAAGTCGGAAAGATGGTGGTTCTCTCGGTTATGAGTTTCGTTGCGTAAAAGAAGCATATTTTCAACGCTTACTTAGCTATTTTGCATGATTTAACCTAACTACTTCGTGGAGGAGCAAAATACGCGTAAATATTACATTTATTTTAACATAGAATTCCGCATTCTTAGAAGACGCAATTGTATTCTCCAACAAGAAACCAATCACGTCACAACGTCCTTACGCATGAAGCATCCAATGTAACATGTAAAATTTGTGGATTCATATTTTTATTCTTCAGCAAAAAGATAATCACGTGTTTACAAACGGTTATAATTTCAATTTCACAGCCTACGCTAAACCAACTCAAGCCTAACTCAACAACGCTAGTAATCTAACACGCGAACAACGTACCGACCATGAACTAAATCTAGATGCTTATAAGACTGCTGATAATTTATAACTTTGTATTTATATTTGCTGATCCTATTTTATTGAAAAGGCGGCCTGTGAAGAGGGTCCAGAGAACGCAGCAGCGGACGAGGCAGAAGCTTCTCTGTGGGCCAAACCCGAGGCCTGGAGAAGATTGTGCACCAGCCATGTGTTCCTTCATAGCTAGAAGTGGCAGATTCAAAGTAAGGTTATTTAGTTTTTTGTTAACACGCTTGAACATGAAAGTAGATTATTCTCGAAAAATTCCTGCTGGACTTCCTTGTGTTTCGACTTGTTATAATGACCACCAAAAATATTTGCGAACACCAAGCTTTCACAGCAAAAAAAACGTGATTACAAAAAAAATGAATGCCATGTAAAATTTCAAGTATGGGAATAGGTACTAACTGTTGTAGTATTGAAAAACCAACATAAATAAAAGAACTTATTAAGTAAATTTAACAAGTGATCTCTAAATCTCAGCAAATAGACGTGAATATTAATGTATTAATTAATATTATGCATTGAAAATTAGAGACGCTTCGAGAATCTTTTGACCCCATCGGCCAAGAGATCTACGAATTCTAGAACAAGTTCTAACATTGCATTGTTAAGTTCGTTTTATTTCACAGTAAAATCAATTTCCAATCATTTTCGTATCATAAAGCATTTTATTAAATGCTATTTTTTTTCTTTGTAAACAGTTCTTTTTTTCAGCATGCCGACAAATTTGCAACCACTTGCGTGCCAGTAAAATGTCCAAAACCGGATGAGAGTGAAGAGGAAACAACTTCCAATGAATCTAATGAAGAGACCACGATTGACGACAGCAATGAACGTTCCACACACACCAGCAGCACCTCTGCTCCGTATAATGACTATAGCAGTATTTCTCCTGTGACCAAAATAAAGTGCCACGGGAGAGCCGTCTGTAAAGACCTCCAGCAGGGATGATTGCCTACAATAAAACCAAACTTTTTTGCTACCTGTACTTAATACTTACTAACTTATTTGAGATGTCTGACGTTGATGATGCAACAAATTACCTTGTTACAGCATTAGCTAAAGCTATTACTACCAATACTACCATGGTGAAAATTCCAAACCGCAAGATAATTAAAAAAGCATGGATCACCCCTGGACTATTGAGGTGTATTAAGAACCGTGATAACCTTCACAAAAAAACTAAGATCGACCCTGAGAATGTAATAATTAAGACATCTTACTTAAGATACAGAAATTTTTGTAATAAAATTCTAAAAAACACTAAAAATGATTATGAGAAAAGTCAAATTGATAAAGCAGGCTCAAATAATAAAAAAATATGGGACGTCATTAAAGAGATAACTTATACTAAAAAACAAAAGGATACCCCATATGAACTTATTAACCCAAATAATCCCACTCAATCTGTAAATAAAGTAAACAACTTCTTTGCTAATGTCGGTAAGTGTCTTGCGGAAAAGTTTGTTTCACGTGTTGACTATGGTTCTTCCGAGGATGCTTCCAAAACCTCTCCTCTGAGCTCTTTTGTATTGCTACCCACGGATGAAGCAGAGGTGCACTCGCTAATATCAAATCTCAAATCGGACTGCGCCACTGGAATAGACTGTATACCCAGTACCGTGGTCAAGCACTTTAATAACATTTTGACGCCGCCCTCACCCATATATGCAATCTAGCCATTTCTACTGGTATATTCCCACGATTATTTAAAAGATCTCTTATCATTCCTATCCATAAGAAGGGGGACTGAGGCTGCGTAGACAACTACAGGCCTATATCTATTCTCCCTTCGCTTTCTAAAATACTTGAGCGAATCATGAATACAAGGCTTACCAAGTACCTAGAATCCAATGGTCTCATCTCTGCATCTCAGTTTGGTTTCCGCAAATGTAAGTCTACTTCGGACGCAGTTCACGAACTTACAGACTACATCGTTCATAAGTTGGATAACAAACAAAAAACTTTGGCTATATTTCTGGACCTGGCGAAAGCCTTCGACACAGTCTCTGTCCCCATACTTGTGGAAAAGCTGGAAAGCTTGGGTGTCAGAGGGCTGCAATTGCGTCTTTTCGAGGATTACCTTGTAAACCGTACCCAGTGCGTAAAAATAGGTGATCACATTAGTGAAAAAGTAGTGATCTCTTACGGGGCGCTCCAGGGAAGTATCCTCGGACCAACCCTTTTCCTGGTTTATATTGACGTTCTGTGTCGTCAACAGCTTATAAATGGCCGTATCATTACTTTTGCTGACGACACGGCCATCTTATTCCACGGAGACTCTTGGAGTGAAGTGTATCAATACGCGCAAACCGGCTTTGACAACGTTTCTAGAATTCTCGCGCAAAATAAACTTTCACTAAATGTGGACAAAACCAAATATTTAACCTTTTCTCTCAAAGCTCCTTCCTCAATTGATACGTATCCCCATTCAATTATCGCTCATTCTCGTTCTTGTCCACATGTCTCAAATTGTCACTGTCCTTGCCTTGAACACGCGTCCTACATCAAATACCTGGGCATCCAGATAGACCATGGTCTTTCGTTCCATTCGCACATAGATCTTCTTACAGCAAGAATTCGCAAACTGCTTTTCATTTTTAAGAATCTTCGCCATATTGCTAACCCTAAAATCATCAAAACCGTTTACTTTGCACTGTGTCAGTCGCTACTCACTTACTGTATTTCGTCGTGGGGTGGTGCTAATAAAACCCACATCCTTAAGCTTGAGCGAGCCCAAAGGGCTATTCTGAAAGTGATCCATTTTTTACCTTACCTTTTCCCAACAACTAGTCTTTATAAAAAATCTGAAGTCCTTTCCGTACGTCAACTCTTCATCCTTCACATAATTTTAAAGCAACACTCACTTACTCATTACGATCCGGATATTTTATCATTTAAACGTTGGAAGGATAAGGTATGTCTACTATCGAAGTTTAACACATGTTTTACATTTCGTACTAAATACAAACTGAAATATAGATGCACAGAAAAAACCCCAGAAAAAAGACCAATGCTGGGAATCGAACCCAGGTCCTCAGCATTCCGTGCCGCGTGCCATACCCCTACACCACCACTGGTCTAGAGATTAGACACGAATCTTTCCTATACATCATACATTTCAATCTGCTAAATCATCACCTTATGCAGTGACAAACGCACATCTATGTTACACCCTCATCGAGAGATTTTAACACTCCTTCGGAACTAACCGCTCACCTGGACAAGAGATGGCGCTACTGTGCAACTTTAAACAAGTTAGCTATGAAGTATCTTTTTTTGTACTTATTTTTTCAACTTCATTTTTTTTTTTTTTTTTTTCAGTGGTGGTGTAGGGGTATGGCACGCGGCACGGAATGCTGAGGACCTGGGTTCGATTCCCAGCATTGGTCTTTTTTCTGGGGTTTTTTCTGTGCATCTATATTTCAGTTTGTATTTAGTACGAAATGTATGATTTCACGGGATGACCGTAAAAGTAATAAAAAAAATGAAGTTGAAAAAATAAGTACAAAAAAAGATACTTCATAGCTAACTTAACACATGTTTCACTCACAGATTTTTCTGTTATTTAGGAGGTTTCCTCTATAATAAAATCAGCAAGGAAGTAACCATTTATCCCCTTACTTTGTCTCGATGCAAATTGACTGTATCTAAATGGCTACAGGGTCTTGACTATGATGCTACTGAAGTTTTACTTCATCCAGTCTCGTAAATTTATATTGAAGTTTTTGCTTGAATTTAGGTCTAACGCTCTTACTCACTCATACGCGCTCACTGACGCGCATACTCACTTACACAGACTCACACACTCACACACTTACGCATACACACACACACACATACACACACACACACACACTCAATCGCACTCACTCACTCGCACACACACACATACACTCACATACTCTCATGCGTACGCATGCACTCATACTCTTACACGCACTATAAGTTTTGTTTGATCTTGTTAATTGTTATTATTGTAATTAAGTTGTTGCGGACGACAGAGGGTTGGAGACCTGGTGACCTGAAGCACAGGTTCTACCTAGTTCAGGCACCAGCCTCCCCCACTCAAGTCAGTTTATTTGTACTACGTTGTATTTGTCTGATTTTTATTTTTCTTTGTAACTTGGTGGTGGAGAAAATCAATATATCTTATTATTATTATTACACGCTTTATATTAGCTTCACCTGTATGTTTGTATGTATGTTTGTTTGTAACCGACTCCTTAGGGCGCGATTTTGACCCACTTCCCGGTTTCCGATTGAGCTGAAATTTTGCACATATGTGTAAATTGGATGACAATGCAATATTATTGTAACATGGAGCTGATCTGATGATGGAGCTGGATGGTGGCCATAGGAACTATGTAATAAAACAACACAATCCCGTCGAGTTTGGGCTCGTTTGATTCGTCTTGACGAGCACTTTGATCCCAGATGGTAACCAGGGTCTGATGATGGAGCTGGAAGATGGCCAAAGGCACTCCACAATAAAACGACACAACCCCATCGATTTTGGGCTCGTTTGATTCGTCTTGACGAGCACTTTGATCCCATATGGTAACCAGGGTCTGATGATGGAGCTGGAAGATGGCCAAAGGCACTCCACAATAAAACGAAACAACCCCATCGAGTTTGGGCTCGTTTGATTCGTTTTGACGAGTACTTTGGTCCTAGATGGTAACAAGAGTCTGATGATGGAGCTGGAAGGGGGGTAGGTGGCGGGTTGGGGGGGGAATGGGGTATGGGGTAAGGGGGTCGGGGGTTTAGAGGGTTGGGGGTTAGGGTGTGGCGGTTGGGGTTAGGGGATGGGGGGGGGTTTACGGGAAATAGGGTGGGGGTGTTGGGGGGTTCGGGGGTAAGTGATTTTGGGGGGTTGTGGGAAATGGGGAGGGGGTAAGAGGCCTAGATGGTAACAAGGGTTTGATGATGGAACTGGAAGGGGGGCGGTAGGTGGCGGGGTAGGTGGCGGGGTGGGGGGTGTGGGAGGGGTGGGGTGGGGGGCAGGTGGCGGGTGGGGGTGTGGGGGTGGGGGGGAGGGGGGTTTCCGGGGGTATGGGGGTTCGGTGTTAGGGGGGTTGGGTTTAGGTGGTTCGGGGGTTTGTAAAATGAGGAGGGGGTAAGGGTGTGGGGTTTGGGGGGGTTTGGGGAAATGGGGTGGGGGATGTTGGGGGGTTGGGTTTAGGGGGTTTGGGGGTTGTAGGTGAGGGGGTAAAGTTAGAAAGAAAAAAATGCAACTAAAAAATAGAAAATAAATAATAGTTTAAAAAAACTAAAAAACACGCTTTAAAAAATAAAAAATAAATTTTAATAAATTTCAATTCACTATTCTTAAAGTGCAGTAAAAAATCTTAATAAGCAATTATTATATTGTTATATACAGATCAAAATTTGTAAACAATTCTTAATATTGATAAAATAAATAATAATAGTTTAAAATATTTTATTGTAAAAAAAGCGTGGGGTGCTTTTTAAGATGTTATCATAATGATAATCCTTGACAATTGACACCATGCACCCCACGTTTTTTTTACAATAAAATATTTTAAACTATTATTATTTATTTTATCAATATTTAGAATTGTTTACAAATTTTGATCTGGATATAACAATATAATAATTGCTTATTAAGATTTTTTACTGCACTATAAGAATAGTGAATTGAAATATATTAAAATTTATTTTTTATTTTTTAAAGCGTGTTTTTAGTTTTTTTAAACTATTATTTATTATTATTACTTACTTCTCTGGCGCAACGAACCAAAGCGTGTCTTGGTCTCCAATACAAGTGTACACCAAAGATCCCGATCCTGTGCTATCTCTCGCCAGTCACCAGCCTCAAGCTTGCGCAGATCCGCCTCCACCACATCTGCTCAACAGTATCTAGAGCGACTAACGGGACGCCGCCCTGTTGGCCTACTCTGGTAGGCCGTCTTCACTGCACGACCGTCCTCCATGCGCTTGAGGTGGCCAAGCCACCGAAGCATGTGAGCTCTGGTCACTCCAATTGGCATTGATCACTTTTTTACAATGTGGTCTAATTCCAAAACCATTTCGATGAATAGGTTTATTAAATCATTTTATAACATTGTAGTAAAAAAATATTAAACGATCGTGTGTATTTTTGCAAAATAATGTTTGACCTTCTGTGGGCATTAACTTTGAAAACCTTTGCAACAAGAAAAAAAAAGCCGTCCGTCTAGTTTCTCTATACTATTCTCTGTCACTTCGACGTAGTTATCATCTGTCAGTTTAAGGATACTATTTTGAAAAACATTCTTCTCGTTTTTCATATTTTAATAATGGATTTATACAGGAAGTGTTTCATTCCTACTTGTGGAAATGATTCTGTCAATAGCCCAAACAAATTAATTGTTTGCATTAGAGAAGATTTACAAGAGAAGTGGTGCCGCAAAGTTAATTCAAAGTTTACAAGATGTACTTTTTCTTATGAGGATCATTTTAATGTAAGTATGGATTAAATCCGCCAAAGAACTTTCAAGGGAACACTTCTGACCATTTTATTTTATACATACAAAAAATACTATAGCCGTAAATCGTTTTTTTTACCTATTCTCTTGGAAGAATCGGCAACTTTAGTGTTATTGTTATTGTAATGTAAAGTGACATTGTCAGATGACAACTAACCATTAATTGTGACACATTTTTTTTGTCATTATGTCTGTGGTTTATACACAGATTCAGCCGCGGCATGTAATTTACGAGAAGTCGTATCTCAAATTTTCAATAAATTATAAAAAAATATTGGAGTGATGAATTGCTGAAATATTCAAATTAGTTTCTTAAAATGCTCTATATTTTCGATAAAAAAAATAAAAAGGGGGGTTAGAAAAAATGATCAATCCCAATTATGTTGGGTTTAGCAACCAGCTCCTCAATTTCGGCGTTCTTCCGAATGCCTGTAGGTACTTAATGATCTAAAACAATTACTTTGCTTACCCGCGACCTTATGATAGTCACGGTTATGCAAGTAATGTGTGTTAATGTAGTTCCTCCACCTCCACACTGTATGAACTACGAACACACACAAATCACACAAACCCAACTATCACCACCACCAAACTTGGTACACTGACGCGTTTCAAACTTAACCAGAGCTCATCCTCGGAGTGTCGCAACAGTTTACTATGCTACCACGGGTATGTATTACAATACCGAAGTACGAAAGAGCGAATGTATTAAAACATCGAATGGGTCAAAAGACCGACACGATTTTTTTCTGAAACCGTAAACGTCTCAGAATTCATTAAAACGGCATCATACAGAACCCATTAGGTTAGGTTAGGTTTGTTTTATAACAATCTTAAAAAGCTAACGGTTTCAGAAAAAAATCGTGTCGGTCTTTTGACCCATTCGATGTTTTAATACATTCCCTCTTTCGTACTTCGGTATTATAATACATACCCGCTACCCCTATGACAATATTGTACCACTTTGTCACTATGGTATAATCACATATGTCACAATAGTGAACGGTTGCGATACCCCAAGCATAAGCTCTGGTTGAGTTCGAAACCTGTCAGTGTAGTTTGGTGGTGGCGATAGTTGGGTTTGTGTGATTTGTGTTTTTGTACAGTGTGGATGTGGAGGAACTGCATGAACACTATTTCCACAGTTGACAGCACTAGGTAACCAAGGATTTTTAATATAATCATTAGCATCTTGTTGGAGGCCTACCTACACTGCATCTTCCGGTCCGTGGACGCCATTCGAGAACCTTTTGGCCTTATCAGCCATCAGTTTTACGACCGATGTACCCTCCCCACTGCCACTTGAGTTTTGAAGATGGAGCAGTGACTAAGTTAAGGTTTCGGGAATGCGTTGGTTGCAGATGGGACAGGATCGATCTGTTTGGAAAACTTTGGGGGAGACTTATGTTCAGCTGTGGACGTTTTTTGGCTGAGATGGTGATGATGATGATCATTAGCCTACAAATATCAGTTATATTATACTAACGCCTGGTAGCGTGTTCCTCTTGTGGTCGCGAGGATTTGCCGGCGCCGGAGCCGTTGCTTGGTTAATTAAACCAAACTCCAAGGCCTTGCTTTGGTAGCGTTAGCATTAGTGACTGTGTTATACGCGCTGTTTAGATTAATTTGTGTATTTATTTTATTGCTTCATTGCGTGGTTTTAGGCTTGTACGGACTGGCAAGTGCAGCGTGGGACGTCCACCAACGAAATGGACGGAGGATTTGGTGAAGGCCACAGATTCAGGGTGGATGCAAGTCGCTTCCAACCGTAATGATTGGGCGTCAATGAGGGATTGGCATTTGTAATATTACTAAGTATTTGTCCCATGTTTTTACTACGGAAGCCTACGCTGTACAAAGTCCGACACGCTCTTGGCCGGCTTAATCATTTCGATTAGGACGTGATTGCTATCCGTACCTCAGAGCGATGCGGTGAGTTCGACACGTTATGTTTCACAGTTGTTGCAAACCGTTGACTCGTTTGGCGAGTTATCATGGCGTGGATTATGTACAGTCAGCACAAATATATACACAGATAACAAACGCCAAAATTAAAAAAAAATCCAATACATTCATCATCATCATTTCAGCCGAAAGACGACCACTGCTGAACATAGGCCTCCCCAAGTTTCGCCAAACAGACCCGAACTGGGGGCTAACTAATAAATTCGAAACCCGTATCATGCCATTCCTTTCCCTCTTTCTGTTTAAAATTATTAGTGTGAGCTTCTGCACGATACGAAGTTCGCATTATGCATTTTGTAGTAGCCCCCTGCACCATCCGCATCAATCAAGTTCCTCGTTTTTTTTCAACCCATCCTGCTCAAACTGCTTTGGTTTAGCAATGCCTTGCTCTCAGGAACGTGTGAGAATTGCCGCAATTAAGAAATCTATCTCCAGGCAGGGTGGTATGCCTTGGGACCAAAGTCTGAAATTTTGGCATGTCTTTTTATTGAAAAACACTTTTAAAAAATAAATCACAGCTAATATAACACAACACAACAATTTGAAAGGAAATATGGTCATTTACACTCTTTTGGTTTCATAAGTAATAGCAGTAATAGTTACTATTTTTTTAAACGATTTTTAATAAAATTAATAATCAAGATTGTTTAGCTTATTTCTAATGCTAAAAAAACGAAGTAAAATTGATGACGAGATGGTGCTAGAAGTCGCCACAAATGCATCAAACAAATGCTTAAATTTCACCAGCATTTCCTAAATAAATTTCAGCACCCTTCGTAAATGTAATCGAAAAACAAAGGCCTATTAGAAATGGGGCCTCTCATAAAAATATTTTACTAGACTCGCATGGTCTAGTGTTGTAACAATAGAATGAACTATCGACAGTAATATTAATATTGTCTTGCTTTTGAAAAATAGTCACAAAATCGGTAGTATTGTCGATACACATATTTGTTACAGGAATTAGACAGGGAATCCTTTAATTATCAATCATCAATTCAAGCGTTACTTTACTGAGATCCATGTCAATGAACTACATTACTTTCATTTACTTTACTATTTCACTTTCAAACGTGCACTACATTTAAACCGACCAAATAGTCTAGTGGTCAGTGAACCTTTCTACAAACTTGAGGTCCCGTGTTTGATACCCGCTCGAGGCAGATATTTGTGTGAAAAATACAAAATATGTAAAAATATATAATCTTGGATGTATAATTTATATATTTTAAGTATACATACACTTATATAAGAATGTTTATCTATTGCTGGGTACAAGCTCTGCCTGGTTTAAGATTAGATCAGTTAGGCATCAATGTCCCATGATATTATTTACAAACATCACACAAAATCACAAAATTTGACGACAAAGGTGCCTTGAGAGGTGCGGGTGGCGAGCGCTCGTGCGCCTGCCGCCCGCACCTCTCCCGCCCCCCTTTGGCGTTATACCCCCCAGCCTCTATACCGCGCATGCGAGGACTCATTTAAACGGTACCTATAACGATAGTGTTTGCTTTTAACCTATCGATATTGACACATGTTTTTCAATGACAACTATCGATAGTTTTACAACACTAGCATGATCCCCATATATCCCAGGAACAGATAAGGTGGGCTGAGATAATATTGGAAAAAAGTAGCCTATATGTTATTTCAGACGTCCACCTATAGTAATACCAAATTTTATCCAAATCCGTCCAGTAGTTTTAGTGTGAAAAAGTAACAAACACATAGGTACTCACAAACTTTTATAACAAAGTCGAAGTCAAAACGACGACGAGACACTTTTTCAAAAAAAAACCGTTGAGAAGAAGAATCCTGACAAGAATCTCGATAAGGTATATTTTTCCAGAGTTTACAATGAACTGAATCAATTAATTTGCTCACCCGTGACTTTATGATAGTTACGTAGCAAGAAATTCGTGTTCATGCAGTTCCTGCATGAACACACACAAATCACAAACCCAACTATCGCAAGAATAATAAAAAAAAAATATATATCACGGGACAATTCACACCAATTGACCCAGTCCCAAAGTAAGCTAGGAAAGCTTGTGTTATGGGTACTAGGCAACGGATAAACATACTTATATAGATAGATACATACTTAAATACATATATTAAACACCCAAGACCCGAGAACAAACATTCGTATTTTTCATACAAATATCTGCCCCGACACGGGAATCGAATCCGGGACCTCAAGCTTCATAGTCAGGTTCTCTAACCACTAGGCCATCTAGTCGTCTAAAAGAATAAGAATTTAATTTAATTAAGTATATTATCTAAGCCATTTAACTCAACTAAATATTTTTAACACTGTAGTACGCTATTTGAGACTAGGGATCGCCAATGAGGATTTAAAATAATTACAAAAATCCCTGTCCATAATATTATAATCATTAATTTTATAGTACGCCTGAAATATTTTGACGGTAAGTAATTCCGAAATTTTGTGTTTGGTCATTTAATTTGCTAACTAAAATACACAATAAATAAAGTGTATGATGCTCGTACTTATCGCCAGCAAAATTAACGACATGAATATTGTAATAAAAGTTTTCAAAGTTCAAAATTCGATTACGATTTACATAGGTTCAGCTTAAAACTTCTAGATAATTTCGGTTCTAGGGTGATCCAGGGAAAGTTCAGATATCCGACGGCCTAGGAAAACTTCTAGCTAAAGTATGTACGCTGCTGAAACTGAAATTATGTGTTAGCATTTGTTCCACGTATTATTTTAAGCTTTAAACTCTACCTGGGCCCAATTGCATAACAAAATACAAGCAAATAGTATTAGTGAATTTCAATACAAAATAGCTAATGCTATTAGCTTGTAATTTGGGTTACCTATCATATTCTCGAAAAGCTCATTTCCGAATATTAAAATTCCGAAAACGAAACTCCTTCTTTCATTTTCCAAATTATTATTTGTCCGAAATTTTATTTACCATATTTTCTTTTGCTAAATGTTTTAAAATCCATTTTTTTATTTGCCAAATGATTCGAAATCCAACTGCATGAAATTCCGTAGGATCATTTGCCAAATATATATTTATTCCGCAAAATTATTATTCCGCAAAGGTCAGGGGCACAAAAGGCGACCATACAATTGTGTGGACAAATGTGTGGAGCGTAATATTAATTTTGTTGTTTAATGTTGCCCAAATATTTTATTGAGTTTGCTATGTGGGTAAGGGGTCCGCTACGCTCCCGCATTAGCCTTTGAACCTAACCTATCCGAGTCGCTTCCGCTCCGAACCGTCTTGCTCGCTGGCTTCGCTCGCTCGCTAAAAATTAAGCAATGTTGTCTTACTCTGATGTTAGGTTAGGTAGATAATAAAAACATACTTTCGGCTTTTCGTTACTTTTAGATTATGAAAATATGGCAACTGATTAGGTTGGCAAATAAAAAAATGGATTAATGTAATTCGGGATTTTGTTTTTGTTGTCAAATAAAACTGTGATGAAATGAATCCGTGGCATTGTAAAGTTGTGGAAAAACAAAACATATGGATTTTAAAAAGTCGGTGAACCGTTTTCGGATAAATGAAATTCGAGTAAAAGAGTTTCTAAACATCGATAGGTTACCTGTAATTTGTTATGCAATTGGGCCCACGTGTAGAAAAATATGATCAAAAGGATGTTCAGGAACATTTAAAAAAGGGACGTGAAGAAAGATTAGAAACCGTTTTGTTTTGTGTGTACAGTCAAGGGCAAAAATATGTATACACTATAGTACCTTGTCTATTTTCGTCATATTTGAACTGCCATATATGAACTCTCACAGTGATAAAAGAGACAAGGTACTAAAGTGTATACATATTTTTGCCCTTGACTGTACATAACTTTTTAGTTTAGTATATTATCTGTAAACAACTTATTGATATACATATAACGATAAATTTAAAATTGAAAAAACCCCCAACCCAATTAGGTCACACATGTTTGAAAATGAAATAAATGCCCATTATGTGTCTAAGATCCCTTCCGTAGCTAACAAAAGAGCCGATAACTTTGAAATGGTTAAACTAATTTTGATGAAACATGCCTAAAAAACATCACCAAGAAACCTGCTTTCAAATAAAGAAATCGCATCCAAATCGGTTTTCCCATTTAAAGCCCTTTCTACACTCACGTGCGAAGTCGCTCCGTGAATTAACGGCGTGAATTAATGACGGAGTGTTTTTAAAATTGTTAAAAAATAAATTTTTTTGCACTTTCCCTTTCCAATTCCTAAATTGTCACTTAATCATCCCTAAACCACTGCAAAGTTGTGTCCAACCATTTTAATTTTAATTAAAAAAATATATTTTAGACAGAATAGATATACCGTCGGAATTTGGAAAACATTTGCAGAGACAAAAACGATAAACTACTCTCTGTTTGATTTGTGAGTCGGCAACCCTTAAAGAGAAACCCCTTGCGCCCTGTTGAAGTTATTTATAGAGATAGCAGTCTGAAGCAAACTTGTGAATATTTACCAAAATATCCCAGCGCACAGCGTAAAACCACCCACATCTAAACGGAATAGAAATGGGAAATTTCCCCTTAGTACCTGCCTCAAAAGCCGACTTATAAATAAAAACACAGCTACATTATCAACCAGCGATCCTATCTAACACATCTCAGTGTTCAGTTAAATCAGTATTTTATTCCCTTTTAGAAAAATTCGCTGGCGAAATACTCGGACTGAATATCCGATTAGAAAAAGACAAAGAACTCGATTGTGAGAGCGTTGAAAATGGGGAATCAATTAAAGAGAACCATCGATTCTCGCAGCGATACTGTCGGCCGATAAGACTGTGCAGTCGGCCGCCGCCACCCGACACCCGATATCTTTTTAATTTCAAAGATTACTCAACAGGGCTGTAATTGAAAGAGGACCCATTTTATACTAATTTATTTCATATCTTTAGGTATATACATCGTCAAAATCACACAATCTGTACAGTAAAAGTTAGACATTATCTAGTGATATACCTCTTATTAAATAAAAGATATAAATTTTTATACATTAAATTAATAACTATGTTATTTCGAATAATTAACAATTATAATTTATTATTACGTTACATAATTTTAAATATTTTTTTATTGTGCAGTAATTTTGTTTTATTTACAATCAACAAGCGTGTGGGGCAAGCTTGGTAAAATTACACTAATTAGAAACTCTAAAACTTATCAAGTTACTAACATTGTAAAAACATTTTGTAAAAAAACATGATCAGGTAAACGATACTTGGTACACTACGTACGTTAGGCGATGTAACGTATGGAAGTTAGTTACAAAGAGTTACATGTTATTTTGGCACATTTAGTACATATGAGGGCAGTAATTATACAATACGTATGCAAAGCGTACGCGGTATATATAATTTGTTAAATTTATATGTAAATGTACGCTAGATAATCTCTGGAGACTTATGCACTTACACAATGTGTAATATTTAAATTAAATGTAAATTTGGAACGATACAGTCGCACTGGGATTACAAATGTTTCTGGTAACTTTAAATGTAGATAGGAATATAATCTTTACACTGAATTCTTTATTTAGTACCTTAGAACCCTCGATAAGTAACTTAAATTCACAAGTTTTTTTCTATTTCAAAGTGTAGCTACGTCATCGTAAAATGGATAATGTATTGGATATGTTTCTTTGATCTTTGACGATAAGACTGAGAACAGATAGCCCGTTTCTTATTTTACTATCCTTTTTATTATACAAGGTGTCTCAAAATTATTGGATTAGTTTGGAAAAACCCTGAAAGAATTTTTACTTATTTATTACAATTTGCGTTAAACTTAGACCATCGATCTATGCATGGAAATATTTTCCAACAACAATTTAAATATAAATTATATGTATATGGGTGTTCAGTCAGATAACTCCATCACGAAATATCTCGGACTAGCTGTTGCCCGCGACTCTGTCACCGAAGACTAAAATCTATTGATGACGAAAAACTACCATAATTATTTGTAGAGTTTCAAACAATCGCCATAGCAAATCTCATCTAAAGCGCTGCTGTAAGAGACATTAAGTATAGAGGTTACTTTCGCATTTTTAATTATTAAGTTTAAGGGTTAGACACAAGACACCTTGTATATTTTTAGTGAAATAAAAGCCACTTGACAACCCTAGCTCATCGTTACAAGAGATCGAAGGAGTTTGTTATTTTAACCATTTTCCGAGAATCTACTGAAAAGAGCAATTCTAGTCTGAAAGTAAAATGGGGTTCGCGGAATCATGTTTTTTGTAAAAAATACTTACAGCTACTCGTTTTTTTGGGTTAAAATTATTACAAATATAGAATTCTCACTCTCTGTCTTCGCGAAGGATATGACACAAGGGTATTAGATGATATGTTTAATATTATTTATGTACTTATAGGTTAAAGATTAGTAACTAATTTTGTCTAATTTGGATTCGTACATGGTATTTGAAGCAACCGTTTGCACACCGCGACACCTCCTATGAACACTACGCCACCTTTTTTTCCATTTTCTGTTTTTGATGTAAAACGATTCAATATTGTGCTTTTATAATACTGCTTGAAATTCGTGAAAAAAAAACAAAAAGTTTTGAGATTTACGTAGCGCCAAGTAAAACTATACTTTTGGAAATCATGCGATGAACACTCCGCCCACTTGTGTTAGCGGTGTGTGTGCGCAGAGCGCGTTCGCTATTCACGCGGGAATATACCGCAATCCCGGCCCCTTTTGTCGTCATACCCCCCCCCCCAGCCCCTGTACCGCACGGGCGAGGACTCATGTGCCGTTTGTTTTCGTTTATGATAATTATATTACAAACAGCTAACTTTTAAAAAACTTACAAAATAAGAGGATAAGCGTTGGTTAAACTAACGATGATTAATAGCATTTAATACTGTAATTAATAAAATATTTACTGCCGTGTTCTATATTGGTATAATATTTAGTTTAAATTTTTCAATTTTCTGTGATTGCATAATATATGTGGAAAACGGAACGTATGCGTGAGTGAGAGAGATGGATTTATGACCGGTATGAACGAGACGGAATATGTTCTATAGCAATATGGCGGAAACGATGGTATTGGGCGGTTTTGGACGAGGTCACGATTAATAAATCTATTAAACTTATTTCTGGGTTTTCACTCTGGGCAACCATCCCCACATATATGTACTCAGATAACTATGAGTTGACGGAGTAGGTAATCGAATAATGAATACCATTTTTCCATCTTAAACTATACTAACTAATTTTAAAACTGACAAGTTTTTTTTAGTCCTCTTATGCATTTATAAGCAACAATAAATGAACAACTCACACAAAAAATTTCATGAAAACAGCTATAATACTGAAGCAATTATCAACATTTTTTCTTTTGAAATCTCCTCCTGTAAACCTTTGATTTTCGAGTTGGCGTAGTGTTCATACATAGAAGGTGTCGATTGGTGGATTTTAAAATAAAATAAAATAAATTTGTAGCGTGTTTCCGTCAATAAGGGGACATTATTTCAGCGTTTGTTCCAAATCACTTTCACGGACACATTTTTGCAGAAATGGCGGAAGATTCTGATACATTTTCAGGTTAAAGAAGTACAGGAACTCTAATAAAAATTGGAATTCTAGAACCAATCAATATTTTATTTATAACAAAAGTATTTATAAATACTTATGTTGTTGGCAGAATATTAAAAAAACTTAAACTTTATTTAAAATAGTGTTATGGGAAATATTTAGTTAGTGTCACTTCAGCATGAGAGCTGTTTTAACACTTTTAAACGTTTTCTTCGTTTGTACATCTGTAAGATACATTCACAATTTCAAAATTGTTTCTAATATATTTCAGCTACTTTCATTTCCAAACAGAATCACTTTCAGACAATTTTTTGACGAAGTAAACAAATGATTGACCGAGGAGTTACTTTGTGGAGGTCCCTAAATAAATTAACTTTATAAAACGTTTTACTTTGCTACTCCGTAACTTGTTTTTGTGCTGTATTTAAAAGGCAATGCATTGAAATACTTAAACAAGACTTTAATTAAACTTTAAATAATTTTTATTTAGTGTAATTGTTTGTGAGTAACTTACGACATGAAACAAAATTAACAATGTTTATTTAACTAAAATCAATTATTTTTGTTTGATTTACAATTAGTAAAAGATTTAAAAAAAATCGAATTTACACTAAAAATGTAAAAATAAAACGTATCTTTTATAATAACACCCGGCGACATAGTTCCCTGGAGGCAGGCAGCGCTTTCGAATTGGATGGGCAGGCTTAATCGTTAGTAGAAATAGCTGCCTGCCTTCTGGTCGCCAGCAGCTCTTACCAGGCGCGAAAAAATATCTTATGCAACTTTCCTTTGGGCCTGTACCTCGTTGGCCTAAAGTTTCTACCATGAACGTTGTAAAAACGTAACTCTGCTGTGCTGTGTATAGGCAAATTGGCACCGTTCGTGGTGTTTCGCTGCAGTAGCCGCACCAGCTCGGGTGGAAATGGTGGCAACGTGGTGCCTTTCGCACCTACTCCGCAATTCACCTACCGCGGAGTAGCAAAGTAATCGGTTTGGTTTATGTCTACCTCCGCAAAGTAACGCTTAATACAATTATTTTCGCTTTAAATATGTATTAATTAAATCAGACTATGAGGTCGATGCAAACTATAACGACGACGGCGAGGAACGGCTGTCTCCAGCAATGCAGGCTTCTTGTACCTGAAACAATGAAACATGCATCATTTTTTATAAAAAATAGGCATGTATTACAATATTTGACGATTGGATAGCCAAGTGATTAGAAGACTATGAAGCTTGTGATGTTTCAAACTTTCTCAACTATCAGTCATAAATAATATTTTCTAGGACATAATCACGAATTAACTACTTATTGGTAAAATAACCTCAAAGTTTCGACCAAATTGCAGCGGCTGTGGTCACAAGCCGAGTGTCGACTGTTTCGATGTTAGACTGTTTTTTATTAAATCACGCAAAGATTTTTCAAGCCCCAGATAAAAATTATCTGTCAGAAAAAAGTAAGCTTTTTTCTTTTTTATCCTACAATATAAGAAAAGGAAAGCGATACTTTTAACTGACGGATACATTTATCTGGGGATTGAAAAATCGGCCCTTAATACCCCGGTAACATGTTCCCGAGATAATAAGAATAGAGGAAGCTGTCCAAGAACGTTGAAATACCTTGGCTTTCAAGATGGCGTGTTAATTTTATCTATAATCAATTAGATGACGTTGTTCAAGCGAACGGTGTGCTTTACAAATGTAACCTTTTTCAGGCCAGACTCTAAGATCGTAAATGTTTCTCGTGAAGGCAGGCAAAGCCTCGGGTTACATACAGCTAGTAAAAACATAAACGATACTAACATTTTTTTTATTCGAAATAATTCATTCAAGTGTGAAAGATAGCGACAGCAACTAAGATCTTTTTTAAAGGGTAGAAAGTCTTCTTTCGACAATTTTTAGGGTTCCGTAGTCAACTAGGAACCCTTATAGTTTCGCCATGTCTGTCCGTCTGTCTGTCCGCGGCTAAGCTCAGAGACTGTTAGTACTAGAAAACTGTAATTTGGCATGAATATATACACCGTGAAATTTTAATGGTTGTTTTCCCGAAGCGAGGTGATTTAGTATCGATTTATAATTACTATTTTGACTAGAGTCAAAAATCCAATTGTGAAAAACGAAAGTCGAAAATGACCGCATACCAATAGTAACGCTTCGTTGGTACCTAACCTATCGTACGATCGTACGCTACTTGTACCAACGAAGCGTTACTATTGTTTTGCGGTCATTTTCGACTTTCGTTTTTCACAATTGGATTTTTGACTCTAGTCAAAATAGTAATTATAAATCGATTGTACAATCGAAACTAAATCATCTCGTTTCGGGAAAACAACCACTAAAATTTCACGGTGTATATCAGTCATGCCGACAAAGTGGTTAAATAAAAAAAAAACTAAAAAAAAAATTGTTTAGTGTACCTCCCATAGACGTAAAAGGGGGGTGTTTTTTTTTTTCTCGACTAACCCTATAGTGTGGGGTATCGTTGGATAGGTCTTTTAAAACCATTGTGGGGTTGCTAACATGGTTTTTCTATTCAGTGATCTGTTTGCGAAATATTCAACTTTAAAGTGAAAATTTTCATTAACATCGACCGTCCCCCCCTCTAAAATCTAAACTGTTAGGTGGAAAAATTAAAAAAAATTCAGAATCGTAGTAAATATATCAAATTTACTAGAAAAATTATAGCGGCTAAGATTGCTTGGAAATTATTTGTAGTTTAAGAGTAAATAGTAGCCTAAGGTATAAAACATACCTAAACTTGGATGATTCCGTACACATACGAAATCCTTAGAAAAATATTACTTGATTTTTTCGTAATGGCTACGGAACCCTACCTTGGGCGTGTCCGACACGCTCTTGGCCGGTTTTTTGGGGGTTGAAATTGCTCGCGTCTGTAGGTTTACCCTCTACACCCTACACGTGACCACTGGGTGGTGCTAAACGAGCGATACAACACCGGTGGTAGGCTTCGGCCGTAGCTGGTCACCACCCTATTAGTGCCCTGTATTTGTTGTACGGTTTGCACTGCTTGGGAGCGCGCGCAACACCGCGCTCAACTGCCTTTTTTCTGCTTATTCCCCTAAATTCAAGTCTAGGGTGAATGTGCATTTTCTAGGCAAGCGTGCTCCATCGTAGGCCTCATCTTCGCTTTCCGTCAGGCGTGATTGTGGTCAAACGCAAGTCTATATTGAGTAAAAAAAATGTACAAAAAAAAAATCTATAACAAGTACTTATGGATTTTAAAGGATCGGCCACCGGTTCAGAAAAATCCTGTTAAGGAGAATCCGGCCAGGGCCCAATTGCATCCCCCCCCGAGGGTTGCCCGCCTTGTCGTGGCGGGGGGCTTAGTAACCGTGGATTAGTCATCCACGGTGAAGCTAAGAGGCAACCAGGGCCGGCCTGTTGGGGTCGCCGGCTGGCCCGAGGAGGGCGCTCCCAGCGGGCTGAACAAGTCCGCTGTGGACGCGCCTTGAGGTGGGACCGCAGAAGAAGAGTGCCGGTATTACGGTGCGCCGTTCTCCCTATCTTCTGCGGCCGTGGAGGGATCGCAGGGGGAGAGGCGTGTTGGTGTTATGGTGCGCCACTCTCCCTACCCCCTGCGAGCTGGCGGGGCCGTTCCGTCGAAACGGCACTGGTGGGGCCGCAGAGGAGGAGGCATGTCGGTATTGCGGTGCGCCGCTTGCCCTATCCTCTGCGGCCGAGGTGTGGTCTGGTGTGGTGCGGGGTAGCTCCGGGGGCCTCCTGGAGGAAAAGTATCCCGGGGCCTGAGTGCTCCGGGTGGCCCAAGGATTCCTTGGGTCTTTTCCTGGCCCCAGTGAGGCGAGCTTTCCCCGCTTACATCAGATGGACATCGGGTGGTGGATCGGGGGGTCCGTCACCCGCCAAGGATGTCCCGAGGTTGTGAGGCGCTCCAGGTGTTTCCGGAGCGCCTTAAACAGAGGTGGGCCCGCAAGGGCAGCCGCCGGTGGGGGCCGCGGATGGCGTAACCGTTCCCGTAGCCCCTACCTAAGCGGAGAGAGGGAACACCGTGGGGTTTTAGTCAGTAGGAGTCTGACATAACCCATCGTCCTCCCCCGAGGACGGTGGGTATCCATGAGGATTTCCCCACGTAAAAAAAAAAAAAAGGGCCCAATTGCATAACAAACTACAAGCTAATAAGCTATATTTTGTATTGAAATTCACTAATACTATTTGCTTGTATTTTCTTATGCAATTGGGCCCAGAAACTCAACGACGCGTATTTTTTTCAAACAGATCTACAATTTTATTTAACCTATACATAAATTTAAATTATTTCATCATCATCATCATCCGGGAATCGAACCCAAATAAACAAATAAATTATTGTTCACGATTTCACGTGTTATGAGTCACCCGTATCGTTGCTTCGATGTTTGCACATCGCGTCATTTCTCTCGAGTGCCTTTAATCTTATCCATTTTATCCGGCGGCTCGATATAAGAACTATTACGTTTTCATTGTAAGTATTCTTACAGTTATTTATTTTTATTTTAGTTCGTAGTTCAACGGACTGGATACTGATACAGCGAGCGGAAACACGGCGGCATTTCTTCCAATAGACATGAAATAATATTACGCTTAAATGTTGTCTTCTTCCTTTTCTGTTATAGCGCAGTATTTGTGTATTTCAAAATCTAAAGATTAAATCACACTTTCTAAGTTACACTTGTCGTCATAATTCACTTTTCTTATTATGACTAAAAAGTTGAAATTATTTTTTGTAAAACCTTGGTTACCTTAAGTAAGGATGACTTTTTGGCACTTTTTAATAATGGCTAGCAGTTAGCTAAAAGTTCAAGTTTGCCTGTTTGTCGGTAATATTGATGTTATACTACTACCTAACCAGCGTCACTTGTTCATCCCATGACAAAGATGGTTGACATTGGAACCAAATTGATAGTTTTATTTTGAATCTAGTTACCTAATCAACATCATCATCATCATTGTCTGAACGACGTTCACTGATGGATATAGGCCTCACTCAAAGAATGCCACAATGATCTCTTTAGAATGAATGATGTGGAGGGATTACTGACTCTGCGTCCTCCGTTATGAAACCACCACTGAAAAGCACCTTGACACTAACGGCCATCAGTTCATCGAGTTCACTGCCTCTAAAGTTTGACAATTCTTCCAGCTAAATTACTTACTTTGATTCTTCAATGATCTCCTCATTTGTGATTTGATCTTGAAGAATAACTCTAAACATATCTCACTCCATCAGTGTTGCCACCTTAGTGATTTTGTCACTAGATCTAGTGATTTTCAGAGCTGTACGGCGATTTTCTGAAATCTTAGGTCGCTATAAATTATTTTAGTGACTTTTAGTGAAAATTGATGGATTTCGAACAATTTTCAGAATTTATAATAAGCCTTGTAAGAAAAACTGTTGAGCTCTCCACAGACAGACCGCAGCGCGGGCGTGCGCGCGACGGTGACACGCGCGCTGCATAACACTGAATCATATACGCTGTACCACATAGTCAGAGTGTGTCACCGTATATATGATTCAGTGTTATTGAGTGTTGCGCCCCGCGCTTCGGTTTTTGGTGGCCTTAATGGACACCTCCAGAGCAGAAAATGCACTTAGCAACATCGTCTGATATTGACATTCAATAAAATTTTAAGTGTCGTGTTTTTCCGAATTTTGTTTACATACAAACATGTATAAAACTTGAAAAAAAAAAGGGATTTTCTATAACATATCACTGTGCCCCGCCGGCTTGGCAAGGTTTGTCAAACGTGTTGATCAGTCATTAATCTTGCAATGTTACGGAACAACATAGCTATATAGCCCTCCATAGACCGCAGCGCGATGGGTGCGCGCGACGGTGACGGAGTATTTTTTTTTTTTTTTTACATAAAACTGACCCGTGATTGACCACTATCTCACCTGATGAAAAGTGTAGATGACACTACACCGTGTGTATAACACTGAATTATATGCGCTGTGCCGCACTGCCGGTGTGTCACCGTTAATATGATTCAATGTTATAGAGCGCGCTGGCCACGCTCCGTTGGCGCCCCGTACTTCGGTTTGTGGTGGCCTGTATTGTCATTTATACCGTACTACAATTTTATATAAAACTAAAAAAAAAATATATCACTCTTTAAATAGCATAATGTCAATTAAATGCTTAAGACATTATCTGAATGTTTGGAGTAGCTTTAAAAGCTTTACCGATTTATCGAAAAATTTAGCGATTTCTAGCGATTTTTTTGAAAATAAAAAAACCCGAATCTAGCGGTTTTCAAGACCGACTCTAGTGACATATTTGTTTGCGAGGTGGCAACACTGCACTCCATAGCTCTTTGATAGATTGTGAGCATTTTTACAAAGCCTACTAGTGAGCGACCACGGTTCAGAGTCATAAGCACATTCTGGTCAAAAAAGTTTCTTGAGACTATGGGATATTGGACAAAATGTTATCACATAGCTTCACGAATGCCGCCCATCCGAGTCCAATTCGCCTACTCACTTTATCCCAAACGTTAAAAACCACTTAATATATGATTGATTCCGGCGTTATTTTGTGGAGGTCGATTCAATGAACCTTTTTTGCTAGTGGAGAAGCAAGGTAAAAACAAAAGTAGTCCACTTAATATTGCCAAAACTGTTACAAAGACGATTCAGCGTCATCACGTATCAACAATTTATGTAAAGCCGCTTCCACACCACCTACATTTCGGAAGTTTAAGCGTGTCCGTAAGAATCCCAAATCCCTACCTCCGGCTACAAACTTGTAAACGGACGATCAAATATAATTTCCGCGATAGATCCCCGATATTTATTCAACGCTCACTGCTCTATTTGATATCGTATTATGTGGCTCTTCAAACACTTTTTCCTTTGCCCCGGTAAGAATTGATTGTGCGAGTTCTCCACTGAATATTTATGAAGGCAAAGTGTGTATGCCAACTCGCTGAATCTTTAATCTGTGTGGGTATCAGAGGAAGACGTACTTGCCAATTTTGGGGCAGTGAGGGCATAAAATTTTAAAGTGAGGAGGCAAAAACGGTTATTCATATGCGGAGGTTCACGTGGACTGAATTCGGGGATTTGGCCTTTGAGTACGGCTAGCGACTTGTGAATTCGGTCTTTAGGAATTTTAATGTAGACGATTTAGTAGTTTTTTTGGTGGATGGTTATGGTTCTTTGTGAATATTAAATATTTTACTTTGGAAATATATTTTGATTTGATGTCTACTATGCATAGACAACTTGATTATTTTTTATTTAATAGATTTAGTTAGTACCTAGTAATAAAATAACTTGATAGAGAAGTTTCGAGCAGATGTGCAATAGCTTTGTTTATGTAGACGATTTAGTGGCTTATTTGGTGGATGATATTTTGGTTATTTTTTTATTTGCTCCCTACTGTACTATGGTTATTCTTTAATCTATCTATCTATACATATAATAAATCTGTAACAAGTCGGTGTCTGTACATTGAAGATATTTGAGAAAAACTGTCACTAGGGCTATTTATTAGCGCAATAGAACCCAAAACAATGATTTTTAGAATTATTGTCTGATTGGCTGTTTATCTGTTTGTCTGTGCGTTTGTGCGCGCTAATCTCAGAAACGGCTTTACCTAGAAGGATGCGGTTTTCACTGATATGTTGGTATTTTCTTGGATTAACATTTAGTGTTTGTTTCATTTGAATCGGTTCACAAATAAGAAAGATACGTCTATTTTAAGAATTTACCGAACAGGTTTTTTTGTTTGAACGCGCTAATCTCAGGAACTACTGTTCCGATTTGAAAAAATGTTTCAGTGTTAGATAGCACATTTATCGAGAAAGGGTATAGGCTATATATTCATCACGCTAACACCAATAGGAGCGGAGCGGAGCGGAAGAATGTTTCAAAATCGGGGGTTCTGGAAGTAAAACTTCTATAGGCACGCTTGACTTGTGGTGAATGTGAACGCGGGTGTACTAAGGAGAGCCATAATTGATGAAAAAGCAAATTGGATAAAATTACTAATAGCTAGTTAATTAATAGATTTAGGGGCTGTTTCACCACTTTTCTTAAAGTTCGGATTAGCTTAATCATAACCTTATTTGTCAGATGGAATAAAAATTTCTGTTTCACCAGTCTTGATTAGCGCTAAGTGACAGACAAACTATTTCTTAATTTGACCATCAGATCAGGTGGCATTTAGAATTTTTAACCGTCACATAACTTTTTAATTAGTTACTTTATTTTTTTGTGGCCATGGTTGGAGAGCCCTTCAGCCGGTTTCAGAAAAATAAATCAATGTATTTTTTATTTTTTTAAAGAAAGAAGTCATGCTAAAATTACAAACAAGAATTTAAATATCAAGATTTGAATAAAAAAAATATACGTCCGCTTTTATTATGTAAAAATAAATCCAAAATTTCGTAATATTTTTTAATAACAAACTTTTTTTCAGTGGCTCATTCGTTTGTTCTACCTGAACTTGTATGTCGCCATTAAAAAAAAGTTTATCTGTTAAATGGTTTGGCGCCACTTTTCGATTCGTTTTACGTGATTTTATTTTTCTTTGTTATTGTTAACAAAGTATCGTAAATAAATACCGTTTTTGGATCAATTATAATGTTACATATTTGTTTATGCAAAAAAAAATAGATGTATTCAAAAATTATATAGTTAACCATTTCTTTTGCTTTAATAATGAGTGACTCTTTGAACGAAAGTGTGCGAACAGGAACGCGTGGTCGTGAAATGCGACGTTGCCATTCCGACTTTTTGTTAAACCCACGATTAGTTAAGTGGCACTTAGTTTGCGCAGGACCGGAGTGGTGAAACTGAAAAAACACCAGCTGACAGATTTGTCCAGTACTTAGTTTATTCATTGGTTACGTAACCAGCAGTTTGACAGTAAGGTGGTGAAACACCCCCTTAGGTTGCAGTTATAAGAAAATTCGATTGAGGAGTTTATACTAACATAAAAACTGAACAGATATAAAAATGGTATCGAAAATAAAATTATGCACAGCTATTAAAAACTTTGTATAAGAAAAAGGAAAGTACCAAAACCATTTGTGAAATTCCCGTTGCAGTAAACCTCGCATTTTGCAACTCTCAATGCGTTTTTCGAATTGATACTCTATACAGTCGGAATACGGTCGCTAGTCGCTTTGAAGTTGCACATGTGCGCAATGCGCTTAAGTGCATATAAGAATGTAAAAAGGTTGTCGTTAACGGTCCGGACGAAAGGATGGTTCGTATTATGGAGATAGAATATCTATTGTTACAATCATATTTATGTACATATTCGTACTTATCATGAAGAAAATCGAGATGAAACGATAAAAGGATTCAGTCACGTATTGCAATCTACTTGAAAAAATGAAAAAAATATTTTCATCACACTTGCACGTAAACAGTATCAAAACAAAAAGGTTAACTAGGCCGTAATGTCTCATGTAAAACCCTAGAGCTTTTTTCTTGTCATGAAACCTAAGTTTGGTAAGTTTTTTTTTTAAATTAATAGCACTGCACACAGGTCATGCAGGTTCCAAGTTCAAGCAAGGAGTTTACCATGCTCATAATTGAGACTCCCGAAAAAAAAAACGTTTGTCTTAATTTTACTAATATGTTTCACGGGCGGTACGGGAATTACGAACCTCGACTCAGAAAGCCCTCAGTCTTCGACTTCGGGCATCTACTAGAGCCTCGATCGTATTTCCTTTCTTACCGCCCTTAATACACAATGTACTATTGCAACTTTCTAGTGGTTTGACCCATGGCATCTAGTAA
Source organism: Archips crataeganus (assembly GCA_947859365.1). NCBI lineage: Eukaryota > Metazoa > Arthropoda > Insecta > Lepidoptera > Tortricidae > Archips > Archips crataeganus. Next base: position 23,374,872 of record OX402049.1, on the reverse strand, counting down.
AGTGTCGTGGGTTTGGGCTCGTGCTCGAACCTCTGAGTTTTTTTAAGGAAACCAGCATACACCTTTTTTTTTTTTTTTTTTATAGTGGGCAAACGAGCAGACGGATCGCCTGATGGTAAACGATTACCGTCGCCCATGGACACCTGCGACACCAGAAGAGTCACAAGTGCGTTGCCGGCCTTTTAGGTAGGAGTACGCTCTTATTTTGAAAGCTTGAAGCCTGCGTATAAATTGAATGGTGGGTGTGAAATTCCCAAACTGGGAACTTCACATTGAGCCCGCGTGGAAACTACGGCTTAAAAGTTACTCTCAGAGGAGGTTTGTGCCCTATAGTGGGACGTATATTTATATAAGAGGCTAGGATGTTGAACTATTTTTAGTCGGATATTGATTATCTAAACAACAGAAATATTTGGCATAGTCGTTGCCTGTTTATCTCGGGGTATAGTCCACATACTCTTACACAACTTTATGCCAAGCGGTTACCCCGCATCCTTTTTTTACCGACAAACGCTGTTCAATAATGCAGGTTGTTACGAAGACGCGGAACCTAAAGCTTTGGCTGCGGTTAAGAATTTTAAATAATACTGTTTTTGAACGGAGCTTTTGAGGGGTTGTTTGTTGGCGACGGTATTGTGGGAGCAAAAGAAAGTGTAAAAAATGGTCTAATGCAAGTTGCACGCACTGTGAATTTCGTAATATAAATGGTTGTAATTCTTTTGTAAAAAAAATCCAAAATATTTTTATTCGATTTGCATTTACGACGTCGACCAATCTACCACATTCGTTCGAAAAAAACCTCTGTTGAGAAGAAACCGGGAAGAAACTCAACGAGGTATATTTTTGACACTAGCTGTTACCCGCGACTCCATCTGCAAAGAATTCGTTTACCGCTATTCCGCAGGAACTATGCCACTTTCCAGGGTTTGTTCCATACCAAATTTTATCCAAATCGGGTCAAAGGTGCCAGTATGAAGATTTAAAAAACAGACAGGCAGACCGAAAGACAGGCACACAGACAGAGTTACATTTACATTTATAATATTAGTATGGATGGATTAATGTGGATATGAAATTATAAATAAAGCCTCAAAGGCTGCCTTATAATCATAATCATAATCATAATCTTTATTGCTCACACGTAGTGTAAAGGTCTTACATAAGCACAGTTAGACGTGAACCCTGCAAGGGCATTGCAACTATTTAACAATCTTAAATCTAAAATCATTATCATTTCTATTAAAATTATACAAGATGTCACACCGTGGAATTCAATTAACAAACAAAACAGGAAATTAAAATTAAATACAAAATTAATTCAATGTCAACAAAAAAAAAAAAATATTATTATTAAAACAGTATTAATAAATTCAGCCTAAATTTTTACAGTAAAATCAACATCAATTCAATCAATAGTCCAATTCAATTCAACATTTATTCATGAAAAAAATACAGTGAATGTGTAAATTAAAATTATGACAGCTCAATTATCTTGTGCAAATATTTCCTCAATAGTATAGAAGCACCCCCTCAACAAATATGTTTTCAATTGATTCCCAAACGCGACGCAGTTCGTAATCATTTTTAAGTTAATAGGAAGCTTATTGTAAACTCTTATTGTTTGGTGCCTAGTGCAATGCTTCTCAATCATGTGCTTAGGACAGAAACTATGCTTAAAATTTTTGGTTTGTTTGGTTTTTATCAATGGAAAATGAAAAAAAAATGACAATGAATACCTGAGACGTGCAGCGGCGGCGCGCGGTAGACATGTTGCGCGTCGCGCTCGGGCGCGCGGTCGAGTTGCGCGCGCACCACGCTCGGCCGCTCCGTGCCCTCTGTTCGTTGCACGGCGCGCGTAACGTTCGCCCGGCGCGCTGCAACACGCCTTAGGTTAGGTGACAATGCCACTACAAACTCGTTGCAATAAACACTAGAAATGTTTCACTATGAATTTTATTCATTTTAAGACAATTAAAATTAAACACAGCTTTAACTCATACATTTGAATACGCTGCAACGAGAATGTAGTATTGACAGGAGAGTGACAATGGTTATTCTACGTGTATGTGTTTTTCAAAGACGTATACTGCCGTGCAGATTTTCAAACGCAGTAAGTGGCATTTTGGATGATTTCTGTTTATTAGTGATTTGGAAGCAGTGCATTGAAACACACATATATATGTAATCGGTTTTTTGGTCCGGAGCCTCCTTCGAAGCCTCTACGAGCAGTATGTCAAAGTGCTCAGTAAATAATACTAACCAAAATGCAGTAAGAAACAACTTACTTTATTTAAACTGTAAAGATACAATTCACACTCATCTGTAATGGCCATTTAAAATGCAGTGATTAGGCAACTTACTTTGAGTTAGTTAGTAATTATTGAAAGATAAAAATAATATATTCTATTCAAATTGCAGTAGGTATACGTCAAATTTACTGCGTATTACTTTGTAAATTAACGTTTTTTTTACTTTGTACTGCGATTTTCACGGCGGATAAAAGGTTTACTGTTCTTTGGTCGGTATTCGCTAATCGTACGAATATACACCGTGAAATTTTAGTGGTTGTTTTCCCGAAACAACCACTAAAATTTCACGGTGTATAAGTCTACTAGCTAAATCGCAGTATACGTTGAGTTGCTGCATTTAAGTGTTTTTTAAGATGTTATCAAAATGATAATCCTTGACAATTGACACCATGCACCCCACGCTTTTTTTACAATAAAATATTTTAAACTATTATTATTTATTTTATCAATATTTAGAATTGTTTATAAAGTTTGATCTGGATATAACAATATAATAATTGCTTATTAAGATTTTTTACTGCACTATGATGAAAATAAGGACGCCTGCACGTTTTAAAGTAGCAATATTACTACACGCCGCGTTTGCCTGCGCTGTATCGCTCACTGTCTCGCGTCTACGATTTCCTTGTATGCACATTACTTTGTTATTATTATTTTTTAATTAAAGTGTTTAACGTACTTTTGCCTTGATAATTATTTCTTCAGGTTATGGGCCCAGCACGCTTCCACTGCAGGTAAGAATAGTGAATTGAAATTTATTAAAATTTATTTTTTATTTTTTAGTTGTTTTTTTTTAAAGCGTGTTTTTTTTAGCCACGCTCGGCCGCTCCGTGCCCTCTGTTCGTAGCACGGCGCGCGTCACGTTCGCCCGGCGCGCTGCAACAGGCCTTAGGTGAGTTAAAATATTGCTATACTCGTACTTTTGTTGTGTAACGGATGTTAGTCCGTGACAGTTTATAGAGTTGTATCACACGTGGGTTTTCTCCAAATCAAGGAACCATGGGAGGTAGAATATTGCCTTTTTATAGTTACTCGTGTACGTAATTTGCTGTCGGCCATCTCAAAGCGAGCCAATAAAGTAATTTGAGTCTGTTAGGGAATCGTATTTGCTGCCAGATGTGGTTTGCTTCTCACCGTCTTTTGTAAAGGCCAACTTTAAGTCTTTGTTTAGACTTTCTCCATTTCAAAGGGCCCTGAATTGCTAGGTACTAAAACGTATTTTTAGACAATATCATAATATAACGAATTACTTTACGCGGGGATCTGCAAACAATAAATGTGAACTTTTGTCGGAACTGTCTTTGTTGCGATGACCAGAGTGGCTAATAGCGGAGTAGTTTATGTCCAGGGCGGCGGCGTGTCTTTAGGTTTATGATTCATTGTTAGCGCCAAAATAAGTATCAATGTGATTTTTAGAAATTAGACAAGGACAGCATGGGAATAGTTTCATCCCTGTCGGATAACTCGTCTTGGAGAGCAGAGGGGGTCACTAGATGGGGGGATAAAACTCCTGCGTCTTAGGGGTGCGGGGCTTTTGGGCGCTTGTAAGCAGCGAGCTGACAAGTGCGTGCGTGGCGTAGTTTTCTCGGGCGGAGTTCGTAGTGAGTGTAGTGAAGTGAGTGCTTCTCGGGACGCGGCCACGTAGTTGCAGTAGGCGCTTTCTTGGAGTATAGCGGTCGAAGGCACCATACTAAAAAGGACGTGTAGTCTCAGCTAAGTCTGGTGTTGTCCTAGCGACAATACTTTCATTTTTCTTTGTCTTAAATTCCGCGGATTGCATTTCTAAAAATAACCTTAGCTTCGCGAACTCGTATGATTTCATGCGTATCTTGAAGTTGCCCTAGGGGCAACAAGTTGAACATAATCATTAATCATCATATCTTGTGTTACGATTTTCTTGCGAATTTACGCGTATTGGTTTAAACATGATATTTGGTCTTTCAATTTAACTATATATCACTACATCTTAAATTCTTAACTATATTTGGCCTGGGACCATTTATCTACGTTCCCAGGATAGCCGAACGTAATCCAACGTAATTCAACTAACATAACTATTACTAAATTCCGATTTAACCTTTTTAGGATATCTTTCTGCGAGAGACTACGGGGCGTAAGCCTAGACTCCGTTCTTTATTCGTGTAGGGTCCAAATAGTATTGTACGAGCCAGCACCAATTAATAACTTGTCATCGAGTATTTATTAAATTTTGCTTGTTCTTTAGTCGTTCTTCGTGAAGCAAAGCAGCGCTGAATTAAGTTTTGTGTTAAGAGTGAATGAGTGTTTGTAAAATAATAACAATAGTTAGTTTTTTTTTTTTTTTTTTTTTTTTTTTTTTTTTTTTTTTTTTTTTTTTTTTTTTTTATGATATAGGAGGCAAACGAGCAGACGGATCGCCTGATGGTAAACGATTACCGTCGCCCATGGACACCTGCGACACCAAAAGAGTCACAAGTGCGTTGCCGGCCTTTTAGGTAGGAGTACGCTCTTTTTTTGAAAGCTTGAAGGTCATATCGGTCCGGGAATACCGCAGCAGGAACCTCATTCCAGAGCTTGTGAGTGACATTATCTTATTGACGCTTAATTTGTTTAGTTCTAAGGTGTCACGGTAATCTCAATGAAATAAAAGGGGAGAGTGCACACAACTTATGCACTAATTAAATTCTTCTGCACTCATCCCTGAGTTTTACTGAGGTATTGTGCCACGCGTATCACTGCTTCTTTGTTTTCTAGTTCGTGCCAAGCTAGAGAGCGAATAGGTCTACTTTTACACTCTACAGGCACAAACATATACACTAAACAACATCACACGTGGGATTGGCCTAGGTATTCTGCCTTTGAGCCGTATGATCCTAGTAGTTCGATGTCACAGCATACACTAGGTACACACCACACATTCAATCCTTAAATAAACTCACACACTAGCTAACACACCTGCATGAAGGTTACTTGGCTGAGATTAGCTCCTGGGTGGACTGGAGAGCAGCACGTAAATACTAGGGCTCATTTTAGGAGGCACACGTTGTCTGTCGACTAACCTAGGTCCTTTACATTCACTTAGGTACACAACCGAGCCCTGAGTCACTTGCGTGTTTATAATTTTCGCCAGTGACTCTGGGGTACGCGACCTTTTGACCCGTGACCGTAGAGCGTCGTGTGTGGAGACTGGTTAAAGCAATCCTTTGTAGGAGTTCACATATAAGGTGATTCTTATACGCATTCAAGTGGTATTCAGACTACCTCGTACAATTCATCAACAATCTCTAGTTCTCTGGTACGAACTAACCCGCGGCAGCTTTCGAAGATAGGGAGCGTAAAATCAGCAAGCATGCAAGCGTAAACTTAGATTAAGGCGGTAAGCGTAAACTTAGATTAAGGCGGTAAGCGTAACTTCGTGGTGGTTGTATGTGGATTTGATTGCGAGTTCGTGTATGTATGCGTATATGGTTTTTGTATTTATAGCGTGACGGTTTGAAAGAAGATATCTTTAGGGTGTTAGGATTGATCTAACGGTTTTGTTGGACACATGTGATCGGGGCAGTGGCCTTATAACGATTGGTGTGTGGGACTAGGCTATTGAGGTGTGCTGGGAGGCCTATAGATATCCAAATCGGTTAGGATTTCCCTCATATGACCTAAAGGTCTTATTCAAAAGGGTCCCTTTGTGTTCGGGTATTGCTTTTCAGGTACAACGTTGTTCTACAGTGAGCGGAGTCGGCGGTTGACTATTCTATTGTTCAATTGACATAATCTTATAAGAACTTAAAATCATTTGAACTATTTGCTATTTTCTTACTTACGTTATAATATTTTTCCAATCATCTTTATATTTAAAAATAACACAACGTACAACAGGGTCCTACATAATTCAAACTAGACGATCACATTTTTAAGATGGCCAATTATTAAAGAGTTAGGTAAAATTAGACATGAACGACTTGCGTCGGTGCTTTTATTAGTTTCTGATAAGCCCCGGGTAAGACGGTTACAGTTGCAAGAAACATAATTGACATCGTAAGAACATGTTACGTTGTCCAATTAATACGAGTAGTTACCATTCATTTTAATACATTTTAAATTAAACTCAATTTTAATGCCTTTCAATCTGCTGCAAGTCTATTCAGGAAAGTGAGAATAATGGCTCTAACTGTATGTCAGTGTAATAGGCATTAGTGCGGTTCTTTATAATGCATTAAAGTTAAACCGTATTGTATGCAGTTAAAATGAAGGTTCTATGACACGTGTCAAACGCACCAAGAGTAGGTAGATTTTTTTTTCCAATGACATTAAAATACAAAATTTAATTTAAGCCTCTCAAATTACCAGGTTCCTTGTACGATGAGGCACATGCGCCTCTTGTGTGACTTTACAGGTACATCCATGAGGCACATGTGCCTCATGACTCTATGAGCGTTTAATGCCATTGTTACTATGGGGACGTGTCGAAAGAACGCCGCACATTGCTTCGGGACAGGGAATAGACGTCGCTAGTATCGCTGAGTGATTAAGCACGCAGAGCTGAGATGTGCGATGCATATGAAAAATTTGTGTCTAAACTCCTGTCCAGTGGTGGTGTAGGGGTTTAGCGCGCAGAACGGAATGCTGAGGACCTGGGTTCGATTCCCAGCGCTGGTCTTTTATCTGGGTTTTTCTGTACATCCATGTTTCAGTTTGTATTTAGTATGAAATACAGGGAATATAATGTTGAGTATTTTCTGGTTTTGCACACGTCTACAGTTCTACACAGCTCTAAGGAGTAAGCCGAACAGAAGAGACGTGGGACGGGGGCGCGTCGTAACCCGCGTCTCCACCCCGTCTCTTCTATCTGCTTTGAATCGCGACGCTTCTGTACATTTATTATGAAAACTGACTCAAGGGGCACTGCGTCCTCGTGCCGTGCCACGTATATTCCGTGTGGCTTGCGCCTAAGTTTGAATTAAGAGGGTTTATACCTGCTGAACTGGCAACGTTGCATTTTTGTTAGTTATTCTCGATTATTCCATAAAAATTAAATGAAAATTAAAGATGTTTTGTATACAAATTGTTCTAATATATAAGTTAATGTGTCTACTGCAATAATAATTCGTGATAGACTTTTATTTTCTTTAAAAGCGAACAAATTATTACCTAACGGTTTTTAAAGAAAATAAAAGTCTTATCACGAATTATTATTACAGTAGACACATTAACTTATATAATAGAACAATTTTTATACAAAACATTTTTAATTTTCATTCAATTTTTATGGAATAATCGAGAAAAACTAACAAAAATGCAACGTTGCCAGCTCAGCAGGTATAAACCCTCTTAAGTCCTAACTGCAATTTTTTTTGCAACAAACTATTTGCGATTATTGTTTTCCCCATCTGGTGTTTAATTTGGATGTTGTTCTTTCCAAAAAAATGTATGTTGTATTCAGTCCCTAAGGATCCATCTCATTTCACATGAGATGACTAATGGTGTACCTAAATGAGGCTCTTAGGTCTTCTGTGGCTTGGTCGTATTTTAAATGTTTTTCTCGGTTAGGCACTAGTCCCACCGCCGGCGTGTAAGCGATGAGCTATCGGCGGTTTTCTCGCCCAACAAACGAGCAAAAGATAATCACTCCCGTGTAAATATAAGAGAGAGATATATATTTATAGTCCACCGCTGGCTGTTCACACTGCCGGCGAGGACTCTCTTCACTAGTTAAATAAATAAATATCATGGGACAATTCACACCAATTGACCTAGTCCCAAAGTAAGCTTAGGAAAGCTTGTGTTATGGGTACTAAGCAACGGATAAACATACTTATATAGATAGATACATACTTAAATACACATTAAACACCCAAGACCTGAGAACAAACATTCGTATTTTTCATACAAATATCTGCCCCGACACGGGAATCGAACCCGGAACCTCAAGCTTCGTAGTCAGGTTCTCTAACCACTAGGCCATCTGGTCGTCTAAACTACTAGACTCTGGTTGTCTAAACTAGTTGATGGCAGCGATAAAAGCTATCAACGATAAAACTCGCTCAGCGGTACTCGGCGATGAACGCTTGGCGATCTGAGCGATCATTCTACCGTACAATCGCCCGTCGCACTCGAACACTCGCTTATAGCCGAGCGACACAACTTTATAGAAACTACCGCTTCTCGCCGCTCGCCCACTCGTTTCTAGTTCTACGCGTTTATCGCTCGTCGCCGGCGGTGGGACCAGTGCCTTATGTGTTATGTATCTGTGATGTTTTTTGCCAGGTGAATTGCTGTAAGAGGGAGCGTCAGCATTAACTATGGTTGGTCTTTCATTAAGTTCTATGGTCAGTTGAAGTCATTATGAAAAACCTCACTCAAATACTTAATTCAATAATTTATTGAATCAGGCGTTACTTTGCGGAGGTCCATATTAATGAACTAAAACAATTACTTTGCTCACCCGCGACCTTACAATAGTTACGTTTATGCAAGAAATGTGCGTTCATGCAGTTCCTCCACCTCCACACTGTACGAACACACACAAATCACATAAACCCAACCATCACCACCACCAAGCTACACTGACGCGTTTCGAACTCAACCAGAGCTCATCTTCAGAGTTACCACAACCGTATGCTATGCTACCAAATGTTAAACTAACAAACCAAAACAAATGTTTTAACTTGTCACTGTAACTTCTCAAGTACCCACTTTATTTTTCTTATTCTCAAACTACCCCACAAAAATTAACTTTTATTGACATATTATAAAACTACCTTGAATTTTTTTGTTTATTTATTTATAAGGCATATTTAATTAATTACTAACTGTTCAAATTCGACCCAAGCCGCAGTAAAGGAGAAGATACTAAATTTACCTGTTCATTAATAATAGACCCCATAGTGTTGTACCTAATTATTTCCATGCATTCCAGAGCATCCAGACGCAACCCCTTGCCGCAATAATGTAACACTTCATAAGAATCTGAATCTAACAATGAATGATTTGATTCCAACAAATGTTTTGCAAAATTCGATCTATCTGGATGCTCATTCCTATATGCCGAAACATGCTCTTTAAATCTAGTATTAAAACTTCGGCCTGTCTGTCCTACGTATATCCCATTGCAGTCATTACAAGTAAGCTTGTATACCCCCGATCTAGTTCCCTTATCTACCTGTTCTTTGTGGTTACATAGCCTAGAGTACAAAGAGTTGTTAGTCTTAAAGGCAACATTAATATTGTTTGATTTTAAAATGCCATAAATCTTATCAGACAACCCCCCAACGTAAGAGATGCTAGATCTATATTTGTTAGTAGACTGAGAAGTTAACGCAGCGTAAAGCATGCTATTTACTAACCGTGCCTGCTTCTTTTGAACTAAACTATCTACCCATTTGAGATCGCTATCTGATAAATAGTACTCAACTCTAAATCAAAATGTTCCTTAGAAAGAGGCACAGTCAACAATCTATTAACATAACAATGGAAAGCAGCCAGTTTATGCTGCCACGGATGATTAGAAGATGCTGGTATAACAGCATCTGTGTACGTGGGCTTACGGTATATTTTAAATTGATGTTTACCATTTAATTTTGAAATCGTTAAATCCAAAAAGTTCAACGAACAATTTTGCTCCAATTCTTTTTTGAACCTTATCTTTACGTGCTTGTTATTCAAACCATTAATAAACACGTCAAGCTGTCTCATACTCCCTCTCCAGCATAGGATCAAATCATCAACATACCTAAAATAGTACACAATATTACTATTACCCACAATATACTGATTCTCAAAATGATCCATAAATATATCTGCCATTAAAGGACTCAGAGGTGAACCCATAGCTAAACCATCACTCTGTAAGTAATAAAGACCATTGAACCGGAAATAATTTTGTTTCATGCATAAAGTTACCAAATCTATTAATTCACAAACTTCACCCGGATGCAACCGCTTCCTTTCTAAGTGGTCTTTTAGAATTTCTAGTGTCTCACTATATGGTACGTTAGTAAATAAACTGTCTACATCCAAAGAAAGCAACGTTGCATTCGGCGGTATGCTGATGTCCTTAATTTTACTAACCAAATCTAAACCATTTTTTAAACTATAAGATGGTTTAAAGGAAGCCTTCACACGAATAATACTATTTAATTTCTTCGCCAATTTATGTGCTGGAGCACTCACGTATGAGACAACTGGACGAACAGGCACATCATCTTTATGAATTTTAGGTAATCCATATAGAATTGGCGCCTGCGGATTCATGGGAATTACAAAATTCTTTTGTTGTTCGGTTTCAAAAGCAAACAAAGAACCCTTTATTAGTCTCTTTAGATCTTTGTGAAATGTAATTGTAGGGTCCTTACGTAAAACTGTAAAACCGTCCCCTTGAACGATATCTAAAACTTTCCGATTATATTGATACCTATCCAATAAAACAATACAATTTCCTTTGTCTGCCTTTGTCACCACTAAATCATTATCATACACTTTCTCCTGAATAGATCTCAAAGAATTTAATTCGGTTATATTGACAATACACTCTGTGGAATTGGTATTTTTAAGTGTATTTGCCACTAACACTTTTGTTTCAAAATCACCACAGTTACTTGTAATAGCAACCTCAGAATCTACCGCCAAACCTTCCACTATTTTTTGACTAAATTTAGTGGGTAGATTATATTTTAAACCTTTTTCCAATAACTGATTCTCATTATCCAAAAATTCCACATTAGTAAGATTTTTAACGCGAGGGTAGAAATTATGACCGTTAGTAGAACCTCGATAATTATTGTTCAAAGAAGAAAAAGATTCTGTTCGTCGTCCTGTAAGCCAACGTAACTTTTTACACTGAATCTTGCTTCAGTAGACGCTCATAAAAAGTATTTGATTCAGTGTAAAAAGTTACGTTGGCTTACAGGACGACGAACAGAATCTTTTTCTTCTTTGAACAATAATTATCGAGGTTCTACTAACGGTCATAATTTCTACCCTCGCGTTAAAAATCTTACTAATGTGGAGTTTTTGGATAATGAGAATCAGTTATTGGAAAAAGGTTTAAAATATAATCTACCCACTAAATTTAGTCAAAAAATAGTGGAAGGTTTGGCGGTAGATTCTGAGGTTGCTATTACAAGTAACTGTGGTGATTTTGAAACAAAAGTGTTAGTGGCAAATACACTTAAAAATACCAATTCCACAGAGTGTATTGTCAATATAACCGAATTAAATTCTTTGAGATCTATTCAGGAGAAAGTGTATGATAATGATTTAGTGGTGACAAAGGCAGACAAAGGAAATTGTATTGTTTTATTGGATAGGTATCAATATAATCGGAAAGTTTTAGATATCGTTCAAGGGGACGGTTTTACAGTTTTACGTAAGGACCCTACAATTACATTTCACAAAGATCTAAAGAGACTAATAAAGGGTTCTTTGTTTGCCTTTGAAACCGAACAACAAAAGAATTTTGTAATTCCCATGAATCCGCAGGCGCCAATTCTATATGGATTACCTAAAATTCATAAAGATGATGTGCCTGTTCGTCCAGTTGTCTCATACGTGAGTGCTCCAGCACATAAATTGGCGAAGAAATTAAATAGTATTATTCGTGTGAAGGCTTCCTTTAAACCATCTTATAGTTTAAAAAATGGTTTAGATTTGGTTAGTAAAATTAAGGACATCAGCATACCGCCGAATGCAACGTTGCTTTCTTTGGATGTAGACAGTTTATTTACTAACGTACCATATAGTGAGACACTAGAAATTCTAAAAGACCACTTAGAAAGGAAGCGGTTGCATCCGGGTGAAGTTTGTGAATTAATAGATTTGGTAACTTTATGCATGAAACAAAATTATTTCCGGTTCAATGGTCTTTATTACTTACAGAGTGATGGTTTAGCTATGGGTTCACCTCTGAGTCCTTTAATGGCAGATATATTTATGGATCATTTTGAGAATCAGTATATTGTGGGTAATAGTAATATTGTGTACTATTTTAGGTATGTCGATGATTTGATCCTATGCTGGAGAGGGAGTATGAGACAGCTTGACGTGTTTATTAATGGTTTGAATAACAAGCACGTAAAGATAAGGTTCAAAAAAGAATTGGAGGAAAATTGTTCGTTGAACTTTTTGGATTTAACGATTTCAAAATTAAATGGTAAACATCAATTTAAAATATACCGTAAGCCCACGTACACAGATGCTGTTATACCAGCATCTTCTAATCATCCGTGGCAGCATAAACTGGCTGCTTTCCATTGTTATGTTAATAGATTGTTGACTGTGCCTCTTTCTAAGGAACATTTTGATTTAGAGTTGAGTACTATTTATCAGATAGCGATCTCAAATGGTTATACAAAATCAATGGTAGATAGTTTAGTTCAAAAGAAGCAGGCACGGTTAGTAAATAGCATGCTTTACGCTGCGTTACCTTCTCAGTCTACTAACAAATATAGATCTAGCATCTCTTACGTTGGGGGGTTGTCTGATAAGATTTATGGCATTTTAAAATCAAACAATATTAATGTTGCCTTTAAGACTAACAACTCTTTGTACTCTAGGCTATGTAACCACAAAGAACAGGTAGATAAGGGAACTAGATCGGGGGTATACAAGCTTACTTGTAATGACTGCAATGGGATATACGTAGGACAGACAGGCCGAAGTTTTAATACTAGATTTAAAGAGCATGTTTCGGCATATAGGAATGAGCATCCAGATAGATCGAATTTTGCAAAACATTTGTTGGAATCAAATCATTCATTGTTAGATTCAGATTCTTATGAAGTGTTACATTATTGCGGCAAGGGGTTGCGTCTGGATGCTCTGGAATGCATGGAAATAATTAGGTACAACACTATGGGGTCTATTATTAATGAACAGGTAAATTTAGTATCTTCTCCTTTACTGCGGCTTGGGTCGAATTTGAACAGTTAGTAATTAATTAAATATGCCTTATAAATAAATAAACAAAAAAATTCAAGGTAGTTTTATAATATGTCAATAAAAGTTAATTTTTGTGGGGTAGTTTGAGAATAAGAAAAATAAAGTGGGTACTTGAGAAGTTACAGTGACAAGTTAAAACATTTGTTTTGGTTTGTTAGTTTAACATTTGGTAGCATAGCATACGGTTGTGGTAACTCTGAAGATGAGCTCTGGTTGAGTTCGAAACGCGTCAGTGTAGCTTGGTGGTGGTGATGGTTGGGTTTATGTGATTTGTGTGTGTTCGTACAGTGTGGAGGTGGAGGAACTGCATGAACGCACATTTCTTGCATAAACGTAACTATTGTAAGGTCGCGGGTGAGCAAAGTAATTGTTTTAGTTCGTTTACTTAATTCAAGTAAAATTCGCCACTGAATCTGGCATAATTAATTTAACATTTCAACGTTGGGTAAATTGTAATTATCTGCTAAAGTCGGTTTGATGTAACAGACATTAATCAAAACGCAGTTTAAATAATTTAAATCCCACATCTAAATTGATCAGAGTACCGCATATATAAAATGAAATTACCTGGCTGGCTAGTTGACTAATGAATTTGAGAGTTTAATTGAATTTCAGTAATCCTTCGCGTAATGGGGACGGATCAAAATAATGTGGCTTCCGTTTATAATGGAATCCAATAATAAGAACAAAAAAAACCGGCCAAGTGCGAGTCGGACTTGCGCACGAAGGGTTCCGTACAAATCTATAAAAATCACGTTTGGTGTATGGGAGCCCCTCTTAAATATTAATTTATTTTAATTTAATGATTTATTTTTAAAGTCAATACATAATTAAATATTCTGTGAATATTTCAAGCTTCTACCTATTGCCGTTATCAATATCGAGCAAAAAAGAGCAAAAAAATCACGTTTGTTGTGGTATTCCATTTTTAGTATTTGTTGTTATAGCAGCAACCGAAATACATCATCTGTGAAAATTTCCACTCTCTAGCTACCACGGTTCCCGAGATACAGCCTGGTGACAGACGGACAGCGGAGCCTCTGTAATAGGGTCCCGTTTTTACCCTTTGGGTACGGAACCCTAAAAAGGCTACACTTGTAGTATCTGGCCTCAGTTGCTCTCGAGTAAGTTTACATAACGCACGTTGCTTTGCTAACGTGACGTGTAAGAAAAGGACAACCGTATCCCTTTTATAACGGGAGCGAGAAGGCCACAAAACAGTTTTGCTACGTTCGGAACATGTTTTTCGGTAATTTTGTGTTATAGCAACATCAGCTCACACACACAAATAGGTTATTCACAACAAAAGTGAAGAAATTAGGCAATTCCTAATGAGTTATGGTTATGATAAATAAAATTAAAAGAAAACACATTTACACACATTTATTTAACATTTATTTATTTACATTTTGCCTAGTTGGTAGTGACCCTGCCTACGAAGCAAGAGGTCCTGGGTTCGAATCCCGGTCAGGGCATTTATTTGTGCGATGAGCACGAATATTTGTTCCTGAGTTATGGATGAATTCTATGTATTTAAGTATTTATTTATCTATATAAGTATGTTTATCGTCGTCTAGTACCCATAGTACAAGCTTTGCTTAGTTTGGGACTAGGTCGATTTGTGTAAGACTGTCCCCTAATATTTATTTATTTATTTATTTATTTATTTTTATAAAAACCGTCCAAGTGCGACTCGGACCCGTACAATTTATTAGGTAAACTTTTGGCCACCTTCCAGCTCCATCATCAGATCATCTCCATGCCATAATAACATTGAACTGTCACCCGATTTCCATATGCATGCAAAATTTCAGCTCAACCGGAAATTGGAAAGTGGGTCAAATTTAACTTGCAAGATTTGATGACACACAGATAACGGGACAGATTAATGTAAATAAAAGCTTGTGATAAGAAGGTAAATAGAAGCTTCTAAAACAAAAAACGAGTTTCAGACTTTCCCATACTGACCGATCTAAATGTTACACCCCGTATACGTCCCACTGCAGGGCACAGGCCTAGAATGAGAGGGCTTGGCCCGTAGTTCCCACGCGGGCCCAGTGCGGATTGGGAACTTCACATACACCACTTAATTTCTTCTCAGGTGTAAGCAGGTTTCCTCACGATGTTTTCCTTCACCGTAAAGCTCATGGTAAATTACAAAAATTTCGCACATAAATTCCGAAAAACTCAGATGTGCGAGCCTGGACTGGAACCCACGACCATCTGCTTGAGAGACCATAGGTCAAACCACTAGGCCACTATCGCTTCAAAACCCAATACATTTAACGACCGCTTTAGCCTAGTTGGTAGTGACCCTGCCTACGAAGCAAGAGGTCCTGGGTTCAAATCCCGGTAAGGGCATTTATTTGTGTGATGAGCACGAATATTTGTTCCTGAGTTATGGATGTTTTCTATGTATTTAAGTATTTATTTATCTATATAAGTATGTTTATCGTCGTCTAGTACCCATAGTACAAGCTTTGCTTAGTTTGGGACTAGGTCGATTTGTGTAAGATTGTCCCCTAATATTTATTTATTTATTTATTTAATACATTTTATAAAACAATATTTTTACTAACTTGCGGGTGGAAATATGCTTGGATTAACTCTGAAGAAGCTGTGTTTCTGCCCCTTTAAGTTTAGTGCTACGTCATGGCGTCAGGTGGGCTCGTGGCAAAGGCCGGCCTTAAGGGTGCCTTTCTACCAGAGATGTGCTACACTACGTTGCTATGGATGTGTCTGATATCCACCAATCATGTCCATTGGTCCACTTAGCATAGCACTGGTGGAAACGGGTTCAACTAAGCTATGATTTTTATATGGAAAGATGCGTGCCCTGGATGCGTGCTATGGATGCGTGCTACGGATGCGTGCTATGGATAATAAGCGGCGGTGCAAGCGTCTCCCCCCTCACCGCGCTACCGCTCCTCGCGCCCCTGTCGCATAGTTCTTAGTTCATAGTTATTTATTCAAAAAAACAATATATATTGCGTTTGAAAATACATGGGCTTTAAATAGCAATTAATTAATATTTTCACACAATAATGAGTAACATAAATATTAAATTAAATCAAAAATCAACCTAATTAAATTAAATTACATAAAATCAAATTAAAATTCAATCAAATCAGATCACATAAAATCACATTAAATTAAAATAAAAAAAATAAAAATAAAAAAACAACCCAAATTAAAACAAAAAACAATTAAAATTTCACACCATGTCAACAAAATTGGTTCACATTTATAACTACGTAATTACGTCTTGCTAACAAATTACATTAATGTCACAAAACTCGTCCCATACTAAATATATCAATAATAGATAGGTAGATTCTTCGACGTTCATAGGAGGGAGCATCAATTGATGCCTAAATTGAAAAAGAATTTTGACTTTGACTTTGACTTTGAATACACACGCAACATTTATTTTATGTCATTAAAAAATTCCTCGAGAGAATAAAAACACCTCTGCAGCAAAAGAGCTTTAAGTTTATTTTTAAACATCCCACTACTTGAGAGCATCTTCATTTCAACCGGTAATTTATTAAAAAGAATAATTTCCTGATAACCAGCTGAATGCTTCACCACTCTTAGCCTTGTAATGATAGATACTGGCAGGTCTTTCCTTCTAGATTCCAAGCGCTTTTTTTTCTCCTCAGGTGTTTCCAAATCCGACATATGTTTAAATAAATCAGTGAGAACAACAAGAATGTACAAACTGGGAACAGTCAGAATGTCAAACTTCAAGAAGAAGTCTCTGCATGACACGTGTTGAGGTATCCTGGCCATAATCCTAATAGCCCTCTTCTGAGCAACTAAAACCGCTTTAATATTATAATTACTAGGGGCGTTCAATAAAAAGTGAGAATGAGTATGTTATAAAGAACTTTTACTAAATGTCATTTTATTTTTCGACATAGTCACCTTTTAGCATAATACACTTAGTATATCTTTTTTCTAAACTTAAAATTCCATTTTTAAAAAAGGTCTCATCTTGAGTACTTAAAATATCTTGTACTGCAGCGACTACCGCGTCGTCGTCTTCAAATTTCTGGCCTCTCAGGTATTGTTTCAATCTCGGAAATAGGTAGAAATCACTGGAAGCGAGATCTGGTGAATACGGAGGATGCTTAAGGATATCGAACCCAGCATCACGAATTGCAGCCATTGCAACGGCGGACTTGTGTGCCGGGGCATTGTCCTGGTGGAACAGCACAACTTTCGAGAGTTTACCTCGCCGTTTTTCGCGGATCTCATTGCGCAATGTTGCTATTTGTTTGGCGTATAAAGTGCCCGTAATAGTGGCTCCATGCTCGAGATACTCAATCATTAATACCCCTTTACCATCCCAAAAAACAGAGCCCATGACCTTACCGGCAGATGGGCTCACCTTGAATTTCTTCGGAGTTGGAGATGATGGCCTTTTCCATGTCATAGACTGCAGTTTCGTTTCAGGGTCGTAATGATGGAGCCATGTTTCGTCCATTGTTATAAATCGCGCCAAAAAAAGTTCCCGGTCTTGCTGCATCAGGTTCAAAGCTTCTTGACAAATCTCTAGTCTAGTTTGTTTTTGCGTGTCAGTAAGCATTCTTGGTACCCAACGCGCAGATACCTTTTTCATACCCAAGCGTTCATGTAAAATATTATGCACGCTTCCCGTTGAAATCTTTACATTTTCAGCAATAAAACGAACTGTGACACGACGATCCGCCAAAACTGAGTTTTCGACTTTTTTCACAATTTCTTCAGTTACTGCTGTAGTAGGGCGTCCGGAGCGGGGGTCGTCCATTGTCGATGTTCTTCCACGTCTAAATTCGGCGCACCAACGTGCGACTGTCGAATACGGAAGAGCATTAGACCCTAAAGTGTCCGCAAATCCAAATTAACTTGGCCCGTAGAAAAAATTTTCAAATACAAGTATTTGATAACGGCGCGCAGTTCAATTTTCTCCATTTTCGCTAACGTACTCAATAGCATTGCAAAGAAATTACCGTATATTTTTTTAAACAAAAGACAGTTAGTTTTTTTTTCATAGCAATCAGCTAGATAGATTAGCTTTACCGGCCAGTATTTAATTTCGTAATATTAAAAGAGTTTGCATCTCATTCTCACTTTATATTGAACGCCCCTCGTATAACTATTTCCCCATAATTTTATGCTGTATCGAATCCTGGATTCAACCAGAGCAAAATACACCATTTTTAGCTGGGATAGCTTTACCTCATCCCTAAGGCTTCTAAGTGCATAGCAGGCAGAGCTGACAGACTTAACAATAGCTGACACTTCATCCTTCCAGGTCAAGCACGTGTCGATATAAACTCCAAGAAATTTCACCGAATCCGCTTGATGGATTGTATCAGCCATTGCATTAATCAGCAGAACATCTTTGTTATTTGCTGTGGTTTTGAAAAGCAAGACCTTAGTTTTTTTACAGTTCAGTTTCAATTCATTTGTATCAAACCATGTATTGAAAGCTACTAGGGCATCATTGACTCTTTCATTTAATTGAGTGATGTTACTTGCAGATATAATAGCGTTCGTGTCATCGGCAAAGAGTACTAGTTGAGTGTCAAGAAGAGAGTTATCTACGAGGGTTGCTACGAAAGTTTTTAGCTGTATCAAAACCATTCTTTTTATTTTGTAGATTACTTTAATATTTTTCAAAATATACCCCTCCAAGGTCTACACATCGCCTCATTCTAAAAAACCAATCCTCAAAACACTTAAAAAACGCGTTCTGCGGTAGGTCGAAGAAAAGCCGCTCAAATTCTTGTACTGCCTCGTCCGAATTCATGAAAGTCCGGCCACGCATCATTTTCTTTACAGTGGGGAATAAGAAAAAGTCACACGGGGCCAGGTCAGGGCTGTAGGGTGGATGCGACACCATCTGAACGCCTGTGCTGTTCAAAAAGTCCATTGTTTTTGCTGCAGTGTGTGGTGGTGCATTATCTTGGTGGAAAAAAAATCCCCGAATGCCGCTCTTTGGGCGCTCCTCACCCAGTTTTTCGAACGCTTGGGGTAGACAAACTTCGGTGTACCACTGGCTAGTAACTGTTCTTTGATCTTCAAGTGGAATTACAGCCACTGATCCACTGCGACGAAAGAAAACGGCGATCATTTTTTTGTTGACACTTCGGCCTCGAGCAATTTTTAAAGGCGGTCCGTCTTCTTCAAACACCCACTGCATAGATTGCTGCTTTGTCAGGGGGTCATAGCAGTATATCCAAGACTCATCAGTAGTAAGGATGTTAGAAACCTGCTGGGAATGGCCTCCGTCAAATTTTCTGAGCATAAACTGACACCAATCTACACGCTGGGTTTTTTGCTCTGCGGTCAGCAAATGTGGTATCCAACGCAACGCGACCTTCCTGACGCGAAGATGATCATGTAAAATGCTTAAAACTGCGGGTGATCCAATGCCTAGTTCATGTTCGATTTCCCGAAGCGTAATATTCCTTCGTTCCTTAATCAACCACTCGGCTCTGATCACGTTTTCTGGCGTTACTGCACTTGACGGCCGTCCTGGTCTCGGCTCATCTTTGATGCACTCTCGTCCCCGTTTAAACCCGCGGTACCAATACGAAACTGTGGCTAACGATGGAGCGGACGTCACAAATGCAACGTTTAAATTTTTGTGAGATTCCTTGAATGTTAAGTTTCTTTTATAGTCATAGAATATCATAGCACGAAATGCTTCTCGCGAGAGCTCCATTGCAAAAACAAAACTGGACTGACATTGTCAACAAAAAAATTAAAAAAAGAAAATGTTACTGGCCAGTTTGCAATGTCACTATACAAAGAGGTTAATAGATAAATTATCTTTAATTTATCATGCAATTTAGGAATAAAATATTTATAGTTTTCATACAGCTAAAAACTTTCGTGGCAGCCTAGGTATGTAGTTAATTAAGTCATTGGTAAAGATGATGAAAAAAATCGGACCCAATATGGAACCCTGTGGAACACCTCTCCCAACTTTGGCCATTTCAGAGTTGTATAGCTCGAGATGCGCATCTTCTTCGCACAGCTGCCTGGCGGCTGCTCATCTACATAGCGCATCTTCCTCGCACAGTTACATAGTTTAGCATTGGTGGAAATAGTCACACAGTTTCGTAGCGTAGCTTTCACATCTTCGCAGCATAGCTGCATAGCACATCTCTGGTGGAAAGGCACCCTAAGGCTATCGAATACAACCCGTCATACACTCGCGTCAACATTCCTTATTATGAATAATTATATATAAGCTAAAAAAACCGGCCAAGAGCGTGTCGGACACGCCCAAGTTAGGGTTCCGTAGCCATTACGAAAAAATCAAGTCATATTTTTCTAAGGATTTCGTATGTGTACGGAATCATCCAAGTTTAGGTATGTTTTATACCTTAGGCTACTATTTACTATTAAACTACAAATAATTTCCAAGCAATCTTAGCCGCTATAATTTTCCTAGTAAATTTGATATATTTACTACCCTTCTGATTTTTTTAAAATTTTTCCACCCAACAGTTTAGATTTTAGAGGGGGGGGGACGGCCGATTTTAATGAAAATTTTCACTTTAAAGTTGAATATTTCGCAAACAGATCACTGAATAGAAAAATCATGGTAGCAACCCCCCAATGGTTTTAAAAGACCTATCCAACGATACCCCACACTATAGAGTTAGCCGAGAAAAAAAAAATCACCCCCACTTTACGTCTATGGGAGGTACCCTAAAAAATTTATTTTTTATTTTTTTTATTCAATCACTTTGTCGGCGTGACTGATATATATATTGATGCCAAATTACAGCTTTCTAGTACTAACAGTCTCTGAGCTTAGCCGCGGACAGACAGACAGACAGACAGACGGACGGACAGACATGGCGAAACTATAAGGGTTCCTAGTTGACTACGGAACCCTAAAAAGCGCTTATAAGCTTTTTATTAAGCACTTATTTCGTTAAGATTTGACTATTCTGAGAGTAAGTAAAGATATGGTTTTTGATTTAAAAAAGATTATAATAAGACGCGCTTTGCGAAATAATTGTGAAAATATTTCTTTTTTGTCTATACAACTCCCCCTTCCAATATTCTTTGCTATAATTTTTTTAATATGTGTTAAGACACATATTATTTAACAACGAGTACATATTTAGTACTTCGTTAAAATTTCTTTGTGCTTACTGACGTTTTATTGCATTGATATTGATGTAATTGTTTGAAAATTTTGTTCATTGTTACAGTGTCATTTTACGGCGATCCCTAAACCTTTCAGACAGTGTACGCCATGGCACAGAACACACATAAAATATGCGCACACTGCACGCACGCATAAACTCACACTTGCACAATAATTGACCGCATGTAACCATCTCAAAATAATGTCTCTCAGTGACACTACTAAAAATAAGTACAATAAACGTCAACATTCGAGATCCCATTACCCCTAAAGCCGACTATCGCTTGCACTCCGATATAAAACTACGTAAGTCCAAAGTTTTCAATTCCGCCGACCGAAGAAGTTTCTAACAATTCTCGGGCCGAGAATCGACCCCCCCGTGGAAGGATCTTCAAAGTGTCGTTATGAACTGCGAATAACTTCATTCAGGGGCTATCCGGACTACGGCTGTATAGCTATCGGGAAAACAAGGAAACAATGAGGTGTCGATTGCAGTTAATGTCACCGACAATCCTTGCATCAAATTTGAAAGTGAATTGGTCCCGGTATCATGATTAACGGCAATCTTTTTAGAATGTGATGACAAACGTGTGCAGTTTCGAGGATTTGCCACACTGGATGCGTTCTACGGTTTGCGGTCAGGTCCTATTGAACACAGCCCACATTGGGTACGTATCAAAATATATAAAGTTTTAAAATAATAATGGACGTAATACATAATGGTCATTTGATATAATGCCATTTTCTTGGAACTTCTCAACATTACAGGATTTTCATGAAACAAACCTAACCTAACCACCTAAACCAATCTGTAGATTACACGATTAAAAAAGTTCCTTTAATTCAATTCATCATTGTCTACGGATTTTTAGAAAGTAAGTAAATGGACTGTGTTACGTTTATTTGACAGAGAACCCGTGTACGGGTTCGGTGGTCTGTGTCAGGGGCTTCGCCGGTGTGATTTGGGGGACGTGTCGTATCCCTCTTGGCTTGAGCCATGTGTTGTGATTGTAAGGTTGGTAGTTTTTTTATCTAGTTAAGGCCTATTGGAACTGACATGTTCAATCCACTTGATCAAAGTTCCTTAAAATAAAGATTAAAAAAAAAAAAAAATCATTGTCTGCGACTTCATTAAGACGACATAATAATGTTATTTGTCATGTTCCTTAGTTAATGTAAGTTTACTTACATTCTTTGTTGGCGTGGCTCTTCATTTCCGTCGCTTTAGGTGACGTCGATGGCATGGGGATTTCTGCAGACAAATAGCACCTAATCGTTAAAATTACAACGAAAATTTGTGTTTTATCTTCTTTTTCTTCTTCTTCTTCTAATATATAAAATCTGGTGTCACGCTGTTTGTTATCGGACTCCTCCGAAACTGCTTAACCGATTTTTAACCCCTGTGTGTGTGTGTGTGTGTGTCTGTCTGTGGCATCATAGCTCTTCAACGAGAAAACCGATATGAATACGGTTTTTTTTATTAGAAAGCAGGTTTTTTGGCGATGGTTCTTAGATATGAATCAAAATCGGTTCAGCCATTTCAAAGTCATCGGCTCTTTTGTTAGCTGCGGAAGGGATCTTAGACGCCCAATGGGCATTTACTTTATGTTCAAACATACGTGTGACATAATTGAGTTAGGGGTTTTTAAAATTTTTAATTTATAGTTATTATGAAAGTTTTTGTCTACATTTGGTAAGCCTGAGAATAGGTCGTAGGCTATTTATTACACCTCTTTCTTCGCAGACAGACTCGCGGGCAACAGCTAGTACTTGTGTATAACTAAATATCATAAAATTCGACCAAGACGTTTCGGAGGACTGCAAAGTAGATCTGCATGCAAAAATATACATTGTTGTTCTTGCCGGATTCTTCTTGTTGCCTAAATTTAATAAAGATATTGACTTTGACCTTGAAAGGTCTACCACCCGCGATTTCAAGTAGATACCAAGTTTTAAAGTAGCCTGCAAGTTCGCTGTCCCTGGCTAAAACACCAAGTCAAACATTCGAAGGCACTGCTTAAATAATTAAATTTATACAAGTTGAGAATCAGTTTCCAAAAGCATTGTTTATGACATAGTTCAACTTTGTGCCGAACTTATTATTATACCTCTAATTAATGGGGGTTCAGGTTAATTTAATTAAAACCCGATCCTCTTGTTCAAGCACCTTTGGGTTATTACTTGAAGGGCGGAGGTGTATTTTTCATACAATTACGCCAAAAATTGAGTAAGTATCATAAATTACTTATGTACCTATTATATTTATAAAAGTTAAAACTTACCGATGCAAAACTTTTTCATTTTATTGGCAACACACAAGCAGTTTTTATGGAATCTAAATACGGCGTTGAGTATAATTTTAAATTTTAAACAACCGATTATATCTAGAATAAATCTTCCAAACCCTTAATCCTAACCTACGGCGCGCAAATTTGGTGACTCACAGAAGCTCAGCTCAAAAGTTTAAACTCAATGTTTGCCAACAGGCAATGGAGCAGGATTCTGTGTGTCCGAAGAGCGGACCGGATCGAAAACACTGAGCTGCGCTGAAAGACTCGAATTGCTGACGTGGGCGTAAAGACGGCCAAGTTGAAATGGGACTAGGCTGGACATGTCTATCGAATGAACCCAGAACGTTGGGCCAAAATTGCCGCGGGAAGGGTCCCTAGCGATGGATACCGTAATAGGGCTACACCGAAGAGGAGATGGAGGGACGAACTAAATATCTATCACATGGGATGGCGGGAGCTCGCCTTTGATAGGCAGGAGTGGAGCAAGAGAGAAGAGAACTGTGGCCAGCAGTGGGACACAAAAAAAGGCTAACTAAAAAAATATCTTTGAATTTGATAGAACAAAATCCTTACCATACAGCCGGATGGAGCCTTCAGTCTCCCCGAGCGAATTCTTGGAGATGCAGCGGTAATTCCCAAAGTCTCCCAGCTGCAGGTTACGTACAGTCAGCTTCATATGAGCTCTGAAACAATACAAACGAAATCAAATTCAAAATAAATATCACGGGAATATTCACACCAATTGACCTGACCCCAACCAAAGTAAGCAAGGCTTTGTGTTATGGGTACAAGGCAACGGATAAACTTACATAAATATATATTAAACTTCCAAGACTCGAGCACAAACAGTCGTATTTTATCTCAAATACCTCCTTCGACCGGGAATCGAACTCGGGACCTCAAGCTTCGTAGTCAGGTTCTCTAACCACTAGGCCATCAGGTCGTCTGAATAAAAGTTAAAAGTAAAGTGCGAATCGTACTTCATTCCTATTCTAATTATGATCTAATCTTACGCAAAACTGCTCCTACGTCGTACTGGCACATAAAACCAGTAAATAATAAATAAATTAAATTAAATTTGTAATTTTATTAATAAATTAATATGAATATATGAATATAATATCTTCTTTAATTTTCATTTAAACTTCCAACACAAATTGTTCCAAGCCAGCTAATATTTCTTAACCTCTCGAGCCGGAATGAAGCGCGGTGTGGCTCTGCTTCTGACACAACTCGAAAAACTTCCATCAAATTAACTTAGTAATAACCTTTCTCGCAAACATGCTTAATTAAAATTATAACTTAGTTCGGGTAAATTAACCTAATGTGTGTACATTTTAATGAAGCTTTCACGTTATTTATGGTGGTCGTTTTGAGATGGTCGCGGCCATATTGTATAAATCATCTCGTCTATACGTCCCACAGGCTGGGCACAGGCCACTTTTCAAAATAAGAGGACTCAGATTGTAGTTCCCACGCGGGCCCAGTGCAGATAAGGAACTTCACACACATCATTAAACTGCTTTATTTCGAGACATAGGGATTTATTGTTTGTACCTAAAGCTCGACTTAAACACACAACTCGCAGCCCCTACTTTATGTGCATAAAGCTATACAACAAACCTCCCAAAGACATAAAAGAACTCCCCATTAAAATGTTTAAAAAAAACTATATGCTTAGCTCTGCGAACTGTGTGTTTACTCTATAAAAGATTTCATGAACATGAAGACAGATAACAGATAAACTTGATTCACATAGTTTTAGTTATAGTTTTAGCTTTAATTTTTAGACTGAGTGATCACTTTTTTTTTGCTTCATAATTGAACAAAATCAAGTAACTTATTTGTTTGCATGCTTACCCAAGCCGAATTTGGCGCATTGTGAATTATTATAACATCTTGTATGTACCCATTTTCTGCAATAAAATTTATCTTATCTTATCTTACTAGTGCATATTTAACATTAAATTTTAATTGTTACTTCACACATTTAGGTATTATGAAGAACTCAAAAGTTCGAGCCCAGGTTCAAACTTACGACAATCTGCTTGAGAGGTCATAGGTTCGAAGCACTAGGGTAAAACGGCTTTTATTTATAGCTTCGTCAAAAAAACATTTTGTCAGCCACGCGAGACTCTCACTTGTGGCTGATAAGATGAGATGATGAAGATGATGATGACTGTATAGCTAGAAATTGGGTGAAAACTAAATAGTTTTCGAAATAGGCCAACTGAAATGTAGAGATCGGTGAGTCATTCATTGATTTCTGTTAAAAAGTATTGATTAATAAAAAAGTTTCATATCAAATAATGTATGTAATCAAATGTAACGAATCCATCGGCTATAAAAGCCGCACTTGTCTTGTTCAACGCCTATTTAAAACCGTTTGACTTAATTGCTGCTACATCTACCCAATTTAATATTTCGCAGGAAGACTTAATTGGTATCGAAAGCTTCATTAAATTTAAGTGAGCAAAAGGATAGACTGTTTAGCTTTATAAGTTTTAGTGGGAAACATACTCGTAT
Organism: Archips crataeganus; assembly: GCA_947859365.1. Lineage (NCBI taxonomy): Eukaryota > Metazoa > Arthropoda > Insecta > Lepidoptera > Tortricidae > Archips > Archips crataeganus. The sequence continues at coordinate 23,348,674 of OX402049.1, read as the reverse complement.
TTGAGATTGACCGAGAGGATCGTACTCAGTGGCCTGGCATGGGAGAGCCCTATGTCCAGCAGTGGACGAGCATAGGCTGATGATGATGATGATATTTGAGATTTAGTTCAGGCAGCTAGCCGTCACGTGATGTGTGGGAAAATTATGTTACTAAAAATTATGAATTCAAAAAATTGTTTTCCATCAGTCGACCCGCACAAAAATAAATGAAAATGAATTATACGGAGCGAGGTTAAGACGCCCATGGAATCACCTTTAATTACAGCTACTTAATACATTATAAACTCAATGAAGTCTATCTTTTCATCACCACAAACTACGTCTTATTGTGTGAAAACTCAAAGATCTTCTTAATCGTATCTCCAGACTTAAACCAATATAACGCTAATGACTGGAGTTTATTAATCTAGATTTGCTCCTAAGATGAGGTCTGAAATACTTGTTTCTAATTCTGGAGAATACCTAAAGGTTGCCTTTGACTTGACTCCGAAAACTTAACTAGTAAATTTCATTCATTTCATTTTTTGTGTTTTGTGTTTATTTAATTGGTAATGAATGAAAGTTTTTGGAGTGTTTCATCTATTTCAAACTAAATACAAACTGAAATATAGATGCACAGAAAAAACCCCAGAAAAAAGACCAATGCTGGGAATCGAACCCAGGTCCTCAGCGTTCCGTGCTGCGTGCTTACTGCGTGCTGGTCTAAAAAAAAATGAAAAAAAATGAAGTTGAAAAAATAAAAAAATAAATAGAAAAAGATACTTCATACTTAACTTGTAAGTGTTTCATCTGTTATTAAAAATCATCAAATAAAATAAAACTTAACTTAAGATATTAAATGTAATACAAATTCCACCAAAAACATAAATGTGAAAAATGTTAGCCAAGTTCAATACTAAAAATATGCTTGATTGTGGACTTCACCGACAAAAGGATTGAGATCTAAATGGGTGCGAAGTTCTGCAGGTACTTCTGAAATCTAATTGTAAGAACAAGTAACATCCTAAACAAGTATAACACTCTATGTCTTTGGTTTCTCTACTGAAACAATGTTTGATATTTATAAATATTAATTCTTAAATTTAACTATCGAATAATTTACACAAAGTAGGTAGATAACTTGTGTTAAATTGAAGCTTAACATTTGACTTTGCTACTTTTCATAAACAAATCATCTTATTATTTCCCTAATCAATTAAAGCCGGGTACTCATTAGCGAGCTGTAACCAAAAATCATAAGTATGTACGTGGTTCGCAAACCCGCTGAGAGCGGTACGCGTGCGGCTCGCAAACATTTATTTTTCGATTTTTGCTTATTTGGATTCCGTTTCCAAAGGATGCCCACGGGACCTTATTACTGAGACTCTGCTACCTGTCTGTCTGTCTGTCTGTCCGTCCGTCTGTCACAGGGCTCTATCTCTATGTATTGTTTCGCAGACTAACGTTTCGTAACTCAACCTTTAGCAGATTATTTACTTGGCATATGAGTCAGTAAGCCGAACAACTATTAACAAAATTCGTTAAGCCTATATCACTACACATTTTGCACGTTTGGTCGAACAACCTTTCGCTTTTGTAACGGTTGAACTATTATTCAGTGCGCATATTAACTTTTCGCATCTTTTCGTTTCGCATGGGGAATGCCATTCAAATTATGAATTGACAGTTTTTGTTGGACTGTTTCCTATCGTTTCTTTTTTTCATGTTTTTTCCTCAGTAATAAACGTATTTTGATCATCATTTGAGTTTATTTTATATTGTAGTCAAATCAAACCAAGTCGCGACGCTAGCAGTTCGGTTCTGGCACTTCGCCGGCCGCTGCTGCGGCACGCTCGCTTCGCTCGCTCGGCTCGTACGTTGTTGATTGCAATTCTACCTAACACTCCTCCTCGCTGACGCTTGTCGTCGTAGCTAACTACATTTTCGACGAACAGTTAAATCGACTGAACATTAAACTTATCAATATTAATGCCATGTGATAACTCTGCTTATCGTGGTTTGACGAACAGTAAAGTTGTTCTGTTAACTGAAACAATTACGAAACAAACAATCGAGTTAACGTAAATCTGCTTATCGCTATTCTTCCTACCGACTACTCGGCGAAAAGAATAATAGGCGTAACAAAAATATACCAAAAGTTACTCGGCCAAAAGAAAAATCTGCCAATAGTTGTCTGCGTAACGAAAATCTGCGTAATTAAACTCGGCGAAACGACAGGTCACCAAGAATATTATTCGCACTCTCGTCATCATATTTGAAACTTTGCAGACTAAGTATCTGATTAAACTGATATAATGAAAAATATTCAAATTAGTTTGATCCTTCTTAATTATTTAGAGTTTGTTTTTAATAACCATAAATTCATTGAATATTATGTAAAATTTTCAACAAAAAGTTTTACAATTCTTTACTATGCTCTCCATTTATAATCTTCTAATATATATTAAAATCTTGTGTCACGGTGTTTGTTATCGAACTCCACGAAAAGGCTTGACCGATTCTTTCCAATTCTTATGAAACACTTTTTTCTATATTTGGCAGGTTTGAGAATAGGTTTACTTGATTTTAAGTTGGAAGTGCAGATGAGGTTGAAGATGTAGCTCGCTGAATCAGTAACAGCCTTCATTTTGGCCTTGAATAGCCCTCAAACCTTAGATCCAATAGTTGTAATAACGTGGCCGCTTACAAAGGGTCTCATAAGAAACCTCAATATCACTCACAGGGATATGGAGAGAACTTCACGCAAGAACCAATGTCACCGACACAGTTCGAAAAATCGCCGGACTCAAGTGGTAGTGTACAGGAAACATCGGACGTAAAACTGATGGCCGGTAGGACCAAAAAGGTTCTCGAATCACGTCGACGGACCGGAAGTTGCAGTGTAGGTAGACCTCCAATAAGATGGCCTCCAAGAACCTGGTTAAGAATGTGGATGGCGCAGGATCGGTCTGTTTGGCGAACCTTAAAAGAGGTTCATCTTTAGCAGTGGACGTTTTACGTCTAAAATGATGATGTTGATGAATAGTTATAAATAGACGCACCTGTATGAGTTTTCTTCAGTGTTGATGGCATATTTTCTAGTAGGCAGGACCATGACGTTGTCATACACCCAATAGGAGATGGCCCGAGGGTGGGCCTCCGTGTGACAATCCACGGTGACGTCAGTGCCTGCTGGTGCACCCACCAGCTGGTTCGGGACCCATATCATGGGGGAGACTGGAAAAGAAGAGGCTGTTAGTGTTGAAGAAATAATCCTGCTAAAAATATTTTTTTAGTTGATTTAACTTCAATAAATAGCTAATCGATTGAGCCGAATCACGAATGGGCCGGCTCGTCCGGGGCAGTACCACCCTCTCACAGAACACCGGCGTGAAGCAGCAGTAATCCTGCTTGCGTTTCGTACGGTCTGTGAGAGTGCCGGGGGCCCAATACCTCACCCCTTCCCTCTCCCCTCCCTCACCCCCTTCCCCTATTCCCTTTCCTTTAGGGCCGACAACGCACTGGCATCGCGTAAAGCGCTGCGGGTGTCTATGGACAGTGGTGATCATTTAACATCAGGTGACCCACTAGTTCATTTGTCTGGCCTTTCTAACATAAAAAAAAAAAAAAAAGTTGACAAATAAATAACGCCATGACTAGCTATTGCCTTGAATCTTTGCAAGAAACGTTTCTGTTAGCTTATAAAAAGTACATATTTCAAACTAAATACAAACTGAAATATAGATGCACAGAAAAAACCCCAGAAAAAAGACCAATGCTGGGAATCGAACCCAGGTCCTCAGCGTTTCGTGCTGCGTGCTTACCCCTACACCATCACTGGTATCACCATCATCGCTAACTTCTAGACCAGTGATGGTGTAGGGGTAAGCACGCAGCACGGAACGCTGAGGACCTGGGTTCGATTCCCAGCATTGGTCTTTTTTCTGGGGTTTTTTCTGTGCATCTATATTTCAGTTTGTATTTAGTTTGAAATATATGGTTTCACGGGATGACCGTAAAAGTAATAAAAAATGAAGTTGAAGAAAATAAAAAAATAAATAGAAAAAGATACTTCATACTTAACTTGCATAAAAAGTACGTTAGTTGTTTGCTGATGTCATCATACCCATTTCATTCATAACTCATAACAGTCATAATGTTATGACTATGCACAGTCAACCAATTTGATTCCTAGGCCACTATTAGAACCTTGACGTATTAACTACTCATAATTACAACGTCAGTGCAGGTCAAAGGATTATCTACTTTCTGATCACAACATGCAATAAAAACGTTTTCGCTCCATGACATGAGAAGAAAAAGAAGTTTTGACAGATGGCCAGAAACAAATCAAGTTATTAATACATAAGCAAACTCCTTTCCTATTTCTTATCGTTGACACATGTTCGCAAAATCGAGATGTCATCATGAAATACTTCACGAAATAATCACTGTCGTAGATGATAAACAAATTTTTCTCAAACATGCTATGAAATATTGACGTTATGTTCCTTAAAATACGCCACGAACTATCACGTTGCAGGTGCGGCTAGACGAGAGGTCAATAATGGAATTTCATACAACATTGCTGGCCAAGGCCAGCAAAGTGATCGTCTATTGTTTTATGTGACACAGCACCATGACGTTTAATAGGTCGACGTGGTCGACGTGGATGGATGGATGGACGGACGGATGGACGGACGGACGGACGGACGGACGGAGGGATGGATGGATGTTGATGGATGGATGGATGGATGGATGTTGATGGATGTTGATGGATGTTGATGGATGTTGAAGGATGTTGATGGATGTTGATGGATGTTGGTTGATGGATGTTGATGGATGTTGATGGATGTTGGTTGATGGATGTTGATGGATGTTGGTTGATGGATGTTGATGGATGTTGATGGATGTTGATGAATGTTGGTTGATGGTTGTTGATGGATGTTGATGGATGTTGATGGATGTTGGTTGATGGATGTTGATGTATGTTGATGGATGTTGTTGGATGTTGATGGATGTTGATGGATGTTGATGGTTGTTGATGGATGTTGATGGATGTTCTTGTTCATGGATGTTGACGGATGTTGATGGATGTTGATGGATGTTGATGGATGTTGATGATGTTGTTGGTGATGGTGATGGTGATGGTGATGGTGATGGTGATGATGATGGCGGTGATGATGGTGGTGATGATGATGATGCATGTTTGAGAAAAACTCTATACAAGCCTTGGCCACGAACAGGGATTGCCGGCCTCGTATCTCTCGTTAACACTCGGCCATCTATAACTACTCGGCCGGCAATCCCCTATTTCGCGGCCGCTGCAGTAATGTACTATTGTCACTATGACATGGTTTTATAGTGGCCTAGGAATCAAATTGGTTAACCGTACCTTGTGGAAATAACTGACTGCAGTCTTTTATTTTTATCGACTTCCTTTTTGCTATACCATACTGGCATTACATAATAATCCTACTTTTCTCTAACATGCTATGCAATATTAATGTATGTTCCTTATAATAGACTGCAAAATTTATCATGTTGGATAATGCATGTTGTTGTTGGCCGTCGCCGGCGGTGGGACCAGTGCTTATTACAGTCTGGTGTTTTTCCTTGGTTTTCCACATGGCTCCACAGGAGTCCACACTTTGCAGTTGAAAATAGACAGCACTGCTGCCCACTCTAACATGAGATCTCTTAGTCGTCTTTTACGGTACTAACGATCTAGGTCCGTCTATCCTTAGACCAGGCATATCACGCCGAAATAATAATAGTACATTACTGCAGCGGCCGCGAAATAGGGGATTGCCGGCCGAGTAGTAATAGATGGCCGTGTGTTAACGAGGCCATCTAGAGATACGAGGCCGGCAATTCCTGTTTGTGGCCAAGGCTTGTATAGTGCTTTTCTCAAATAAATCCAAAGAAATAATACGAATGTTCAACTTATATATTCATATTTAATTCAAATTGTTTTTTTTTTATTGTCGCCATAATTTTTTTTTTCCAGCAATTTATTTGTAAGCTGTTCCAGTTAATGTTTTTGACGCAAAATCTACACATGATTCATATTTATTAAAAAATTACGACCTTATTAAGTAATTGGTTATTTTAATAAATTGTTAACAATAAACGCCAATCCTTATTTATTTTATTGAATACCTGATTAAATCTAGCCAAGAAAGATATTAAAAAGTAAATTCACAAACTATATTTTTCTTAATTGGCAGTATGTCGTTGATAGTCAATAATAGTACATTACTGCAGCGGCCGCGAAATAGGGGATTGCCGGCCGAGTAGTTATAGATGGCCGAGTGTTAACGAGGCCATCTAGAGATACGAGGCCGGCAATCCCTGTTCGTGGCCAAGGCTTGTATAGAGTTTTTCCCAAACATGCATCATCATCATCATCACCACCACCACCATCATCATCACCATCACCTTCATCATCATCATCACCATCACCATTATCATCACCATCACCCACCATCACCATCATCATCACCATCACCCACCATCACCATCATCATCACCATCACCCACCATCACCATCATCATCACCATCATCATCATCACCATCATCATCATCATCACCATCATCATCATCATCATCATCATAAAATCATCGTAATTATCATCATCATCATCACATCATCACCATCATCATCATCATCACACCATCACCATCACCACCATCACCATCATCATCATCATCTTACCTTAAATAAGCGTAGTGGCAGAATGTCATAATGAACCAAAACGCAAATATTGCTTATAGTTTTTTTTTAAAGGCTAAATGCTATGATGCCATAGACCTATAAACGTCATGGTATGAAACAACAGACGATCACTTTGCTGGCCTTGGCCAGCAATGTTGTATGAAATTCCATTATTGACCTCTCGTCTAGCCGCACCTGCATTGTGACACTTCGTGGCGTATTATAAGGAGCATAACGTCAATATTTCATAGCATGTTTGAGAAAAAGAAAATACGACCCACTAAAACAAAAGACAATCTCTTTGCTGGCCTTGGCCAGCAATGTTTGTATGAAATTCCATTATTGTCGTCTAATTTGAAATTAGAACGAATCTTCCTCAACTGCTATACAATGACATACTTCGTGTTATATTGTCACGACTATAAGGACCACATTTCCTTGGATGTTTGAGAAAAAGGTATTTTATTATTCAATCATTACAAAATCCTCAAAATCTCACTGAGCCTCGAACAAAATTACTTATTTAAAATGTGATTTAGATTACTTGTCCTATCCGGATCGTCTGCCACCATCCCAATGGTAAACAACACGAAAATGCTCTCAAAGACATTATTAACGTCTACTTATTGTTGTCTATCTTTGCGAAGTCCTTCAAAGTCGCCTGTTTTCAGAAATTTGGCACAGAAATAACTTTTGTTCGGAAACAAATATGTTTGTTTGAAACTAATGTCATTAAAATTATTACATGGCAAGTTAACAATGACGTTATATCTGACAAATTAGTTCATGTTTACTTCAAAGTAACAAGATATTTAATCAATTCCGCATAATATATCTCATTTTCAGTGTCTTTATTGACTCCCTTATGACACTACATTTCTATATTTCAAACTAAATACAAACTGAAATATAGATGCACAGAAAAAACCCCAGAAAAAAGACCAATGCTGGGAATCGAACCCAGGTCCTCAGCGTTCCGTGCTGCGTGCTTACCCCTACGCCATCACTGGTCTAGAAGTTAGCGACGAATCTTTCTCATACATCGTACACTTCAGTCTGTTAAATCACATTAGGCAGTGATAAAGCGCATCTATGTTAATGCCCTCTACCGAGAGACTTCAACACTCCTTCGGAGCTACCCGCTCACCTGGACCAAGAGATGGCGCTACTAGGCCAACTTGTACAAGTTAAGTATGAAGTATCTTTTTCTATTTATTTTTTTATTTTCTTCAACTTCATTTTTTTTTATTACTTTTACGGTCACCCGTGTAACCATATATTTCAAACTAAATACAAACTGAAATATAGATGCACATTATTAGATGGGCATTAACATAGATGCGCTTTATCACTGCCTAATGTGATTATAACAGACTGAAGTGTACGATGTATGGGAAAGATTCGTCGCTAACTTCTAGACCAGTGATGGTGTAGGGGTAAGCACGCAGCACGGAACGCTGAGGACCTGGGTTCGATTCCCAGCATTGGTCTTTTTTCTGGGGTTTTTTTCTGTGCATCTATATTTCAGTTTGTATTAAGTTTTGAAATATATGGTTACACGGGATGACCGTAAAAGTAATAAAAAAAAAAAAAAAATGAAGTTGAAGAAAATAAAAAAATAAACAGAAAAAGATACTTCATACTTAACTACATTTCTAGTTAAGAACTTGTTTTAATGAACTGAAACAATTACTTGGCTCACCCGCGACCCCTAAGGTAAGGTAAGGTAAGTTTGCGGGTGAACAAAGTAATTATTTCAGTTCATTAATATGGACCTCCGTAAAGTAACGCTTCATTCAATAAATTACTTACTTATTTTAAGTAACACAGGTACCGACATCAAACATTTATCCCTATTATTAAGAGAAAATTAAGTCGAAATAGATTACGTAATTAAGATTCGCAACAATGTCTACATATTTAAATGGTACAAATATAAATCCATTGTACAGTGGAGATCACAGACATCGTAACACTTTAATACCTTGTTACTGTATGCCTTCCAACAATTTCATACTTAAATTGTAAGATAGTAAAATGCAAGAAGCTTGCAGCTTTTAGTTTTTCAAGCTGACATTTTGATACTATGACTGAAAGTCATGCAAAGTTTTTTAACGGCGCATAGTTGAACTAATCTGTGTATCCCTACAACACACACCCACGATGTTTATCTGAAACTACGAAATGGTGCTAGTGAATGGTCAAGTTCTCAAGAAACTACCATTTTCTTCAGAAAAAAGACATTAAACTGCATGCTCACGATCAAAACCAATCAATCGAAAGTACCAGGGCAGCGTAGACGCTGAGAACATTGAAAACTTGGCGGAAGCAATTTATAAAGTCTCAAACATGATGGATCGCGCTGAGTTACATGGAGCGTGTGGGGTCCCGCCCGCGAAAACCGTGGGTACTTCGTAATTGCGACCTAAAAGACAAGTTAATAAAGGAGGTTCCTTTGCAAATTTGTTGTTGAACATGTGATATGTTTGAGCCGACGTGACTTGCTAAATGAAGACGTGAGTTTGTTAGGATAAAATGTTGCCGTGCATTGCGAAATAAATTACGGCGAAGCGATACATTGTATTTTATAAACGACAAAGTCACCTGAGTTTATAGTCGTAGTTCTTATTTCATCGCAATAAGTGACGTAATGTAATTGTGATTGCTTATAAAATTTCTAGATGTACTCTTGTACGAGGGGCGTTCAATATAAAGTGAGAATGAGATGCAAACTCTTTTAATATTACGAAATTAAATACTGGCCGGTAAAGCTAATCTATCTAGCTGATTGCTATGAAAAAAAAACTAACTGTCTTTTGTTTAAAAAATATACGGTAATTTCTTTGCAATGCTATTGAGTACGTTAGCGAAAATGGAGAAAATTGAACTAGGCGCCGTAATCAAATACTTGTATTTGAAAAATTTTTCTACGGACCAAGTCAATTTGGATTTGCGGGACACTTTAGGGTCTAATGCTCCTCCGTATTCGACAGTCGCACGTTGGTGCGCCGAATTTAGACGTGGGAGAACATCGACAATGGACGACCCCCGCTCCGGACGCCCTACTACAGCAGTAACTGAAGAAATTGTGAAAAAAGTCGAAAACTCAGTTTTGGCGGATCGTCGTGTCACAGTTCGTTTTATTGCTGAAAATGTAAAGATTTCAACGGGGAGCGTGCATAATATTTTACATTAACGCTTGGGTATGAAAAAGGTATCTGCGCGTTGGGTACCAAGAATGCTTACTGACACGCAAAAACAAACTAGACTAGAGATTTGTCAAGAAGCTTTGAACCTGATGCAGCAAGACCGGGAACTTTTTTTGGCGCGATTTATAACAATGGACGAAACATGGCTCCATCATTACGACCCTGAAACGAAACTGCAGTCTATGACATGGAAAAGGCCATCATCTCCAACTCCGAAGAAATTCAAGGTGAGCCCATCTGCCGGTAAGGTCATGGCTCTGTTTTTTGGGATGCTAAAGGGGTATTAATGATTGAGTATCTCGAGCATGGAGCCACTATTACGGGCACTTTATACGCCAAACAAATAGCAACATTGCGCAATGAGATCCGCGAAAAACGGCGAGGTAAACTCTCGAAAGTTGTGCTGTTCCACCAGGACAATGCCCCGGCACACAAGTCCGCCGTTGCAATGGCTGCAATTCGTGATGCTGGGTTCGATATCCTTAAGCATCCTCCGTATTCACCAGATCTCGCTCCCAGTGATTTCTACCTATTTCCGAGATTGAAACAATACCTGAGAGGCCAGAAATTTGAAGACGACGACGCGGTGTCGCTGCAGTACAAGATTTTTTAAGTACTTAAGAAAAGACCTTTTTTAAAAATGGAATTTTAAGTTTAGAAAAAAGATATACTAAGTGTATTATGCTATAAGGCGACTATGTCGAAAAATAAAATGACATTTAGTAAAAGTTGTTTATAACATACTCATTCTCACTTTTTATTGAACGCCCCTAGTACCTACATTTTGACAATGTAAGTAAGGCCTTAGATAGATATATGGGGGCTGGTAATGATGGTGATGATAATTCATAAAATGATATTATTAAATAACAAAGGACTATTGAAGCCATGGTAGCCTAGTGGTTTGACCTATGCCCCCTCAAGCAAGAGAGAGGGTCGTGACTTCAAATCCCGGCTCGCACCTCTTGAGTTTTTCAGAACTTATTTGCGAAATTACATTGGAAATCTACCATGAGCTTTACGGTGAAAAGGAAAACATCGTGAGGAAACTGCATACACCTGCGAAGAAATTCAATGGTGTGTTTGAAGTTACCAATCCGCACTGGGCCCGGATGGGAACTACGGTCCATGCCCTCTCATTCTGAGAGGAGGCCTGTGCGCTGCAGTGGGACATATAAAGGCTGGAATAATGATGATGATTATTTAAAAGCGAAAAAAGTTTTTCGGCCCCGTTGGAGCGCATACCCAGGAGACGTGGGTTCGAATCCCACCGGCGCACCCGAAAAACTTTTTTGCTTTTAAATAATCTTAGATTCGGTGAGCAGCCGTACTGCTAATAAAATAAATAATATTTGAATAAATAGATGTGGTACATCATTTCTTACGCATTTCCAATGTAATTTGGAACGTAGGAGTCGTAGCTTCTAATAGTCGCGATGGATGTTACCACACGCCACTGTTGGCGTATGTAAGCGATTAAGAATTTCGGGGGAGTCGGTGGGATGCGACGTGGTTCAATTGGTAGAACACCCGTTGGGGCGCAAACCCAGGAGACGTGGGTTCGAATCCCACCGGCGCACCCGAAAAACTTTTTCGCTTTTAAATAATCTTAGATTCGGTGAGCAGCCGTACTGCTAATAAAATAAATAATATTTGAATGATGATGATGATGAAAGGACTATTGACATTCATTGATCTAGTTTTAAACTACGCTACACTTGTACTACGGGTGGTAGTCAACGGATAAGCATATTCATTAGACATATAAATATTTAAAGTGCAAGACTCCAAAACAGACATGCATTTGTGCACAAGTTTTGTAGTTTAAATTAGATTACAGAGGAGTTAAATTTCAGTTTCAGACTATGAAATGTTGCTACTAATTTTCATCGTAAAGCTACAACACTAAATTTTTGCCACTGTTAGTAATTTAGGTATGTAATGCTGATAGGGATTATTAATGCAAATACTTTGACCTCTGTACTACGAGTATGTATTATTACTCAGCTAAATTATGAACAGTGAGGTGGCTTAACATTCCCTTGGTGTGATTCTACTATATCTTATTAGCCCCGTACCAATCCATAAGCTAATGGATTTTAATGCGACTTTTGAGACATATTTTCTACGAGATGTAGATTCAAATTACCTTTGATGAACTCACAATATCTTGACGCATTTCTAGTGCCATTATTACTGATAGACTTATTGAAGTTCATTGCGGTTTGAAGACTGAAGAGAATATGTCTAATGTAGTTAAAACTATCAATATGATAGGAAAATTAAGGCTTATACGAAACGCATTCAAGAACACGAGTACGTTACTATGAATTGTCACCTATCAACTTTGGAGATGGACTGTTTGCGCTACTAATACGTTAATTTTTATAGTTTCTCTTCTACCTTATTGACATATCTACGGAACCAATTGGCATAATAATATAGCGTTCAATTTCCGCCACGGGCCGATAATAAAACCCACACTCCGGCGTAATTCACGCTCACAGTTTATGGTGGCAATTCCAAAGAATATTACTCCGCCGTGATGTGTTTTAATATTCCGCGTTGTTTTAAAATATTTATAAAGTTCTTTCTTTATTGTCCTTGTGTAGATGACTTCATTATCTCGACTTATAATTCCGCTTTTTACTGCGACTTGGAGTTTTATTCCAGTTTTTATCGTATCACCTTGGAAGGTTTTATGGTAAGATTTTCACTTGGATTTTAATGCGCTTTTCATATTAATGTGCATCATATTTTATGCTAAGTGGATGAAGGTTTATGTGAGTCGCGTTTTATTTGATTTTATGTTCAAGGTTTTATTCATTACCTATCCTATTTAGCTATTAGTGATATTTTTTGGCTAATTTAAGCTTATATTGATACAATTTCTGAAATCCTCGACGTATTTTTATCCCACATATTAGCATCGGTTTACTAGCTAATACGTCTGTCACTCACATTGCTCGTAGAACTGATCGCCGATGGGGCAATAAGTTTTAGAAGTGGTGACCGTGAACTGGAAGATCCGGCGTGGGAAAGTCCCCAAGAAGACAGACTGACGATCTGGGCAAGGGCGCACGAATCATTAGAATATAAGCAGAGCAGGACCAATTTTTATGCAACACTTCAGGGGAAACCTTTGCCCATTAGTGGACGTCTTTTGGCTAGTTTAAGTTTGGAGCTGCATTATAAGTAGTGAAATCGCTTATTACAAACCACGCCCCTCACAAACCAATCGTAACTCTCTTTAATTTTTAACCCTTATCTCACCAAAACCTTCACACCAGCTGTTGAAATCAGAAATCTATTTTCTTTATTGAATTCACACGAAACGACGTTGTTTTTCATGGACGTAACATCGCAATCTCGAGGCACTCCGCCGTGAAAAAATATTATCTTTCAATTATCGCTCCTTTCTCGTATTTAGCCAGCTGCGTTTTATAATTAGAAATTCAAAATGCTCTTTGAATAATTCCTTTTTTTACTGGAAATTGTTATAGTGGAGGTTTAGGTCATTGTTCAATTAACGTCGGAATAAAATTACAGAGGGCGATTTAATTGGAACTGAAAAAATCTGGTCTGTGTCGATTTTGTGTTCATCTGGAATAGTTCTCACGGCTAATTAACAAAAAATATGGTTTATTGAATCAGGCGTTACTTTGCGGAGGTCTCCTTTACTGCGGCTTGGGTCGAATTTGAACAGTTAGTATTAATTAAATATGCCTTATAAATAAATAAACAAAAAATTCAAGGTAGTTTTATAATATGTCAATAAAAGTTAATTTTTGTGGGGAGTTTGAGAATAAGAAAAATAAAGTGGGTACTTGAGAAGTTACAGTGACAAGTTAAAACATTTGTTTTGGTTTGTTAGTTTAACATTTGGTAGCATAGCATACGGTTGTGGTAACTCTGAAGATGAGCTCTGGTTGAGTTCGAAACGCGTCAGTGTAGCTTGGTGGTGGTGATGGTTGGGTTTATGTGATTTGTGTGTGTTCGTACAGTGTGGAGGTGGAGGAACTGCATGAACGCACATTTCTTGCATAAACGTAACTATTGTAAGGTCGCGGGTGAGCAAAGTAATTGTTTTAGTTCATTAAAAAATATGGATTTTTTTCTACACTGTGTGCTACAGCGTGTTACATTTTGACTTCAACAGAAATAATGAAGGTATAACACGAATTTATTGAAAAAATTGAGACTGATAAAAACGTCAAGATTTAATGCGCGGTCTATTTTTTATCAGAATTAAATTATTTTAACTTTTTAGTTCTTTTTATTTTACCTAATATAAGCTTGATTAAAAAAAAGGAAATTTTTGTCTTAATTTAAGTTCCTAATTAATTCTTGTGAAATTCTTTTGATCTCTATTCAATTTATTAACGTAACTAGCATCAGTCAGGGTTTTGCTTTTTATATGCATAGATGACCATTTTTTTTTCTATACATATAACTGAATTAATTCCAAACGTTATTTGCACTGTAACTTTATCGCTAGTTTGCTAGTGGTCTTGAAAATACACTCTTGTTCGCGCTGAAACTTTAAAGGAAAATAAAACTCGTGCAAAAGCTGTTGAGGGCAAGTTGTTTTTGTCGAGAAAAATCAACAACTGGAGACTAAATATTATTTGCTTAAAGAATACAAGATGATCAAATATAAGTTGTTATTACAATTTATAATATGAACTGAAAGCTTAAAACAAATAATGATTTTAAGAATTAATCAAAAAGGCCACGTCGCCTGTATTGTATGACAATACTCCCAAACTTTGGTCGAGGAACGAAGGCACAAAATAAAAAGGTACAGAAGTCAATCAAGTGTATGTACTTCACTTTTCATACCTACGCTCGGCGGTCGCTCTAGGGTTGTCAATTATGGCATATGCACATAAAACTTATCGTGATAGTGGCACTCGCATCTAGTTGTTTGATTAATTGTTGATATTCAAACGGGAAGAATGGTAATATAAAATAATAATAATAATTAAAATACCTACCTGGGCCATTCTACTTTTCGTTGACCAGTCATTTTTAGTAATGTGCTCTTCAAATATTTTTTTTACAAAAACGGTAAAGTGCTCGGTTTTATCATTAAAAATTTAAATAGGCACATAATTAAGCTTATATTTAAAATTATCACTACGCATAAAAAGTAATCATTATTATCTATAAAGTAGGTAACGCAGTGGACATGCGTGTCCCTGCCATTTGTATGGAAATTGGTGTATTTTCCGCTGAGTTACCAATTTTTTCCACAAAATTTCTTTGAATTTAAAGTTTTTTTGCTTTAAAATATTAAATTTAGTTATTTCAGTTTTCATATAAGTTATTTACACTTGAAAAAAATCACTAAGTATACCTTACATTTCACGAAAGATTAATGGTTACTTAAAAGTAGAATGGCCCACCTACAAAATTTAGCGTTTGTCAATTTTCACTATCGAAAATCCCTAATAACTTCTAAACGGATTATCCTAGCTACACAATTTCCATTGTCCTATCGGTTTTAGACCTAAACCTATCTAATGATATTAAAAACAACAAAATATCTATACAAACAAAAAAACATGTTTTCAACTTACGTAATATAAGTGGCGTGAATTTACCTTACAAAAATGTAGTTAGGTATTTACTTCGTTTATTCTGATTCAAAAAAGGAAACTATTATTACTTTGGGAGTCGGGGCGAAGTGCTTACCTATCTACCTAACTATTCTATGTAACGTTAAAATGAACCATCGAAATACAAGCAGATACCTACTAAACTTACCTCTCTGAAACCACTGGTAGCTTAAAAAACGACCATTCACTGTTTAGGGTTGAATTTAAACAACCGTCCACTGAACAGTTATAATAACCTGTTTTTTGTTGCTCCATTATTGCACTCCAAAAATTTCACAGACGCGCGACACAAAATAAATAGGTAACTACGCGCGACCACAGCGCGCGCCTCGAAAAATTCCACAGACGCGCGACTACAGCGCGCGCCTCACGCGGATGGCAATCGCGCTCGGGCTGATCCGAACTGATCCGAGATATCGTGTCTGTGAACAGTGTCTATGTGTGCGTTGCTCGAGCGCACTTTGTATGTAGATTTACTTCAGTACCTTTTTATTTTGTGACGAAGGTCTTGAAGGTTGGAAGCAAGGTCTGATTGAGCACGTGCACATTGTTTTTTTTATATCTATTTAAGTATTTTTCGCGTCTTGTTTCTTGTTTGTTATTTTATTTTTATTGCGAAAAAAAAGATGTCAATTACCTAATTTACAGTCAAGTGGCGTTAATTCAAATTCAAATTCAAAACAATATTTATTGCCACTAAAAAGAAAAGAAAAACAACATGCCTTTAAAGTAAAAATTACAAAAAAAAAATCAACAAAACAAAAAAAATCAATGAAAAAGAAAAAAGTAAATTAAATTATTAATAAAAAACCGGCCAAGAGCGTGTCGGACACGCACAAGGTAGGGTTCCGTAGACATTACAAAAAAATCAAGTAATATTTTTCTAAGGATTTCGTATGTGTACGGAATCATCCAAGTTTAGGTATGTTTTATACCTTAGGCTACTATTTACTCTTAAACTACAAATAATTTTCCTAGTAAATTTGAGATATTTACTACCATTCTGAATTTTTTCAAATTTTTCCACCTAACAGTTTAGATTTTAGAGGGGGGGGGGGACGCTCGATATTAATGAAAATTTTCACTTTAAAGTTGAATATTTCGCAAACTGATCACTGAATAGAAAAATCATGTTAGCAACCCCGCAATGGTTTTAAAAGACCTATCCAACGATACCCCACACTATAGGATTAGACGAGAAAAAAAAATCACCCCCCTTTACGTCTATGGGAGGTACCCTAAAAAAAAATATTTTTTTATTTTTTATTTTACCACTTTGTTGGCGTGACTGATATGTATATTCATGCCAAATAACAGCTTTCTAGTACTAACGATCTCTGAGCTTAGCCGCGGACAGACAGACAGACAGACGGACAGACATGGCGAAACTATAAGGGTTCCTAGTTGACTACGGAACCCTAAAAATATACTACAATTAGGTGACAATGGGTCCCAGTCTCAGCATAAGCTGGGCAACAAGGCCCGGCGCTGGTTTTCAGACTGAGCCCTGGCGAGGGTTCGGTCGGACGCAAGCAGCAACAAGCTCGCGGAGCCAGTTAATCATAGATATAACTAAATTTTTAAGAGCAATTATTTTCGCAATCAGATATTTTAATAAACAGATAATTTGTGATCATTTTATTGCAGGGAAACGTCAATAAAACATTCGTAAACAAGGTAAATTCACATTTTACTCGCCTATTCTGTCATATTTAATCGCCTCGATACCACGTTTCAATTTTACATAACAGACATGCTCTACTGTGTGCATCGACCGAACGCTAATATAAAAAAAGCTTTACGTCTGCTCCGATTTTTTCGTTATTATCTTTTTAGCAAGAGAAAAACATTTTTTTTCTGTCTTCTTGAATGCAGGCAACACATTTTCACCCAAAGTCAAAATTCAATTTAGAAGAATTTACCACCGGTTTGGACAAACCCTGTTGAGAAGAATCCGGCAAGAAACTATTTATATTTTTTTTTCTAACAGTTTGTTATTAAATTACACACATCTATAGTATTTATTTTAACAGGCACAACTAAATTTTTTTAACACACTTAATAGGTACGGTTTTTGACACTAGGGATCGCCAATGTGGATCGGAATTATTTCCAAAAATACCCGTCCTTGATATAATCATTAACTTTAAAGCCTACGCCTAAGATATTGATGTTTTCTTGACGATGGGTTTGAACATCTCTTTGGGATTTTTATTATAAAAATTGATGATAAATCAAGTGCTTATGCCAATTAACTTTACTGGACAAAAAACTTACATTCGACGTCAACAATGATCCTCTTCGACACGGAAGGCGGCACTGCATTAGTTGCTATGCACAAGTACGCCCCCATTTCAGTGCGACTGATGCGTTGCAGGCTCAGCGTGTCACCTTCGTACACTGTCACTGCAATAAAAAAAAACTCAATAGAGATCAGCTTTCGGCAGCTTATGGGAAGTGGGAGTGAAAAGTGTAAAGTAACATTTTTAAGGACGAAATAGTCAATTTATGCAGAAGAAGATTCTTTGAAAAAGAGTATCAGAAGAGCAAATGGGCCACCATTAAGTGAGTATCGCTGCCCATGTACAACTGCAACACCGGAGGATTGCAGATGGTGTTGTCAGCACAGAAGTCTCGAGGTCTAAGATGCAATGGGTCATGTGCTGGTAATTTTGTCCTACTTAAATATTTGTACATCTTTTTCTCCTGTAAATTGTTAATTTCATGTTTTATATACAATAACAAGTTTACATACATCATCATAATCATCATTTCAGCCGCAAGACGTCCACTCCTGGACATAGGCCTCCCTCATTGATACCCAATCATTACGGTTGGAAGCGACTTGCATCCACTTTGAACCTGCGGCCTTCATCAAATTGTTCGTCCATCTTGTTGATGGACGTCCCAAACTGCGCTTGCGCTGGCAAGCAATATGTACGTTTGTATGTAAGCGCAGCAATTATTGCTGAATTATTGACAGAAACTTCAAACTTCAATATGAAAACAGAAACTGTCAAAAATGTAAACATTTATATGGCTAAAGATGATGAAAGAAGAAGAAAGTTACACGTGGCTATTTCTCATAAGTGACTATAATGTATATCAGTATAAATTAAAACAATAGAGGTTCTCGTAACTTCTTTTACCAAACTTTCTACTCTCGAATTGTCTGCTAAATTGCTAATTCAGTTTTAGAAATTATCTGAATGCGGTGGAGCGCTATGAATGGCAAGTCTAATATGAAAGCAAACATTTTAAGTTCAGAATCACATTGCCCAGACAGCTGCGAAAGCTGCGGTTTTCAAATTTCTGTCCATAACGCGAGTTTGTTTTACAAATTAATTTTAGTTGGGAAAACTAGTAATTAAAGTCTGTTCTTAGAAAAAGGTCCTGCTTTGTTCTTATTTTAAAACGATGTCAAAATGTACTCCCTGATTTCTTTACTAAGTACAAAACCCTATAAATATGTACATCTTCAAGGATAAATCAGTACCTAATATGTAGATTTCTAGAAAAATTATTAAACTGGTCGAGACTAGTCCAAAAATAGTCGGGTGGAATTCAAAAGCATCTTAACGTCAGTTGTTAAAATCATTTTGAATTTTTTTTGCCACATCGTCATGCTAAGTGTGCTCTTATATTTCCAGAATCATTTTTGCTCATTTTCTTTTCTTAAAGGATTATGTTTTATTTCTTTTATTTATTGTTTACTGGGTGTTTAATTTTGCTTAAATTAAAAAATATGTCTTTCTATTTCACTAAAACGTATATTTAATACCGAAAAAAAAAATCAAATCAATTCACAACCGCCTAAGAAATCTACTACCGATACTCATAAAAAAACATAAAGAATTGAGAACTTCCTCCTTCTTTTGAATTGATTTAGAAAGGTAAACGAAATAAAACTTAGTCTTGAAAGCATTTACCACACTGGATGCGTTCTGCGGTCACGGTCAGGTCAAATTGAATATATATTTTGTATACTTATATAGAGACCGACAATGTTGTTCACACATAATGCGGGCGGCATTCAATTTGAGCTGACCGCGACCGCAGCACGCGTTCAGTGTGGCAAATCCTAAAGTCAAAAAAACCGTATCTTCTAACAGCTCATTCGCTCAATGTGCCTGGATTCTTACAGATGAGAGACTGAGAAGTTCCATGCTATTTTCTTTGAATTGGCTCTTTAATGTGAGCGAAATATCCACAGTCGGTTGGCCTGATGCATCGGCAAAGTTAGGCGCTGTGCACGGCAGCTAAGGGGCCTTAATATCCTCTTTTATTACCTTTTCTGTTTGCGAGAATATACGCAGGTGGTTTGATGGTTCACGATTGCTGTTGATAAAAGTTTGTTGTACCAAATACACCAGGAAGTCAATACAATACAATACAATACAATGACTCTTTATTGTACACCACACAGAAAACAATACAGAAATACAAGCGAATGGAAAAAATATTCAAGGTAAGCAATAGGCGGCCTTATCGCTTCTTAACTTAGAGCTACAAGTTTATCATGCCATTTAAATACTCTTTGTACTGCATTTTGGTGGAAAATCTTTGGCGCAAAATATCTTTATTCAATTAAGGCTATAAAAGCACTTTATTTACTACCGGTTAGGAAAAAACCTATTGAGTAGAAACTAGTAAGAAATATAAAAAATGTATATTCTTTTTAAACAGATCTACATTTTTTGTTGAGTATTTTTATTAATTTTCAGTGTTGTTTTGGTGTTCAATAAAGAATATTTGTACTGTATTGTATTGTATTTAACCACAGAAATATATCGAGATAGAAGGAAAAAGGTCGGCAATTTGTAGCGAGACCGAGCCTGTAACATCTTGCGTAGGTACTTTGACGTCACGAGTGTAATTTAGTGATGGGAAACATAAGCCGCGCGAAAACAATTAAAAAGCATCGATTCACAGATCGATTAGGGAACCGATTCTTATGCACAGAGGAAGTGATAATTATTTTCGACAGAGGAAATGAGAAAGGTTAGAATTTCAAATCGATAAATATAAATGCAGCTAGGTACCTTATGTAAATGTGTACCTTTTCATCATATGACATCATCACTACATCAATACCAATAGTCGGATAAGCTGTACTGATTACTCGTCGGTACTTTGATGGGCCAGTAAAGGTGTCTTCGTGGAAATGTATAGAACAAATCTTACTGTTTTTGTAGGAAACCATTTTTTATGACCAGTTGTTTTCAATCCATTTTTTTTTAATATGAGGATCATTTGGAAAACTAAAATAAAATTGTCATATAGAAGAAACCATAACCTGTTTGTTAATAATATTTGCTTTGCACTACGAACATTATACAGCTACATAATAATATAAAAACGTAATTATCATTTCCTCTGCTTTCAAAATCGATTTTAATCGAGTAGGAACTGCGATAGTGTACTGTACATCAATATTCTTACTTTTGATGATAAATCGACCTTGGACGTGACTCGACAGTTTGAATAGCATATTTTTACATCGCTGGTTTTGAACGCACGCCATGTCTGGCTCGTTAAATTAAAGCCGCAATGGAAAGCTAGCGTAGATACACAATCGCCCGCTACTATTCTGATGAAAATAATAAAATAAATCGTTTTTTAATTAATAACAGATATTTTAGGACAAATAGTATTTACCAATGAAAGGAAATACCTCGACTAACAGCTCCAACTTTATCTGTAGTATTTGAACAGTTAATTTCTGAACAACGAGTCATTTTATTTTTAAAACCTGACGTCACACACAGACCGCGGTCGGGAGCAGACTAAAGTTCGCGGCGAGCAAGTTATCCGTTTGGACCACTTTTCGGCAGACGAGGTACGTAGTACATACACTCTTTCCTTCTATCTCGATATATTTCAGTGTATTTAACACATTTAAAATTTCTTAACACAATAGAGATACATTATTTTCAACTGTCTCGTTTTTTCTGCACGGCTGTCTTTTTTTTATTTAAAACCAGAACTAACAAAGCCTTTAAGCTTTTATCTTAGATTTTGTCAAGCAAATGTCTGGTAGTCTAAACAAAATTATGACTAAGGGACTGTTTCACCACCACATAAGCACATATTTTGCACATATTTTCTATCGGGTTTAAAATTTCGCCATGTTTAGATGGTGTTGGGTATGGCTACATAATTAATTTTAACCGACCGATAAATATGATTACGTCTCCGTCTATTCGAACAAAACAAATAGAGGCGGCATCACATTTATCCGCCAAATATATTTGATCAATGGATGGTGAAACAGGGGGTAATTCTCGTTTAAAGAGCGTTAAACGTGCTTCGATTAAACGTCATCTTGAAAGTTATGCCGTATGCAGCTCTCAGCACGAGTGATATTTGACTTTTCATTACTCCGCACTTAAAAATACGGACACAAATAGCACAGCCCATTAGCTAGTGGACACGTGCTCGGGACATGTGCCGCTGAAGCCTAATGCCCAAATGAGTTCCCTCGTATTTATAATTGTTAAATGTACACACGTAGTAACGCAGAAACTAGAGATTACAATGGTTTGATAGGATTAGTTTATCGTACATCTTAGGCGCAAGCCACACAGAAGAGACGTGGGACGGGCGCGCGTCGTAGTCCGCGTCTCCACCGCGTCTTTTCTGTGTGGTTTGGATCGCGATGCTTCTATACATTTAGTATAAAACTGATTTAAGGGGCGCCGCGCCTGCGACGCGCCATCTCCCACGTCTCATCTAATCTGTGTCGCTTGCGCCTTAGGAACTTACTATTCCTACCGATATAATAAATAACGATAAATAAATTATGGGACAGATTGATACCAAATTGACGTAGTCCCAAACTAAGTAAGGCTTGATTTCCTCCTACGCTGACGTCGGTCGCTGACGTCGGTCGAGCGTACCGTCGCTCGCGTATGACAAATGCGCGGCCATCAGCGTCGCTGTGCGGTGCCCCATAGAATATTGTGTTTATTCGTACGCGCGACCGACGTCAGCGGTCCGCTTCGCACTGAGCGCGCGATAGTGGTGTATAGCGCGTCAGCGCCGTCAGCGCACTGACGCGCGCGGCGCCGACGAGCGAGACCGACGCGCGCCAACAGCGGCGCGTAGCAATAAATCTGCCGCGGACGTCAGCGTTGCTGTGCGGTGGCCCATAGAGTATTGTGTATATTCGGACGCGCGACCGACGTCAGCGACCGACGTCAGCGTAGGAGGAAATCAAGCATTAAGCTTGTACTACGGTATAAGGGTACTAGATACATACATACATAAATCTTTTTGATGGTTTCAGCATGAAGAGGTAGCAGAGAGAAACAAAGTTTCTTTTGCATTATAATATTAGTATGAATTTAAAGACTAAAATCGTCTCCACGGTTTTCCCAAACTTTTGAACAGCCGAACACTCCACGCTTGAATATATTAAGCAATTAGACGAACTCTTTTGATGCTACTGCACCGCGCAAATGTCCCGTGTTCCTTTTGTTCTCAAATGTGAAGTTTCCTAAGCCGCTGTGAGGCCAATGTATGGCTCCCGGCAAATTAGGCTTACCTTTGTTTATTTATCAAGTGCTTGAGGAAACTTTGGCTGAAGTACACATTTTGCTAACGACTGCTTCACAAGCTTCGTCTGAGTAAAATAAGTTTTCTTAAACCAAAAGAGGTTTAATTTTTTTTTTTAAATATTCGACAAAGAAGAAGTTAATAAATGCATCGGAGAGACAGATTCTAGTGGCCTTTGTGAAACCAATGGAATTGTCAACACATTTTTGTTAAAAAAAAGAAGATGTACAAGAGCCAGTCAGGATCGACCACTTCTGTGAACCTTAAAAATCACCTCAAGTGCTAATAATTTCCTTCCAAAAAGTCAAACACTAAGCAGCCATGGTAGTTTTCATGGTAGGTAGTCATCTTTGCTATTCCACAGATTGTTGTCAATATGGTTTCCATGCAAAAATTCTAACATTCAATACAATCGAAAAATCTTGGATGCAAGCTACACAGAAGAGACGTGGGACGGAGTCGCGTCGCAGTCGCGGCGCCCTTTGAATCAGTTTTTATACTAAGGGGGTGTTTCACCACCTTATTGTCAAACTGCTGGTTACGTAACCAATGAATAAACTAAGTACTGGACAAATCTGTCAGCTAGTGTTTTTTCAGTTTCACCACTCCGATCCTGTGCAAACTAAGTACCACTTAACTAATCGTGGGTTTAACAAAAAGTCGGAATGGCAACGTCACATTTCACGATCACGCGTTCCTGTTCGCACACTTTCGTTCAAAGAGTCGCTCATTGTTAAAGCAAAAGAAATCGTAAACTATGTAATTTTTAAATACATCTATTTTTTTGCAAAACAAATGTGTAACATTATAATTAATCCAAAAACGGTATTTATTTATTTACGATACTTTGTTAACAATAACAAAGAAAAATAAAATCACGTAAAACGAATCGAAAAGTGGCGCCAAACCATTTGACAGATTAACTTTTTTTTGTGATGGCGATGTACAAGTTCACGTAGAACAAACGATTGTGCCACTGAAAAAAAGTCTGTAATTAAAAAATATTACGAAATTTTGGATTTATTTTTACATACTATTAGCGTACCTATATTTTTTTATTCAAATCTTGATATTTGAATCCTTGTTTGCATGACTTCTTTCTTTAAAAAATAAAAAATACTTTGATTTATTTTTCTGAAACCGGCTGAAGGGCTCTCCAACCATGACCACAAAAAAATTAACTGACTAATTAAAAAGTTATGTGACGGATAAAAATGCTAAATGCCACCTGATCTAATGGTCAAATTAAAAAACAGTTTGTCCGTCACTTAGCGCTAATCAAGACTGGTGAAACAGAAATTTTAAGTTCATCTGTCAAATAAGGTTATGATTAAGCTAATCCGAACTTTAAAAAAAGTGGTGAAACAGCCCCTAAATGTATAGGAAGCGTCGCGATCCAAAGCAGAAGAGACGGAGCGGAGACGCGGCTTGCGAACAAAACGATGCGGACTGCGACGCGCCCCCGTCCCACGTCTCTTCTGTGTGGTTTGTGCCTTGTACCAACGGATTTTGAAAGGCGTTGCACGTTGTTATTTAAACGAACAGTCAATACCAAATATTAAAAAAAAACAACTCATAACTTCAATTAAGACCAGACCAGGTTTTAGACGACCAGATGGCCTAGTGGTTAGAGAACCTGACTATGAAGCTTGAGGTCCCGGGTTCGATTCCCGTGTCGGGGCAGATATTTGTATGAAAAATACGAATCTTTGTTCTCGGGTCTTGGGTGTTTAATATGTATTTAAGTATGTATCTATCTATATAAGTATGTTTATCCGTTGCCTTGTACCCATAACACAAGCTTTCCTAGCTTACTTTGGGACTGGGTCCATTGGTGTGAGTTGTCCCGTGATATTTATTTATTTATTTATTTTATTTTATTAAATTGGACGTAGACTAAAATAAAAATTTATAGGTATTTAAAACTAAACTAATATTTGCCCGGTGTTCGTTGTGTTCGGTGAATAACAATGATTTATTGAGAATAAGAATAATAGAAATAGGCTCCCACCCATCCTACTATCTTGCAACGATGAATAAAATTCATGGCACTTTGGCATACAACGTTGTCCCGTGTGTGAACAAGTGATCGTTTTGCAACTAATTCAGGCAGCGTATCGGGCTGTTTAACATAACAGAAAGAGCGCAGGCGTGCGGAATAGCAAACGAGGGTAGCCCAGTCACTACGATCATATTGGAAGGATAGGGGTATTGTGCAGGAAGACTAGAATGTTCAAGCAATTTTCTAGAGATAAAAATATAGTAACGATGGAAATCAACACAGATAATAGTGATCACAACAGTAAAGTTATTTATGAAAAATTTACGAAACAGTATGTACCGGTTAGTTACTCGCAGCTAATTGGGATAAAAAAGGTAATACACAGAATGCTGAACAGGGAGTTTTAACTAGTACTCCAATTAAAAATAAAAAATGAATATTATAAGGTATTTGGTAAATCCTCAAATGACCCGACTTTCAAAAGATATATTTATAAGCCTCAAGATCCTCAAAATTCCAAAGACACCCTTTTTAAAGTCAATAAAATACGTATTCCAAAACGAAACCCCCATTCAATTTCATTAACACAAATCTGTTCATGACGGAGAACCACCTTTACCCTAATCCGTTTAAACTTCACAAGAAAAAATCTGGTTAAAGATAATTACTAGACGAGTGGATGGAAAGCAGAAAGCACAAAGGCAGGAAACGAGTTTAAATTTAAGAGTGATTTCCTTGTACCGCGCGAAATTAACGTGTGGTGTCGAGAGGCTCTTGTCCCTAATTGTGTGTGACCCTCCCTCGCCCCTGTCATCCCCATCTGCTATGATTATTTCGAAAGGACACTCAGCCAAAATGTTTTAATTACGCGTTCGGTGAGGCCGTTTGCGTTTGGATGCTGTCGATTCGTTACGTGTTAATCTTTTGTTTGTTTTAATACGATCCGGATGACTTTAATTGGATAAGATATTGTTGGATTTGAGTTTCGAATGCTGTTTCCAATTTCGTTTTGTTTGTGTGTTTGAGAGGGGTTAGACTGTTTTGATTATGTATTGATTGAAAGTTGTCTAAACATTCCAATTCAATATTTTATTACTAAAATTTCGGGAACGTCTTCTGTATCATTTATAACACTGAATGAATGAATCTAATAATGATTATGTCAGGAAAAATATCTAATAACCAATTAGTGAATTGCGACCTCATCAATCAAGTTTATTAACACTTCGCACCAATGCCTTTTGAACCCTTAATTTCATATTTTGCAAATGATCATTCGACAAATTGGATTAAAACCATAAAATGTAAGAAAATGCCAGGTTTGTAATGCAGTCTTTGCAGTTTATGAGAAGTCAGGTAATTTAGTTAGGTAGTGTTTATGAAAGCAGCTATTTAAAAACTTTGTTATAAATTATTATCAAATCAGTCTTAGTACTTTCTATAATTAATTAAACAATAAAAATGTCTGATCAATTATACGACACCATTGATAATATGATAGTCTACTATTTCAGTCATTAAGTGCATAGTAATAAAGTATTTTAATTAGTAGATTAATAACGATCAGAGTAATGGCGCCTGCAAAATCATGACGACTTCGTCAACAATTCGATAGTTTTAATACCCATGTCATTTTTATCTTTTACATATTTTAAATTTAAGTAATCCTGCTAATATTATTTGCTAAGTGAATTGAAAAATATTTTTTGATTAGAAAAGACCACTTTCTGCCAAGTTTCTTGCTCTGCATTCTTCTTGGCAATGATGATCTTGTTATTAGTAGTATAAAATAAATAGGCATGTAAAAGAACCTTTTACGGCCTATTTACAAAATAAACGAGGATAGAATGAAGCGTTTCTGGGTTGTACACAGCATAAGAATCCAAATTTCTCTCCCTTGGAGACAAAATTAGCAACACCGAGTCAGCAAACTTAAAATTTATTTAAATGTGCCGCAAGTTCGCCAGACCCCGATCTTGGTCCCACACGCACGCCGATGTAGACTTGACCAAAAAATATTGACTAAGTATAGATACTAAATTTTTGTGTTGTCCACACATCTCTCCACGAACAAAAAAATTGTGTATGACCCTTTTCTTGGATTTGATGCAGTAAACTTTAAAAGAAAATCCACAGCACACAGTTCGACCTCGAAATATAAAGTGCCCAAAGAATCATCAGCGCAGCTCACCTTTCTTTCTTTTGTCTACTGATATGGGCTGTCCATCCTCCCGCCGCCACATGATCTTGGGCGCGGGGAAGCCGTCGGCTTTGCAGACGAGGCTGATGTTCTGGTTCTCTCGTACCGCTACAGCTGATTGCGTACTTTCCTCATCCAGGATGTTAGGTGGAACTGGTGACAAGAAAAAAACACATTTCAATCGAGGGGTCTGAAATATTGATTTAGGCGTCACTAGCAGATATCCCATTTTATGAGTTATAATCATCATCATCATCATCCTAGACTACAGTACGTCCCACTGCAGAGCACAGGCCTCGAACTCAGGGCGGAATGAGAGGGCTTGGATTGTAGTTCCTTCGCGGGCCCAGTGCATATTGGGAACTTCAGACACACCATTGGATTTCTTCTCTGGTGTGTGCAGGATTCCTCACGAAGTTTTCCTTAAACGTAAAGTCGTCAATTTGCACAAAAAATTGAAAAAGTCAGAGGTGCAAGCGGGCTCGAACCCACGACTCTCTAACTAAACCCTACTATTATTTTTTTTGATATTCAACAAAATAACAGAGTTCTTAAATACCTATCTCGTGTACCTTAATCACTATCCCATGAAAACGACATTCAATCACAAGAATACCAATCAAACCGACACATCGGCAAGCACAAGCGTATCAATTTCTAATTAACCTAAACGAAATTAAAGTCCTTTCCGTGAGCAATTTGAATAATGGGTGGGGGCGCCGGATATCCGCGACTGATATCGAATCTTAATCGCGACGTAATGAAATGTAAACAACTGCTCTAATTGTTATTGCGTGAGTAATGTAACGCGTTGGGTGGAGCCGTTAAAAATGAGTGTGTAGTGTGTATAGCTAAACCGTTTAAGTGAGGTGTCGACTGCGCGGTACAGGGGCTGGGGGGTATGATGACAAAGGGGGTCGGGAGAGGTGCTGGCGGCAGGCGCACGAGGCGCGCTCGCTGCTTCTGCACATACAACTAATACTTTAATACTAATACTAGATTTATTTTTGCGTTAAATACTTTGGATCATCATCCCAGCCTATATTATTATGTCCCACTGCAGAGTACAGGCCTCCTCTCAGAATGAGAGAGGTTGGCCTGTGGTTCCCACGCGGGCCCATTGTGGATTGGGAACTCCATACGCACCATTGAATTTCTTCGCAGATATATACAGATTTCCTCACGATGTTTTCCTGAACCGTAAAGCTCATGGTAAATTTCAAATGAAATTTCGCACATAAATTCCGAAAAACTCAGAGATGCGAGCCAGGATTTTAACCCACGACCCTCTGCTTGAGAGGTCATAGGTCAAACTACTAGGTCGCCACGGCTGTATAAAACTTTGGATACAAGTTGGTGCAATACGTTTACTTTTAGTTTACCACTGACAGATGGCTAGCCTTCATTTCATTTCCAACTTTAACTCCATACTAATAAAGTAGCTATTACAAAATCTGCAAACGTGGGTAACAGTATTCTAAAATTGGCTTTATTTGTAGGTCGTTAAAAAGGAATATGAAATGAAGGCAAACCATCTGTCAGTGGTAAAGTTTATGTAAGTTTACTGTAATAATTAACCATTTATTAAATATCATTGTAGAACGGTTTTGAATAAAATAATGTTGAGTTTCCTGTTGGATTCTTCCAAACCAGTGGTTGATTCTCCGATATTTGTTAAGGTGCTTGTTAGCCTCAATCGAATATAGATGTTTAAACTTTGACTTTGAAAACGCGCTATTTTACCAGAGTCGTTTATATCCAAACGAGCTGTAGGCGAGGGTTATTAATTAAGTCGAGAGCAAAATAGGTTTAGTGAACGACACTTTGCTTTTCACTTCAATTGAGGGCGAAAAGCACACGAGTTGCCTCGATAGCAGCTGGAACGCGATACCGAATCATTACTAATTACAGTAAATGAAACTGATACACGTGACAGCGAGATGTTAATTAATTACACGTTGGATTGAGGGGAGTGTCGCGGGAATTGAGTTCTGATATATTTTAGGACGTCTGCTATTGTTTAGATGGCACGAAGCGGTTGTCAGGGGAATTATCTGTAGCTTATCTTTGGATTACGTGTTATTATTTGTTTCCGTGGCATGGGAATGCTCCAGCAAGATGGTCTGACCTGATCTGACTAGGAGATGGCAATTATGGGTAAAGAAATGGGATTCGGTTGTTGCTAACATAAAAAAATTGAGTCCACCCCGTATAATCACACAAAATGCACGATTTATTTATTTATTGATTAATTTACCTAAAATGGTCTTGCATGAGGGACAGAAACATGTATAATCACAATTTAATTGGTGACTGTGATTAACAAACAAAGATTGAACTTGTAAACATTTTTTCCTTTAAATTAACGGTACCAAAATATGTAACTTGATTTTTTAAATTCATAATTATGTTGGATGACATACAATGCAACAGAGGTTAGAAGTGTCAACATCAAAATGCTTATTCTGTAAGTAGACCGCGAATTACTCTTTTACATGTCTATTTTTTTTAAAACCTTCGCTTAAGGAAAGATTAAGATTACGAAGAAAAATGCGCCGCAAGAAACTTGAATATTATAACTATTAACTTCAAGACAAAGTAAAATAAAAAAAATTAAGAGACAAAAATTACATGGGCATTGGAAACATATTTCATCATTATTCTATCTAGTTTTTACCCAGGGTGTATGGGGTCGCTGAGTTGTAACTAATTTAAGATCCACTTAGAGCTGTAAACTCTTTACTGATGATGACAAAATTCGGTAAACTATCTGGGCCATTCTACTTTTCGTTGACCAGTCATTTTTTGTACTGTGCTCTTCAAATATTTTTTTTACAAAAACGGTAAAGTCCTCGGTTTAAATCATTAAAGATATAAATAGGCACATTACATTTCAAATTATCACTACGTATAAAAAGTAATCATTATTATCTATAAAGTAGGTAACGCAGTGGTAATGCATGTCCCCGCCATTTGTATGGAAATTGATGTATTTTCCGCTGAGTTACCAATTTTTTCCACAAAATTTCTTTGAATTTAAAGTTTTATTGCTTTAAAACATTAAATTTAGGTGTTTCAATTTGTATATAAGTTATTTACACTTGAAAAAAATCACCAGGTATGCCTTATATTTCACAAAAGATCAATGGTTACTTAAAAGTAGAATGGCCCATCTACGTTTAGTGGAGTTGTAAAAATGCTTCCTATTATTTATCTATCTAAACAGCGATCTGGGTGTCACAAACCATTCTGGCTGAAAATCAGCGCTGGGGTGCTTTAAACGCCTCAGCATTATGCTGAGCCAGTGTCCGATTTGCAACCGCAATGACACATTCTATCTTTAGCTTACGTGTTGCCTTTTGTTTTCTAAAACATTGATGATGATGTGTCTTGTGTTGTTCTAAATATAGTACATTACTGCAGCGGCCGCGAAATAGGGGATTGCCGGCCGAGTAGTTATAGATGGCCGAGTGTTAACGAGGCCATCTATGGATACGAGGCCCGCAATCCCTGTTCGTGGCCAAGGCTTGTATAGAATTTTTCTCAAACATGCATCATCATCATCATCATCATCATCATCATCATCATCATCATCACCATCACCATCACCATCGTCGTCGTCGTCATCATCACCATCATCACCACCATCAACATCATCATCACCATCATCATCATTATCACCACCACCATTACCATCATCACCATCACCATCACCATCTTACCTTACCTTAAATAAGCGTAGTAACAGAATGTCATAATGAACCAAAACGCAAATATTGCTTATAGTTTTTTTTAATGGCTAAATGCTATGATGCCATAGACCTACAAACGTCATGGTATGAAACAATAGACGATCACTTTGCTGGCCAAGGCCAGCAATGTTGTATGAAATTCCATTATTGACCTCTCATCTAGCCGCACCTGCATTGTGACACTTCGTGGCGTATTATAAGGAACATAACGTCAATATTACATAGCATGTTTGAGAAAAATGTATTTTCTTTCTTTCTTTCTTCCACTGTTTTTGTATTGGAGATTTTCTCTCGATGTAAGAAAAACAAGCAATCAGAATTCTTATGCAAAATGTCCAGTAAAGGTGAACCATAAAAAATAAAAGCGCAATTCGCTTTAATGACTTATTTGTTTGTAGTGCACGGCCGGGGGCGGGGCAGCGTTCCGGGCACTTAGCCGTATACGGCCCGTTTGGGGAAGTTTTAAGTGTTTATACATGGGGAAGGTTCTAGGATACCGTGAACATATTTATTTCTTACTAGCTGATGCTCGCAGCTTCGCCCCCGCTGCCTCACTGAATTAGATTAAAACGAGTTTTCACGTCGGAATAAGATATTTTCCCGTGGTAAAAAGTAGCCTATGTCACTCTCTAGGCTTTCACCTATGTCCATACAAAAAAACATGGCAATTATTCCCTCATTTTTGACGTGAAAGAAGGACAAACGAAGAAAATATCTTATTTCCCGTTGGAATAAGATATTTTCCCGTAGTAAAAAGTTGCCTATGCCACTCTCCAGACCTTCAACTATGGCCATACAAAAAATCATGGCAAGCCGTCCCTCAGTTTCTACGTGAAAGAAAGTCAAACAAACAAACAACACACTTTTTAATGTAAAATGAGCTTGATTAAACGCACTATCATTTTTATTTAATATTTCTTTTATTTAGAGGCAAGACAAGCAGGCGGGTCACTTGATGGAAAGCACTACTAACGCTAATGGACACCTTATATTGGTCGACGAACAAGTGAAAATATAAATATGGACGCCTAAATCAATCAATTACTTTTTCATAAAATTAATACGTTCCTCTTTTAACGTCAATCAGAGTTTTGGAAGTAAAAATTGTATTATAATATTTGTTAATATCATTAATAGGTTAGTTAAAAGTGTATCTAATGTCCTCATAAGGCACGGCGTATGAAACTCAGTAAAAGTCAACTTTACAAAATTGACAATAAGTTTCAAATTATGTCAGCCAAAAACATCCAGCCAGATCAACATCTGGGCTTTTAATTTTTATAGGCTATTCAGCTAAATTTACATTTATAGACTAGTATTTTTAAAACCGATGGAGACCAACGGATCGAGCGACACCTGATTAACGGCGGGTACGATGGCTGAGAGATTTTTGAGAAATAGGTATTTTAATGAAATGTCGCTGTCTCGCCCGAACCCCTCCGTGTCAGTACAGCGAGAGCGGGACAACTGCAGCTCAGACCGTTATTAGGCGCGAAAAATTGATCAAAACAGCATTTCGTAATCCCCTGTTTTCTTCTCGAAAACTGGACCAATAAAATTATTTTTTTCAAAAATAATTAGAGGACAGATTTAGCTATGCCCCCCCTATGTTTTCCTTTTTTTGTTTATATCAGGGATTCTTTTCTGATGAGTGTCTGAAAATGACGTTGAAATTGGGCAATTTTTTCAGTTTTTGAAAGCTCATATTTCTTATGTTAATTGAAATATGGAAAAAAACGAAACATAGGGGCATAGCTGTGATAGATACAGATTACACAGTAAAAAAAAATTGGCTCTAAAGCTATTATCCAGGGAGGAAACAGGGGATTACGTTTGTATGGAGGAATGGTGCGCATCGTACCCTCTTAAGTTTTCAGCAACGCGTTGGATGCGGATGGCACAGCACCGATATATTTGGCGAAATTGGGGGAAGCCAATGTTCAACAGTGGACGTCTTTCGGCTGGAATGATAATGATGATTTTCAAAGCGGAACCCAACACTTTCCCTATCTATCCACTTAACAGTTTTCCGTCTCACTTGACAATCGCTGCACGTCGTTGTTTACGTGTTTTTAATTCACTTCCGCCATTTTATTGACGTAGTGTTAAATTTGCTTTAAATTCGTTTCGTTTAGTGGTTTTCTTTTATGGTAATAGTATAGCTTAAGTTCACGGGTACAGTCATAATTTTGTGGTAGTCTACGTGACTGGTAGTGCAAAGCGGCCCATAGCAACTCACCCTTTACGCTATACTGTTACAACGCTATACTGTGTGTGTGTGTGTGTGTGTTAGATCGCTCAAGATATGTAACTCAAAGTAACGCATCCTTACGTTTTCAAAAAGTTTCAGCTTTGGAAATTGAAAAAATTATAGATAAATTAAGTTGTAGTAAATCGCCGGGATGTGACGGAATTAGGGTACAGGATCTTAAATATATAAAAAAAGAAATTAGTCCGGTCCTGGCGAAGTTTGTGAATATGTGCGTCGAGAAGGGAGTTTACCCGGATAAATTGAAGAAATCTATTATTCGTCCTATATATAAGCAAGGCAGCCACCTGGATTATTCGAACTATAGACCTATAGCTATTTTGTCTGTAATAAATAAAATAACGGAAAAAGTCATAATTAAAAGAATTCATTCGTTCCTGGAGAAGCATGACATTATATCCCAATCCCAGCATGGCTTTAGGAAAATACGGAGTACGTCAACTGCCCTAGTGGAGTTCGCTGATAAATTAGTCCGGTCCTGGCGAAGTTTGTGAATATGTGCGTCGAGAAGGGAGTTTACCCGGATAAATTGAAGAAATCTATTATTCGTCCTATATATAAGCAAGGCAGCCACCTGGATTATTCGAACTATAGACCTATAGCTATTTTGTCTGTAATAAATAAAATAACGGAAAAAGTCATAATTAAAAGAATTCATTCGTTCCTGGAGAAGCATGACATTATATTCCAATCCCAGCATGGCTTTAGGAAAATACGGAGTACGTCAACTGCCCTAGTGGAGTTCGCTGATAATGTCAACGATAAGTTAGATAACCGAATGTATGTAGTAGTTTTATTTCTAGACTTCAAAAAGGCATTTGATACACTGGACCACGAAGTGCTACTTCTTGCTATGCAAGAGTGTGGGGTCCGTGGTCCACTGAATCAATGGTTTCGAAGCTACTTAAAGAATAGAACGTTGCATACTATGGTAAATGGGGAGACGGGAGAGGAAGCGGAAGTTGTGTATGGGGTGCCAACCGGATCGGTGTACGGACCTGTCGGATACATCATGCACGTGAACAGCATCAGTAACGTGGTGGAGCACAGCTCCACGTACATGTACGCGGACGACACGTGCCTGGTGTGCGCTGACGGGGACGTCACCGTCATACAACGCAAACTTCAAGCTGATTTTAATAATTTATTAAAATGGGCCCACGATAATGGCATTCTTCTCAATGTATCAAAAACAAAATGTATGCTTATAAACTCTCCACATATGTCAACACCGAAAGAAAGTATTAAAATTATTGGACATACATATGAATGCTTGCACAACGGGTTGGCATTATGTAATTGTAATCCTCTAGAATTTGTAAATAGCTATAGGTACCTAGGACTTACCATAGACCGCAGTTTTAATTGGAGACTACATATCGATGTTGTGTGTAACAAACTGAGAGCCATACTATGTAAGTTTAATAATCTAAAACGTATACTTAATAAGGCAACATTGCATACTTTATACCACGCTTTGGCTGACTCAGTTATAAGTTACGGACTTGTTGCATATGGGCGCACTTTCCAAACTTATCTAAACAGAATTTATAACCTACAGCTTAGATTAATTAAAAATATTGTAGATAAAAAAATAAGGCAATACTGCAAAGGAAAGTACCATATCTTGTTTAAAAAATGTAATGTGTTACCTGTACATGTTAAGTGTAGGTATTTATTAGCTGTAGATCAGTATAAATGCCCAACATATAAGATAAGTAAAATCTATAACCGTAATTTTAGAAAAACATCGTCACGTAAAATGTTTGTTGAACCTAGATCATTTAATAATTACTACGGACAAAGAACAAGAAGGTACCTGATACCACGCATTTACAATAAAATCATATCGGAGAATGAGTGTGAAACGAAAAATATATTTAAATCTAAAGTAAAGGCGTGTTTGATGGATACCTTCATTAAAGAAAGTGAAAGTTAGGGTCCGCAAATATTGTATGTTTGTGTGTTTATGTTTATCTTGTTTTAGGTATAAGCTTTATAGCCTATTTTAATAACTAGTTTGTAAAAAAGAGTGCTGTATTCGCCAACAAACTGCTTAGCAGTTTGGCGAAAATATTTTTAACCTGTTATTTTTGTAAATTGTGGCTTAAATAAAAAAAAAAAAAAAAAAAACTCCAAGCCTGAAAGCAACACACCGTTTAAAAAAAAGATGCTTAGTGATTCGACGTATTTTTTTAAGCAGGGGGTACTGAATTTGAGCTTCGGCGCACCTAATTCTTGAAGGATTATTTGTGTCCCACGTAGGCCCAGTTTTTCCAGATTTCCTAGTTTTCTCAGTTTACCCAGAGTTTAATTGTTTTGTAATAAGGGTTCCTCATGTAACTTACCTTCACCAAAAATTTGCCACTTATATTCCAAAACATCACAGAGTTGTCTCAAACCCCGTTCATTTACTTCAGACTCTTATATTGGGAAGTATAAGCTAAAAAAGGGACGATTACAAAGATAACTTTCATAGATCATAAACCATAATTAATTAATCACCGATTTCTTGACTTTTATTTATGGCAACAATATTTTAAACAACCTTTTCTTGCCTGTTATAGAAAAAAAGCATTATTAAAATAATAACAGAAACTGCCTTTTTCAATCCCCGTCCGTACTGTTCGAGATATTTACGAAACAACGGGCAAAAGAAAATGAAAACCTCTCAAAATGTAAAGAAAAGTAATTAAAAGTTGGCCCGTAATAAACCCGGCCCGAGTAAACAAAGAACGTTTGCAAAATATTTTTAAGACTGGCAATGCTCTGACAAGTTAATGTATGTGTGCTTGCTTTGTTTTCCAGGTTTGTCTTGAGCATATTTAACTCTAAACATTATGAAATACGTTTCGCGAAAAATTTTATTCATATTTTTTACTGTTTTTTTTTATGGTGTAAGGGGCAAACCAGCAAACGAATCGCCTGATGGTAAACGATTACCGTCGCCAATGGACACCTGCGATACCAGAAGAGTCACAAGTGCATTGCCGGCTTTTTAGGTAGGAGTACGCTCTTTTTTTTGAAAGCTTGAAGGTCATATCGGTCCGGGAATACCGCAGCAGGTACCTCATTCCAGAGCTTTGCTGTGCGAGGCAGGAAATTTCTGGAAAAACGCACAGTGGAAGACTGCCAACCATCCAGATGGTGAGGATGGAAGTGTTGTCGCGTAGGGCGGTGGCGGAAGGATGCGGCAGGGATCAACCCGAATAACTCCTAGGAGCACACTCCGTTTATTACCTGTAAATTCATTGTCAGCAGAATTCATAAAGTCAGTAATTTCCAGTCAATATGATTACTGGCAGAGAGTGAAAATGAACTTGCAAGATTTGACATACTCGTAAATTAATTAACATACAAATAAACGTTCATATATTATCAGCTTATCAGCCATAAGATGTCCACTGTCTCCTCCAAAGAGTTCCACATGTATCAATCTTGCGCTGCCCGCATTCAAGTGCGGTTCCTAGGACCTTTACGAGTACTAGATCTTCCATCCATCGGATCGGATCCATGTGGATCCCATCCATCCGTCCATCTTGTTTGGGGCCTTCCCGCGCTAGGTCTTCCGCTTCACTACCACCACCACCAATAGGTAAGTAACTAGATTCGTGGTAGGACTATCATCATTTTATTTATACAATATAGGCTTGCGTTTGACCACAATCACGCCTGATGGAAAGCGAAGATGAAGCCTACGATGGAGCATGCTTACGCAGTAAATGCTCATGCACCCTAAACTTGAATTTAGGGTAATAATCATAAAGAAGGCTGAGCGCGGTGTCCAGTTGCGCTCGCCCCGAGCAGTATAAACCGTACAACAAATACGAGGGGCGTTCAATATAAAGTGAGAATGAGATGCAAACTCTTTTAATATTACGAAATTAAATACTGGCCGGTAAAGCTAATCTATCTAGCTGATTGCTATGAAAAAAAAACTAACAGTCTTTTGTTTAAAAAAATATACGGTAATTTCTTTGCAATGCTATTGAGTACGTTAGCGAAAATGGAGAAAATAGAACTGCGCGCCGTTATCAAATACTTGTATTTGAAAAATTTTTCTACGGACCAAGTCAATTTGGATTTGCGGGACACTTTAGGGTCTAATGCTCCTCCGTATTCGACAGTCGCACGTTGGTGCGCCGAATTTAGACGTGGAAGAACATCGACAATGGACGACCCCCGCTCCGGACGCCCTACTACAGCAGTAACTGAAGAAATTGTGAAAAAAGTCGAAAACTCAGTTTTGGCGGATCGTCGTGTCACAGTTCGTTTTATTGCTGAAAATGTAAAGATTTCAACGGGGAGCGTGCATAATATTTTACATGAACGCTTGGGTATGAAAAAGGTATCTGCGCGTTGGGTACCAAGAATGCTTACTGACACGCAAAAACAAACTAGAGTAGAGATTTGTCAAGAAGCTTTGAACCTGATGCAGCAAGACC
This sequence comes from Archips crataeganus, assembly GCA_947859365.1. Lineage (NCBI taxonomy): Eukaryota > Metazoa > Arthropoda > Insecta > Lepidoptera > Tortricidae > Archips > Archips crataeganus. Next base: position 23,310,921 of record OX402049.1, on the reverse strand, counting down.
GAGAACTTTTTTTGGCGCGATTTATAACAATGGACGAAACATGGCTCCATCATTACGACCCTGAAACGAAACTGCAGTCTATGACATGGAAAAGGCCATCATCTCCAACTCCGAAGAAATTCAAGGTGAGCCCATCTGCCGGTAAGGTCATGGGCTCTGTTTTTTGGGATGGTAAAGGGGTATTAATGATTGAGTATCTCGAGCATGGAGCCACTATTACGGGCACTTTATACGCCAAACAAATAGCAACATTGCGCAATGAGATCCGCGAAAAACGGCGAGGTAAACTCTCGAAAGTTGTGCTGTTCCACCAGGACAATGCCCCGGCACACAAGTCCGCCGTTGCAATGGCTGCAATTCGTGATGCTGGGTTCGATATCCTTAAGCATCCTCCGTATTCACCAGATCTTGCTCCAAGTGATTTCTACCTATTTCCGAGATTGAAACAATACCTGAGAGGCCAGAAATTTGAAGACGACGACGCGGTAGTCGCTGCAGTACAAGATTTTTTAAGTACTCAAGATGAGACCTTTTTTAAAAATGGAATTTTAAGTTTAGAAAAAAGATATACTAAGTGTATTATGCTAAAAGGTGACTATGTCGAAAAATAAAATGACATTTAGTAAAAGTTGTTTATAACATACTCATTCTCACTTTTTATTGAACGCCCCTAGTACTGGGCACTGTAACCGGTACGCGCGCGCTACACAACTGCTCAGTCTCTTCCTCCAGAATGGCTTCTATAGGCAACAGGCCGGAACACGACGAGAGTCGCTTGGCGGCCTCGCCCAACCTACCAGTACCAGTGGTGAAGCGTACTACCGGAAAAATCTTAATGGTCAACAAGGACGCGTTTTCGAAAATTCAAGTGATGCATAAACTATCGAAACCGCTGTAACTAAAGTTCTCAAATTTTAGGTTGTTAGCCATAGCTCTATATTTTGTTAATCAACCCTTCGGAATAGCATTTTACTTTTACCTTATTATCTGTTAAAATAACTACTTGATCAAATATTTTAAGGGATTCAAAAAAAAAACCAAGAAGGTGTCTATCATTATTTAACGACCGCTTTAGCCTAGTTGGTAGTGACCCTGCCTACGAAGCAAGAGGTCCTGGGTTCAAATCCCGGTAAGGGCATTTATTTGTGTGATGAGCACGAATATTTGTTCCTGAGTTATGGATGTTTTCTATGTATTTAAGTATTTATTTATCTATATAAGTATGTTTATCGTCGTCTAGTACCCATAGTACAAGCTTTGCTTAGTTTGGGACTAGGTCGATTTGTGTAAGATTGTCCCCTAATATTTTTTTTTTTTTTTTAGAATTTCATTGAACAAAATGTACACGTCATCGCTTTGTTCAAAAGATGTCCCAGCACTTTCCAGTAATCGAATAATCTAAATACTACTTGAGTGTACACTTTACAAAATCCAATTTGATTTCTGAAAACCTTATATTGTACTCGATCCAAATCGTGGATAGTGTAATCGTTTATGCAAAAGGATTTCCACAGAGAAGGAGATCAGAACTTGCTGCGGTGAATCTATAAATAACTAACAGCATTTCAGTAGCACATGTACTCGTATTGTTACTGCAGGAAACTTTACGTTTATTTTTATAAGTTACGTTGCAGCAATGAAAATTTGTAAAAAGCATAACATTTTTGGTCAAACCACTAGGCCACCACCACGGGTTCGAGCCTTCTGAACTTATGTGCGAAATTAAATTTGAAATTTACCATGAGCTTTACTGTGAAGGAAAACATGATTAGGAACCCTGCACACACCTGAGAAGAAATGTAATGGTGTGTGTGAAGCTCCCAATCCACACTGAGCACAAGTGGGAACTTATGGCCCAAGAATTAAAGGGCTTGGGACGTAGTTCCCACGTGGGCCCAGTGCGGATTAGGATGATGATGATGATGATTACATTTTTTGTAAAATCGATATTTATTCTACGTAGAGCTAGATCTAAAACATAGTGGGTACAATCATCGGCAGAAGTGGATGAGCAGTTATGTTGTTCAAAATAATCTGCAGACTCTCTTATTTATTTTCGTATTAGTCGCGCACGTTTATCATAACTACAGCTATACAAACGCTCATTTTTTTTTTTTTAATGAGTCGCAAGAGGGGCCAATGACACGAAGTCTTTGCTGTTTTTTACTTTAAGGATTGGAAGTGTGACTTGTGCTCGGGAAAAATCCCTTGGGACGAACTGGGAATGGAGGGCCCAGACAGTGTCCCACTTGCAAGGACTAAAAAACCCGGTCACAAGTCGCCTTCTCTATTGGTTATCAAGACAATAAACGTATGCTTTAAATTTTGAGGAGGGGAGGGGTAGGGAGGGGACTTAATCTACCCACAGTGTCCTGCCTCAGCCATTTGCTCATTTATTTCAATAGCAATGTGTCATTATTTCAATGTAATAATAAAATCTGGGTATAAGTTAATCCCAACAGCCAAAATTACTCTTCAGGGCCAAAGTAACCCGAATTCTCGGCACCTTAAGTCATAAACCCCGCACTGGGCCCGCGTGAGAACTACGGCCCGTGTCTCATTCTGAGAGGAGGCCTGTGCTCTGCAGTGGGAGTGGGACGTATGTAGACTGGGAGAACTTGGTTGGGTTGGTTGGGTTGGTGTTAATTCGGCACATGTAGAACTTTTTGACTTGGTCCTGCTAGAATTAAACAAGAACCCCCAATGCATGCGTTCAGCCTGGCCGTTAATATGAGGAACGTTACTCACCAACAACCTGCAAGTATCCGACTTGGCTGATCATCGGATTGGTGTTAACCTGGCACATGTAGTACCCTCGGTCCTCCTGCTGGACCTGGCTGACGTGGAGGAGCCAGGTCATCGCATTGTCATGGGAGACGGAGAAGCGAGCCAGCCGCGTGATCACGTGCCGGTGGATCGTCAGGATCATCTGCCGGTCGATGTGGATCCACGCCACCTGGGGAAGGAAATTCGCATTAGGAAGTTTTCATAGTATTATGCTATTTATTTTAATCTATGGTAAACAACGGTTACCTATCAAAATTTAGAATTATTTTTTCCGGATATTTCAAATCCCGAATGCTTCATTTATCCGAATGCATTTTTTTCTGAAACTGTAAATATTTCAGGATTTTTATAAAACAACTCTAACCTTACCTAAAGGGTTCTACACGATGGTCCTTAAATAAATACTGAAATATTTACAGTTTCAGAAAAAAATGCTTTCGGCAAATGAAGTTTTCGGGATTCTTACCTTCGGAAATAAAATTTTCTAAACATCGATAGGATCCCATTTACGTCATATGCCGATTTTTCAATATTTAGACGATGCATTAACGCATGTTTTTGAATGTATTTTTCTTCTTCACCTAGAATGTGTTCAACAGTCTCAAAGATCAGTGTGAACTAAACATACGAATAGGCAAACAAGCTAAAAACCATTCGAAGTTACTTTCTTGACGTTTTTTATATTGATCGGATTTTTGTCAAAAATCTTTAACTAAATGGTGCCATGGCTTTTCTCCGGTCTTAGAATAAATAGGTTAGATACTTATTATTAGAGGACCGGATGGCCTAGTGGTTAGAGTACCTGACTACGAAGCTTGAGGTCCCGGGCTCGATTCCCGGTTGGGGCAGATATTTGTGTGACAAATACGAATGTTTGAGCAATTATTTTACTGCCACAGCTTGAACAGAGTAAAATTCAGGGCATCAGGAAACTTGGATGAAGACGAACGTTATGACTAAAAATTCTATGGACATGGTTCAAAATCCGCACAAGATCACTGTTTTAATACGGTCCTGGCACCGCTTCTTATGCGGTTGCAAATCGCCAGTGTAATATGGCTCTAAAAATAATTTAACAACAAATAAAGAGCAAAGGTGTAATTCGCCCATAGTTTCTGTTATTGAAATATTCACCAAATGCTATTTCCTTTTCAAATATTCATAAAATCTGTGTATGCGAGGGAATATTCGCAGACTATCGGAAATTGAATCCTAACCACGCGACACATGGGTCCTCGCCATTAGCTGTAGTGTTGGATTCAATTATGTTACGAATAATGTCGTTGCCCCGGCTTTCGGTTTATGGATCACTCAGTCCGGTAAAGCGCATTTGTTTTGCATTGAACCCTGAATATTCCAAAAATACCAGCACCATCTACTTTTCATCATCATCATCATCATCATCATCATCATCATCATCATAAATAAATAATAAAATAAATATCACGGGACAATTCACACCAATTGACCCAGTCCCAAAGTAAGCTAGGAAAGCTTGTGTTATGGGTACTAGGCAACGGATAAACATACTTATATAGATAGATACATACTTAAATACATATATTATTAAACACCCAAGACCCGAGAACAAACATTCGTATTTTTCATACAAATATCTGCCCCGACACGGGAATCGAACCACGGGAGTCGTCTCAATCATCATCATCATCATCATCATCATCATCATCATCATCATCATCATCATCATCATCATCATCATCATCATCATCATCATCATCATCATCATCATCATCATCATCATCATCATCATCATCATCATCATCACCATCACCATCACCATCATCATCATCATCATCATCATCATCATCATCATCATCATCATCATCATCATCATCATCATCATCATCATCATCATCATCATCATCATCATCATCATCATCATCATCATCATCATCATCATCATCATCATCATCATCATCATCATCATCATCATCAGCATCATCATCATCATCATCATCATCATCAATATCATCATCGTCATCGCAGCCTGTATACGTCCCATTGCATTGGGTCGTAGTTTCCTCGCGCCCAGTGCGGATTAGAAACTTTACAAACTACAAACACCACTAACTTACTTCGCAGGTGTGTATAAGTTTCCTCACAATATTTGCCTTCGCAAAACGTATGGCAAATTTCAAATTTGATTTCTCTCATAAAGTTGGAAAATTCAAATGGGCGTAATTTTAAGTAATATGAATGATTGAAGAAGGATAAATAATTTTAGAAATAATTACAAACATTTCAAGTCTTTTGTAGGTCTCTCGTAAACCTCCAGCCTTTGAAAATAAATAAATACGTTAAATGCGATCAAATTAATTAAATTTAGCATTAAATAAAAGTAGATAGTAATCATTAGAACGTTTATAATCAGCAAAGACTGAATGAAAGACTTGAATAACAAAACTGAAACATTTCATATATACTGAAATCGTGGTAGCTCATTAATGTAATCTTTTGTCTCTCAAAGGGACATGTTAAGAACATCCAGCAGACACCTGCAAAAAACACCCTCTCATTTTAAAAGAAAGTCTGTGCCCTGCAATGGGACGTATATAGGCTGGGATGATGATGACAATGATGAATCAGTTCAAATCCCTTAAAGTAAAGCTAGTAGTCACTAAATTCTATTCGAAGACTGAAGTCTGCTGGTAAACGCAATCAAACAGCGTCAAACAAAATAAGCACTCTAGCGCCTTTAAAGTTTAATCCGAGCACCAAACATGTCTAAGCGAAGTACATTTCATCGTTGTTTGCTTTGACAAAGTCACAACTGCGTTAAATTAATCCGGTGAGCCGCAGAGATGGGACCGTATCGCTGCCGCACTGCGCCGCTGATACATGCTGCATATTTTATAGACTTCACGACTTCGGCTGCGTCTAGTTTTGTACTATCCTTGATCATGGTCACAGTTTACTAGGGGCGTTCAATAAAAAGTGAGAATGAGTATGTTATAAACAACTTTTACTAAATGTCATTTTATTTTTCGACATAGTCACCTTTTAGCATAATACACTTAGTATATCTTTTTTCTAAACTTAAAATTCCATTTTTAAAAAAGGTCTCATCTTGAGTACTTAAAAAATCTTGTACTGCAGCGACTACCGCGTCGTCGTCTTCAAATTTCTGGCCTCTCAGGTATTGTTTCAATCTCGGAAATAGGTAGAAATCACTGGGAGCGAGATCTGGTGAATACGGAGGATGCTTAAGGATATCGAATCCAGCATCACGGATTGCAGCCATTGCAACGGCGGACTTGTGTGCCGGGGCATTGTCCTGGTGGAACAGCACAACTTTCGAGAGTTTACCTCGCCGTTTTTCGCGGATCTCATTGCGCAATGTTGCTATTTATTTGGCGTATAAAGTGCCCGTAATAGTGGCTCCATGCTGGAGATACTCATTCATTAATACCCCTTTACCATCCCAAAAAACAGAGCCCATGACCTTACCGGCAGATGGGCTCACCTTGAATTTCTTCGGAGTTGGAGATGATGGCCTTTTCCATGTCATAGACTGCAGTTTCGTTTCAGGGTCGTAATGATGGAGCCATGTTTCGTCCATTGTTATAAATCGCGCCAAAAAAAGTTCCCGGTCTTGCTGCATCAGGTTCAAAGCTTCTTGACAAATCTCTACTCTAGTTTGTTTTTGCGTGTCAGTAAGCATTCTTGGTACCCAACGCGCATATACCTTTTTCATACCCAAGCGTTCATGTAAAATATTATGCACGCTCCCCGTTGAAATCTTTACATTTTCAGCAATAAAACGAACTGTGACACGACGATCCGCCAAAACTGAGTTTTCGACTTTTTTCACAATTTCTTCAGTTACTGCTGTAGTAGGGCGTCCGGAGCGGGGGTCGTCCATTGTCGATGTTCTTCCACGTCTAAATTCGGCGCACCAACGTGCGACTGTCGAATACGGAGGAGCATTAGACCCTAAAGTGTCCCGCAAATCCAAATTGACTTGGTCCGTAGAAAAATTTTTCAAATACAAGTATTTGATAACGGCGTGCAGTTCAATTTTCTCCATTTTCGCTAACGTACTCAATAGCATTGCAAAGAAATTACCGTATATTATTTTAAACAAAAGACAGTTAGTTTTTTTTTTCATAGCAATCAGCTAGATAGATTAGCTATTAAAAGAGTTTGCATCTCATTCTCACTTTATATTGAACGCCCCTCGTACTTGTTTACCTTAGAACTTCAGCAATCTTAGTTTTAGGGGCTGTTTCACCACTTTTCTTAAAGTTCGGATTAGCTTAAACATAACCTTATTTGACAGATGGAATTAAAATTTCTGTTTCACCAGTCTCGATTAGCGCTAAGTGACGGCCAAACTGTTTCTTAATTTGACTATCAGATCAGGAGGCATTTAGCATTTTTATCCGTCACATAAAGTTAGTTTATTTTTTTGTGGCCATGGTTGGAGAGCCCTTCAGCCGGTTTCATAAAAATAAATCAAAGTATTTTTTATTTTTTAAAGAAAGAGGTCATGCTAAATTGCATAAAATAATTTAAATATCAAGATTTGAATAAAAAAATGTAGGTACACTTTTAGTATGTAAAAAAAAATCCAAAATTTCGTAATATTTTTTAATAACAAACTTTTTTCAGCGGCTCAATCGTTTGTTCTACCTGAACTTGTATGTCGCCATTAAAAAAAAGTTTATCTGTCAAATGGTTTGGCGCCACTTTTCGATTCGTTTTACGTGATTTTATTTTTCTTTGTTATTGTTAACAAAGTATCGTAATTAAATACCGTTTTTGGCTCAATTATAATGTTACATATTTGTTTATGCAAAAAAATAGATGTATTCAAAAATTATATAGTTAACCATTTCTTTTGCTTTAATAATGAGTGACTCTTTGAACAAAAGTGTGCGAACAGGAACGCGTGGTCGTGAAATGCGACGTTGCCATTCCGACTTTTGTTAAACCCACGATTAGTTAAGTGGTACTTAGTTTGCACAGGACCGGAGTGGTGAAACTGAAAAAACACTAGCTGACAGATTTGTCCAGTACTTAGTTTATTCATTGGTTACGTAACCAGCAGTTTGACAATAAGGTGGTGAAACACCCCCTTAATATCATTCTTTATGATTTCAGCATTAAAATACTTCACTCAGTTGTTCCCTTTGTGATGTTTGTAAACAGCTCCATCATTAAAACACAAAGCGACAGTTGCTATCAAAACTTTGCCTTTCATTGTTTTGTTGTTGTCAAACTCAAACTACACTGCAGTAGGATTCGTAATGTTAAAATTAAAAAGTAAACATTTTGTTTGTAAGGATGAATGTAAAATAAAAAACTACAGACTTTGTTACTATTCACACCACTGCAAACTTGGATGTTTATACGTAATATCAAGCTAACTCACAGGAATAAATATATCTAATGTGGCGGCGCGAGCAGCAAACGTACGAGGTGACAAAGTTGATATTTCAAATGAAGCACATCAAAATCAATTCTATCAAATTACCCATTTTCAAAACTCCCGGAAAACTTTCCATGTAGATTAACCAATGACTGAATTAACTATCATTTTGAGAGAATGGCCACTTAAGATTTTTATTCTGGCTGAACTAACACATTTATGTCACAATGTTTATTTTTGTTCAATATTGTAAATGAGTTGTCTCATAACTCGATTTTATAAAATGTAGAGGAAACGACCAGCTAAAATTTCGTATCCAAATATCTCAATTTTCCAGTTTTTGTGAGTTGAAACGTTGTTACTCATCAGCATCCAGTAACATTATTTCACCCTCTTAATCACAGCATAAAAATTAAATTTTAAAACTACTGGTTATTACCAGCCCAGCTGGCTCGAACCCCAAATTAAAGTCGGTAATAAATCAATGCAGCGAGCTTTGAATTCCTAGTTATGATTAACTGATAGTATAATTCACGTTCCAGTTCCACTGTAATAGAGCACCTTCACTATTAAGCTGTAAGGGTAGATAATGTGGTGAATGGCGATTGTTACAAACTATTTCGGCACGGAGCGCTTTTAGGATCGATTTTGATTCTATAATTAACTTTTTGACTCTACAGGGTTATTTGTAATTCACTAGCATCCTTTTAACCCTAAACTCCTACCACTGAAACAAATGTTTTTTGTTTTACGGCTTTTGTCATAACTTAATATTTTTGGTGTAATAACGTTTTGATAATTTGAGATTTCCTCTTATTTTTACGATACTCTGTGTATTTGTATGGGAAAAAAAGTGCTTCATTTAAAAAAGTCGTAAAACAAAAAACATTTGTTTAAGTGATAGGAATTCAGGGTATAGAGGATGTCAGTAAATTAAAAATAACCCTGTATAGAGAAAGCAAAATAACATCTGCTAAACAGGGACTACTGTGTGGTATTTTTCTACACGGTTTTTTAAACAGAATTCAATTTCAATCAACTTTTTGCGTTGGTTTGACATGAAATTTGGCAGGTAAATGTAAAGGGCAGATCACACAGATGTGTATGAACTGATTCGATCCCGTAGAGAAACTCCGAGCATAGCCCTCTCCATAGCTCGTTGAGCGACTCTGAGCCTATTCATCAGGCCCATAGTGAAGCACCACGTCTCGGATCCATATGTCATCACTGGCAACACACACTGATTGAAGACTTTTGTTTTGAGGCACTGAGGTATTTTGGACGAAAAGATGTTACGGAGCTTCCCGAATGCTGCCCATCCGAGTTGGATTCGCCGATTGACCTCTTTCAGAAACGAGATTCGAGGAGATCCGTAGAAGAACTGGGGTTACCGACATAGCAAAACGGATTAGCTTGTTGAAATAGCAATGGGCAGGCCATATAGCACGCAGAACAGATGGCCGTTGGGGCCCAAAAGTTCTAGAATGGAGACCACGGACTGGCAAGCGTAGCGTGGGTCGTCCACCAACGAGATGGACGAACGATTTGGTGAAGGCCGCAGGTTCAGGGTGGATGCAAATCGCTTCCAATCGTAATGATTGGGCATCAATGAGGGAGGCCTATGTCCAGCAGTGGACTTCCTACGGCTCAAATGATGATGATGATGATGATGATGTGTATGAACTGGTCCTAAATGTGTGACAATGTAATAAAGTACCTTCCGCAAAACAGTGTCTTTAAAATACATCGGTGTCGAAAATGTCATTATTTAAGTCATAATAACGGTAGTTTCATGTTTAAAATTCTGTCATAGTTTTAAATACGTATAATTTTGGATAAAAACCAACGCAAAAAACCTTTTAATAATTTACCATATTTTTTTATGAAATTAAAATGTCAGAACATTGCAGTATTTAAGTTCAATATTTCCTATGATACATACATACAATGATTCCGACACGAACTAGATTCTACCATACAAAATCTACAAAATAATTGTGATCTTACAGCTCTACAGTTAGTTGTTATCATCCCTATTAAGTATATTTAAACGTATTGCTACTTATCAAAGCTACTTAGTATCTTACGCGCTTTAAAAGTTACAACTAAACATAAAAACCCTTTCGATTTCAATAAAAACATGATCATCCCGTAAGTGGCGCCCAATATGGGACTAACTTTGGCGATGAAAACGTGTCCACAGCACCGGCTAAACGGTCTCGAATGTTCGACCAACTGGGACCAACGCATCGAACGGCCGGGTATTTGAGGATGCAAATTATCATTTACTAGTTGCAATGTAATTGCTCCACTCGGTATAATTTAGAACGGCATGCGAAATATCGTTCTGGTCGCTGTAGGTTATTGTTTGTAATAGTAGTTCTTGCTTACGGGTTTGTTCGCGTAAACAATTTGATTTGGCTTTTGAATTCTCCAAAATTACATCCTGGGTGTCATTGACATTACAGAAAAAATCCTTCCAGGTGGTTTGGATCTAATCTCGAAATACCCATCACTCAATACGACCTAAGATCTAAAAGACCTTTTCTCATAAGGGATGAAACCCGAATGGACTTACTACCAAAAAGAGCGGTTCTCAATATACACTATTGTCAATAAGACTCAATTTCAAATGGAACGAGTCTTATTTAAACTTATTCCCAAAACGTCTCATTCCCAAAATACACTAAAATATATACACATGGAAATATCAAAACACACGATTCTCATAATGACTAATTTTCAAAGCGTCCTAGGCCCAAAATACACTAAATGTTTGATTCAGCAGTTTTTAGTTTTTAACCCCCAACGCAAAAAGAGGGGTGTTATAAGTTTGAAGCCTACGTTGCGTCAATGTCTTTCTGTGACACCGTAGCTTCCAATCGGATGGACCGATTTAAATGCACTTTTTCATGTGACCAAAATTTGAAATTATTAGCTTGAATATTTACTGAGATCCTCAAACTAGTGCCAAAAAGCTCAATATCCTGGAGACTGCATAGTTATCGTCTATTGACAGGCAAAACTCATTAGCATTTTTTTTTGCGACATGAAACTTAATCTTTATTACCTCTTTGATAGTACTGAAATTTGACTGCGTCAAAAATGTGCTTAATGATTTTGTCTTTCTAAGAGAGTATAAATGACGAAATTGAGTGTGTTTTGGGAATAGAACGTTTTAGGAATCAGTTTTTATGATAATGGGGTACTTTGATACTAAAATTTTGTGTATTTTGGGAATGAGACGTTTTGGAAATATGTTTAAATGAAACTCGGTCCATTTGAAATTGAGTCTTATTGACAATATTGTATATTGAGAACCACTCTTTTTGGTAGTAAGTCCATTCGGGTTTCATCCCTTATGAGGAAAGGTCTTCTAGATCTTAGGTTGTATTGAGTGATGGGTATTTTGAGATTAGTTCCAAACAGCCCGGAAGGGAAAAATAACTATGCCAAATTTCATGTACCTAAACCGAGCAGTTGAGATTAACGTACTATTATAGTAAAAAGTATCCTAAGTGTTATTCCAATAACCAAACATGCTACACGCCTGCACGCATGCTCACAAATTTTCAGATTATAACATTAAGTAGGATTAGGAGGATTTATTAATGTAAATCTGACGCTTCTTTGGGATCGAAAATACTAGATCATTTTCAGAAGAGAACTACCAATAAATTAATTCTAACAAATTAATTTTAACGACCGCCTTAGCCTAGTTGGTAGTGACCCTGCCTACGAAGCAAGAGGTCCTGGGTTCAAATCCCGGTAAGGGCATTTATTTGTGTGATGAGCACGAATATTTGTTCCTGAGTTATGGATGTTTTCTATGTATTTAAGTATTTATTTGTCTATATAAGTATGTTTATCGTCGTCTAGTACCCATAATACAAGCTTTGCTTAGTTTGGGACTAGGTCGATTTGTGTAAGATTGTCCCCTAATATATTTTTTTTATTATTTTTTATTTTTTTTATTTTAATAATAATTATAGACTAGATTTAATACAGTAAAGAGAAACTGTACGAGCTTGACAAAGTAATCACAAATGACAAAGTAAGTAGCAAACAAAATAATTTCTCAAAATAAGCGCGTGACATATTATGACATTAAAAAAATAGCAAAAAAGAAGCAAGATACTCTTTGAACGAAATACAAAAGCACCACATTTCAAAATCCGCAAATTATCAAGCTTTAAGCCCTGTTGAGAGCAAACAGCGCACAAACCAGGCTATTTGTTCGCCGTGTTTGCAATTCTACTCAAGCACTTCCACCAATATTTACAACAGCAACATTCGCAAAACCAAAATGTCTATCATTAAAATCTGGCGACATAAACTTTGTAATCCCATACTTAATCAGAGCAAACGGCATGTGAACAAACACGAAGAAGCATAACTCCTGGCAAGTGAAAAGTTGCCGCTGCAGAGTCGCGCAAAGCTCCAGTAAGCCTCTTTGGCCCCATTTTATTCCCTCCACATACTTAGCAGCAATTTCAACTACATGGCCCGCTTAGCTCGCGTTACCACGAGACGTGGTGCGGTGATGCACGTTTATATCAGAAGATTCGAACTACAAACGTCCTTCACATCCATCTGCATAATTGATGAAAAGTTAAGTATGAAGTATCTTTTTCTATTTATTTTTTTATTTTCTTCAACTTCATTTTTTTATTACTTTTACGGTCATCCCGTGAAAACATATATTTCAAACTAAATACAAACTGAAATATAGATGCACAGAAAAAACCCCAGAAAAAAGACCAATGCTGGGAATCGAACCCAGGTCCTCAGCGTTCCGTGCTGCGTGCTTACCCCTACACCATCACTGGTCTCTGGTCTGGTTTAGACCAAAGTAAAATCTTCGCCAAGACCAAGACAATCAGGCGTAAACAGCCACAAGCAGTAGAAATTTAAAAATATAAGTGTCTAGTTTTTATTTTATTAAACTGGTGTTAAATTACGAAATTAAAAAAACTAGGCAAATCTAGTACATTATTGTAGATCCATGTTAAATAAAATCTTATTAATTTGATTTCCAATGTTTGATTTCCTTGCAATTGAAGTGAAAATCAGAGTGTAAAACTCGAGTATTAATCCCATTTTCCTCTCGAAGTTACTATCCACCCTCACCGTATCGGCTCGGCTATATGACTGTCTCGGGTAAAAGGGCTCCTTTTAAGCTCTTTTAAAAAACCTTTTCATCTATTAAACAGAGGGGAACGTCCACTCTAGTTCGGATCTTAGAGCGTAATGATAAGTTTATAAATATTTGCCAACTTCACAAAAACTAACAAAATGCAACGCAATGAAAACTTTACGGGCAACGACAGTTACTCTTTAACGTTGGAATCGTAAAAACGAGCCGGATTCCAGTCGCAACTTTATGCAGTCGCAAAAACATCGTAAAAATTTACTTTGCTACAAAGCTTATAAAATTTGCAGGTTGTAAACGGGCCGTTTGAATTCGCTAAATTCAAGTTGTCACAACGACGGTAAAGCCAACTCGATTGAGACAGTTAAGACACAAATTGCATACACTTCAAATAGCGTATATTATCTATCTCGTTTGATCAAGGATCTGCAGCTATTTTTGGACTTTTAGCTTTAAGTATATCAACATGTATATATTTGGGTAATGTGACATTGTTTAATTTGACAGCCACACTACCAACTTCCTCTTATTGGGTAAGGACTGAAAACCAGCAACTTTGCTCAGTCCTCACCTTTTCACAAAATTGTACTTGTTTTTTGCATCTTATTCTGTTTTCATTGTTTTTTGTTTATTCTTTTATTTTATTTTTATTTATTTATATCGATAGCCTTAGGTTTAATTGGCGTAAAGTACAAAATGCCGAAAATTAGTTATTTGTACTGCGTTAAAAAATAGATGTATTACTTAAATACTTTGGACGTAAGAGCCATATCACACTGGCAATTTGATTGGCGATTTGACGGATTCGCCGCGAACGCCCAACGTATTTAAGTATACATAAGTATTTAATACGTTGGGCGTTCGTACTGACGCGTTCGCGTACTGACGCGGTCGTTGTCGTACGGGGCACAGTATGCTTCACCAAATTATTATCGATCGCGTTAACGTTAAAACTTCAATTTAAAATTTACTATGAGCTTTACGGTGAAGGAAAACATTGCAAGGAAACCGGCACACACCGCCGAAGACATTCAATGACACCATCTATAAACCACACAGGGTCCGCATTATGGCAACTGATGCCTAAGCCCTCTCATTCTGAGAGGAGGCCTGAGCCCTGCAATGGGACGTACAATCCATGATGATGCCGCCGAAATACAGTTTTCAGTATAATAACTCTCCAGACAGGCATAGCAGAACTGTTATCCCATCTCTGTTATTTTAACTGCATACCCTTAAAAACGAATATTGTTCCTGCTCCAACCGACTACTACCTTACGCAATACCTTAAGGACGTAGGCTCATAAATCCTCCAGACTTAATTATAACTTTGTTCGTTTACAATATCACAGTGTGAAATCGAATTTAGGAACTAGATATCTTCCCTAACCTAGAATCTCTTGGCAGACGTCACGGTCTCCCCATAGATTAAGTTTCAACTTCAGGTGTTGCGGCTTCGTAACTTACACTTTGCGAGCGTGAATTTAATATTAATTTAATGAGGCTGGCTACATAAAGTTGCGAAATTAGTCTACTGCTGAGTTTCGTGCGGTTTTTCAAAGAGTTTTGATTAAAATTGATTGAAGAGATGAATAAATATGCCTATGACTAACTCCCATTTATAAAAGTTGGAAAACTGATGCAGCGAGACAAACATGCGAGAAACCGAGGCTTTGGATGAAATTTGGTACGCAGATAGATGAATCAAAATCAAGATAATATTTATTCAATGTCGGCTATAATCAGAAAGAATGAAACAAAGAAAAAGATTTATTTATAACAACAATAACACGTACACAGGCTGAAAGTAAAAGTACAAACATAGACATATTGATGTTACAAAATGGCACTTAAGCACTTAACGACCGCCTTAGCCTAGTTGGTAGTGACCCTGCCTACGAAGCAAGAAGTCCTGGGTTCGAATCCCGGTAAGGGCATTTATTTGTGTGATGAGCACGAGTATTTGTTCCTGAGTTATGGATGTTTTCTATGTATTTAAGTATCTATTTATCTATATAAGTATGTTTATCGTCGTCTAGTACCCATAGTACACGCTTTGCTTAGTTTGGGACTAGGTCGATTTGTGTTAGATTGTCCCCTAATATTTATTTATATGCAGGGACAATTATAAAGAGTGTAATCAAAATGGTGACCCAAAAGTAGTGTTCCTTACTCAGTTAATGCTGGGCAACATAATGCACTAACTCATTTGTTTTAATTAGTCTTATTTAACTTGAGGTGTCCTACATTGAGTTGGTAATTTCATGGCAACAAAGTATGAACATCCCAAATTTTATCAGACTCATTTTAGCAATTAAGTTTATGCATTATGTTATGTTGCATTGTTTTATTTATCAATGTCGAAAAATCTACGATCAGTTTGGAAATACCCTGTAAAGAAAAATCCGAAAATAAACACAACAAGTTGAGGCGGTAAAAGAGCATTTTCAATCAGGAGCCAATCAGGAACATGAAAAGCATGCATAGTTTTAAGAATGGTGTCAGAAAGTTTATTTATGCACATCAGAATGAACAGGAAACGTTGATGCATGACACTAGCTGTTTTTAGTACATACCCGAGCAGTACGTCCTCATTGTGTTTTTATTGTATGGCTTCTTTCTTTCTTATTTTTCTTTAATTTGTTGTCATGTGGTTTAACGTAGCGCGGACGACTTCTATTGTGTCCACTCTGCATTGAATGTTTATCCGTTGTCATAGTACAAGCTTTGCTTACTTTGGGACTAGGTCAATTCGTGTAAATTGTCCCGTGATATTATTATTATTGTTATTATTTTTTATTGTTTTATTTCTTTATTATTATTGGAATTACATACAACGTTTGTGTTTCATGTTTATAACTTTCTTTTGTTGTTTTTATTTTTATGACACTGATATTGTGTTGTGCGTGTCTTGATTGGAAATGTCTTAAGTCACTGCTATTTTTTCACTTTTTCACTCTTTGTTTTTATTATTTAATTGTTACAAGTTACAATAATTAAAATATTTTATTTATTATATATCGTTTTGCTTGCTGCTCATGTGGTCGGCCGTGTTAGTTGTCAATGTCAACGCCATGCCAAAATATAACGCCCTTGTGTTGGTATTGGTACAGCTGCACGATCATATGGTTGCGTTCACAATTAGCCATGCTAACTTTTTAAATACGTATTGAAATCTCAAAACCATTTCGAGAAACAAGCTTTCGGTACAGTTTCTGTATATCAGATTTTAAAAAAAGTCTTACATTATTAAGATATTCGTTGAAATGTTTTGACCTTCAAATGCCCTTTCTGTGAGTCATCAAACGAATAATGGATAATGATTCTTTTGGCTTATTTAAAAAAAAATCGACTGACGTCTGTCTAGTCTATATCAAACATAAACTCAAACTTGACATTGACGTGTCGTTTCGTTTTGTAGTTTGTTTGTTTATTTTTTATTTAAGCACAAAGAGTAAAACCATATACCTAATAAGGTTTAAGCAGCATTTAATTATAAAAGGACGGCTAATAACGAAAAAGCCGATTCTCGCAATTTGCACCAAGTGGACAATGTCATGATACTGCAGTTCATGACGAATTCTAGCAACCACAACATCTCTGAAATAAGAGGAGCTACTCAACGGTCAAGACTTTATTGTTAAACCATTGTGTATAAGTAATTTGTTTGTTTTAAATAGGCACATACATTTAAATGATCTTCACAACAAAACTGCAAATAGTTCTTGAAGTATTTTTGCTTCACTTCTCGACACCATTCCTCTCGCCGTCGTTCTGGGATTGGTACGAATAATAAATCCGGGTTATCCCTGCTGTTATTCGAACATAAAGGGGCGAAACACTCGTAGCCTTCCATTTCAAACAAGTTCAGTTAGTGATTTCAAATTTTTTTGAGGTTAGCCGTCGGCGGTGACGTTAACACCTTGATGTTGACTTTACCATAGACTTTACTGTATTTTTTTTGTGCAGGCAAAGACTACATTATCCATTATGCGTTTGATGACGTCACGTCAGCAATATATTAATATTTTTTTTTAATGTAGATATGATTCATTAAAACAAAAATACCGAAATTAGTTTCTTAAAATAGTCTATATTTATCAAATAAATTATAAAAACCATACAACAAAAATATGAAGCATGGCCAATTAGACACGGTCCGATCGTGTGTGCAGCGAGCAAATGACGGCCTCACGGTCCCACCGGAAGACCAGCGCTGGCTCTCGAGCCGGCATTATGCTGAGGTGGGTCCGTTTCGTGATATCTAGTTTCTTTATTTTGTAACCTTTATGCCTTTATGCTATTGTTGTCACGAATAAATGTTTTTTCTTTCTTTCTTTCTTTCTTTCTTATTTTACTGGGCAAGCGTGCTCCATCATAGGTCTCATCTTAGCTTTCCATCAGGCATGATTGTGGTCAAACGAAAGCCTATACTGTATTGAAAAAATAGTACATTACTGCAGCGGCCGCGAAATAGGGGATTGCCGGCCAAGTAGTTATCTAGAGATACGAGGCCGGCAATCCCTGTTCGTGGCCAAGGCTTGTATAGAGTTTTTCTCAAACATGCATCATCATCATCATCATCATCACCACCACCACCATCATCATCACCATCACCTTCATCATCATCATCACCATCGCCATCATCATCACCATCACCCACCATCACCATCATCATCACCATCACCATCATCATCATCACCATCATCATCATCATCACCATCATCATCATCATCATCATAAAATCATCGTCATCATCATTATCGTCATCATCATCACATCATCACCATCATCATCATCATCTTACCTTAAATAAGCGTAGTGGCAGAATGTCATAATGAACCAAAACGCAAATATTGCTTATAGTTTTTTTTAAAGGCTAAATGCTATGATGCCATAGACCTATAAACGTCATGGTATGAAACAACAGACGATCACTTTGCTGGCCTTGGCCAGCAATGTTGTATGAAATCCCATTATTGACCTCTCGTCTAGCCGCACCTGCATTGTGACACTTCGTGGCTTATTATAAGGAACATAACGTCAATATTTCATAGCATGTTTTATTTCAAAGTATATTTTCTGCTAGAATCTGAGAAAGAGGTCGCTTGGTGGATCCAGCTCGCTTAGGCAGCGTTCGGGAAGCTATGCAATATCTTCACATCTAAAATACCGCAGTGCCTGGAGACCATCCTTTTAACCAGCGTACTTAAACTACTAATAATTCTCAAGTAAATTTAGCCGTTATAGTTTTCCTTGTTAATTT
This sequence comes from Archips crataeganus, assembly GCA_947859365.1. NCBI lineage: Eukaryota > Metazoa > Arthropoda > Insecta > Lepidoptera > Tortricidae > Archips > Archips crataeganus. The sequence goes on along the minus strand of OX402049.1, from coordinate 23,292,324 downwards.
AATATAGGTAATATTTACCCTCATCGTTTTCAAACCAACAAGTTTAGCTTATAGAGAGGGGGACACTCGATTTTAACAAAAATAAATACTTTAACGTTCAATATTTCGTAAACGAATCACAGAAACAAAAAAAAAATCGTGCGTGCGTTCCTCCGCGCGGAAGAAGTGAAACTTCGTAATGTGGAAATGAAAAAGGCACTTATACATCAATATGAACCTTATTGCATTAACTTAAAGAACTAAATTTACTTATGCATCTATGTGTTCAAATTACTTACTATTTTTATCAAGTCTCATACTTTTGCACAGACAGTATGAGATCTGCATCGCACTATCGAAGTTTTTAACATCCGTTAGTATATTATACAATGCGGGTTACTTGCTTCGGCAGTACATATACTAATGCTTTCATACCCCCTCCATGGTAGCGTTAAACGTTTAACGCAACCTTGTTGGCAGTCGCATTAGAAGTTTCACTTCAAAAAAATCGACTTTATAACCCCATACCAAATGGTTTTAAAAGACCTATGTTAATAATATACCCACAGAATAAGGTTAAACGAGAAAAAAAATCACTCCCACTTTATGTCTGTGTGAGATACCTAGGTACCCTAAAAAAAAATTATTCTACTTTTTATTTAGCCACTTTGTAGGGGTAATTGTTACATAAAGCATAATAACGGCTTTGTAGCTCTACTGTACAGTGAATGGTTTACTTTACATTTATACAGAATCCTTATATACGCAGATAATGAACATAAAATTAAATTCATTCATTCATACCTACCCAAACGTCCATTTAAACTCCCATATTCATAAGTATACCGTTAGACCCCGGTATCACTTAGTAAAAGGAATGTAATCCGTTTACATTGTAAATCTCAATCGCTTCGGACGGAGCTGAAGCAAATTTGATAAAGGTCGGGTCACCTTAGTCCCGGCGGGTTCTAATGCCATCTTTATTTCCCTCCGTTAAATCGGTTTCGAATTATGCCGTACTCTAAGTTATTTATAATGTTTATGCATGTGCCGCTGAAGTAATGCTTTAGGGAATCGCTCGCGTCCGTAGGTTTTACCCTCGAGACCCTGCACGTGACCCCTGGGTGGTACGGTCGACCAAGAAAGTGGTCTACCAGTTTTGACAAAAGTTTCTGTGACATCTAAATATCGCTAAGTCACTGTCATCATGTTGTTGCAAGGGAAAATCGACCACGTTGTATCATGACGTGCAAATGAACTTCGACCGTAGGGGGTAGACCATATTTTTGGCCGACTGTATAAAGCGAGCGATATTGCTTTGGCCGCGGCTGGTCATATCATCACCCTATAGGGAACGTGCAGAAACTATGGGCGGCAGCACTAATGCGACATAAGAGACACTATGCGGACAGTAAAAGAAACGTATCAGGGTAAAACATTCAAATTGATGGCACCAGTTGGCAGCACCGTCTATGTGCACGTTCCCTATAGGTTGAGTCAGGCCGCCAAGCGACTTGTCGTGTTCCGGCCTGTTGCCTGTAGTAGCCATTCTGGAGGAAGGGTCTGAGCAGTTATGTAGCGCGCGCGTACCGCTTACAATTCCCCGTATTTATTACGCTGTTGCGATACCGTTTGCACTGCTTGGGGGCGCGCGCAACACCTCGCTCAACTGCCTTCTTTCTGTTTATTCCCAGAAATCAAGTCTAGGGTTAAACGCAAGCCTATATTATATAAAAAATCATTTCAGCCGTAGGATGTCCACTGCTGGACATAGGCCTTCCTCATTGATACCCAATCATTACGGTTGGAAGTGACTTGCATCCACCTTGAATCTGCGGCCTTTACCAAATCGTCCGTCCATCTCGTTGGTGGACGTCCTACGCTTCGCTTGCCAGTCCGTGGTCTCCATTCGAGAACTTTTCGCCCCCAACGGCCATCTGTTCTTTGTGCTATTTGGCCTGCCCATTGCCATGATTTAATTATCTAAGAATAAATAACGATATTTACTCTTATGTCATTATAAATACTACTTACAGAAGTATATAATTTGGTTTGGTTACGCTGCGCCCCACGATTTTTAGGGTTCCGTACCCAAAGGTTGCAAACGGGACCCTATTATTGAGACTCCGCTGTCTGTCTCTATGTCAATCAGTCCGTCTGTCACAGGGCTCTATCTCTTAAACCGCAATAGCTAGACACTTGAAATTATCACCGATTATGTAATACTGTGGTCGCTACATCAAAAAATAATAAGAATATAGTTAGATTAATTATTAAGGGTGTCCTGATTAACAAATATAAAATGATCCCAAACTACGAACATTTTACTCAGAAGCAGGGCTTAGCTAACACTGGATTATATAGTTAAGGCTGTTTACGGCATATATTTAGACATACGTAAAAATGTGTACGGAACCCTTGGTGCGCGAGTGCGACTCGCACTTGGCCGGTTTTTAGTCCGATCTGTGCTCTAGATTAATGACTGCTAGGACAATATGATACAATAATAATTCTTCGGTAAAAGTACAGGATCTCTAATAAATAACCGACAGCACCATCAAAATCTACACCATATCGCACAAAATTGATATACCTAGCTCCAAATAGGTACTAAACCCCAATTCGTCTTAAAACCGCCTCACCTTGCCAATTTTAAACCCTCTTTGATATAAAGCTGCCATCCCTAACGCTCGCCCCCAACTATTTACAACGTTTTCTTAAACTCTTTACATATTTACGAGGCAGTGTCTAGGTAATGGGCCTGTAAAATATACTAATTAATTAGTGCCACGGCACACTCATGAATAAGTTAATTGTTACAATGCAAGTACCCTTTACCCGTTTACACCCCCCTTTAATTTACCGGTAAGAAATTCCGTAGTTAAATTATATCTCAACCGATCTTCACCAGCGAGTTCGCTCGCGTAAACCGTTACTATAGCTAAACTGTTTAAATGAGTGCTCGCCTGCGCCGTACAGGGGCTGGGGGGGATGACGACCAAGGGGCCGGGAGAGGTGCGGGCGGCGAACGCGCCTCATGTGCCTAACTAGATATATATTATATATATATATATATATTAGGGGACAATCTTACACAAATCGACCTAGTCCCAAACTAAGCAAAGCTTGTACTATGGGTACTAGACGACGATAAACATACTTATATAGATAAATAAATTCTTAAATACATAGAAAACATCCATAACTCAGGAACAAATATTACCCACTTATTACTTATTACTTATTAGATATTTACCCACATACACTTCACTCCTGCAAGTTAAAATGCACGGATTGGTTGCTTTCATTATCATATGACGACACGGAGGAACTTCTTGTGGTCGCTTCGTGAGTTAACATTTCACCCGAGTTCTATTTCGTTACTTTCTTGCATTTACATACCATCCATCATACATAACAAAAACACACACACACACACACACACACACACACACACACACACACACACACACACACACACACACACACACACACACACACACACACACACGCACACACACACACACAAACACACACACACGTACACACACACACACACACACACGCACACACACACACATACGCACACGCATGCACACGCAGTCATGCACACACACAACCAGTTTAATGACCATAATATTTATATTTCTTTTGTGTATTTACTTAAATTTTAGTTAAACTTTTGTATTACTTTTTGGAACTAAAATCACTTTGTTTACGGAGGGGGGACGTTGCTACCTGCGACACAGTTTTTAACTTCTGCGGGTGACATCGTTTTTCATATTTTGTAATGCACCTAAAATGTTACTGTTTCAAATAAAGATTAATTATTATTATTATAACTTTAGTGCCAGTCAAACTGAAATTCATGCAAGCATGTGTCAAAAGGGGAAGGCTGAAAAGCACATTCCTTGTAAGCACAGCATTAGCCGAGTCGGCTCCTTTTGCTGCAGGACAGAAATGCTTATTGTAATCAATGATTTAATTTTTACTATTGTGTTTTTATTTTCTGTTTTGTGTATTTTGCTTTTTGACTGTGGCAAATAAATATTTTCTTTCTTTCTTTCAAAAGACGTAGACGTAAGTGGACGTAGGCCGGTTGGTCGTCCCAGGTACCGCTAGAGGGACGAGGTCCTGAAAGACCTTTTGGACCTCGGGGTCGAGGACTGGCAAGGGCTGGCTCAAGATCGCAAAGCGCGGCGTAATCTGGTGTTCGAGGCCAAGACCCACTTTGGGACACTGCGCCCTGGTAGTTAGTTGGTTGGTTAGTTTATTTCTTTCAAATTCCGGGGTTTTACTGAATTCTCCAAGGAACATTCGAAAATGACATAATAGTCTTCGTTAACCACTCTACTCGTAATAATAACTAATATCTCATGTAGATACGTCCACTGCTGAACATAGGCTTCCCCCAAGGCTCGCCAAACAGATCGATTCTGCGTCATCTGCATCCAACGCGTTCCCGTAACCTTAACTAACCGGCACATAGAGAAAAATACAAGACTGGCAATAGGCGGATAGGAGGGTTCCATGAACTTGTTCTATGTAAATTTCCAACCTTTTATGGACTATAGACCGTGTTTTTTTTGATTTCCGTTAACTTTAAGGGAAGATTATTCAGGTCAAATAGAGTTAATTTCTCGAAGAAACTAGTGTCTTAACTCTTACTATTTTTGAGATATTCAATAATTAAGTTTAATTGCTGAACCAGTGTAAAAGGTCCTTTATTACGTCATATTATTATTTATCTTTTAAATTTCATCAGTAAAGAGTTTTCCATTCATAGCTATTTGCTACAAGGAGATTATTGAGGCGAGTTCGTTCGACATTAGGTACATACTTTTTCTTTTATTACGAGTATGTGTCACATCAATGTCATAAATGTCATAATCGTAAACATTGGTATTGTATTAATGTTCGTGTTTATCTCAACGGATAATGCCACGATTTAATTAAAACGTTTTGTATATCTCACTTCTCATTAATCTATCAGAGTTAAATAACAGTAAAGAAAACAAAGAAAAAAGAAAAATCTATTAAGTAAGTTATTGGGATTTGATCTTAGGGCCCCACACTTCATAAGCAAACTATCTAACCACTAAGCTATGTGTTGGCATGTGCTGTCATGGATGAAATTTAATTTTGTCATAATTGACACTAACTTTTGTGTAACTCTAAGGGACCTTTTTCACTGCAATGTTGATTTAATATGTATGAAAAACAAAAAAAAATTTTTTTCGATTAAAAAAAAAAACAATATACCAGGTAGTTTCTGTTAATGTACCGAGCAACGTGTCAAATTTAACGTAATCAAAAAAAACACGGTGTATATTGCCCCCTTTAAAAATAAATTATAACGTCCGCCTTTACATAATAGTTAATTATACCAATTTTATTTGTCTGTCTATTATCTTTTCATAATCACATATTAAAAAGTAGTAGTAGTTACTCACTTAGGAGGCAATATCACTCAAATAACCTATGTGTTAAAGTATCTAGTTCGTAAAATGAAGACATACAATAAATGACTCTATTATTCAATTTAGCATTTATTAGCTTCACGCCAGTTAAGATTACAGTAAAGAAAGTCCGAAAGAACGATAAGTTCTAGATACTTTCAGAAACGCTTTCAGCGATTCTAATCTAATGAAACTGATTCACAAACTACCAGCAATTAGCTTTTACTTTGCTACCCGATTTAAAATAGAACGAGTTTAAACCTAAGGCAAAACACGTGTCTTTGCCGGGATTCCGAGCAATGTAAGGTTAAATGAGCTAAATCATGGTCACAATTTAGTTCTTTTGAGTCGAATGAATGACACTGGAATTAAGCTTGGTTCCTCATTTTACACCTAGTTACAAAGGGATACTAATATCTATGGCGTATCATAATATTAATAATTATTATCATGGACAGGGATATTTGGAAATACAATAAAATACTTGGGTTAAAGTGTAGATCTGTTTTGAAAAAATATAGCTTTTTGAGTTTCTTGCCGAATTTTCTTCAATAATTAGGTTCTTCGACATTCATAGCCTTAATTAATATCTTGACTTTTGATTCAATTTCAATTCGATCATAATTTCGTTAATGCATTTTAATTGTGGGCTTTCATAGAGATCGACAGCACTGAAAAAAGGGCTATAGATGTTAGACTTTTTGCAGCAATTTCTGCAAAAATTTAGCAGATGCATATGATATAAAAAAGTAACATAATTGACAGACTGATTGACAGAAGCGCACAACTTGTTTGTTATTAATATTTTCTGTGTAACATGAATTTTTAATTTAGTTCTTAGTCTAGTTTAATTGTAATAAAGTTTCGTGACGCATTGGTTGTAGTTGTAATGGAATGCAAACGTTTTGTCAATAAATAAATAAATAAATTGGAGCAAAATAAAACCACACGTTACAAGCTGCTGACCCATTTTGATTATTCTACTACAATGAGTACGCGGGACAAAATTAATATTGTTGATGATGATGACAAAACAATAAAAAAAACTTAATAATTGATTTCACACGTCAACCCGCCCCGTCAGTTTCAATATAATTTTGTAAAGAACCCGGAAACTACATCCACTTTTGGCTGATCCTTTAGCCTCTATCAACATTGTGTAACCTCAATATTTGTTGTACAAACAACAAACAACACACGTGTTTGTATTTCAATCTATGTCGTTAACAAGGTACAGTTGCGCTCGTTAAATATATCAATGTTGTTTGATCAACATTTTTCGTGGGCGGGTTTATTTTTGACACTATTGGGTATGGCTTCCTTTATTTGTAAAACGAGGTAGAGTAATAAATGAATTGACTGATAAAGCGTTAAAAGTGATACAGTAAACTAGCTTTTTCATTTAGCTTCGCCCGCGTTATATTAGTTCTAGCAGTTGAAATCCTAATCCTTTCTCGTGGGAGTGTAAAAAAAGCCATGATGATTCCCAAAAATCCTTTACTCCTCATGAAGAATCTCTTAAGTATCAAAAGTAAGTGTGTTTGACTTTATTAAGTATTAAAATTAGACCTAACTTTACAAGTACCTAATTATATTCTTAACAATTTTACGGGCGTTATAACTGTTGAAATTACCTTATATGTACTACCATGTAAGTCACACAGATGTACAATAAATTATTCTGATTCTGACTCTTCTTCTTCAGCGCGTTTTTACCCACCGTTGGGCATACGCCTCTCAAGTCTTTTTCCATCCATATCGGTTACCTGTTTCTCTTTTCAAGATTGTTCCTGCTATCATTGGACCATCGGGCAGGCGGTGTCCCCACATCATAAATAATAGCCGTGTCAAATTCCATGTCTTTAGACTTAGAAGTAAGATGTCGTGGCTTCGAAACATCAGAGAATTGACCAGAATAAAATTAGTGGAACAGCTGTTCAGGCTTGCTCTGGACAACGAAAATTTTAAAGAGCTGACTCCCGGCCTTCAGTAATTTGGAGTGGCACTTAAAGAAGAAGAAGACTAAGCAGTTGCCGAAAAGGAAAACCTACCTTAGCCAAGTTGACCTATGGTTTCTTAACCAGTGGAATGTGGACTTAAACCAGTGCTCGCACCTCTGAATTTTTTGGAAGTAATAATGCAAAATAACAATGAGCTTTGGCGAAGGACATCGTGATAAAACTCGGATACACCTGCAAATCATCTATGAAGTTCCCAATCCGCACTGGGCTCTCGAGAAAACTTCAGCCCCAGCTCATTTGAGAGTAAGCGTGAGTTCAGTAGTGGAACGTATACAGCCGGAGATGACTGATGAGAAAATACTAAATAAGTAAATAAAAATAAATAAATAAATGTCGCGGGGCAATTCACAACTAACCCGGGACCGCAAGCTTCGCAGTCAGGTTCCCTAACCACTAGGCCACCCGGTCGTCATCAAACCTCAATAAAACGTAATTGAAAAATTAAACTAAATCACTACACACGTGAAAATAAAGTCTAAGTATACATTCACGAAGAAACCGAACCAGCCCTCCCTTCCAATCAAGACATCTTCCATATACAAGTCTTACTCTTAATTAGCCCGTTTCTCGGAAATTACTGCATTAATTCCTTGAATGATGTTTATTAATTCCCTGCCATATTTTACGCCATAATGAAACGTACGGCCGTAATAAAATGTGTAATTTAAGAACGTCAATGAAAACTCAAAGTATTCAATTAGTCTTGTTGATAAGGTGATTATTGCGAATGGGTTCAGTGTTTAATTGTCAGTAGTAGTTTTAAGAGCTTAATTGGTCATTAAGTGTGATTGAGCTATTTGAACCCGGCCTTTTTAATACACGCCAATTTAATTATCGTTTCGGGGTTTAATTGTGTAAGCATATATTTCATTCGCTTGACACAGGGGCATCTTGTTAACAGGGGTGAAATTTTATACTTAAAATAATTATGCCGATTAAAAGGTGTTGGTAGAATATTGTTTCGTGTATATATCCTTTCTAAGAGAATCTACTACTGTAAAGTTGGGTTTCTTGGCTCTGAAGACTAATTTGGCTATTGCGACTAACTCAGAATTCATTATTACATTGAATTTATGACATTTCGCTGTCCGTTCAAGCCTACCTTGATAAAGAACCACAGATTGGTTCGAAACATGTCAGGCATACTTCGATCACACAAACCTGAGTAAGTGGGTGTAGTTTTTTATTGAAATATCTTAAAAAAATTAGTGATAGTCAAATAGTTAAAGCCTTGTTGGCGTACTAATTGTTAGTGGATTGAATAAATTTCACTGTACACCGTGAAATTTTAGTGGTTGTTTTCCCGAAACGAGGTGATTTAGTATCGATTGTACAATCGATTTATAATTACTATTTTGACTAGAGTCAAAAATCCAATTGTGAAAAACGAAAGCCGAAAATGACCGCAAACCAATAGTAACGCTTCTTTGGTACCTAACCTATCGTACGATCGTACGCTACTTGTACCAACGAAGCGTTACTATTGGTTTGCGGTCATTTTCGACTTTCGTTTTTCACAATTGGATTTTTGACTCTAGTCAAAATAGTAATTATAAATCGATTGTACAATCGAAACTAAAACACCTCGTTTCGGGAAAACAACCACTAAAATTTCACGGTGTATTGTAGAAACGATTCTACACAAGGTACCTACAGTCGAAGAACCCGGATCACGTAGCCGGGTGAACCCTTTTCATTGCAAATGTCATGTTGACATTCCATACATCTGACGTAGAAATCATCGTGAAATTGGTTGTGAAAAGGTTCCACCCTGCCCTGGTACGCGATTCAGTTTCCTTGACTGTACCTACAGTGAAATTTATTCAATCCACTAAGCCCCTAACCCTAAGGACTAATGCTGTCATCCAGGCATATCATCCGCCTGGGAGAGAGATCTCTCTAACGTGGCTTATCCCAACGAACGTATTTGATAAACGAGAAAAACAACACGAGACGAAACGACAAAAACAACGATAAAATCAATAGGTACTATAACAACGAGAAAATCAATAGGTATTATATTCTTCTCAGCCTTCTTCTACCAAATTCTTGGTGTAGGCCTCCTTCAACCTCTTCCATTCCGATCTATTTTGGGCAGTTAGAGTCCAGTTGCTGCCCGCCACCTTTTTTATATCGTCTTTCCATCTCATTTGCGGTCTGCCCATTGGTCTTTTCTGTTCCCATGGTCTCCAATTCAGGACAGCTCTACACCACGAATCGGTTTTTCGGGCAATATGTCCCGCCCATTGCCATTTTGAGCTTCGCTATCCTTCTAGAAGGGTACTTATTATATTAATGAGCACTATTTAGTAATCTAAAGATAGACAGACATTCTTAAGAATGCAATCAATTATAGAATTAAAACTGTAAGTTCTCATAACGTTGAAACTTGAACGATCACATCTAACTCCCACGTTCGTTCTCTATTGATAACGAAATATAACTGGAACATTGCAGAGGAAATATCTTTAATTTTCAAGGAAATCCAATTGGACAGTGAGATCCTGGGGTAACTTTTATTGCAGACGCGTTTGCTCGAATAATAGAAGCCAGTTACACAAACAATGTTGGAATAGAAGACTATTGTTTCAAAACTGTAAAGTCCTAACCCAACTTTAACCTAACTACACTGAATACCACGCATAGAAAGGTTAAATAAAAAAACGCTGTATGAAAAATACTTGTGCAAAATTTGATGTCTCTAAACGTAGCAGCTGATCCCGCTTAAAATAATTTATTGATTCAGACGTCATTTTCTCCTGCCGACCTTCTTAGCGTTAGGTTGCCTGGAAGAGATTGCTTTGAAGCGATAAGGCGACTTATGCTTGCCTTATATATTGTTCCATGTACTTGTTTTTCTGTGTGGACAGTAAAGAAGTCAATGTATTGAATTATACAAAGTGACGGTAATTTAGTGACTTGACTTTGGGGTCTCAAGCAGAGGGTTGTAGGTTCTAGCCCGGGCTCACACCTCTTAGCTATTTCAGAATCAGTGTGCAAAATTACATTTTGGAATTTGCCAAAGAAAAATTTGCACACACCTGCGAAGAAATTCGATATAAGCGACGTATTTTGGAGAGGATCAATAAACTATTGAGTTTTTGCCTTCTGCTCTACTCACTGTGAACGTGTCCGTAAATAGCGAATAGCCTTTTGCACGGATCCGTGCCTAAGCATACGAGGGGCTAAGGCAAGCTTTTACATTTAAACCAAACGGTTTAGAACATTTCAATGGCCAGAAAGCGGGGTGGCCGCAAACCGTGAAAGCGTCCAGAAAACACACGGCAAGTTAGACCCGTTTTTAATCCCGAAAGTTGTCCTCGTACTAAAAATAAAAACAATGAAGCTTATGTTAAACCGAGCCGTAACATTAATACGGAGCGTTTACGCGGCGGGTTAAAAGGGGTTAATTTGTAAGTACAAGCGTAGGGGAGAAGTGTGGAGTAACCCGTCGGCTGCAGATTTCCCGGGGGGCCACTCGCGTACGGTCAGCAGTGAACGTGTTGAGGTAGGAATTAGTGCTTTTCTTGTATTTTAAAATTCTATTTTGAATGAAAGTGTGTGTGTGGAGTCTCATTGGTGACAGACAATAATGGCCTCTGGACCTAATTATTATAATCTCAATGTCCCAAATTACTCTAACTTTGGTCCTTGGGATTAACTAATCACTATTCATATTAATACGTCGCCTAAGTGATATGACTTTTTTTTCTAGAACTGGTATAATTTGACGTGTTGCCTGGTACCAGGTTACCGATGAGTTTTGAGACAGCCTTTAAATCTCTCTAGATCGAATAGAAGCCAAGGTCATTACTTACCTATGCATCAATTTCCATTTGTATTTGTTCAACCGTTAAGGCGCGTTCCAAACAAACATCAAAACTTTCGCAATTATAATGTAAGAGGGATTTTCCATAAAAGTCGTGTTGAAGCCGAAATGTAAATGTTTTTAATTGTTTTGTGGACCATACAAAGTTTGCACGTTTATTAAGCTCCTACGGCTCCCCGTACGTTATTCCGAGAACGATTTGTTAAGACTTATTATATTTGTGGTTGTTCTACAAAAGCCGTCATTTTTAAAGTTCCGTACTTTAAAAGATACGGAAATGTACGGAGCTGACTAGCTTTCTTTAGTAGAAGAGGCACTAAAGAAGTCCTCAAAAGGAAAAAAAAAGGAACTTAATGGAAACACACACAGGGAACACGTCATTGAAAGCCGGAATATACTTGAGTCTCAAATTGAGATCATGCTGAAGCATGTCGCAGATTGGGGTAGACTAAACTTAGTTCAGTTTAATCCCCAAAAGACTCAAGTATGCGCGTTCTCCACTAAAAAGGATCCCTTTGTTGTTTCGCTTTGTTTTGATGGTACTCCCCTTGATGCCAAATCGTCTATTGGGATCCTGGGTGTCGACATTTCGAGTGATGTTCAGTTTCGTGGTCATTTGGAAGGCAAAGCTAAGTTAGCTTCTAAAAAATTGGGGGTGCTTAATAGAGCGGGACGGTACTTCTCGCCAGCCCATCGCTTACAACTTTATAAGGCGCAGGTTAGGCCGCACATGGAGTACTGCTCTCATCTCTGGGCTGGGGCACCCAAGTACCAAATTCTTCCATTTGACCGCATCCAACGTAGAGCTGCTCGATTTGTCGGTAATCAGGCACTCTCTGGCCTACTCGATCCTTTGGCTTTGCGGAGGGATGTGGCGTCTCTCTGTATATTATACCGTGTTGGCGACTGGCTGCGGTGTGACCTCTTTTGTATTGTTTGATCTGTCACGTCCTTTTTCTTAATATGCTTTTTTAAATACAATGTCAGTTGTTGTAGCGAGTTGCTAGGATCTGTCTGTCTGAACTGAAATTGTGCCTTAGTTATTAAATTAATATCGTTTAACACGTGTTTTCATCCATATTCATAGTTTTCTTCATACAGTCCACCACTAGCTATCATTTTGGTCCATTCTCACCGTAAAAATACCATCCAGCGAAAATCATCCGTCATATTTTTTTTCCGACGTAAGTTCATTATAGAATTATAGGTTACGTTTCGTGTAGAATACATTATTTACATTAGTTATATACGCATTCACTATGGTCGAAACACGGAGTAAGTCAAAAACAGATCCTGCAACTACAGAATCCGAGCGGGTGCAGCGCGATCGCCGCGAGCGGTCACCGCGCGGCACCCGGCCGAGTTCTACCACAACCGACGTCGGTGCTTCGGCATTGCCTGATAGAATGAGCATACCCACGGTGGGCAACGCCCCTGGTAGCGCGGCACAACCTGGCCCCGCCGCCGATCGCCCAAATGCTCCTTCTAGCTCACGCAACGACGGAAATACCCAAGCACCGACCGCTTCTAGCGTCCACAGTAAGCAATCTCGCAGCGAGCGCACACAATCATCGCGTTCGTCGGCGACCGTCCGTGCTCAGAAATTAGCGTTAGAAGCAGACGCGATGCGGCGCCAGGTGGAGCGCGAGCGTGAACTCGCGCGACAACAGGCGGATCGCGAGCGTCAACAAGCGGAACGCGAGTTTGAGCTCGCGCGTCAACAAACTGTGCTCGCACGTCAGCAAGCAGAGCGCGAGCGCGAGCTTGCCCGCCTGGAGGCAGAGCGCGAGCGCGAGCTTGCCCGCCTGGAGGCAGAGCGCGAGCGCGAGCTTGCCCGCCTGGAGTCCGAGGCGGAGCAAACGGAGCTTCAAGCAAAACTCGCCGCTTTGGAAGCATCAGATAAGTCAGCTCGTAGTCGTTGTTCGTATTTTTCCGATCACAACGTAGAGAAGCGCACGTCCACGTGGGTTTCAGAACAAAATGCCAACGTGACCACGGCAAACCAAGTAGATATGCCTGGTAAGGCGCCGACTGTCACCTTGAGTAATCCTCAAGGACTTTATCCACAGCCGGCCGCCCCTACCAACACGGTATCGTTTTACATGCCCGATGTCAACCGTGCAAACCACTCTAAACCCACACATACGTGTAGCCTTCTTAATAATAAATACGACACGATGACACAACAGTTACCTGAACGTTCTTCTTCCGACCCTATAACAAAACTGTCTCAAGCTATTAACGCTCTTTCCAACAGGCCAAAGAAACCAGAACTTGTCACATTCTCGGGTGAAGCTAGCCAATGGATGGCGTTCAAAAGTAGCTACGAGAGAACTAAATCTATTTTCTCTCCTTCAGAAAATTTAGACCGCTTGAACAACGCAGTCCGCGGTCAAGCGTACCAGGCCGTCGCGTCGCTCATGTGGACCTCCGGCGACCCCGACGACATCGTGAAGGCCTTGGAGCAGACTTACGCTCGACCGGAGCTCCTCGTGGCCCGCGAGGTCACCGAGCTGCGCAACAGCCCAAAGCTAAGTTCTCCACAGGATTTAAATGGGCTGGCCAATAAATTACGTAACTTCGTTACGACCCTCAAGTTACTTAATCAACACGAGTACTTGTCCTCCCCGGAGCTTTTTAAGTGCATTTTGGTTAAGTTAAGCGAGCACACCAGAGCCCGCTTTACGGATTTTGCCTCCATTCATGTACCAGAGGAACAAAATATAACAAAGCTCGAATTACTGTCACAATTCCTCTTGGCCGAGGCAGATAAACAATTAAAATACAATTTTGTCGCTGACAGTACATTTAAGGCGCCATCTCAACCGATGCACCCGAATTTATCTCGAACAAATAATTTCAAATTTCAATTAAAAAAGGAATCGGTACACGCTACGGCATCCAATGGCAAAATATTTGAGCGCTGTACATTTTGTAAACAAGGGCCTCATGACATAAAGGCCTGCAAACGCTTTCTAGAGCTTTCCATTGACGATAGATGGCGCTGGGTAAGGGAGTCAAAAATCTGTTACCGGTGCCTTAAGGCCAACCCGCACACATGGAACAACTGCCGAGCGAAACGTTGTGGAGTTGACGGATGTTCAAGACGTCACAATGCACTTCTCCACGGCACGGAGACCGTCGACACCCGTGCTGGCGCTACATCAAGTGGACAATGCAACATAACCGAAGCGTGCTCTGTCGGGTCGACTGGTTCCGTCAATATAAATAATATTGGCGCCGTAACCAACCACCCTGACAAAATTGCGAATACTTCTGACTGCCTAATTAACGCTACAGGATCCTTGCCGTCGACCTCGAAGCGTGCTCTGTCGGGTCGACTGGTTCCGTCAATATAAATAATATTGGCGCCGTAACCAACCACCCTGACAAAATTGCGAATACTTCTGACTGCCTAATTAACGCTACAGGATCCTTGCCGTCGACCTCGCGCCCTCGTGGTCTGCTGAAGGTTGTCCCGATTGTACTCGAGGGTCCCGACGGCGACTTCGAGACGACAGCACTTCTCGACGAGGGCAGCACGGCGACACTGATCGACGGTGAGGTAGCTGCACGCATTGGCGCGAAGCCTACCTGTCAGGAGCGTCTTCGCATCGAAGGTGTTAGTGGTATGAGCAAGGAACTTGACGTGAGTTATGTTGATTTCTATATTCGCGGCCGTGGCCATGCCAATCGTTACTTAATTACGCATGCACGGGCTATTAAGCCCCTAGGACTTCGAGCGCAAAATCCTGACACGATAAATCTCACGGACTATAGTCACCTATCAGGTTTAATTAACGAACTTTCGTATTGCACTGACGTTTCTCCTACAGTCCTTATTGGCGCACCAGACTGGCATTTATCATTAAGTCGCGAAGTTCGTAGCGGAAATAAGAATGAGCCCGTTGCCTCTAGGACCTTGTTAGGTTGGGTACTCCATGGTGCACTGTCTCTCTCATCAAAGCCACTCGAGTTCATAAATCATGTGTCGGATGACTTGGACAACCTCATAAAAAGTCAATATGACATTGATGCTCTAGGCATCACGAAAAAGAGTCCTCGTCAAAATGACGAAGACCAACGAGCAGTAGATATCGTCGAATCCTCAATACATCAGCTCGACGGTGGTCACTTTGAAGTTGGTCTGCCATGGAAGAAAGATTTGCCGAAAATCGTACCCGACAGTTACCCTCAGGCACTATCTCGCTCCAAAGCCCTTGAACGACAGATGTCAAAAGACCCAGCGTTTGCTACAGCTTTCCAAAAGTTCATAGATGACGTAATCGACAAAGGCTACGCTGAGGAGTGTGACCCAGACACTTACCACCAGCGTCTTCCGCAAAACGCCTCTTGTGTCAACACAGACGGCTCCATTCGTTGGTACCTGCCTATCTTCGGTGTCTTGCATCCTCAGAAGAAGAAGCTAAGAGCAGTCCACGACGCGGCTGCAGCAACGAAAGGCGTAAGCCTCAATAGCCTCCTCTTACAAGGACCTGACCTCTTGTGCTCACTTCTCGACATTTTGTTCCGCTTTAGAGAAGGTGCCGTTGCTTTAAGTGGCGACATCAAGGAAATGTTTCCCCAGATCAAAATCATCCCAAGAGACAGGGATGCGCAACGTTTCCTCTGGCGCAGTAAGGATGGCATCCTTAGAAAGTACCGCATGTCATCCATGATCTTTGGCGCCGTATGTAGTCCCTTTATAGCGCTTTACATAAAAAATAAAAACGCAAAAATGCTGGAACCCAGCTACCCTACTGCTTGTAAGGCTATCATCGAAGACCATTATATGGACGACTACCTGGGAAGCTACCCCAGTATCGCTGACGCTGCACAACTAGCCGCTGACGTTCTCACGGTGCACAAAGCCGGCGGCTTTGAAATGCGCGCGTGGACTTCAAATCGCCCGGAGGCACTTTCACTCGTTCCGAAGGAATTTCAAAGTGCCTCCACATCTGACGTTTCCCTGCCTCTCAGTAGTGAAGTCGGCGTATTAGGTGTTAAGTGGAATCCAGGCCGGGATTCGCTAAGGTTTCGCACCGTGCCCCAGATACCGACTGACACTCTTACCAAACGCAACCTATTGTCAAGCGTCATGAAGGTCTACGACCCTCTCGGCCTCCTGATGCCAGTCGTCATCTGGGGCCGCATTTTGATCCAGAAATTATGGCGGTCAGGCGTTAATTGGGACATGCCCCTGCCCGAAGTGTATGTCAGCGAGTGTGAGGCTTGGTTAGAACAGCTGCGGATTGCGGCCAATATTAATATTCCTCGCTGGTATATGACTAGGGTTGACGTGTCGGATGTTCAGCTGCACGTCGTGGCCGATGGTGGCGAGCAAGCCTACGCTTGCGTAGCTTATTGACGTTTTAGGTACAGCGATGACTCCGTGTCCACGACACTCATTGGTAGCAAGGCTCGCGTCTCGCCACTGAAACCGGTGTCTATCCCCCGTATAGAATTGCAAGCCGCTCTTATAGCGTCACGTTTTGCGCAAACAATTTTACAAGCC
Organism: Archips crataeganus; assembly: GCA_947859365.1. Lineage (NCBI taxonomy): Eukaryota > Metazoa > Arthropoda > Insecta > Lepidoptera > Tortricidae > Archips > Archips crataeganus. The sequence goes on along the minus strand of OX402049.1, from coordinate 23,275,521 downwards.
CATCGTTTCAAGCCCTCCGACATCACTTTTTGGACTGACTCAACCACAGTCCTTAAGTGGATTCGGAGCGATGCTCGCGCGTTTAAACCATTTGTAGCGCACAGGTTGGGAGAGATCCTGGAAACTACCAATCCTTCTGATTGGAGGTGGATCCCGACCTCTCTCAACGTTGCCGATGACGCGACAAAGCCAAAAAAATTGAACTTGACTGCTTCTCATCGATGGTTTACCGGCCCACTATTCCTAGCGGAGCCGGCATGCACTTGGCCGACCGAGTGCGTTATCGTTGAGGAACCGAACCCACTAGACCCAGAGTTGAAATCAGACGCAGTGGTTCTGTTCCTCACCACACCATCCTCGAGTTTACTACCGAACCCGACGCGTTTTAGCTCTTGGCTGCGATTGCTACGCGCCACCGCCCGCGTTCTTCAGGGCGCACGACTATTTCGGCTAAAACTGTCTCGGCCAATAGATCCAAATTCTAAATTGCACATAGACGGCACCACATCTCCCTACCAACTGCACGCTGCAGATATAGTGAAAGCGGAGAAGTCGCTCGTTCAACTAGCACAGATAGAGAGTTTTCCTGAGGATCTATCAGCCTTGCAATCTTCAAAACCAGTGCCCAATAATAGTCGCCTTAAGAAACTCGCAGCAGTCCTAGACAGAGACGGTTTGCTAAGACTAGACTCACGAATACGGTCTGCCCCTGGAGTAAACGACAACATGAAGTCACCAGTCATCCTCGACGGCCGTCATCATGTCACCCGACTCTTGATCCTGCATGAACATGTTAAAGCGTCACACCACTTCAACGAGCTCGTCTTAAATGAACTTCGCCAGAGATTCTGGATCCTGAGAGCAAGAAGTACAATACGTGGCATAGCAAGCTCCTGCGTACGTTGCCGAAGATGGAAGAACAAACCTATCCAACCACGCACTGGAGACTTACCACTAGAACGTCTGGACCACCACAAAAGGCCGTTCACTCACGTTGGGCTCGATTATTTTGGCCCTATTCTGTTAACAATATATCGACGCAAAGAAAAGCGCTACGTCGCATTGTATACATGCCTAACAACCAGAGCGTTACATTTAGAAGTTGTCAACTCTCTCTCATCCGACGCAGCCATAATGAGCCTCAGACGCTTCATCGCGCGCCGAGGATCCCCCACCACCATATTCTCCGATAACGGGACGAACTTTGTTGGGGCCTCGCGCGAGCTACGCTGTCTACACGATGACTCCGTGAGGGAATACGCCACCAACCACAAAATTATTTGGCGCTTCATCCCCCCTGCATCTCCACCACAAAATTATTTGGCGCTTCATCCCCCCTGCATCTCCATTCATGGGTGGCGCATGGGAACGGCTCGTACGGACAGTGAAAACAGCTCTCGGATCCTGCCTCACAAACCAAGCGATAAAGGAAGACGTCCTGATAACGCTCCTCCTTGAGGCAGAAGCAATCGTCAACTCGAGACCACTTACCTACATTTCATCCTCTCCAGATTCCCCTGAAGCCATAACACCATTTCACTTCATCCTGGGCTCTTCGTCGGTCGTGCCGTGGACCTCATCATTGACCGACGCAGACTTATTACGGCGCTGCGACTGGCGACGAACATTGCGACTCGCAGACAAATTTTGGGCAAGATGGTTACACGAATACCTCCCAACGCTCAGACCGAGAGGACCTACAAACAATATTGTAAATCTTGGTGAGGGTGATGTGGTGCTGATCGCCGACCCTACCCTCCCTCGTAGGCTTTGGCCATTGGGAAGGGTAGCGAAGGTCTACTTCGGACCTGATGGAGCGGTCCGCGTAGCAGACGTCCGCACTAGAGGCGGCACGCTGCGTCGACCGGCCCGAAAACTTGTTTTATTGGAAGCCGCACCTCAGCCAGTAGCCACCAGTTGTTAAGTGTTTCACTGGGGTTCCGGTATGTTGGCGACTGGCTGCGGTGTGACCTCTTTTGTATTGTTTGATCTGTCACGTCCTTTTTCTTAATATGCTTTTTTAAATACAATGTCAGTTGTTGTAGCGAGTTGCTAGGATCTGTCTGTCTGAACTGAAATTGTGCCTTAGTTATTAAATTAATATCGTTTAACACGTGTTTTCATCCATATTCATAGTTTTCTTCATACAGTCCACCACTAGCTATCATACCGTATCTATCATGGGGAGTGTTCTGACGAACTGTTCGAATTGCTGCCTGCGGTTAAATTTCACTACCGCATTTCGAGGAACCGTTTGTCTTTCCATCCTCACCATCTTGATGATTGGCATTCTAGTACCCTGCGTTTTAAGCGAAACTTCTTTCCTCGCACGATAAAGATCTGGAATCAGCTTTCTGCGGCAGCATTCCCGGAGCGTTACAACTTAGGGATCTTTAAAAAACGAGCCTACCAATTCCTAAAAGGGTCGGCAACGCACCTGTGACGCCCCCCGTGTTGCGGGTGTCCATGGGCGACGGTGATCGCTTTCCATCAGGTGACCCGTCTGCTCGTTTGCCACCTCTTATATATATAAAAAAAAAAAAAAACACGAATTTTCGTCTGGCTGTTTGTCCAAACCCTAGGATTGTGTGGAGATCCAAGTTGAAATTAATATGAAACACTAAGAAATTATAGTGTTTTACGATCGTAAAATGAGTATGTTTTCTTTTTAATTCACGGAATGAAAAGATACTATGAGTACCTTTAGGTCTATTATTGTTTACTATATTAAAAAAAAAACATTTAGTATGAGACTCTCACTTTGACGGCGGCGCGGTGTCGACGAAAAGGCCGCGCGGAGCCCTATATTCAACGTTAAATTAAAATAATAAATAATAGAGCTACAACTCCATGTTTTTATAGTTTCCTCTTCTATAAGAATCTGTTTAGATAATATCTTAAGTGTGAATAGTTTTTAAGTTATAGCCAAAAAAACGATAACCTTTTTTTTTACAACCTAATTTGTTTACCAAGATTGCAATTTTATGTGCAGTGAAATCGTGAAAATCATTTTTTCTTGAGGTCACTTTGAATCCTATGAGCTAGCATACATATTTTTAGGAGTTTTATTTCTATTTTTCACGATTTTGAACTTGTGAACCAGACTAAGCGGGCGTACTCACGAGTCGACTTGTCCCAAGTCCCGGGAAATATACTAAAATATACAAAAATACCCATCTAAGTAAACCAGAGGCCGCATTGTCCAACCCACGGAAGCTTGCAATCACATTTACTATTTTTTTCCGTCAGATGGTATGAGACGGTGACAGAAAAAGATGAAAGCTATGAGATATGCGCAGGCCGCGTCTCCACCCCGTCTCTTCTGTCTGCTTTGGATCCCGACTTTTCTATACATTTAGTATGAAACCTGATTCAAGGGGCGCCGTGAATTCGTGCGACGCGCTACCATCTCACATCTCTTTTTGCTCCTTGTTGTTGTTGTTGTCTTGTGTTGTTGTTGTTGCTTCTTGTTCTTGTTGGCTTGCGTCTATGGCAAGCGCCCGCGCGTTGGACAATACAGCCTGTGATACGATGAGGATGATAATGTTGAAGGATTACCTTATATGTCCCGAGGTGCTCCACAACGCAAGGCAGGCTCGCATCCCGTCCTAAGGCCACCGTCACGTTTGGGATGGGTTCCGAGAACCGAGGCTCCTCCGTCAACACTGCGGACAAATCAACGGGATTCGATTACCATTCTATGTATATGAAGCAATGAAATCTACATCCTGTACGAGTGTGGCCTATCATTTCCGAAAATCGTTTTTTCTTTGTAGCAAATATTCCATTCCCATGTTTTCCCAGTGGCATTTTTTCCCCATTATTAATTTTTACTGTTCTCTTTTTTAGGGTTCCGTACCCAAAGGGTAAAAACGGGGCCCTGTTACTGAGACTTCACTGTTCGTCCGTCTGTTCGCCAGCTGTATATCACGAATCGTGATAGCTAGACAGTTGAAATTTTCAAATATGATGTGTTTTGGCTGCCGTAATAACAACAAATACTAAAAAACAGAATAAAATAAATATTTAAGGTGGCTTCCATGGAACAAACGTGGTTTTTTGGCTCGGTTTTGCTCGATATTGATAACAGCAACAGGTAGACGCATGATATATTCACAGAATATTTAATTATATATATCCACTTTCGAAATAAATAGTTAAATTAAAATAAAACAAATTATTTAAGGGGGACTCCCATACTACAAACGTGTTTTTGTGCCGTTTTTATAACCCTTCGTGCGCGAGTCCGATTCGCACTTGGCCGGTCTTTATTTCTATTCTCTTAATAACCCAGGAAGTATTTTTATTATTATTATTCGATTAACATAGTGTTTTCGATTCAAGCTGATAAACGACGGAGGTCAGCTTCGCAGATAATGAGAAAGTATGCCAATGGGAAAAAAACAATTTTTAGAAATAATGTCCACAAAAAATATAATTATTGGGAAAAATGCCACTGGGAAAATATGGGAATGGAATAAATTATGGGGAACACTTTCCTCTACAATTGTGCGAAGCCGTGGCGGGTAGCTTGTATACCTACGAGTTCATCGAGTGTCCCAAAACTTAACGATACCGACTATGGTGGTGAAGTGAAAAAAAATCGATTTAACCCTCTCATAAATTATGTACCTATCTACCTACCGACCGATACCTTAATTCGATGATATAAGGGTGCCTTTCCACCAGAGATGTGCTATGCAGCTATGCTGCGAAGATGTGAAAGCGCTACGAAACTGTGTGACTGTTTCCACCAATGCTAAGCTATGTAGCTGTGCGAGGAAGATGCGCTATGTAGTTGAGCAGCCGCGAGGCAGCTGTGCGAAGAAGATGCGCAGCTCGAGCTATGCGATGTATCGACAGGGGCGCGCGGAGCGGCAGCGCGGTGAGGGGGGAGACCATCGCGACCATCCATGGCACGCATCCGTAGCACGCATCCAGGGCACGTATCTTTCCATATAAAAATCATAGCTTAGTTGAACCCGTTTTCACCAGTGCTATTTGCTATGTGGACCAATGAACATGATTGGTGGATATCAGATACATCCATAGCAACGTAGAAGGCACCCTAAAAGGTATGGGGCATAAGAATTATTTATGAGCAAGATGTATGCACCCTTCTTTTTACACTTGACTGTACATGGCGAGATGCCAAGTTCGAAAACCTCTGGAAAAAATTTAAAAAATTCATGTCATTCAATCGAATGATGTCGCGTAATTATTAAGCGATGATACCTAGATATTTTTTCGAAAATAACTTGTACAAAAAGTGATACAGTAGTGATCAAAATTTGGTGAGCTATAATACCTATTTTTCGCAAGAGGACTAAATATAGAGTGGTTTGGGGAAAAAACAGATACACTATTATGTAACAAGGGATATAAATACTTGTTATTTATAGTATGCACCCTAAATCGATTCCCACTAGTTATTGGAAGATGTGGCAATTTATTTACAATAAGTTCGCTAAAACAACAAATTTAACTGAGTTAACACTTAACAAAAAAATGCAAAAAAAAATATCAAAATAAGAGAAAAGATAAAAAAACGAAACAAGAAACATGCAGATTTTAACTATCACGAATTCATTTTAATTTTTCTTATGTTGTATCATTTAGAGGTGTTAACGTGGGCATAAGTATCTAAACTTAATATTTTATAAAATGTATTTGGGTTCGTATTAGTGAAATATGGTTCGTCTACTGGATAACAGATGGTGCTAGTTTCACCAGATCTTGTGTATTATTGTCCACTATTTTAATGTAAAATAATGTTTGTTGTGTTATTTATTTATTGCTAAACGTCGTGATATAGTTAAAATAACAATTTATATCCTTTTTCTAAAAATTTAGTAATTTGTAAATTTCCTCATAGATGTCGTTATATCTATGTATAAACTAGCTATTGTTAGTCTTCCTAGATTTTATAAAGCATTCAAATTGTTATTGTTTCGTCGTAGCAAGCAAGTATTGGAATGTACTGCATACGTACTTGAATAAACTACCATTGTGCAACGAGTGGTGCATTTGATTTTTGGGACCCTTCAGTACAAGAGGAAAAACGAACAACCAAAGTTTAACAAAGAATTATTTACAATGAAAAGGTATAAAGTAAACGTCGTCTTAGAAACGGATTGTTGAAAAACATCAAATCAATAGGAAAGCATCAAAATAATCAAGACAAGATATTATTAATTCCCAAAAACGTCATGTAAATGCTCGAGGCTTCGATAATAATCCAACATCATCAAAGATTCTACCTACAATAGAAAGAAATGATGAGACTTTGTCAATAGATCCAAGGGATATTATACCTTTTCGCAAAGATAAATATAGGTTTATGAAAGATTGCTGAATATTCATTGGATCACAAATAACAAGATGTTTACTTCCCTATGTAAATGTTTTCTTTATGTAGGTAAGTATAATAAAAATGGTAGCATCAAAACTGATACCTACGCAAACAGATATCATCAAAGGAAGCAGCTAAATATTGGAAAATTTGTGTTTTCTTTTTAATTTTGTTAGTCAGCGTGTTTTAACTGGTTTTTATGCCATGTTTTATTTTTCCGTATTCAATGATAATTAATGTTGACAATGGTACGGACTTTGCAGATATTATTTATATAGGCCTACAATGATGAATGCATTAATGTATTCCTTTTTTGATATTTTGATTTTCCTAGACCAGACCCAGTAATCTCGATTAAAAAACTCACCAGTTGGCCAGTTTTTGACGGAATTAATTATTACAGTAATCCAAGGGTGTCTTGTAATCATAAAGTAAGCCTTATGGCCCGTTACGCGCCAGTAAACCAGCGGAGCCTTTCCCAACTGCACTAACCGTAACCGACGTAATTACGCCAAAGTGGCGTCGTAAACACCCACCTTTAGGAGACAAACTCATCATTTAAAAACATTATGTAGCAGAATAAATAACCATTAAGTTTAGACGCTTGAGCTGAACTGAGGAAATGGTTCGATGAATAATTAAACAATCCTTATCTCCCAATCTAAACTCATACAAAAAGAAAAGGTTACATTGTCATAGGTTGACTCAACCACTTTTTCAAAGTGGGTAATTTTATTGATAACTATTTACAATTAATAGACTTCAGACTAAAAAAACCGGCTGATGGGGCCGAAAGGTTCTCAAGGACCGAAAGGCAGTGTAGGTCGAGCGACGACCTGGTTAAGGTAGCGGGATCGCGTTGGATGCGGATGGCGCGGGACCGAACTGTTTGGCGAGCCTTGGGAGAGGCCTATGTTCAGCAGTGGACGTCTTCGGGTGAAATGATGATGATGAGTCAAAAAAAAACAGTTTTTTTTTGTTAATTCCCCCTTTATCATTTTTATAGCGATGAAGTGAAAGATATTCAAATGGCAGGAATGATGAATAAAAAAAACCGGCCAAGAGCGTGTCGGACACGCCCAAGGTAGGGTTCCGTAGCCATTACGAAAAAATCAAGTGAGTAATATTTTTCTAAGGATTTCGTATGTGTACGGAATCATCCAAGTTTAGGTATGTTTTATACCTTAGGCTACTATTTACTCTTAAACTACAAATAATTTCCAAGCAATCTTAGCCGCTATAATTTTCCTAGTAAATTTGATATATTCACTACGATTCTGAATTTTTTAAAATTTTTCCTCCTAACAGTTTAGATTTTAGAGAGGGGGGGACGGTCGATGTTAAAGAAAATTTTCACTTTAAAGTTGAATATTTCGCAAACAGATCACTGAATAGAAAAACCATGTTAGCAACCCCACAATGGTTTTAAAAAACCTATCCAACGATACCCCACACTATAGGGTTAGTCGAGAAAACAAAAAAATCGCCCCCTTTTACGTCTATGGGAGGTAACCTAAACAAAATTTTTTTAGTTTTTTTTATTTAACCACTTTGTCGGCATGACTGATATATATGTTCATGCCAAATTACAGTTTTCTATTACTAACAGTCTCTGAGCTTAGCCGCGGACAGACAGACGGACAGACATGGCGAAACTATAAGGGTTCCTAGTTGACTACGGAACCCTTAAAATGGATATTTGAGGGACGTGAAATACGTTTATCTTCGCAACTCATCATCGACTTTTTGTGTTGTTCCTGTAGGTCCCGGTTGTCCAAGTGACATCTTCAAAGGTACTGTTTCATAGAAAAATGCTCAGGTTCTCCAGGAGACCAAATTTGTGTAACTATAGCAACGGGTGGCAAGAAAAAGTTGATTCACCCATCACTTTTTAGGGTTCCGTAGTCAACTAGGAACCCTTGTAGTTTCGCCATGTCTGTCCGTCTGTCTGTCTGTCCGCGGCTATGCTCAGAGACTGTTAGTACTAGAAGGCTGTAATTTGGCATGAATATAATATATTAGTCACGCCGACAAAGTGGTTAAATAAAAAAAGATAAAGTGAATATTTTCGGAGATATTCACTCCGAAAGTCCAAAATAATAATGTGTAATTATTTTCAACTTAATCAGTTGAGCAGTTTTTAAGTTTTTGTAAAAAAATATTTCTAAACTAAGATTGTAATTTAACCTTCATTTCAAGCATTTTTTTTTAATATACCTATAAGATCATTAGATAACGCTAACAGTATCTTCTTTCAAATACAAAAAAATATATTACATCTGAAAAACAATCAATATACATACTAGTTCTAGTAGACTGCAGTAGATTAGTTACCCAATTCGCCGATAGATGGCGCTGTACCGCCGACGTTGGGACCAAAACAACCACATTAATAAAGTATGTAAAGTTTATTCGTACTTGCTACGGAACCCTATCTTGGGCGTGTCCGACACGCTCTTGGCCGGTTTTTTTATCAGTTTAATACTGTTAGCTCTAAATTATTTCATTTTGAATGTCTGAACACCAACATTTGGCCGCTTTCAAGACTAGGGTGAGGGTGAATGAGTATTTACTAGGCAAGCCTGCTCCATCGTAGGCCTCATCTTTGCTTTTGATCAGGCTTGATTGTGGTCAAACGCAAGCTTATATAGTATAAAAAAAAAATTGTGACTGTTTATTTACTGCAATAAATCATCTATATACCTATTTTATTGTGCTTAATTAAGTCGTATCAATTCTAGTTACGTCGCCAATGTCACCGTGTAGTCATAGAGTAACATACTAGACTATATTTTATACCGAGAATGTAGAGATTGAAGAGTCCTCGAGGGACGCAGACCAAGCAACATCTAGATTATTATAATTGCAAAAGTTTATAAGTTTACATGTGTACGTGCGTGTTTGTATTAGTAACTTAGTTATCAGGAATAACACTAGGCTATATTTATTCAATATTTCCACGAGATAGGGATGTGTGAATGAAAAACGTATTAAAAAAAAAACAAAAATTATTTATTTCAATAATCATAGCCTTCAATAACATATAGGCTATTGATCATAATAATCTGCTTAACTTTGAGTGGGTTAATGAGAGGGCACTGTGAGTAAGGATGTAATCGCCATAGTGGCTTGCCGACATTTTCAGACCAATTTTATGGTTGAATGATTCAGGTGTTACTAAACGGAGGGCCAAAGCAATGAACTACAATATCTTTTACCTTGATTCTCCGCTACTATATAAATAAAAAGATAAAAATGTATTCTTTATACGATAGACAGATACCACAGGGGACTGAAGAGCTGGCAGCTTCCTCGCACAACGAATCATCGTCGCTATACATCGAGGAAAATCTGCCGTCATCTTTGGGTCCATGCCGCGCGTTACAATAAGTATTTTCCTAATTTAAATTAAGTTTAAGTTCTTGAGCAAATTGAAAAATAGTTAATTTAAATTTTCACGAAATTTTCACTATAATTAATTCTATGCCCAAATTGGACACAAAATCAACATCTGAAAAGTCACATGAATGTTTTTTCTAGGAGGAAATTGAATTTGCAATCGAGTTACACTAAGCATGCTTGAGTAAACCAATCATTAGTCAAGTCAACACAAGCACCAAGCGCCTATTCCAAGCAACAGTTGACAAATTAAGATTAGTTTTAATGAAGCACAATTATTTAGAGTTAGGATATTGCAAGACAATAGACATTCACTCTTTGCATCAACGATAGGCAACAGATCAAAGTAAAATGATTCGTTAACATCAAAACGCTAAAGAACTCCACAAAAGATCACATGATCCACAAACTTGAAACATGTAATTAATTAGTCAAGTCGAACCTTCAAAATATTGTCTTCATCAAGAACCTTTGAACTTCAATTTTATTTGAAAAGTTCGCTTGTAATTTGGAAGTTGGAATCTATTAACGCCGTCACCTTAACGACAGTGGACAATTTGGGGATTGTTTAGATTTATTTGTGTTTAGGTATTTAACTTAATGGTGGGTTGGGTATTAATCTTGGGAGGGATTCATACCGGTAATTACTGGTACACTTACTGTAAATAAGAAACATAGCCCTAGAGTAACTGCTGAAACTTTGTCCATACACAAAACGCCGTTTTATTGCTTTAAGGATGTTGACACCACAAGCTGAAGCAGAGAAGCTTTATTATTACGAAACATTTTGTACTAAAAACTACATTATAAGCGCAAGGTAAATCAAGAAATAAAAGTATTATTTCAGAAGCTAAAGAATATCCAATGAAAAAAAAATGTTTCACGGTTGATCATCTAAGTGTTGATCATTGTTGTGTATAACTATATTGACTGCATTTAATCACCTTCATACCTGTCCTATGTTTTTATGATCCAACTTTAATGCTCGATTGAGTCATATCACTTCTGAAAGCTCAAACTCACTCAGAGGGCGATGGAGAGGGCTGTCTCGGAGTTTCTCTGCGGGATCGCATTAGAAATGATGAAATCCGCGCAAGAACTCAAGTCACCGACATAGCTCGAAGAATCGCCAGACTCAAGTGGCAGTAGGCAGAGCACATCGCTCGCAGAAACTGATGGCCGATGAGGCAAAGGTTCTCGAGTGGCGGCCACGGACCGGATGACGCAGTGTAGGTAAGCCTCCAACAAGATGGAGGTACGACCTGGTTAAGGTAGCGGGATTGTGTTGGATGCGGATGGCACAGGACCGATCTGTTTGGTTATTGGGAGGCTTATGTTCAGCAGTGGACGTCTTTTGGCTGATGATGACTTCTGATTACATCCTATAGACGATAATTGTAGAGATTATAGATACCTTGACATATAATGGTGATGATTTGTAGCACGCTGATCGCGAAGCTCCGGCAGGGGCCTCGCCTGCTCATTGCGGCGTCCGCTCAGCACGCGCTGAGAACCCGATGGGGCCTGATCATGGTTGCAGTCACTGCAACAAGATGCAACGTAGTTAAGATTATGTAGTGAAAAACCGGTTGTCTGTAAAGTCGCTTTACGGACGATAGTTTAACGTGACAACGTCATAATAAAACATTCAAAAAACAAAAATTAAACCAGGCGGTCACCCATCCAAGTACTGACCACGCCCGACGTTGCTTAACCTTGGTGATCGGACGAGAACTGGTGTTTTGTCAAATATCTTGAAAACGGTGCATCCTACGGTAAAATCAATAAACTTTTCATCCCATCTTTAAATCGCTCGCACCCCCCTCAACTCCCCCCCGCAACCCATTAAATACATGCTGGCGTTCGCTGCTCTCTTGTACATACTGGCCTTTGCTGCTTTGAAAGTTACATGTAACGTGACAACGTCTAATAAATCGGTGAACGCCGGCTGCATACACCACGAAAAAGGATGACGCATCCTTCGTGGCGTTCACCGATGTATTAGACGTTGTCACGTCAAAAAATACGGATAACTCACGTCTATGATATTGATTCAAAGGGGGGATGAAATAATCATTGATTTTGCCGTAGGATGCACCGTTTCCAAGATATTTGACAAAAACACCAACGTTAAGCAACGTCGGGCGCGGTCAGTACTTGGATGGGTGACCGCCTGGTTTTTATTTTTATTATGAAGTTTCACTTCTTCCGCGCGGAGGGACTCCACGCACAATTTTTTTTCTTCTATAGCTGACCCTAATTTATCTTTACAAAAACAAATTTCTATTATTATTAAGCTTTTTATATTACTTTCAATAACAATAGATAAGTAATTTTTTACTTAAATCAGTGTTGTAAATTATACCACCAAAATATGGTCCAGTGAACGTTTTATCAATAAAATTCCAATAATTTGTAATTCCAGTCACAAATCAAAGGCCAAACGTGAATATTTGGGATATTAGCTTCGACAGGTGATTGATTAATACCACCCTGACCTAAATATCTTGATTAATGAAATACGGGCGATAACATCGGTTGTTAAACTGTTTGTTTATTGAGTTGTCTGGATGAAAACAGAACTGCAGAGCATTTTCATTGTTTATCCTTATCTCCAAACTCCAAATTTGCCAGCGAGCTATGGAGCGCAGCATTCTAGGTGTCCGGAGAACTGATAGAATCAGAAACACCGACCTGCGCTCCAGAACTCAGATTGCCGATGTGGAGACAAAGAACACCAAACTCAAGTGGGACTGGGCGGGACTTGTCTGCCGAATGCATCCGGATCGCTGGGTTAAATCGTCACTGATTGGGTTCCAAGCGACGGGCACCGGAGCCGGGGCAGACCAAAACGGAGATGGTGGGACGACATGGACCGTTTTGACCCATGTTCCATGTCATTTCACACCGTAAATGTCCTAGTGAATTTTAAGCGTGAATTCCCAAAAACTCAGAGGTGCGAAGCCCGAGTTCGAACCTACGATCCTCCGCTTGAGAGGCTTTAGGTCTAATCACTAGTCAACCACGGCTATATTTTGTTGTACGGAGCCCTAACAAAGTAAAAGCATACACGATTGAATTTAAAGTACACTGAATGGGGCCCTTCATGATCTTGTCATTGAAGTGACCCGAAATCAGCGGGAGAGCGATTGGCTGAGCGCCGAGTCGCACGCGCACAAAGACAGCGTAAGTAGCCGCAAACGAGCGGAGCGCCCGACAAAGGGAGGCGCCGGCGCAAGCCACGAGATATATGCGACTCAAGACCAGCAGGGTAACTTTTTTGACAATTAGCATCGAATTGAAATGACAGTTCTTGTATGGCTGTGACGGGAACGTATCAAAATATATAAAGTTTAAAACGAATAATGGACCAAATAATACGTACAATGTTCCATTAAACTATTGATTAAACGAACTTTTTTAATTGTGTAATCTACAGATTGGTTTAGGTTAGGTTAGGTTAATTTTATGAAAATCCTGTAGAGTTAAGAATTTCCAAGAAAATTGCTTCATATCAAATGACCATTATGTATTTCATCCATTATTACTTTTAAATTTTATATATTTTGATACGTACACGGTTGTGACAGCTGGCTATTTCCGATACCAATTGTCATTCCTTACAAGAACTGTCAAAATGAACGCGATGGCGATTGCAAGGGAGTTAGACAATTAGCCTGCTAAGGTCTTATTATCTGACGCGCGGACGCTTGCCATCGCTTCCACCAACTCTTTCTACTGTCATTCTATATCGTGTGTCAGAAAGATATTGTAATAAAAAAAAGTCATGGCACTATTGACACCAATTGACCTAGTCCCAAACTAAGCGAAGCTTGTAAACTATGGTCACTAGACAACGGATAAACATCATCATTTCAAGCGTAGTACGTCCACTGCTGGACATAGGCCTCCTTCATTGACGCTCAATCATTACGTTTGGAAGCGACTTGCATCGACCCTGAACCTGCGGCCTTCACAAAATCGTCCATCCATCTCGTTGGTGGATGTCCCACGCTGCGCTTTCCAGTCCGTGGTCTCCATTTGAGAACTTTTGGGCCCCAACGGTCATCTGTTCTGCATGCTATATGCACGGACGAAGTCGAAGTGAACGAGTTCACGGTACGGTACTGCACAACTATTCATACAAGTTAGAATATTACAACTGTCACCAAACCGTACCGCCACGCCTCCGCTGTTTGTTCGTTTGGAGCTCTATAAGCGCCGCGATATCCGTAACCGCGGGTCCCCTGTCGCTTGACAGGTTCACCTCAAAGAGCCACCGCTCCGTGCGCTGAAACCTGATTTATCCGCCGATCAAATTCAATTGCGACAGAGGAGAAATTGACTAAAAATTCCACCGACGACTACCATTTTTGTGGGATTTCGTATTCATTTTAAATGCGGTCCGTCGAGATCTGTGTCTAGTAAAAGATGAGTATCTTAAAAATTTTTGTGGATACAGCTTTAGACGTTGATTGTTGAATACTGAATTTAATGAGCACCTGATATATTGACGCATCTACCAGCATCATAATCATATTATTTATTTAATTAATTTTATTATATTATCTACTATTTTTTTGGTGTGACTGGTAATTTTCAGGACAAGATTTTTCCTAATACTCTCTAAAAATTTTTCCTAAGACTCCTTTTCATAATATATTTTAGTTATATTTATTATATTTCTTAGGGTTTATAGTTTTAGGAATTTTAGGATAGTTATACTTGTATACAGAGTGTTGCCCATAAGTGACACAATAAATTTAATCGATTATTATTAATTAGGTTCAGGCAGGTTCAGGGTGGATGCAAGTCGCTTCCAACCGTAATGATTGGGCCTCAACGAGAGTGGCCTATGTCCAGCAGTAGCCGCTCTATGGCTGAAATGATGATGATGATTAATCCCCAAATACTGAATCACGTACCAAAATTTGAATAGTGCCTAAACAATAATAATTTTGAATCATTTGGTTGGACGATATTGAACAAATCAAAAAAACAAAAGACAAACCGAACTTCCATCGACTATCGGCATAAATGAGAGCAGAAGTTCATTGTGCTCCTGAAGCGAATCACAGGCATCACCAACGTTCAAAACTGACCAATAAACAAAAGACATATTCCGAACGAATGGCTTTTCGATAAAAAAAGGTTAAACAATAAATATTCACCCCAATAACCGGCCGTCGGCGGGACAATGCCAAAATTATCCATAAATATTGCCACTCGAGCCCGCGGCGGCGGCGCGACATCGCGGCGTCAAATCTAAAATAATCCCCAAACAAATATTGGCCGAACAATCGTCTGATAAAAATGTTAGCTCAAACATTTTGAGCATTTAAAAAGGCTATTTTTGTGGGTGAAATTGCACTGTCGTTGGGGGTAATAGAATTGTGAGTTGGAAGGTTGGTAGCGGGACCGCCAGGGGCGCAGATCGGCGGGTTGTAATTCACCTCGGACCGCGGGCCGGACCGGCGCCCCGCGGCGGTTGGATGCCTTTTTCGGACTTTGTAAGCTTAAGTAGCCCTGCCAATTCATTTTGTTAATAATCTCGGGGAGTGTTTTGCGGTTTTATTAAGTTTTTCAATGGATCAAGAAGTTTTAAAATGATTAAAGGCGCAAGTTTTGAGTGAAATTTATTATCTGGTATTTATTTTTAATACCTACCTAGGTAAACATGACATTTATTTTAGACATGGTGTTAATTTTAAAACCGGAATTATTCAGCTAGCAGTTGACACAGAGAGAGGGGGGAGAGAGAGCGAAAGATTAATTTGCACATATTCAATACACACACACAAAAAAAAAACATTTGGAAGGAAAAAATACAAAAAAAACAAATATTATTATCAAAATATGTCGATTGAGTTCTTTCGACTGAATACTAGTCTAATTCTTTATACGTTTTTCAAGATTTTTTTTTTAACTTTGTTTGACAAAATGTTGTACATTGATCGAATTGTACCGCGTCAAAAACGTAGAAGGAGATAGAATTCATCTTGCAATTTTCAACTCTACTACAGTCTAGTTCAAACCTGCAAGAAAAATCGTGCAAATTGCATTACATCGCAGCGTTTGGTTGACCACTTCAAACTCGTTCGCTTTACCGCCTCACAATGTATTACTTTCCTTTCAATTCCGAGCTTTAACATTTCCAACTAAATAAAAGCTAGCGTGGTCTCCAAAAAGCCGTCGGCGTCCCCTCAGTGAATAACGTCGCTGATTTGTTGAAAGAGATAGCTGCCAGCCCTTTAGGTCTTAGTGGTGCCAACAAGGCGCTTTTGCAACTCTTTGACGAGTCATACGCCAAAACTAAAGCTTAGCGTTTTTTAAACTGTTTCGAGTAACGGTTTCTTATAAACTAACGGAGTCACTGTGTCGTGCCGAAAAAAAAACAGTTTCTTTAAACAATATTTTCTTTTCTCTTTCTGAGGTAATATTTCACATACTAAGTTTTCTAGCAAGAATGAATAACCGGTTCTTGTCTATAACTATACTTCATTTAATTTAGAATTGAAAACCACAACATCATTATATTGCGGCTCGTCAACTATTTTTCTTACCTAGCAAATAGTACAGTACAATAGTCTGGGAGCCGCAAAATAAAATTGTTTTAATGTCACTTTATTTGCGTGTCGTCAATTGTTACTCTAGTACAAATTGTAAAGAGATTACAGTTCACGAGCCGCAATATAATGTTGTTGTGGTTTATAATTCTAAATTAAATGGAGTATAGCATCACAAGAGCATCACATTAAACGTTTTATAAAAAAAAAAACTGTTTCTTAAAGCCAACGCGATTGCTATATAGGGGTGCATCAACTTCTTCATGTTTATTGGACCAGGTGTTACTTTGCGGAAGTCCATATTAAGACTGAAACAATTACTTTGCTCACCCTCGACCTTAAGGCTTAAGTCGCGGGTGAGCAAAGTAATTGCTTCAGTGAATTCTTCGTGTAGTTTACTTTGTCCCCAGTTGTCCAAGTGACATCTTTATACTGTTTCATAGAAAAATACTTACAGCTGTCCATGAAACAAAATGTGTGTAACTACAGCAACGGGCGGCAAGAAAAAGTTGATTCGCCCATACATATATTTATAACCGCGACTCTACACTAGCTGTTAACCACGAATTTATCTACGAAGAATTTGATTATCGCTATCCCATAATCCACTTCCACTCCACAGTCTACTGCAGGCCATTTTTCGCGAAACTTTTTTCCACGATGGAAATAAGATGAAAGGCAGTGTAAGATGAAAAACTACTCTTAGTACCGCGTGCTACGAGTGTTTTTTCATCTTACACTGTTTTTCATCTTACCCCTACTCACTCTACGGTGAAACCTTGGAATGCTTGCAGCAGCAGTATTTCTGGATTGGTAGAATTTGGGAATCTTCAAAAAATCTGCCTACTCTTTTCTCAAAGGCCCGGCAATGCATCTGTAACTGAAATTGTGTTGTGGGTGTCCGTGGGCGGTAGTGATTGCATTCCATCAAGTGACTCGCTGGCCCGTATGACCTCTATCCCCAAATTTTCCGGGATACAAACTATCCTATATGTCTTTCACAGGGTCTCAAAGTATCTCCATACATTTTAGCGGGACGAACTAGTTTGTAATATTCGTAGGTAGTATAAATTATATAATCATCATATCATCCATCATCCCAGCCTATATAGGTCCCACTGCAGGGCACAGGCGTCCTCTCAGAATGAAAGGGCTTGGGCCGTAGTTCCCACGCGGGCCTAGTGCGGATCGGGAACTTCACACACACCATTGAATTTCTTCCCAAGTGTGTGCAGGTTTCCTCACGATGTTTTCCTTCACCGTGAAGCTCATGGTAAATTTCAAATATAAATAATGAACTGAAACAATTACTTTGCTTTGCGAGGGTGCGGGTGCGGGTGAGCTAAGTAATTGTTTCAGTTCATTCATATGGACTTAGTCTTCCGCAAAGTAACGCCTGATTCAATAAAGTATTATAAATATTTCATTTTAAAGTTCTGTTCGAGTTAAAACCCTTACAAATTTATATAATTAATAAAATAATATACGGATTATAACAATTCTTCATAAATACTCGGTTAGAAGTAATAACTAAGTTACACAGTCGTGACCGATCAGACGGGCCATTGGGCCGGCAATAGTGATGTCTGAATAAACTTTCATAGTGTATCGATATCTTGCACTATTATTTAATTATCACCACTGCCCCGAAAAATGGAGGATAATATAGGTATTAAGACCGCCAAAATCAAGTAGGTATGCATAAATGTGTGTTTATGCAGTTCCTCCACCTCCACACTGTACAAACCCAGCTATCACCACCAAAATACACGGACGCGTTTCTCGTAATTGTTCTCGAGCAAAGTAATTGTTTCAGTTCATTGATATGGACCACCGCAAAGTCACGCCTGATTCAAAAAAAAAATTAGTCATTGTGCACTTTGCGCAAATTTTCTTGCCGGTTACTCGTTATGATGAGTTAAAAGATCATGTTTGTTTGCGGAATATAAAATTTAAAGAACACAATAAAAATCAATACAATAAAAATATTCTTTATTGATCACCAAAAGCAATAGGCAACACTTACTTGAATCCGTATAGTGCTTAGTGAAAGGAGACACCCTGTTTCCTAAGTGTATTAATTTTATTTATAAATGAATATGAGTATAAATATAATATATAATATAAGTACCACATTCAAAACAAAATGGCAGCTTCATGTATTTGTGCTATAATTATAATTCGAATTCTAATTTCCAAGGTCATTATCAGTCCATTACAATATCAATGAACTAAAACAATTACTTTGCTCACCCGCGACCTAAGGTCGCGGGTGAGCAAAGTAATTGTTTTAGTTCATTAATATGGACCTCCGCAAAGTAACGCCTGATTCAATAAATCATTACAATATCATCGATAGAGCTGCAACACTAGCGGACAAAGTTTCCCCTGCCATGGATGATTTGTCTGTGAATTATTGTCTGCCGCCTGTCTGCGAACTTGCCCTGTCTAGTGCTAATTGAAGATAGTATTATGTCAAAGGTTATTACGATTATTGCAAAGGCGTTTTGATTGGATTGGGTATTTTGTCCGAAGACAGAGAGTTTCACAATGATGAACAATGCTGTCTAGATGATATATTTTAAAAAATAGACAACGTGTTAGGAAAATACCCAAAATAACTTCATCATCATTAACATATCACCAAAAAGACCTCCACTGCTGGACAAACGCCTATCCCAAAGAGTTTCATAACTATCGGTCCTGCTCTGCCCACATTCAAGTGATTGCTGCGACCGTTACCAAATCGTCGGTGCCGCTTTATTTAAGCAAAAAGAGCCAAGGCAGACCTGAATTGGCATAAACGAGTATATTATAAGTATAACAGAAGGGTATAGAGTTGTTTCTATGACCTTTGTCACAATGGCTTCTGTCTAAGTTTCTTGCGGCGAATTTTTCACGACAGTAAAGGTATTCGTATCAAAAGCGTTCGTAGCCTAAAAAATATATATATTTTTTATATGCTCATCATAGATTTCGCTCTCACGCACTCACTGACACGTATTGGTACAGATATATATTTACAACGAGCATTGATCACTCGTTTAGATAAATTAATAAACTATTAGTATAGATCACGATCATTAGTGATCTTCAGATAGGATATGCCTGCCTGGGGACCGAAGTCGAAATATAAATAAATATTAGGGGACAATATAACACAAATCGACCTAGTCCCAAACTAAGCAAAGCTTGTACTATGGGTACTAGACGACGACAAACATACTTATATAGATAAATAAATACTTAAATACATAGAAAACATCCATAACTCAGGAACAAATATTCGTGCTCACCACACAAATAAATGCCCTTACCGGGATTCGAACCCAGGACCTCTTGCTTCGTAGGCAGGGTCACTACCAACTAGGCTAAAGCGGTCGTTAAAAGAACTCTTTGCGGTCTATTTGCAAGGTAAACTGTTGATTTAGGAGGTAAATTGCCGATGCTCAAAAATAAGCGGATCTACAGTTTTAAAAATAGCCAGGACTTTTCTAAAGCTTCAGCTTCCATTGGGATTCTAAATCGGGCTAAATATTCGAGAAGCTTCAAGAACCCACTCGAAAGTTACACTGTCCGGTTCTAGCAAGATTTTATTGGCTTGTTTATTAATGGTTTGCCTTATTGTTCTGCAAGAAGGACGTCGAAAAGTTTGTGGTTCGATTATTAATACAGTTTTGTTTTATTAAATAGTTTTAAATGATTCACTGCTAATTAGATTATTTATAAGTATTTTTCTTCATTGACGACTTCAAATATAATTTTTCTCGTGAAATTCATAAAAACCAAGATTAGTGAACCCAGTTTTGTCGTGTCTAAATGTCGGCGTAGTTTATATGGTAAAGAAAACCTCTCAAGTTGACGCAGAATCTAGACGTTAAGATGTTGTGTCAGTATAATTTTTAACTATAAATTAAAAAATTAAAAAACCCCCAACGCAATTAAATCTAAGATCTCTTCTGCAGCGTATAAAAGAGCTGATAACTTTGAAACGGCTGGACTAATATTGATAAAACGTGTCTAAGACCCATCGCCAAGAAACCTGCTGCCAAATAAAAAAACGCCATATATTTCAAACTAAATACAAACTGAAATATAGATGCACAGAAAAAACCCCAGAAAAAAGACCAATGCTGGGAATCGAACCCAGGTCCTCAGCGTTCCGTGCTGCGTGCTTACCCCGTTTGCGTGAAAAAAATAAATAGAAAAAGATACTTCATACTTAACTTGTAAAAAAACGCCATCCAAATCCGTTCACGCATTTAAGAGTTATGATGCCACACACACACATAGCGGTCAAACTTATAACACCCTTTTTTTTGTGTCGGGGGTTGAAAATAGTATTTTACCATTTATTTATTTATTTATTTATTTATTCAGTACATCTACATCATATATATTACATTCCGAGCCCTAAAAATTAGTTACATGTATATTATTCTGATATATACGACAATTACAGAGTACATATCATTGACCATAAAGCGAGACGTCTGTTAAAATTACAAAAAATATCAAAGTTAAAAGCAGAAATTACCATTGAATTTTAATCATTTTTTTTATTTCAATGAACCCTTCTCCAATTTTTCCGTTGACCTTATAGATATTGAATATCGGGTGGAATGATGTGATTAAAATAAAATGTTAAGCCCTTGAGGTAATAATCGGCATGACTGTTCAAACGGGGTTTTATTAAACCGTCGAGGAAACGGTATTTTTACGGAGGGGCTATTATGAAAGCACTTCCCAGAAGGATTTTTAGAGTAAATACACTTTATGTTTAAGGCTGATGATGCCTTTGGTTCATTACTGATAATGAAAGGATTGAATTTTAGCTCTTTGTTACATTAACGGTTTGATTTTTTACAATGTTTGAGTAATTTTTGGATGGTAAAATTGAGTTTTGAGATGTTGCGAAGAGAAATAGGGTGCTTAGAATTGAGATTTAACTTATGTATGTCTTGAAATGTAACAGTAGATAAAAGTTTTGATATTATAAATGCGTAAGTTTTTTTTTGATAAATAAATCATGGGACAATTTGACACCAATCGACCTAGTCCCAAACTATAGGTACTAGCCACCGGATGAACATACTTATATAGATCAAAAAATACTTAAATACTTAAATACATTCGTATTTTTCATTCAAATATCTGTCCCGACCGGGAATCGAACCCGGGACCTCATGCTTTGTAGTCAGGATCTCTAACAACTAGGCATCCGGTTTATGAAAGTGTTTCAATGGTCTTTGTATATTTGTTAAGACATAGGATTTTACCATGGAAACTTACGGAATTAAAAGGTTCGTCACATTTCGACTTTATGTCAACGAGTTAAGGTCGAAAAGTGACGAACCTTCTCACTCCGCTACTAGGTATACGTACATAGCTCCCGCGGGATAACGTTAGCTGAATTCTTTTTAAAATTAAGTCGCAGGAAAAAACTAGTATTACTGGTAATAAATAAAAACTTTTTAACAAAAAATTAAACCGCCGAAAAAACTGAAAAGCAAAAAATAATACCTTTTTTGTTTGACCTTAATCTAGGTACCAGTTTGAAGTTGGTGCCTCAGCACTTAGCCAGGAGGAGTGGACCTATAATCGTCTACCTGATTGGCTTCTATCACTCCTCCTGGCTCGTGCTGAGGCACCGACTTCAAACTGGTACCTAGATTGAGGTCAAACAAAAAAGGTATTATTTTTTGCTTTTCAGTTTTTTCGGCGGTTTAATTTTTTGTTAAAAAGTTTTTATTTTATACTTTTTTTCCATTCTTGGGGTAATTTTTTTTCCAAATTTATAATACCAACTTCAAGGTATACCCTATCTATGCAATAAAAAAGAATTATGAAAATCAGACTACTCTGTAAAAAGTTAGTCAATCATCCCCTGTTTTCCTACCCTTAGGGTAGGAATATTATGTCTAAATTTAAATGGGACCACCCTTGGGGTATACGTTTTCCAATAAAAAAAGAATCATTAAAATCCGACTACTCTGTAATAAGTTATGCGTGGTCATATAGTACAATCAGTAACTGAACAATCAATCATCCCCTGTTTTTCTACCCTTAGGGTAAGAATATTGTTTCCAAATTTAAATGGGACCACCCTCGGGGTATACGCTTTCCAATAAAAAAAGAATCATCAAAATCGGACTACTCTGTAAAAAGTTATGCGTGATCATACATAAAAAAAATAAAAAAAATATACACGTTGTTTTCGTCGGTTGAAAATCCTAAAATTCCAATTCAACTCTCAGACACAAAGATTTTTATTATCAAAGCGGCAAAGTCTAATAATTACTTAGATTAGAAGTAATCATTTCTATTTACGATTAAAATTGCTTTCATCAAAGTAAAAAAAATATACAAGTTTTTACGGCAAAATCAAAATCATGATTTCGATCGCGTTAACGACGATTTACTCCCCTAATTTGCACGGTTTTCCCGCACAGTATCACTCCAGTCGAAAATGTACATCGCTCTCCCTCGAAGACAAAACGCTGTAAGAAAACCAAGAATAATTGTGCCTTGTGCGTCACAGAGTAATTTGTTTCCAAGAATAAGGAACTTAATCAAACACGCCCGAAAGACAAAGCGTAGTAACTCTTTTTCCCCGAAAAACGGGAACTGAGACGTCATGTTACTCGGTCCACGTAATTCACATTATTTTCAACTGGTATTTAAACTTTTCCGAGTGTCGCGGGCAGGTTCGAGTGAGACATAAAATGAAATATAGCGCGCCTCCGCCGGGGCGGGTTTTTATTGCCGCTATGTGTAAGGCTTGTGAAAAAATTACTCGCGTCTCAAGTTTTTTTATTTGGGCCGAAAACTCGCGAGACGGAATGAGGTGATGATAATTTTTTATACGCCTTCCTTCCCTTTGAATATTGCTCTTGGAACGTCTTTATTTGCAGCCCCGCGTAATTGTTGAAAGGCGAAATAATGGAGGATTACGACACCCATTCTGTATGTTGGATTTTAATAAAAGTTTTTGCGTAAATAGGTGTTCGCTCCCCAGTTTAGTTTGGATTCGGGGAGCGGTGGGTAAACGTTGAAGTTGCCCGAGGTTTCGAAGTCTGCTTCAGATTGTAATAACATTTTGTAATTAATTTAATTGCTGAATCAGCTAATTGTTCGCGTCTATTACTTTAATTAAATAGCTAGATACTCGGAATCTGCTAATAGATGAAGGTTACTAATTCAATTAGTAGGTATTTTTTAACATAGGTGTATAAAAAATATATAAAATTAAATATACATTAAAAAGCCAGCCAAGAGCGTGTTGAACACGTCCCAGATAGGGTTCCGCAGCCGTTATGAAAAATCCATCACGAAATGTTTGTGGTCGAAGTTTTTATCCAAGATGTTTAATATCTATTTAAGTATGTTTATCCGTTGCCTGGTACCCATAACACAAGTTTTATTTACTTTGGGGCTAGGTTAATTGGTGTGAATTGTCCCGTGATATCTAATTCTAATTATAATCTAATCCTTGCATATCTTATTAGTTAATTATACGACCGTATTAAATAAGTAATATTTTATAGTTCAGGCTACTATTTACTATTAATCTACTAACAATTCTCAAGCAAAAAGTGCATGCAAAATTACATCTTTCTAGCCCTTTATGGTATCTGAGCTAAGCCACGGACGGACAGACAGACATTGCAAAACTATAAGGGTTCAATTTTTGCCATTTTGGCTCAGGAAACGTAAAAAAGCGATTAGCAGTAGATGTGTGTAGTTATACCAGTAGCTAATAAAAATTAGCATATTATTAAATGATACAAAAAAATAGCATTTACTGCTGAAAACAAGCATTGTAATTTCCTCGTATTGCGCCATCAACACTATAGTAAAAACATGACGCTATTATACTATCAAACCGCAAAAGTACAAAAAACCGCAATAACTTGATCCACAAACGTCTGTAGAACAAGCCAAATAAAAATAATTGTTCAATTCAACACGGTGCGGAATTAAAATTACGGTGGATTTTTCCCGGGACTTATTCTCGTGAATTGTCTCGGCGATATTTAATTTTGCCGCGGTCGCCTCGTGCAATCGTTTTATTAGATTCTCATTCGGCTTCTGTTTTTAAATGGACCAGTTTTTTTAGGATTTTTGGTTACGTCAGTTTGACGCGGCGGTTTGGGTTCGGTTAGAGTGCATTCGCTTATGTTTTTATTACTGAGGGGTTGTTCCTTTCCTTGTTCAATGAAGACTTGTTAACTATGATCGTGTGTTAGTATATCCGGCACGTTTACACAAATAAGGAAGATTTTTTGCGAAAATAAATAATCGTGACTAATGTTTATCAACGGTACAGTTTGCGTTTATGTGATAAGGTTTAAGTTTTATAACAGCCAGCTTTTTGTAATATGCTTACATCTAACATTAACCAATAAAGATGCCACCATTAGTTAACACATACATAATATAAATTGGGTGAATTGGTGTTTCAGACTTGTCTAACACAACATACACGACAATCTAATGAAATCTAAAGAGGGAAACCTTAACTTTAAATTTTAACTTAAATTTAAATTTAAAATTTAATTAATAAATTTAAAATATTCATAAATTCAAAATTTGAATATCGGCCTTCTGTACCTGTTTTCGCTACAGAGAGTTCGCCGTATCAATAATGATACGGTATCATCCAATGTGTATGTTACTTATTTAGGGCCGATTTTGAAATTTTTATATATTAGATTATTTTACATGCTTTAGCACATTATTATTGTCCCGTGATATTTATTTATTTACAATACAATACAATACAAATAAACAAGTTAGCTATGAAGTATCTTTTACGGAATGCTGAGGACCTGGGTTCGATTCCCAGCATTGGTCTTTTTTCTGTGCATCTATATTTCAGTTTGTATTTAGTACGAAATATATGATTTCACGGGATGACCGTAAAAGTAATAAAAAAATGAAGTTGAAAAAATAAGTACAAAAAAAAAAAAAAAAAAAAAAAAAAAAAAAAAAAAAAAAAAAAAAAAAAAAAAAAAAAAAAAGATACTTCATAGCTAACTTGTTTAAAGTTGCATAGTAGCGCCATCTCTTGTCCAGGTGAGCGGTTAGTTCCGAAGGAGTGTTAAAATCTCTCGATGAGGGTGTAACATAGATGTGCGCTTGTCACTGCATAAGGTGATGATTTAGCAGATTGAAATGTATGATGTATAGGAAAGATTCGTGTCTAATCTCTAGACCAGTGGTGGTGTAGGGGTATGGCACGCGGCACGGAATGCTGAGGACCTGGGTTCGATTCCCAGCATTGGTCTTTTTTCTGGGGTTTTTTCTGTGCATCTATATTTCAGTTTGTATTTAGTACGAAATACAATACAAATATTCTTTATTGATCACCAAAAACAGTACAGTACAGTGTACAGTAGTATTTTTTTTTTTTTTTTTTTTACAGCATTTTATTTCAATTTTCCTCATAAGTCAGGAGAAAAATCATTTTCGTCTTGGTCGTTAACACATTATTAATTAATTAAATAACAATTACATTAAAAGGGCTTGGCTTCCCACACGGGGTCATTGTGGATTAAGAACTTTACACACACACGTTGAATTCCTTCGCAGGTGCAGTTGTTTCCCTTCACCGACAACAGAACTCATGCTAAACAACTGTAATTTCTGTCAATAATTCCAAAAAACTCAGAGGTGTGAACCCATGTTGAATCCACGCCCCTTTGCTTGACACGCCTCAGGTTAAACTACGATACCACGATGGTGTTATATAATATCGTATGTTTTTAAATCGCCGTCTGTTCTGCGGTCAACCATACATCGCTGCGTGTGAAAGGCTTTCATTGGACGCTAACCGCTATTGCCAAAGTGTCCCCGTTTTTATTAATTTTGATAACTCTTACACATAGGTATATGTAAATGCAGTAGGTATTGAGTGAGGCTAATTATTATCTACTTGTTCAGCGGTGGATGGACTACGGTTGTTGATTGATTAATTAAATTATTCTCGTAGTTCTAATAGTAGTAAATCTGGTGCTACCAAGATATTTTGGGGGTTTAAATCGCTCGCGTCTACAATTACGCGTATACAACTCCCTATAGGTTGAGCCAGGCCGCCAAGCAACTTTTGTCGTATTCCGGCCTGTTGCCTATAGAAGCCATTTTGGAGGAAGGATCTGAGCAGTTGTGCAGCGCGCGCGTACCGGTTACAGTGCCCCGTATTTGTTGTGCGTTTTGAAATGCTTGAGGGCGCACGCAACACCGCGCTCAGTTGAAAATTCAAGTCTAGGGTGAATGAGCATTTACTAGGCAAGCATGCTCCATCGTAGGCCTCATCTTCACTTTCCATCAGGCGTGATTGTGGTCAAATGCAAGCCTATATTGTTTTTAAAATAGATGGTGAAGTCCAAGCGAAAATTATGGCTTAAAATGATATCCCAACCTTTTGTTAGGCCAAGCTCAAAGATCGCAGATGTTTTTGTGAATTTCTAATGCAGGCAAATCCACGGAGTAAAACCAGTAGAGTTAGTTATAAATATGAATATTACGCTTTTTCCTCATAACCGTTTGAGCAAATAATTATTAAAAGACAAGAAATAAAATGTTAAGAAAGAAGAAGATGTTGCCTATAAGAGTTAACTTTTTATGAAAACTAAGAATAGTATCGATGCTAAATCTAGTTTGACCAAATTTCTTGCGATGTGTCCTTACGTTCTAGTTATATCTTAGAAAGGTAATGAGTTTATGTCACTTAAAGTTGAAGAGCTAAGGTTACCCATAACCATCCACCAAAATTTACCATTAAAACAAAAACTACCCAAACTCAAAGTAATTTAACCGAAAAATCTTTCCACCACCATACCGCAACCGTTTACCCGTTCACGTGCACAAATAATACAATTAATGTTAACAGTTGCATCTCATTATGGGATTATTGGATCGGTTGCTTGAATCTGCGGTCCTTTCGGTTGGAACCGAATCCGGACATTGTGTTTACAGTAACAGACAATTTACGAATTCTTTGAACCCCTGTTTCTATCATAATAGATTTTAAATAATGTATTGAATCAGGCGTTACTTTGCAGAGGTTCATATTAATGAACTGAAACAATTACTTTGCTCACCCACAAAGCAAAGGTGAGCAAAATAATTGTTTCAGTTCAATCATAAATTTTGAAATTTCACATTTTGTACATCGAAACCGTTTACGAGATTATTACTTTTGTGCAGCAAAAACGTAAGAGATTTACAGCAATATCTATCTATACATATAATAAATCTGTAACAAGTCGGTGTCTGTACATTGAAGATATTTGAGAAAAACTACCACTAGGGCTATTTATTAGCGCAATAGAACCCAAAACAATGATTTTTAGAATTATTGTCTGTTTGTCTGTATGTCTGTTTGTCTGTTTGTCTGTGCGTTTGTGCGCGCTAATCTCAGAAACGGCTTAACCTAGAAGGATGCGGTTTTCACTGATATGTAGGTATTTTCTTGGATTAACATTTAGTGTTTGTTTTATTTGAATCGGTTCACAAATAAGAAAGATACGTCTATTTTAAGAATTTATCGAACAGGTTTTTTTTGTTTGAACGCGCTAATCTCAGGAATTACTGCTCCGATTTGAAAATTTCTTTCAGTGTTAGATAGCACATTTATCGAGGAAGGCTATAGGCTATATAATCATCACGCTAACACCAAAAGGAGCGGAGCGGAGCGGAAGAATGTTTCAAAATCGGGGGTTTTTGAAGTAAAACTTCTATAGGCACGCTTGACTTGTGGTGAATGTGAACGCGGGCGTGCGGGGGGTTCGGTGGGGGTGTGGGGATTGGAGGGGAGTGCGGGGGGGGTTGCGGGGGGGGGTTATATCGAGGAACTAAGGAGAGCCATAATTGATGAAAAAGCAAATTGGATAAAAAAATAAGCTGCCCAAATTACGAATTCCACGCAGACGGAGTCGCGGGCAACAGCTAGTTTCGAATATGATTCAATTTGAGTTTGCGTAGGAACGGATTGAAAGTCAGAGGGGATGGCGGAGGCGGAGGCCGAAGATAGACCTGTAATGCTACAGCTACACACATCGCGATAACGCGAATATTCGCACTATCGCGATGTATGTAGCCGAATATTTACTTACTTTATTTTATTTATTTACTTTAACGACCGCTTTAGCCTAGTTGGTAGTGACCCTGCCTACGAAGCAAGAGGTCCTGGGTTCAAATCCCGGTAAGGGCATTTATTTGTGTGATGAGCACGAATATTTGTTCCTGAGTTATGGATGTTTTCATAGTATTTCAGTATTTATTTATCTATATAAGTATGTTTATCCGTTGCTTAGTACCCATAACACAAGCTTTGCTAAGCTTACTTTGGGACTAGGTCAATTGGTGTGAATTGTCCCATGATATTTATTTTATTTATTACTTCGCCCGAAGCCGCAGACGCTTCGCCCCGCTGTCGGTAAATTTGCGCACATCAAAGGCTGCTAAACCAAACTAAACTCTGCGGCATTGCTCTCTATAGCAGTGTAGCCATGCACATTCGCCGTAGGCCGAAGACGACGTTTTAGCGCGATAATTCTATCGCGATTTGTGTAGCCCTAGTATTAAGGACAGATCTAAATATTATCATCATCCTAGCCTATATACGTCCCGCTGCAGGGCACAGGCCTGCTCTCAGAATGAGAGGACTTGGGCCGCAGCTCCCACGCGGGCCCCGTGCGATCTAATAAAATAAAATTATAACAACAAACCGAAGGAAACGAAGGAAGGAAGGAAGCCGTGGTGGCCTAGTGGTTTGACCTATGGCTTGTCAAGCAGAGGGTCGTGGGTGCAAATCCCGGCTCGCACCTCTATGTTTTTCGGAATTTATGTGCAAAATTACATTTGAAATTTACCACGAGCTTTACGGTGAAGAATAACATCGTGAGGACCTGCATACACCTGCGAAGGAATTCAATAGTGTGTGTGAAATTCCCAATCCGCACTGGGCCCGCGTGGGTCATTCTGAGGGGAGGCCTGTGCCTTGCCAGTGGGCACGTATATAGGCTGGGATTATGATGATGGTCGCAGTCAATAGCCATCTTCCGGAATCGCTTAGGGGCGTACTGGCTTGACAGTTCCTCTTAAATTGAGACTACCTCTGTTGTGTTCTTTGTTTAGTGTATATGCGTATATTAATGTAAGTATTTGTAGTTTTTATGTAGTCTATTTATGTTGGTATGATATGTATTAGTCTATTGTATTCATTATATAATATATGTGTGTACTTGCGTGTATTCTTTGTAAGTATGGGTATTGTTTATGTTTTGTTAGTTTGGGTTTATTTTTGATTTCGGCTCTTTTTTTTTTTTTTACTCAGCATTTTATGCCTACTCTTGTCTCTAATGTCCTGTCAATCGTTCTAAGGTTAACTGGAAGAGATCCCTTTAAGGGATAAGTTCGCCTTTGTACATCTGTATCTCTTGTTAACTAGTTATTTTCATGTTTTATGTACAATAAAGAGTTTTACATACATACATACATACATGATGAATAACAACAAAAATTTTTTAGCCTATTTAATTTCAGTGGGAAGGGAGATGCCCTGCGCAAATATAAATTTATTCGTAAGCACTATCACGATCGCCGGAATCTATCCCTTATGCTCTACGATTTTGTATCTACTAGTATAGCAAATTGAACTGTTTTTCTCCAGTTTGCTATACTATTTCTAACAATAGAGCAAATGGAAAATCGAACTGTTTTCCTCCAATTTGCTCTGTCGTTAGGATTCGTATAGTAAATTAGAGAAAAACAGTTCAAATTTGCTCTATCGCTAAAACTTTAGAGCAAATTGGAAGAAAACGTCCAATTTTCTATACTATGTATTTATTTATATAAAAAAAACCGGCCAAGAGCGTGTCGGACACGAGACAAGAGGGTTCCGTAGCAGGTACGAAAAATCTTTGCATACTTTATTAATGTGGTTGTTTTGGTCCCAACGTCGGCGGTACAGCGCCATCTATCGGCGAATTGGGTAACTAAGAACTAGTATGTATGTTGATTGTTTTTCAGATGTAATATATTTTTATTTGAAAGAAGATACTGTTAGCGTGATCTTATAGGTACTTAAAGAAAAAAAATGCTTGCGATGGCGGTTAAATTTCAATCTTAGTTAAGAAATATTTTTTTACAAAAACTTAAAAACTGCTCAACTGATTAAGTTGAAAATAATTTTCCTAGAAAGTTCTTATTAAGTTTAACTTACGTGATTTTTTTCATATTTTTTTGACATGCGGTTCAAAAGTTAGAGGGGGGGACACATTATTTTTAACTTTCGGAGTAAATATCTCCTAAAATATTCACTTTATCAAAAAATGGTTAATTAAAACCCCACACTATAGGGTTAGTCGAGAAAAAAAAATCACCCCCACTTTACGTCTATGGGAGGTACCCTAAAAAAATTGTTCTAGTTTTTTTTTATGTAATCAATTTGTCGGCGTTACTGATATATATATTCATGCCAAATTACAGCTTTCTAGTGCTAACAGTCTCTGAGCTTAGCCGCGGACGGACAGACAGACAGACAGACAGACGGATAGACATGGCGAAACTATAAGGGTCCCTAGTTGACTACGGAACCCTAAAAACTAGTAGATGAAATCGTAGAACATAGTGGATAAATTCCGATCGCTGCCGCCGCAGTACTTTGACCACTCTGACCTCCGATCTAAATGTCGGAACTGAAGTCAAAATCGGATATCGTGTCGGACCTCTTTATCCTTTATGGACGACAAATACCGTAATACAAAAATTAACCTACCCGCATCCGCATAAAAATCAATTTTGTTCGTATCAAAAACGACGTGTGGCGTTCAAAAGGTTAATTTACGCAGCAAAGGAAATAAAATCATCAATTGATTATCCTACCAATGAACAGTAGTCGAGCAGAAAAAATCGAGGAAAAGACTTATAAGCTTCATAAGTTAATTCAGCACAATTCAGTCACGAAACTAGGGTAATTTATCCTTACACTATTCGACGATATAGTTCTTCTTCTTCCATCTATTCTATAAAGTTGAAATTCATCTGCAACAACTTTACGACTTCCCAGCTCATGAAATAAAGGCTCATAACTCTAATATCATAAAATCCAAAGTTACAATTGGCTTAAAACAAACGAAGAAGATAGTTTGCCAACTATAAATCAGAATTTCAACGTAACGCTTGCGGGCGAGCTGGATTGTGACTTGCTGCCTTGTGATAGAGTTGGGGTTTGGTTGCGATGCTTAATTAGGAGTTATCTTCGCTGAAGTGTAAATTGGTTCCGTTTTAGTGCAAGTCATAAGTGGTAATAGACTGTGTCTATTAAAATACTTGCTTTAGTTTGTTTTACTACAAACAACGTTTAGTTTTGACTTTTTGGAGACCCCTGCTGCTGAGTCGTTTGGGGTGCACAGTAGGTAGGCGTTATTTGATGTCCGGTCTTAGAATCCAATGGTCTTAGGTCGCACGGCTGGATGTTATATACCTATATGTAAGTATATATTATATACTTATATGTAAGTATGCCCATCCAACTCTGCCTAGCGCAGATCTATACAGGAAGTTACCGGGCGTCAGACCTAAGACCATTGGATTCTGTGAACGGACATCAAATAACGCCTACTATATTATACCCATATAATACTACGAAAAAAGTGTACCTTGCGTTAAACCGCTTCTTGCAGGGCTCTTAGCGCTTCAACGGCGTTCTTCAGCTCGATGCCACTTTTGGTTGGTGTAGGGTGTGTATGTATTATTTATAATGTCTCGAATAACTATAGCACTCGAAAACCGCACTTTTGGGATTAAAATAATATAAAATATCAAATATCACGGGACAATTCACACCAATTGACTTAGCCCCAAAGTAAGCTAAGTAAAGCTTGTGTTATGGGTACTAGGCAACGGATAAACATACTTATATAGATAGATAACTACATATTAAATACCCAAAGAGAGCAACATTCGTATTTTTCATACAAATATCTGCCCCTACACGGGAATCGAACCCGGGACCTCAAGCTTCGTAGTCAGGTTCTCTAACCACTAGGCCATCTGGTCGTGTAAATATGCGCACGGGCACCAACGCGTGCCGACCGAATTGTCAAGAGTCTTAGAACTGTCACCTTGACAGCCAAGGTGACAGTTCTGAAGAGTATTTTTGAAGGAATACACGACAAGTTGTATTTTCCTATTAAGGTTGAAACCGAACACTTCCTTTCTAAAATGCGCAGAAAATGAGTAAAAACCAAAAAACTCAGAATACTGCAGTTAAAACGCTCCACAGCCTCACCCGATCATTACAATAATACTAGCTGACCGCACAAACGTTGACGACCTATTCTCAGATCGACCGAATGTAGAGAAAAAGTTTTCATAAAAATCGGTCAAGCCGTTTCGGAGGAGTTCGATAACAAACACCGTGACACGAGATTTTTATATATTATTAGATTGTATCGTACATAAACCTCTCCATGCAACTCCGACTCGCACTTGTCCGATTTTAAGTTGTTGTCATTCGTCATTCCATTATGTTAGCTAATATTGTAAGCTATCTTTCTCTGTTTATACATGACAGTTTTACCAAAAAATAGTTAGTTATTTTTAGGTCGGTTAAAAAAGAAGAAAAACCTTTGAACTACTTTCCACAAAGGTAGCAAGTTAATAATTTCACAAGCCTCTAAAATAAAGAACGATCGCTGCATACCTAGTTTGCGCTAGAACATTATTCGCTGCTTTTGTAAAATTTTCATCGTAATAGCAAATTTTTTCTCAATGAAAATTGCTCCAGCTCTCTTCGTGAAATTTTGATGAGTGAATCCGTCAGAACAAGGAGCTGGAAGATATGGTGTCTGAGCCCAACATCGTGGGAGAAAATTAAGTCCGATAGACTCCGTTGACTAGGACACTTTGAGAGAATGCCAGCAGACAAGGCGGTAAAGAGAGCGTACGCGGGACGGTCTGGTGGTAGTGGTGGTCGGCGGCCAATTGGCCGGCCTAAGTACCGCTGGAAAGATGAAGAAGAGAAGGATCTACGCACAAAACTGGGAGGACATCGCAGAAAACTGGGCACGTTGGCGCTAACTCGTATCGGAGGCTAAGATCCACTTCGGGTCGCTGAGCCAACGGAGTATGTAAGTGAGACTTCAAGTCAAGCAGACATCGCTTTTAGCATCCCATTACAAATGATGAAGGCTCAAGAGTTGCTCAACGAGGTATGATATGGTATGCTCGCAGTTTTTCTACGGGACCGAATCAGGAA
This sequence comes from Archips crataeganus, assembly GCA_947859365.1. Lineage (NCBI taxonomy): Eukaryota > Metazoa > Arthropoda > Insecta > Lepidoptera > Tortricidae > Archips > Archips crataeganus. Next base: position 23,241,935 of record OX402049.1, on the reverse strand, counting down.
CGAGGAGATCCGTAAAAGAACAGGTATCACCGACATAGCCGAACGGATTAGCTCGTTGAAATGGCAATGAGCAGGCCATATAGCACGAAGAACAGATGGCCGTTGGGGCCTAAAAGTTCTCGAATGCAGACGCAGCGTGGGACGTCCACCAACGAGATGGATGGACGATTTGGTGAAGGCCGCAGGTTCAGGGTGGATACAAGTCGCTTCCCCAACCGTAATAATTGGGCGTCAATGAGGGAGGCCTATATCCAGCAGTGGGTGTCCTACGGCTGAAATGATGATGATGATATAAGTAGGTATGTATGTACGGGTCAAATCTTGGAAGTTGAAATTGATTTTGTATACTTAGGTAGGTTGGATGACAATGCAAGTACCGTCAACAAAAAGTACAGTCAGCGAAAAAGCTTGCATTGAAAATGATTTTTTAGCAAAGAATTATTTTAATAAAATCAAAATCAATCCATTTAATTTTATGTACATATAAAACTAACCCGTGATCGACCATTCCACCCGATGAAAAGTACGGATGAGTAGAAAGACGTATCTAACTGTTTAAGTAACAGCCTATTCACTCTAGCCTTGAAGAGAGATTTGAAATTTACTATGGTGAAGGAAAACATCGTGAAGAAACCTGCCCACACCCGATAAGAAATTCAATGGCTTAACTGAAGTTCTCAATCCGCACTGGGCTTGCGTGTGAACTATGGCCAAATCCCTCTCATTCCAGAGGAGGCTTGTGCCCTGCAGTGTGACGTGTACAGGCTAGGATGATGATGATGATGATGATGATGATGATGATGAATCAAAAAAGGAGCAATAAAACTTGTGTTAGAAAACATTTTTACGAAAACTTATTCCCATTTTACATAATCGCGCATAATTTAGAACCCTGTCGCTTTGACTTCTTTGAAATATTCGTTCGGTCTCACGTACGTTTGGTTAAAGTGGAAGGGTAGTAAAATGCCGTCATCTTCGTGCGCGACGTGAGTTACCGTAAATAACTCATCTTAGTAAGTAGATTTGGCTTTTGGAGTCAACGTTGTTCAGTTTTTGAAATTATGTTGCCCCAAGTAGATATAAATGCAGCTGGTTTTCATAGGAACATATATATGTCACTAGCTGTTGACCGTACTCGTTAAACTCGTCTTGTCCACAAGAAATTTAAATAGCTTTTCCACTCTCTTCCACTCTACTTCTTTGTTCCACTCTGTTATATTGTAACGGAGTCATGACATTTTTCGTCTTATTCTTGTTGCTGGCAGAAAACGTTTGTTAGTTATGTACCTCAAAAGCAAAAGTTACTTGTAGCGTTTCACCTAGTCGCATTTCACCGCGATCGTGTTTTTTATTTTCGCTTTATGCAATCGTATATTTTTTTGCTCGCTAATAGTTCTAGTCGCATTTCACCTCGATTGTTTATTTAAATTTTGTCATATATCACAATCGTCTAATTTTTTGGTCGCTAATGATTTTAGTCGCATTTCACCTCGATCGTTTATTTTATTTTCGCTTTATGTCTCAATCGTCTATTTTTTTGGTCGCTAATAGATGTAATCGCATTTCAGCTTGATTAAATATTTCTGTAACATTATAGTTCAGCAGAAGCAGACCCTGGTTCAAGCCTCCATATTTTCAAGCAGCGAACCTAGATAGAGCTTCGGCGGCATGAAAACGTCCCGAAAAATATAAGCCAACTTGGCTTATATGTCATTTGCCTCCCTTCAGTTTGAATGACGTAACGCGATCGTAATATGAAGCTGTCAAAAGAAATTTGTGGACGTTTTGTATCGCAATGTTTGCTACTAACACTCTATCTAGTGCATAAATAATCCAAGCAGCGAACTTTATTGTATTTATTATCTTGAGCTGAGATCTTGAGTAATTATCGCATATTAATGTCACTGCAATTAAATGTCGCAATGACAGAGTATTGTCTATTATTAGTATAATAATAGTACATTACTGCAGCGGCCGCGAAATAGGGGATTGCCGGCCGAGTAGTTATAGATGGCCGAGTGTTAACGAGGCCATCTAGAGATACGAGGCCGGCAATCCCTGTTCGTGGCCAAGGCTTGTATAGAGTTTTTCTCAAACATGCATCATCATCATCGTCATCGTCGTCGTCGTCATCACCATCACCACCATCATCATCTTATCATCACCATCATCATCACCATCATCATCATCACCATCATCATCATCATCACCATCACCCATCATCACCATCATCTCATCATCACCATCATCATCATCATCATCATCATCATCATCATCATCATCACCCATCATCACCATCATCATCATCACCCATCATCACCATCATCATCATCATCATCATCATCATCATCATCACCGCCATCATCGACACCATCAACATCACCATCATCATCACCAACATCATCATCATCTTACCTTACCTTAAATAAACGTAGTGGCAGAATGTCTTATGAACCAAAACGCAAAATATTGCTTATAGTTTTTTTTAATGGCTAAATGCTATGATGCCATAGACCTATAAACGTCATAGTATGAAACAATAGACGATCACTTTGCTGGCCAAGGCCAGCAATGTTGTATGAAATTCCATTATTGACCTCTCGTCTAGCCCGCACCTTCAACGTGACACTTCGTGGCGTATTATAAGGAACATAACGTCAATATTTCATAGCATGTTTGAGAAAAGATAATATTTCAATGAGTTTGATAGCCTCTTAGAAATTGAACTATAACTACAAGACGCGTTTAAAAAAAGTGTTACAGAGTTTTGCTGCAAACATCAATCATCGCGTCAAAGAAAAAAGCGTTCCAAATAAATAACGATCGCGGTAAAGTGCGTATAGGGTAAAATACTACACGGAAAATATGACTCTACAAATTAAATATACTTACGTGAACAGCTACGCGGTGAATTGTTTCAAGTATAAAAAAACTATCGAGATTTTGTTCTGCCGCGACAAAACGCGATTAGGTGAAACGCTACAAGGAATTTTTGCTTTTGAGGTAAATAACTAACAAACGGCAGAAAATATGGCTCGACTAGGTACGCGAATAAATAGAATAGTGAATAGGTTCTCGAGTGGCGTCCACGGGCCGGAAGACGCAGTGTAGGTAGGCCTCCAACAAGAAGCAGCGACGACCTGTTTAAGATTGCGGGGCGCGTTGGATGCGGATGGCACGGAACCGATCTGTTTGGTGAGCCTTGGGGGAGGCCTATGTTCAGCAGTGGACGTCTTTTGGCTGAAATGATGATGATGAATTCGTAACGAAGTGATCCGACAGAGAACCAAAGTTATCGACATAGCCCACCGCATTAGCACGCCGAAGTGGCAATGGGCCGGCCATGTAACCCGAAGAACCGATAACCGTTGGGGTAGACGAGTTCTTGAGTGGAGACCACGGGTCGGCAAACGTAGCGTAGGACGTCCTCAGACTCGGTGGAGCGATGATCTTCGCAGGGCGGCTGGCCCTCAGAGTGGTCGAGGATCGTGCTCAGTGGCGTGCCATGTGTCCAGCAGTGGATGAATATAGGCTGATGATGCTGATTATGATGACGAATGAGGTACGCGAATAAAAAGTGACCACTTGAAGTGAAGTAAACAAACAACCTAAACCTTTACACTTCTCTATCGATAAAAATAAACATGGGTACCCGAACTAGAGTATTTCCTTGGTCCTTCTGTACTTCGAATGTAAGCCATACATAAGCCAGCAATTTAAAGCGATATTCGCGTCACGTACATAGTGTAAAACAGTTGGCGAACGGCACAATGCGTGTCGAAATCACGCGACGTAAGAAAAACCTTCGGAAATCAGACCCCACGTGGCGGGGGACTGTGGAAGGCATACGCGAAAGCGGTTTAAATACAGAGTATGGGTACATCCAGAGGCATGTGCGCAAGTGAACACGGTTAACATTGTGTTAAAAAAAATTGTATTTTGGTCTGTTTGAAAACAAATATACCTTGTTGAGTTTCTTGTCGAATTCTTTTAAGCAAAACCGGCCGTAAATTTTTGGACTTTCATAAGAGCTTATTATTTAGTTATCAAAGATATTTTGACTTTGATATTGAACAAGAGTAGAAAATGTTTGTTTGTATGTTAATTGAGGTCAATTGTGTTTGTTATTGTGTGTTATCTTAAAATGATTATAATAAAACACGATAAAAATATTTTTTGTTATTTTGCGCATTTTCTAAGAGTTGACAGCGCGTTTTTACGGATAGCAAAAAACTTTGTCGCATAAGTATCGATTATGGACATTTCAAAAGGCCTAAATATAAGTTTATCATTTTGACAAGTGACAGCATAAATATTTGAGACGATTTATAACATCGTCGTTTTTCTAATTGACTAAGATATTTTAATTACTCTACGATTGGTTAAGCATATGCAAGGATATAGAATAATTTATTATGTTTAATCATCACAAAATGGATTTATCGCCGTAGTTCCTTTACAAGCTCCTTCCTTCCTCACTCGTTCTGGATGTAGTGTGGAAAAAATCATAGTAGTCCAGTTGAGGCCAGCGCAGCATAGAACATTGTTAGGGTTCCGTAGTCAACTAGGAACCCTTATAGTTTCGCCATGTCTGTCCGTCTGTCTCTCCGACCGCAGCTAAGCTCAGAGACTGTTTGTACTATAAAGCTGTAATTTGACATGAATATATATATATCAGTCACCTCAGTCAGTCAGTCAGTTACTTTTGACCCGCACGTCTTAAAAATGTGAAAAAAATCACGTAAGTTACACTTAATAAAAACTTTCTAGGAAAATTATTTTCAACTTAATCAGTTGAGCAGTTTTTTTACTGTATTATTATCGACATGTTACCGTTGAAATAATATCCAAAATCAATCAGCAGCAATCAATCAAGCAGTTTGTAAGATTGGCGTTGGAACTACTGCAAAAAAATCCAGAAAAATCTGTGATCTGTGATCCGCTCTTTCTCTCGTCTTGCGCCACCCGCGCACTGCACAATACAATTGGTGCCTTTCTGGCACTCCCCAGGGCCCTCCTCGATTGAAACGAAGGGCCGACCCTTGCAAGGTGTAGTTTATTTCATTGTTAAGGCGTGAACGTTCCGGTATTGTTACAAGTGTTGATAATTTCAGCTTATTTATAAGTTGCTGGTTTAACGGCTTTTAGGGGTACGGAGGTGATTGAGCGTTGTGGTTAAAGATGGCTAAGTTTAGAATGTGATTGTTGATTATGTGGATACGCGTTTGTGAGTTTTACGTAAAGAATACAAACGTCGCAAGGCACACATACTATGTGAATTCAATAGTGTATGTGGACGTTTTAAAAAAAATTGTACCCTTTCGTTTTTCTTGAAATTTTGGAAAAAATGTGGTTTTCCTACTCAGAATCAAGAGAAGAATCGATTCAGATCATTTAAAAAAATGTCCCCATTTTTTCATAAAAAAATTTATGAGTTAGTTTTGTCACGCCCATACTGAATGTATGAAAAAAACGTCGCAAAACTGTCATTTTTTTGGGACATTTTTTAAACTATCGATTATAATCTTGATTCTGAGTAGGAAAAACAATATTTTTTCCAAAATTTAAAAAAAAAGAACGGATACACTTTTTTTTTAAAACGTCTCGTGATTATTTCAAATTATGTAGTTCATGATTAGTCCTGGAAAATATTAGTTACTGTGCCCGCAACTTCACCGGCGTATGAACGGCGTAACATGATGTTATATAGCCAAAAGCTTTTTTCGATAAATGGACTCATTATCATCATCATCATTTCAGCCGAAAGACGTTGCTGAAAATAGGCCTTCCTCAAGGCTCGCCAAACAGATCGGTCCCGTGCCATCAGCATCCAACATAAATAAATGCAGCATAAATGGACTTTTCAACACAAAAACAGTATTTCAATTCGAACCAGTAGTTCCTGAGAAAAGCGCGTTCAAATAAACAAACAAATTCATCAGCTTAATAGATGAGTGAGATTGTGTAAAACATTAAATTAAAATTTATATAAAAATGGGACAAAATAAAATAAAGCGAAAGAAAAAATACCACTGTAAAATGTTTACTCAAATACAACAGTAAACATATTATGGCAGCATTACACCTGTGAACCGAGGTGTCAAATGCGACAGGATAATTTGAGCAAAATCCCGCTTAAACATTGCCGACATGAAACACATCATGGCAAAATAAACGGACATTATTAACTGAAATACGCGGAACAAGGGGTTTATTAATTACTTGCTGTTGCCCGCGACTCCGTCTGCGAAGAATTATTTTATCCTCCGCGGAAACTATCCTAAATGTCCTTTCTAGGGACACAAAATATCTTTATACCAAAAATTCTTCTTAGTGAATCGGTTTAGGGGTTATTGATTCCCCGTACACATTTTTATCCCCATTTGTCACTCCCTTAAAGGGTGATCATTTCTAGGATGCAAACTATCCTAGGTAGATATATCCTTTCCGAGGACTCAAAATATCTCTAAACCAAATTTCATCTGAAATGGATTCAGAAGTTTAAGCGTGAAGAGGTAGCAAACAGACACACTTTCGCATTTATAATTAATGTAGATGTAGACGCAGACTTACATGTATATGTAGAAATGTAGATTTTAGATGTACCTAGATGTAGATGTATAGATTAGTATGTGTAGTATGATTGTTGTTGTGTTATAAAACAATACTATAATGCTACACAATGCATATACTATACACTAAGCCAAAAAATAACCCACAATATAAAGCGGTATTAATTCAAACTACTTAAACATCTGAAATTGTCTACATCGCACAATTTCACTGTCTTGTAAAAATCTCTTTTTTCAGCGCAACATCACAATCGCTTAGAGTTAATTGGGCTGCTAATTAGATGCTCTGTTCATTTAACGGCTTGCGGTGCTTCATTTTTTGTCATGATTATAAAAAATCAGCTGTAAATGAAGCCGTGTGGTTTGACCTATAGCCAGCAAGTCCGTTTTGGTCTACCATTCAGACCTACTAATAGGACTAAACGGACGAAATAATCCATTTAGTCCTATTACTTGTGGCACGAATTTTAATAGGACTAAACGGACGAAATAATCCGCTTAGTCCCAATACTTCTGGCACGAAATAGGGCTGGTTAGATAATTTCTACTTCAGGTTCGCGGGGCTAAGGCGTGGGTTGCCTAATGCAGTCATTCCGTTTAGCACTAGGTAAAAGTGGAACTAAACGGACCATTTGGTCCTATTATTAGGACTAAACAGAATTTTCTGCCCGTTAATTCCTACTAATAGGACTAAACGCATTTTTCCGTCCGTTTATACCTATTAATAGAACTAAACGGTAGACCAAAACGGACTAATCCCTCTCAAGCTGAAGGTCGTGGGCTCGCACCTCTGAGTACTGAGTCTTGCATTTAAAATTTACCATCACCTTTACAATGAAGAAAACATCGCAAAGAAACCGGTACTTACATGCGAAGAGGAATGGTGTGTTCGAAAATCCCTTACGAACTGGGCCCGCGTGGGAATTGCGACCCATACCTTTGTTTTGAGAGGAGCCCTGCTCTTTGTAGTGGGAGGTATATATTCTGGGATGATGATAATGATGCATTATAATGAAAATATACTAATTGATGCTTGACTTTCTTCTGGCGACTGGATAGCGTAGTGGTTAGAGAACCTGACCATGAAGCTTAAAGTCCCGACACGACACGTGTTCATTTTGAAAAAAAAAAGCCACTAAAGATTTTCATTTCGGATAAATTATTGCATTTATGTCAACTATTTTTGCCGTTTTTCGGTATTATGAAAGCGTTAAGTCGCATAACTTGTTTTCTAAAATGTAAAGGAGACATACTTAGGTACAATTTCGTATTCAAATCTCAATTTTCAAGTTTTCGTGGGTTGAAAAGATTTCGCTTATCTAGCAGCATCCAATTTATTCAAAGTTAAAGATTGTTAGTTTCTCAAAAGAATGACATTCACTTGTAATGAGAAAACAATTACAAGAATAAACAATGCAAACCATCCTCCCATTCAATTCCAGTGCAATTCAAATCTAAACCCAACACTTTAAAGTCCAATTTCTTATGCTTAACAAGCTCCATGCATGTCAGAAGCACGCGAAGCTGTCACAATGGCCTTATTTGTTGGTATAGAATTAATAGAGAATGAAACTTAGTGAATTAGTTTCCAACTGGCATTATAATCGTTGTTTGAGACAAAAGGAGTATAATGGCGTCTGCAGATGAAATGTTCATTTGGCTTTGTTGGTTCTGATTGGGGACTTGCAAGTTAATAATGGTTTTTAAATATAAGATTATTGAGTAGGTCCAACTTCAAGGAAAAGGTCAATGAATCTGACTCGTCTGAGCAGCGTGAAGCTTCGCATTACCTTGTCATCCTATATATAGCAGTGTCTCAAGTCAAAATTCTTTGACCAGTGTGTGTTGCTAATGACGGGTCTCATAAGAAAGCTCAAGGTAAACGATGGAAAGGGCTTTGCTTGGAGTTTGTATGTGGGATCTCATTAGGAATGATGAAATCCGCACAAGAACTAAAATCACCAACATAGCTCGAAGAATCACAAGACTTAATTGGCAGTAGGCAGGGCACATCGCTCGTAGAATTGATGGCCAGTGGGACCACAAGGTTCTCGAATGGCGTCCACGGACCAGAAGACGCAGTGTAGGTAGGCCTCTAACAAGATAAAGCGAAGGCGTGGTTAATGTTACGGGAACGCGTTGGATGCAGATGGTGCAGGATCGGTACGTTTGGAAAACCCTGGAGGAGGCCAATATTTAGCAGTGGATGTCTTCTGACTAAAATGCCGAAGTCGTAAGCCTTTAGGTCTGGCAGTCGAATAAATTCTTACCCTGATTTCCCAAAAAATCCCGTGGTAATTACCAAACATTACATCATATTCTTCATTAACGTTGCAAAAAAACATCCGTGCCAAATTTCATGGATCTACATAAATCTAGCCGTTCAGATTTCGATATCGGGATAAAAAGTAGGTAGCTTATGTGTTATTTCAAACGTCCAGTTATGATACCAAAGGTAAAATATGGGTAAAATAGGTGTTATCCGATGTACTTGACGTGGATCATGTCATTGCGCGTGGCGTCCCAGCCCTATAGACGCCACAAACTCGCTACGCAATCGCGACGAAAACATTACGTTGTGAGTACATTGCGCGCTCGCGGAGAATCCGTTGCGCACTCGCCGCAAATCGCTAGTGTGATATGGATATGACTCTTAGCGTGAAAGAGTAAAAAATTCACACACGCACGCACACACAAACTTTCTCATTGTATAATACAAGTAGGATCTTCTAATTGATAGATGCGAGGTAAGAATATTTATCGCTTCGCCCTTGAATGCTCAGCCTACTTGTCAATTTTCGTCAGGAACATTCCTTCGTTCATTATAACAGGGTGAGAAGCATTCCCCAACGACCGCCATAGCTGCTGGTGCCGGCGTGGGTGTCTGCGTTCGACACCTGCCTTTATGTACATGTGGTGTAATTAGGGATCAATAATATCTAAGATTAACTTTGTTTGTGTGAGAACTTTCTGGAACAACCGAAAAAACAAAGGTCAACTCTGGTAGCGCTAAGTTAGTTGTAAGTTCTTATCTCCTTATTTACTAATTGTTTTCCGTAGCGTTAGTTTAATTTATAGTTAGTGCCATTCACGAAATGCGTGAATTTGTCAAAATTAGACATTTATGACATTATATAATATTTAAGAGTCACGCCACGCGTCATCATGAATTACTCGATCTGTAGCGTGTTTTAAAGAATTGTCTACGCGTGGCGTATCATTATTATCACCACTTCGGCCGAAAGACATCCTCTCCTGAACATGTTGTTTGTTTATCTTTAGCGTTAGTTTTTTTTCACTGTATATTTTAAGCTTGGTCAGGTGTATTGTTGTATTTACTGCCAAATTTATCAATCACATAGTTGAAATGCACGTAGCATTGTCACATTGACCGATCGAATTGGATTTTAGCTAAATTTGATGTCTGTTTACTTCTCCTCTACGCTACGTTCAACCCCATGCCTCGGTAAACTTGGCTGCAAGAAAAATTGTGCAACTTGAATTGCATAGCGAGGCCATAAAGCTAACGAGTTTGAAGTGGTTAATTGAACGCTGCAATGTAAGCCTTCCAAACTTTATTTTTCCGAGTCGCTTCTGCCTTGGTTTATCTTTCTAAACTGGGTTTACGTTCTTGAACTCTAATTGGACGGCTATGATTGATTCAACGTTGTCGTACGATGTCGCTCGAGATACGCGTTATTGATTGAATGATACCTAGGTACTGTATTCACTAACTATACATAGGTGACAGGGGTTGGAATATTAAAGGGGAAGGAGCTATACGACTGAAGAGATCATAAATTTCGAAACTTATAATAGCGTATAAAATAGTATAAAATATCGAAAATATTTGTTACCTAATCGTTATCTAAATGTTCTAAGGATAAATTTTGATACGTTGATTGTCGACATAATAACTCATCGAAATTTTAAATATCAAACGGTTAGAAAAACGAAATTTAAAACGACAAAAGTATTTGAAATCGAATGATTATATAATACGTAAGTCTAAAATCCAAATTAACAATCCTCACATATTTTTATATATTTATATCTATTTGAAAGAGCATTGCTTCTGCCCCGGGCTAATTGTGCCCACTCGCTTTTCCCGATCGCTGTCACATTATAAATTTAAGTAATTGTTTTTACAATCTGTTTCTAATTATTTTCATTCTTACATAAATTCTGTTAATTGGAATAATTATAACTATGTAAAAATTATGGCGGCTATGGCCTATGACAGAAGTGACTCGTAAAGGTTAAGTTTAGAAGGCTAGTCTTCGGTGTATGGTCTTTTTTTTCTGTCAAACTGAAAAAACTCTCTTGAAATTATTTTTAAACTCCTTAAATATACGACGAAAATCCTGATTAAAAAGAATGTTGCATCATTATCAGTTTAGATTTAATAATATATTATAGATATGAAAATAGTTGTGTTGTACATTCGACATTTTGATCGTTTGACATTTCAACCCTAGACATTTTAGACGTTGATATCATACTTTTCGATATTCAAATATGTACCCATGACTAAAACACCGGGATTCAAATTTATTACAATAATATGAAATATTAACAGTTAATATCACTATGAGTTTAATTTATGGACCAAATTTAACATAAATTTGCATGTCGTATTCTGTAATGGCTGGATACTGAAACACCGTAGTAGTTCTATGACATGTTGAACCTTGGAGATTTTATTAATCTTACCTGGTTTACAAGTAGGTGTAAACTTCACTTTTTGAATTTTAATTTTACATAATAAAAATTACATAATTTTGAGCTACAGACATAATTTATCAAGCATAAAAACAAAATGTTTGCATAATTTCGGAAATTATCATAGTTTAGTTCAGAGATGCGCCAAGTTTTGTGTCTACTCCTAGCCAAGTTTTTCACAATTAGTTATACTTAGTTGCTGTGTTGTTTTGTTTACATTGGTAGACCCCTCGCAGGTCTTTGTCAATCCCTGGGGGGTCGATATGGACCAATTTGGGTATCACTGGTTTAGAAAAAACGAAAGAAAAATATTTATTCGTGACATAATCTTAATAAATTAACAAAGAAAAACGGTAAAAGATACAAACATTATCACGAAATGGTCCCAACTCAGCATGATGTCGGCCGTGAAGCCGACGCTGGTCTTCCGTTGGAACCATTTCACCAACAATAAAACATAAACTGTTCAGTGAAACCGACACCTGAAAAATAAAAAAAATAAAAAAAAATACAAAAGGAAACTATAAAAAGCATACAAGAAAACAAAACGCACAATGGTGTCTGCATAGACCGAACGCCTTTGCCCTTGCCACTTATTATAACCAAAACGAAAACATGGAAACATAGACAAATTTAGTTAGGCATGAATGACACAAACAAACAATAAGTTGTATAGTAATGTATTAAATAAAATTAAATGTGTAATCCGCAAAAAGCGTTTTCGCTCTTCTTTCATCAACCGCACAGCTAAAGAGTGGAATTCCCTGCCTGCGACTGTGCTCCCTGAACACTACAATTTAGCCGCTTCCAAGTCTAGGGTGAACGAGCATTTACTAGGCAAGCTTGCTCCACCGTAGGTCAAACGCAAGCAGTACACACACATACACAAATAGTATAATAGTCACTATAGGGTCACAGTTCTAACCTTGTTTCAGTGGGGTCACAGTTCTGCTAACCGAACCTAACCTACTACTGACATTATAACTTATGAACATTATGACTGTGAATATTATTCTTAACAAAATTATAAGTTTTGTTTTAAGGCAGGTTTTATTATGAATAGCGTAAGTAATTTAATGTACTTACATTTTTATGTATATTATGGAAATGTTTATGTCTAAAGTTTTTATGCGAATTGAACGGCACTTAATTGCCAGACCTTTATGGTTCACAGAAGCGGAGTCGTGACTAAAGGCCAGTATTACCATAAAGCTAATAAATGTATTTTTTAAAGTGTTCGCTTTTACTTGCTGAACAGTTAACACAAATTTGATTTCCATACAAAGTTGGCAGTAGAAAAATATTGTTCTTAGCATTAAATTGACGGAAGTTTTATGAATAATTTCGCTTCCAGAGAATGTTTTATTTTCGCGGAATATGTAATTGCTTTTTGTATAACTAGGGTCATTATTGTTGAATAAGACAAAGTCAAGTCATTTGATTTCCACAAAATATCTTTTTTGGTACTTGTCCGTGATTTGATTAGGGATAGTTTGCAAAGTTCCCACGGGACGGTAACTTATAGATAAGGCTCCATTTGTTTATCTATTTAATTAAATAACTGTATCATTTGAAATGTAAGAGGCACAGACAAATTAAATTTTTACACAGCCACTGTTTTGATAATCTTCTAATATATAAAAATCTCCTGTCACAGTGTTTGTTATCGAACTCCTCCGAAACGGCTCGACCGATTTGTATGAAACTTTTTTCTCTGTATTCTGTAGGTCTGAGAATAGGTCGTAGGCTATATATTATTCGCAGATGGAGTCGCGGGCTAGTGATATCTAATTAAAAAAAAATGTTTTTGTTTTGCTTGATTATAATAAAAAAAACTGAAAATAGGACGCAAATTTAATGGTTCTGTTACATAACGTGTATTTTAACCAGCGCTTAAAATAGAAGAATAGTTTGCCGTCAGAAACTTGACTGGAAGATTTTATTTCATACTTACCTTACACCAAGAATTCTCCCTTGTTACTCGTACATAACCGAGTTACATCACCAGCCATGTACAAGGAAAAAATATTCTTCGCACAGAACCGGGTAATGTATTAAGAAATATTTTTTCTTTGCAAATTACCACTTACATTTCCAGTTTTGTATGAGGATGTAAATATTCTTCCTACATTACTCGGTTTTGTTCAAAGAAAATCGTTGTGCCGTTTACAAAACCAAGGAGGTTCTCCGAGTAAACAATAAATAAAGATCGAGCCACTGTTGCACTTGAAATTGCGTTTTGAAGGTAAATATTTGGCATGGAGATAGTTTGAGACTTTGGGAAGGACATAGTAGGATAGTTTTTGTCGTGAAAAGTTGCATACTTAGTTCCCGTGGGATAGCCACTAACGAATTCTTTTAACGAAAACTAACAATTTAGCTTTTAGAGGGGGCTCAGTGGCTCGATGTTTATTTATTGTTTACTCGGAGAACCTCCTTGGTTTTGTAAACGGCACAACGATTTCTTTGAACAAAACCGAGTAATGTACGAAGAATATTTTACATCCTCATACAAAACTGGAAATGTAATCGGTAATGTGTAAAGAACAAATATTTCTTAATACATTACTCGGTTCTGTGCGATGAATATTTTTTCCTTGTATATGGCTGGTAATGTAACTCGGTTATGTACGAGTAACAAGGGAGAATTCTATCTCCTGTAATATATGGCAGCGTAGGTACTATAAAACCATGTCATAATCAATCAATCTGTTATCTTCTACGACACTGATTATTGCGTGATATCGCTGCTTTAATAGAAAAGCGACACAAATAAAAAAATAGTTTTAATTACAAAAAATCGCATTTAAAATATTATGTCAAATGATTTTTGACCATATTTTTTATTTATTTCATTTGTGTCGCTTTTGTATTTGAGCACCGATGTGTGTTACGATCATGATAATATCAATGATAATTAAAAATAAAAAAGTTTGGTTATGTATTAATTATTAAATATTTTTTATTTGTAATTTTTCCTTTCTTTTCAAAGTTTAGTTTTTTTTTTATATAAGATGTGGCAAACGAGCAGACGGGTCACCTGATGGAAAGCGATCACCGTCGCCCATGGACACCCGCAACACGGGGGGCATCACAGGTGCGTTGCCGACCCTTTTAGGAATTGATAGTTTCTAGGTTATCTAGTTTTTTGTCTTTTTTTTTGTTCCAAACAATGTTAATATATTTTATAGTTCTAATGAATTTACTTAATTATTATTCTAGTCTTAAGTAAAAAAAAAAATCTGTCACAAAAAAAAATAATAACTTGAATTGTCACTGTCCGTCTATCAAAACTTCTTTTGCTTATTATGTAATGGAGCGAAACGTTTATCAACTATTTACGTTTACTGCACATAGTGATCGGAAAGTTGATTATCCTTTGACCCGCACTGACGTTGTAATTATCTTTTAGTTAATGCGACAAAGTTCTATAGTGGGCTAGAAATCAAGATGTATGGTGACGTAAAGGAGTTCAACACCTGCTCGCGCTTTACACAATCTTAATGAGCTTCTTGCATTAACACTTGACTGTGACATTTTTGCTAGTAACTGGAGGATTACTACAGGTGAGTGTATGAAGTTCTGTGAGGCGAAGGATCACCATCCGTCATCAGCCGAAAGACGTCCAATGCTTAACATAGGCCTCCCCAAAGGCTCGCCAAACAGATCGGCCCCGTGCTATCCGCATCCAACGCGATCCCGCAACCTTAATCAGGTCGTTGCTCCATCTTGTTGGAGGCCTACCTGCACTGCGTCTTCCGGTCTGTGGACGCAACTCGAGAACCTTTTTGCCTCATCAGCCATCAGTTCTACGAGCGATGTGCCCTGCCCACTGCCACTTGACTCTGGCGATTCTTCGAGCTACGTCGGTGACTTTAGTACTGGCGCGGATTTCATCATTTCTAATGCGATCCCGCATGACCGTTCTAATTGTTTGTGAATTTTTAATGTTTAATGCTGTTTGTTATTTCTGTGCTTGTAAATATTATATAACTTTCACAGTGCTTTGGTTTGTCCTTCATGCTGTGTAATTATTTAAATAAATAAAATTGACTAAACTCCTTATTCATGAAAAGATTAAAGTATAACATGTTATACCCCATGGGTTTAGCTGAATTTTACCACTACAGGTTTACGTCGGCACTTTCTGATACGCAGAGTGAAACTGGAATCAACTTCAGCAGCAGTGTTTCCAGACAACTATGACATCGGGGCTTTCAAGAAAAGGGTTTATATACACGTACTTCCTTTAAAGATCGGCAACAGATCAGTGACTCTCTTTGAGTTGTTGATATTTATGGGCGGTGGTGATCATTTCGATCAGATGACCCTCTTGCTTGTTTGCCCCCCGCTCATAATAATAATAAAAAAAGATATTGCAAGAAAATTAGATTAAATGGTTACTTTATAATTACAGCAGTACAGTAAAAGACCAATGCGCTGAAAAATTCAAAATACATGCAAAAACACAGAATAAAAAACATACAAGTAAAATTAATAACTTTTAAATCTTTGGATTTATAGGTAAAGGTATAAATAAATTACCGGGAGCGTGGAATCGCATATGCACACAATACCACTACATGCAATTCCACGCTCTCGGTAATTTATTTAAAGATAGATTTATCTATATATTTCAAACTAAATACAAACTGAAATTTAGATGCACAGAAAAAACCCCAGAAAAAAGACCAATGCTGGGAATCGAACCCAGGTCCTCAGCGTTCCGTGCTGCGTGCTTACCCCTACACCATCACTGGTCTAGAAGTTAGCGACGAATCTTTCCCATACATCGTACACTTCAGTCTGTTATAATCACATTTAGGCAGTGATAAAGCGCATCTATGTTATGCCCTCTACCTCTTTATCACTGCCTAAATGTGATTATAACAGACTGAAGTGTACGATGTATGGGAAAGATTCGTCGCTAACTTCTAGACCAGTGATGGTGTAGGGGTAAGCACGCAGCACGGAACGCTGAGGACCTGGGTTCGATTCCCAGCATTGGTCTTTTTTCTGGGGTTTTTTCTTTGCATCTATATTTCAGTTTGTATTTAGTTTGAAATATATGGTTTCACGGGATGACCGTAAAAGTAATAAAAAAAATGAAGTTGAAGAAAATAAAAAAATAAATAGAAAAAGATACTTCATACTTAACTTTTATTCCCGTGCCATTGTGTAGTAAATAATAAATACTAGTAGTATCGTTGTAGCACGGGCTACGCGCCGTAGTGCGCCGAGGCGTAGCACCGTTACTTTGTGCTACGGCGTAGCATCCAAAATTAACAGTGGGTAAGTTGTTCGGCTTTACATATAAAAAAATACAAATCAATATCTTGACTTTTTTCTATAAATTCTTTTCTATATATTTTTTACTAGCGCTTTTGGAAAGACTGGTTGCTGAGAAGAATGCGTAGCAAAAACTTTGCTGAAAGTTTTTTTAACGATCAAAAAATTTACAAACAACTCTAAATAAATAATAAAAAAGAGAAATTCAAAAGATAATTATGTATTCAAAATAAACGTCTACATAGAGGTGTTTAATTTCTACGTCTTAATATAAATTGGTATATGATAATGATTATCCCCAACTTTACTAAATTAAATATATAGTGTTTAAAATAATAATAATGAATAAGACACAGTTACGCTGTAGTAAACGTTATAATTATGTTCTTAATTAAAGTAATGCTGAGATTTTTTATCTTCTAAGAAGTCTCACATATACTTAGATGCTTTCAAAATAAATTTTATTGCCATGAAGTTTTGTATTTTTTTATGTAAAGTTTACGTTATTAATTGATCCGGGCGATGTTTCATTAAGGTCCATAATATCAATGAACTACAATATTGTTATATTGCTTCTCTGCAACCCTGATAACGGCTGTCAGTTAATTACTTTAAATAATAATAATAATTAAATATTAATATTTAAACAACTAACGACTCATTTATTCAAGTACCTGTACACTTAAATTTTTATGTTTTTAAAATTTTCAATAATTTAAATTAATATTATTTATTAATAATAATGTAAGTATGTTACGATGTAAATTGTAAAATCTTAACAGCAAAAATTCAAAAATTATTTTTAATTTTTGCGTTGATACGTCAATTGTTGTTTTTTTAATGTTATTCTGTATTTATTATATTTAAAAATCTAAGTCTTAAACATAAATATCAATTTCCATAAGCGACACGTAAGACATCAATGTTATTTAATTGCCCTTTAATATATTATAAAAAAACACCACTATATTTTTATGCAACCTATTATTTTAATTATGTTAAACACACAATAAAGTACAACTCACCATCAAAATAAATTAACAAAAACCGCCAAATCCGTGTCACAACACTCCCAAAACCGCTTACATAACAACGGCACTCGCGTCAAGTTGAAAAACTTTTCGCGAGCCGACGAAAAACGGTGTCACGACACGTGTGCGTCGTCCGGCGTCCGACGGGCAACTGGCGTTCCGCGGAAGGGGGCGGCCTCGTCACTAAACCAATCTAGTCGGTTACATGTTAAGATCGAAATTTGATCGTATTTGGCAATGAATGCGCTAAGGCGGTGGACGCAGCGCATGCGTGAGGCCGTTGACTCGGCTGCAAGGGTGCATTAAGATGAACACTAACTTATTTCCGATTTGGGGTTACAAGATATCTAAGTGCTTCAATGATAATAAAACAAAGTGACATTTTAAACGTCACCCAAACCTAGTGCCTTTAACTCGGTTAATTCTGGACAATATTAGTAATATTATTTATTTTATTAGCAGTTACGTCTGCTCACCGAACCTAAGATTTAAACCCCACTGTTGTTGTTGTTGTGACGCCACTGTTGGCGTATGTAAGCGATTAAGAATTTCGGGGAGGTCGGTTGGATGCGACGTGGTTCAGTCGGTAGAACACCCGTTGGGGCGCATACCCAGGAGACGTGGGTTCAAGTCCCGCCGGCGCACCCGGAAACTTTTTCGCTTTTAAATCTTAATATTAGTAATTGTTTTAATACACTACGAAGCCTACGAAGCCTGACTACGAAGCTCGAGGTCCCGAGTTCGATTTCCACGTGGGGCAGATATTTTTTATGAAAAATACGAATTTCTGCTCTCGAGTCTTGGGACTTGGGTGTTTAATTGAAGGCATGAGTGGATGAAGGGGGTATGTCACAAAAACATTATTTAGAGTAAATCGCAGTTAAAGGTTTTTACGTTGTAACTTTGTTTTTAAATTGAATAGGGTATTGTTACTTTTATAAAAATCAACCAAATAGCCTGATCTATTGATTTTTTTAATAAATGCTTTTAAAAAAACATTTTTTTATATAAAAAAAGTACATGAGCTCCTTTAAGGTGTTCTGCAAAGAAAAGAAGTTAAATAAATTCAAGTGTTTATTGTAACAAAATTTATTAATTTAGTAGAATTTCTTCGTAAAAATACATGCATTCAGAGTTTATAAATTTCAGCTGATCCCTAATGTTTTACTTTTTTTCTTGGGATATCGGATATGTCAGAATAAGATAAAATAAAGGTTTGTCTCATAACATGGATGAAGGAGCTAAGTGCGTACATAACACTTTCTTCTGTTACATTCACTCGCAAACTGGTAACCACTTCTAGAGTCATGTGCCCTTAGCACGTTCATTTACCAAGAACGTAACTTTTTCTTGTACACTTCATGCACTGGGTCTAAAGCTGTTATAGTTTAAAAACATGAGAACTGAAGGCTTTGGGTGTTGCATTATGACTTAAAACTTTTTTTTTTTTTTTAATGGCTCCTGTCCAACTGGACAATTTTATTTTGCCAGCGTCAAGGTTGAGAGCTACAGATGTTTATAGATTACTCCATGGATTACTCAAGTTGTCAGGCGCTGTGATGTCAAATAACCAGTAGGGTAGGGTTAGTTCAGGATACCTACAACAAAACCTTCATTTATGGCATAAAACCGAAAATGATAAAAATGCGACTTACCCCCTTCATCCACTCACGTCTTCAATTATGTATTTAAGTGTGAACCGTCAATTGGTGTAAAGTGTCCCGTGATGTTTATTTATTAATATTATTATTTTGTTGTTAGTTGTTTATTGTTTTTTAAAGGTTGCCTGGAAGAGATGGCTTCGAAGCGATAAGGCCGCCCACTGCTTATCTTATAGATTATGTACTTGGTTTTCTGTATTGTACTATTTGTGGTGTACAATAAAGAGTCGTAGGTATTATATTGTATTGCATTGCATTTTATTGTATTGTATTGTATTGTTCAGTGATTACTGAGCTTGAAACTTTAATTTTATATCATGTTTAAAATTTCACAAAGTTAAGAATCGTAAGCTATTTTAGATTTGAATAGTTCGAGGCAGACGGCTTAACAGTGGCTGAAATCCTGTCCGTTACATGTAGGCAACTTAGCACTGAAACTGAGTGAGAACTTGCTGAACTAGGTTGAAACGGCTTCAAAACTTACAGCCTTCATCTGTACCTATAAATGAGTAACGTGATTTACTGAGAGACAGCAAACATCTTTCTTTTTTTAAACGGAGTGGAGCGAGTACCGTCGGACACGGGGAAGTTCGACTGGTTGCGTGGGACTTCGTCCTCTCTCTTCACATGGAAATAAAATAAGCATATCCACTTAAACCATTTAGACACGAGATAACCGTTTCTTAAAACATCAAAATCCTATAAAATCCATATTTACAATATTTAAATTGTTTTATCGTTTATTGTTTTTACCTGACTACGAAGCTTGAAGTCCCGGGTTCGATTCCCGCGTCGGGGCAGATATTTGTTCCCGGGTCTTGGGTGTTTAATATGTATTTAAGTATGTATTTTTTTATTTATTTTTTAGATTTATAAAAATTAGTTATTTATTGTAAAAACTACATAAAATAAAACTAAAACTATAAACTAAAACTACATACAAACTAAACTTATAAATAAAAAAGTTGCCCAAAGTATGTATCTATCTAAAGTATGTTTATCCGTTGCCTTGTACCCATAACACAAGCTATGCTTAGCTTACTTTAGGACTAGGTCAATTGGTGTGAATTGTCCCGCGATATTTATTTATTTATTTTATTATTATGATTCGTTTCCTAAGATTTCCTAAGATCCAAATCCAAGAAGATACGTTCCCCATAGCATCCAAATCCTAGTTAGTAGACAGGTTTCCAAGATAACCAAATCCTAGAAAATCCGTTGCCTAATATGAATATTAGTTATTATCATTATATTTCTAAATAAATAAATAAATTATTATTATTGAAAGCTTTTATTTACTTTCACCTGTCCCGTTGTCTGCGTGTGTCATCAAAATCTTGCAAGTTAAATAAGACCCACTTTCCGATTTCCAGTTGGACTGAAATTTTGCGTGCATGTGTAATCCGGGAGACAATGCAATATTATTATGACATGGAGCTGATTTGATCATGGAACTGGAAAGTGGTCATAGGAACTTTGTAATAAAACGACACGACCCTATTGAATTTGGGCTCGTTCCATTTGTCTTGTCGAGTATATTGGTTCTAGATGGTAACCTGATGAAGTCTGATGATGAAGCTGGAAGATCACCACTAAAAAGTTACAAAAAAACTAAGGGAAAAATAAAAAAATTAAAAACAAGCTTTTATTAGCTTTATTATCTAGGTATAGATTGAAAAAAGTTAAAAATAATCTAATTCTGATGAGAAAATAGACCATGTATTTTTTTGTATCATTTTTTTCAATAAAAACGTGTTACATTTTGACGTCAAGAGAAATAAAGAAGTGTGTTTAAAGTGAAATAAAATAAGCCCTGTTATTTAAGACGCTAAAACAAACCCAAAACATTGAAAATAACATTTTTACTGTCAAACTACTTTTTAAATTACAATATCAATAAAAACTAAAAAAAAAAACAATGCAATACCTGTTGATATTTTTATTATTTGTAGACTATTTTTTATTAGGTAGAGGCAAGGAAATTTGAATAAAATAAATCACAATGTGGGAATCATAATGAAGACAGCGATATAATATAAAAAATCATCCAAAAATCATCCACTTCAATTAATTTTATTACAAAAGAAACAAGAAACGCCAAATTCAAATTTCAATCCTCAAATCAAAACGACAAAATTGCATCACAAGCAAAACCTAATTCACGATTCATTAATTTCATTATCCATAATCGTTCTCTTTGTAAATAAACCGAACTTATAAAATATGAATCCACTCATAACTCGATCAAACAGCGGGAGCGGAGTAACGTCCGAATGGATGAATGGTTGAATGAATGAATAACTAAACAACTGTATTCAATATTACTGATTTGACGTTAATTGCCAACGACTTAGATGAGGAGTGGTAAAATGCTGCTTCGATAAAAATAAACTTTTTAGCCTAACTGAGCTAATTTTTATTTTGTTGTCGATTTTGACTTTTTTTTAATTTGGAAAATTTTATGTGATTATAGCTCAGAATTGCTACTACTAGGAGAAAAAAGTGTCCCAAAATGTTCATATAATATTCGACTCTTCCATTTAGTTACGAGTTACGATCATAATAAAGTCTATGAAATATGGTAACTCAACGGAAAAAAATCTTAGGACCCTTTTTTTCTCCTAATAGGATTGACCTAACTACCAAACAACGACTAACTAACCGATAGCGTCTTTCTCATACTTTGTATCGATGGAGCTATAATTTTAAATAATCGAATTGGATTGAAACTTTTTAGTCACACAATTATCTAGGAGGTCTTTAATTAGGCCACGATATTTTGACGTTTTACCGGGAACACACAGTGAAAGATCTTTCCAGTGAAAGATTATGACCCTCAGAGTGACGCTATGACCATTATTATCAACAAAATAATTAAATTTTAACATAATAATCGATAACTACACAACTATTAGTAGTTTTGTTGTTATTAAGTAATACGTTTGCCACTACCACATAAATATTACAACTTCAAATGCCCCAAAGTCCTAAACTATTCAAAAATCTTTTTAACAAAATATAACCCGAACGAAGCTAACCAGGACACTGTAAAGCATCCAGGTAGTCTAGAGCAACTAGGTCATCGGCGCGGGGCGTTCGTCGCCGTGTTCTGAATGCAACTTGGTTTAGTTTTACCGCATTAACGTAAGTCTCACATAACCCGCTTTCCTAGGGTTGATCGGGAGGAACGGGCTACTTATTTATAATAATAAAGTATTAAGTAATTATCAAATTAAGTTAAGCTTGTCGCATGGGTACTAGGCAACGGATAAACATACTTACTTATATAGAAACGGTATGATGCAATGACTGAAAGAGATGTTGAAGGTAATGGCAAGCGCCCACAGGACAATACGGCTCTGGATTGCAAGGCGATGCAAGTATATTTAACAGAGAAGTGAAACAATTTATTTTTAAGCAGACCTTATTATACAATCGACGAATACTTTGCAAACGCACTAGATTAGACATTTTATTGTTAGATTTACTTATTTCATTATTTATTTATTTTTATTTAAATTAACATTAACTGTTATGACATGACAAGAACACATCCCTCCGATGACAACTCCTCCCCCCCTTGTCGTCCCTTGTGATCGAATTCGTAACGAAGTGATCCGACAGAGAACCAAAGTTATCGACATAGCCCACCGCATTAGCACGCTGAAGTGGCAATGGGCCGGCCATGTAACCCGAAGAACCGATAACCGTTGGGGTAGACGAGTTCTTGAGTGGAGACCACGGATCGGCAAACGTAGCGTAGGACGTCCTCAGACTCGGTGGAGCGATGATCTTCGCAAGGTGGCTAGCAAGAGCTGGATGAGAGTGGCTGAAGATCGTCCTCAGTGACGTGCCATGGGAGAGGCCTATGTCCAGCAGTGGACGAACATAGGCTGATGATGATGATGATTATATGACATTTTTTAATTTTTTACATTATTTAATTGAAAATAATTTATTAATATAACTTTGAATGATCAAGTGCGGCTAATTCATGTATTTAATGTAAAATTATTGTAGTGTTAATTCGATTTGTAACTGATTTAAGCCCATATAGATTTCCGACAAAATTACTATATGAAAAATGCCAGGTTTTAACTGTAAGGCAGTTGTATGTATTGGCATTGGTAATTAAGCAACATAAGATTACCCCCTATGATAAGGAAAAATGTACCTCTAAGCGTGTGCTGACCAATGTTTGCTTTTCTTTTAAATGTCGACTGTCAACTACTAAAAGACAGCAAAGGTTTATGGCCATCTATTTATATAATAAAATTAATAAAATCATAAATATGTATTCTCTATCTACCTACGAATGTAAAACCAAACTAAAAACTTGGTTACTAACACTGAATTATGAAGAATCTGAGGCGCTGTTACCGTAGACTCGTTGTTGTAACATATACACACGCACATCACACACACCACAAACACATATACACACACACACACATACGCGTACGCACGCATCTTTTATTTTTATTTTTTTTTTAATTTTTTATTTAAGGCTAAATGTATCGCATGAATGGGAGAGGACACTGACTTCTGTAACACAGGTTTCAACCTAGCTCGGAGGTCAGGGTACTTCTATTGTATTTGTACTTAATTGTCAATAAAACATTATTATTATTATTATTATTATTATTTAATATTGTACATATATTTGCATGTATACTTGCGTACTCACGGAAAATAAATGATTTGATTTTTTTTTAATAAAGTGCTATCTTATTCGTATTTTGAAATTAATGTTGTACGGTATCATCGTCTCTATTGAGCTTTGGAGCCGTGGTGGCCTAGTGGTTATCTATGGCCTCTCAAGCAGAGGGTCGTGGGTTCAAATCCCGGCTCGCACCTCTGAGTTTTTCGGAATTTATGGGCGAAATTACATTTGTAATTTACAATGAGCTTTACGGTGAAGGAAAATATCATGAGGAAACCTGCATACACCTGCGAAGAAATTCAATGGTGTGTGTGAAGTTCCCAATCCGCACTGAGCCCGCGTGGGAACTACGGTCCAAGCCCTCTCATTCTGAGAGGACGCCTGTGCCCTACAGTGGGACGTATATAGGCTGGAATGATGATCGTCTCTATTTAGAATACAAAAATAATTGCCTGTTACATTAACAGAAAGTCACATTTTAGCGCTTCCTACCCGTAATAGTCTGTATCTGACGTCCATTAGCAAATTAGATTGATTTTCCAATTAATATACTAAAATTATTTATTTATTAAAGTCGGAGTCCAAAATAAAATGTACAAAGTTTTTGAGAAATGTAGGAACAAGAGCTACTTATCTTTTGATTTAGTAAAATTACTTATATTACAAATGAAATGCTCAATTTCTTTTCACAATAAAGTTGACTTGGAATAGATATGGACATTTCAAATCAAACTTCAACTAGCAAATGTCAATTTTACATAATTGTATTCGTGCGAATACCTACGCGTAAATGATCATGTAGGTCAGCAAAGTAGGACGAGCAGAATTTATGATCAGTACTTCGGGGAGTGATTTCGAAACTAAGTTACGAATTCCAAATGTATCAAAGGCCAATAATAATTCACAATTGCGTACTCAGTTCGGTGATAAGGCTGTTCCCAATTTTGCCATGTTCACTCGGTCTTTTGGCCAGGTTTATATCATCATCATCGTCATCGTGGCATACGTCTTCAGGGCACGGGCCCCCTCTCAAAACGAAGGGACCTGGGGGGTTACTACGAAATTCGAAGTTGTTCGGATCGTGCGGTCCCTCTCACTCTCGTAATAAATACCATTAGCGTGAGCGGGACGGCACGAAACGAAGTTCGAATTATGCACTTCGTGGTAGGGCCTCTGGGGCGTAATTCCCACGCGAATCTAGTCCGTTTCTTCGAAGGTGTGTGTAGGCTCTTTTTCAGTCAATCAAATATTTCGCGGTCTTAATATAACGTTTGGTCGAATGATAGTTTCATCTAATTCAATATGTACTGAAATTTCGAAAAATAATGTATCTCCTAGTTAAAAATGCTGTTTGTTAAAATTAACTAAATAGATGAAATTTTATTTGAACTCCATCTATTGCCATTACTTCGATAAATCAAAAAAATCCCGACATTTTTACCCCTGTATAAAACAAATTGAACGGAAAAAAAAATACTTTATGACAAAAAAATAATTAGGTAATTACATAATTATAATGATTTAATTCAGTATAATGTAGGTACTTACCGGCCTAAGGTTTATTAACTAAACACTAATGATCTCTGCTATTCGGTCCACACCAAATCTATCGTATAATCCCCATATATTATATTATATTAGCACATTACCTATTTACTGACCTAGGGGTCAGATAAACTTGCTTGAATGAGCACCGCTCAATACGTTATGTCGTGAGCGATGAATGGAGAATTGAAGTGTTAGGAACGTACCGCGACTTTGCTTGCACTAATCGAAAGTTTGCCTAAACTGAAATAGTAGTGAAACATATTATTATGAGTACCTAAGTTAAGTTAAAAAAAAAAACGGTTGTCTGTAAAGTCGGCTTACGGACGATAGTTTAACGTGACAACATCATAACAAAACATTGATGAAAATATGATTGCATACTTTTACCGATTGTCCTTTCGCTCGCTCGTGCCGCGCTCTCGCTCCGATCGTTCATCGGGTCGAGCGTAACGGGACGCATAACGGGACAATACGTTATGTACGTTACACTGAGTCATCCTTTTTCGTGCATTTATTAGACGTTGTCACGTCAGAAATAAAAATACAAAAAGATACTTCAAACCAAACCTGTTAAGAGTACCTAAGTGTTTTATAAAGTCCACTTTACTATACCTGTGCCTTATCTTCATATATTTACAGCTTAATAAGCTTTCAAAGGAGGTAATGAATTGTAGAAGTTATACAGTTATCTATTACTTTAATAGTACATTACTGCAGCGGCCGCGAAATAGGGGATTGCCGGCCGAGTAGTTATATCCGGCCGAGTATCTAGGGATACGAGGCCGGCAATCCCTGTTCGTGGCCAAGGCTTGTATAGAGTTTTTCTCAAACATGCATCATCATCATCATCATCATCATCATCATCATCACCATCACCATCACCATCACCATCGTCGTCGTCGTCATCATCACCATCATCACCACCATCAACATCATCATCACCATCATCATCATTATCACCACCACCATTACCATCATCACCATCACCATCACCATCTTACCTTACCTTAAATAAGCGTAGTAGCAGAATGTCATAATGAACCAAAACGCAAATATTGCTTATAGTTTTTTTAATGGCTAAATGCTATGATGCCATAGACCTACAAACGTCATGGTATGAAACAATAGACGATCACTTTGCTGGCCTTGGCCAGCAATGTTGTATGAAATTCCATTATTGACCTCTCGTCTAGCCGCACCTGCATTGTGACACTTCGTGGCGTATAATAAGGAACATAACGTCAATATTACATAGCATGTTTGAGAAAAAGAATAAACCAGCTATCCACAGGACTTACATGTATGACAACTCTGAATCTGTAAAGGCCGTAGTTTCCACGTGGGTCCACTGCAGATTGGGAACTTCACGCGCACCAATGATTTTTTTCGCATGTGCGTGTAGGTTTTCTGCACCGTGAAGCTCATTGGTATGAACAAACTCAGTGTAAAAACTCGGATATATGAGCCCGGGTTTGAACTCCCTGCTAGAGAAGGCATCAACAAATTACTAGGCTACTTGGAGTATTCTGTCAAGTTGAATACACAAAGCTAGGCTACCACTTCTTTTCATAGTACCTATAATGTATGGGGTAGTTTATAAAATTGTTTTTAGTGTTTTATGTAGGGTAGTTTTCTTCTCTTTCTATGGTATCGAACAGACGTGTTATTTGTTGCTCCTTATCAGCAGACCTTACCCGGAGATCATACACCGTGAAATTTTAGTGGTTGTTTTCCCGAAACGAGGTGATTTCGTTTCGATTGTACAATCGATTTATAATTACTATTTTGACTAGAGTCAAAAATCCAATTGTGAAAAACGAAAGTTGAAAATGACCGCAAACCAATAGTAACGCTTCGTTGGTACAAGTAGCGTACGATCGTACGATAGGTTAGGTACCAACGAAGCGTTACTATTGGTTTGCGGTCATTTTCGACTTTCGTTTTTCACAATTGGATTTTTGACTCTAGTCAAAATAGTAATTATAAATCGATTGTACAATCGATACTAAATCACCTCGTTTCGGGAAAACAACCACTAAAATTTCACGGTGTATACTTCAGTACCTACCCAAATATTTTAGTAACAGACGGACATATATAAGACTTATAGACCAGGTAAAGGTGACAGCCCCGTCGTTAGCGACTCACTCTCGGATAAGCTCAGAGGCATACTCTATTCAAGTTAATAGTATATCATGTTAACACCTTTAAAGGACACTCTACTGTATACATGTCACCATTCAAGGGCATTTTTACTGTTAAAAAGCAATGTTCCGGTTATGAATTATGTATGTGTTTGGCTTACCGTAAAGCTCAAGGCAAATTCCGCACATAAATTTCGAAAAACTCAGAGATGTGAGACGGGGATTGAACCCAAGACCCTCTGCTTGAGTGGCCATAGGTCAAACAACAAGGCTAAAAAGGCTGTTTTACCTCTCCCATATCTATTTATACCTTTTCCATATCCCAATTCTTATAAAATGCTTCAAACAGCGTTACTAATATCAATAAAACCACTCCCGCACACATTTTAGTTAAACTACCACACACGCAAACACAATAAATAAAACGTCCAAACGAAGCCAATAGAAATAGGAACATTCAGCCTCTCAATAAGATAAATTACATTAAAAAGCATAAAACCGAGAGCACGAAAAAAAGGAAAATAAACTCAAGTGAAGTTCGCAAAACCCTTTCCGACACCGTGACGGGGCGGTTTCATGGAAGCTGGAAGCGGACGCGACAAACTCATTCTAAAACAGAAAGCAGCAAAACCTATATTCCTTTAGCTTCAGATAGGAAAACAATTCACACGTTTGTACGGAACAAAAAAGAGAAGGATACGTTGAAAATTGAGAGCTATCTCGACGTTGTTTGGTTCGTTTTGCTTTGTGGCTGGGTACAGTTGGCACGGCAAATATCTTGCCCGCTCACTTTTGTTTCGTTAATAGTGAATAAATATTATTCGGAACTAGTTTGGAGCAGTTGATTTTAGTTCGGAACTGTTTTTGATTAAAAGTCGTGGGTAAAAGTGAATTTATTTAAATGAATAAAGGTTATTTTGAATAAAACGGACAGTTCATCCAGCATGAATCCTGTATCGTAAATTTGGGTCACTTTGGCCCTGTAGAGTAACTTTGGCGATTGGGATCATAATGAAAAATATGGATAACTTACGTCTATGCTAAAGGAAAAAGGCTTACATTATGTCGGGCAAAACTCTATTAAAGACGTGAGTATTCTATATTTTTCACCATGACATTTGAGTTATTATAAGTTAGT
Organism: Archips crataeganus; assembly: GCA_947859365.1. Lineage (NCBI taxonomy): Eukaryota > Metazoa > Arthropoda > Insecta > Lepidoptera > Tortricidae > Archips > Archips crataeganus. The sequence continues at coordinate 23,213,167 of OX402049.1, read as the reverse complement.
CTTACTCTATTAAGGCTATAAGTTTGCGCCGGTTTGGTTATAGATGTTAAGATACAAATCGTAGTTTTAAATATAAATAAATAAACGCTCACATACACTCATATAGGTACCTACGTTCACGTTTATAATACTAGGTACCTAACTAGAACATGCAAATTGCGTCAGCAAACTACTCCTTGTAACCACAATACTTCTGTTTGTCCCAAAATACGGTACCGAGAATTCCGGCATCCCACAGAGGTCCTGCGGGAAAACTACCAAGTCGCTATTAATGTAAACTTGTGCTTCGGTTAATTTAGCAATTTTAGTTAATTTCGGAAGTTAACTAACGAGTATTGTTATAAGTTGGATAACTTGGGTTGCCTCGGCTTTTCTACGAGTTGATCCTGTGTTGCTTCGGTGAAATAGTTTTGGTGATAAAATCTAAATACGACGAGTCAGTTCACCGTTGCTGGTTTTGTTTTGTCGCTAGTTTTTACCTGCGGTGTTGCTCGCTTTAATCATTTTACGCGAACGCCGCAGTGTAATGCAAATTGCACGTTTTTTAACAGAGTCCGCGTAGACAGAGAGCGGTCTGGAGTTCAGAGTCCCGCTTTCAGAGTTCTGCGTTCTTTCCAATGTACTGAGTCTCTTACGATAATGCACACAGCAGGCAGTCAGGCCGCGGCGGTCAAAACGGAACGCCGCGTTCTAGACACAGCCGCCGCCGAAACAAAGAACGGGGCGTTCACTGCGTTGTCTGAAGTTGTAAATACATTAAAACTGATTTAATTTATTAGAGAAAGGAGACTTTTATATGATTTAAATCATGTTAACTACAAAAATCGTGAAAAAAAGCAAAAGTTTGGCTTGAAATTGCCGCGGCAATGGGATTCTTCTCGTGTTGTGTTAATTGAGTACACAAAAAATTTGTCTTTTTTTAGAAGTTTCTAGCGAAATGTTGCACTTACAAAGACATAGACGAAAATGGAATGCAAACATTTGAACGCCTCTTGTGTGCGTTGGAACTCTCGAGCGGTCAGAACGCAGAACTCTGAACGCATAACTCGGACTCCAGACCGCTCTCTGTCGGCGCGGGCTTTAATACAGGGTGAATTATAAGTCGTGAATCGAAATGATTGTTTCTAACTCAGTTGATGTTAGACAAAATAATGCACTAACTCATTTTTTTTATTAGTCTTATTAAATTTGAGGTGTCCATACATTGAGTGCTTTCAGAGTTCACAATAATAAAACAATTGAGTTAGTGCATTATATTATCCAATATCAACTGAGTTAGAAACAATCATTTCGAGTCACGACTTATAATTCACCCTGTAGATCTAAACTGTGTTTTAGGTCTTAAACACAAACTTAAAACATTTATTTGTGTTTACATAATACAAAATACTGAATCAAACTCTGTTCAGCCACCCCAAAAGTATTTAGTAAATTAATCTTAAATTAAGCTACCTATTACAAAGCCAAGCAGGCAAAAGAGAGGAAAAAGGATACAAAGTAGTTAGTAGGTACTTGATTTATAAAAGTATTATATAGAAACTGGCCACCGAGACCGTGTCGCTGTTTCGTATATTTGAATTTGTGTCTTCTAGAATTTGAATCAAGAAGCGAACAGCGGAAAGCAGACGGTCTGGGCAGCCTCGTTAGGCTATGACAATGTGTGGTTGTAATGAGGGTTTTCTGACAGGTGGAATATCGCTAGATGGCGTTAGTATCGTACGGTCTATTTGACGTTACACCCATACAACAAATGTCAAAGTTGACAAACGGACCTGACGATACTAGCGCCAAATAGCCTCTCATAGAAAACCCTCATTTACAGCGATATGTTTATACTAAAACCACTTGAAAAGCAAGTTTTATTTAAATAGTTAGAGTCAGTTTTTTTAGCTACGCCTCTCAGCTACGCCCCATCACAATACATAGGTAAGTAATTAAAGTAAAAATACTTTCTGCTTTTCAGTGCTTACCTTCTAAAATTCCTGTGGACAGTTAAGGATTTTTCTAGAAGGTGTTTAGTATGTGCAGTTTAGGTTTGGCAGTTAATTTAAATTCCGGGATTTTTCTAAGTTCCCATTGGATTTGACCTCTCGTTCGTCCAGAGTAACAAACATCCAAACAACTTCACAAACTTTTCCACTTCTAGTATATAAAAATAAATAGGTATTTGGAATTCAGGTCCATCACAAAAGAATAACAGTTGGAAAATATTCTATCCCGGAACGTCCAGTTAGTTGAATATAAATGTTTCATTCCATTTTTAACGCAACCGAATTCTGTTCATTCAGTGCCGTTCAATATTTTCATTCAATATTTTTAACCGGTGGAAAAAGGACAATAGACGCTGCAGCCGTCTAACGGATGACTGGCAATTGGATGGGAAAGGGAGGCCAGTTGAAAATATTAGTTTAAAAAAAATTGGATAACCTATTAGTTGTTTTTATTATCAGAACGCTTGCTTTGCGATTTTTTTTTACTTTGGTGTTGGGTTGATTGGGGGCAACGTGAAGCAGTTAGTAGCACGGCGCGTGTAGCCAAGAAAAGCGGGTTCAAATCTCATTAACCAAATCAAATTTTTTCGTTTTTAAAATATCTAATATCCATTTATTGATGACTTCACGTGCTGCGTCAGTCAATTGAATTGCCAGGTGTGTAAATGGATTTTCTAAAAAAAAAAAATTTTTTCAATTTTGTTAATATCTGAAATGTTTTAACTTTCAGTGTTTAGGTTTTGTGTCTTGTATTATAAATAAATAAATAAATAAATATCACGGGACAAATCAACTCGAGTTTTCTTGGTAATCTAAATTACCAAGAAAACTCGAGACAGGCCGAAGTTTTAATACTAGATTTAAAGAGCATGTTTCGGCATATAGGAATGAGCATCCAGATAGATCGAATTTTGCAAAACATTTGTTGGAATCAAATCATTCATTGTTAGATTCAGATTCTTATGAAGTGTTACATTATTGCGGCAAGGGGTTGCGTCTGGATGCTCTGGAATGCATGGAAATAATTAGGTACAACACTATGGGGTCTATTATTAATGAACAGGTAAATTTAGTATCTTCTCCTTTACTGCGGCTTGGGTCGAATTTGAACAGTTAGTATTAATTAAATATGCCTTATAAATAAATAAACAAAAAAAATTCAAGGTAGTTTTAAATATGTCAATAAAAGTTAATTTTTGTGGGGTAGTTTGAGAATAAGAAAAATAAAGTGGGTACTTGAGAAGTTACAGTGACAAGTTAAAACATTTGTTTTGGTTTGTTAGTTTAACGTTTGGTAGCATAGCATACGGTTGTGGTAACTCTGAAGATGAGCTCTGGTTGAGTTCGAAACGCGTCAGTGTAGCTTGGTGGTGGTGATGGTTGGGTTTATGTGATTTGTGTGTGTTCGTACAGTGTGGAGGTGGAGGAACTGCATGAACGCACATTTCTTGCATAAACGTAACTATTGTAAGGTCGCGGGTGAGCAAAGTAATTGTTTTAGTTCTTTAATCTAAATTAGGCTTTAGGTTTTTTTTCGAGTTTTTACTTACTATTTGCGTAATTATTAGTGATCGGCGACCAGTAACATTTTGTCACTTTGACGTCCGACTTAATGACAAATATGGATAAGTCTGTGTTATTAATAAAAACTTTTTAACAAAAAATTAAACCGCCGAATAAACTGAGAAGCAAAAAATAATACCTTTTTTGTTTGACCTTAATCTAGGTACAGTCAAGGGCAAAAATATGTATACACTTTAGTACCTTGTCTATTTTCGTCATATTTGAACTGCCATATATGCACTGTCACAGTGGTTAAAGTGACAAGGTACTAAAGTGTATACATATTTTTGCCCTTGACTGTACCAGTTTAAAGTCGGTGCCTCAGCACTTAGCCAAGAGGAGTGGACCTATAATCGTCTACCTGATTGGCTTCTATCACTCCTCCTGGCTCGTGCTGAGGCACCGACTTCAAACTGGTACCTAGATTAAGGTCAAACAAAAAAGGTATTATTTTTTGCTTTTCAGTTTTTTCGGCGGTTTAATTTTTTGTTAATTTTTTTTTATTTTATACTTTTTTTCCATCATTGGGGTATTTTTTTTTCCAAATTTATAATACCAACTTCAAGGTATACCCTATCTATCCAATAAAAAAGAATTATGAAAATCAGACTACTCTGTAAAAAGTTAGTCAATCATCCCCTGTTTTCCTACCCTTAGGGTAGGAATATTATTTCCAAATTTAAATGGGACCACCCTTGGGGTATACGCTTTCCAATAAAAAAAGAATCATCAAAATCCAACTATTCTGTAATAAGTTATGCGTGGTCATATAGTGCAATCAGTAACTGAACAATCAATCATCCCCTGTTTTTCTACTCTTAGGGTAGGAATACTATTTCCAAATTTAAATGGGACCACCCTCGAGAAATACGCTTTCCAATAAAAAAAGAACCATCAAAATCGGGCTACACTGTAAAAAGTTATGCGTGATCATACATAAAAAAAAAAAAAAATATATATATATATATATATATACACGTCGAATTGAGAACCTCCTCCTTTTGTTTTCGTCGGTTGAAAATAAATTGCACATGTACTTATTGATGTGTAAAATAATGATAGAAACGTCAATGAGACAAGTGCAATACATGAGTTGACTTACTAGGGGTGTTCAATAAAAAATGAGAATGAGTATGTTATAAACAACTTTTACTAAATGTTATTTTATTTTTCGACATAGTCACCTTTTAGCATAATATGTAGTATTCACTTTTTACTTACGATTTTTATCCTCTCTTTTTGTCTTAGGTCGTGTGTCGTCTTAAAACTAATGGATTTACGTCACCTTCATTTCTGCAGGGTCCTGCAACATCACAAAAGCTAAAGCACCTAATCTGTGCGTTGCTTCGTCTGCAAGTCGGCTGTTCTCCGTGTATTGCTGACCGCGCCTGGTCTGCGCGCTGTCGCGCCTAGTTCGGGCACTGCCCGAACCTGCTCCGAGAGTCCTGCTCCTGCTCTGTTGACGCTACTACTCCGTGCCTGCTGCCACATCGTGCGCTATCAGCGCAGCCTGCCCAAGCGCCAACAGCGCTTCCTCCGAAGCTGCCCTTCATCGTCACCGCGGATTCCCTATACATCTCCACTCTTACCGACACACACACTCATCCACTTACTACAGTACACCACTCTACACCCATCTCCTCCTTTTATACTCGTCTGTAAATATCCTTTAAATATATTGTAAATAAAATTTTAATTTTGAAATCTTATTTTTCATTTAATAATTTAGGTTAGGTTTCTTTTCATTTTCACTGTCGCTTCACGACAAATACACTTAGTATATCGTTTTTCTAAACTTAAAATTTCATTTTTAAAAAAGGTCTCACCTTGAGTACTTAAAAAATCTTGTACTGCAGCGACTACCGCGTCGTCGTCTTCAAATTTCTGGCCTCTCGGGTATTGTTTCAATCTCGGAAATAGGTAGAAATCACTGGGAGCGAGATCTGGTGAATACAGAGGATGCTTAAGGATATCGAACCCAGCATCACGAATTGCAGCCATTGCAACGATGGACTTGTGTGCCGGGGCATTGTCCTGGTGGGACAGCATAACTTTCGAGAATTTACCTTGCCGTTTTTCGCGGATCTCGTTGCGCAATGTTGCTATTTGTTTGCCGTATAAAGTGCCCGTAATAGTGGCTCCATGTTTGAGATACTCAATCATTAACCCCTTTACCATCCCAAAAAACAGAGCCCATGACCTTACCGGCAGATGGGCCCACCTTGAATTTCTTCGGAGTTGGAGATGATGGCCTTTTCCAGGTCATAGACTGCAGTTTCGTTTCAGGGTCGTAATGATGGAGCCATGTTTTGTCCATTGTTATAAATCGCGCCAAAAAAAGTTCCCGGTCTTGCTGTATCAGGTCCAAAGCTTCTTGACAAATCTCGATTCTAGTTTGTTTTTGCGTGTCAGTAAGCATTCTTGGTACCCAACGCGCAGATACCTTTTTCATACCCAAGCGTTCATGTAAAATATTATGCACGCTCCCCGTTGAAAGCTTTACATTTTCAGCAATAAAACGAACCGTGACACGACGATCCGCCAAAACTGAGTTTTCAACTTTTTTCACAATTTCTTCAGTTATTGCAGCAGTAGGGCGTCCGGAGCGGGGGTCGTACATGGTCGATGTTCTTCCATGTCTAAATTCGGCGCACCAACGTGCGACTGTCGAATACGGAGGAGCATTAGACCCTAAAGTGTCCCGCAAATCTAAATTGACTTGTTCCGTAGAAAAATTTTTCAAACACAAGTATTTGATTACGGCGAGCAGTTAAATTTTCTCCATTTTCGCTAACGTACTCAATAGCATTGCAAAGAAATTACCGTATATTTTTTTAAACAAAAGACAGTTAGTTTTTTTTTTTCATAGCAATCAGCTAGATAGATTAGCTTTACCGGCCAGTATTTAATTTCGTAATATTAAAAGAGTTTGCATCTCATTCTCACTTTATATTGAACGCCCCTCGTATATACATTCGTTCCATAGATAATAATTTTAAGTGGCCTGTACTTCATAACCATTATAGAAATGTTAAAACTCCGACATTATGGACGACAGTTAAACTAGACAAAACAACGTACATTTCGTACTAAATACAAACTGAAATATAGATGCACAGAAAAAACCCCAGAAAAAAGACCAATGCTGGGAATCGAACCCAGGTCCTCAGCATTCCGTGCCGCGTGCCATACCCCTACACCACCACTGGTCTAGAGATTAGACACGAATCTTTCCTATACATCATACATTTCAATCTGCTAAATCATCACCTTATGCAGTGACAAACGCTGTTCATAGCTAACTTGTTTAAAGTTGCACAGTAGCGCCATCTCTTGTCCAGGTGAGCGGTTAGTTCCGAAGGAGTGTTAAAATCTCTCGATGAGGGTGTAACATAGATGTGCGTTTGTCACTGCATAAGGTGATGATTTAGCAGATTGAAATGTATGATGTATAGGAAAGATTCGTGTCTAATCTCTAGACCAGTGGTGGTGTAGGGGTATGGCACGCGGCACGGAATGCTGAGGACCTGGGTTCGATTCCCAGCATTGGTCTTTTTTCTGGGGTTTTTTCTGTGCATCTATATTTCAGTTTGTATTTAGTACGAAATGTATGATTTCACGGGATGACCGTAAAAGTAATAAAAAAATGAAGTTGAAAAAATAAGTACAAAAAAAAAAGATACTTCATAGCTAACTTGTTTAAAACAACGTACATTTTACATTTTACGACCGCTTTAGCCTAGTTGGTAGTGACTCTGCCTACGAAGCAAGAGAGCCTGGGTTCGAATCCCGGTAAGGGCATTTATTTGTGTCATGAGCACGAATATTTTTTCCTGAGTTATGGATGTTTTCTATGTATTTAAGTATTTATTTATCTATATAAGTATGTTTATCATCGTCTAGTACCCATAGTACAAGCTTTGCTTAGTTTGGGACTAGGTCGATTTGTGTAAGATTGTCCCCTAATATTTATTTTATTTATTTATTTATTTTTCATAAGTAAGTATATATTGCGCACGAAACTTTAAATATAATCATATCCATGTAATACTCGCCGATAACTAGTAATTATGTAACAATTTTTACAGGTCGCAGATGATTCACGAGTCAGATTAAGTTGCGTATCTTAGCTTAATTAATATCACACAAAAGTACAAGTCGAAAGAGTTACTGTTGCTTCAAAGCTTTAATTGTTTAGCAGCTGTGTCGGACAGCCGCGCGTCAGTCGCAGTAATTAGCTATTAAAAATAATAATTGTAAGGCTAAAAGCTGGAGCTGTGCTGTTATAAAAATACTCGTCTTTACCTGCGGCATGGCTCACGTTAACCATTAGAGTTGGCTGGCGAATTGAAATTCTGAAAATTTGCTAAATTAGGTTGTAAGTCAAACACCCGTGAAAAAATAAATAAAAACAAATTAAGTAAACTGAAACAATTACTTTGCTCACCCGCGACTTAACGATGGTTAAGTTTATGTAAGAAATGCGTGTTTATGCAGTTCTTCCACCTCCACTCTGTAGGTACACACACAAATCACACAAACCCAACCAAACTACACTGACGCGATTCGAACTCAGCCAGAGCTCATCTTCAGATTAGGTACCACAACCGTACGCTATGCCACCAACTGTTAGACTACCTGGGAGTCTAGGCAAAGTAACGCCTAATTCAATAAATTATTCCAAATTAAGTGAGCATCTTTTGGCTGATATAATATTTAAATGTCATCTGACCCCCCAGACCAACTAACTAGAGAAACCTACTGTTAGTTAAGAATATAAATAATATCATTATTAGACATCAAAGGCCCCCGGTATCCCGTGATATTTGTTTTATTATTTTTATTTTATACCTACCTATATAAAATATCATGTCTTTTTCAATAACCGTCCGTACCGCGGTTGACCACACGTCACTGTACGTGAGCTTAACATTGCACGCTAACCGATATTACAAAAACATTTTGATTTAATAATAATACTAGCTGTTGCCGGCGACTCCGTCTGCGAATAATAGAGGTATAAAAATAGCCTACGACTATTCTCAGACCTACCGAGTGTAGAGAAAAATTAGATAAAAATCAGTCAAGCCCTTTCGAAGGAGTTCGATAACTAACACCGTGACACGAGATTTGTATATATTAGATAAACTACACAAATAAATATATTTAAGGGACGAGTGGAAGGAGAAAGGGGAGACCTTTGCCCAGCAGTGGGACACTGTATAAAATATTTAAAAAATGGATAAACTTCTATTTTTAGATTAGTGGACTATTACAATGTACCTACTATTTTTGGAAGAGCGAGACCTACCAACAGAGGTAGTTATAATGCCTACTGGGAAGCCTAAACCTTGCCTTGTTTTGTAACCACTGTTTTTGAAATAAATAAATAAATAATTATTGTTTGTTTGTTTATTGTTTAGGTACGAGGGGCGTTCAATATAAAGTGAGAATGAGATGCAAACTCTTTTAATATTACGAAATTAAATACTGGCCGGTAAAGCTAATCTATCTAGCTGATTGCTATGAAAAAAAAAACTAACTGTCTTTTGTTTAAAAAAATATACGGTAATTTCTTTGCAATGCTATTGAGAACGTTAGCGAAAATGGAGAAAATTGAACTGCGCGCCGTTATCAAATACTTGTATTTGAAAAATTTTTCTACGGACCAAGTCAATTTGGATTTGCGGGACACTTTAGGGTCTAATGCTCCTCCGTATTCGACAGTCGCACGTTGTTGCGCCGAATTTAGACGTGGAAGAACATCGACAATGGACGACCCCCGCTCCGGATGCCCTACTACAGCAGTAACTGAAGAAATTGTGAAAAAAGTCGAAAACTCAGTTTTGGCGGATCGTCGTGTCACGGTTCGTTTTATTGCTGAAAATGTAAAGATTTCAACGGGGAGCGTGCATAATATTTTACATGAACGCTTGGGTATGAAAAAGGTATCTGCGCGTTGGGTACCAAGAATTCTTACTGACACGCAAAAACAAACTAGACTAGAGATTTGTCAAGAAGCTTTGAACCTGATGCAGCAAGATCGGGAACTTTTTTTGGCGCGATTTATAACAATGGACGAAACATGGCTCCATCATTACGACCCAGAAACGAAACTGCAGTCTATGACATGGAAAAGGCCATCATCTCCAACTCCGAAGAAATTCAAGGTGAGCCCATCTGCCGGTAAGGTCATGGACTCTGTTTTTTGGGATGGTAAAGGGGTATTAATGATTGAGTATCTCGAGCATGGAGCCACTATTACGGGCACTTTATACGCCAAACAAATAGCAACATTGCGCAATGAGATCCGCGAAAAACGGCGAGGTAAACTCTCGAAAGTTGTGCTGTTCCACCAGGACAATGCCCCGGCACACAAGTCCGCCGTTGCAATGGCTGCAATTCGTGATGCTGGGTTCGATATCCTTAAGCATCCTCTGTATTCACCAGATTTCGCTCCCAGTGATTTCTACCTATTTCCGAGATTGAAACAATACCTGAGAGGCCAGAAATTTGAAGACGACGACGCGGTAGTCGCTGCAGTACAAGATTTTTTAAGTACTCAAGATGAGACCTTTTTAAAAATGGAATTTTAAGTTTAGAAAAAAGATATACTAAGTGTATTATGCTAAAAGGTGACTATGTCGAAAAATAAAATGACATTTAGTAAAAGTTGTTTATAACATACTCATTCTCACTTTTTATTGAACGCCCCTAGTACATTGATTTCTTCTTTTATCGTGTCGATGTCATAATCGTAGGTAAACGTCGAAAATCGTTATTTTTTTTTTTTAACCCCCGACACAAAAAGAGGGGTGTTATAAGTATGACCGCTGTGTGTGTGTGTGTGTGTGTGTGTCTCTGTCTGTGGCATCATAACTCTTAAACGGGTAAACCAATTTGGATGCGGTTTTTTTTATTTGAAAGCAGGTTTCTTGGCAATGATTCTTAAAAATGTTTTATAAAAATATACACGTCGACTTGAGAACCTCCTCCTTTTGTTTTCGTCGGTTGAAAATTGGTTCAGCCGTTTCCAAGTTATCAGCTCTTTTGCATGCTGCGGAATCTTTGACTTAATTGCGTTGGGGATTTTTAAATTTATAGCTTATTTTCGATTTAATAAAAATCAATATACCAGGTAGTTTTTTTTATGTTAGAGAGGCCAGACAAACGAACTAGTGGGTCACCTGATGTTAAATGAACACCACTGTCCATAGACACTCGCAGCGCCTTACGCGATACCAGTGCGTTGTCGGCCCTGCAGAAAATTGTACACTCGCCTCTTAAAGGCACCCAGGTCGTAACTCGATGGGAAGACCCCAGCGGGAAGCTCGTTAATGTAACGAGTAACGTGTCGAATTTAACGGAAATATAAAAAACACTGTGTATAAGGCTAGTATTCCCGTATCTCGGACAACTTGACAACAAGGCTTATTACTAAAGTCTACTGAGACAGGTGTAAGCCGCATCTTGACAGCAAGACGTGGCCGTCCGGAGCTGAAGGCATTCAGCATTATTGTATCACGTTCAACCTTTACCTATCAGTATCGCTCTCATGAAACTTGAAGCAGTTGAAGTTCTGGAATAGCATTGTTCCTTTGGGAATTTACACTGTGGTTTAGAATCGTCGACGACGAGACAAGAAAAAAGAAATTTGCTCGCTACATAGGAAGCACACAGCATTTTATTTGCGAAATTGTATCTTACTTCGCGTGGTTTATATATGTTCTTGCAAAATTACAGCTTTACACCACATAGAGTCTCTAAGCTAAGACGCGGACGGACAGATAGACAGATATGGTGAAACTATAAGGGTTCTTGCTCTTACCATTCTACAACTTTAGAAGGAATTATTCTTACGCTGGTTATCATAGCAGTCTTGCGAAGTTCTAGAGCGCAGCGTCCTGCCCGAGTGTCAAAGTGGAAATAATCTTACTGTACCAAGGATTATGGTCATTTACTTGCTTTTAATAGTAGTAACAGTAAAAGTTAATAGTTACTATTTTGTTTAAAGCGTGTTTTTCGATATAAATTTCCTACCAGTGGCGGGGCGTGTATTTTTTTGCAAGTAAAGCCGGAAAAAAAACCTACAAAGCTCACTTATCCTCTTCTTGAAAGTGCAGTAATAGAAGAGATTTCTAATGCTAAAAAAACGAAGTGTAGAGCTCCATGGCTCGATTATTCAGAATCGGAACCAGACTGTAACATCTCTAGTTTATACACCCCAAAAACGCAATAAACGCACCACGCTAACCATATAAAACCACCACCACAATCTCGTTCAAATTACAGTGCGCACACGTATATTCCCCGCTCGGCTATATATTGCCAACTTAACGTGTCCAACTTGATTTTTTAAGGCGACTTCGCCCTGTTTCCAGCCAGTCACGTTTCGGTTTTACAACCGCCTCAGCTGGCAGGTTGGCGGCATTGGCCAATTGGAAAAAAACACTCCATTTAATATTTCATCTGGTCGGGTCACGGCGGTTTTGGATAAGTTCGGAGGGTATTTCACGTTCTGGGTTTATTAATGAACGAACGTTTGACATTATTGCTTGGCGTTTGGTTATCCTATTTGTATTTTTGTGACGGGAAAGGGGTATTTAGGTCGATTGAGTTTTTTTACACGTTTTTCAATGATGATTATAATTAGTTTGTGCTTGACATAATTTTATTTTGATCAATTATTCACTATCTAAACACAAACATGTTATATATTTTATTAACGCATTGACAAAAAAAGGTTGAATAAAAAAATAAAAAGAGGACTGTGTAACTAACTTACTCTTAACCTTAAAAGACATCTGTCCTTATCACCCAGATCGCTGTTAATCGTCACCATCATTCCAGCTTTTAAATATACGTCCCATTGCAGGGCATAAGCTATCTATCAGAATGAGAGGGCGCTGGTAATGGGATGTTAATTATATTTTTTTAAGAAAAATGGGCATGAATCAACTATCTTGAAACTGCAAATTATACCAAAATACACTGAAAAAAAAATGAGCCGTAGGGCTAGGGATAGAGCCCGAGTATTCGTAAACCATAACACCAACCCAAACTTAGTCCTCATCGAAAAGTTTCCCAGCATGTTCTCGAGACGGTTACTATTTTTACACGCTTTATATTAGCTTCACCTGTATGTTTGTATGTTTGTAACCGACTCCTTAGGGCGCGATTTTGACCCACTTCCCGGTTTCCGATTGAGCTGAAATTTTGCACATATGTGTAAATTGGATGACAATGCAATATTATTGTAACATGGAGCTGATCTGATGATGGTGCTGGATGGTGGCCATAGGAACTATGTAATAAAACAACACAATCCCGTCGAGTTTGGGCTCGTTTGATTCGTCTTGACGAGCACTTTGATCTCAGATGGTAACCAGGGTCTGATGATGGAGCTGGAAGATGGCCAAAGGCACTCCACAATAAAACTACACAACCCCGTCGAGTTTGGGCTCGTTTGATTCGTCTTGACGAGCACTTTGACCCTAGATGGTAACCAGGGTCTGATGATGGAGCTGGAAGATGGCCAAAGGCACTCCACAATAAAACGAAACAACCCCATCGAGTTTGGGCTCGTTTGATTCGTTTTGACGAGTACTTTGGTCCTAGATGGTAACAAGAGTCTGATGATGAAGCTGGAAGGGGGGTAGGTGGCGGGGTGTGGGGGGATGGGGTTTTAGAGGGTTGGGGGTTAGGGTGTGGCGGTTGGGGTTAGGAGATGGGGGGGGGGGGTTTACGGGGAATAGGGTGGGGGTGTTGGGGGGTTCGGGGGTAAGTGATTTTGGGGGGTTGTGGGAAATGGGGAGGGGTAAGAGGCCTAGATTGTAACAAGGGTTTGATGATGGAACTGGAAGGGGGGGCGGTAGGTGGCGGGGTGGGGGGGAGGGGTTGGGGAGGCAGGTGGTGGGGTGGGGGAGGGGGGGTACCGGGGGTTTGGGGGGTTCGGTGTTAGGGGGGTTGGGTTTAGGTGGTTCGGGGGTTTGTAAAATGAGGAGGGGGGTAAGGGGGGTTTAGGGGATTGGGGGTAAGGGTGTGGGGTTTGGGGGGGGGTTTGGGGAAATGGGATGGGGGATGTTGGGGGGTTGGGTTTAGGGGGTTTAGGGGTTGTAGGTGAGGGGGGTAAAGTTAGAAAGAAAAAAAATGCAACTAAAAAATAGAAAATAAATAATAGTTTAAAAAAACTAAAAAACACGCCTTAAAAAATAAAAAATAAATTTTAATAAATTTCAATTCACTATTCTTATAGTGCAGTAAAAAATCTCAATAAGCAATTATTATATTGTTATATCCAGATCAAAATTTGTAAACAATTCTAAATATTGATAAAATAAATAATAATAGTTTAAAATATTATATTGTAAAAAAAGCGTGGGGTGCTTTTTAAGATGTGATCAAAATGATAATCCTTGACAATTGACACCATGCACCCCACGCTTTTTTTACAATAAAATATTTTAAACTATTATTATTTATTTTATCAATATTTAGAATTGTTTACAAATTTTGATCTGGATATAACAATATAATAATTGCTTATTAAGATTTTTTACTGCACTATAAGAATAGTGAATTGAAATTTAAACAAGTTAGCTATGAAGTATCTTTTTTTGTACATATTTTTTCAACTTCATTTTTTTATTACTTTTACGGTCATCCCGTGAAATCATACATTTCGTACTAAATACAAACTGAAATATAGATGCACAGAAAAAACCCCAGAAAAAAGACCAATGCTGGGAATCGAACCCAGGTCCTCAGCATTCCGTGCCGCGTGCCATACCCCTACACCACCACTGGTCTAGAGATTAGACACGAATCTTTCCTATACATCATACATTTCAATCTGCTAAATCATCACCTTATGCAGTGACAAACGCACATCTATGTTACACCCTCATCGAGAGATTTTAACACTCCTTCGGAACTAACCGCTCACCTGGACAAGAGATGGCGCTACTGTGCAACTTTAAACAAGTTAGCTATGAAGTATCTTTTTTTGTACATATTTTTTCAACTTCATTTTTTTATTACTTTTACGGTCATCCCGTGAAATCATACATTTCGTACTAAATACAAACTGAAATATAGATGCACAGAAAAAACCCCAGAAAAAAGACCAATGCTGGGAATCGAACCCAGGTCCTCAGCATTCCGTGCCGCGTGCCATACCCCTACACCACCACTGGTCTAGAGATTAGACACGAATCTTTCCTATACATCATACATTTCAATCTGCTAAATCATCACCTTATGCAGTGACAAACGCACATCTATGTTACACCCTCATCGAGAGATTTTAACACTCCTTCGGAACTAACCGCTCACCTGGACAAGAGATGGCGCTACTGTGCAACTTTAAACAAGTTAGCTATGAAGTATCTTTTTTTGTACATATTTTTTCAACTTCATTTTTTTATTACTTTTACGGTCATCCCGTGAAATCATACATTTCGTACTAAATACAAACTGAAATATAGATGCACAGAAAAAACCCCAGAAAAAAGACCAATGCTGGGAATCGAATAAAAAAATGAAGTTGAAAAAATATGTACAAAAAAAAAGATACTTCATAGCTAACTTGTTTAAAGTTGCACAGTAGCGCCATCTCTTGTCCAGGTGAGCGGTTAGTTCCGAAGGAGTGTTAAAATCTCTCGATGAGGGTGTAACATAGATGTGCGTTTGTCACTGCATAAGGTGATGATTTAGCAGATTGAAATGTATGATGTATAGGAAAGATTCGTGTCTAATCTCTAGACCAGTGGTGGTGTAGGGGTATGGCACGCGGCACGGAATGCTGAGGACCTGGGTTCGATTCCCAGCATTGGTCTTTTTTCTGGGGTTTTTTCTGTGCATCTATATTTCAGTTTGTATTTAGTACGAAATGTATGATTTCACGGGATGACCGTAAAAGTAATAAAAAAATGAAGTTGAAAAAATATGTACAAAAAAAGATACTTCATAGCTAACTTGTTTAAAGTTGCACAGTAGCGCCATCTCTTGTCCAGGTGAGCGGTTAGTTCCGAAGGAGTGTTAAAATCTCTCGATGAGGGTGTAACATAGATGTGCGTTTGTCACTGCATAAGGTGATGATTTAGCAGATTGAAATGTATGATGTATAGGAAAGATTCGTGTCTAATCTCTAGACCAGTGGTGGTGTAGGGGTATGGCACGCGGCACGGAATGCTGAGGACCTGGGTTCGATTCCCAGCATTGGTCTTTTTTCTGGGGTTTTTTCTGTGCATCTATATTTCAGTTTGTATTTAGTACGAAATGTATGATTTCACGGGATGACCGTAAAAGTAATAAAAAAATGAAGTTGAAAAAATATGTACAAAAAAAGATACTTCATAGCTAACTTGTTTAAAGTTGCACAGTAGCGCCATCTCTTGTCCAGGTGAGCGGTTAGTTCCGAAGGAGTGTTAAAATCTCTCGATGAGGGTGTAACATAGATGTGCGTTTGTCACTGCATAAGGTGATGATTTAGCAGATTGAAATGTATGATGTATAGGAAAGATTCGTGTCTAATCTCTAGACCAGTGGTGGTGTAGGGGTATGGCACGCGGCACGGAATGCTGAGGACCTGGGTTCGATTCCCAGCATTGGTCTTTTTTCTGGGGTTTTTTCTGTGCATCTATATTTCAGTTTGTATTTAGTACGAAATGTATGATTTCACGGGATGACCGTAAAAGTAATAAAAAAATGAAGTTGAAAAAATATGTACAAAAAAAGATACTTCATAGCTAACTTGTTTAAAGTTGCACAGTAGCGCCATCTCTTGTCCAGGTGAGCGGTTAGTTCCGAAGGAGTGTTAAAATCTCTCGATGAGGGTGTAACATAGATGTGCGTTTGTCACTGCATAAGGTGATGATTTAGCAGATTGAAATGTATGATGTATAGGAAAGATTCGTGTCTAATCTCTAGACCAGTGGTGGTGTAGGGGTATGGCACGCGGCACGGAATGCTGAGGACCTGGGTTCGATTCCCAGCATTGGTCTTTTTTCTGGGGTTTTTTCTGTGCATCTATATTTCAGTTTGTATTTAGTACGAAATGTATGATTTCACGGGATGACCGTAAAAGTAATAAAAAAATGAAGTTGAAAAAATATGTACAAAAAAAGATACTTCATAGCTAACTTGTTTAAAGTTGCACAGTAGCGCCATCTCTTGTCCAGGTGAGCGGTTAGTTCCGAAGGAGTGTTAAAATCTCTCGATGAGGGTGTAACATAGATGTGCGTTTGTCACTGCATAAGGTGATGATTTAGCAGATTGAAATGTATGATGTATAGGAAAGATTCGTGTCTAATCTCTAGACCAGTGGTGGTGTAGGGGTATGGCACGCGGCACGGAATGCTGAGGACCTGGGTTCGATTCCCAGCATTGGTCTTTTTTCTGGGGTTTTTTCTGTGCATCTATATTTCAGTTTGTATTTAGTACGAAATGTATGATTTCACGGGATGACCGTAAAAGTAATAAAAAAATGAAGTTGAAAAAATATGTACAAAAAAAGATACTTCATAGCTAACTTGTTTAAAGTTGCACAGTAGCGCCATCTCTTGTCCAGGTGAGCGGTTAGTTCCGAAGGAGTGTTAAAATCTCTCGATGAGGGTGTAACATAGATGTGCGTTTGTCACTGCATAAGGTGATGATTTAGCAGATTGAAATGTATGATGTATAGGAAAGATTCGTGTCTAATCTCTAGACCAGTGGTGGTGTAGGGGTATGGCACGCGGCACGGAATGCTGAGGACCTGGGTTCGATTCCCAGCATTGGTCTTTTTTCTGGGGTTTTTTCTGTGCATCTATATTTCAGTTTGTATTTAGTACGAAATGAATTGAAATTTATTAAAATTTATTTTTTATTTTTTAATTTAACTTGTGAATCCTCTGTCTCCAAGCGCCATCTATGCGAAATGCATGTTACAGTCCACTCGTCCCAGCTTATAAACGCACCACTGTAGGGCACATGCCTGCTCTCAGGATGAGAGGGCTAGGGCCATAGTTCCCACGCGGACCCAGTGCGGATTGGGAACTTCACATACATCATTGAATTTATTTGCAGGTGTATGCAGGTTTCCATACCTACGATGTTTTCCTTCACTTTAAAGCTCATGGTAAATTTCAAATGTAATTTCGCACATAAATTCCGAAAAACTCAGAGGGGCGAGCAGGGATTTGAACCCACGGCCCTCTGCTTGAGAGGCCATAGGTCAAACCGCTAGGCCATTACGGGAGTTAAAGACACAAGCATAATCTACAAGCATCTACAAAGTATTAATAATTATAACTGCTCACTCAGAACGCGAGATGACGCTGTGGAAACATCAATCACTGGCTAGCCGCTGAATCACGAATGGGCTCCTGCTGCGTTTCGTACGGTCAATGAAAGCGCTGGGGTCCCAATACCTCTCCCCCTCCCCCCTCTATTACCTCTCTTTTTTAAAAGACCGGTAGCAGATCAGGCGACTCTCTTTGAGTTATTGATTTTTATGGGCATTGGTGATCATTTTCCATCAGATGACCCGCTTGCACTTTTGCCTCCCTCTAATACCTAATTAAAAAAAAAACTTCAGTATACAAGTTTAATAAAAGGTTGTAAAATCTACCTATCAGTTTGTGTACCCGTCGCATTAAAAACTGAGATTCGAATTTATCCAATAGCTTCAAAATTTTAGTCGAGGGAATCGAGACATTTAAAATTCTAATTTCTCCGGTGCCCTTTATAGCACCCGATCAACTGTTGAATATGAAACACTGGGATCTAGTGGAATTAGGACTACACAGTGCATATTTTAGTTGAGAGTTAGGGCCAACATGTTTTAAATATTATAGGTCTTAATGGGGATAATCCGATGTTAATTATCCTAGTAATATTATTATAAGAAGAATCGCCAGACTCAAGTGGGAGTGGGCAGGACGCATCGCTCGTAAAACTGATGGCTGATGGAACCAAAAGGTTCTCGAGTGGCGTCCACGGACCGGAATACGCAGTGTAGGTAGGCCCCAACAATATAAAAAAAAAAATGTAACTGTTTATTACTTTCATAAGAAATACAAAATTAATTATTAATATTATTAGTACAATCTTTTTAATTTTAAGATTATATACTAACAACTTTCTTTCATTAACACTACATTAAATTATAATTAGTTAATATTTGTTAATAGATACTTTTTAACAATACTCTTAGTCTGCTGTGTTGGCTTATTAAGTATACAATTTATGGTATTGTTAGGGAAGCTGTTTAGGATATGTGGCAAGTAATTTGACCACACTCTTTTGCCATATTGATTTATGCTCTTAGGTATCTTGAAATAGGGTTGATTGGTTAAGTGCCGGAGGTTGGCTGGTCTTGTATATCTATCAAGTTTTTCTATTTGGTTCTTATACTCTAATATCACAGCTAATTTTACCTTATCAAATACACTCAGGACTCGACAATATTGGAACCATTTATTGTAGTTTAGATGGGGCAACGACCTGGTTAAGGTTGCGGGAACGCGTTGGACGTGGATGGCACGGGACCGATCTGTTTGGCGAGCCCTGGGGGAGGCCTATGTTTAGCAGTAGACGTCTCTTGGCTGAAATGATGGTGGTGATGAATGTTACTTTAAATGAGAAAGTTTGTGAAGATATTTGGATGTTTGTATGTTTTTGTTTTTAAGGGCTGAACGGATTTAGATGAAACTTGGCATACGGATAAACAAAAATCCAAATTGGGACATATATCCCGGTAATGCGTTCCTTTGGAAATATATATTTTTTTAAAACAAGAATACAGGGCGCTGTTTACGAATATTGAAGTACTAGCTTTCACGATGATGTGCTAACTTTGTCTGCAATTAATTATTGTGTTTTAAAATGGTTTTCTTAAACTTTTTTCATGGACTTCTAACACTAAAAATTTGTCATTATGTGTCATTCTCGTAAAACAACACCGGTAGCAATTTAAAGTAAAACTATAGGATTTCATTACAGGAATTCAGATTTTTGTCTATATAAATGCCAAATTTCATTAAAATCTGTTCCGTCACAATTGCATTATTGACTAACATCCAAACGTCTTCACAAACTTGTCATCATAATATTAATAGTAGGACAGTTATGGATGAGGGACAATTTTTTTGAATTAAATACGGTTTAAATTTTAAATGAAAGTTATCTTGATTGTTTACTACTTGGTACGTCAAGTATCTAACCTGAATCAAGCAGATATAGAGAGGTAAATGATAACCTAGTTTTGCAGTGGACGTCCTTTGGGGTCATTGTACTCATCTCCATGATTTGACTATTATTCTGAAAGCATAGTGGCCTATAATGTACCTGTGTCATTATAGTAATCAGTATTTCCATCATCAATAATATTGATTTCAGCGTTTGAGACTCATTGTGCAACGTAGCAACGCGGCCAATGTCCTGAGTTCCTTACCCCGTTGTGATAATGGGTTTTGGTTCTGTAGTTATCAATTTGTTAGCCTGTGTGTACTTAATTATTGTAAGTACTAACATGATAGGACGTAGAAAAGACGTCCACTGCTGAAACAGACAAACTTAACAAGGTCCATGAACTGAAACAATTACTTTGCTCACCAGCGACCTTACGATAGTAACGTTTATGCAAGAAGTGTGCGTTCATGCAGTTCCTCCATCTCTACACTGTACGTCACGAACACACACAAACCCAACTATCACCACCACCAAACTACACTGACGCGTTTGGAATTCAACAAGAGCAACCCTTCCACCATGACAATGTTCCGCAAACTTTTTGTGATCTGCAAACATCTGGTAAAACAAAAATTGTGGAGGTATGTTGAATCAGCGTGATTTACATCATCTGTGTAAGTACTTTTCCTCCGTCCGTCTATTAAGCTTTATGAGATAACCTTATTTATACGAGACACACCAACTAATGACCACGGTACACCTGTTTGCCCACACTTTGCGTTTTTATGAGGCTTTTACTAGTCGGTAAGAATACTGAAAATCGAACTCAAACCGTATTCAAACCACTAAATTCACAGGTAATTGGGCCTACTTCACTATGTACATATCGTACATAGTAATGAGATCATAAAGTCATGCGGGAGTAAGTTATTCACAAGCAGGGTAAACACGGCTGGAACAATATTGTTGCGCACGGGCCACGGAACCCGTTTGCTGTGCCTTGCCTTCTATTCCTTGTATTTTATGGTCCAGGCGAGGCATGTAATAAAGTTTAACAGTGTTTAAAAGTGTACTGGTTTTATACTGTTTGAACTTTCGTGATTTTCACACATAACTACTATACCAAACGGGACTTATCATTATCACGCAAAATCACTAATGCAACAGCCGTGGTCACGAGTTAACTGAAACAAGAAATTAAATTAAATTTTGATCAAGTGCGGGTAGTTTGAGATACGGTTGCTGATTCTAATCAGGATCAAGTGCGGGTAGTTCGAAAGACTCGAGCGGCTAAACGAACTTGACACCCTACACTTCAGTTAACACGTGACCACGGCTGCTGCAATGTGGCCGAAACGTCGAGGTGAATAGTAATTGCGTGATAAGCCCCGTTTAGTATAGTAATTTGTACTGGTTTTGGTTTTCATCATTATCAGGGTTCGGATTTTTCATCGCACGGTAAGATGAACAAAACTATGGAGTCGATATTAAAGCTAAAATTTAATTCATGTTCATACTTATACTCATTAATTTAATTAATACCGAAAGTAAATTGTAAATGAAGTAAATAATTTGAATTAAATTAAATTATATTTTAATTTAAAAAAAATAACTGCCACACAACAAAAAAATAACATTAAGAAAGCTCCTGATTTGTAATATCCATATACAGGAATAGGTGCGTCAAAATCTTGACAAGGTGTGGCGTGTGTTGTGTATTGTAAAATGAGTAGTATAATGGCGACCTTTTCCATATTTTCTGGAGTAAAACAGGTTCTATATTGGTTGAAAATCTACTTGTGACTTGAAAAATATCGTTCTATATCAACAGACCTTAGATTACTAGTATATTCTAGACTTCCCACATCGTACTACAAAAAATAATTTTAATTACATAAGTAAGGTTAACTTTCGATTGATGGTTTCGATCTGTCAGCCTTATAAAGGGATAAAAGTATTAAGGGACTAAGAAAATGAGTGAATGTGAGTATGAATATGAATTAAATTTTAGCTTTAATATCGACTCCATAGTTTTCTTCATCTTACCGTGCGATGAAAAATGCGAACCCTGATCATCATCATCAGCCTATGTTCGTCCACTGCTGGACATAGGCCTCTCCCATGGCGCCACTGAGCACAAAAGCAACAAAACTGGCCACCAATAAAATTAGAAAACGAGCAGTGCGGGAAGGGGACAAAAGAATAACGTGTGTCCTGTCGTTGACTGCGTCTGCACTGCACGTTCATCATCATCATCATCCTTTTAGTCTGTACATCCTAGGCAAGGCCCAGGTCTCTTCTGAGAATAAGAGGGCTTGGGACGTAGTTCCAATGCGAGTTGGAAATTTCACTCGCAGCATTGAAATCTTCAAAAGTGTTTTCAGGTTTCCTCGGGATGTTTTCCTTCTCCGCAAAGCTGATGGTAAATTTAGCACATGTTTCTAAAAACTCAGAAGTGCGAGCCCGGGCTCAAACCCACTATCCTCACCTTGAGAGGCCGTAGATCAAACCACAAGGCTACCAGGACTTAAAAGACTGAAAAGTGACATCGAAAAACCTAAACTATACGCCCAATATGTTATCATCTTGTGACTTGATGTCACTTTTAAGTTAACTTAATTCTCTCTCACTCTTTTAAACGTTATAGCTCTTATATTTAAGATAATTAGATTTTCCATATATTGTACTTAAGTTATCCAACCATTCGAAAGTATAAATTTACGTTATTCTAATTTTTTGATGTTTTTGATGTTTTGAACATTGACCAAAGGTATTTTAATTTTCGATATTCAACTCGACCCTACCCGACCCGAGTACTTCATTTTAATATTTATGATGTTGAACTGTTGATCTAGTTTCTAAGAACACTCGGTATATAAAATTGCCGCCGTTCTCCCTCCTTTGTAATATTGACGTTAGTTCTAAAATATCTCAAAACGCTCCGGCAGAGGTGGATTATGGTGTAACGAGAAATTTCCAACTGACATTGCCAGCGGATGCACGTAGGGCGATCTCGATGCACTTAGTACAGGAACTCTAACCGGAATAAGAAGAGGCTTTCTCAGAATACATCAGAGGATATTCTATCTTACAATGAGGTGATAGAGTCTAGAATTGTAAGTCCTACTTGGAAGCATACCGTCTTGACTAGAGAGGATCGAAATGGTGCAAGTGTAGGAAAGTCTCAGAGGATACCCGGGCGTATTTTTAAGGTCATATTGTCTGTTTACGTAGACGATGTTATTGTTTTAAGTATCTTTGGTTTTGAGGAAGAAATGGCATTTGCAGACTAAACGCAGAGAGACAGGACTGAATGCGTTGTAAGTAAAGGAATTCTTTTATTTTTTCAATTAAGTTTAATGAAATGTTGGGTACGGTAAACCGGATGAGATAAAGCCGGATGTTTTGTTTGAAATTAATAAGCAAGTAATAAAACGTTATTCGTGTTTCGAATATTGGTTACATTTTTCCTTAATTTTATTAGTCTCATTATAAAAATGTAACGTTCCAAAAAACTGCACGCACCTGCGAAGAAATTCAATGGTGTGTGTGAAGTTCACAATTCGCACTGGGTTCGCGTGAGAACTAGGGCTTCAGCCCTCTCATTCTGTGAGAATTCTATGCCCTGTAGTGGGACTTATATAGTCTGGGATGATGATGATGATGATGATGATAACGATATTGAGTGACGCAGCACTGCTACACAGCCATCACTTGCATTGTCTAGCTAGTTCATTCTAAGGTAATTTGAATCAACGAATGATTAAACCTGTGGATTTAATCAATGATAATTGCAACCGAATCCCATCAGCATCGTATTAATCCACAAAGATGTTCAAAGGAATCCCATTCTGCTGTTCATCAAATTTCAATTCGGCCCCGTGTAGTGCTTAATGCGGTTAACGAGTTTAGTGAGAACAATATTTTTATTGAGTATTTTTAACTGTTACTTTTTAAGATAACACAGGGAGTTAAAAGGTAATAGTATGTATGTATTGTATGTAAACTCTTTATTGTACAAAAATAAGGAAAAAAACAAATACATTATTGACAACCGTTGAAATGCATGCACAAAGGCGAACTTATCCCTTTAAGGGATCTCTACCAGTCAACCCTTGAGTGGATGAAAGGAGCATTTAGTAAGGGACCGACAAAGAGTAAGTCAAAATGATACAGTCGGACAAAGCAAAGGCTACAATACAACTTTTAGTAAATACAATACACAAACTCATAATATAAAGAAACCTAATAAAAATATACTACCATATACAACATATATATGCAAAATACATATAATAAATAAGCAGTGTTCTCAATATATTAAAGTGATGGTGTGAGCCACATCTTCTTCAAAGCTTCCCTGAACGACACCACGGAGGGAGATTGCCTTATGGAGGTGGGTTTTCGATTCCACAGTCTAGCAGATTGCACAGTAAATGATTTTGAGTAAATTTTGGAAGAAGTAGAAGGACAGGCCAAAAGAAGATTGGTACTCGACCGCAAACGATGCTGGCTTCCTTCAGCCAAGTAGCTGAAACGCTCGGAAAGGTATAAAGGGGCGGAAGGATTAAAAAGAGTGTTGAAAAGCAATGACAGAACGTGGATGTTCCTACGCTCCCTGATGGGCAACCACCTCAGCTGCGCGCGAAAGTGAGAAACGTGGTCGTATTTACGGAGACCAAAGATATACCGGATACACACGTTTTGAAGGCGGTCAAGCTTGTCAAGCAACCCCTCAGCAAGGTCCAAATAACCAACATCACCATAGTCGAGCAAAGGAAGTAAAAGAGACTGAGCTAGGGTAATTTTGGTTTGGAGAGGCAGGAAATTTTGCAAGCGTCTGAGCGAGTGAAGTGAGGCAAAAAGTTTCCGACTGACCTCAGCAACCTGAGCTGACCAGGAAAATTTCTGGTCCATGATAATTCCCAGATTTCTGACGGTAGGTGAAAAAGGAATAACGGTACCATCAAAATATAGGTTAGGAACTACCATATCAGAAATCTGAGAAATGAAATATGGACTGCCAAACATGATCGCTTGTGTCTTTTTCGCGTTAACCTTGAGGCCAAAGCTCGCAGCCCAATCGCGAATGGTTGTAAGGTCAGAATTAATGCGTTCAATCAATCGAGGAAGATCGTCAAGAGGAGCAGCAGAATAAATTCGCAAATCGTCTGCATATAAGTGGTAGCAAGAATTCAAAGAGGATGTAATACCGTTAATGAATAGTATTCTTTACCGGCGTAGAAAGAGGTGAACTATTTTTGCATGTTTGAAGAAATCTTTGGAAAATTATCAATATACATACTACATTGAAATTATGCACGCAGTTTGGAGTCTTGAGAATTGTCATGCGAATTTGGTAAAGTCACTGCAAGACCTAATAATTTTTAAAGATAATAAACCTTTTTCTTCTTCTCCGCTTCGAAAGTCCAAAGTTGCCACTACATTCATATAAATAACAGCAGGATCGAAGGTAAACCTTTTGATCTTGTCCCAAAGTAAGCAAAGCAAATCTTGTATTATAAGCAACGAATAAAGATACCTACTTAAATAGATAGTTACTTAAATAAATACCTTAACACATATTAAACACCAAAAATTCGAAAACGAAAATTGCTCTTCTTCTTACAAATATCTGCCTTGACCGGAAGTTAAACTCAAAACCTCAAGCTTTGTAATCAAGCCCTCTAACCACTAGGCCATCCAATCACAGAATATTATTTTCAATATCTTGCCAAAGTTTTATTAAACCACGTCTTCATTTTCTGAACCTATAAAAGAGTAACATTACTTCCAGGCTTACAGAAAATGCATAACATAAACCATTGAAACCACAGAATTAAAATTTGACAGCCACATTCCTCGAGAAATTATTAAAACTGTATAAATAAGAAAATTTCCGAAATTTTTACGCATAGGGAGATTCCCTAGACTTTTTTTTCACACACGTACTTATACTAAGTATTTATACCAAATACCTATAGCAAGGATTTATACTTGATATCGAGCTCACTGGGCATTTAATACCTCATGCAGCATACATACGCCATTATGCTGATTGCAGCGCTAATACACATCATGCATGCAACGTGGACAATGCACTGTGGAGATTAGGCGCCTTTTGAACCTTAATCATACATTTTGGGGATCCATTTACGAACACCATTTTTACCATACCACCATTTTAAGGGTCCCGCAGCCAAAATGGCAAAAACGGAACCGTTATAGTTTCGCCATGTCTGCCTGTCCGTCCGTCTGTCCATCCGTCCGCGGCTTAGCTCAGAGACTATTAGGGCTATGAAAGCTGTAATTTTTCAGCCGAAAGACGTCCTCTGCTAAACATAGGCCTCTCCCAAGGTTCGCCAAACAGACCGGTCCTGCGCCATCCGCATCCAACGCGTTCCCGCAACCTTAACAAAGTCGTCCCTCCGTAATTCTACGAGCGATGTGTTCTGCCCACTGCCACTTGAGTCTGGCGATTCTTCTGTCTTGAACAGTGAAGGTATAAATGTACGAGTATATATACAGCTACAGCACCGAATGTATATAAACATCAACCTTATGGTTAATAGCATATTGTTGTAGAGATATTTTTGACGCCTTGCTAACGTGTATTTGTGACTTTGACTGTACAGTATATTTTGCTGGCTGTAAAAAAGTACGTATCAAAAAGATCTTTTTACAAAGCTTCTTAGTTCGTATCTCTAAAGTATGGTGGTGGTTACTAAGTGACTTATTTTTTATTTTATTTTTTCCAGTACTGGTATAATTTGACCTGTCACCCGGCACCAGGAGACACCCTATACGTACCTACATAGTAATTTCGTCATGTAGTGTACACTTTTAATAGTAACAGCCTGTATTTGAGCATAAAAATAGTCGATGATTTTCTTAAAAACAAAATAGCAATTATATCTTTGCAAAGAAGAAAATAAAAACTTCGCTTGCTTTTAAGAAAAGTGCACCAGCGCCAATTTTCGTGATATCATAAATCAAACATGATTGCACGTCTTCCTTTGTTAGGGTGGCTCGATTTTGTCCACCGACGTCAACGCTGCTACCGACTGGTCGGCCAACTGATCAGGCGACCGCTTGCGTCAAGTCTGGAGAAGTAGACCGAATAATTTGGAATTTTGTGGAATGCAGTTTTGGTCAATGGGGTAATTGGGGTAACATAAGTAAGAATTTGTAGAAAAGATTTCTTTATTTGTTTAGAGAGTGCCCGGTGACGACGATGTAGTCCAAGAAAGTCGCGGTACGATTTAGTCGTGTACGAAAAGGACTGGCCTGACATTGCGCTAGACGGGAGTTGTGGAGGTCAAGAAGAAAAGCCTTTGCCCAACAGTGGGATAATTTGACAGGCTAATAATAATAATTTTACTGCCTATTCAAGTAATTCAAATTAAAATTAAATACACCGTGAAATTTTAGTGGTTGTTTTCCCGAAACGAGGTGATAAATTTCACGGTTTATATTTACACGAAACGTCGTTGTTAGTAATAAAAATAATATTCAGAGATATTGCCTCAGTCTACTCGTAATGGTGACGCTAGTAGATGCGTCGAAATATCGCGAGCTCATTGGCTGGGTCCCCACCGAGTTGTAGTTGTTGAGACAAATCGAAAAATAAAATGAAGACGATCTCCATACAAGAAACTAAATAATTTTGTTTCCATTTTATCATAATAAAAGTATTCACCAGGTTCCCTGTTTCCTTCTTTTTTTTACGCTCTGACAGTGTGTGGATGGCACTGGAAATGCCACTTTACTGCCAATGTAGTCTTCGTCTCATCAACAACCCTTCACTTCAAAAACATTTACTTTCGGTAAATTTGAGCGAATCAGAGTCCAGAACGCGGGTCACGTGTGCCCGTTACTGCGCAAAGCACCACCAGGGTGAAATTGTTCCTTTCACATTACGAATTTATCGACGGCGTGCTGGCTGACGATTTATTGCAGCTAGCAGTATTGGAATCGCGTTATTGCAAACAAATGTGTGTATTATAACTTGTTAAATATGTATTGGTTTGTTCTATTTGAATTTATTTGGGCTGGCAGCACCGTGCTACGATGGAGTGTGGGAGGCTGCGGTGAAGAGTGTTAAAGTTTTGACGTTTTTTATGCAATGCAAATGAAGGAGAGATAGAATGAATTGTGTTATAATGAAGCATAGTCTGTAATTTGTTGTGGGTTGTTAATTAATCTTGCGTGCTTTCTTGTAACTAGGGTTTATTTAATGATTAATTAAGGAAACATTTTTGAAAGTACCTGTCGCCGCCCCCGCAGAATAAAGCCGCAAAGTGCAGTTACCTGCTTTTTATTGTTCATTCAGTTTTGACATCTACGCGTTAAAATACATCACCTCAATTTTTTCCATATTTTTTTATTAAGTACTTACGAAGATACAAAAAATAAAGACATTATTCTTTGTCACAGACAAAACTAGAAAAATCAGCAATATGTTATTGCGTACCAGAATTGAAACAATGTTTCGTGTAAAGTATCAAACTGTAGTTATAAGGTGCAACTGAAATAGAAAATTAATTGCAAACTCTTTTGCAGTTTTCTTCTGGTGCAGATTTTAATATTACAATTCCGTAACATCCATTTGAAAAAAAAATCTAGATAGTTAAATACGATAACATCCTTTACTTTTCTGTTTTACCTAAATATTTAGTGTAAAAGCCGTTGCCAAACTGAATAGGCCATTTTTTACGAAGCAAGTGATGTCGTTGTCTCTTCCTACCATAGAGCGAACCACGTCGCGGACGCAAGTGACCCTTCATTCCGCATTCGTCGCTGCTAACTCAGTCTGTTTGTGTTACATTACAAATTCTTTACTTACTGCCCGTGATACACACAATGATTTTCATCACATTGCGAGGAAGAAAAATCCAAAAATAAAATTATTCGGTCTCTAAACACTTAAATATTATAAAGTAGTGGCCACCCGCCAATACAAACTGTCAATTTTCTCGAGTCATGTATAATAGATAATGCAAACTGTGTTTAGTTTCTGTCAACATTTAAAAAAATACTTACAAATAGAACCAAACAGATTACAGCCTCTACTATAAAGCTCATGGAAGATCGACGTAAGATGATCCTACAGACATCTGGTGACGCTTGCCAATACCGGCGGGTTAATAGACAGATCTCGGAGTCTCTGAGGCGTTATATACGCCATGTTAATACTAATAGTATTGAAGTGGCGATATAGCGCAACAGAGGCTCTAAAGTTTTTGCAAAGAATCTGTATATATTGGGCAAAGCCAACTGGCAGAGTTAAAGACTGATGAAGGTAGGATCGTGAGCTCTAAACCGGAGCTATTGTTAGAAGTCGATAAGTTCTATGGACAGCTATACACATCCACGAGAAAACCCGATATGGATCTAGCTCTAGACCCGAGAGCTAGATTAACCCGACAATATCCCGGACGTCAGCTTGTACGAGATTAGTGTGGCTCTCAAGCAACTAAAGAATGGCAAAGCCCCTGGTGATGACGGAATAACGGCCGAACTTCTGAAGGCGAGAGGAAAACCAGTCCTCAAAGCCCTTCAGAAAGTATTCGATTCCACCATTCATGAATTGGTGATGTTCTTCAAAAAAGGCGATAATACCTTATTAAAGAATTATTATAGTCCCATTTCACTTCTGAGCCATGTTTATAAGCTGTTTTCGAGATTCATCCATCACGAATTGTCTCGCGCGCAAGTTAGACGACTTCCAGCCTCCCAAACAAGCCGGATTTCGAAAGGGGTTTAGCACTGTTAGACCACATACATGCGTAACGGCAGGTTATACAGAAAACCGAAGAGTATAACCGCCCCCTTTGCCTGGCATTTGTAGACTACGAGAAAGCCTTCAATTCGATCCAGACTTGGGCTTTACTGCAGTCTCCCCAACGGTGCCAAGTAGACTCCACAATCTCCGTCTGACTTCAGGACAAGATGTCGAAGCCTATTCTATTGCAGCGGGGAGTCAGTCAAGGAGATGTTATTTCTCCGAAACTGTTCACCGCTGCACTAGAGGATGCGTTCAAGTCTCTGGACTGGGAAGAGCGCGGCATTAATGTAAATGGCGAAAATACATCACTCACTTTTGATTTGCCGACGACGTGGTGCTTATGGCTGAACCTTCATGGAGGACCTTAGTGCGATGCTCGCTGACCTCGGAAGAGTCTCCGAGATAGCTGGACTTAAACTGAACATGGACAAGATGAAGGTTATGTCGAACGCCTAAGTTGTACCAGCTCCCGTCGTAATAGGAGACACTTTGCTCGAAGTTGTTGACGACTATATCTACCTGGGACATATAATCCAATTAGGTAGGTTCAACTTCGAGAAAGAGGTCTATCGACGAAATAGACTCGGCTGGGCAGCGTTCGGAAAGCTTCGCAATATCTTGTCATCCAATATACCGCAGTGTCTCAAGTCAAAATTCTTTGGACTTGTGTGTGTTGCCAGTGATGACTCATGGCACTGAGACGCGGCCGCTAACAATGGGCCTCATAAGGAAGCTCAAAGTCACTCAGAGGGGGATGGAGAGGGCTATATTTGGAGTTTGTATGCGGGGTCGCATTAAAAATGATGAAATCCGCGCAAAAACTAAAGTAAAGTAAAGTAACTAAAGTAAGTAGCTCGAAGAATCGCCAGACTTAAGTGGCATTGGGCAGGGCACATCACTCGTAGAATAAAATTGATGGCCGGTTTTTCACTAGACGTATCTGAATACCTGCTTAGTCCTGAAAGAGCGCACTGTCATTGTTGGGTGAACTAATTAATGTGAACATGAAAACTCCTTCAGTTAGTTCAGATGTTTTTAATATTTTCGATAGAATGGTTTCTCTTTTTGCATTACATGGGGTATGCAATGGTACGCCAAACCAGATAAAAAATGTAAAGTGAGATTCAGGAAAAAACCGCATCAAAATCCGTTGCGTAGTTTTAAAGTTCTAAAGCATACATAGGGACAGACAGACAGCGGGAAGCGACTTTGTTTTATACTATGTAGTGATTGACTATTTTTGTTATTTTTAAGTTCTTGATTAGAAATAAATACACAAGACTAACTAAGTTTAGGGAGATTAAGGAAACCAATCGCAAATACTTGTTTATGATAAAATTCTTGGGAGTATTTTTAAGTTTTATGATGGCTACTTATCCTAGTGGCTAGTTTTAATGAAATATTACGTTTTATTGCTTCTTAAAAACTATTAAAATTACGTTTTTCTTACTAAGAAAAATTTATTACTTTATCATTTTAACTCGTTCTACTTTTGGTATTTTGTAAAATGATGTTACATATAAAAAAGATCCTGCAAAATACTGAAAAAAACATTAATCATCTGTTACTCTTTCAGTATTATTATAAATGGACCAGAATAAAACAGTAATAATGTGTTGCCATTACAACTGTATTGCAAAAAATACAAAGAACATAAAAGTTACTGTTCATTACAAAACTAAAAAAAGGAAAAAAATAGACGAACAAAACCGTAAAGTAATTTTACAAATAACAGAATACGCAAATAGTTTTGTAAATCGTTTTTTCGTCAATAACTTTTAAATGATGAATGCTTAATCCAACACAGCTATTAAAATAAGTGGGGGAAAAAATTAGCTTTTGAATGATACTAAAACTTAACTTCTACTGCTTATTATTAAAAAGTTGTGGATCAATTTCGGTTTTTATTTATTCCTGTAAAATTGACATTTTTCACTTGCGGCTTTATTCTGCGGGGGCGGCGCTGTAATTTTTGGGGGATGTTGTAGATACATAAAATTATAGAGTTAATGTCACATGAATATTCACATTGATATCTCTAATATTATTATAATATAATAATCTCGTTTCACGGTGTTTGCTATCGAACTTCTCCGTAACGGCTCAACCGATTTTTATTAAATTTTTCTCCATAATAAGTAGATCTGAGAATAGGTCGTCGCAGACGTAGTCGCGGGCAACAGCTACTATTATATATTTTTTAAACCAGCGGCTTATCGATAATTGTGGTCTTTAAACGTAAAAAAAATTAAACTACCAAGTATGACAATAAGAGCTTTCATAAAAAAAAAACAATTACACTAGCTAGATGTTACAAACGCGTAGGGCTCTACGCCGTACCACCGTAGCTGTTCGTAGCAATCAAAATTCTGCTCGGCGTTCAGCAATTTCGCATCAGCTGGTTCAGTTACACGAAAACACTGTAGCTGGCATTATTAAAACAGTTTCAGCGAAGCAATTAATGTGTAAGCAGTCGTTTTAAAATTTTCAACTAACTAAAAAAAGCGAGTCCTCATATCGACTGCATGATATGTTTTAAACCTCGCTGTATGAGAACAGAATTTGAAGTTTATTTTTTCGCAGTCACAGAAATTATTTCGTATGGATTTTATTACCACTGGTCCTATTTGGAATAAAATGTCAGACCAGCGTTGGCGCCAAGGCTAACATTATGCTAAGCTGATAATACATAACACGTAGTTACAAAGATTTTTTTCCAGGCGGTTAATTAGCTTTCATGAAGGCGTATGGCATCCTGATTCTGAAAATAAAAATCGTTTTCATGTATCAGCTTTAGTTTTGGAGATATGACATAATATGTAATTTGGTAGAAAAATACAAAAAAAAACCACCATAAAAAATATTTAATTTTCGAAAGCAGCCAAAAATGATCTTTTTAATGATTTTCTTGCATGAGATGCTTGTGGTAGGTCTCGTTCCAAACTCCAGCAATAATCTGCCATCAAATGCACATCCCATCTGCCCTTATATCATTCTTCCAAGGTGCGAATTTCTTGATGGAATCTTTCTCCTTGTTCATCACTAAAGTGGCCAAGATTTTTAGGAAAGTGATCCAGATGAGAGTGTAAGTAATGAAGTTTTACGCTCATGTTGCAACCAAGATCTTTCAGACATATTTACATTTGTTGGACCAAGTCTTGGTAGTTTGGTGCTTTAGTATTACCAAGAAAGTTTTTCATTACTGACACAAATGATTTCCATGCTTTGGACTCTTTTTCATTCATTGTTTTAACAAAATTTTCATCATTAACTAGTAGACGTATTTGTGGTCCATCGAATATTCCAGCTTTTAATTTTTCTGTAGTTAGGCCAGGGAATTTCTGTGCTATATACTCAAAACAGTCACCATTTTTATCAAGCGCCTTGACAAACTGCTTCATTATACCAAGTTTTATGTGCAATGGTGGCAAAATAATACGATCTTTGTTAACGAGAGGAGAATGTATTAATTTCGAAAATGTGCGCCTACCCTCACATAAAATACCAAAAAGCTATGTACGGAAAATAAAAGCTGATAGATAGAAACGGCTGGTAGATTTAAATTTACTGTATCAAAAGATAAAAGAAAAGTGAAAAAAACTTCCGGAAAATTTTAAAAAGTAAAACTTTGTAACCATGTGTAATTTTTGTGTTTCTTAGATCTACGAGTTTTCTTATATTGTTGTAATGTGTCACGAATAAATTTTTTTTTTCATTGTTTTGTCATATTTACTGCTTTTTTTATCTATTTTCAGAAGTTATTTTAAGAATAAAACATTAGAAAAAGCTCTAGTGCCTATTAAAAAAAGTAAATATTTTCTTATACTTCTTTATTATTTGAAATAAAAATTCATATTTTTGAAATAGAATTAGTACGAGCAAGAAACAATTTTCAATTAATTTAATTATTTTAATGTAGTTTTTTTTTATCTCTAAGGCAATTTCAAAATAATTAACGTAGCAAAAAGAAGTGTCACAATTTAATTTGCTGGTCATGTACACGGTTCTGATCTTCGTCAGATGGCATATTCGGTTGCGATGGAAAATTCATTATTACTCGTTTACACGACGTCCAGGTAGCTTTGTGCATTTAGCGCTGAACTCTGCAAACTGGTGTTTATTGATGGAGAAATGAAGTTTTTTCTGTCATAAGCCAATCTGTAATCAAAAAAAAAACGTATTACATTATTTACCTACGCCTGAAAATAGTCCATTACTTGCTTAGTAATCATCATCATCATTTTAGCCGTAGGACGGACGTCCTGGACAATAAATAAATGATCAAAACAATCTATTTAAAAATATAAAACAAGCATGAAGCCAATTATGGCACCGTATGCAATCATCATCATCATCATCATCATCATCATCCCAGCCTATATAAATCCCACTGCAGGGCACAAGCCTCCTCTCAGAATGAGAGGGCTTTTGGGCCATAGCTCCCACGCGGGCCCAGTGCACGCACACTATTGAAATTCGTAAGCCGTGGTGGCCTAGTGGTTCGAACCTCTGAATTAATTCTGAATTTATGCAATAAAAGTTTTAGAAAAAAGCCTAACGGTATGATGATAATTTGATAAAGACAATCTCACATTAAATTGATCACCCCGAAATCCGGTGTTTTCAAAGTATTATGCTCAGAAACCTAAATTAACACGGATAATTTTGATTCAGTCGTTATCACCCAACGATTCTACCAAATCTGTGTGTTTAGGACAACGGTCCGGATCGTCTGTTTAGTCAGCGCTGTGATATTTTTATTTGATTAACATTCAGCCAGTTTACAACCTTATGCCTTTTATTGTACACACGTTCAAACTGATTCCTCATCATTATCATTTCTGCCGAAAGACATCCTCTTTTGAACTCAACAGAATATCTAATAGTATTAGCGTACAGAAAGATCACTCTCGAACATAAGTCAACTTTAGGTATAAAAAAACTAAAAACACGCTTTAAAAAATAAAAAATAATTTTTAATAAATTTCAATTCACTATTCTTATAGTGCAGTAAAAAATCTTAATAAGCAATTATTATATTGTTATATCCAGATCAAAATTTGTAAACAATTCTAAATATTGATAAAATAAATAATAATAGTTTAAAATATTTTATTGTAAAAAAAGCGTGGAGTGCATGGTGTCAATTTTCAAGGATTATCATTTTGATAACATCATAAAAAGCACCCCACGCTTTTTTTACAATAAAATATTTTAAACTATTATTATTTATTTTATCAATATTTAGAATTGTTTACAAATTTTGATCTGGATATAACAATATAATAATTGCTTATTAAGATTTTTTACTGCACTATAAGAATAGTGAATTTAAATTTATTAAAATTATTTTTTTATTTTTTAAAGCTTGTTTTTAGTTTTTTTAAACTATTATTTATTTTCTATTTTTTAGTTGCATTTTTTTCACAGTGCGAGTTTCCATGTGCTAAAAAGAGACAAAACGGTTTTTTGCTCGTCTTAAATAGAATCAGTCCATCTTATACTTGGTCTTTGGTGCGCGCGCACTGCTCTACACTACTAAACGTAAACCTCTTTCTTTCTAACTTTACCCCCCTCACCTACAACCCCCCAACCCCCTAAACCCAACCCCCCAACATCTCCCACCCCATTTCCCCAAACCCCCCCAAACATCAAATCCCCAATCCCCTAAACCCCCTTTACCCCCTCCTCATTTTACAAACCCCCCAACCACCTAAACCCAACCCCCCCACCCCTCCCCCCGCCCCGCCACCATACCCCCCCAACCCCTCCCATACCCCCCGCCCCGCCACCTACCCCCCCCTTCCAGCTCCATCGTCAAACCCTTGTTACCATCTAGGCCTCTTACCCCCTCCCCATTTCCCACAAGCCCCCAAAATCACTTACCCCCGAACCCCCCAACACCCCCACCCTATTTCCCGTAACCCCCCCCCCCCCCCCCCCATCCCCTAACCCTTTACACCCGAGAGAAAAAAATCTCCAACAGCTCCGTGCGAAATTACGTAACTTTATTATTACTTTATAAGGAGTCAAGGAAGAATGATATTGAAAAATAAAAATACAAAAAGATACTTCATATCAAACTTGTTAAAGTAACGATTATTAAATGGTTGTGAATGCTAATTCTACACAGGTTATTCACTTCTCTATTACCGCTTATATAGTTCCGAGAATGATTTCATATCGTAATATTTTTCACATGCCCAAGACCATTTCAAGCCAGGAGACGTATCACACGCCTCAAGAAACAAACTGAAACGCGTACGTTAACGTTCGGACTACAAAGGAGCATTCAAAACGATCTCCATCTTAGTTAAGAGGCCGACACTCGAAACGCGTTCGTCAGTACACTCGAGTTATTGCTTTTGAAACGAGCGCTTCTCTCACTAGTACCAATGGAACTCTAAATACGTTACCATCTTATCTGTCGCCAAGTTCATTGCGCGGTTTGTCCTCATAGAGCGCGCGAATACGATTCGAAGCAAGCAGTATATCATGACATTAGATTCTCGATTGTTTTAAGTCTTCGTGGTTGAATGATGCTCAAACTCCAACGTGAGAGGTGCAGTGTAAGTGCAGGCATGCATTATGCAGTCGGCGCGTCGATAGAATTACAGGCGGCTATTACTAGCACAGTCATTGTAAACTTAGTTTCGGTAATGTTTAACCCGTTAAACCGTCTGTTAGCAACTTCAATTGCTCAGTATTGTTTGAAACTACGAACCGATAATCTGACTATGTACATTCAATCGATATTGCGTCTATCTTATCTCCTTGATACTTAGTTTTCCTGGAAATTTCACTCCATTTTCGACAAGCGAATTTGACTTTAACACACTAATATCAGCAGCATATATCATTTGTGCATTCGGTTTCCGCTCGTTGCTCTGACCTTATCATGTCAACAACTTCCAACTGTAAAATCTCCATTACATTTATTCCACTGCGGCTTTTACTCAATCAATTAACGCCTCCGCGGTTGTATTACCGCAATGGATGTTGTTTAGGGTGCTTATTCGTTGTGAGTTGGTGTGATAGTGAGGGTATCAGGTAATGTTAGTAATTCATAGCGTGCCGTTCACCGCCATTCGGCTCTATACATTGATATCGGCAAACGGTGCTGCGGTATCTCGAAACACGGTGGTAGTAATGGTAGTACAGACGATAGCAAAACGGTTGATGAATTGATGAACATGCGAATAGCTAGTGGTACAAATAGTAGTTACAGAGAAATAATTTGTATGTCCATTAATCATGGCAAAAACCCCTAGGTAGCAATAGAGTACATAAAGCCGTAGGAGCCTTGTGTGAAATTACATTTGAAATTTACCATGAGCTTTACGGTGAAGGAAAACATCCTGCGAAGAAATTCAATGATATGTGTTAAGGTCCTGATCTGCATTAGGCCTGCATGGGAAATACGGTCCAAGCCCTCTCATTCTGAGAGGAGACCTATACCTTGCAGTGGGGAGTAAGATGATGCTCCAGAGCAAAAACGTTGAATAATATCGTACGCACAGTCAGAAATCTCTACGGTGCAATTGGTTAGCGCATAACGAGTACTCTGAATAAATAATCTACGACAGCCTGGTTAGTTTGAGGAAAGTTCAAGATCTGCTTTTGTTATAAATATGATTTCAGAAGAAATAAAATGCCTGAAAGTCGCTTTTATTAGACAACTGGATAGCCTATAGTATTTCCAATCATTTATTTTCTCGATGACAGCTCCCATAGAATGTAACTTTGTTTGGTTACGCAAAAATTAATTTAATGCGAGGTAACAAAAAATACGACAACTGCCTAACTTTGTTCCTTGATCCCATATAAGATTCATCTAAGACACATTGAGTCCATATATGCAGTATTTTTTTTTAAAGTACGATGAATAATAAACGTTTCAATAAAGTTACATTCTATGGCAATACAAATGTCATGTTATGATTGCCATAGAATATATACTATAGTTGTTAGAGAAACTGACTACGAAGCTTGAGGTCCTTGGTTCGATTACCGGTCGGGCAGATTTTGTGTGGAAAATACGAAAGTTTGTGCTCGAGTCTTGGATGTTTAATGTGTATAAGTATGTATTTATCTATATAGGTATGTCTACTTATGCGTTGTCTAGTGACCATAGTAAGCTTTGATTAATTTGGGACTAGGTTAGTTGGTGGCAATCGTCATTTGATTTATTATTATTATTAGCTATACACTAAAACTTCGAGCGCATTTCCGTAGAAGCTTATCATAAAGTGTGGATAATCTGTACAATCATCATCATCCAAAATCATTAACAAGTTAACAGACAAAGACATCGAACAACGTTTACTGTTGAACAGAGGTCTATTTTTCAGCTCTTTTGACAACCGAAATAATCGCGATATCAAAATCAAAACAATAAATTCACAATAAGTAAAAGACCGTAATTACTCATGTCAATCATCTCAATGGTCATCAGCATTATAATCTAGTTTATACAGGGATATAATTATGGCCATGGGGCAAAACAGTTAAATACTTAATTCAAAACATCTTAGAGCTGTGTATATGTAGGTTTATTTGTATCCTAGCAGGCGGCCTTCCAACTATGCCTTATACAGATCGTTGTTGCCAACTATCTGTTCGTGCGATGTGGCT
Organism: Archips crataeganus; assembly: GCA_947859365.1. NCBI lineage: Eukaryota > Metazoa > Arthropoda > Insecta > Lepidoptera > Tortricidae > Archips > Archips crataeganus. Next base: position 23,175,019 of record OX402049.1, on the reverse strand, counting down.
TGCCCATTTTGCTACCACAACTTTCAGACTAATCACATTGATTGAAATCCACGTCTGGCTAAGCTTCTCTTGTTTTCTTTTAACCGTTTTTCGGAATTAAATTAAAGCTGTTCGTTGGAATCACGTTATATTAGGTTTAATTCAAAACAGTCGGATATTAGCATACTTAGCTACCTAATCCCACTGATGTTAAGTAATTAAATAAAAATAAATAAAATATCACGGGACATTTCACACCAATTGACCTAGTCCCAAAGAAAGCTAAGCAAAGCTTGTGTTATGGGTACTAAGCAACGGATAAACATACTTATATAGATAGATACATACTTAAATACATATTAAACACCCAAGACCCGAGAACAAACATTCATATTTTTCATACAAATATCTGCCCCGACACGGGAATCGAACCTGGGACCTCAAGCTTCGTAGTCAGGTTCTCTAACCACTAGGCCATCTGGTCGTCTAATAATTCGTCAGTCGTAAGGTCGTCTGGTAATTGAAAAAATAAGTACTTTTAGTTTAAATGAAATCCTTTTTCACAATATGTAATACCTAAGTTAAATACTTGAACATATACTGCTTGGGGGCGCGCGCAACACCGCGCTCAGTTGCCGTCATTCTGCTTATTCCCCTAAATTCAAGTCTAGGGTGAATTTACTAGGCAAGCGTGCTCAGTCGTAGGCTTCATCTTCGCTTTCCATCAGGCGTGATTGTGGTAGGCGCAAGCATATATTGTATAAAAAAAAATGTGTTCGTGTTAGTTATGAAATAAATATTGGTTTATTTATTTACCTTGCTACTCCGCATTTGATTGTTGTTAAATTGGTATGGACCTCCATATCTGACAAATGCTTTGTGCAACTATCGTTGCCAATTTATTTATTTCAATCAAACTTTCACGTTTTGAAATCACTTATCAATAAATTTCAATAAATTCAAAAAGCAAGCGTGTGGATAATAATCCTGCAATGAACCATTTTTTTGCTCTTTTTTTTCTGTCAGTCCAATTACCTGTCAAGTTTTGTGACATGGTATTCGTGTGTGACACGCACCTTTTCCGTGCACATAGTTCGAATTGATCTTTCTCTCCTAAATTTTTAATTCTATCGAGCAAACTACAAGTAATCGTAATCGTGTTTCAAAAAACACTGGTCACTAGATTGAATCCTCAAATATCTTACGGATGGATTTCAGAACTGAAGCTTTGCTAGTAATAAGGGAGTAATAAGGAATTAAAATAATGCAAAAAATGCGCCAGAAGCCCGGTAAGGCCTTAAATAATAAAATAATTCACGAAGAAAGTAAAAGTCATAATATTTTTGTGGATTTTTAATAGAAATACTGTATCCAATTTTTTTCTGGTTTATAAATTTGTGTGAGGCCCTTAATGAGTCCGACTTACGCTTGGATGATTTTTTTATCTATGCAGGTAAGTTAATATCTTTGCTAGTAAACTAGTGATCCTATTTTGTTGTCTTTTTTCTTCAAAACTGTTTCCAATTTTTTTGCAATCAATTCAATTTTCTACATGAGTTAATGTTTTAGACTGAAAAATAATCCGGCTTATTCACGTCCCATCATTTTCCTTTACCAAAAAGCTCATCATTTAAACGAACTATAATATTTTTAACTTGTTTATCGGCTACCAAAATGCGCGACGATAGCTCTTATTCCATTCTAATTACAGCTTTTTTGCCTATTGTATGTACTTTTGACTAACACTTAATATTTGCACTGTCACCCAAATCTTACAATCATATCAAATTTAAAATCAATCGGTCCTCAAGAAGGGGATAGAATTTCAATTGACAACATTTCATTTTTTTAACAACTGAAAATTACTACAGGAATCGAAAGAGTTTCGCCTCCTGAACACGGAAAAATATTTATTATAATTTATTTCTTCATATTTAAAAAAATACAACATATTTAAAAAACATATGTGTACTGACCTGTACCTCCACAGAATAGATATGTTTCCTTTACCCTTTTCACTAGAAAAAAGAGCTGTCATAATTTTAAATTTGATAACAACCTTAATGTCAAATTTACGTCATCACTTTTTTTTAATAGAGACTAGACAAAAGTAATGGATCTATTCTATCGTTACGCTCTTTTAGAATAAGCACATCTTTCAAAAATTGTAATAAATTAATTTATAATCCTAGTGAAAATTGAAAACTATCAGCGTCTTTCTCTTTCCAAACAGTATACAGAGAACGAATCAAATTATAGCCTTAGAAATATGAAATGTTGTCAATTATTAGAATATATTTCTTGGAACCAAGCAGCACTATTGCTTGCTTATTGTTTACTATAGCATTGATTATACTGAACTCTGTTCTCACAACATATTTCATGATAACAACATAGGAGCACCGCCGGTGGGGACATGATTATTCTCCGGTTACTATTCTCTACAGTATAAATTGTTTTCAACTGCTCTGATATTCTGCGAAAGAAGAGCAATACAGGGTAAGCAGAAAAATCCAACTGCCCTCGTAAATTACTTCAGTAGACACTTGGAAATAACATGCTTTAGAAATGAAATGCTTTCAGACTGCGTCTGTTGCAACAAGATACAAATAAAAGTAGAAAAAGATATGTTATTTTTTGTATTTTCAATCGCCGAATTTTTTGATTCTCTTGCTAATAAACTCATCACAATCCCAGCAAATATACGTCCCACTGCGGGGCACATACCTCTTAGAGTGAGGCTTCACTGGTGTGTGTGAGTAACGAAGTGGGGGGAATGCCGCTGCGCTGTCTCTTACAGTATATTTTTGTCGGGCGTCGACGCAACGCAGGTGTGGCATACAATGCGTTGATTCGCTGCGATGACGCGACGAACGAGAGGACTCAGACCGTACTTCCCACGAGGTGCCTATGCGGATTGGGAACTTCAGACACACAAAAGCAAGTTTAAGTTTTCCCGACACTAAAAATAAAAAATAAAACAAATAAATATCACGGGACAATTCACACCAATTGACCTAGTCCCAAAGTAAGCTTAGCAAGGCTTGTGTTATGGGTACTAAGCAACGGATTATACTTATTTATATAGATAAATAAATACTTAAATACATAGAGAACATCCATAACTCAGGAACAAATATTCGTGCTCATCACACAAATAAATGCCCTTACCGGGATTTGAACCCAGGACCTCTTGCTTCGTAGGCAGGGTCACTACCAACTTGGCTAAAGCGGTCGTTAAAACAATGTTTGCTTTCACCGTAAAGCTCATGATAAATTTCAAATGTACGCACGTCAATTCTGAAAACTCAGAGGCGCGAGGCTTAGCTCAAACCCACGATACTCTGCTTAAGAGGTCATAGTTCAAACCACTAAGCCACCATGGCTTATAAATAAGAATAAGAATAAGAAATCTTTATTTCGCATATGTAACATGTACATACAGAAGAAAAATAAAAACAATAATTGAAAATAGAAATAAGCTACAAATGCGAAAAAGGAGTCCACTCAGCACTCGTCGGGTCACTAAAGGTGATAAATTATTGGCTTAAAAAAGGAGTCCACTCAGCACTCGTCGGGTCACTAAAGGTGATAAATTATTGGCTTAAAAAAGGAGTCCACTCAGCACTCGTCGGGTCACTAAAGGTGATAAATTATTGGCTTAAAAAAGGAGTCCACTCAGCACTCGTCGGGTCACTAAAGGTGATAAATTATTGGCTTAAAAAAGGAGTCCACTCAGCACTCGTCGGGTCACTAAAGGTGATAAATTATTGGCTTAAAAAAGGAGTCCACTCAGCACTCGTCGGGTCACTAAAGGTGATAAATTATTGGCTTAAAAAAGGAGTCCACTCAGCACTCGTCGGGTCACTAAAGGTGATAAATTATTGGCTTAAAAAAGGAGTCCACTCAGCACTCGTCGGGTCACTAAAGGTGATAAATTATTGGCTTAAAAAAGGAGTCCACTCAGCACTCGTCGGGTCACTAAAGGTGATAAATTATTGGCTTAAAAAATTACATGTACTACACGAATTATTGTACATTCCAGACCGTATTTTTTAGGTCGCAAATCGCACACATTAATATCCTTACCCGGACATATTATTTTACGTGGACAATACCCAATTCAAAACCCATAACGCAAAGGCACATGAATAAATACGGAGCAGAATAAAAACTTCAAACAACGCCGCGCACGCATTACACTACTACACGCACAACATAATGTGTGCGTGACCTGTACAGACAGGACGGGGGGGCGTGCACCGGCGCCCGCTCGGAGGCAAACCGGTTTGAACTAGCTCAGTGAGTAGACAAAGTTCAGGTGTGCCGCCAGCGACGACGCGACCGTTTAGCGTTTAGCTACATAGTTCGGGTGTTCGGTTGTTTTTAAAGATGCCAACCTGTTGTAGTGTTTGTAGATATACAGATATTAGATACTTAGGTACTAGTTTGAATAAAATATTTTGATTCTTAATTATTTTTTTTACCTAGTGACAACCCTATGATAATAGGTAAGAATTTCGAGCTCTGTTTGGAAGTTTTTATTCTGCTCCGTATTTATTCATGTGGCAAAGGTCAACGGAAGACTCGCTTCAAACTTACGTGTTAACAACATCCATTACCGCAACCCAAAACGCGGGCGTTTACGTTCAACACTAGTCGTTTCGTCCGGCGTGCACTGATTGAGTCGGTAACGACGTAATTAAGCGTCGTGATTAGTTTGCGGCAGATTAATGTAACTATTTCGGACGGTAAATCAAGTTCTCGCCATTGATACGGCTCTATTGGTGAAGTTTGATTTAGTTCAGAGACTGGAGGATGGATGGCGATGAGTTTTTATGTAATGGCAAAGCAGGATATGTTTGCAGAAGAATTGATGTCTTATTATTTAAACAGTCGATGTGGGTCTGACATGCTTTACGATTCACGGTTGGTTTATCGCTGGAGATCTTCTTGACAAACCACTTATTGGTTCGAAACATGTCAGATATTACTGTACCCCGACTATTAATACATAAGTGACCCATGTACCTTTTTTTTTTTTTTTTTTTTACGTGGGGAAATCCTCATGGATACCCACCGTCCTCGGGGGAGGACGATGGGTTATGTCAGACTCCTACTGACTAAAACCCCACGGTGTTCCCTCTCTCCGCTTAGGTAGGGGCTACGGGAACGGTTACGCCATCCGCGGCCCCCACCGGCGGCTGCCCTTGCGGGCCCACCTCTGTTTAAGGCGCTCCGGAAACACCTGGAGCGCCTTACAACCTCGGGACATCTTTGGCGGGTGACGGACCCCCCGATCCACCACCCGATGTCCATCTGATGGAAGCGGGGAAAGCTCGCCTCACTGGGGCCAGGAAAAGACCCAAGGAATCCTTGGGCCACCCGGAGCACTCAGGCCCCGGGATACTTTTCCTCCAGGAGGCCCCCGGAGCTACCCCGCACCACACCAGACCACACCTCGGCCGCAGAGGATAGGGCAAGCGGCGCACCGCAATACCGACATGCCTCCTCCTCTGCGGCCCCACCAGTGCCGTTTCGACGGAACGGCCCCGCCAGCTCGCAGGGGGTAGGGAGAGTGGCGCACCGTAATACCAACACGCCTCTCCCCCTGCGATCCCTCCACGGCCGCAGAAGATAGGGAGAACGGCGCACCGTAATACCGGCACTCTTCTTCTGCGGTCCCACCTCAAGGCGCGTCCACAGCGGACTTGTTCAGCCCGCTGGGAGCGCCCTCCTCGGGCCAGCCGGCGACCCCAACAGGCCGGCTCTGGTTGCCTCTTAGCTTCACCGTGGATGACTAATCCACGGTTACTAAGCCCCCCCGCCACGACAAGGCGGGCAACCCTCGGGGGGGAGTGACCCATGTACCTCATTCAAATAATTGTGTCTGTGTGTTACTGTAGTTGTTGAGACTTATGATTTTAACGTGCCTGAAAATATGACAGAAATAAATTATTTTTATTTTTTTATTTTCATTTGAAATGTATTTTTCCTTTGTATCAAATCCCTCAATAATTTAAGTAAATCTAAACACTATCAGACGTAAATTAATGCAAAGAACTATATTCTTCGTTTGAACTTTAATTAAATTATTTAAATTATGTGTTTCATGCACTCTTAAAAGAATCATAGCACAAGGAATTTTTCTTACAAAAAGTCTGCCATGTCGAAAATAATGTTGATCAATAGTAATAATGTTAGTAGCTTAGGATTTTGTAGCATTGATAACGACCTAGTAAAGAGTTTGATATGTCTAAGAGTCATGTGTGGTGTTTGGTTGTTGTTATTTGTTTGTTGTTGTTTGTTGGTTGGGATCTATGTGACATAGTCATAATAATATTATTTTGATTTATGTAAGTATATGGAGTAGCAAGTAAATGGAGTAGCAAGGAAATAGCTTGTGGTTCTTTGATAATGAAGTTCCGCAAAGTAACGCCTGAACAACCCTTTTAACCTTTAGAGAAAGAAGCAACACAAAAGCCACTTTTTGCACAGTTTACTACTTCTACCACACAGCTTCATAAACGCTTCGTACTTTAAATGCAAACGCAACACCGTAATCGATGCCGCATCAACGCAAATAGTAATAAAAGCGAACGCCAATTCCTCTCAAATGTTCACTTTTAGTTTATTTCTTTCAAGTCTTCCCCCGTCACTTTTATTCAGTACTTTAGCTTCCACCTCAATTCAGCTACTCTCGTCTTTCCTTGCAACAAAATTTGCGAATTTATCGCGCCAGACGACTCTGTGCTCTATGATTGCTGGTGTACAGTTTGCATTGGTGTGAGTGAGCTCAGCATCTGCAATGTTTTTACATTTCATACCGGAATATGATGCAGAAATGTAAAACGTAAGGACAATTGACTGGAGGGCCGCGCAAATGTGTAGCGCATTTGCTTCAGCCGTGAAATTATTTTTCACAATTGTCCTCCTTTTGCTATTCGGCGAACATCCTCAGGTTTTGTTGCCGTTTTTGGGCGGTCGTGTGCAGAAGTCTCTAGCTTTTTGAATAATTTATTGAATCAGGCGTTACTTTGCGGAGGTCCATATTAATGAACTAAAACAATTACTTTGCTCACCCGCGACCTTACAATAGTTACGTTTATGCAAGAAATGTGCGTTCATGCAGTTCCTCCACCTCCACACTGTACGAACACACACAAATCACATAAACCCAACCATCACCACCACCAAGCTACACTGACGCGTTTCGAACTCAACCAGAGCTCATCTTCAGAGTTACCACAACCGTATGCTATGCTACCAAACGTTAAACGTAAACGTTAAACGTAACTATTGTAAGGTCGCGGGTGAGCAAAGTAATTGTTTTAGTTCTAGCTTTTTGGTTTGAAATGAATGGGTGTCAGCCTTTTTAACGTTGGTCTTTTGCTGTGTCTTAGGAACATTATAAATTGTGTTTTTCTGTGAAGTTGTGATTCCAATAAGTAAATTACAAAAACAAACCTTGTAGGTACCTGCTGTTGACCTAGTTGAGTGGAATTTGGCATGAAGCAGGATTTAATAGTACAAGTATGTAAAATCAATAAAAATATAGTACTTACGAGTATTTTATAGTATTTATTTTCGGAAATTTTGGACATACCTCAAAACGGTTTGAGTTAACGGTTGCCGTTCGGTTCGGTTGATGTATCAATTTTAAAGATATATATTTAAAGATGAGTACCTGTTATAAATTACACAATGTCACGTGGCAGAAACACAATAGCGAAATTTCAAAATTAAATTCAAAACTCTTGAGTCTCTAAAGGACTTGAGTCTCTACACAGGACCAGACTCAAGATCCCAACAAGTTTAAAATAACTTAACCCTTCGTATGTCAGAAGTAAAAAAAAACTGCATTCAAGTCTCGTTTGTTTCAAATAATAGCAATTATACAGATTAAAATAAAAATAGAAAAAAAATAGCCTTAAATTTGCCACATGTCTGTGTCCGGACATACCAGAGGTTAAGCTTCGGTTAAGCGACTAGAGTAAAAAAAACCGGCCAAGAGCGTGTCGGACACGCACAAGGTAGGGTTCCGTAGCCATTACAAAAAAAATCAAGTAATATTTTTCTAAGGATTTCGTATGTGTACGGAATCATCCAAGTTTCGGTATGTTTTATACCTTAGGCTACTATTTACTCTTAAACTACAAATAATTTCCAAGCAATCTTAGCCGCTATAATTTTCCTAGTAAATTTGATATATTTACTACCATTAAGAATTTTTTCTAATTTTTCCACCTAACAGTTTAGATTTTAGAGGGCGGGGACGCTCGATTTTAATGAAAATTTTCACTTTAAAGTTGAATATTTCGCAAACAGATCGCTGAATATAAAAATCATGTTAGCAACCCCGCAATGGTTTTAAAAGACCTATCCAACGATACCCCACACTATAGGATTAGTCGAGAAAAAAAAAATCACCCCCCTTTTCGTCTATGGGAGGTACCCTAAAAAAATTATATTTTTTATTTTTTATTTTACCACTTTGTTGGCGTGACTGATGTGTATATTCATGCCAAATTACAGCTTTCTAGTACTAACGATCTCTGAGCTTAGCCGCGGACAGACAGACAGACGGACAGTCATGGCGAAACTATAAGGGTTCCTAGTTACCTATGGAACCCTAAAAACCGGCCAAGTGCGAGTCGGACTCGTACATGAAGGGTTCCGTGCCTCCGTACAATGCTTTAAAAACAGTTCAGTAAAAAATCGTCGAAATTTAATCAATGCCTAGCAACCAAAGAACGCTGCAAAAAAAACACGTTTCTTGTATGACAACACCCTTTAATTTTTAGCTTTTTTTTACCAGGGAAATCATTTTTACGACACTTACTACTTTAAATAAGTCCAAAAATTAAGGAAATAATTTGATATTCGCGTTACTTTGTGGAGGAACATTTTTACCTCACTCCTCCGCTACCGCCGCTCTGCTCTCGCGCTTGTCGCTGTAGTAGTACGGGAGCAAGAAAAAAAAAGCCAAAACTGAGCGGCAACGGTCAAGCCGGCAAAGTTACCGTAACCGGAGCATTCAATAAACCGTGTCCGGAATAAAACAAGTTGTTTGCCAGCGGCGGACTGTATCGGCGATAACGCGATCCAATATCGGACCAAACAAAGGCTTACAAGAGTTTAGCGCACGCCCCGGCTGCATATTCAACGAGGCAAAGTCAACATGCTGATGTTAGCACGGGAGCTGGTAACAAAAACTAAATAAAATAAATCTATTTCTACAATATAATTTACCACACAGAGAGGAAGAAATATCACGCAAGCTAATAAAACCGTTAAAAGAACAGAGAGGTTGCTATGCAGGCGAAAGATGAATTAATTTGTAATGTTTTTTAAGTTTAAATAAAATATAGTTTTTATTTCGAAAAATTTGGAATTGCAGATTAAAGAAAATCCTCTTGGATCTGCAATTCCACATCTCTTTACAGTTGTCGGTATTTAAATAAACTGCTCACAAATGGGATATTAAAGAGACAATGGTTCAAACTGAATTACATTTTATTGATGAATAGGTACCGTAACTTATGAAAAAGTATGTGACATCGATTTTGGAAGGATATACTTAAAATACAATGCAATAAATTATTTTTAATACCTCTTACTTATTATTGTGCTGCTTGTGCTTACTCTTCATTAATTTTTCTTTGATAGACTTAAGAGAAATGACGGTGAGCGCAGCCGCACACATACAAAAATACATAATATAGCAGTACGCGGCTGCCGTGTGAGTCAATGTTATATGATTTGCCGCGCGAAGTCTAAAATGACTAAACAATATAAGCGCCAGCTCCCGTGTCTCGCCACGCATCGCTTGCCACTGTCCGGCGCGGCGATGTACGCCCACGGAACCCAAAATTTGCATAGTTCGGAACCCGTGAAATACACGCACATTCATTGCGCCCTGATCAATACTTGATGAGTTACAATAACGAGCTTTATTGAAAAAGCTCCCGGGTTTGTTTGTTTAGTGACGCAAAAAGTTTTTTTTAAATGAGTAGCTTTTGCGAGGTATAGGGTACGGGGTGATAGTGGAGACGTGATTATCTTAGGATTAACCCGATGCAGCTCAGTAAATGTATAAAAGGGGTGAATGTAATAATAAATATGACAAAAAAATCGATTTTTCATTTTACATATCTACGAATGTCATAATTTTGACCTTCGAAAATAATCAGTTTAGGTACACAATGAACAAAGCAGTTCGTTTGGGTGTGTCGCAGTTCTAACCTAACCTAACATATTTTATTCTTATGGTTTGTTATACCAAGTGACATTATAATTTATGAACATTGTGACAAATTAATAAATAACTATAGCGTACACTGTGTACATTCAGCTTAAAAGGCAGGCTTTTCTAACACTGAAATATTGTAAACAGCCGTTTATGGCATAATTTAGACCCTACAAATTAGTACGGAACCCTCGCGACGCGTCCGACTTGCAATTGGGATACGGAACCATAACTATAAAAAATAATAAAATGAAAGATAAACGGAAATCGTAGTATTTTAGTGTCATACCATTGTCACTTCACGTGATTTTCTTTTTAAATATGAACACTTAACAAAAAAACCATTTCAACTTTTATTTCTCTCATAAAACGAGAAAAACCCCCGAGAGCATAAATAAAATCCGCCCAAGAACGTTGTCTGAACTAAATTGTCCATGCAACAGTGAATACGCGATACAGTGCGCCACGCGCCGTAACTCTAAGTTTACGAGCCGACGACGCGTTCGAATTGGCTACTGAGACCTGCTGTTTATTGTGTTTTTAAGCCGTACTGCCAGGTGCGAAATGCGGTGATAAAAACAATTGCGTGAAATATTATTTTGTTGGCATTTTATGAAAAATAAAAAAAAAACAAAAGAAGTTGTACGGGGAACCTTGCTGATTCTATTTCCTTAGTAATAATATAAATGCGAAATCGATTGTGGGTGATCTGACTGAACCATATAATTGTGTCTTGTCCAACTCATAAAACCGTGTTTTTTTTGACAATAGTATTATATCACAAACTATTCAATTAGCAGCATCCGTTCTCTGTTACCTTCATCAAATAATCTGTGTATCTATGCTTTGTAGGCTCTTTTATTGTTTCTAATGATGAGATAATAAGTATGTGCATGTTACAGTATTGTCCGCAATATCTTTTCGTCTAAAATACCTCAGAATCTCAAAACAAAAGTCTTTAATCAGTGTACGCCAGTGATGACATATTATGGATCCGAGACGTGGTGCTTCACTATGGGCCTGACGAATAGGCTCAGAGTCGCTCAACGAGATAGCTCGTGGCTCTAGAGCTATGCTCGGAGTTTCTCTACGGGATCGAATCAGGGACGAGGAGATCCGTAGAAGAACAGGGGTCACCGATATAGCAAAACGGATTAGCTCATTGAAATAGCAATGGGCAGGCCATATAGCTTGCAGAATAGAGGACCGTTGGGGTACAAAAGTTCTCGAATGGATACCACGGCCTGGCAAGCGCAGCGTGGGTCATCCACCAACAAGATGGACGGACGATTTTGCTGAAGGCCGCAGGTTCAGGGTGGATGCAATTCGCTTCCAACCGTAATGATTGGGCGTCAATGAGGGAGGCCTATGTCCAGCAGTGGACGTCCTACGGCTGAAATGATGATGATGATACTTATATCAAATGTAGTTTCTATCGTACAGCTCCCTAAATATATTTTTGTCCAAAAATACCTAGCCCAAAGCCGAGAATTAAATTTTCAAATTTATTCCCGCCAGTACTTGTTTAAACCAAGACGCTGAACGGAGGCCTACCTAAAAATTATAGCGTTATCATATAAATAAGGATTTAGAGCAGGAGAATAAATTCCTTCGGGAGTGGCAAAGCGCGCCGTATTATTTTACGTGCAATTTGTTTGTTTTTATTGCTTAGAGGGACCTTGTCTCATTAATATTCGAACGCTTGGTCGTCTTTTAAAATTCAATGTGTCGCAAGACGTTGCTGGCGGTTAATTGTAATCGCTGCTTTTAAAAGAGGCCACAAATTAAAATTAATCTACAAATTACAATTACTAGATAGATACAACACTCTAAAGCTAGAGTGAAAAAGCTGTTACTGAACCAGTGAGTACACCTTTGGCCTCATTGTACAGGTCAGAATTTTCACGGCAAAACAAAAAACTGTCGCAATCAAACTAGTTTTAGAAACAAATATTTATCGATTTCGAGCATTATTGGATGTATAAAAAAAAACACCCCCCCCTCACAGAGTTTTGATTTTAGCTAGTATGTAAGAGGAAAGTAAAAAATATAAAAATAACTTTGAGCGTCTATGTATTATCGTTGGAAACTATACTAACATTGCCACTGAATATTTTATTGGTATTAATGTCAATAACCTTCGGGGGAGGGGCAAACATGCCAGCGGGGGCAAATAAAGTTCCAGTAATTAAATAGTGATTAAGGATGTATGGCTAATGTTCACACTAAAGCACTAAAGTTGTATTGAACTTGGGTTTAAATTGAACTCGAAGAGGTTAAACAGATCGCACTGCGGGTTCCGTAATTTAAATGCAAATATAAATAATGTTTACTTCAGTATATCTATGAAAAACCAAATATTACTTAGGAATTTATTCTACTTGTGCTTTTCATCGCAGTAAATTTCAGACCTGTATTTCAATTTTTTTTTTATATATTAGTGGGGGCAAACGAGCAGACGGGTCACCTGACATAAAGCGATCAGCGTCGCCCATGGACACCCGCAACACGAGGGGAATCACAGGTGCGTTGCCGACCCTTTTAGGAAATGGTAGTGGTCAATGACGCCAAAATGTTAAAACCAAAATGGAAAAACGGACCGAAAGACGCAGTTTAGCTAGGCCTTCAACCAGGATGGAGCGACGTGGTTAAGGGTACTGGATCGCGTTGCCCTGCCCACTGCCACAAGTCTGGCGACTCACCGAGCTTGTTGGGATAATATTAATTATTCAAGACTTAAATTAAAACCGTAAACTGGGGTGCCTTTGATCAAATTGGGGCGACTTTGATAGTTTTTAATAAATTGCTATAAAATCGACATTGTCCATATGAGGTAAATGGGTTACATGAAGACAAATAGAAGTTCGATGAAGATATTGAAAAGGAATAGCAAATGTTAACAAAAATGCGTGAATTCGTTTGTCGGGGTTACTATCAAAGTTCCCTTTTCGCCAAAGGACAATAATATATATAGCTCAAACGTCTGGATTGTGTAATGTCTTTGTTGCTATATAGACATGAACGCTAAATCTAGCTTTAGAAAAACGTCTGGATCTTAGGTACGTTACAATTTAAAATACTCTAGTAGCGAAACATCTTTATCTTAGAATGTCTTTATTACTTAATAGACATAAACGCTAAATGGCCCGGTAGCGAAACGTTTGAATCTCAAAATGTCTTAAGTATTTACTAAATAAACATGAACTAGTGTATTTCAAACTAAATACAAACTGAAATATAGATGCACAGAAAAAACCCCAGAAAAAAGACCAATGCTGGGAATCGAACCCAGGTCCTCAGCGTTCCGTGCTGCGTGCTTACCCCTACACCATCACTGGTCTACCAGACCAGTGATGACCAGTGAGACCAGTGATGGTGTAGGGGTAAGCACGCAGCACGGAACGCTGAGGACCTGGGTTCGATTCCCAGCATTGGTCTTTTTTCTGGGGTTTTTTCTGTGCATCTATATTTCAGTTTGTATTTAGTTTGAAATATATGGTTTCACGGGATGACCGTAAAAGTAATAAAAAAAAAATGAAGTTGAAGAAAATAAAAAAATAAATAGAAAAAGATACTTCATACTTAACTTATGAACTAGTTTATTTTAAATTGTAACATTCTAAGATGCAGACGTTTTGCTAAGGATGCATGTCTATATAGCAACAAAGACATAACACAATCCAGACGTTTGAGCTATATTGTCGTTTGGCGAAAGAGAATTTTGATAGTAACCCTTCGGCAAACTACTTTTTAAAGTCGCCTCGCAGTTTCAAAGTCACCCCGGTTTACGGTATCAGGTTATGAACAAGAACCAAGCAGTGTACAGTTTACTTAAGGTGACGTACTCCGCAAAGTTGATTTCGCATTAAACCTTGAGGTAATTAATGGCAGTATTCGAGATCTAACTAAAACTGGGCAAGTTTGAATCTGTGAGGATCTTAAATAAATAAAAAAATAAATAAAAAATATCACGGGACAATTCACACCAATTGACCTAGTCCCAAACTAAGCAAAGCTTGTACTATGGGTACTAGACAACGGATAAACATACTTATATAGATAGATACATACTTAAATACAAACACCCAAGACTCGAGCACACACATTCGTATTATTCACACAAATGTCTGCCCCGACCGGGAATCGAACCGTGACCTCAAGCTTCTTAGTCAGGTTCTCTAACAACTAGGCTATCCGGTCGTCTAAAATAACCCCGGAAAACAAAAAAAAAATAGATAATGGCTGACTAACTTCTCAAATCCTTTCTTAAATCCAAAAAGTAGACCGGGCTTACACGCTAATAACATGACCAATAAAAAAACATTAAAACAGCTCCACCTTTTTTTTCATCCAGCGCTCCTTCGAACGTAACAAAAAATAACAAATGAGCGCAATCCTTTTCATTATTATACTCCCAAAAAGGGGTTGAAAAAAAGTTTCTGGGACCCGGCAACGGTCGCATCTGGCGCTAATGTATCCAACTTTTGATAAAGCCGTAGAAACCGAATAAATTGGCGATGCTGAATCACAATTTCATGCTCGCACATGATGCGTTCGGGCCGGGAGAGCCTGTTTACAACCCTTCGTGGAACGTGTCGTTAGTTGACTGACGGATGGATGAAAAAATGGCAAAATCACCAGCTTCAGGGTACGGCAAAAAAATTCAAAGTTGAGCTGGCAGCGGTGTTTTGGAAAAAAAATCGACCAGCATTGGCGATCCCAAGTCTCAAATAGTGTATCTAAAAAAGTTAGCTATTTTATATTTTAGACGTAGGTACCTATTATAGATCTGTTTTGAAATATAGTATCTTGTTGAGTTTCTAGCCGGATTCTTCTCAACAGGGTTTTCCCAAACTGGTGCTAAGATTCATCCACTTTCATAAGTGCTTGTTACGTATAGCTTAAAGAGATCTCTCATCAGGAATAAGTTCACGTTTGTTTTTTTAGATCTGTAAATCAAGTCTAGGGTGAATGAGCATTTACTAGGCAAGCGTTCTCCATCGTAGGCTTCAACTTCGCTTTCCATCAGGCGTGATTGTGGTCAAACGCAAGCCTATATTGTATATTAAAAATCACGGAAAAAACCGGCCAAGTGCGAGTCGGACTCGCGCACGAAGTTTTCCGTACAATTATCAATAAAAATCACGTTTGTTTTATGGGAGTCCCCCTTAAATATTTTTTTTTATTTTAATTTAATGATTTACTTTTAAATGACTTTATAATAATACATAATTAAATATTCCGTGAATATTTCAAGCTTCTACCTGTTGCCGTTATCAATATCGAGCAACGAGCAAAAAAATTACGTTTGTTGTATCGTATTCCCTTAAATATTTATTTTATTCCATTTTTTAGTATTTGTTGTTATAGCGGCAACCGAAATACATCATCTGTGAAAATTTCAACCCTCTAGCCATCACGGTTCCCGAGATACAGCCTGGTGACAGACGGACAGACGGACGGACGGACGGACGGACAGCGGAGCCTCAGTAATAGGGTCCCGTTTTTATCCTTTGGGTACGGAACCCTAAAAATGATCCCAAATCAACCAAACAGGAAACCATAAAAACAATCTGTCACTTAACAGAACACTATCTCCATTGGTTAATCAAATTCCCAATACACTTATCTTTTATCTCTTATCTCAACTTATCTCTGAATCGTTCGAAACTGAACAATATAAAATCAATAACCTACTCAACTTCGGGAAGATCAGTCTTTCTCTTAAAATATATTCAAGATGGCTTCCTTCCTTAGTTTATTGATACTTTCTTTTGCTTTCATCACGGTAACGTCAGATAATTTGCAAGTTGGTACGAGTATAAATGGATCCTTAGGTCATTCTGAAGTCGTCAAGTTGTCTGCTGTACCACTGAAGATAAGGACAAAAAATGTGTTCTACAGCGACGAAAAGAACAGGATTATTAAGGTAACTATATTTACTTATTACTCATTCATTTTATTCAGAGATGCCATTTTCATCCAGTGTCAAATTTCTACGTAAAACAACTCAAATTGAGTAACTTATTTGGCATTTAATTAGCGTCTCTGTCTACAGCAGTTATTTATAACTTTAACAAAAAAATCATGCTAACTTTACTATTTTTTAACCCCCGACACAAAAATAAAAGAAGTGTTATAAATCTGTCTGGCTGTCTGTGTATCTATCTGTGGTATAATAGCTTTTAACGAGTGAACCGATTTAGATGCGGCTTTTGTGTTTGATAGCAGGTTTTATGGCGATAGTTCTTAGATAGGTATATTTTATCAAAATCGGTTCAGCCGTTTCAAAGTTATCAGCTCTTTTGTTAGCTGCGGAAGGGATCTTAGACACATAGTGGGCATATACTTTATTTTCAAAGAATGTGTGGCCTATTAATTGGATTGGGGGTTTTTAAATTTTTAATTTATGGCTATAGGTGAATATTTTAGTAATTACCTTGTCACTTGTAGTCATTCAAATCGTGTCGTTTTTATGTACTACGACAAAGATAGGTAATTACAGTCCTCCACATCTACATATTTC
Organism: Archips crataeganus; assembly: GCA_947859365.1. Classification (NCBI taxonomy): domain Eukaryota; kingdom Metazoa; phylum Arthropoda; class Insecta; order Lepidoptera; family Tortricidae; genus Archips; species Archips crataeganus. The sequence goes on along the minus strand of OX402049.1, from coordinate 23,158,265 downwards.
CACTCTGACTAAAATAAAATCTGTGCAAATAAAAAGAAAGTTTCAGACTGATTGTCTAGACTCATCATATTTAGTATAGATATTTCTTTTCATTCGCAAATATATCTATTATCGCTTAAGAGGGTTTATACCTGCTGAGCTGGCAACGTTGCATTTTTGTTAGTTTTTTTTCGATTATTCCTTAAAAATTGAATGAAAATTAAAAACGTTTTGTATACAAATTGTTGTAATATATACCTAAGTTAATGTGCCTACTGCAATAATAATTTGTGATTAGACTTTTATTTTTGTTTAAAAACCGTTAGGTAATAATTTGTCCAATTTAAAAGAAAATAAAAGTCTATTACAAATTATTATTGCAGTAGACACATTAACAACTTATTATATTAGAACAATTTGTATACAAAACATTTTTAATTTTCATTCAATTTTTATGGAATAATGTAGAAAACAACAAAAATGCAACGTTGCCAGCTCAGCAGGTATAAACCCTCTTAACTCGCTCATTCCCATAGGTAGGAAAATTAAAAACATAAATATATTTATTATATTTCTACTACCTATCTAATTTCAGGGCATATCAGCAATAGATATGGACAAATCTAAAGCGCAGGCGACGGTCACTTCGGGCGGCGTCGGGTTTTCATTCGCAAATGTTCGACTCAAGAGCGAGCGAGGAGACGGGCTCTTCTACCAAGTGCAGATTTTCCTTTAAGTTTTCAATTTGAATTAAAGTAAAGCGATTTTTAATGTTATTTTAATAATTATACAATTGTATCTTTTTTTCTTAACAAAAACTTAAATATTACTTATTTGTTACCACAAACAAACAATTTTAGTTCATGGTGGGTAACAAGAAAGGATATTTCCGTACAAATAAAAAAAAAAAAACATCACGGGACAATTCACACCAATTGACCTAGTCCCAAAGTAAGCTAGGAAAGCTTGTGTTATGGGTACTAGGCAACGGATAAACATACTTATATAGATAAAGATACTTAAATACATATTAAACACCCAAGACCCGAGAACAAACATTCATATTTTTCATACAAATATCTGCCCCGACACGGGAATCGAACCCGGGACCTCAAGCTTCATAGTCAGGTTCTCTAACCACTAGGCCATCTGGTCGTCTACATGAATCAAGACATTTTGGGAGGCTATGTTAGTTAGACTTAGTTGCATTCACGCCACTTATCTGTTTTCTATGCAATGAGGGGTTTCTATGAGAGGCTATTTGGCGCTAGTATCGTCAGGTCCGTTTGACAACTTTGACATTTGTTGTATGGGTGCAACGTCAAATTGACCTTACGATACTAACGCCATCTAGCGATATTCCACCTGTCAGAAAACCCTCATTCGGAGTCCAAAATTAAATGTACAATTTTTATAGAAATGCTCGTTTCTTTATCTTGTTGAATAGATTGTTAAGGTCGCGGGTGAGCAAAGTAATTATTTCAGTTGATTAATATGGACCTCCTTAAAGTATCGCCTGATTAAATCTTCAATCTAGCGTAACGGTGATTGTTACCAAACTCCTCCGAAACGGCTTGACCGATTTTTATGAATCTTTTTGTCTTTATTCGGCAGGTCTGAGAATAGGTCGTAGGCTATTTTTTATACCCTTATTCTTCGCAGTCGGAGTCCCGGGAAACAGCTAGTAAATTACCTATATCAATTGTACTTTATCTTTCTGTTACTTAAATTAGTAAAATAAAGACTATGATTGTATTGAGAGAGGGAGAGAGAGAGAGAGAGAGAGAGAGAGAGAGAGAGAGAGAGAGATGTTTATTTATACATATTCAATACATAGAAAATACAGTTGACAGGAAAAGTGAAGTTAAATAAATAATAAACTGCTTTGTAACACCAAGATGGAATTTTACTATGCCTTCACAACTTAAAATATGTATAACCGTCTGACATTGTATTTTTCAATTAACAAAAGCTAAACGAGACAGGGAACCGGAAGCTTCAAACTTATTGACATAAACCATCGACACAATTAAATAAGTTCTGCTTACTAACAGTAAAGAGTATTTGCATTGTATATTTTAACACCCCCTCTCAATGCAAACACATCTCATAGCAAACAACTGAAAAATAATATTAAAATTTAACACAACTTTATAGCAGTGCTCATAATACCACACTTATTTAAGTGTTTAACAATTAACTCCCTGCTCAAAGACTTTGTTAACATGTCTGCCGGTTGCTCATTAGTACCAATATAATTAACACATATTATATTATCTTTAATCAGCTCTTTCACAAAATGATAGCGAACATCTACATGTTTCAAACGCTTTATTGTATCTGTCTTAGCGTTTATTATAGCTGATTGGTTGTCACACAATATGTTCACTGGGCATACTTTTCCACAATTAAAATAATTGAGTAAATTTATAAGCCAACATGCATCACTAGCAGTCATACTTAATGACACATACTCTGATTCTGTTGATGACAAACTAACAGAACCTTGCTTCTTAGAGCACCACAAAACTAAGCAGTTTGATAGCATAAACATATAACCAGAGGTGGACTTCCTGTCCTCGAGATCACCTCCCCAGTCGGCATCACAATACCATTGTAAAACAAAGTTATCACATTTGTAAACTAATTTGTAATTTAAACTGTGCTTTACATACCTTAGCACTCTCTTTAATGCACTTAATAACTCACTATTTGCACATGTTTGGTATCTACTCAACATGGATACTGGAAAACGTAAATCAGGCCTAGTACCCGATGCAGCATACATTAAAGACCCTATGATCTGCCTGCACAACCTCTCAATACTTTTGTCTACAGGCTTGGTGTTATCTGAAAATATTTTTGCATTAAAATTAGGGTCCATAGGAGTTAACATATCTTTGCAATTTTCCATATCAAACCTTTTGAGAACATTTTCTAGGTAAACTCTTTGATCTAGTTCAGTAACTTTAGTTTCCAAGTTCTGCTTTACATGAATGCCTAGAAAGTTTGAAATTAGCCCCATATCTTTCATTTCAAAATCTTTACTTAATATGCCCTTAAATCCTGAAACATCTTTCTCATTTGTCCCAAAAATTAAAATATCGTCTACATAAAGTAATACATACATTTTATCTTTGTCATTGCACCTTTTGAATAGACATGAATCACAACTTGACCTTATGAAACCCTCTCTAGTCATAACAGAATTGAATTTAGTGTTTGGTGAACTCTTCAAGCCATATAAAGACTTTTTTAACTTAACAATATTATTTTCTCCCGAATAAGCCCCTTCTGGCAACCTAATATATACATCTCTATCAATATCACCATACAAAAATGCGCCAGTAACATCCATTTGATAAATGGGTAAATTTAATTTTGTTGCTATTGCTACAAAATAAATAAAAATAAAAATATAAATATTAGGGGACAATCTTACACAAATCGACCTAGTCCCAAACTAAGCAAAGCTTGTACTATGGGTACTAGACGACGATAAACATACTTATATAGATAAATAAATACTTAAATACATAGAAAACATCCATAACTCAGGAACAAATATTCGTGCTCATCACACAAATAAATGCCCTTACCGGGATTTGAACCCAGGACCTCTTGCTTCGTAGGCAGGGTCACTACCAACTAGGCTAAAGCGGTCGTTAGACTCTAAAGGTTGATAACTTTGCCACAGGAGCATAAATTTCCCCCAAATCAAAATCACTATTCTGCTCGAACCCTCTAGCAACTAGCCTGGCTTTATATTTTATATTTTTATCATTGCCCTTTAATTTAAAAACCCACTTGCTACTAATTACTTCTTCACTTACCGGTGCATTACAGAAGTCCCATGTGTTATTGTCTTTCAAGGTCTGCAACTCTTTATTAATAGCGTCACACCACTTACTTGCATCGCTTCTTTTCATAGCCTCCTTGTATGTAGCGGGCTCACTCATCTCACTTACAACATTGTGACATTGATAAAATGAAGTTTGTTTTCTTACTCGCTTGCTTCTTTCATTTTGGACTTGCAATGTTTCATTTGCCTCCGATGATTCCCCTTCTGAAGGTTCATATTCAGTCTGATACTCACTTTCTCCTGAAGATGAGTATAAGTTGAGACTACCATGAGTGTCATCTAGGGTATTTGAGGACTCTTCGCCTTCAGCCTCTGTCACTGTTTCTGGCATATCTTGTTCTGTTTGGCTATTCAAGTCCAAGGTGACAGTTGCTTCACTCTCTTCATTTCCCTCCTGTGTTAAGAAAACTACATCTCTTTTTGTGTCTACACAATTCTTCTCTGGATAGTATATTCTATACCCTTTGACATTTTCACCATATCCAATCATTATTCCTTTTTCACCTTTCTGATCCCATTTTCTTCTCTTCTCCTTTGGAATGTGTACATAAACTGGTGAACCAAATACCTTCAGTTGATGAATGTCAAAACTTTTATTAGTCCACAATTCATATGGAGATTTTCCTTCTTTCCCTTTTCCTGTTCTATTTAAAACATATGCAGCAGTGTTGACTGCCTCAGCCCACAATTTCTTGGGTAAATTCTTAGCGTGTAACATGGTTCTGGCTGCTTCGACAAGAGTTCTATTTTCTCGTTCGGCTTTCCCGTTCTGTTCTGGTGAGTAAGTAACGGTTGTTTGATGAACTATCCCTCTTTTAGAACACTTATCCATCACATCTTTGTTTACAAATTCCGATCCATTGTCAGTTCTAAAAGTTTTCACTCTGTTTCAAGTAACATTTTCCGACTTATTAAAGAAATCCTCCAGACAATGTTTTATTTCGTGTTTGGATTTGACAAAATACACGGTCCTGAAGTTGGAATAGTCATCCTTCAGCACGACAAAATATCTCGACCCGCCGATCGACTCTTCCTCCATGGGCCCGCAGGTGTCCCCATGTATTATTTCGCACGTCCTGGTGCTTATAGTTTCACTCTTCTTAAACGGTAATCTGTGTATTTTTCCTTTTAAACAGCTTTCACATTGAGAAACGGTTTGTTTTGTTTCAATGTTGTTTTTCTCCAACACTTTCTTGACGTAATCGAAGTTTTGGTGGGCTAATTTTTCGTGCCACTCATATACATCGTTCTTCACTACTTTTGCAACACTCGCAGCTTCACATTTAAATCGAAAATCCATATAATAAGAGTTTTCAACTCTATTTGCGATCGCACACACAACGCCGTTTTTGAAAAATTTGCACGACTTTTCATCTGTCATAATGACATAACCTCGGTCAGCAGCTCGGTTCATAGATAACAAATTAGTCTTAAGATCGGGAACGAACAACACATTGTCAAAGGTCGTATCAATCCATTCACTCCCGTTGCTGACTTGTACCGCCATCTGACCGCGGCCTAAAACACTAATCACAGCGCCATTTCCAACTACTACGGATTTTTGCGAGGCACTTGTAAATGACGAAAATAACGATCTGTCACAACACATATGTTCGCTGGCCCCTGAGTCCATTAGCCACTTTGTATGACAATGTTCCTCACACGGATTTGACACCACGAATGCATTATTATTTTTCTCTTCTTTATTTTTCTTGAAACGACACTGAGACTTATTGTGTCCCAATTTATTACAATAATAGCACCTGCTATCTGAACTTGAACTCGAACGGTTGTTATTATTATTTGACCGACTGTCACGATAGTTCGAATTATTGTTATTACTTCTGCACTCGTTCGCGTAATGTCCAAACTTATTACACTTAAAACACTTTATGTTCCGTTTGTCAATCATTTTCTTCGCAACGAACGCTGAGGACGATTGCGACGGTCCTCCTCTCTCTTTCAATCTTTCTTCTTCTACTAAAAGTCTCGCCACGAGATTATCATAAGTTTGTTTCTCGTCCGGAGCAGACTCCCAAGCTGACACGAAATGCTTGTATTCTTCCGGAAGTGACATTAATACCTTCGTAATGGTAAATTTATCTGAGATTTCTTCTCCCAACTGTCTTAGCTGGTTCTGCATTTCTTGAACTTTAGATAAAAATACTGGCATTTCAACTCCTTCTTCATATTTATATTGGAAAAATCTCTGCTGGGCAATATGAATACTTGTCTCGGACTTTTGTTCATAGACGCTCAAAAGCTTCCTCCACATTTCTGCCGATGTTCTGCATGATATAAGATGTACCATGACATCTTCTGTCATTCTTGTGACCATTAATGTCTGAGCCTTAGCGTCGTTAGCCTCCCAGATGGCTCTTGCCCCTTTATCTTCGGGTGTTGAAGTCCGTCCCTCTACAATGTCCAGCCATCCCTGACCTCTCAGTAGAACTGTAGTTTGAAATTTCCAGATATTCCAATTTCTGTTTCCTTCCAGTTTCATCACGTTGTTCGTATTTACTTCCGTCTTCTTTTCCTGCCTTGCCAACCGCAAGTATTAACCTTCTCGACGAAAATTTTCTCAATGTCCGCTCGTCGGCAAACCTAACCCTACTCTTCGCCGATATTCAAAGCTCGATGGTGGATGTTATTTTATTTAACAGGCTGGCGTCTCTGGGCCTATAACCTGAAGTTAAATAAATAATAAACTGCTTTGTAACACCAAGATGGAATTTTATTATGCCTTCACAACTTAAAATATGTATAACCGTCTGACTTTGTATTTTTCAATTAACAAAAGCTAAACGAGACAGGGAACCGGAAGCTTCAAACTTATTGACATAAACCATCGACACAATTAAATAAGTTCTGCTTACTAACAGTAAAGAGTATTTGCATTGTATATTTTAACAAAAAGTTACAAAAAAAACATCGAATAGTATAAATTAATTGACTAGCTAACCTGGCAAACGTTGTTTTTCCATATAAAAAAGCCTAGGACCTATTCTCAGACCTAACGAATATAGAGGAAAAATTTAATAAATATCGGTCAAGCCGTTTCGGAGGAGTTCGATACTAAACACCGTGACACGAGATTTTTATATATCAGACTAGCTGTTGCCCGCGACTCCGTCCGCGAACAATAGGAGTATAAAAAATGGCCTACGGCCTATTCTCAGACCTACCAAATATAGAGGAAAAATTTCATAAAAATCGGTCGGGCCATTTCGGAGCAGTTCGATAACAAACACCGTGTCACGAGATTTTTATATATTAGACTAGGCTGACCCGGCAAACTTTGTATTGCCATATATCACCTAGGGGTGTAAAAACGAGATTTTTATTATAAGTATTAGAAGATAATAATGCAATCTTTAAATTTAGTTCTGATTTTACCACTAACTTGCGTCTAAAATAATCTATCGCATGAATTATTCCTTGTCAAATCAATAGCAATTAAGCTTGATATCGAAGGCTGGAGTCGAGAGCCCTCTAGTGGAGGATTCTCGACTCAAGGGCCCTAACGTATACAGCAACATTTACTAGGATAATTAGTACGAGGTATTTAGCTTCTTAGACGGCTTTGTGATGCTTAATTGACTGGTTACTTAATCTACAAAAGGCATTGGAATGATTTAGCAAAGTTAAGTTTACGTAGAAGGCCAGGTACGAGTGGGATTGAAAACATTTTATTTTTTTTGCGTATCAATTTTGGTTTTTGTCTTTCACTCCAAATTCTATGTCAAAAAGAAAGCAAGCAGAGGGTCGTGGGCTCAAATCCCGGCTCACACCTCTGAGTTTTTCGGAATTTATGTGCGAAATTACATTTGTAATTTACCATGATTTACGGTGAAGGAAAACATCGCGAGGAAACCTGTATACACCTGCGAGGAAATTCAATGGTGAATGTGAAGTTCCCAATCCGCACGGGGCCCGCGTGAGAACTGCGGCCCAAGCCCTCTCATTCTGAGAGGAGGCCTGTACCCTGTAGTGGAACTTATATAGGCTGGGATGATGATGATGATGATGATGATGATGATGATGATGATGATGATGATGATGATGATGTCAAAAAGAAGCGGTAGCCTAAAGCTTCCTCCTGTGTTATACACAGCGTAATAAATAAAAGTTGTCTCTACTGTGGACATAAAAGTAGCGACTTCGAGTCAGCAAACTTAACTAAAACACTAATCCACATTAAAAAATAACAAAATAAAAAGGGAGCACGCAAAGGTAAATAATAACCAAATTTACCCAGTGAAACTCCGCATGAGCACAAAGATCGCCCGATAAAATGTAAACTTGATAGCTTATTTAAAAAGCCGACGACGGTGAGCGGGTAACTGGTTGATAAGTATCTTGTTTGAGACAAGGAGGGCTCCCAACAAAAGAGCCGTATCGTTGTTTTTCAGCTTCAGGAGAGCGCTAAAGGCTGACGGGTTTAGTCTAATGTGGGAGCGATCGCGGAATGAAGTCGAAGTAGCGTAAATAAATAAATAAATAAATAAATAAATATCATGGGACAATTCACACCAATTGACCTAATCCCAAAGTAAGCTTAGCAAAGCTTGTGTTATGGGTACTAAGCAACGGATCATACTTATTTATATAGATAAATAAATACTTAAATACATAGAAAACATCCATAACTCAGGAACAAATATTCGTGCTCATCACACAAATAAATGCCCTTACCGGGATTTGAACCCAGGACCTCTTGCTTCGTAGGCAGGGTCACCACCAACTAGGCTAAAGCGGTCGTTAATGCATGACAAGCTCCTATTTAGCCCTCGCTATGTTGCGGATTTTCAGTGAACTAATTTATTTTAATGGCAATGATTTTTTTTGACAACAGACGTTGGAAGTCATTGAGTGTCACCGATGTAAACAAAACGAAAATAATTGTACATATTTCAGAATAATAATCGATTTTGCAATCAAAATGCCCAAAAAAGTTCACCCCAATGCAAAAAAAAATTAAAATACATTCAAATGGTTGCGGCAGTCACGGTGTTTGTTATCGAACTCCTCCGAAATGGCTTGACCGATTTTTATAAATTTTTTTCTCTATATTTATATTTGGTAGGTTTGACAACAGGTTGTTGTAGGCTATTTTTTATACCCTTATTCTTCGCGCACGGAGTCGCGGGCAACAGCTAGTTTAATATAATATTTGCTCCTGTTGTCTGTATTCCAGATACAGTCTATGGCTCTTCAAAGCTAGAGTGAAAAGACGATTACTGCACTAGTTTAGGCACTTTGGTTCCATGTGCACTTTCTATGAGATGAGTTAGGGGTTATTCGCAGGACAGTTTTTTTTTAAAAGGAACCAATGGAGCTAGTCCGAAAAAGCAAAACTTATACCACGGAACTCATAATAAAAGATAATATGGAAATGTTTTCACGTTTATTTTCTGCCACAAGCGATGTCACCAGTTTTTATCCTCGCCTGCTCGCATAACAACACTTTTTTTCATGTTTTTGAAGAATTTAGAGGATTGCGGTATTCACTAATAAAAATTTTAATCATTCTTGAACCATCACTTCTGGAGTAACTGATTTTTTTTAACAGTTAACATCATTGCTAACTAGCTGGGAAGATAAATTATACATAATGGCCAAGTGCCAAGTGTTAGCTAAGTGTGTGGCCCAGGTCTAAAGCCCATTTGGGTCGCCATCTGAGTGACTTTGAGCTTTCCTATGAGGCCCATCGTTAGCGGCCTCGTCAGTGAAAAATATCTTAGTTTATATTATCTGCTTTAAAGCTCCAAACCCATAGACAGCGGAGGCGTGGCGGTGCGGTGGTGGTGACGGTTGCAATATTTTAACTTGTAATTTTTTACAAGTTCATACGAAAGAGTTCGCGGTAAGGTTCCGCACAACCGTTTATACAAGTTAGAATATTACAACCGTCACCGCCACCACACCGCCACCCCTCCGCTGTCTGTGCGTTTGGAGCTTTAATGAGCCTTCAAGCTCCCTTCTGTGCCTTGTACTGCAGTCAGCATCCCGGCGTGCGGCCACAGCCACACCAGCCGCTGCTGACGGCCGATGTCCGCGACACAATGCAGCCTGATCCAGCACACAGTCGGCACGGATCCTAACGGTATCTCATAGTCATTTAAAATTACTGTTCATGTGTGAATTCATGTTAAGAATTATGTTAGCGTGTTTGTCTCTGAGAGTTGTTGTTCACTGTATGGATCTTTGTAAAATAACGTCTGAATCTATCAATCTACTTTTAAAGAAAGAACGTAAATACTTTCAATTACAACAACACAAGACACATCAATATTTTATAGGTATGTCGACACCACCAATTAACTGACGTACTTTTTATGAACTGTCAAAACACAACTCTTCTATAGTTTGAATGGCAATAGCAACTTATGACGTCACTTGTTCGCCAACTCAATCAACTAACATTTTAATTAAAGCAACAAAAAATATAATTTTGCAGTAAATCTAAAATTAATTTGGTTTTCAGGGCTAAAATAAAGCGTTTTTTTACTGGAGTTATGTCTTCGTATTATTTTTTTTAATGGCGTCACCATACCCATTATTACAAATATACAACACAAAGGCTAAAAATAGAGTGTGCCATTGCTGTAGCAAATTGGACACCGCCTGATTTTCAGCCAGCACCATCGGTTAAACTCCGATCTTTTCGACTATGCGTTAATTTTACAGTCATGCTTAGTGTTCAAAGGTGCTGAAATGCCCGTGAATGATAATAAGGTGGTTAGGTAAGTTGAGTCTGTACTATCTGTTGTTGCTGGGAGAAGCCCCATCTTGGGGTAGTGGGCGTCGCAGAGTTCAACTTCATGCAACGCTTACGTAATGGATATGAAGCCTAAAGAGATCGTTGATTTTCAGACTAGTTCCTTACTTTTCACACTGAAACGCAGCAGCGCTGATGGTTACGATTCAAAGTTAAAATATTTTTCATAAATTTAGGCACTAACAAGCATTATGTGAATGTCCATGAATCTACCACCCGTTTGGAAAAACCCTGTTGAGATACAATTTTATCTGGTTATTTACATCCAGAGTATTTAACACAACACAAAATTGTATCACAGTAAAAACGCCATTTGAAGCTAGGAATCGTAATGTGGATAGGAAGTATTCCTAAAAATCCCTGTGTATGACACAATCATTAATTTTATAATACGCTTTAGAATTATTCTCTTGACAATGGAAATTAATGAACTTGGAAATTAATTTTAATTTTTTGGAATTTTCAGTTTTTAATTGTTTTGTTACTCTTCCAGCCTTTCATAATACTGACCAGAATACGTTTCTCTGCTAATTTGAATTATGTAAAATTTTGGAAAAGTCTGTTTTTGATTAAAGATGGAAAACGAGTAAAAGTGAAAAGTGAAGTGAAGCTACACAACTCCAAATGAAAGAAAATGTATAAAACAAGAACAAGTTGAAGACAGGCCAATCCGAACTTGCGGGTCGTCAATCAGCCGCAAAAACAACCACCAAACAATTGCTAAGCGAAAATAGGAATTGTTGAATTTGTTCCGTCATCCTACTGATTTGTTTGACAACTTCGCATCCATGACAACTTTCGGCCACGCAGTGTAGAAAGTTATCGTCGAATATGGAACTAAAACAAGCGGCATTTAAGATTGTCTTTGTGATTTTTTCGCGTCTGTGGCGCTTTGTAATGAATTTGCTCAAATGTGTATAGCAATGAGAGTTGTCGGAGAGTAAGAGAATGTTTGTAATTTGCATTTTGTGATTGGAACTCTCGTGGCACACCTGAGCCGTTTGTCAAGCCGTCCGTACCTGTGTTGTGAAAACATCAAATATGTAAGGAATTATTCATTGCGGTCGCTTTTAGGATTTTACGTTCGAGAGGTTTTACGAGAGCCGTGAATGTTTTAGAGTAGCGGGGCGTCTTGGGCTAGTGGGCCGGGGCCTTAAGTCAAGGAATGGCTTTAGAAGTAATGAAGATGTGCATAAAGTGGCCGAGTGTTAAGAATTGAGGTGTTGCATCTGAAATTTGGGATCAAAAATGTGGTTCAGCAAGACGAAAAACTTGTTTTTGGAATCTTTTATTTTATTACAATGTCTGTATGTTTGTTTTGTAATATTAAAAGTATCTGTAGATTAGAAAAATCACACACACGATTGAATTATTCCGCTGGAGTTTGCAGGTTAGTTCAATGTTTTCCTTCAGCAAAAAAACTCGTGGTAAATTTGAAACGTAAATTCTCAAATGCGAGCCCGGCTTTGAACTCTTGAGTCGAACCACTAGGCTATAGGTGAAGAGCTTAATTAAAGGACTTTTTGTATGTAGTAGTGCACAGAATTGATACGGAGCTTAAATAATTTTTCTTATTTGTTTATACCAACACGTTAGTACCTACTAAATACAATAGGCTCTTTACTTAAGTTTTTCACCTAAATCTCGCTTCATCACGACCAGACGACCAGTTTGACGACCAGATGGCCTAGTGGTTAGAGAACCTGACTACGAAGCTTGAGGTCCCGTGTTCGATTCCCGTGTCGGGGCAGATATTTGTATGAAAAATACGAATCTTTGTTCTCGGGTCTTGGGTGTTTAATATGTATTTAAGTATGTATCTATCTATATAAGTATGTTTATCCGTTGCCTAGTACCCATAACACAAGCTTTACTAAGCTTACTTTGGGACTAGGTCAAGTGGTGTGAATTGTCCCGTGATATTTATTTATTTATTTATTTATCAAAAAAAAATGTTTTTACTTTTTTAATTTAAAAACAAATTTATACGATTCAAAATGTAAATTTAAAGCTTCTACGTTTTAGCACCAAGTTTCGCGCTAATCTCCCAACAGATTTCTAAAATCTCCCCGCGCACAAAGCTCAGGAATGAGTTCACACAACTCATTGTTAGCACAAAAATATTATGTGCCACATACTACTTGACTATTAAGTGCATTAAGCTTTTAACACATATATAATTCAGCGGGGCTTACCGAGACTTTAGACAAAACCCCTGGTGTTCTAGAAGTTCTACACTCAACGTTATTCACTTGTTTTGAGCATCTCTTCTCCCTTGCTTTTAGTTTAGAGTTGTGTCGTTTTGAAGGTTTTAGAGTGAGCTCGAGTGTCGGTGCTGGCGTGAAGTTAGGTCATCACATTTATTATTGAGGGTATTACCTAGCAGACTTCCTGTATAAGGGACGATACTACTGCTAAAGTTTCGACGCCTTTGCTTTTCTGTTTGACTGTTTTGAGTTTAAGTCTGATCATGAAAAGACGCCGTTTGATGTTAATTAATACTAGGTACAGTTCATATAGGAGTACTATAATATTGCCCGAGACTTTGTCCGTGCGGAATTATAATTTGTGGTAAAGCTTCCTGATCTCTTTCATTGAATAAGGCAAAACATTCAGGAAGCAACATCCATAAATTCATCGTCATCATCGATGTCGGTAGGTATAGTACGATTTTTTTGACGTATCCCGATCTCGTTAATAGCCCAGCCCACCTTTCGAAATAAGCCATTGTATTCTATTATGTCCTAAAGTGAATAATCCTTAATTTAAAATGAACGTCAATATGAGATAAATATTATTTATTTTATTAGCAGTGCGGCTGCTCACCGAATCTAAGGTTATTTAAAAGCGAAAAAGTTTTTCGGGTGCGCCGGTGGGATTCGAACCCACGTCTCCTGGGTATGCGCCCCAACGGGTGATCTACCAATTGAACCACGTCGCATCCAACCGACACCCCCGAAATTCTTAATCGCTTACATACGCCAACAGTGTAATTTGGAACGTAGGAGTCGTAGCTTCTAATAGTTGCGATGGATGTTACCACACGCCACTGTTGGCGTATGTAAGCGATTAAGAATTTCGGGGGTGTCGGTTGGATGCGACGTGGTTCAATTGGTAGAACACCCGTTGGGGCGCATACCCAGGAGACGTGGGTTCGAATCCCACCGGCGCACCCGAAAAACTTTTTCGCTTTTAAATAATATGAGATAAAATAGCTCATTGAAATAACGACTTTATTATTTACAGAAGAGAGTTCATTTTAACTGAAACTTTGTTTGTTTGTTTGTTTTGGTTGTTTTGGTGCATGTCTAGGACGCATTCAATGTTGAAAAATATTATCTGCCAACAAAGTTTCATTGAAAATGAACTCTCTACTGTAAGTAATAAAGTCGTTATTTCAATGAGCTATTTTATCTTATATTTCTGTTCATTTTAAACTGAGGATTGTGCACTTAAGGACATAATAGAATACAATGGCTTTGTTCGAAATATAGGCTGCTAACGAGATCGGGACACCTCAAAAAATTCGTACTATATACTTAAAGGCTAGTAAGTTAGAAGGAATAGATCTTAATTGTTAATGTATCATCTTACATTTACATATACCTTAGTCTGACAATAAAGTTTCTAACTTAAGAAGAAATTTAACGATTTCACATTTTTTTTAATTTTAGGTAGGTACTAATATTTTATAGAATTGTAAAACTTTGTAAAACTAGACAATATCAAAAAACTTAACCACTAGCTTATATTAAAATGTTCTAATGCAACCTGAGCGCATTTGACAGTTCGATAAATGATGATGATGGTAGATGTTTGGATGTTACCGTTGCCGGGTTTTTGTTTTATTCAATGAGAGATGAAGAAGCTTTGGCAAAAATTTGGCTTCTGCGCGAACGAAGTCGCGAGTAGAAGCTAGTACAAAATTAAAATAATGATTCAGTCTAAAATAGACAGCAAACAGAACTGAACTTTCGTCTCGTTCCTTTCATGTAGGGTTCGCTCCAGTGTCTGGGTGTTCCTTTCAAGGCTCGCACTCATTATAACTTGAAACGTGCTACTAATTAAGCGGCTGATGATACTGCCTCTTATTTGCAACATACATTTATTTCACGGATAATTATTATAATAAGTTGATTATTAATTATTATAAGTCATGTTAGCGTAGTGGTTTTACCTATGCCCTCTCAAGCAGAGAGTCCTTAGTCCTAGGTAGGCCTAGACTCACATCTCTAAGTTTCTTCATTTTAAATTTATCATGATCTTTATGGTGAAGGCCAAATTATTGTGAGGGAACCTACACACACCAGTGAAGAAATTTATTGTGTGTGAAGTGCCCAATTCGCACTGGGCCAGTGCGGGATCTAACTGCCCAAAATTCTCATTCCGAGATAAGCCAAAGGCCCTACAGTGAGATGTTTATAGGTTGAGACAATGATGATAGTGCACCTCGATATTTCTCAAAGGATTTTTCATAATTCCCAAAATCACAGTAATCTTGACATTACAGCAAGAGAGAACCAACCTAAACTGTTGACTTGAAAACAAATCACTATAATAATACAGGGTTATTTGTAATTAACTAGCATCCTTTTAACCCTAAACTCCTACCACTTAAACAAATATTTTTTGTTTTACGGCTTTTGTCCTAACTTAATATTTTTGGTGTAATAACGTTTTGAAAATTTGAGATTACCTCTTATTTTTACGATACTCTGTGTATTTGTATGGGGAAAAATATGCTTCATTATAAAAAGTCGTAAAACAAAAAACATTTTTTTGAGTGATAGGAATTCAGGGTTAAGAAGATGTCAGTGAATTACAAATAACCCTGTAACTACTACTACGAGGGGCGTTCAATATAAAGTGAGAATGAGATGCAAACTCTTTTAATATTACGAAATTAAATACTGGCCGGTAAAGCTAATCTATCTAGCTGATTGCTATGAAAAAAAAAACTAACTGTCTTTTGTTTAAAAAAATATACGGTAATTTCTTTGCAATGCTATTGAGTACGTTAGCGAAAATGGAGATAATTGAACTGCGCGCCGTTATCAAATACTTGTGTTTGAAAAATTTTTCTACGGACCACGTCAATTTGGATTTGCGGGACACTTAAGGGTCTAATGCTCCTCCGTATTCGACAGTCGCACGTTGGTGCGCCGAATTTAGACGTGGAAGAACATCGACAATGGACGACCCCCGCTCCGGACGCCCTACTACAGCAGTAACTGAAGAAATTGTGAAAAAAGTCGAAAACTCAGTTTTGGCGGATCGTCGTGTCACGGTACGTTTTATTGCTGAAAATGTAAAGCTTTCAACGGGGAGCGTGCATAATATTTTACATGAATGCTTGGGTATGAAAAAGGTATCTGCGCGTTTGGTACCAAGAATGCTTACTGACACGCAAAAACAAACTAGACTAGAGATTTGTCAAGAAGCTTTGAACCTGATGCAGCAAGACCGGGAACTTTTTTTGGCGCGATTTATAACAATGGACGAAACATGGCTCCATCATTACGACCCAGAAACGAAACTGCAGTCTATGACATGGAAAAGGCCATCATCTCCAACTCCGAAGAAATTCAAGGTGAACCCATCTGCCGGTAAGGTCATGGGCTCTGTTTTTAGGGATGGTAAAGGGGTATTAATGATTGAGTATCTCGAGCATGGAGCCACTATTACGGGCACATTATACGCCAAACAAATAGCAACATTGCGCAATGAGATCCGCGAAAAACGGCGAGGTAAACTCACGAAAGTTGTGCTGTTCCAGCAGGACAATGCCCCGGCACACAAGTCCGCCGTTGCAATGGCTGCAATTCGTGATGCTGGGTTCGATATCCTTAAGCATCCTCCATATTCACCAGATCTCGCTCCCAGTGATTTCTACCTATTTCCGAGATTGAAACAATACCTGAGAGGCCAGAAATTTGAAGACGACGACGCGGTAGTCGCTGCAGTACAAGATTTTTTAAGTACTCAAGATGAGACCTTTTTTAAAAATGGAATTTTAATTTAGAAAAAAGATATACTAAGTGTATTATGCTAAAAGGTGACTATGTCGAAAAATAAAATGACATTTAGTAAAAGTTGTTTATAACATACTCATTCTCACTTTTTACTGAACGCCCCTAGTATAATTATATAGCTACTGGTGAAATGTGTGTAACATATCATAAATGTATACCATCTTTTGTACCACATTTTAAGCAAAATAAATGACTTATGACTTATGACTTACCTATAATGAAATTTGGACCGGAGTCACGAGTGCCGCTGAGCTGTTCCAACTCGCAAAGGAAGAGAAGTAAATATTCGGAGTTAATGGCCTACCTTCAGTAATTGGAGAGGTACCAAGAAGAAGACCAAATTTAAACGAAAAGCACATCATTCATGATCATGACCTTAACGAGGTCTTCAAGTTAGCGAATCAAATCGTTCCTTATAATATAATTTCAGCCGAAGGACGTCCACTGCTGAACATATGCCTCCCCGAAGTTTCGTCAAACATACCGGTCGGCGCCCCATCTTGTTGGAGGCCTACCGGTACGTGGACGCCACTTGATAAACTTTTGGCCCCATCGGCCATTAGATCTACGAGCGGTGTGCTCTACCCACTGCCACTTGAGTCTGGCGATTCTTCGAGCTATGTCGGTGACTTTCGTTCTTGCGAGGGATTCATCAATTGAGTAACTCTGATTACTTAAGAGTTTCCCTATGAGGCCCATCGTTAATGACCACGTCTCAGTGCCATAAGTCATCACTGGTAACACGCACTAGTCAAAGACTTAGGACATGAGGCAAAATATTAATAATGAATACACGTACTTGGCTGGAGTTTAGTTCTGTGACATGTTTTTGTAGAAAAGATGCTCCACCATAATCTTAACTTAAACCAGAATCAAACAAACAAACTACCAAATATTCATACAGAAGGAATTAAAACGATTAACGTTTCCGCTTGGATACCGCGAGTTCATAAAGCGACCCTTGCTATAATGTATTTGCATCTCATAAGACAGCATGAATACGGAATGAGACGGCCCGAAGGGGAATTAACCCTGGCCCCGTTATGTTTTTCAGGTTCGTGTTACTTGGAATTTAGTGTTTTGTTCCAACATGGAGTTGAAATGTTTTTATTGGTATTGTTGTAACATACTTACGCCATCATCCCATTTGGGAAGACAATACAATACAATATGATTCTTCTTTATAGAACAAGTTAAGTATGAAGTATCTTTTTCTATTTATTTTTTTTAACTTCATTTTTTATTACTTTTACGGTCATCCCGTGAAACCATATATTTCAAACTAAATACAAACTGAAATATAGATGCACAGAAAAAACCCCAGAAAAAAGACCTATGCTGGGAATCGAACCCAGGTCCTCAGCGTTTCGTGCTGCGTGCTTACCCCTACACCATCACTGGTCTAGAAATTTTTCCCATACATCACTCACTCTGTTACTTCAGTCTGTTATAATCACATTATACAGTGATAAAGCGCGCATCTATGTTATGCCCTTTACCGAGAGACTTTAACACTCCTTCGATAGAGGGCATAACATAGATGCGCGCTTTATCACTGCATAATGTGATTATAACAGACTGAAGTGTACGATGTATGGAAAAAATTCGTCGCTAACTTCTAGACCAGTGATGGTGTAGGGGTAAGCACGCAGCACGGAACGCTGAGGACCTGGGTTCGATTCCCAGCATTGGTCTTTTTTCTGGGGTTTTTTCTGTGCACCTATAGTTCAGTTTGTATTTAGTTTGAAATACTTTATTGAACACCAAAAACCGGTACAGTGAGATTATAAAATTAATAAGTATAAATTAAAAAAATTGAAAAACCCCAACGCAATTTGGTCACACGTATGTTTGAAAATAAATTAAATGTCCATTATGCGTCTAAGATCCCTTCCGCAGCTAACAAAAGAGCTGATAACTTTGAAACGGCTGGACCACATTGATATAACGTGTGTAAGAACCATCGCCAAGAAACCCGGCTTTCTAAGTAAAATAAAAACCGCGTCCAAATTTGTCCACCCGTTTAAGAGCTATGATGCCACAGACAGACACAAACTTATAACACCCCTCTTTTTGTGTCGGGGGTTAAAAATTCAGGTAAGGTCAGGGTAGGTCTTTCCATTCCATTGAATTACGCTGATACTTCTGACGTTACATTTTGGGTATCCGGTGTTTCTATCGAGAGCAGAATATGCATCCTTCGACAATTGTGCAGCTAACACAACTGAGCTTTTAAAACTTTATTACAAAGTAACAAGGTTTAAAATAGCAAGTTAAAAGTTTGTTCGCAATCGCACAACCAATTAAGCTACAGGAAACTCGGATAAATTTACTTTTTTTATACAATTAAGGTAAGTTTTTTTACTAATCTCCACCAGAATGAAAACGAGTATATTTTAAATTTTAAACAATTGTAAAGAGTCCTAATTGCAGTAGTCGTAAACGTGCCTTAGCGCAGACTAATTCGAAATAATCAACGGCGGAGTCACTTGGAACTTTTGACGCCCGACGTTTGACTGGCAATTTCTCTGCCAACGTACAGGTTGCCGGTAATCTCGTTGAGTAATGCCCTTGAACTTAGAAAGAAGAGCTAAAGGATTTTCAAATTTTACAAATACATCCCTTTTATAGACAGAGATAATGAAGAAAATTAGTTCATACGAAGCCTAACCTGAAAAATACGTTATTAAATGGTCAACATACCATGCTACCATGCTAAAAAAGTAACATAAGTTGAGGGAATAATTCGAACTAATATGAAAACCAAATTATATAATTAATGTTGGATTGGATGGATTTTATAAATTTTTTAAAATTTATTTATAATTTGCATATGAAGCCGGGGCGGATCGCTAGTAAGAATATAATTTTATCCAACTGTATAACCTAATACATTAATTATATAATTTGGTTTTCATATTAGTTCAAATTATCATCTTTCAAGTTGGATCAAACTGCACACGGTGTGTAAATTTTATTAAAATCGGTTAAGTAGTTTAGGAGTCCATCGCGGACAAACAACGTGACACGTAATTTATATATATTAAGATAACTTCATCCTCATGCTTGGGGGAGGCCTATGTTCAGGAGTGGACGTCTTTTGGCTGAAATGATGATGATGATGATGAACTTCATAATAGCTTCAAAGTGACGGACATAGCTCGAAGAATCGCCAGACTCAAGTGGCAGTGAGAAGGGCACATCGCTCGTAGAGCTGATGGCCGATGGGGCAAAAAGGTTCTCGAGTGAAGCCAACGGACCGGAAGACGCAGTGCAGGTAGACCTCCAACAAGATGGACTGACGGCCTGGTTAAGGTTGCGGGAACGCGTTGGATGCGGATGGCACGGGACCGATCTATTCGGCGAGCCTTGGGGGAGGCCTATGTTCAGCAATGGACGTCTTTCGGCTGAAATGATGATGATGACGAACTGTTTAATACCTTTGTGGCTGCTGGAGCAGCTGCTTTCCCTAGCATTGACCCACTGCTTGCCACTATACATACCTATGCATGCTTATAGAATTAAACTAAGTAGGGCGTTTCATAAAAAAAAAAATTTTAGACTGTTTATTTCATTTAAAAAAAAAAAATACTATATTGCATGCATTATCTTAACTACTTAATCTTAACTTAAAAAGATTATTGAGTTAAGAAGTCTTTTTGTGTATACAGTCAAGGTCACAAACACACGCACGTTACCCAGAAGTCAAAAACATCTGTACACCTCTTTATCACTAATCATAAGGTTGGTGTTTACATTATATCCGACTCCGAGCCGTTCATATGTTTATGCCCTCGACTGTACCTACGTTTTAATTAATAATTATACAAAGTAATCTATTTCTACGAAGTTAAATCAAATATAACTGACATTGCTAGTCAGGGTTGCGTGGGTAAAAATATACAAATATTAAGTAAGTTTTATGTCGGTAGTTTGCCCTCTTATTTTAAACATGTGTCTTTTTATAATATTTCTAGCTTGTCTACTCGTTCGACCTTCAATTAAGTTTAATAATCATTATTGGTCACGCTGATTTATTCTACGCTCACGGTAAGGCTGGAGATAACGAGCGGATAATTACGTTGCCTAAAGCTAGGGTCACACTGTCATCATCAGGCTCCGGACCTAAGGCTAATGCACTCGTAAAGTTATGATCTAGAAGATGAGCCCTTTGGGGCCTTAAGTGCTTGTGCCTTTGACTTTGAACCTTATCCCTCTAATCACACGGATCCGCTTGTAAAGCTTATAATCACGTTATGAATAGTACAGTAGTACACAACTAATGTGGCTCACCGATGTACTTGCGCAGAAGACGCGTTTTAGAAGCGCGGAAATGCAATGGACCAATCGGCGTAATCCACGCACGGCGCGTGTTTTCCTGCGCCGCTTTTGGTGGGTTGCTGCCGCCATGTTAGCGCGCATCACGTGGCATGTTGGTCAGTCGCAGTTTCCGAGTGACTAAGACGGCCCCTACACCTATTATAACGTTGTACAATACTTTTTATTGTACAATAAGATTGAAAGGCGCTCTGAATCCAAACGAGCAATTATATTGCACAATAATACGGACCGCACAATGTTTCCGTAACACCACAGACTGAAAAATAATGCGCAATACTGACCCTACACGATGCAATGGAAAAATAATATGGTGCAATAAAAATTAAACTCGCTCAAACTGTCGGTCAATCATTGCGCAAACTTCAATATTAACCCTAAACGGTCAATAATATTGCACAATATAATTGACCGTTTGGAGGCCGCCTGACAGATAACAGGTGCGCTGTAATTTGCACCTTGTAAAGATTGATTTAAAGTTTGAATCGTAGCTTCGGCTATCATCGGAATTGTTTGTTCGTGTCTACGCAGCCGAAAATGCACGAACCGCCACATTAAGTGTGTACTACTGTACGTCTTTGTTTCAGGTTCTATCCAAACTCTACCATTACCTTATTCACTTGAGTCCAACGTTCGACGAATGCACCATTAGCAGACTGAAATCCCTCAGAATAAATTCAAGTCTACTCACAACTGTAATTTCCTAAGCTGCTTGATTAAATTCGAAATCGAATCTCTAAATCGCCTCATCCTTCAGACTCGGAAAATGGTAATATATCACAACTGCAAACACCTGGTACAAAAAATGGCTGTACTAATGAATCGCTTAGACTTTCGGGTGTCATCATGATGAATGGTGATGCACGGCGTGAGAAATGTTGGTGATTTCGTGCAGATTTCATTTCTGGAAATTGGTTTGAAAATTATGTGGGGTTGAGTTTAGCGGATGGTGCCATCTAGCGTGGAGTAGCGGGACTAACACGGTAACGATTGAGCCTGTTTTTAGTTCATTGAGAGATCTTTTTAAAAATTCTTATATTGTTCCATGTACGAAAATGAAAGTGTAGCCAGAGGATCGCTCCTGCAGGCTTATTGTCTAACGCTTCTGACGCTTGCCTTCGCAATCACTAGTCTATTTCTGTCTGGCAAATGGTATAAGATGATGACAGAAAGAGATAGTGAAAGTGAAGGCAAGCGTCAGAAGCACAGAAATAATAATAAAGAGGATAGAAGTGCCTTAGACGGGTGACCTTGGCACCGCGCTTGTGACTCGTAGGTCACAAGCGCGCGACTTGTGGCTCAGTGCTATTTGAAACGTGGGTATGACAACAAGTGCTTTAAAATGGTGTTTCGCAGCATTAGCAATTGCGGAAACTCGTCCACACTGTGTAATTACACTAATAAGGGGATTACATTTCATTGGTATGTATTAATTTAATGTAATAATGCGGTTTATATCAAAATACAACTTGAGAAAATATTTCATTATGAAATATTGGTTTACACGTTATTAACACGGAACTTCATATACCATTGCTACTCATGCCCATAAAAACGCAGATCGTTTTGAATTATACGCAGCAATGTAAAGTAATTTTTGATAACCCTTCCGTCTTGCACAAAAGTTCGTGGTACGGACAAAATAAATAATAGTTTAAAAAAACTAAAAAACACGCTTTAAAAAATAAAAAATAAATTTTAATAAATTTCAATTCACTATTCTTATAGTGCAGTAAAAAATCTTAATAAGCAATTATTATATTGTTATATCCAGATCAAAATTTGTAAACAATTCTAAATATTGATAAAATAAATAATAATAGTTTCAAATATTTTATTGTAAAAAAAGCGTGGGGTGCATGGTGTCAATTGTCAAGGATTGTCATTTTGATAACATCTTAAAAAGCACCCCACGCTTTTTTTACAATAAAATATTTTAAACTATTATTATTTATTTTATCAATATTTAGAATTGTTTACAAATTTTGATCTGGATATAACAATATAATAATTGCTTATTAAGATTTTTTACTGCACTATAAGAATAGTGAATTGAAATTTATTAAAATTTATTTTTTATTTTTTAAAGCGTGTTTTTTAGTTTTTTTAAACTATTATTTATTTTCTATTTTTTAGTTGCATTTTTTTCTTTCTAACTTTACCCCCTCACCGACAGCCCCCAAACCCCCTAAACCCAACCCCCCAACATCCCCCACCCCATTTACCCAAACCCCCCCCAAACCCCACACCCTTACCCCCAATTCCCTAAACCCCCCTTACCCCCTCCTCATTTTACAAACCCCCGAACCACCTAAACCCAACCCCCCTAACACCGAACCCCCATACCCCCGGAACCCCCCCCCCCCACCTGCCCCCCCCCACTCCCCCACCCACCCCACCCCTCCCACACCACCCACCCCTCCCACACCACCCACCCCGCCACCTACCGCCCCCCTTCCAGTTCCATCATCAAACCCTTGTTACCATCTAGGCCTCTTACCCCCTCCCCATTTCCCACAACCCCCCAAAATCACTTACCCCCGAACCACCCAACACCCCCACCCTATTTCCCGTAAACCCCCCCCCCCCCCATCCCCTAACCCCAACCGCCACACCCTAACCCCCAACCCGCCACCTACCCCCCTTCCAGCTCCATCATCAGACTCTTGTTACCATCTAGGACCAAAGTACTCGTCAAAACGAATCAAACGAGCCCAAACTCGATGGGGTTGTTTCGTTTTATTGTGGAGTGCCTTTGGCCATCTTCCAGCTCCATCATCAGACCCTGGTTACCATATGGGATCAAAGTGCTCGTCAAGACGAATCAAACGAGCCCAAACTCGATGGGGTTGTGTCGTTTTATTGTGGAGTGCCTTTGGCCATCTTCCAGCTCCATCATCAGACCCTGGTTACCATCTGGGATCAAAGTGCTCGTCAAGACGAATCAAACGAGCCCAAACTCGACGGGATTGTGTTGTTTTATTACATAGTTCCTATGGCCACCATCCAGCTCCATCATCAGATCAGCTCCATGTTACAATAATATTGCATTGTCATCCAATTTACACATATGTGCAAAATTTCAGCTCAATCGGAAACCGGGAAGTTGGTCAAAATCGCGCCCTAAGGAGTCGGTTACAAACAAACATACAAACATACATACAAACATACAAACATACAGGTGAAGCTAATATAAAGCGTGTAAAAACAGGTTACGACTAGTACAGACATAATGCCGACGCGGCCAATAAATGGCGCCGTTGTGTAAATGTGGGTATGACTTACGTTGAGTGTTATTCAACGCTATCTCTAAGGTTTATTTATTTATTTATTTATTTAAAATTACAATTTGTACCTTAACAGCTAGAGCCAGACCGGTGCAAACTTATAGATTTAACAAAGTAGGATTAACTTATAATAATTTAACAATAAACAAAGTAGGATTAACAATAATTCATACAACTTATATCTACTTAATTAAGGTACTGAGCTTTCAGGCATCTGTCCTTCGGCCACACTCTTGCACTCGATCATCAGTCGCCCTACAGTGCTCGCAAACAGGTCCAAGTGCGGCGCAGCCGCGAGCACGGAGTTGAGCAGCGTGAACGCTCGCGCTGCTGGCGCCTGCGCGTATGCTCGCGTACGTCCCGCCGGTACCGACAACAGCGGATGACGCCGCGCACGAATGTATTGATCCGGGACAAAAATGCGTACAAATACTTCTACGAGGTTTATACTGTCTATTTGGTTTCTAATAATATTTATAACAAATTTTGCTAGAGACAGTAGTCTACGCAATTGCAGGGAATCGTATCCTAAATGTCCCTGTAGAAATAAGGTAGGATACATGTAGGGATAATAGAAATACGCCCTCTTGTACAATGCCCTTAAAAATTTCTTTTGTATTTGTTCCAACATAAGAATATATTTACTCTCATGCGGACTCCAAACCACTGTATTAGTTTCAAGTATGCTTCGCACGAGCGCCGCATACAATACTCGAGTTGCGGGGATGGTCAGGAGACCGGAGTTACGCAGGACAAAACCTAGCCTTTTGTAGGCGGCATCCGTCACCGCCTCAATATGATCATGGAACGTGAGTCCCGGATCGAAGAGTACGCCCAAGTCACGCACCCGCGTTGATCGCGCTATGATAGTACCGCCGATTGAGGACTGGAATTCGCGAGGGGTACTAGAACGCGTGAAAGTCAGCATTTCGCACTTGCTAGAATTAAAAAAGAGCCTGTTAGCCACACTCCAGCGATGCACCGCATCTATGTCCCCCTGCAATTCATCACAATCCTTCTGACTGTGAATCGGTTTTATTAACTTTACATCATCAGCGAACAGCAACAATAGTGAATTATGGACCTCCATTGGCAGGTCATTTATGAGTAGTACGAAAAGAAATGGCCCAAGATTGGATCCTTGACTAATACCGTGTAAGTAAGTAAGTAAGGTGTAAGGTTCATAATTGTTTGTAAGCAAAAATTTTACTAATTGTGTGCGTGATTGCGTAGTACGGTTCCGGTCTTTTGCATGTGTGCATTAACACAGTAAGTAGAGGGGATGAAGTAGCGACACGAGTTCCGGAAGAAAATAGGAACTAAGGCATTTCTATCCTCTTTATTATTATTTCTGTGGTCAGAAGCGTTAGACAATACGGTCTCTGGACGGTCTTCTCCAAAGATGAATACCAGCCCGTCTACGTTTAAAGTAAATAAGAGTGAATCTGTGCTGTACAGAATCCAGCTAATCACCACCCCACTCGCCTTGTAATTTGACAATGTGGTAATTAATGCGTCAATTTTTTTTTTTTTTAAATACGACTAATCTGGAAAATCTTATTCAAGACCACAAAAACTACGACAGATTGTCACATTCTTAAGTGTTAAAGTCACCTATTTCATTGTCAATCGAACATTTCAGATTTGGCCAACATTTTTGCATTGTTCATCCAATCGTTGGAAATAAATATTGAAAGCTTGCAAACGCAATTTTTCTACCAAGATTCTTCTACGGTTAAATATCTAACAGGTCATCTTGTATTTGTGTAAGAAACGTGAATTTACTTGTTTATTTAAATCGAAGGTTAAAAACTACCAATAAATAAACATTCTTAGTGCGGTATTTTAAATGGTGGAATCCGCAAACATTGTGTTTTAGTGGCAACCCATCATCATCATCATAATCATTTCAGCCGAAAGACGTCCACTGGTGAACATAGGCCTCCCCCAAGGCTCGCGAAACAGATCGGTCCCGTGCCACCCGCACCCAACGCGATCCCGCAACCTTAACCTGGTCATTGCTCCATCTTGGTCATGTTGGTCTTAATTTAGATTAGACTTTTGAGGTAATTTTGTATCAATTCAAAAATTACAGTGTGTTCCGTCAATAAGACAGCCGGATAGCCTAGTTTTTAGAGAACCTGACTACGAAGCTTGAGGCCCCGGGTTCGATTCCCGGTCAGAGCCGGTATTTGTGTGAAAAATACGAATGTTTGTGCCTTGGATGTTTAATATGTATTTAAGTATGTATTTATCTGTATAATTATGTTTATCCGTTGTCTAGTACCCATAGTACAAGCTTTGTTTAGTTTGGGACTAAGGTCAGTTGGTGTGAATTGTCCCGTGATATTTATTAACTTATTTATATATTTAATAAAATCCACAAGTTTATAACGTGCCAGGTGCGCCTGTAAAACCCACTATCAGCTAAGCATTTCTCATTCCGAAATTATTATTGTCACTGTATAAATCTATGTAATTAAGGCTTTGAGCCCCGGGGTGTCGCGGGCGCGGGCTTATGGCAATTCCGAGCGCTAAACACCGCCCGAATATTATTCTACCGCAAATTTAAATTATTGGGACGAAATATGCCAAATTCGGCGTATTTGTACCGTATCCGGCTAGTTTAAGTGTGGCCATAATTGGGAGCTTTCCATTGTTATGGTTATTAATAACTTTTTCTCTTCACATGCTCGTGAAATACGATTTAGGAGGGTTTATACCTGCTGAGCTGGCAACGTTGCATTTTTGACAGTTTTTCTCGATTATTCTATAAAAATTGAATGAAAATTAAAAATGTTTTGTATACAAATTGTTCTAATATAAAGGTTAATGCAACGTTGCCAGCTCAGCAGGTATAAACCCTCTTAACCCTTAATAAGGAAGAAACGATTTAGTGACCACATGCATTGAAATTTAGCCTTGTTGTTTTAGTAATAAGTTACAATATCCATTGTAATTATTGAAAATACTACTAGCTTTAAAAGTATCCATTGACATTTCGAAGTTCGATAGCTGTTTATGACTCTGTGGTAGGTAGTATGCTCCAATAAAAATGGGGCATTTGTAATTTAAGTCGGGTGGGAGGACCTGACTACTGAGTGGCCACAAGGTGTCAAGCAGAAGGTCGTGGATTCGAGCCCAGACTCGCACCTCTGAGTCTTTCGGAATTCATGTGCAAAATTACACTTGAAATTTACCATGAGCTTACGGCGAAGGAAAACATCGTGAGGAAACCTGCACATGCCTGAGAAGAAATTGAATGGTGTTGGTTTTTGTGAAGTTGGTTCCTAATCCGCACTGGACCTGGAACTACGGCCCAACCCCTCTCATTTTGAGAGGAGGCCAGTACCCTGCCAGTGGGGCGTATATTAGCTGAGATGATGATAATTTGAAAACTGGAGAACATTTTCGTTCCGCTACTGTATTTATGCTGTTCGAGAATTCCATTCACAATTTGATACCACATAAAATTAAAAATTCTCAAAAGCCCAACGAAAGCGTATAACCGTGATAATGAACGAAAACTCTCTATTACAATTCCCTAATCCTCAAAGTTCACCGCTTTGGTACGCCATTAAATTTAAAAACAACCACATAAACAGGGAACAACAGAATCTAATAAATAATGCAAAATATAAATTTTAAAGCGCCGTTATGAATAGAGAATTCGAAGTTACCGTTGTAAATAACGTTTAAGTCCTCCCGCGGTTATCTTTTTACCTTAAAGTGGGTTCTCAAGAAGTATCGTAAATTTTATTTTAACCCGAAAACGCTGTGTGGGTCGTTTGGTCCCGGAAGAATGTCACGAGGACTTAGTCACTCGTATTTATGTAGTGAAATGATACTTGATCGCGTTACACGCTTAACACGGAGGGGTGTTTTGGTTATTTAAAATAAATAACAATACATATTTTGCACTCTTTTTTTAGAGATCGATTATCTCAATAAAAAACCATAAAAATTGAGATTATAGGGAACCTTTTCTACCTTTTCATAGTGCCATTCCCTTCAGTCTCGATAACATTTGAAGAATCTCTTCTTGCCTCCACTTTCATATTTTTTTTACTCCATTTTATAAATGTTCATTCATACGCTTTAAAACAATTAACGTACTTTGAAGTCACTGTGATCTTCCTTTTCTCCCGAAAGGGTTTCGGAATCATGATCTTCAAGCTAAAAAATATTCAGATGTATCTAAGTGACTTCATAAGATTTTTTTCCCCACATATATGAAAAATTAGATACTTCTGTAAATAAATTCACGTATTCAAAATATATATATTTATTTATGAAAAAATAACAAAGAATAAAACTTAATTATAAACTAAATATTACAAACTAAATTAAAAACTGAACTAGATCTAAACAAACAAAAATAATATTATTACAAACTAAATTTAAAACTAAACTAGATCTAAAAAAGGCCCCTGCGGCATTGTGCCGAAGATGCTGGCAGCATTACCTCGTTGAATCGCTAGGCTAATTCTTTGAGCGAGGTAGCTGCCAGCTCTTCGGTCACCGGTAGCATCTATAAGCCTCTTCGAAATCTCTTTGAAGAGGCTTAGTGCTCCTGGGCCCCACGGACCAAGGGTCTCGACACCGAAAGGGATGAAATTATATTCGGCGCCGAGACCACTATATTTGCCAATTTTAGCGGTTTCAGCCGCCTCTGCTGCGGCTGCTGCCCTTGTGGAGGTCCGGTGGATATGAGAAGGGGCTAGTGTGTCTACACAGGTTGCATCCTGTTAATTAATTTATAGCAAATTTCAAATAACATTCTTAACTAGATCGGTCGCTTCATATGTTTTGACCTTTACCTCCTTGAGGTTTTGCTTGTAATAATTTTCGTACAAAAAATAGTCAAATGAAAAAATACATCAAAAACATGAGCCAAATAATCTTGAGTTTTTAACCGTTCTACAGATAGGTTGTTGGGGAAAAATCTTCGATAGCAAAAGAGAGAAATGCAGACACTTACCTAGGGTCCAGGAACGCAGCTCCTGGGGGCCCCCAGTGATTTGTCGTCCACAGGCGTATATCTGGACTTGATGGACGCTTATGTCTGTTTGGTGCTAGGTTTTGAGTATTTTCTAAATTTGAAATTGGAACTTTGAGCGGAGCGGCGATGACGCACGCACACGGCGGTAAGAGGTTTTTTCGAAGAAGTAATTCTTTACGTTGGCAGCACTGTCTTAGAGGTGCTGCGTTTCGTTGTTCCTTTTTTTGGAAAGCGTTTGGTTCGCATCTGCGTTCCATCTTGCTATCGACTTGTATGGATTCAAAATTAGTTATAAAACAAATGATCGCCTTGTGCTAGCTAGACGATGAACTCTAGAAATACGGAACATAGGTATACAATACATAACGACCGAAAAGTAAATTGGTTTTGAAATAATACTAGCAGTTGCCCACGACTTGAGATGTAAAGAATTCATGTAGTATTTTTAAAAACGAATAAGTTTTTAGGTCCTACTGGGTGTGATTTGCATCCTTGTTTCTAGGCCATGACTAACTACTTATCGAGTATGCTACCAATACCAACTGTACCACATCGTCCCCAATCAACACGTCTGAAAACATTGATTATTTACATACGCCAACAGTGGCGTGTGGTTCTATCTATTGCACATAAGTCACTACTCCTACTAAAGGGGGATGAAAATTTCATTGATTTTGCCGTATGATGCACCATTTTCAAGGTGTTTGACAAAACACGGTTCTCGTCCGATCACCGAGGTTAAGCAACGTCGAGCGCGGTCAGTACTTAGATGGGTGACCGCCTGGTTTCATTTTTGTCTTTGAATGTTTTGTTATGACGTTGTCACGTTAAACTATCGTCCGTAAACCGACTTTACAGACAACCGGTTTTTTATTTTATTTATTGAAATATTATTAAATTTCTGAAATTTCAATTAAATTTGTGATATTAATGGTTTGCGCGAGTGAACTTAGTACTTAAACAGATAACATCTCGTTACACAAACATGCGAGCTAAAACGCAAATGGACTTTAAAACCGCGTTACATCACCATAACGAAGCCTAAAAACAATTTAAAAAACATGTAATACCCCCATTATCCTCTAAGCATTCGCTTTAAAAATCCCATCCAGTTCAATTAACTGAAATTACTTTGGGCCAAAAGTACCCTGAGCGCGAACAAAGGGTTAAGGTCTAACACTTATAAAATTCAGCAATTGCACGGACACTGGGGGCCTAATGAAAACATGGCGAGAGATAACGTAACGACTGTTTTATTATTAAGGGTGAACTTATTAAAATTCTCAGGAAGTTCGGTGGGTATTTTTAATTGTCCGCTGTTTAGACGGCGGAACAGTTTAGCTGAAGTTATAAAAGAGAGTGTATACGTCCAAATGGTAGGCTTATCTTTAAATTTTGAACATTAACTACCGTGAGACTCATAGCGAGAAAGTATTTCGAGTGCGAAATGTTTTTCCATGACAGCGCCATTACGCCGATCGCCGATCATACGGCAATTTGAAAGTGTGATGACTGCCGTCAGATGAATCGGTCATCGGTATGGCAGATGGCGCTGCAGTCGGTATCTAGGTTCATGCAGTAAAACGTCGGTCGGGTCCGCTAGTTGTATGATAGAAAAAACGAACAGAAGATAAATGGTCAAGATCCCAAAATACGAGGGGCGTTCAATATAAAGTGAGAATGAGATGCAAACTCTTTTAATATTACGAAATTAAATACTGGCCGGTAAAGCTAATCTATCTAGCTGATTGCTATGAAAAAAAAAACTAACTGTCTTTTGTTTAAAAAAATATACGGTAATTTCTTTGCAATGCTATTGAGTACGTTAGCGAAAATGGAGAAAATTGAACTGCGCGCCGTTATCAAAATACTTGTGTTTGAAAAATTTTTCTACGGACCAAGTCAATTTGGATTTGCGGGACACTTAAGGGTCTAATGCTCCTCCGTATTCGACAGTCGCACGTTGGTGCGCCGAATTTAGACGTGGAAGAACATCGACAATGGACGACCCCCGCTCCGGACGCCCTACTACAGCAGTAACTGAAGAAATTGTGAAAAAAGTCGAAAACTCAGTTTTGGCGGATCGTCGTGACACGGTTCGTTTTATTGCTGAAAATGTAAAGATTTCAACGGGGAGCGTGCATAATATTTTACATGAACGCTTGGGTATGAAAAAGGTATCTGCGCGTTGGGTACCAAGAATGCTTACTGACACGTAAAAACAAACTAGAGTCGAGATTTGTCAAGAAGCTTTGGACCTGATACAGCAAGACCGGGAACTTTTTTTGGCGCGATTTATAACAATGGACGAAACATGGCTCCATCATTACGACCCTGAAACGAAACTGCAGTCTATGACATGGAAAAGGCCATCATCTCCAACTCCGAAGAAATTCAAGGTGAGCCCATCTGCCGGTAAGGTCATGGGCTCTGTTTTTTGGGATGGTAAAGGGGTATTAATGATTGAGTATCTCGAGCATGGAGCCACTACTACGGGCACATTATACGCCAAACAAATAGCAACATTGCGCAATGAGATCCGTGAAAAACGGCGAGGTAAACTCTCGAAAGTTGTGCTGTTCCACCAGGACAATGCCCCGGCACACAAGTCCGCCGTTGCAATGGCTGCAATTCGTGATGCTGGGTTCGATATCCTTAAGCATCCTCCGTATTCACCAGATCTCGCTCCCAGTGATTTCTACCTATTTCCGAGATTGAAAGAATACCTGAGAGGCCAGAAATTTGAAGACGACGACGCGGTAGTCGCTGCAGTACAAGATTTTTTAAGTACTCAAGATGAGACCTTTTTAAAAAATGGAATTTTAAGTTTAGAAAAAAGATATACTAAGTGTATTATGCTAAAAGGTGACTATGTCGAAAAATAAAATGACATTTAGTAAAAGTTGTTTATAACATACTCATTCTCACTTTTTATTGAACGCCCCTAGTACTCAGTGGTTTCGAGAATCCCTAGGTATGTCAAATTGTACAATTTTACTAACAATAGATACTGAGTTATTTGTATGATGTTACTAACAAAATGGATGTATTTAAAAGCGAAAAAGTTTTTCGGGTGCGCCGGTGGGATTCGCACCCACGTCTCCTGGGTATGCGCCCCAACGGGTGTTCTACCAATTGAACCACGTCGCATCCAACCGACTCCCACCGGCGCACCCGAAAAACTTTTTCGCTTTTAAATAATCTTAGATTCGGTGAGCAGCCGTACTGCTAATAAAATAAAAATAAAATGGATGTAATTGTCTAAGTAAATAAATAAATTATTATTATTAATTATTATTCAACAAGATGGAGCGACGACCTGGTGACGGTAGCGGGGACGCATTGGATGCGGATGGCGCAGGGCCGATCTGTTTGGCGAGCCTTGGGGGAGGCCTATGTCCAGCAGTGGACGTCTTTCGGCTGAAATGATGATGATGATGATGATGAATTATTATTATTACGACATTGTCGTAACGCTGTATTTCGCTTGGCCTGTGGAAAACAATTCGCACTTGAACTATACGGATAACACAGGTCTATGATCGAGTTTAGCTATACATGTTTCGGGCTAATCCGTAGCCCTTCTTCTTGGAGCCACATGTCGCGCGCGGCGGCTGCCAAACGCGAACGGCGCGCCACCGCTCTGTGTGTTGTGTGTGTATCTTTAAAAATTATCATCATCATCCTGTGTACAGCTCGCGCGATAAGAGTTTGGCTTTGACCGTTATTGCGCATTGGGTATCAACGGGGGTGCGGGGTATGCGCAGTAATCCCCTCCACCCGAAGGTCAAAGCCAAACTCTTATCGCGCGAGCTGTACGTGTTATTGTTGTTATAAATAAATGTTTTTCTTTATGTCCCACTGCAGGGCACAGGCCTATCATAATGAAAGGGCTTGGGCTTTAGTTCCAACGCGGGTTCAGTGCGGATTGGGAACTTCACACATACCATTGAATTCCTTCTCAGGTGCGAGCAGGTTTCTTAGTGATGTTTTCCTTCACCGTCAAGCTCACGGTAAATTTCAAATATAATTTCGCACATAAATTCCAAAACACTCAGAGGCCCGAGCCCGGATTCGGACCCTAGAATCAATATAGCTCAATATGTGTGTGTTCTCACCCGACTGTCGAAGGAGGGTTATGTTTTTCATGTGCCACTGTTCGGCGAAGTATCGAGACGGTTACCCAATACGCTGAATTTTGAACTTCTCCTTTAATATTTAACAAGTTAAGATAACACCAAGAAGTCCGAGGTGCTGCAGTATTCATGCCCGAGACTTTGTAGTAAGAACTAAAATCCGACTAAATAATACTGGCCAAGTCTCAAGTGACCAGCGGTGTGTGATCCCACGATCGCGTCATCGCAGCGAAATCAACGCATTGCATGCCACACCTGTACTGCGCCGACGCACTACAAAACTGACAGAGCGCATTGATATTACCCTCCCCCCTGCCAGTGTTGTTGCGATAGCGATAGTTTCGCTATCGATAGTTTGAGTTTGACCTTGAGAAATAGTCGTCATGCTGCAATACTATCTATAATAAATAAATAAATATCACGGGACAATTCACACCAATTGACCTAGTCCCAAAGTAAGCTAAGCATAGCTTGTGTTATGGGTACAAGGGAACGGATAAACATACTTATATAGATAGATACATACTTAAATACATATCAAACACCCAAGACCCGAGAATAAACATTCGTATTATTCATACAAATATCTGCCCCGACACGGGAGTCGAACCCGGGACCTCAAGCTTCGTAGTCAGGTTCACTAACCACTAGGCCATCTGGTCGTCTAAAGATCTCTATAGTATCGTTACTATCGAAACTATCGGATAGATAGTATCGATACTGTTGACCAAGTCCAATAGTATCGCCTAATTTTCACTATCGATAGTATCGATAGTATCGTCAAGGGTCGATAAATTCGTTAGGAATATCGGTATCCTATTATCTCGCCTAATTCGTTTTTCGTTTCATTCTTATTTCGTCTCATTCTGTATTCGTCTTCGTCTTGTTCGCTATCCGTCACTATCTTTTTTGGTCAAATTCTGCAACTTGTCTATCTCTTAATACGTCTGATTCGTTTTTCGTCACGGTCTTCCTTGGCCTTATTCGTCATCCTTCCCTTTCGTTTTTTGTCTCATTTACTTATTCGTCAAAATTATTTCGATACGTTCGGTGCCGGTAAATAAATGTTCGTAAGTAAATGAGAAAAAAAACGAAAGGGGAGAACGACGAATGAGTCCAAGAAAGACCGTGACGAAAAACGAATAAGACTTATTAAGAGAGAGAGACAAGTTACAGAATTTGACCAAATAAGATAATGACGGATAGCGAACAAGACGAAGTGACGAATACAGAATGAGACGAAATAAGAATTAAACGAAAAATAAATGAGGCGAGATAATAGGATACCGGACTATCGATAGTATGAGTGATTTACAAGACCACGATAGTATCACGATACTATTGATAGACTATCGCTATCGCAAAAACACTACCCCCTGCTTCTTCTCTGATCCGTCGATCCGTTGAGACGTCGCGTGCGAGGACGCAACGCATCAATGTGGCATGTCATAAAAATATATGTAAAACATCGCAGCGTCCACGTTGCGCCGACACAACGCACCATAGTGGAGCCTCACTCTTGTTACGTGAAAGTTTGTATGGGCGGATGGATGCATTTGCATTTTTTTTTGTGTGGATGTTTATATATTAGATATTCAGTCTGCAATTAAGTTGATTGTGGAATGTAGCAGTTACTCGGATTGGCGACTAGATGGCGCTAGCAGTTGCTACTTGCACACAATCTCCTTCCCCTCCTAACCTGTACCAAAGATCCACTTCATACCCAAGCGTGCACTTTATCATATTTTATAAAATTTAAGACCTTTGTCTTGGCACGATGTACATGGGACGGTATTTATACATAAGAAACTAGAATTTGTCAACAAATTCGGTACATTGTTGTTTTAAAGTCGAGTGTGAATGGCGTCGCAAAAGTTCCCTCAATTTCGTTAAAAACATTATGCAGCTGGGACTTATCTGCAACGAAAGATGGTATTTCACACGTGTATGAAAATAGTGGTTTGGTTGGAAATTTCTTAAATAAGCAATAGCTTTTATCAAGTAGACTTTAGGTTATTTTTATTTGTTTAACTACAAGCCTTGACCGTGGTTTCGTTCACATACACCATTAGATCTGCAGATGTAATAAAGAAAGAAAGAAGACTTCACTTTCACAAGAAGACACGCAAATACAAGAAAATTCTTAGATGATTTTGGGGAATTTGATTTTCGGTGGAAAATCCCAAAAAATCCTGGTCTTTGTTTTACATAGTATGACGAACGCTGTCCAAAAATTCATGTCTCCAGAGTCCTGACTTAGTGGTTAAGAAAAAGATACTTCATACTTAACTTGTTAGTGGTTAAGATTTTGGGATTTTACATGGATCCCACGGGAATATTGGAACAGAACGTAGCTTTTTTATTCCAGACGTCCATCTCCATACCTAATGTTATCGGAATCCATCCAATCACTATAAGAGAAAATCGTGAACGTTAGGAACATTAGAATTAATGTAAATAAAGTTAAGTTTAGATCACCAAGAAAAACTGAACAAGTTGCATTACATTACGAGGCCATAAAGCGAACTAGTTTAAAGTGGTCAACCAAAAACCGCTATCTAATCCAACTATAATTTAAATCTAAATTGCACTACATCTCTGACTTGGTCCCGATATAGCTGTCCTTCCACTGTTTTTTTTTGTTCTTCAAAAAACAATGAAAATAACGTTTTACCGATTTGTTTAAGGTCAGTGCCTTAGCGCGAGCAGGAATGAAACTAGTCATATTCCTTACCTGCGTATTACCTATTGAGTTTCTATCGCTCCTGCTGGCTCTTACTGAAGCACCGTCATTAACCATGTCACTAAAATAGTTATTTTTGTGGTTTGTTTGAAGTCGATTCATTTTTATTTATATTTCTTTTAGTGTAACTAATCTAAGACTCATCGCAATTCAGAGACGTTAATTGTTGAAGAGTTCTCTTAGTGCTTCACTATCAGTTCCATTTCACCTCTCCTCTCAACTTTTTTTTTATTCAGATTCAATTTAAAGATTAATTTGAATTGCACAACTTTGATCATAATCGAAGTTTCACATAATATAAACTAGATTATGTACAGATTACTTTAAATATTATTTGATAGATTTAATACACATCACTCATTACTTACTTCTAATTTACTTAAACAGGTGTAACTTTGGGGGGTCCAATACCTCACTATCATCATTCCAGCCCATATACATCCCATTGCATGCCACAGGCCTCCTCTCAGAATGAAAGGGCTTGGGCCGTAGTTCCCACGCGGACCCAGTGCGTATTAGGAACTTCACACACGCCATTGAATTTCTTATCAGATATGTGCAGGTTTCCTCACCGTAAAGCTGATGGTAATTCAAATATAATTTCGCACATAAGTTCCGAAAAACTCGGAGATGCGAGCCCGGATTCGAATCCATAACCCTCTGCTTGAGAGGCAATGGGTCAAACCACTAAGCAACCACGGGTTCACCAATCCATTATCAATGAACTGCAACAATTACTGAAACTAAATCGAAGTAATTGTTTCAGTGCATTAACTCATTTACAATATGCCTTTATTGAAATATTCATAACTTTCTAGGGATAAAAAATATCCCTAGGCACTTTTCATAAGTGTATTATAAACAGATTGATAACCTCCTTGTCTATGATTACCAGGTCAATAATACGAACATTCACAAGCCATTTCGGTTATTTCGACCAATCACACGCCACTCAAACCAGCGCTTCCCCCGTCGTCCGTAAAACAACCAATTAGCGGCGCCCAGAAGACGTCGCCTGTCGAATTACAGCCAATATCAATAAAGTATCACTCGCCGTGATTGGGAGTCTACCGAGACATCTGACCTGACTTTGATTGGTTTTGTAGTTTTTATCGGGAGCTTTATTTATTGGGTACTAATCTTGTGAGATCTAACTTCCAATTTAGAGATGAGCTCTTGTTGAGTTCAAAACACGTCAGTTAGTTTGATGGTGGTGATAGTTGGGTTTGTGTCATTTGTGTGTGTTCGTAGTGTGGAGGTAGAGGAACGGCATGAATACGCATTTCTTACATAAACGTAACTATCGTTAGGTCGCGGGTGAGCAAAGTAATTGTTTCAGTTCATTAATATGGACCTCCGCAAAGTAACGCCTGATTCTATAAATTATTCCCCCCATTAATTATTATTATCCCCATCCGTTTTCGCCGTAATACTCACATTCTTTCTCTTCTGTACAGCATACTCTTCAATCCTGCAACTCCTCAATATCTTCAAGAGCGTTTTATGTTTATGTCCTCTATTCGCTCTGCACAAAATTTTCTTCTTACTGTTCCTCCTTCTTCCTCCAAATTCTATCATAACTCCTTTACTATGACCGCCATTCGTCTTTGGAATTCTCTTCCTTTGTCGTTAAGGCAAGCAAAATCCCTTCCCATTTTTAAAAACCTTCTAAAGGCTCACTATTTGTCACTAATATTATTATAATCCTCGCTCTTTGACCCTTCTTTATTCTTTTTCTTTTTTGTTTATATTGTTTCTTTAATTTCCTTTTTAAATCCTTTTCTCACATGCGGCCTTTTGACATTTTTTTCCATTGATATTTTGTATTAAGTATATGTAGTGTATAAGTATTTTATTGAATGTATTTGTTTATTTATATAATTTATATTATATTTGTATTGTTTTTATTGTTTGGTGTCTATTAAGTAATACTGCGTTTCTCTTGTCTGTTATTTCTGCCACCTACATTCGTGTGTTGATATTTATTAATTTCTGAGTAATTGGTTGTCTGGAAGAGATCGCTTTTTAGCGATAAGACCGCCTATTGTCTACCTGAATTTTTATTTTTGTAATGTCACTGTACTGATTTTGGTGATCAATAAAGAATATTTGTATTGTATTGTATTGTATTGTATTATTAAAGTATCTAATGTATCATAGTGAAGATAAACGGATCACTCACGTCTCAAAACGGTCAGTTTATTTTCACTATGAGTGAGTCTCACGGTAGTTTCATGTTTAAAGTATCTAATGTATCAATTAAGTTCTTGATGTCAAGTTACATATTACAAGTTCTGGAAAAATAAGAAAAAAAATGTTCGACGTCCGTCTATCAGCTGAAATGATGATGATGATGATAATTGTTTTTCTTATTTTTTCCAGAACCAGTATAACTTGATCTCTCCCGGTATTATTTATGATTTTCAATAAAGAGTTATTGCATTGTATTGTTACAGTAGGTACTTCTGAGAATCATAGTCAGAATGCATAATAATATAAAACCACAAACATTTAATTCCAATTTAAATAGAAAAATAAATTAATATCACATTACTATCAACTAAGCTTTTAATCTACGGTACGTAGTAAACACCCGCTTCCACATTTCATAGGCTCTGGGATTAGGTACTGGGCCCATTTTTATTTCTTTCCCAATATGAAGCAGTTTCAACTGCTCCGTAGTGCTGGGTGTCCATTGAGGTAGATTTCTTAACTGTGGCGTTGGATTACTGTAAAAAAAGGAAGATTTAAACAAAATCAAAAAGAAAACACAAACACAGCATAAGGAAGAAACACTTTACACAAATTTTGGAACATCATATTCTCGGCAATAATTTGCATCAAATTTGTAAATTCAAGAATTATTTCCTGCTTATAGACGTCTCATTAGTGGACAAGAAACTGTACTCAAAATTAGCAGTAGTTCCCAATCTATTCCAAAACTAAAATTTCACACAAAGTGTTGAAATTGCTTCAAAATTGTTTAAAATTTTTCAAAGTTCATAGTAAATTTTGACATGAACTGAAACAAAGCAATTTTTTCAGTTCATTATTGATATGGACCTCTGCAAAGTAACGCCTGATTCAATAAATTAAATAAGTATAGAAGTATTTATGGTAAAATGCACAAAAATATTAACGCAGGATAGCTTATTTGTAACAAGTTAGCTATGAAGTATCTTTTTTTGTACTTATTTTTTCAACTTCATTTTTTTTATTACTTTTACTGTCATCCCGTGAAATCATCTATATTTCAGTATTTTCTGTGCATCTATATTTCAGTTTGTATTTAGTACGAAATGTAGCTTATTTGTAAAAGTGTTCTACTTACCCAAATTTAGCAAAATTGGTCCACATTCCAGTCATGCTATCAATTATTTGCCTATCTTCTTTAGTAATCCAGAAACGCAGGAAGTCAGGTTTGAACAAATAGAATAAGTCATCTCCATGACAGGCACCATCACTTTCACGATTCCCTAACATATATTTCAGTGCATTTCTGCTACCTGCATAGTCGAAGTAGTAATTATAAACTGGTTTATCAGTATTCCTGACTAAAACTTCAGATTCAATCAATGCTGGCATTTCAAAGTACAAATGTGTATATAGTTCTGACATGTTTAGTATTTTAGTCATGTCAATAGTATCTTTACCAAAATAGAACTCTTTTACTTCGTTGGCAACTGTTTCTGCTGTATTTTCATCTTCGAATTGTAAATCAGAGGCAAAGAGATAGCGGCCGTTTCTTTCATCAACTGATTGTGGCGTTTCTTCGCTTATTATAAACAAACCTTCTTTGCTGTTCGAGCCGTGCATTAAGGAAATATTTAGTTTTTTTCTTTGAAGAATGTTGTAGGGCAAATCAGTGATAATGGGCTCTATACCAGGGAAAGATTTCTCGACACATGGCAGGTGCAATATTTGTGTATCAAAAAACTTATCTAGTGGTTTCCTTGGTCTTGTTCGAAGGAAATCTTTGACTGGTAAATCTTTAAATATATTGTACAATTCATGGGGATCTTCAGTGTCGTACCCAAGCTGCTTAGCTATAAGGCTGTACACCCAAACTGGTTTTCTATTAATCGCCCAATTTGCTATTGATGATCCGCTTTGTATTATTGCTCTTTTAAATAAGCCGTTCGCCGCGTCACTAGCCACTAGCAAAGACAACGACGTAGCACCAGCACTTTCACCAAAAGCAGTGATATTCTCTGGGTCACCACCGAAAGCAGCGATATTCTTCTTCACCCATCTCAAAGCTGCTAATTGGTCTTTGAGGCCAGCATTGCCTGGTGCTTCTTTGATTCCTAAACACATAAAACCAAGAGCTCCTAATCTATAATTAAACGTAACTATTATTACACCATGTTTTACAAGGAAGTCTGGTCCGTATACAAATTTTCCTCCACTTCCTAGCGCGAAGGCTCCACCGTGGATGTACACCATTACAGGTAAGGGACCATTGGTCATAGTTGGGACATAGACGTTGATGGTAAGACAGTCTTCTCTGCCTACTGTACCAAACTTAGAGTTTTGTGGGCACATGTAAATGTGGTCTGTTGCTTTGAACACGCCTTCCCATGATGGTGCCGGATTGGGTGCCTGTAACGATTATAGAAATGAGTATGTAAAATTATAAATTAATTGCTGGTATGTCAGAATAACGATATCACTTAAAATAAACTTTAAAGCCTTTCTTCCAGCCGTGATAGACTAGTGGTTTGATCTATGGCCTCTCAAGTACAGGGTCGTGGGTTCAAGCCAAGGCCTCCCCTCTGATTTTTTTAGAGTTTACATGCGGAATTACATTTGAAATTTGCCACGAGCTTTACGGTGAAGGAAAACATCGTGAATCTACACTCACCTTCGAAGAAAAATAGTATGTGTGAAGTTTCCAATCTACTTTGAGCCCACGTGGGAACTTTAGCTCAAGCCCTCTCATTCTAAGAAGAGGCTTGTGCCATGGGGCACAGTGGGACAGTGGGACGCCTAACACACAGAGCACGTGAGCACGTGTGGTGACGCAGTGGTGGCATAGTGGAACGTTCAAAGGCTGTAGTGATCCGACATATTTATAACGCGGTAATGACGTGCGTTTTGTAAAAACGTGTTAACAGAGTCGTCTATTTCTCATAAGTTAGCAAAAACACGACTGAATCTCGTTTGAAACATGTTAACACGCATTATCTTAGTGTCGTCTGCCCTAAAAATAGACCCTGTTCTCCGGTCCTAGAAATCTTCATTTTTAGACATGATAAGTTTCTGTTAGATCGATTGATATTTGTGGTGCTGTTTTTGTCTAATAGACTAAACTGAGACTATACCATAGTTATAAAGAAATCTAAATAGTCATCCGCAATTTTAACGCCTGAATCACATTAATGCCCTGATTGACAATTGTAAGCAGAAACCGACCTTGACAATAAAGCCTCCGTCAAATTTTGATATTTTAATTTGAAACTTATTATTTATCAAGAAAAGTTGAAATTTGCTTAGATACTGCTGGCCCGTACTAGGTTAAAGTGCTACAGCATTTCTTTATTGTAAAATAACAAATGATCGGTATTTCAAAATGCAGTATTTCTACAACAGGAAGTACTTAAATATGAATAAAGCAATCATAAATAACTTTTAAGGAATGATTAATTTGCCAAATCTATCGATACTAATTATTTGGTTATGACTCGGTTGTGTTCACTCAGACGCTCAACACGCTCTGCCAAACCTCGCTTTTGTAAATGGACTTGTCAATTTTTTGACTTAAAAAGTACTTAAAACAAAAAAAAAACACTAAAGACGTACTTGAAAAAATATACCTTTAATATGACTTACTTGAAATCGCGTGCTGTGGTTAATAGAAGCATATGGTATTCCGACGTATTCGAAATACGATCCATCGTCACTCACTTTACCGCTTAATTGTCCTTGTTCAATCTCCACTAAAGGCGCCGGTTGGTCTACTAAATTCAAGGCAAACAACGTAAATAGAATTAATTTCTTAGCATACTTCATCCTTAACACTGACACGGTCAAACCAAATTTAAACTGCTTTTATCGCGTCCAACATGACATTAAAAGATACACTATCTTTATTGATAACAGCACCGAATCTATAATGCTGTAACAGTCTGACGAACTTTGATCTATATCAATTTTATCAATTTTAACTCGGTTACTTCAAAGAAAACGACCGATTGTACGCACTTCGTCTTTGTAAACATAGTTTTATAACATAGTCTAGTAAATTTAAGTTTATGTAACTACTAACAATAATATTGGTCAGCTGGCCTGAAATAAAGGTTTTTTTTTTTAATAAAACAGACGGAATAAAAGAGTCGACCGCAGAGTTGCTCACGCGGCCTTCAACTGACTCAGGTAATCGTTACATGACCGTAACTAATCGTAGTGTTCGTATTTGCACACACAAATAACTCGTCACCGCTTTAAGTGTTGACACAGTGCCTGTTGTTGCTCAGTTGGAAATCGGAATAAGCGGTAAGCAATTATGTTTATTGTAAGTTGAATCGATGAAATACAGTGCAAGAGACCGGTTCTATACGCGTTATCAATGTCGGTCAAAGTTCAAGCTCAAAGGGCAATGTCACGGTTAGTCAACAATTTTTAACGCGTCTTTTAGTTATATCTTTTTCGAATGTTTTAGCTATTAATTACACTCGAACATGAGGCACTAATAGTAAGAAGAGTGATTAAATAATCATACTAAGTATTATTATAAATCCGAAAATCTAAGTGTCAGTAAGTTACTCTTTGTCGCTAAAGCTGTTTAACGGGTGTGGATTAAATTTGGTATGTAGGTCACGGACCTTAATTGATGAGCCACTTGCTACAGACAGGTTAGATCAATTTACGAAAATTTATTTATTTATTTACATTATCATCACTTACACTATCATTACAGGAATAAAAAACCTAAGGCGATAAAGAGGATAGAAGTGCCTTAGACGCGTGACCTTGGCGCCGCGCTTGTGACTCGTAGGTCACAAGCGCGCGACTTGTGGCTCAATGCTATTTGAAACGTGGGTATGATAACAAGTGCTTTAAAATGGTGTTTTGCAGCATTAGCAATTGCGGAAACTCGTCCACACTGTGTAATTACACTAATAAGGGGATTAGATTTCATTGGTATGTATTAATTTAATGTAATAATGCGGTTTATATCAAAATACAACTTGAGAAAATATTTCATTATGAAATATTGGTTTAC
Organism: Archips crataeganus; assembly: GCA_947859365.1. Lineage (NCBI taxonomy): Eukaryota > Metazoa > Arthropoda > Insecta > Lepidoptera > Tortricidae > Archips > Archips crataeganus. The sequence continues at coordinate 23,114,880 of OX402049.1, read as the reverse complement.
ACGTTATTAACACGAAACTTCATATACCATTGCTACTCATGCCCATAAAAACGCAGATCGTTTTGAATTATACGCAGCAATGTAAAGTAATTTCTGATAACCCTTCCGTCTTGCACAAAAGTTCGTGGTACGGACAAAAAAACAGGTTACGACTAGTACAGACATAATGCCGACGCGGCCAACAAATGGCGCCGTTGTGTAAATATGGGTATGACTTACGTTGAGTGTTATTTAACGCTATCTCTAAGGTGTAAGGTTCATAATTGTTTGCAAGCAAAAATATTAGTAATTGTGTGCGTGATTGCGTAGTACGGTTCCGGTCTTTTGCATGTGGGCATTAACATAGTAAGTGTAGGGGATGAAGCAGCGACACGAGTTCCGGAAGAAAATAGGAACTAAGGCATTTCTATCCTCTTTATTATTATTTCTGTGGCTTTAACAACACAATTATTACTTCCATTCCAATTGTTACTTCCTAGTGGCAAAATTTCCATTCGTATTTTTTTCCAAATGTTTTTTTCTCTCATCACGGTTTTTTAGTGAAGCTTATTTTCATTATCGCGTTTTTAGGGTTCCGTAGTCAACTAGGAACCCTTATAGTTTCGCCATGTCTGTCCGTCTGTCTGTCTGTCTGTCCGCGGCTAAGCTCAGAAACTGTTAGTACTAGAAAGCTGTAATTTGGCAGCAATATATATATCAGTCACGCCGACAAAGTGATTGAATAAAAAAAAGTAAAAAAAATTTTTTTAAGCTACCTCCCATAGACGTAAAGTGGGGGTGATTTTTTTTTCTCGGCTAACCCTATAGTGTGGGGTATCGTTGGATAGGTCTTTTAAAATCATTGCAGAGTTGCTAACATGATTTTTCTATTCAGTGATCTGTTTGCGAAATATTCAACTTTAAAGTGAAAATTTTCATTTAAATCGGCCGTCCTCCGCCCTCTAAAATCTAAACTGTTGGGTGGAAAAATTTAAAAAAATTCAGAAGGGTAGTATATCAAATTTACTAGGAAAATTATAGCGGCTAAGATTGCTTGGAAATTATTTGTAGTTTAAGAGTAAATAGTAGCCTAAGGTATAAAACATACCTAAACTTGGATGATTCCGTACACATACGAAATCCTTCGAAAAATATTACTTGATTTTTTCGTAATGGCTACGGAACCCTACCTTGGGCGTGTCCGACACGCTCTTGGCCGGTTTTTTTTCCCATTTTAATCGACACAGAAACATAAGCAGGTTTAGGTTATTTTAAGTTTGTATAAGCCCGAAGGGCCAAAATCGCACAGAAGAACATACTGTTCGTCAACACTTGTTTTTGTGTCAATGCAAATTGGGAAAAAAGCTACTGTGAAAATAAGCTTCAGTAAAAAAAGTATAGTGTTAAAAAAAGCATTTCGGAAAAAATGCGAATGGAAATTTTTCTATTAGAGAATAAAGATTTTGGTAAATTGATCTAACCATACGTTCTTATTTTAGTCGGGTAATGCAAATCAGAATATATGAGTATAAGCGCCTAAACCAGATATGCATTCCACGGCTAAAATACGAACAGTGCTAAGTGGCTAATCAATCAAAGTCCGTGACCGTACGTGGGTCTCAGAAATAATACTAACGTTTTTAGGGTTCCGTAGTCAACTAGGAACCCTTACAGTTTCGCCATGTCTGTCCGTCTGTCTGTCTGTCTGTCTATCCGCGGCTAAGCTCAGAGATCGTTAGTACTAGAAAGCTGTAATTTGGCATGAATATACATATCAGTCACGCCAACAAAGTGGTAAAATAAAAAATAAAAAAATATTTTTTTTTAGGGTACCTCCCATAGACGTAAAGGGGGGGTGATTTTTTTTTCTTGACTTATCCTATAGTGTGGGGTATCGTTGGATAGGTCTTTTAAAACCATTGCGGGGTTGCTAACATGATTTTTCTATTCAGTGATCTGTTTGCGAAATATTCAACTTTAAAGTGAAAATTTTCATTAAAATCGAGCGTCCCCCCCCTCTAAAATCTAAACTGTTAGGTGGAAAAATTTGAAAAAATTCAGAATGGTATTAAATATATCAAATTTACTAGGAAAATTATAGCGGCTAAGATTGCTTGGAAATTATTTGTAGTTTAAGAGTAAGTAGTAGCCTAAGGTATGAAACATACCTAAACTTGGATGATTCCGTACACATACGAAATCTTTAGAAAAATATTACTTGATTTTTTTGTAATGGCTACGGAACCCTACCTTGTGCGTGTCCGACACGCTCTTGGCCGGTTTTTTTATTCCAATTTAAAATACCGAAATATCAACAACTAAACCTAGACAATTATACTAAACGCCGTTGTGACCACGGCCGCCGCAATGTGGCTGTAACTTCTAGGTAAATATCGTTTGCGTGATAAATCCCGTTTATTATAATAGTTATGAGTGAAAATGAAGAAAGCTTAAAACAGTAAAGTAAATCTATGTAGATTCTATAGACATTAAAATTTGTAGGTCACTTCTTCATGTGCCGTCATTTTTTATAAGTTCAAATGGGAATTCAGTAAAATTCCTTATGTTTGACGCAAGTCAAGCCGCGAGTAAAAGCTAGTTACATGGAAATATTAAAAAATTGTTAAACGAACTTCTTAAATTCCACAAGTACGCTATACCATAAAATATGGAGTAAGGACTCCAACGGTAGAAGGGCGGAGTTTTGTAGCATTTAAACCATGTGGTTGTGGCTACTTCTCTAGAAGACATCATATCAAAAAATTTATACATATAGTTCATGACTCGTGAGGATCTTAGGTGTCATACCCATAAGTCTGTACTGTTACAGCGCAGCTTTTTATATTAAAAAAAAGATGTCTTTTAACAAAATCTTTTTATTAACAACTGTAATAATTTGACTATTAATTTAAATAAATTAGACTAAAATTAATCAGTTCAATGACAGTTACTATAACGCGGCTCAGTCTTGATTTTACTTATAGTTTGGTTCCACGATATTTCGTGTAAATATCCTTCCACATTCTATAAGCCTCTGGACTAGGCATGTCACTTTCCATACTCATATTTTTATCTATATGAAAAAACTTTAACTTTCCTTTGGAACTTGGATGCCATTTTGTCGGCAGATCTGTAGTTATTTCAGGAGTTGGGTCTCTGAAAATAAAAAATATACTTGACATTTTTAAAATTATTATTTAAAATTATAATGACATAAATTTCTAAGGAAATCCTCTTAAGGCAATTTTTATGTTTCAAAAGCAACGGAGTACTGTAACAAAGATAAAATTACATAATAATTATAACCAAATCGAGAAACGTTTTTTTGACATCTGTTAACAAATGAAGTCAAAATGATTAACGACTGACCCATAAAGATAAACTAACGTCTTAAAGCAAGTTCACTAAACATATTGCTGTTTTCATTATGATTAGTGATCTACTGATTAATATCATGATTAATTAATGATAAAATTAAGGACATTCTTACAACAATCTTAAATTACTTATTAGGAATAATGCCCGCATTACGTGATGTTTTACGGTTAACTGACACCGCGAAAGTGCCCACGTCACAGACTTTTCGTGTTAGTAATTAAGTTATAATATAAATATGTATGTTAGTCTATAAGGTATTTTTTTATATGGGCCTATGCAGCCCGAAATAAAAATTATTCTATTCTATTCTATTCTTAACAAGATAAAGTTAAAGAAACATACCCGTATTTTGCAAAATTTGTCCACATTTTAGTCATTCGTTTAATCATAAGTCCATCTTCATCGTCGATTTTAAATGGCCAAAACATTGCATCAAAAATGTATAGCAGTTCTTCTCCATGGCACGCGCCTTCTGAATCATCAAACCCCAAAGAAAGTTTCAAGTAGTTCCTTTTACCAAAATACTTGAAATAATAATTGTAAACTGGAGCACTACTGACTTCTGATATTATCTCCGATTCAATTATACTAGGCATTTCAAAGTGTAAGTGTTTGTATAATTCAGAGAGGTCCATAATACTTTCTATGTTTATACGTTTGTCTCCAAAGTAAAATTCATGTATTTTATTAGACACATTTACTGCTTCTTCGCATGTTTCAAATTCTAAATCAGTCCCCATCAAAAATTTTCCATCTCTATGTTTAATTCCTTCTTCTTGGTCATATGTAACAAAAAATAGGCCTTCTTTACTGGTAGTGCCATGAATGATAGAAATATTGGTTGGATTCTTCTTAAAAAGGTTATAAGGATAATCAATGACAAGAGATTCTATTCCAGGAAAGGACTTTTCAATGCAAGGTAAGTGTATCAACTGGGTATCGAGATACGCATCTAGAGGCTTCTCGTGTGGCAGTGCAGCTAGTTCTCTAGGAGACATTTTATACAAAATATTATATAGTTCACGAGGATCTTTGGTATCATACCCTAAAGACTTGAGAACAAAGCTTGCAACCCACACCGGTTTCCTGGTGATTGACCAATGGGCAACACCCGAACCACTCTGGATTATAGCTCTATTAACAAGTCCGTCTATTTTTCCGCTAGCTATAAGTAATGACACTGACGCTGCACCGGCGCTGACACCAAAAACAGTTATCCTACTGCTATCCCCTCCAAACGCTTCTATGTTCTTCTTCACCCATCTCAACGCTGCCAGCTGATCTTTAAGACCAGTGTTTCCCGGCGCTTCCTCGATACCTAAACACAAAAAGCCTAGTATTCCAAGTCTATAATTAAAAGTGACAAGAATGACGTCATGGTTGAGTAAGAATTGTGGTCCGAAGAATATTTTTCCGCCATCGCCGAGGAAGAAGGCGCCTCCGTGGATAAAGACCATGACTGGCAATGGTCTTTTGGCAAAGGCTGGGACAAAGACGTTGATTTTGAGGCAGTCCTCTGTGCCACGGATCACAAGGAAGTTGTCTTGAGGACAGGCTGTTGAATCATCAGTGGCTCTGAAGACGCCTTCCCATTTTGGTGGTGGAAAAGGTGCCTGGAAAAGATGAATTGGTAATCAATTCAAACGTTACTTTGTGAAGGTACACATGAATGAACTACATTTTAATACAAGGTACAAGGTTCCACTTTAAGATTAGGTATACGAGACTCATTGACTTGTGTTACTTTTAGTTTAGATTCTGAATTAAATTTGTATTATTTCATGTCATTTCTATGTGAAAATTAACCTAAAAAGCGAGCATGTTTATGTATAAATATAATAAACACCTACTGTAGAGGTAAAACTATTCCTCTTGATTGTCAAAAGATATGTCTCCATTAAAATTGCTTAATTAATTCGTTTTAAAATCACACATTATCAAGAAGATAACAAAACAAAAATAAAAGTCATTTGTTTTCGGTCAAGTTTAAATTGCACTTGATTATAATTTCATACTAAAAAAGTGACCTACAGCTACAATGTATTCGTGTGTTATAATAATTATTCACTTAGTTAAAGCAATTGATAAGTTTAATATTTTTTCCCGACATTGAGAGCTTATAATATTGTGCAAATAGATCCATGAATATACCTACCGAGCGAGCTACCTGCAGTCAAACTGTGTAAGCAGTTTTGCGGGGCATGGTTTAAATGAAAGTGTAACTTTTTATGAATAAATATATTTCATACATACATACATACAAGCATGGTGCTTGCAAACCTATGTTTATGAAAGACCTATATACAACGTCATTTTCTGGGTGTCACAGTTGTCCATTATGTGGTCTCCACTTGACATCAGCTAACCGACTTGCTTGTTTTCCACCTTAAATATTTAGTAGGTAAATAGCTAATACGCGTGGTGATAAAATGATAGGTAAATACTAATATTATTTCTACAATTAGTCTCTTCCGCATTAAATAATAATTGTTTTTACGCGCGGCTTTAGCATTTTTTGCTTTAACCATTATTAAGTAGATCTGTTATTTGAATTGAAATTCCAAACATTGTACGGTCAAGTGCAAAAATAAGTATAGATTTAATCCTCCCATCGTTATACATATACCAATACCTTAATTCGACGACATAAGAGCTATGGGACATATTTATGAGCAAGTTGTGTGCACCCATATTTTTACACTTGACTGTACCTAGTTGCATAAAAAAACACCCATGTCAAATTTCATGTCTCTCAATTTAGGGGTTGATATTCCCAGATTTTAGCCTGATTTCGTGGATATCTTTGAATAAAAATTAGCCTTTGTGTTAAATATTAAAGAAATCCAGCTATCTAAACATCAAAGGCATAACTATGAGAAGTGTATGTCAAAATCAAAGTTAAAGTCAAAGTCAAAGTCAAAGTCAAAGTCAAAGTCAAAATTATTTATGTTTGTGTCATTGTGTATAATGCATTGTTTTATTGGTATTGCCGATGTCGGTGCGTGTGGTGCAGCGCACAGCGTAATTCCACCCTCATAATTAAGAATAGTAATCAATAACAAAGGGCCGCGGCGCGCTGCGCCTACGCAGCCGGCACCGGGTTTGAATTTTTAATAAAACCGAACAAGTGAGTGTCGGAATCCGTATTAATTTAAGTACCTAGTGAGAGGTATAAACTTTCTGCCAACAAACTGCTATGCAGTTTGGCAGATGTATTTTAACATAAGTATTTCTGTACTTCTTTTGTTTGTTTTTGTGTAAATAAATTAAAAAAAAAAAAAAAGCAACATACAAACACACAAGAGCACTTACGCACTTACACATACACATTTATAATTATATACTAGCTGTTGCCCGCGACTCAGTCTGCGAAGATGCAAAATAGCCTACGTTCTATTCTCAGACCTACCGAATATAGAGAAAAAAGTTTCATAAAAATCGGTCAAGCCGTTTCGGAGGAGTTCGATAACAAACACCGTGAAACGAGATTTTTATATATTAGATTCGTGGGATTACTTACTTTAAACCTCGAGCTTTGATTAGTGGTCGCGTAAGGTATTCCGAGATACTCAAAAACCAATCCATTTGCACTGATCCTACCGAACAAAGTCCCTTGCTCGATCGTCACTTCAGGTGCCGGCTGGTCCACCAAATTCATTACTATTAACGTAAACAGTACAATATTTTTACCCGTCCTCATCGCATAAACGGGGAGTTCAAACTAACTATGAAACAGTAATATTACTATAGTTCGATAAGTTATCTTTTATTGATACAACCAACACATTACTGTCTAGAGACGTACGAGCCGGGTAATCGGTACTGACGTCTCAACTATGACCTTTTCTAATGCAGCAACGCAACGCAGCGAGTTTTATGTCTTAATGATTGCACCTGAGGTTTCTCATTCAAAATCAAAACGTTAATACTGCAAGTAGACCGTAAAGAGCTAAAATGTTAATTAATATCTATGCCTTATTATTATCTGAGATTCAAGAGTCCAAGTTAAAGATCTACCAAAGAGATAAGTCAAAATTAAATGTTAAAAGACCTGATCGAGTCTGAAAGACCACGCTACGCTCCAAAACATGTATCGAAGATGCAATCAAAGCTACCGCCAGGCTCAAATTAGACTGGGCTGGCTACTGCCCAGAGAGGTGGACGCGTGCTACTCAGTAGATACCCCAATATAGCTATCGTCTCTGCTGTACGCTAAGGTAAATACCTAGAAGAAGAAGAACAGGAATGTCCTGGAGACATCCACGAGTGACTGGCTAGACAGTTTGCGTTGAAAAACCAGAGTAGAGTAGGCTTTTGCCTAGCACTGGGATGCTACAAGATAATTCAAATCTCTGGCATTTACCTTTCATCTCCACCTTACATTATGGGACTCAAGCCTCATCTCAAAATGACTTGAGCTTAACTTCTCACTCAGACAACGTGTGAATTGTAACTTCACTGCTTTGTTGATGTATGAAGGTTTCCTCGCCGTGTTTTTAAAAAGCTCGTGGTAAATTTCAAATGTCATTTGGGACATAAGTTTAGAAAACCTCTGGAGTTCGAAGATCTCCTGAATGACAGGTCTTAGGTCAATCCGCTAGGCTATCACGGGTTCAAGGAGTTACTTCACCATCTTGCCAGTGGGACACTCATTCACTGGCCACGTCATCTATTGCAGATGATTGTCGCAGCGTCTCAGGTAAAATCAGGTGTTGCGGGGAGGTTGATTGCAGCATTTTGACTGAAGAGCCCTATACCAGAGCGACATCTGCTGCCACAGCAATCACAAACATGACGAGCGTCCAGGGGAAGTGTCTGGCAGTGCGGAGTCTTTTCTGCTTACGCCTCTCTAACTAGTCCCCGTCATGTTTCTCTACACCCGCTTTGAGATCACGGCGCCACTCTGGTCTCATTTCAGCCTGAGACTCCCAATTGAGAGGTTGAATATCAAAGCAGGTCAGGTTCTTTTTGCAGCAGTCCTTAAATCTAAGCTTAGGCGTTTAGGCTCCTGGCGTTTGCGATTTGGCCCACTACACACTATTTACAGACTCTCTAAATAACTTTTAATCTCACCAATTATTATATTAACGACACAGAATAATCCAAGTGACCCATGGCTTTCCCTTTGCGTTTAAAATTGAGTTGCATAAATTAGGAAGCGTTACTGTTGAATTTTAACGTAGCCCGCGCGTGCGGGCGCGACGCTGAATTTTAAGTTACGCCTACGAACCATTATGTATAATTTTAACTCTTTCGATAAATTCGTAGCCATTCTTTTTCAGACATTTCAGGGGACTAAAGTCTCATAGAAGGCCAGGCCAGAAAAGATAAGATAAGATGGCGGAATGATTTTGAACTTTTGGACCTAAATTGGGAAGATATTGCGAAGAAGTGGGTAGACAGAATAAGTTATTTTTAAGGATTAAAAGATCATTGCAACTTCGATTACACGCTCGCACACATGCATTAGTAGGATTCAATGTTAAATAAGTATGTACGGTCAAGTACTTTAATTCATGAGCCACCATGGAAGCATTTCACAGTAAACGTCATAGTGACATCGCATTAATTAACAAGGAAGAAGTTTATGTTAAAAATTTAATTTTAATTGCAAGCTTTTTCGCTGACTGTACTTTTTGTTGACTGTACTTGCATTGTCATCCAACTTAAGTATACCAAATTTCAAGTAAATCTGACCACTGGAACTGGGTCAAATTCAACTTTCAAGATATGACCCGTACATACATACATACATTGAAAGTTACTAAAAATCTTTTGAAAATCGGAATAACTTTTCGTTTGAAAAGGTTCCATGGTGGCTCATGAATTAAAATCCTTGACTATACAAACTTTTTCGCTATTTCTTTTTAGACATTAATGTTGGTCTCCGATTTACAGATAGAAGTTTTGTGAAAGGCCACGGGAAGCCACTGGCATCTGGTAAGATGAAACTGACCATCATGAAGATCCTCGGGGTAGGCTTATGTCCAGCGCAGTGACGTCTTCTAGTGATGTCTTCTAAGTAGTATTATAATGATATTTTTTACTGTACTTGTGTTGTCGTTCTATGTACGTGTATCAAATTATCAAGACGATCAAACCACATAAGAGGATGAAATCCGATTTTAAGATTCGACCTAAATAAACAAACATTGTAAGTTAAATAAAAGTATGTAATAAAGGTTCTCGAGTGGCGTCCACGGACCGGAAAACGCAGTGTAGGTAGGCCTCCAACAATATGGAGCGACGACCTGGTTAAGGTTGCGGGATCGCGTTGGATGCGGATGGCACGGGACCGATCTATTTGGCGAGCCTTGGGGGCGGCCTATGTTCAGCAGTGGACATTTTTCGGCTGAAATTATGATGATGAATCAAAAACCGGCCATGTGCTTGTTGAACCACGCAGTGTAGGGTTCCGAATTAATTAAGCGGAATTCAAAATTAAATTTCCATTAACCATTAGGTAATAGATACATACTCGATGTAACTTGTGTTTCTGATGTGGGGCGCAGATACAACCGAGTTGAAGTAGAATTGGGCCGGGGCTAAATTCAGGAACGGCCCAACACGGTTTGCGAGTGGTAATTCAATCGTTTGCGAGAGGATAGGGATGAATTGCTATTCAGGAACGCCAAAAATCACTGGTTTGCGAGAGGTTTGGGCTGAGATTGGGCTGAGCCTTATTTTCCTGTTAATTTTTATTTAACTGTCTAGTTGCCGCTATAACAACAAATATTAAAAAGCAAAATAAAATAAATATTTAAGGGGGTTCCCATACAACAAACGTGATTTTTTTTTTGCTCTATATTGATAACGGCAACAGGTAGACGCTTGAAATAATCACAGAATTTTTAGTTATATATTCAATTTAAAAATAGTTAATAAATTAAAATAAAATAAAATGTTTAAGAGGGGCTCCCATACAACAAACGTGATTTTTTTGCCGTTTTTGTAGATAATACGTAGATAGTACGGAACCCTTCGTGCGCGAGTCCGACTGGCACTTGGCCGGTTTTTTGAAAACGCAACCCTAAAAAGCTGCGGACATCATATAAGGGAAAAAACGCATCTGTCATTTTTCCGCGAAACTGAGTTATATTTAGATGCGCCCTTTTTTAATGATCCCGAATATGCATGATTCTCAATTTCTAAACAAAGTAAGAGAGCAGAGATGCTCAGACATACATTTTTGAAAGTTCATCGTACCGTAGATACTTCTCTTTATAAGATGTCCAGCCTCAGTGAGAAATCTCAAGTGGCCCTCGACTCTGAAAGCGATCGGAAGTCCTTGAATTGATACGCGGCTGATTTGCATGGTAGACGGGGATGCGAAGTCAGCCTATTACTGACTCGAAAACTAATCTTCAGAGTGCTAAGTACTATGAAGGATGGACAGAGACGGAGGGGCATCAAGCCCCATTTCGAACGTCCAAAACAAGGGTTTCAGGGAGAAGGAAAAAATTTATGCGCCATCAAAAACATTATGGTAATTAATTAGGTTTTTGGGCAATATTATACACTATTTCCTATTTGACAGTCTTTAATACTGTGAGTTGATTTTTACTGTGTGACTTGTTTGAAATTTTAGAATGAGTTTTAACGATTATTTTGCGTTATCGATTACTTATTGAGTAATATCAATACCATTCTAAGATATTCCATCAATTGTTAAATTGTATTTAAAACTGCCGTATTAGTAAAGTAACTTGAATTTATGGGAGGCTAAACATGCAAAGTATATTACATATTAAAACCTCGATATAGTTATATAGTTTCAAAACGTCACAATGGTAGGAGTAGAAACGGATTCGTGTAAAAATATGTTCACGAATATAAATACGGTTATACTTTTAGAATTGTAAAATGATATCACAATAATCCATCCATCTCAGACATCAATTTATTTCAGAGAGTTAGGTTCACGAAAAAACATCGCACTTTTTACAAAAAATCCGTAATATTTAAGAAAAAATTCAACTGTGCGGCTCCACTCTTTTCTTTATTCATCTTATTCGTATTAATGAATGGAATATAAAGGACTTTTTTATAATCTTAACGTTGTTCCTTTTACGGGAGAAGTCAAAGGGAATATTATTTTGAAGTCACAGAAGGAATAGTTATCAAGAAAAAAAAAAGTACCTATTTCTTTTTTAATTTACTAACACATTTTCGTAAAAATGTCAGAATAAGTCGTCATTGTTAAATAAAGCCTGACCAGAAGTACAAGTATATGGTCATTCATAATTATTATACTAAACGGGACTTGCCACGCAAATAATATTTACCTCGACGTTTCGGTCACATTGCAGCGGCCGTGGCCCGAGTTGACCATCTTGAGTTAGTTTAATAATTATGAGTGAAAATCACGAAAGTTTAAAACAGTATAATGATAATTGTCAAGAGGACGGTGCTATTTTCATTTATGTCAACGTTTTAGTATAGTCTGAACAATGTGGATTGGCAATTCATTATGTTCACTTAGGCACCTACTTTTATTCACTGTAATCAGAATAAGAATCCAAATTCGGTGTCCACAGGGCAAGTGGCTTCAAATTCAGACTCAGAAATTAGTTCCAATAATTTCTGCAACATGGCCCATTATCATTATATTACTGGTACATAATCGGAAGGCGAAGTGCATTGGCGGTCAATATAAAATTAAAAAAAAAATGTTGAAGCACTAAAACCTCCAGCTATGTTGTATAAAAAAAAATTAACAAGTTAGTAACTTTTATAAAAAAAAAATTAACAAGTTAGTAACTTTTATAAAAAAAAAATTAACAAGTTAGTAACTTTTATAAAAAAAAAATTAACAAGTTAGTAACTTTTATAAAAAAAAAATTAACAAGTTAGTAACTTTTATAAAAAAAAAATTAACAAGTTAGTAACTTTTATAAAAAAAAAATTAACAAGTTAGTAACTTTTATAAAAAAAAAATTAACAAGTTAGTAACTTTTATAGCGCACAGTGGAGAGTATAGTCGACGAAATTAAATGAATAGGTACCTGGCGATTCAATATTTCACAATGTCGATGTGTTTTATAAATTAAAAAAGTGTATATTATACTTATCATAACATAAGACATTTTTTTTTAAACTGAACGTCAATTAAAAACAAATTTTACCGTAGACAGTCACATATTCTGTCAAATATACGTCAAACATTTTTATATTTTTCACTTGCTCCGCTCGTTTGCTTTTGCCGTAGTTTGCCATAATTGAAGTTAATGCAAGAAAACGTGAATGAAGGAAAAAACAAATATTGACTCACGTCACACTTGCCTTTTAAGACTTCATTTATTAAAGCCTATGTATGACTATTCGCCATGTTGCGGAATTTCATCTATACATGTATAATAAATCTGTAACAAGTCGGTGTCTGTACATTGAAGATATTTGAGAAAAACTGTCACTAGGGCTATTTATTAGCACAATAGAACCCAAAACAATGATTTTTAGAATTATTGTCTGTTTGTCTGTTTGTCTGTGCATTTGTGCGCGCTAATCTCAGAAACGGCTTAACCTAGAAGGATGCGGTTTTCACTGATATGTTGGTATTTTCTTGGATTAACATTTAGTGTTTGTTTCATTTGAATCGGTTCACAAATAAGAAAGATGCGTCTATTTTAAGAATTTGTCGAACAGGTTTTTTGTTTGAACGCGCTAATCTCAGGAACTACTGCTCCGATTTGAATAATTCTTTCAGTGTTAGATAGCACATTTATCGAGGAAGGCTATTGGCTATATAATCATCACGCTAACACCAATAGGAGCGGAGCGGAGCGGAAGAATGTTTCAAAATCGGGGGTTTTGGAAGTAAAACGTCTATATCTCGGGAACTACTGCTCCGATTTGGTTAATTTTTTCAGTGTTAGATAGCCCAGTTAGATAGGGCGGGTTGGGAGCGGTTGGGGGGGTGGGTTGAGAGCGGGTTGTGGGCGGCTTGAGAGCGGGTTGGGGGCGGGTTGGGAGCGGGTGGGGGGGCGAGTAGGGAGCGGGTTTGGGTCGGGTTGGTAGCGGGTTGGGGGCGGGTTGGGAGTGGGTTGGGGCGGGTTAGGAGCGGGTTGGGAGCTGGTTGGGAGTGGGTTGGGGGCGAGTTTGGAGCGGGTTGGGGGCGGGTTAGGAGTGGGTTGGGGGCGGGTTGAGAGCAAGTTGGGGGCGGGTTGGGAGTGGGTTGGGGGCGGATTAGGAGCGTGTTGGGAGCGGGTTGGGAGCGGGTTGGGGGCGGGTTGAGAGCGGTTTGGGGGCGGGTGGGGGGCGAGTTGAGAGCGGGTTGAGAGCGGGTTGGGGCGTATTGGGAGCGGGTTGGTTTATTATGAAGTTTCACTTCTTCCGGAAGGATCTAAGGAGAGCCATAATTGATGAAAAAGCAAATTGGATAAAAAAATAAGCTGCCCAAATTACTAATTCCACGCGGACGGAGTCGCGGGCAAAAGCTAGTTAGAACTAATTTCTTACACTGGCAATAATTTTAATGATTGTCAGTGTCACTGTGGCGGTTTCTTTGAACAATAACAAAAAATGCCCAAAACGATTCGTACTCAACAACGGATCATTGAAATAATTTTTATAATAAACTACTGAAGAAAAAAACGCTTGGGGAATGAAACTATTTCGCTACAAAACCTTTCCGAAAAGAACATCCGAGCTAACAGGTAAAAATCAATGTCAATTGAAATTGCGAACAATGTAAATAAACCATTTTATGAAATATCCATATTCTAGCACTTGTTTATTGTTTTAATGGTTTAGGATAGTGTTGTGGTAAGTATTGATTAAATAACACACGGATTTAGCAGTATTTGATGACGGAAAATGGAAATTAAAGACATTTTAAATACAAAGTTGGTTCACATTGTTTGCAATTTCAATTTGACTGACAGTTTAAACGTTGTAGACAAGTCAAGATGTCATTGTTCCGACTATACTGAACTAATTGCCATATAAATAAGAACAATAGCGCCCTCTTGACAATAGTCATATATTTTTGGTTTACCTTTACAACCCTTGCTTAAAATACTGGGTGTGTAATGATAGATATAACAACATTTGGTATAATGCTACATTTGACATAATTCGATTTACTCGAGAAGTAAACATTCTACGATTCTTTTATAAAATAAACTAACCTAACCTAACCTAATGTATATCAAATAGAATTAGTATCAATCCTCCGAAGTTTACTTTTTGAGTAAATCGCATTATATCAAATGTAGCATTATACCAAATGTTACAGTTATACCAAATGTTGTTATATCTATCGAGGCGCACCCTAAAATACTGTTAGCTCCCCGATGACCACTACTGAGCGGTTCGGTTAAATGTAAGAAAGTCTCAACTGAAACAATACAAAAGCAATAAACAGACTGAAACAAAAGCGTTACGAAACGTGATAATTGCGTACAAAACTAGCATTTTTTAATTTCGCGACCGTTAAACTCGATGCAGCCGAAACTTTGGCCGGGCAGCCGCTTTTTAAAAACAAAGCACATACGAGACACATTAAATTTAAAGAGCAAGTCACAATAAACGCGGATATCTTTTCAACCTCTATTAAAGACGGTTAAGATTCAAATTTCAGTGGGTATGTGAGAGACTTGTTGCTTTTTGAAGTGGGCGCCGTAGCATACGTGTCCGAGTGGCCGCTGTGTTCCACTCGGAATAATAAAATTGCTCTTTAGAGAGACGAAATGATTTGTAAATACATTTTTGGCCATTTTTGACCAAATTGAATGCAAGTATGCACCTTATACTTTAACATCTACGAGTAACATACACAACATCAAAAAACCGGTTGTCTGTAAAGTCGGTTTTAGGGACGATAGTTTAACGTGACAACGCCATAACAAAACATTCAAAACCCCCCGCACCCCGCATTGTACATCCTGGCGTTCGCCGCTCTCTTGCAGCTGGCCTTCGCCGCTCTCTTGCAACTGGCCCTCGTCTCGCTCTCTTGCAACTGGCCTGCTGCGCTGCTCTGTAGAATGTAACGTTACATAACGTTATATGTACGTTACAATGAGTCATGTTTTTTCGTGTATGCAGCCGGCGTTCATCGATTTATTAGACGTTGTCACGTCAAAAAACATTTATATGTAATCATCCAGCTTTTTCCAGTGACTTCGTCCGCGTAGAGGTAAAATTAAATGCCAACTCCCATTCTCTATCCCACGGAAAATATACAAAAAAAATCCCTTCTTGGTGCGCTTCTACGATCATAAGCGAGGATATTATCCGCCAATTATCAAGTCTATATAACAGCTACAAATACATAGAAGTATAAAGTTAACGTCCCTGTACCTACTTGACACTGACCTAATACCATGGCACCTTCAATCTTATGTCATAGTAAGAGAGGTGACAGATGGGTGTCATCTAACTGGGCGTTGAGGTGTCGAGCATTGGTAGTTATATGGTGGTGGTGGTGATAGTGTTATATGGCCTGCCCATGTATAAATAGCTGGACTTCTGCAATAACGCATAAGCTATTTTTATCCCGATATTTCCACGGGATCGATATAAAACCCCAAAACCTTAACCACTGAGTCACGAAAGGCACGGGTGCTTATCATACAACGCCAATAAAGGCGACGGCGTAATTTTTTCTAATCTCCATGATGAGTATTTAATCTCGTAAGGCCCAAACTATTTTAGGACGTTTGTGATAATGACCCACATTGTCCTTTTTATGGACAAGTGTCCATGCTGGCCTGGAAGTGTACCTGGTAGCCCAGGATACAAAATCATTATAATAAATAATATACTTTAATATATTTAAGACAAGATTGTAATTGAAAATTAGTGCGTGTCCATATTTTGGGATATTGGGACGTTGATGAATATCAACATTTACTTTGGCTGCAAGGATTATATTTTACAGTCCTAAAAATAGAACTTTGGATATTACGAGGTAAATCTAAACTCTGATTTTAAATTACACTGCCTGATCTATTGGTAAACGCTATTTTAGAAATAAAGTTACATCGCATTCACTTCATGCTTCCCACATTGTCAGTAAACAAATGGTCGCTACCCAAATGATTCTTCGCGGCTATTCTTCAACGTCGTGGGCCGCAATAGCCGTCATTTTGCAATATCTCCTTAGATTTATGGTGTAAGGCGCTCTCGGCACACTTGACTCGATTATTTAACGCGTCCTGACAACGGTTGATCGCTTTTTTTTTATGGACTGTTTGGAACTTTTAACATTACTCCGGTTATTTGGTGTTCGCTGTCTCAAGTCGAAAGTCTTTGACCCGTGTGTGTTGTCAGTGATGACTAATGGTAAGTACTGAGACGTGGCCGCTATCGATGGGTCTACTAAGAAAGTTCAAGGTCACGCAGAGGGTGATGGGGAGGGCTATATAATGCTTAGGGTTTCTCCGCCGGATCACATCAGAAATGATGAAATCCACCCAAGAACTAAAGCCACCGATATAGCTCGAAGGATCGCTAGAATCAAGTGGCAGTGAGCAGGGCACATCGCCTGTAGAACTGATGGTAAATAGGGTCAAAAGGTTCTCGAATAGTGTCCTCGGGCCGTATGACGCAGTGTAGGTAGGCCTCCAACATGATGATGTCGCTCTATCATTATAATGATGGAGGGACAACCTGGATAAAGTTTAGGTGATGTGGATAGCGCAGTACGCAGTAGTGGAACATTACGTGAGGCTGTTTTTAGCAATAGACGTTTTTCGGTAGAAATGATAATTGTGTTACTTAATTTGTGCATGTTTGACGAGAAGCGCACATGTTAAAAAATTATAGCTATGTTTTCTAAAACATATCAGTTCCCTATGAACCGTTTCCCTATCTACAATAGGGATGTTGACACCACCGATCAACTGACGTACTTTTTATGACTGTCAAAACACAATTTTCCCATAGAGTTTGAATGGCAATAGCAACTTCTGACGTCACTTATTCCCCAACTCAATCAACTAGCTATTTATTTGTTTTAAAGCAACAAAAAATCTAAATTTGCAGTTAGTCGAAAATTAATCTGATTTTCAGGGCGTTTTTTTACAGGAGTCGTGTCTTCGAATTATTTTTAATGGCGTCTACATCCCTATTGTCCTAGTTCGTTCATTCGGCGCAAAAACTTAAAAAAAAACATAAATCAAACAAAAACCTAACACACTCAGAGTCAACGGAGACAATAATAAATCTATAGCATCATCTTATCAGCGACGTTGAGCGATCTACCCTCTAATCCACGCTCTGTCATTTATTACGCGAAACGGTTTGTGAAAGCGCTTATTTTGCAAGTGTGGATGCTTCTTTACGTAAAGCTGAACACACATTAATGAAATGTGAAATGATGGAAACATATTATTATTTAAGCTTCCGCGAGATATCTTACTTCTTAAACAGGGGTGCGCTTAAAATTAGACCAGTACCCCTACCATGAGTTTACACTAGTTTACGTGACCGTACTCGCTAGCGACAGCGTAAAGTATTTGTATGGAGAATTGTACAGCGCCTCTAGCGGTCACTTACGGAAGTACGATTCTCCATACAAATCATTTACGCCGTCGCTAGCGAGTACGGTCACTGTAAACTAGTGTAAACTCATGGTAGAGGTACAGGAATAATAAATAAATAAATAAATAAATAAATATCACGGGACAATTCACACCAATTGACCCAGTCCCAAAGTAAGCTAGGAAAGCTTGTGTTATGGGTACTAGGCAACGGATAAACATACTTATATAGATAGATACATACTTAAATACATATTAAACACCCAAGACCCGAGAACAAACATGAATGAATGACAATAATACACGATCTGATAATTCAAATCCTTATGGCACCAGGGTTATCAGGGTTAGAAATATCAGGTCGTACGTCAAATAAAAAAAAAGACGACCTAAGCCTTGGTGACCTAAATTGTTTGACTTATGGTATCTCAAGCTTTACGGTGAAGGGAAGCATCGTGAGGAAACCTGTATACACATGCGAGGAAATTCAATGGTGTGTGTGTGTGAAGTTCCCAATCCGCACTGGGCCCACGTGGGAACAACGGCCCAAGCCTTCTCATTCTGAGAGGAGGCCTGGATGACCTAAAGGGTAAAAACGGGACCCCTGAGGCTCCGCTGTCCGTCCGTCTATCCATCTGTCTGTCACCAGGCTATATCTCATGTACCGTGATAGCTAGACAGCTGAAATTTTCACAGATGATGTATTTCGGTTGCCGCTATAACAACAAAATACTAAATAACAAAATATAATAAATATTTTAAATAATATAATATATAATATATTATATATTTTAATAAATATTTTTTTGTAGTGGTAGAGCCATGTTGTAGCTAGCCGCTGCATCACAAATGGGCCGGCTCGTCCGGGGCAGTACCACCCTCTCACAGAACACCGGCATGAAGCAGCAGTACTCCTGGCTGCGTTTCGTACGGTCAGTGAGAGCGCCGGGGGCCCAATACCTCTCCCCCTCCCCTATTCCCTCTCCTTTTCCCAGGGCCGACAACGCTCTGGCATCGTGTAAAGCGCTGCGGGTGTCTATGGACAGTGGTGATCATTTAACATCAGGTGACCCACTAGTTCGTTTGTCTGGCCTCTTTAACATAAAAAAAAAAAAAAAATTTAAGGGGGCTCCCATACAACAAACGTGATTTTTTTGCTCGTTTCTGCTTGATATTGATAACGGCAACAGGTAGACGCTTGAAATATTCACAAAATATTTAGTTATATATTAACTTTAAAAATAAATTATTAAATTAAAATAAAACAAATATTTAAGAGGGGCTCCCATACAACAAACGTGATTTTTTTGCTGTTTTTTTAAGGATGGTACGGAACCCTTAGTGCGCGAGTGCAACTCGCACTTGGCCGATTTTTTTTGATCACAGCTACAGTGACATCTACAGCTGTACTGTTAAATTGCTATTCCTTAGCTAACCGTTTATTCATTGGCGCCGTTAAATTTTTTAACCACCCTCCCCTTGCCAAACGCCAGTAGCACATAATTTATATATTCCCTCATAATTAATTTCAGTCGTGACGTCACGCGTCATATCGTTTGATTAATGGTAATGAGCAAAGCCTTTTTGATTACGACGCCACTCTGGCTTCAACGTTGTTTTGAAGTAACATGTTCGTGTATGTCGCGTGTGAATAGGATTATCTTGTTAAAAATAAGCTTGTAGCTTGCAGGGCACATGTATCTTTGGAAACCTCGAGCTCTGACGTAGTTTGTTTAGTGCGAGATCGACCAGGTACTATAGACACTGGCCACCGAGACCGTGTCGCAGTTTCGTAAATTTGAATTTGTGTCTTCTAGAATTCGAATCATGAAACGAACAGCAAACAGCAGATGATCTGGGCAGTCATTGTTGGATAGACCGTGCAAGTGCGATGTTGTAATTTACAGTTAATCTTGAAATACATATACGAATCATGTTAAAAAAACCGGCCAAGTGCGAGTCGGACTCATGTACCGAGGGTACCGTACAAATTTATATGTATCTATGAACATTCAGTCTTAGCAGACCCCTGCTCCTTAGCAAAACGTGCGCAGTGTGGGATCATTGTAGATTGCTTACTGATATAGACAGACAGACAAAAAAAATGCTTTCCATTTATCTGTGCTATAAGACCTTGCTTGCTTTTGTTTGCACTCCTTGAATAAATAAATAAATAAATAAATTGGGAAGTACCCTGTAGGTTTTGATTCCCTTGCGAGTGTCGAAAATTTGCGGCATAAATGGCTGTATCTTTTGATTGCATTGGCTTAGAAGTTTGATTTTTTAGAAAGAAAGAAAGAAAGAAAGAAAGAAAATACATTTATTTACAACAACACAAGACACATAAATATTTTAACAAAAAGGACAATACAAAGGCTAAAAATAGAGTGTGTCATTGCGGTTGCAAATTGGACACTGGCTCAGCATAATGCTGAGGCGTTTATAACACCCCAGCGCTGATTTTCAGCCAGTACCGTCGGTAATACCCGGAACGCCACACAGATAGATAAAATGTACACTTATAAATATAAGCGATGAACTACATAAACTACATGCGTAAATGGATAATTTGTAGATCATAAAAACGAATAATTTTAACAAAATTACTTAATCATAAATTACTATACTATAATATAACTCACTTGCCAAGTATACAACTCTGCGCGGATTAAAACAAGAAGTGAAATAACCGAGACAAAGAAAAATCAAAGAAGTTTTGTGAAATAGTGCTGGAAAGGAAAGGAATTAAGTTTTCTGAAATGACAACAAATAGCCTTTAAGCTTTCGCCCAAAGGTGTACCTGCTAGTCACTCCTAGGATGGGAGGGGGGATGTCATTCCAGCACTTAGACGCCGCAAACCTGAAACTGCCTCGAAACGCCACCGTCCGGTGCGGCGGAACAATAGCCTTAAATCTGCGCACACTTTTCGACCATGTGATTTTTTCAAAAAGGTACGAAGGCGTCTTGTGCCGCGCTACACCGAACAAAAGGGTTGCAAGATGCAAGTGCCTGCGATTGTGCATCTTAAGCAAATCAGCAGCGTTCAAGTACGGAGTGACATGGGACCGAGGAGGGATTCTGAAGCAAAAACGAGCACATGCGTTTTGAACTCGCTGGAGCAATCTCTTAGAACGACCAAGTATGCAACCATCATAGACGACATCACAATAATTTAATCTAGACAATACGAGTGATTCACACAGTCGGACACGCAAATCCACACTGAGGTAATCACGAATATTGTAAAGAATCCGAAGGCGATAGAAGCAGCTGCTAACTAACTGAGTTATATGGCTCTCGAAGCGTAGCTCGCCGTCCATAGTTAGCCCAAGATTTCTTGCTACATCTACCCTCTCTATTGGTTCGCCCATGACAGCAACATTCTCGGTAGCCAGATTTTTCAAAGTATTACGAATTTGATGCTTAGATCCAAATATAAGATACTTAGATTTTCTAGGATTAAGAGCCAGACAGCTCCTCCCCGACCAGGAAAAAACGCGATCAAGGTCCGCGTTTATGCTCTTCACGACGGTGACTGCATCTGAAGGCACACTGGATGCATACAGTTGCAAGTCGTCGGCGTAAAGATGGTATTTACAGTTCTCCATACAGGAAACGATATCAGCGCTGTAAATTATAAAAAGCAGCGGACCCAAAATCGAACCCTGCGGCACTCCTCTGTTAACAGGACTAAGAGAAGACCGCAAAACACCACCATGCATTCCGCGTAACTCAACTGTTTGCGCCCGGCCGGACAAGTAACTGTCAAACCACCTAATCGCCATAGCATCAAATCCGTAATATGACATCTTAGATAATAGCAAGGACAAATTGATGCAATCAAAAGCCCTGGAGAAATCCAAAAGAACCAAAATGGTACTTCTGCCAGCATCCCTTGCCTGTAAGATGTTGTCGACTACATCAAGTAACGCAGTTGCAGTTGATCGACCTTTGCGAAAACCCGACTGTAGTTCAGGCAGGATGCTATTTTCCTCCAGGTATTCCGACAGCTGATCACAAATTACCCTTTCCAGTATCTTTGATGTACAAGGAAGGATACTTACAGGACGGAGGTCGGATAGGTCAGCTGGATTTGGTTTCTTAGGTAATGGAGTCACTCGAGAGTTTTTCCAGTCTGTCGGGAAAGTTGCAGTCATAATACTTTTGTTAATAATGAATGTCAGAATTTCACAGCTCCAAGGGCCAGTACACCTGAGTTTTTGGTATAAATTTCAGCTTGATACCTCGACGCGTTCCTAAGAAAAAAGGTCTTGACAGACGGACAGACGGACGGACAACAAAGTGATCGTATAAGGGTTCCGCTTTTTCCTTTCGAGGTGCGGAACCCTAAAAAGTGCAAGTTTTCATTTAAACAGTTAGATTCTTCTCAGCTACACTCCATCACAGTACTGTAACGAACAAACATCAAACGAACATCGCGAAAAAACCATCAAAACCTGTGAATAAATTCAATGGTATGTGAAACCACGGCCCAAGCCTTATCGTCCCGAGAAGGACGCCTTACACGACGAAATTCGATTTCCAAACTTCACATCGTGCCATTTCATGCACGCTAATAGGATTACACAAAAGAGTGAAAGGGATAACACGATGCAAAATTCGCATTTCAAATATTTTAAAAGCCCTACTGTGCCCTTGAGTAGGACATATACATAACTAGGCTAAGATGTGGCTACGATAGTGATGACTCTAATGTTAAATAATGTCAAACCAGCTGTCAAATCTTCAGTTAAGTAAACTTCTGCAAGATGAAATTTGCTACGTTCCTAACGATTTACTAAGTCAAGTATTTTAAGTAAATTTCTTTGAGAGACGTGACCCGCCCATTGCTAATTAAACTTGCTTTTAAGCTATGTCGGCGACTTTAGTTCTTCGTATTCAATTGTATTTTAATATGGAATAGGGCTCTGATTAGCTTTATGGCAATGTTAAAACGGTTTTAGACTAGATAGATAGATTGATAGATAAAGACGTTTATTTGGTACCGCAAGCACACACAATCAAGATTACCAAAAATACATAAATCAGTACAAAGTAAAACAATTTTATCGTCTGTATGCGCTGCAGTAGTGCAGAAGGGCCATGGCTCAGTAGTCAACATTGCTCATAGGAGCAAAACACTAAAAAATATTTTGCCGCAACCCCGAGGACTGAGAAACAAAATATTACTTCCTAATTGAAATAATTATACGACAAACAAAAAAAAACAGTGCTATGCATTATCATATCAACACCTACAACAAATAGCAGATTGTAGAACAAGAGCACAAAACAAGCCATTTTACCCAAGACGTCCCTAGCCACCCCAGCCGGTAAGGCGAGGGTAGACAGAAACGTTAAGGGGAAAATGGGTCCAATGCTCGACGCTCTACCGACTAGCGTTTTATACGCGCGTATAAGCTCGTTCTTGGAGGCGCTGCAGGTATTAGCACATTTTTCGCTCCAAGCACCGCTTGTGTGAGCGTTGACGCGCTTTACAAGCTCTATAAGCACGATCAGCGAAAGACGTCTCCTGGCGCTGATATTGAAATTGATACTGAATCAACGGTTCGAGCGAACACGCGGGAATAAGTTCGGTGTTTTGAAGACCGTATATACGCGCAGAAAAAACGCTAATCTTCAAATTACCGCCCTTACAGGTTAGCAATATCAAAAACAAAAATATTTTTTCCGCAATGTCTCGAGTCAAGTCTTTGACCATTGTGTGTTGCCAGTGATGACTTATGGCACCGAGACGTGGCCGTTAACGATGGGCCTCATGAGAAAGCTCAAAGTCACTCAGAGGGTGATGGAGAGGGCTTGGAGTTTCTCTGCAAACGTTATAAATGAAGAAATCCGCGCAAGAACTAAAGTCGCCGACATAGCTCGAAAAATTGCCAGACTCAAGTGGCAGTGGGCAGGGCACATCGCTAGTAGAACTGATGGCCGATGGGGCAAAAAGGTCCACGGACTGGAAGACGTAGTGTAGGTAGGCCTCCAACAAGATGTATCGACGACCTGGTTAAGATTGCGGGTCGCGTCGGATGCGGATGGCACGGGACCGATCTGTTTGGCGAGCCTTGGGGAGGCCTATGTTCAGCAGTGGACGTCTTTCGGCTGAAATGATGAATGATGATGATGAGTATCGCTAAAACTCACTCGACACCAAACCAGCTGCTGAAAAACCTTGCTACCTTGAATGGTAACTATTCAAGTTTTACCTTTTTGTGTAAACCTTCCCCGCAGGCATTGAGCAATTCCAGAAATTAGTTTTGTTAAAAGACGGCGTAGTTGTTTTTATTTCTATAGTGGCGCCCCCTAGTGATCCATCAAAAAGTTTCGTGTAAAGACTTCATTGCGCGTTACTACTAAAACTCTCTCATTTTTCACTCGTGCTAATGTGACTTTTACTTTGAAATGAAGAAGCAGTAAAATTAGTCGTCATATTTTTTCACGATTTTTCTTATAAGCTAGATAACTGCGAACAAATAAATAAAGATTAGTGTATGCTTTTCAAAATACTGTTTAGTTTAGTTTCAGCCAGCAGGGGTCTATGGCATCTCAAGCAAGAGTTCGTACGGTTCAAACCCAGGCTCACATCTCTGAGTTTTTCAGAATTCATGTGCCAAGTCAATTAATCGTTATGAGCTAGAAGGGATTCCTTTAAAGGGTAAGTTCGCCTCTATACATCAGATTGTTTTATGTCCAATAAAGAGTTCATCATCATCATTTCAGCTGTAGGATGGTCACCGTTGGACATAGGCCTCCCTCACTGATATCCACATTGGATGATGGATCCACCTTGAACCTACGGTCTTTGCCAAATCGTACGTCATTGGTGGACGTCCCACGCTGAGTTTGCCAGTCCGTGGTCTCCATTCGAGAACTTTTCGGCCCCAACGGCCATCTGTGCTGCGTGCTATATGGCCTGCCAATTGCCATTTCAACGATGTAATCCAATGAAAAGTTACCCACATAAATTACATTTGCAATTTATCATGTGTTGTTCGGCGAAGAAGACTTCATGAAGAAACCAGCAGACATCTGCGAAGAATTTAAGTGTTACAACTTCGTTGTTCTAGCCAACGTTTGTTGTTGTATCTTGTGACACGCTTCCAACCCTTAGATCTAGAAGACTACATTTTTGTAGAAAAGTTAGCTTTACCGATGTAGGCAAGGAATAAAGATGAAATATACGGGATTTATAACTTTGATTCAGAGCGACCCCATCTCCTTAACTATGATAATATTAATGATGATGATTACTGGACTAAAAAGCCGTAGTGGCCTAGTGGTTTGACCTATTGGACCCTCAAGCAGAGGGTCGTGGAATCGAGTCCAGGCTCGCACCTCTGAGTTTTTCGGAATGTGCAAAATTCCAATGGCGTGTGTGAAGGTCCAAATCTACGGCCCAAGACCTTTCATTCTAAGAGGAGGCATGTGCTCTGTAGTGGGACGTATCTATAGCCTGGGAAAATGAAGATGAATATTTACTTACTGATACCGATGATGATTTTGTGCTTTATTCAATGAAAAGGATGTCTTCTTCTCTTCTTCTTCAGCCCATAGCCACCCAATGCTGAGTGTAGGCATCCTGCATTGCTCGCCACTCATCTCTGTCCAATGATCTCCTCATCCAGCACCTTCCCGCCACTTTGACCAGGCCGTCAGTCCACCTCATCTCCTGCCTGCCAACGTTTCTCCGCCCGGTTCTGGGTCTCCACTCCATCACAGCCTTCCCCCATCTTCCAAAAAAAAGGATGTACTCGTATGCAACTTACAACTAAAATTCTACGCGGGCAAAGTCACGGACAAAAGCCTAATAATGTTTTCCATACGCAGACCGATGGTAGCGCTATTTTAAGGGTACTCATTATTCGGCATAGAATGAGCGCAGCGAAAGCAGCTCGTTTCACGTATACTTAATTAAATATGAATAAATTTGTATCTTTACTGTTGCAAATTGTGACGTACTGAAATAGGAGAACGTTGTTTGGGCATTCAGGTATCTTCGCGTGTACTTTTAGTTACTTATTTTGTTAATGATATAATAATATTGTGTTATTAAGCGCTGCTTGTATAAAAATAGAATATCATAAATAATAAATAATAAATATTAGGGGACAATCTTACACAAATCGACCTAGTCCCAAACTAAGCAAAGCTTGTACTATGGGTACTAGACGACGATAAACATGCTTATATAGATAAATAAATACTTAAATACATAGAAAACATCCATAACTCAGGAACAAAATATTCGTGCTCATCACACAAATAAATGCCCTTACCGGGATTCGACCCAGGACCTCTTGCTTCGTAGGCAGGGTCACTACCAACTAGGCTAAAGCGGTCGTCATAAAATAAGTAAGTTTCGAAAGTATTTTACTAAAATTTAGGCATCAACAACAAACAAGTCAGAGGGCGATATGCTCGGAGTTTTTCTGCCTAGTTCGGGGTCCACCGCATATCACTCAACACTAATGTATTCTCAATGATTATTTTAAAAATAAATTTATTCTTATTCTTCTTCTGCGAAATCACACTGTAAATGATGAAATCCGCACAAGAACTAAAGTCACCAACGTAGTTCGAAGAATCGCTAGACTCAAGTGGCAGTGGCAGGGCACATCGATCGTAGAAGATGGCTGATGGGGCTAAAAGTTTTCCGCATGACGTCCACGGGCCGGAAGACGCAGTGTAGATAGGCCTAACATGATGGAGCGACGACATGGTTTAAGTTGCGGGAACGCGTTGGATGCGGATGGCGCAGCATCGGTCTGTTTGCTTAACCTTGGGGGAGGCCTGTGTTCAGCAATGGATGTCTTTTGGCTGATATGATACATACATACATCACATCTTTATCCTAAAGGGGTAGGCAGAGTACACAAAAGCTAAATTTATGTTTTGGGGGCTCCTTTTATCAATTTTAGGTTTAATCTTACCTTACTACTTACTTACTATTATAAAGTTTGTATGGATGTTAGAGAGATGTATATACGTTTGGCACTCTTCCAAGCTAAAGTGGTTTGACTGATTCTGATGAAATTCGCCACACAGATAGTTTATAAGCTGAATTAACATATAGAAAACTTTTTATCTCGGAAATTTCCACGGTTTCCGCGGGATAACCGTAAACGAACTCTATGCAGACTGTGTTAGATAAAAGTGGTACAATAGTAACAGGTTGCTAGCCTAACGCCAACAATATACATACCTTAACCAATAGGTTAAAGAAATATCTCTTAAGTCGGTTTTTACGACATCCACGTAAGAAATAAAGAGGTGTATAGCTAAACCGTTTCAATGAGTCCTCGCCCACGCGGTGCAGGGGTGGGGGGTATGCGCAATGGGGTACCGTGCCGTGTGCCTGCCTCTCGCACCTCTCCCAGCCCCCTTTGTCGTCATACCCCCAGCCCCTGTACCGCACGGGCGGACTCATTTGTAACAAACCATGCTTGTCGACCATGTTTGTAACAAACTGAATGCCATCCTCAGTAACCTAAGCATATTAAAGAATAAAATGCCTTATAATATACTACGAATGTTGTACATGGCATTGGCAGACTCTGTAATCGGTTATGGCCTCTCGAGTTATGGGAGAACTTATAAGACATATATTCAGAGAATTTATAATATCCAAATAAGACTGTTGAAAGCCATAGTTCCGCTCAAAATTAAACATATATGTGGTAATAACCACATTAAACTATTCCAGTATTGCAGAGTGCTTAACGTGTTTGACAAGGCTAAGTTGGCTGTTGCAGTTGAATATAAGGATAGATTGGGGGAGTTGGTTAGACATAAAAGACCATCTAATTTGAGGAAATTGCACAATATACCTTATTTCCTTGTACCAAGCAGTAACAACCAATATGGTAGAAGAAATTGGTCTAATTATCTGCCGCACGCTCTGAACAGCTTCCCGATAAAAGTCATTGATAATGTTTTGATTAAGCCAAACTCAGTTAAATATGTATTAAAAAAGGCACTTATTGATTGTACTTAATTTTGATGAAGTTGGGTCGTTATCGACGGGCCGCATTCTGGCTGCGATGTGGCTGCGGCGGCCGTCTGCCCGTGCACGTAAGTCGAGTATAGCTTTTCAGGCGGCGCTACTATGATCGATTGCGATGCAGTTGCGATGTATGGGCGGTCGGCAGTTGCAGTTGCCTTGCAGTTGTAGTGCGGTCCGTCTGTATCGGCCCTCACACACGAGTCCTTCACAGGTCCGTTATTGTATCCGTGTGCACCCCCATTATAGCTTACTACAATCTTAAAATATAAAAATTTTTGTAGCTATTGGTTTTTGTGATGTATTTGTTTTTTTTTTATTGAATTAAACAGTTTAAATTTTAATTTTTTTAATTTTAAATTTAATTTAAACTGTGTTTAGCTATAATTCTAAGCCCGATATCACACGGGTGCGATTCAATTGAATAAACTGACTATACTTCTAGAGAACTCAACTCCAGCATTACGTGGTGGGAACTTCGTACGCTCGTCTCGAAGACTATAAATCAATGCACCCTTATAGGCTATACAAATTTAAGTGTATACATAGATTTACGTGTCCATTTACAGACTAAACAATGGATTCGCGTGCCGTGTTCGTGCAATACAATGCACGCCGCACCTTAATATGGACTAAATCATGGTGGACAAGATTGTAATATCGATGGGAAGTCAGTGGAGCGACGTATGGACTGGCCCAGACAAAGCGCTATAGGCGGCTAGGTCAGCAATTTTAGACGTGAGACGGTGGCGCGTCGCAGGCCGCGTCTCCGCCCCGTCTCTTTTGTCTGCTTTTGATCGCGACACTTCTATGCATTTAGTATGAAAACTGATTCAAGGGACGCCGCTACTGCGACGCGTCCCCGTCCCACGTATCTTCTGTGTGGCTTGCACAACTGCTTAAGATTTTGTACCGGCATTCTATCACGATGAAGCCGTGGTTTAGTGGTTTAACCTATCATATGGTCTCACAAGCAACATGAGCTCGGGCTCCATTCTCTGAATTTTTCAGAATTTATAATATAAATTCTGAAAAATCATCATCATCATCATTTCAGCCGAAAGACGTCCACTGCTGAACATAGGCCTCCCCCAAGGCTCGCCAGACAGATCGGTGCCGTGCCATCCGCATCCAACGCGATCCCGCAACCTTAACCAGGTTGGAGGCCTAACTAAACTGCGTCTTCCGGTCCGTGGACGCCAGTTGAGAACTTATTTGCCCCATCGGTCATCAGTGGTGATGACTTATGGCACTGAGACGTGGCCGCTAACGATGCGCATAAGAAAGCTCAGTCACTCAGAGGGGGATGGAGAGGGCTATGCTCGGAGTTTCGCTGCGGAATCGCATTAGAAATGATGAAATCCACGCAAGAACTATAGTCCTCACATAATTTTAATTAAATTCAATGGTGTGTGTAGAGTTTCCAATCCGCACTGGGCCCGTGTGGGTCTACAGAACAAACCTTCTTATTTTGAGAAAGGGTTTATGCAGCAGTGGGACGTATATAGGTTGAGATGATGATGGTAATGACAATGATGTTTTTCTTTTTAAGTCTGCCTTCCAAAAGGCCATGTTTCATTCTAAAAACATTTTTTCCAGATGGCTCAGCATTAAGAAAGTGGCATAAATTTTTCAACACTTGAAAAAATAAACTAACATAAATGAAAGCTTTAAATTTTCCCGCCAACGTCTCGTAGAACTTTCTATTTTCACCTTACATAGTGGGCCAAGTGACAGCCTGTTGCGGGCAAGTTGTAAAATTAAATATTTTCGTTGTGTAAGGCATCGTCCTAAGAGACGCGATTGCGCGATCATCGCGCGAGTAAGCGATGCGACCAAACGAAAGTAGCTCTTATTACTACGGCCGGGGCCGCACTGGTAAGGCGACCGGCGACGCGACGCGACGGCGACTAAATCTAACATAGTTCGAGTTATGTGAGCGGCCGCAGCGGTCGCAGCGGCCGCAGCGGCGACGGCGACTAAATCAACTAACTAACTCGAACTATGTTAGATTTTGTCGCCGTAGCGTCGCGTCGCCGGTCGCCTTACCAGTGCGGCCCCGGCCCCGGTTGGTAAAATGGTCGCATCGCTTACTCGCGCGATGATCGCGCAATCGCGTTCTCTTAGGACGATGCCTTAAACCCATGAATTATGAGTTGGACTGTCGCACTGATGGGTTCCATAGAACTTCGAAGTAGCTTTTGGACTTAGCCTTTTCTAACGTGATGAGGCGTCCCTGCTAAATTTCATAACTCTATATCAAAGAGAATTATGATAGGTTTTTATTCCCATTAAATTACGTCTTTAAGAGCATGTATTTTTCTGGTCGCGTAACCTTAAAAACCTAATTGGGTTGCAAGATAATATGGCCCTCGGTGTTTATTCTAAATTTTAACTTGGTTCCTAGATGCGTTTCTGAGATAAAGAATCTTTACATAGATTAGATAGATGGATAAACAAAAATGTGCTCCTGTTAGTGTTTATTTTTTTCTTTTGAAGCCTCTACATCTAAAAAAAGTAAAATAAGTAAAGGAGTAGTAAGTTAAGGTTTTACTTTGTACAACTCGTCGTGTTTTTTCATGTAAAAATTTGCCAATTAACTGTTGAAACATTTTCATAACCAAAAAATAATCATAATACGAGTACCTACCTAACAAAATTGCAAGGTTTTCTCTGTTGGTCGCAGTAACTAATAATTATACTTAGGTAACAATCAACTTTTTGTTTAATACAAGGTGATAAAGGGCATTTTCAAAAAAATTTAACTTTGCTTTTGTTCAAATTAAGAAGTTTTGGGATTTTCTTACTCAGAATCAAGAGCACTATTGATTTTGAGGGAAAAAATGTCCCAAATTTTAATTCTGCTTTGTCATTTTTTTTCATACAGTTTATTCGGTTCGTCAAAAAAATAACACAAAAAAATTGTATGGCAAATTAGGAATATTTTTTAAGTAAAGTTATTTTGCTTAGCTTCAAATCGCCATTTCATCGTGTCTTGTCCCATCCCTCAGAACTCTAGCGTGCAGCTCTCGGGAACGTCAAGGGTCGCAAAAACCCACAACTAGGGCCCTTAAAATCACGCTAATTAAGAGCTATTCTCGCTTGGCGAGTCACAGGCTATGCGTCAAGACGCGAAATGTAACTCGCCTTCGGAATTTATAGAATTTTAAATGAAAATTTATTTGGATGAAAGTTTGTCGGATAACTTTGAAGTTTCTAGTCGGAAACAAATTTTTGGATGACGAAGATTAAAAAAGTTCTTTGTTTGTGTTGGATGTACGTTTGAGAGTACGAAATCAATACGCTGAAGAAATTGAAGTAACTGACGTCATCATTATCATCATAGTAATCATGTCGCCCTATAATACTACCTACCGCAGGGCACATCAGCATATCTCGTAGTAAATTTCAAATTTGATTTTCGCATAAATCTCTAAATATTCAGAGGTGCGAGGCTTGGCTCGAACCCACGACCCTCTGCTTGAAAGGCCATAGGCCAAACCACCAGGCTACGACGGCTACATAATTTAATAGTCCACTTATAGTTTTTAAAACATGTACAATACTCTCAGTGCACGTATAGTATACCTACTAAGGATCCATTTACCACCCTAAGACCAATCTCAGTTGAACGTCTTAGAACATTAAAAACTATTTTTCACTTACCAGTTAATGTGAAAATCAGCCTTATTGTTTTTATAGGTACTGACGTAGGAACTGTCATAATAAATGCTTAAAGCACTTGGTAGAATATACTGTATTGTTGCTTAATAAAATGATGGTTTGTGCAAGTGTTAATTTTATAGGTTTTTTATTGAAGTGAAACTTCTAGTGCGACTTCCAAAAACGTTTAACGCTACCATGGAGGGGGTATGAAAGCATTAGTATATGTACTGCCGAAGCAAGTAATCTCGCATTGTATAAACTAACGGATGTTAAAAACTTCGACAGTGCGATGCAGAACTCATACTGTCTGTGCAAATTTGTATGAGATTTGATAAAAGCGCCATCTAGTGAGTAATTTAAACACATAGATGCATAAAATTACTAAATTTACTAATTGAGTTCTTTAAGTTATTGCAATAAGGTTCATATTGATGTATGTATAAGTGCCTTTTTCATTTCCACATTACGAAGTTCCACTTTTTCCGCGCGAAGGAGCTGCACGCACGATTTTTTAATATACTAGTTGTTGCCCGCGACATAATATTAAATAACCCTTCCTTCTTCGCAGTCAGGTAAAAATAGCCTACGACCTATTTTCAAACCTACCAACTAATAGAGAATAAAAATCATAAAAATCGGTGACACGAGATTTTTATATACCTATTAGAAGAAGATTATTATTTATTATATTAATAGCGATCGTTCATAATGTGCAGTGAAGGAGTTATCAATCAACCAAAAAGGCAACTATCAAAAGGACATTTTGTGACGTCATCGTTCGTTTAGAAACTTTCACATTCGTTTACGAACTATACACAATACTATTTAATAAAATAAAAGAGTTTATTCCACAATTCACGGCTCAAAACGACCGAATTTGTAAGACCGGTATGTACAGATACTGCATCACTTGCCCTCAGGGAAATCATTCGATGCTCCAAGGTGAGAATAAACCCATTTTTTAGTCCGGACATTCCGACGTTTCGGCCGTATGCATTAGTCTTGTGTGGCATAAACTTGCGTTATGGGGGACAATGGTTTACTAAATAAATAATGCCATGAAGGGATATAAATATGCGACATTATTGCTTGAAAACGTGCCATTTATGTCCCCAAGTGGTTTAATTCAAGGCAGTATAATTTATGTGCTTGTTCTTGTAAATACAAATAGGTATCGTGTTATAAATAAACTATACTTATTATGAATAAAAAATAACTTAACAATGCTATCACCTGACTACAAGACAAACGTTCGTCAATAATCAGGAGCCATGAAATCTATTTTATGCAGATAAACTGTAGTTTATATAACATTTTACGACGTATTTCATTTTTTATAGGCCTTCGCCCGCGTCCCGGCTCTTATCGGGACTCACAATTTTATTATTGTACCCCGACCCGCGAATTCTATGGTATTATAGCAGCAATATATTTTTTATAGTTCCGAGTGAAGGTGGTTAACGTTACAAAATACAGGGTGTTAAGTGAATGATGGGCGATTGTAGA
Organism: Archips crataeganus; assembly: GCA_947859365.1. NCBI lineage: Eukaryota > Metazoa > Arthropoda > Insecta > Lepidoptera > Tortricidae > Archips > Archips crataeganus. The sequence goes on along the minus strand of OX402049.1, from coordinate 23,081,852 downwards.
GGCTCGAGTTTTTGGTGCTTTTGCATTAATTTTATTGTCTGTTTATTTTTATTTCAGGGGTATGAGTGGAGAGTTTCGCTGTTTGTTTGAAGCATCATAGATATTTCATGAGATAGCAACTTTATTGTGTGATTTTTTATAAAGAAAAAGTTTTTTCGTGTAGTTAGTTTTAGATTGAAACCCTCGGCACTAAAATACCTAATCGTTTTAAAAATCTTAGATTTTTTTGTAGCGAAATTCTGCTAATGAAAACAAAACACATAGCACGAGTAGCGCGTCTTTTCTCCGTTCGATGTGTTTAAGAGTCAACTTGGAAAAAACTTGAACTAGCAAATATGCATTTATAATATCTAGATACGCACGGAACGCTGAGGACCTGGGTTCGATTCCCAGCATTGGTCTTTTTTCTGGGGTTTTTTCTGTGCATCTATATTTCAGTTTGTATTTAGTTTGAAATATATGGTTTCACGGGATGACCGTAAAAGTAATAAAAAAATGAAGTTGAAGAAAAATAAAAAAATAAATAGAAAAAGATACTTCATACTTAACTTGTAATATCTAGATACTTACACAAATAAATTCTAAACTAACTAACTAACTTTCTAACTATTTGTGTAAATTATTATGTGTGTGCATGTACATATGTATTATATGTGCGTGCATACATCACAAATATTTGTATGCCTAACGGCGCAACATAGCGATACTTATAAATAGCTTTAAGATCTTTTGTATCCACCTATGTTGAACGAATAAATGAATTATGAATTATGAATTACAAACCATACGTTCGTCGAATTACGTGTTTCATCAAAAAGAGATGTTTTTGTAAAATACACTAATCAAGATACTTGTTCGCTAAGGATGCATAATTGATGTATAGAAATTGGTATTTTATTTTTGTAAATAACATTAAGATTATGATGTTAAAAATATTTTTAACTAAAATAAAAGAATTGAACAATAAACAAAAAGATGCAATTAAAAATCTGACATTATGTCACTGTAAATTACATTTGAAATTAAAAATTAAAAATATCAGTTAATTATCGAAAAGATACAAAAGAAACGTCAATCAAAAATGTTAAATAACAGAATGAGAGAATGCCATAAAAAAAACAGTTGACTGTTTATTCGAAAAAAAGCCAATTCCCAAAATATCTTCAGCTTCATAGCCGTTTTTTTCGTATTTCCAGGACGGAACAGTTAATTTGAATGCCTCGCTAGCGCCTTACTCCAGGGATTGCCTACAGCGACGAGTTGTAGTAGCCAATTCGTTCGTTACTTTTTTTAGTTTTTTAAAATGTAGTAACTCGTTTATCGTCGTAAGAGCATAGCATTTGGGTAGTTCTACTAGCGTTTCAACCGATATCATTCTCCTGTCGCATATATTAAAGAAATGAGCTACACCTTGCGGAAGGTTTCTATATAACAATACAATGTGCTTGTGGTATAATTTCAATTTGTTGAAATTTCACGCTAACTAAAATTAAATAAATAAATACATATTACAAGACAATTCACAGCAATCGACCTAGTCCCAATAGACAACGGATAAACGTAGTTTATATAGATAAAAACTTTACATAATTACGTATTAAACATCCAAGACTCGAGCACAACCATTCGTATTTTTCACACAAATATCTGCCCCGACGCGGGATCCCTACCCGGGAACTCAAGCTTCGAAGTTAGGTTCTCTAACAACTAGGCTATTCGGCCGTAATTGTAGCTTATTTCTTACATATATTCGACAGGGGGTATGTATTATAATTCCGAAGTACGAAAGACCGAATGTATTAAATTAAAACATTGAATGGGTCAAAAGACCGACATGTTTTTTTTCTGAAACCGTAAACTTTTCAGAATTTATTAAAACGGCATCATACAGAACCCATTAGGTTAGGTTAGGTTTGTTTTATAACAATCTTAAAAAGTTAATGGTTTCAGAACAAAATCGTGTCGGTCTTTTGACCCATTCGATGTTTTAATACATTCGGTCTTTCGTACTTCGGTATTATAATACATACCCTCGACAGGAGACTGATAGCGGTTGAAACGCTAGTATAACTACCCTTGTGTAATGTTATTGGAACTACTTTTTTATGGAGATTTTATAGCCACCCTAGAAACTTTAATATGGGATTCAGATAATATGTTTTAGTATTCTTCATGAAATTACTAATGACCGGATAGGTAGTCTATAGCTATAGTGTTATAAAACTTACTAGCTGTTGCCCGGGACTCTGTCAGCGAAGAATTAGGGGTATAAAAATAGCCTACGACCTATTCTCAGACCTACCGAATACGGAAAAAAAGTTTCATAACAATCGGTCAAGCCGTCTCGGAGGAGTTCGATAACAAACACCGTGACACAAGATTTTTATATATTAGAAGATATAACCTGACGACAAAGCAGGGCAGATATTTTTATGAAAAAGACAAATGTTTTTGCTCGAGTCTTGGATGTTTCATACATATTCAAGTACGTTTTTATTTATTTAAGTATGTTAATCCATACCCCATACACACAGTTCAAGTTTTGCTTAGTTTGGCACTAGGTCAATTGGTACCGTGTCAATCACCCTATGACTTATTAGGTACCTAACTGTTATTTTAAATTTTAGGTTATTCTTAATAAATTAACTAAAATACTGTGTTTTTAAAAGCCGTGGTGGTCTAGTGGTTTGTCCTATCGCCTCTCAAGCAGAGGGTCGTGGGTTCGAACCCGGGCTCGCACCTCTTAGTTTTTGGGAATTTATGTGCGAAATTATATTTTAAATTTACCATGAGCTTTATACGGTGAAGGAATACATCGTGAGGAAACCTGCACACACTTGCGAAGAAATTCAATGGTGTGTGCAAATTTCTCAATCCGCACTGGAGAGTGTGTGGGAAATACGGCCCAAGCCCTTTAATTCTGAAGGGAGGCCTATGTGCCCTACAGTGGAATGTATATAGCCTGGGATGATAATGATGACTGTGCTTTTAACAACAATACTGGATAATATATTTAAATTTAGTATCCAGTATCTAGTATATTTTTTTTTATGTTAGAGAGGCCAGACAAACGAACAAGTGGGTCACCTGATGTTAAACGATCACCACTGTCCATAGACACCCGCAGCGCTTTACGCGAACACAATTAAAAAAAAAAATTGTAATTTGTTAAATTTGAATCAAAATTTAATAAAAAAAGATAAATTTCAGGTGCGCCGAATTCAAACCCGCATCTCTTGGTTACACGCACCAAGCGTGCACCAAAAAGCATTTGTTTTAATAAACTCTAAAATTTCGTTGAGTGAACGTACCTACTGTTGATAAAAACACGTAATAAGTCAAACATTAACTATATCAAATTCTTTCTACGTCAATATACATTTTTATTTCAGCATAAAATCGTTATTTTCGTCGCTCTTGTACCTAATTAGATTTCTGAACACAGATTTCAAACTCCAAGTATATCGAGTGCTCGGATCATTATTTCCAATTTGGCATAGTCGGTTGCATATTAAAGTTTAAATTGAACCTACACTGCGGCTTGGTGTAAGTCTGCATTAGAGGACCCCAGGGAAGACGAGCAATGGACGCGTGCTGAGATCGGCGGAAGGCGATAGCGGTTCAAAAGCTGGTTACAAATTTTAAATCGAAATTCAAAGAGTTTTTATCATCCAATTATATCGAGAAACAAATCAGGTATAACATCTGCCTTGAGAAATATTTCTCTATTGTGGCGTAAAAAATAAATAAATAAATCGACTTAATAATAATAACAATAACTCACATACAGGTTTAGTTAGTTTAGTTTGCCCTAGTCGGCGGCAGAGTGAAACGCAAGAGCTTAATGCTCGAAAGATGGATGTGTTTTTGTAAATGGCGAGTTCGCGCTTCGAAGTTCAAAGTTCTGGAGCACCTCTCCATCTTTAGCCGTTCACATCAATGTTGCCACCTCGTTGTTTCAAGCGGAAAACAATTAGATGGGCCCATTAAATGAACGAGTCACCGCCCACTAAAAGTTCTCTGATTATTTTTTAAACTCTGATTATTTTATAGTTTCAAATCATAATAGCTTGAAATGGTGACTATTTTTTCTCTGGTGCTAAATATCTTCTAATATATAAAAATGTCCTGTCACGGTGTTTGTTACCGAACTCCTCCGAAACGGCTTGGCCGATTTTTATGAAACTTTTTTCTCTACACTCGGTAGGTCTGAGAATAGGCCGTAGGCTATTTTTTACCCCCCCTCCCCTATTCTTTGCGGACGGAGTCGCGGGCAATAGCTAGTATTTGTACTATTTGTATAAAAATAGTTTGGTCATAGAGTTTAAAACATTATTATGCCCAAATACCATTTGAATATGCCACTTTCGTATTAGGAGTTGGTAACAATCAATAAAAACGTATTGCATTGCTTTGTTCTAACGCCCAGTTTCCACTTGTTAGCGTTAAAACTTCGCAATCTAACGCATCATGCTTTTCTTCTCACAGCGTACTACGAGTACAAAGCATTTTCCCGCTTTTCGCTCTCGCTCATGACACCACATTCCCCCCGTTTTCGCGAGAACAAAGTATCGCTGCAGTTCTGTGCATAATTCAACTTATTGCACCGCTCGGCGAGCCACTCTGTCATAACTCTTCGGAAGTGCGCTTGACTTGCCTCCTTATCTAGCTGCTAGTCCGTCTGTTTGCGTACATTGTATCTATGCCTCCAAAATGCCGCCTATCTGCGGACCCTGTCATGGCACGTTTCGGAGTAGCGAACATTGAAATGTAAGATATCAATGATGCAGTAAAACAATAAAATGTAGTTTTACTCAATTTTTAACTACGTTAGACTCCACACAAACTGATGTTATTCGTTTTAAATTATTTGAAAAAAGCTACACAGTGGAAAGATAAAAATAAAAATGCACAGAGGCAAACTTTTGAAAGGATTTCGTTATCGTAATTATAAACTAAGATACTCACAGTTGCCACTTGTCAACGTAGTTTTAGTGATATTTGTGAGTATGACGTTAAAATAAGTAGGTATACAAGTTTCAACTACGTAATCTTTCTGGAATTATAATCTGTTTTTAAACAAAAATAAGGTTATTAGCACGCGCGAATCTAATCCGGAGACACTAGTACTGAGAAATTGAAGACAGTCTTTGTGCGAGATTAATTAGTCCGTACAAAAGCTTTCCAGGTTAATGTTTGATTTTGGTTCCTAATTAGAGTAACATTATCTCTATTAGTATACTAAGCCATTGTTACAGGATATCTGATATCAACAGAATCTGTATTAAGTCGTTGATTTAGGCATTTGAAATTGAGTACAACCAAAACCGACATCAAAATATGAGAGCGGTCAATGAACTCAATAATATCAGAATTTAAATTTATTTAGAAATTTAATGTCGACCAAGAAAAGTTGACATTTGATTAGTCGTAATAATTATGTCTTGAAAATACCAGCAGGTAAACGCTAAAAAAAATAAAATCTTTGGCGGTTGTTTGGCGAATGGATGAAGTAATAAAGAAAGAAAGAAAATTATTCATAACAGCATTAACACATAAACAGGCTAAAACTACAAACAAAAAAATAGTACATGTTAAATGCTGCTGTCTTATGTTCAATGGCGTTGGGTCAAAATATCCACGGAATTAGTCCTTAGCGTAGGATATCGAAGACAAGTAGAGGTGGACCGAAACGGAGATGGAACTACCAGAAAGCTTACCAAAAAGGAGTTAAAAGAGCATGCTGGCGTGGAAGATTAGTCAGCATTCCTATACGACTATATGAAAAAGACGGAACATAGACTTAAAAACGTGTGCTAGCATTGTCAAAATGACTTTACTACGAGTAGACAATAAACTACTTTTACTCTCTAGGCAGGCAACGAATCTGCGTCTTTCTGGTACTGCACTTATCATGAAGTAAACTCCAGCTTACTTACCCCCTTCATAAATAAACTACTAAATAACAATGCTGCAAACCCTTCATCACCCTACTTAACCCTAACAATGTCCACTACACAAAAACTTCTCAATTTAACCGGCATAGGCATGGTACAAAATAACCCGCAATCTGCCGACTAAGTTCAATGTGTAAATTACCTTCTTTACCGGGAAGCACGCACGAATTTTGCTGGCAAAAAACCGCAAGCGTGTATCAGTGGCCAAGTTCGGTATATTAAAAATTGAAGTGTGTGTAGTCAGACCGAAATTGCGTATGATTTTTAAGGCAAAAATGATTTTTGTTTTAGTTGACTTAAAACCGAGTTGTGTCCACGGACCAGAAGACGCAGTGTAGGTAGGCCTCCAACAAGATGGAGCGACGACAATGGATGGTTAAGTTAAGTTAAGGTTACGTTAATTGATCACGTTGGATGCAGATGGCGCGGGACCTGTGTTTAGCAGTGGACGTATTTCGGCTGAACATCAATAAATGTACACATTTACTTTTTCCTAACAAAAGGCCAATCACGGCAATATTCTAAAACATAAGCCTCCACGTTTTCAAAATGACGACGATGCAATATTTACGCGCTGCATAATGCCTGTGAACATGTTCGGGTGCACCTGCGACAGTGGCGCCGCACGTTTTACGAGCCGCCCGTGGCGAGAATTGCAACTAACTAGGGATAGAAATGTCGGGTCGCACGAGCACGGAGTTTGGGCGGGTGGGCAACGTTTTTACAATAATAAAATAGAGAGAGATATTTATTTACACATTTTCTTTATTAAAATTACATACCTATCACTGGAGTACGAAATTGAAATCAAAAAGCAGGGTTATAATAGGCAGTTTGAAGGTTTTAATTGCAATTTCTTACAGACAGACATAATTTTTTTTTAGTATAGTTTTCAGGATAAAACTATTTGGGGTTAAAAATATATATAATTATTTTAATATTTGTGCACAATCTCTCAGCAAAGCGTGCGTTTGAATCCCTAAGCGTTTGTTAAATATGTTTGTAGATATGAAAAATCCAGCTCTTATAAAAATTTACGTAGGTTCATTTTTGTGACTGACAATAAAGATTTTATAAACAATCATCCTTAAACTTAAAGTAGGTACAAATAAAAAAACGAATACTAAAACATGTTTTAAAATTCTATCTCCCTTGAGCAGTTCCAAGGATACTGGCAATGTTTCCTCTTTGAATAGCTAAGCTAATCCTTTTATCGAGGAAGCTGCCAACTCTGTGGTCTCCTGTGTAAGAAAAGCTCTTTGTAATTTCTAAATGACTATGGTAACTAAAACTAACTAACTAGTTTGGCTCAGTGACCCAAAGTGAGTCTTGGCCTCCGAAACGAGAGCACGCCACTTAGCCCGATCCTGCGCAGCTTCACGCCAATTACCGGCTTGAAGCTGTCGCAGATCCGCCTCCACAGCATCAGCCCAGCGATACTTCGGCCGACCAACCGGACGACGTCCAGTTGGGCGTCCCAAATACGCCCTCTTGACCCCTCGATCCTCCCCCATTCTCAGCAAGTGGCCGAGCCACCGAAGCCTGTGAGATTTAAATTCGCCGATTATATTAGGCTCAGCCACCAGCTCTTCAATCTCGGCATTCTTGCGGATGGTAAAAGATTGAAAAATAACCTTGTTGAGTTTCTTGCTAGATTCTTCTCAATAGGGTTTTTCAAATCGGTGGTAAATTCTCCGACGTCCATAGGGGCTTCAATTGAGGCCTAAATTGAATTAAAAAAATGACTTTGACTTAATGAATAAGAATAAGAATAAGAATAAGAATTTGCTTTATTGCCACAAAACAAAACATAAATAAAACAATATCAAGAACAATGAACAAAACATTTATAAATAAAAAAAATACAATAATTTAGAAAAACTTTTGAGGCAAAAGGTCCCAGTCTCAGCATGTGCTGGACAGACAGTCCAGCGCTGGTTTTCAGCCTGGGCCTTTGGGTAGGATATAATAACAATACTCTTTGGGGCAGGGTCGGTTAATGGAACATCTAATAACAAAATTGTCAAAACTTTTCGGTTACAGCTATTTAGTACAAACTAATTCTAAATCTGTACGGTCCCGTCTCAATTTCCAACGCGTGTGCTCCCCAACTAACTGCCAATAACAAGCGCACTATTGTTGCTCAATACAAAACTCGTGTTTTAAGCTATTCCCGGCTATTTACAATCATTTCACGTCGTTTCGACAATTTACAACTTTGTACGGAATTGTACGGAGCGATCCCGCTCCAAGTTGAACGTACGTGTACATCAATAGAAAAACTTTTGTGCTTTGTCGTAATCATAAATTCAAAACAAATTTCGAATTGTTTCTTTCAGTAGTCATCAGTTGCTGAAGAGTCACTGACATAGCTCGAAGAATTTGCAAGGTGAAGAGGCAATGGGCAGGTCACATCGATCAAAGAATAGATAAACCATTGGAGAAACCAGAGGCCACGCGGGAGCTTGCTTTTGCTTTCACCATTTCTCTCTGTCACTGTCTAAGGCTGCGTCTCCACCGGAGCTGTGCGAGGATGCGTTGCGAGGGATGTGGCTGTCATGAACCAATAGAAACACTTCATTTAAAAGGTCCTAAGTGAATGAAGTGTTTCTATTGGTTCATGACAGACACATCCCTCGCAACGCATCCTCGCACATCTCTGGTAGAAACGCAGCCTAATACCGTTTGACAGAATGAAATAGTTTATGCGTTACACAATAAGCGTAGGGTAAACCACGAATCGGAAGATAGTGCGTTTTTTTTAACGCACTGTTGCTGTTATTTCTGATGGCTTTTGCTGCTTACCGGAAAAAGGTCTATCTGCCAGACGGTCCCTTAGCTATTGACACTTGATACGACCCGACCATTTCTTTTTAAACCTGCTGGAAGGACAAATAGAAAGAAAACGAGGCAGAGGAATGCCAAGATTGGCCTTTTTTGACCAGGTGAAGGAGAAGGTGAGTGTCGTGTCGTATGAGGAAGTCAAACGGCTGGCCGAAAACCTTGTAGAGTGCCAATTACTCCACCGGCAAGAGCATATCTCTTAAATTCAGGAAGGTTAAATGCCGCAGCTTTAAAAATATTTAATTATTTATTTAATAAGAACGTTCCAAAATTAAACGCTCGTTTTGCATTTGAGATGCAAATTACTATATCCAGTAACTGACGAGTTTAATTAAATATCGGAATTATTTAAATATCACCCATTAACATAATTATTCCCTTGCTGACGTTTTGCTCAACTTATTATAATACCTAACATAAATTAAATGATTTATTATTTATAACTATTGCCTTCAACTTACTTCGTTCAACGGAACCTAACACCTTTTCCAGGATGAAATTAAAGCTGTTCTTATAACATCTACAAATTAGAAGTAACTAGTGATAGCTCGATATTGGAAACGTGTCAAAAATCATAAACATATTAATTATAAAGAATAGAGGCCAAAATACATAACGGTCATTTTTGATGAAACTAAATGAACTTTTTTTAATCATGATTATTTGGATTATTCTACGTTTATGCCACTATCGTTTTTGGGTGATTCTTCAAGATCGTGATTTTTGTTTTATTCCTCTGTCGTATTTTTTTTTACTTAGTACAGAAAAAATCATGCTCCCATGAAAATAGATTTGTTCAGTAACATAAATTTATGGTACTGAACAAATCTATTTTCATGGGAGCATGGTTTTTTCTGTACTAAGTAAAAAAAAAATACGACAGAGGAATAAAACAAAAATCACGACCTTGAAGAATCACCCTTTTCTTTGCTTGAGGTATAATTTCCGCACAACCGTAATATACACATTCGTTATTCCTCGCAGTCAGTGTTTTTAAATGATCGTCTTTTTTCCTATTCGCGATTCTGCATAATATAGATTCCAGACGAACGCAATCGTTTACATTCGTTATTCTTCACAGGGCCGATTTTTCAATCGCCAGATAAAAGTATCTGTCGGATAAAAATGTAAGCTCTGTCCTGTTTTTCCCTATGACTTGAGAAAAAGAAAGCGATAGTTTTAACTGACGGATATTTTTATCTGGGGATTGAAAAATCAGCCTTAACTCATTGTTTGTACACTAAATATTTTGACGACCAGATGGCCTAGTGGTTAGAGAACCTGACTATGAAGCTTGAGGTCCCGGGTTCGATTCCCGTGTCGGGGCAGATATTTGTATGAAAAATACGAATGTTTGTTCTCGGGTCTTGGGTGTTTAATATGTATTTAAGTATGTATCTCTCTATATAAGTATGTTTATCCGTTGCCTAGTACCCATAACACAAGCTTTCCTAGCTTACTTTGGGACTGGGTCAATTGGTGTGAATTGTCCCGTGATATTTATTAATTTATTTATTTATTATTTAAATATTTCCTTTCTTTCTATTCGCGATTTTGCATAATATGGATTTCACACAAACGCAATTGATCACATTCACTATTCTTTACAGTAATTATTATAACACTATCGCCTTTCTAATTTAACTTTTATAAACGTTGAATAATCCCTTTATGAATGTTATTGATGACTATAAATTAAAAATTAAAAACCTCCAACATTATGTTTGAAAATAAAATAAATGCCCATTGCCTAAGATAAAAAAGTGCTGATAACTTTGAAATGGATAAGCCAATTTTGATGAGACATGTCTAAAAACTATCGCAAAGAAACTAGATTTAAAATAAAAAACCTGCATCCAAATAAGTTCACCCGTTTAAGAGCTATTATGCCGCAGACAGAGACACACACACACACATAGTGGCCAAAGTTATAACATCCCTCTTTTTAAATCGGGTGCTAAAAAGAGGTCTCTTATGCGAAGATGAATAAAAATACAAAAAAAACAGGTGAAATGCCTCTTTGTTTTTGAATCTCTCTTGGCTCTTTAATGCACCTTGATTTTTATTCATACAGTCAGCTGCATCGAAATACTACCCTCCTATAATGGTACCTTTTCTGTGCAGCTGACCATCGATTAATCTCAACATATTTGTATATATACAACATACATGTATTTTAATACAATAAAGGGTTATTAAAAAATAGTATTGTGTCTTTCACTATTTCTGTCTCTTAAATTCTTTGTCAGCACTTAACTAAATGCTCCTTTTCTCAACTCAAAGGGTCACTGGTAGTTCGCCTTCGTACATTTACCTGAACGTATTTTACATAAACGTATTTTTGTACAGCAAAAGGTTTACATAAGTACCTACAATGTTCTTCATCATCATCATGTCAACCGAAAGACGTTGCTGCTGAAAATATGCCTCCCCAAGGCTCGCCAAAGAGTAACCAGGTCGGGCCCAATTACATAACAAAGTACAACTTAAATTACAAGCGGAAGTCCATTTCTAGTTAATATGACTGAAGCGAGAGTTCCGCTTGTAATATTACTTGTATTTTGTTATGCAATTGGGCCCAGATCGTCAACAATGTTCTGAGAATTAAAGAAAAAATTAACACCCCTTGTTTTTAGGGTTCCGTAGTCAACTAGGAACCCTTATAGTTTCGCCATGTCTGTCCGTCTGTCTGTGTGTCTGTCTGTCCGCGGCTAAGCTCAGAGATCGTTAGTACTAGAAAGCTGTAATTTGGCATGAATATACATATCAGTCACGCCAACAAAGTGGTAAAATAAAAAAATAAAAAAAAATTTTTTTTTAGGGTACCTCCCAAAGACGTAAAGGGGGGGTGATTTTTTTTTTCTGGACTAATCCTATAGTGTGGGGTATTGTTGGATAGGTCTTTTAAAACCATTGCGGGGTTGCTAACATGATTTTTCTATTCAGTGATCTGTTTGCGAAATATTCAACTTTAAAGTGAAAATTTTCATTAAAATCGAGCGTCCCCCCCCCTCTAAAATCTAAACTGTTAGGTGGAAAATTTTGAAAAAATTCAGAATGGTAGTAAATATATCAAATTTACTAGGAAAATTATAGCGGCTAAGATTGCTTGGAAATTATTTGCAGTTTAAGAGTAAATAGTAGCCTAAGGTATAAAACATACCTAAACTTGGATGATTCCGTACACATACGAAATCCTTAGAAAAATATTACTTGATTTTTTTGTAATGGCTACGGAACCCTACCTTGTGCGTGTCCGACACGCTCTTGGCCGGTTTTTTAAACATTTGCGACCCCACCCCTATATTTCACGGCCTTAAGTTCTGGTCAACAGCCCTGAAAAATAATCGTGTGATCTTCGCAGCCCTATTAAGGGCGTTGGGAGGGAACACGATAAATCTAAAGTTCACAAAAGTGGGGAAAGTTTGCCACGCGAGGATGATAGACTGGGGCCATTTTATTCACTTAAGATAACGCTTTAATTGGTATGAAAAAGTAGTTTGGAGAAACCCTTCTTACGTTCTACTAGATTTTTATAGGTAACGCCACGAGAGTTGAGTGAGGCGAATGCTTACACACACAGCTACATAAAGTACTGATTGCAAAAAAAGTAGTGAATGAACGAAATGAATGAGTGAATGACAAATGTGAGTTAAAATAATGAACTTAATATTATGATGAAATACCTACGCAATTACTATGTATATTATAATTTTATTTTTTCATTAATATAACCTGGTTGTGAAATAAAAACAATTTGAAACTGATGAAAATATTCGCAACAAAATCGGTATTTTATTAATAGCGAATAATATGCTTATCTCATTTAAATAAAATAGATCAACATATTTTATTTTCTGTTTTGTTTGAACTAGATGTATTTTGCTAAATAATTCTTAACGAAATAGGTTGAAGGAATTTTTAGTCAATCTTGTAATTCACTGTTGAGTCTGTTGAACTTGCTATCGGTACGAATAAACGTCAAAATCCACACAATATGAATTCAACACAACTACAGTTTACTACAATCATGTTTCCAGACAGGCGTTATTTTAACGCAATAATAGCGTTTTATGCAACAATTGGGTAACAAATAATAAGAATAAAAATGTTTTATTATTTTTTTTACGAATTATATACTTGTAGATAGTTATGGTAAAAATTTATTGATTACCTACGATTAAAAAAAAACGCCTGTCTGGAAACATGATTGTGGTAAACTGCAGTTGTGTGGAATCCATAATATATTGTGTAGAATAGAATCACGAATAGGAAGAATCCCGATTGTGTTAAAATAATGGCTCTGTAGAATCACGAATGTGGTAAACTGCAGTTATGTGGAATCCATATTGTATGGGAATCACGAATAGGAAGAATCGCGTTCGTGTAATCGATCGCATAATTCAATTTAAAGTGTAATTCTGCACCTAAATAGGAATAACTCAGACACCTCTGCTTGAGCACCCATAGGTCAAACTACTAAGCTATTTTTTACTGTAAAAATAAATAAAACAAACATTGAATAGATAACGTAGGTAGCCACGCTATTTTTAGTGCTAAAATACATAATTACCGTACAAAATTTCCGGGTCAAACATTGTCATCCCCTAAAGCCTGCTTCAAGTGAGTCCCGCCCCGGGCATGTTTGAATTAATATGGAGTTATTTTAAATACCTTAACACCTAAGCTTACAACATTCTCCATAGTTTACAGTTTATTTAATAGGCTATACCAGGTTTTGCCTGTGATTTCGTCCGCGCAAAATTCAAAGTTGTGGTAAAGCTTCTTCATCTCTTTCATTGAATAAAACAAAAATCCGGCAGATCCTGAATTTCAACTAATCCGTCCTTATTCCTTTTCTACATTTGAAAGTAAAAACTCTATGCAAAATTTAAGCCTTCTAGGACCAAAGGTGTGGGCTGGGCGTTGATGTGTCCGTCAGGACCTTTGATACGCGTGAACATTTAAAAAAAAAATATTTCAGACGTAGTCTTAAATAATTAGTAACAATAAATGCAAATTATAAGAAATTCAATAATACCTACGAAGAGTGGCAGAGGACAGAGGGTCTAAGGGCGGTTAATCTATTTGGCTCTGAATACGCACTACAAACTACATTATTTATAGATTATGCAACGAGCGTGCAAAACGCACGTTAGTCGAGACTTTTATCTATTTGACACGCCTTTATTCCGAACCTAAGAAAAAACCGGCCAAGAGCGTGTCGGACACACACCCAAGATAGGGTTCCGTAGCAGGTACCAAAAAATCTTTGCATACCTACTTTGTTAATGTGGCTGTTTTGGTCCCAACTCCCACCGCGCGCTAGGGTTAACAGCGCGATGTAGAATTTCAACGTCAGTGGTACAGCGCCATCTATCGCTTAGTCGAGAAAAAAAAATCACCCCACACTTCACGTCTATGGGAGGTACCTTAAAGATTTTTTTTTTAGTTTTTTTTATTTAACCACTGTCGGCGTGACTGATATAATTCATACCAAATTACAGCTTTTTAGTACTAACAGTCTCTGAGCGTAGCCGCGGACGGACAGACGGACAGACGGACAGACAATGGCAAAACTATAAGGGTTCCTAGTTGACTACGGAACCCTAAAAATGACGCCGAAACTTCGCGACTCAGCAAAAGCACTTTAAAACAGTACGACAACACAAGCGAGTCACAGTTCGAAGACAGCATCAAACGTATCTTAGAAGGCGAGGGATAAACCAACTACTCGTGTACTAAATTCAGCCAGTACCGGCACGTACCGCTGAATAATTTAGGCGGGCGCGGCCGGGCTACGAAATATAAACTTGCCCGTACAAGTTGAAGCTTTGGAGTACTTTAAAAACATGTTTAGGTGCTGTAAAAAGCATGTTAGTGATGTATTTTGAAAATAAGTGACGCGTTTTGGTAAGACCATCTAACCTCCTTGCCGCCCACGTCAAATTTTGTTCAATTAAATTTAATTCACTAATGAGTTGAGTTCAATGTCACATTAGAATAAGTCCTAATAATAGGATATCGGAGCTCAGGAGGCTAAATCATAATTACGTAGATAGGGTCCCGTTACATTGAATACATAAATCCCATTTTTTGCTTATCTCGTACAAATTTTACTAAAATTATCTATAATACCGATTAATATTTCAATGAATTTTTATGTGTGTAATATTATATGTACTTATAATGTTAGTATCCTAAATCCACAATGACGAGTCATGGCTGTTCTGTTTGGCTCTATGTTATGTTAAGTGTTAATTATGTAACAGCTATGATAATAAAAATTTCTGATTCTGATTCTGATTCTGAAATTTCCGAAAATTCTAAAATATTTTTTTACAATTGTCTACTTGCAAGCCAAATTTGAAAAGTGTAGTAATCGTAATTGCGGACATGGGGTTATTTTTAATACAATATAATAAATAACGTTTATTCCCTATAGATACAGTGTAAAATTCAAGGAATCTGTCCTTATTCCTTGCCTGTATCATAAAGGTTGAAATCCGCGCAAGAACTAAAGCCATGGACATAGCTCGAAGATTCGCCAGACTCAAGTGGCAGTGGGCAGGGCACATCGCTCGTAGAATTTGACGACCACCACACAACCACAACTTAGACAGCCACTTCATCATTATTATCATATACCCAGTCTATACGTCCCACTGCAGGGCATATACCTCCTTTCAGAATTAGAGGGCTTGGGCTGTAGTTCCCACGCAGGTCAAATACGGATTGGGAACTTCACGCACACCATTGAATTTCTTCTAAGATGATATGTTGTGTTCCTCACAATGTTTTCAATTACTGTAAAGCTCATGGTAAATTCCGAAAACTTAGAGGAGCGAGCCCAAGTTCGAACCCACGACCATATCGGCTTAGTTTGGAAGACCATGGGTTAAACCAATAACTACGATAGCAACTTACGTGCATACAAACTTCGCAAGTTAAACAAAAACATGTGAGAAGATTAAACAATTTCCGCAAATTGTTATGTAGAAAGAAACACCAAGATTCACCTCACACTTCCTACGCGACCCTCCATGTTAAATACGTATCCTTGAAAATAAGGGCGAAGGGTTCACATGTCTCCCAGCATCCATTGCGTTATTTATCATTAACCCCAAACAATTCTTCATAAGTCCGGAATCGTAAAGCAACATTCTAGAAGGGCGAACTAGCGTAGTGGTACTAAAAACAGCGCATCCATTGTTGTTTTATTGGCTTTAACCGTCTATTTCTTGCCCGCGACTTCGTCCGCCCAGAATTCTAATCCCTGGTAAAGATTCTTTATCTTTTTCATTGAATAAAGGAAAAATCCTTAAAACGGCAACATTCAACTATTTTCCGCCTTCGTCATTATTATCATCGTCATCGGTATCTTTTTTCTGATCCTGTAGGAATTACCAAGAATCCTAAAACCAAACCAGTTTTTTACTATTTTAATTACCTACTTGCAGAACCTAATTTGAAGAGCCTATTTATTTATCACAGTTCCTCACTCTGAATCGAACGTATTAAATCCCGTTTATTCCCTTTCCCGGGTTACCTATCTGAAACACTAAAAACGATAGTCCGATTTTCGTTTCAGCAAAAACTATTCGACAAATTATGTTTTGCTTTTTTTTCGTTTGTCCGAAAATTAATTTCGAATTTGTACGATTAGGCATTTATTTTGTTTTTGAAATCGCATTTGTCCGTAATATCGGTTATCCGATGTAATGTTGCGATTTTTTAATCATTCGTCATTTTTTAACCGACTTCAAAAAAAGGAGGAGGTTCTCAATTCGGTTGTATGTTCTTTTTTTTTTTTTTTTAACGTGTGTTACCTCAGAACTCCGTCATTTATGAACCGATTTGGAAAAATCTTTCGTTGTTTGAAAGCATATGCTTCAAGGTTGGTCCCGTTGTTAACGGAATCCAGTTCTGATGATGGGATCCATGAGGAATTGAAGGAACTCTTCAAAAGTTCAAGGGAAATGTAAAGCGATTTTAGTATTTTCAGTGACAAATCGAGCATTTGCATTCATAAAGTGTCATTTGGTAAACTAGATCTGATGAAGAAGACCGCAGATGGCCAACGGAACTCCTCAACGGGTCAAATCTTGCAAGTTGAATTTGACTCACTTCCCGGTTTCTGATTGATTTCATATTTTACATGCATGTGTAAATCAGGTGACAATGCAATATTATTGTGACATGGAGCTAATCTGATGATGGAGTTGGAAGGTGGCCATAGAAACTCTGTAATAAAACAACACAACCCCGTCGAGTTTGGGTTCATTTGAAACGTCTTGACGAGCACTTTGATCCCAGATGGTAACCAGGGTCTGATGATGGAGCTGGAAGGTGGCCAAAGTTACTCCATAAAGTAACGGCACTTACCCCATCGAGTACGGACTCATTTGACTCGTCTCAACGAGTACTTTGGTCCTAGATGGTAACCAGGGTCTGACAATGAAGTTGGATGGTGACCATAAGAACTCCGTAGTAAAACGACATAACCCCATCAAGTTTGGTCTCGTTTGATTCGTCTTGATAAGTACTTTGGTAACCAGAGGCAAAAAGTACAGTCAGTAAAGAGTGCCAGTCCAGGCCATTAGCAACAACTAAAAAGAAAAAAATAAAAAATTTTAAATAAAAAATAAAACCGCCTTCAAAAAACACCCAAAAAAAACTTGGAAATAAAAAAAAATTAAATAAAAAATAAAACCTCCTTCAAAAAACCCCCAAAAAAACATAAAATAATAATTGATTGAACCGACCACAATAAGCATGAAAATATCTTTCTACTAATCTGTTTGAAGTTGGTGCCTCAGCACGAGCCAGCAGGAGTGGACCTAGTAATCTAACTTACCTACATACCTATTATAGGGCTTCTACACTCCTGCTGGCTCGTGCTGAGGCACCAACTTCAAACAGATTAGTAGAAAGATATTTTCATGCTTATTGTGGTCGGTTCAATCAATTATTATTTTATGTTTTTTTGGGGGTTTTTTGAAGGAGGTTTTATTTTTTATTTAATTTTTTTTTATTTCCAAGTTTTTTTTGGGTGTTTTTTGAAGGCGGTTTTATTTTTTATTTAAATTTTTTTATTTTTTTCTTTTTGATTGACTTTGATTTCATTTGTCCAATGTAACGATTCGTTTTTTTTAACTTTGGGCTTTTCTCAAATGGATTTTTTAATTTTTGACATAGTATCCTTTTAGCAAAACTATCTAATTTACACATCCCACGTGTATCCCGGCGTTATTTTTTATCCTGCAGGCTAGTCTGCAGGAAATTACCTACTTTCTCCTTTGGAAAAGATAACCCTAACCGCCATATAAATATTGTTATCGCGTATTAATAATCTAACAATGAGTAGCACAGCAGGATAGTAAATTTGTAATACACTGTCATAAAAATTGGTCAAGCGGTTTCGGAGGACTTTGATAACACACACTGTTACACTCGATTTTTATATATTAGAAAGAAAGATACAGTGATCGTGTGAGCTGTCAGTGTCTCCACTACCTCCTGACCCGTATAACTCGTCCCAGCCAACCGCCGACTGAATTATTAACGCTTTACACTCTAAGTGTTGCTGCTAAGATCAAAATTTCACTGCGAATGCTTAATTGTGGAGGGTTGAAAGCCTTTTTAAGGGTAACACTTGGTACGAGAATAATAAATACCCTACGGCGTACGGATTTAGGAACTTTCGATGGATTTTCACTTCATTTGAGTAGTGTTTGGAAAATTATGTCGTATTGTGGGAATACGCCATAATAGAGAGATTATCTCGAAGCAGATGTTACGCCTGGGGACCGAAATCCGATGGAGGAAAGTTGGAAGTTGTATTTATGCAGCCGATTTGTGAAACTTCGATAGTGCGATGCAGGACGTAGTAATTAGTTTATTATTTGATGACTAGATGGAGCTAGTAGTCGCTGAATACAGTTTTTGATATTAACTTTAAGTTCTTATTGTACAGTATTCTAGTAAATAAACATTTTTAATTTGTAAAGCTCAAAGAATCGCCTGATTCAAATGGCAGTGGGGAGGGCACATTGTTCGTAGAACTGATTCCCGGTGGGGCCAAACGGACCACGGACCGAAGACGTAATATACACCGTGAGTCGAAAATGACCGCAAACCAATAGTTAGTAACGCTTCGTTGGTACAAGTAGCGTACGATCGTACGATAGGTTAGGTACCAACGAAGCGTTACTATTGGTTTGCGGTCATTTTCGACTTTCGTTTTTCACAATTGGATTTTTGGCTCTAGTCAAAATAGTAATTATAAATCGATTGTACAATCGATACTAAATCACCTCGTTTCGGGAAAACAACCACTAAAATTTCACGGTGTAGATAGGACTCCAACACATAGAGCGTTGACCTGATAAAAGTTGCTGGAACGCTTTGGATGTGAATAGCACAGGTACCGATCTGTTTGGCAAACCTTGGTGGAGGCCTATGTTCAGCAGTGGACGTCCTTCGGCTAAAATGGTGATAATGATGATGATGAATTACTAAACGTATTCATGCTAGATCCAAGGTAAGGCTAATATAAATAGCGCCTGCGACGGCAATGCAACTTCGTAGTTGCATCGCACCGTTTGCCTAATCAATGAGGAACGCAGAAAACGAAGGGTAGAAGAGGCGGTATTTAAAATGTACAGTCAAGTGTAAAAATATGGGTGCACGCAACTTGCTCATTAATATACCCCATATAGCTCTTATGTCGTTGATTTAAGGTTTTGGTACATAATTATGAGAGGATGAAATCGATACTTATTTTTGCACTTGACTCTACCTATTACCAAGGATGATATAGACTGGATTGGCAGTCGCCATAGTACGGATCGGCCGCGGTTTTTGTAGTTCGATTATTAAATCTAGATGGCGCTGAAATATAGCCAGAGGCTTTGAAGGCAAAACATTGCATAATAATACATTTGCAGTGATATGAAATATCTGTAGTCTTATTGTTTTGCCTTCAAAGCCTCAGGCTTTATTTCAGCGCCATCTAGATTTAATAATCGAACTACAAAAACCGCGGCCGATCCGTACTATGGCGACTGCCAGTCCAGTCTATATCATCCTTGCTATTACGTTCAACACCATCATTATCCCAGCCAGTATTATTATAATACGTCTCAGTGCAGAGCACAGGCGTTCTCTAAGAATGAGCTTGGGCTTAGTTCGTACGCGGGACCTGTGCGGATTACGAGCTTCACACACCGCATAATTATTGTGTAGGTTTTCCCACGTAGTATTACGATTGCTCTCAAGCAGAAGCCTGGGTTTACGTGCGAAATTAAATTTGTTTGATTTACTATGAGTTTCACGGTGAAAAAAAAACATCGTGAGGAAACCTGCGCAGGCACATATCTGCAAAAAAAAACAATGGTGAAGTTCCCAATAAGCACTGAGTCCTCATGGGCACAAATTAATATGGAATAGTGCAGTTTTTGGAATTTTAGATGTATGGGTAAATTTCAAATTTTACACAGGGAAACTTGTCCCAAAATAAAAAAAAGTTGTTTCCGTAGACACTGTCTAATTTTCTGCGGTAATTTGAGTGAAATGATTGATGATTTGTAATCAGCGTATAATAATATATCACAGATAATTATTGACTATCGAATCAAAAAAAGATGCTTGGTATATCTGTTATAGTATCTGTAATAATGCATGGTTACAGAGTGATAGCTCCATACAAATAGTAACAGTCAGTGTTCTAAGTAAAATTTTGAAATAAATGAATTATTATTATTTATTATTATTATAGTGTTGTGATTTTAATTTTAGGTGATACATTTAATACATATGTAACGTTTTGTATGCTCTGTCTACCCCCTTTGGGGCCACAGGCGTGATTTTATGTGTGTATTGTATAATCGCTCGTAGAACTGATGGCCGAGGTGGCAAAAAGGTTCTCGAGTGGCATCCACGGACCGGAAGACGCAGTAAAGGTAGGCCTCCAACAAGATGCAGGGACGACCTGGTTAAGGTTGCAGGATCGCGTTGGATGCGGAGGGCACGGGACCGATCTGTTTGGCGAGCCTTGGGGGAGGCCTATGTTCAGCAGTGGATGTCTTTCGGCTGAAATGATGATGATGATGATGATGATGATGATGATGTAATAATACATTTTTTAAGATTTTTATTATTAAAGATTAGCTGTTTCCCGTGACTCCGACTGCGAAGAATTCGTTTATCGCTATCCCGCGGAAACTATGCAGTTTTCCGGGATAAAAACCACCCTATGTTATTCCTTAGGTCTCAAACTATCTCCATACCTAATTGTATGTAGGTTTGTTCAGCTGTTATTGCGTGAGTAACAAAAATCCAAACATCTTCAAAATCTTTCACATTTATAATATTAAAAGTAGGATACCCGGTCCGCAGGTTTCCTCCTCCGCGCTCCGACACTTCGTTACCATGTTTACACAAACCTTTAGCTCCAATCCGATTACGACGTTTTTCCTCTTCTTAATTTGTAACTGCAACTTAATAGAAAGAGGGACAAAGTTAATTGGCGAAATGAGAGCGTTTCTCACTTTCCTTTTTTATAAACGGCTTCGGACTTTGCTGGAGTTGCGAAGTTGTGTTTTTGACAGGGAGATTGGTAACTTACATTCATATAATTTGGAGAAGTTTAATATGGAAAAATATACATCAAAAGATTTAGTACATCAAAAGATTTTATCTGGTAATTAATTATTTTGTCTAATCAAAAAAAAGTAACTCCCAAATTTTTAAAGACGTAATTTGTAATTTTATAATAATAATAATTCACTTATTTCTCGAACAACAATGGTCCAACATTAAGAAATACAAATAATTACAATAATGTCATACAAAATTAATTCTAAAAAATTACAAAATAAATAAGACCAAAACACAAAAAAAAAAATGTTGTTGGTCATAAAAAATATTAAAATTCGCGGTAACCTAGTGGTTTGATTTATAATCTTCTAAGCAGAGGGATGTCAGTTCGAGCCCAGGCAAACATCTGTTTTTCGGAATTTTCGTGAAAAGTTACATTTGAAATTTTGTAAAACTAATGATCAATTAATTATTAAGAAATTCAAGACTTTTCATTCTAAGAAGAGTTGATGATGGTGATAACAATAATAATAAGGGTGCCTTTTCACCAGAGATGTGCTATGCAGCTTTGCTGCGAATTTGTGAAAGCTACGCTACGAAACTGTGTGACCGTTTCCACCAGTGCTAAGCTATGTAGCTGTGCGAGGAAGATGCGATATGTAGATGAGCAGCCGCGAGGCAGCTGTGCGAAGAAGATGTGCAGCTCGAGCTATGCAATGTATCAATGGGGCGCGCGGAGCGGCAGCGCGGTGAGGGGGGAGACCATCGCGACCATCCATAGCACGCATCCGTAGCACGTATCCAGGGCACGCATCTTTCCATATAAAAATCATAGCTTAGTTGAACCAGTTTCCACCAGTGTTATGCTATGTGGACCAATGAACATGATTGGTGGATATCACACGCATCCATAGCAACGTAGCGTAGCACATCTCTGGTGGAAAGGCACCCTCAAACCGTACGGTTTTCAGCACACACAAGACAACTACCACTCAATTTCGCCATTCGCATCCGGGAGCATGCTCTCGCTAAAAAACAAACAATATAGCAACTAAAGGTAAGTATTGATAAGCCAGTGCCACAGTAAAAATTTGCATAGATTAGTTGTTTTTATAGCAATAAACAAAACGTACAAATACACACGTAACCGATCCCGTATCGAGTATCAGACGCTTATCGACAAAAAACACACCCGTATATTATATTTCAGCTCACGACTTTATCGTAAATATGAAGGGTAGGGCCGCACCTTCTGGCAGCTATTGCAAAAAGAGCGTAGCGCACTCTCCATAAAATATATCTGAGGGAGCTCCGAGGCCTTATTCTGGGGCCGCTAAGTGGTCGAACCACACTCATCATCATCATCATCCCAGTCAATATACGGCCCACTCATTGCAGAGCATTCTGAGAGGAGCAGAATGAGAACACTTGAGCCGTAGTTTCCATGCGGGCTCAGTGCGAATTAGGAACTTCACATATTACCTACCCTGATTTTTTTTCACCATGTAGCACATGGTAAATTTCAGATGTAATTTCGCACGTAAATTCCGAATAACTCAAAAGTGTGAGCCCAGGCACGAACCGACGACCCTCTGTTTGAGAGGCCATTAGGTCAAACTACTAGTCTACCACTAGCCTGCTTCATTGTTCCTAATACGAACTGCTAAGGAAGGGAACTCCCATCGTCTGTATTTTCAGATATCCTCACTTAACATATAGCCTGGGGCTGTTCAAGGCTAGAGTGAATAGTTTATTACGTAACCGGTGTACAGTCAACGTCATAAATAAGTGATCACTTTCGTACCTTGTCGCTTTCAGTCGTAACATAATTTTGTATGGCATTTCAAACATGACGTTATAGTGACAAGGTACAAAAGTGATCACTTATTTATGACGTTGACCCTACACCTTTGGCTTCATCTGCACTTTCCGTCAGGTGAGAGTTAGGTAACGCCACGAGAGTTGAGGTCACGCACATCACAAGTCGTGTAATGACAGCGGGATTTTGACACTTATTCGTACCGATAGCAAGTTCAACGGACTCAGTAATGAATTACAAGATTGACTAAAAATTCCTTCAACCTTTTTTTTAAGAATTATTTACGAAAACAAACATAATAGAAAATAAAATAAATAAATTATAAGAAGCGATAAGGCCGCCTATTGCTTACCTTATATTTTTTCCATGTACATACTTGTTTTTCTGTATTGATTTCTTTGTGGTGGACAATAAAGAGTCATTGTATTGTATTGTATTGTATTGTAAAATACTTTCATCTATTTTATTTGAATCAGATATGCATATTTTATCAAGATATCAAGATCATATAAGTCACATTTTAATTCACTCACTCAATTTTAAATCATTCACTACCGTAAACCGGGGTGACTTTGAAACTTCGGGGCGACTTTAAAAAGTAGTTTGCCGACCAACTCACGTATATTTGTTAGTATTTGCTATTCCTTTTCAATTTCTTCATCGAACTTCTATTTGTCTATATGTGAACCATTTACCTCATAAATGGACAATGTCGACTTTATAGCGATTTGAAAACTATCAAAGTCAAAGTCGCCCCAATTTAATCAAAGGCACCCCGGTTTACGGTACTTTTATTGCAATTCGTACTTTGTGCAGCTGTGTGTGTAATCATTCGCCTCAATTCTCGTAACCGTAACATATAGTAATCAAGCAAGGGTCAGTTTTACGAATAAAAAACCTAGCAAAATCAAAACTGCTTTTTTGCTGCATTATTGTGCTCTGGCAATAAATTAACTAATGAATTTTATTATAATAAATAATAAAATAAAATAAATATCACGGGACAATTCACACCAATTGACCCCGTCCCAAAGTAAGCTAAGCATAGCTTGTGTTATGGGTGCAAGGCAACGGATAAACATACTTATATAGATAGATACATACTTAAATACATATTAAACACCCAAGACCCGAGAACAAATATTCGTATTATTCATACAAATATCTGCCCCGACGCGGGAATCGAACCCGGGACCTCAAGCTTCGTAGTCAGGTTCTCTACCTACTAGGCCATCTGGTCGTCTGGTCGTCGTGGTGGTGGTCTATTATAATTATTTTAATATTAAATTTGCGTTAACTTTTTGTTTTTCTTTGTGGCGCGTTTTTCTTAGTCCTTTACTAAAAGTTTCTAAGAGCGCTGAAAGTCTAAAAAACTGCTTTATAAAAGGCTCCTCTGTCGGTCCTTTGGTCTGTCATGAATCTGTATCATAAAATTGTGCGCTCTCATATTTCGCACACTAAACTCTCATTTCAACTTTACTTTGCTTTAATTTTCAAATCGCCACTAAAATTCAGAATACAGACGCCGTATCCATATTACATATTTATATGTGGAAGCCAGTTCTTCGCATATGTTTCTAGCTGTTTTATTCGTGCGAATAAAGTGTGTCTCGTTTCTTTTTTCCTGTTTTTACGCACTAATTACGCAATTACTAAAATTAAGGATTACTTGTTGATGATTCTGTTTGCTATTAATTCCAAAACTCGTTCTACAGGTATTCTAAAACAACGGCAATGAATAAATGAAAAACCTACGTGACGTCACGAAATTCAGAGAACGCCATAAAATTTTGCCATAAATACCGACATACATACAATCACACCTACTTCACAGCAAAAAGGTAGGCAGAGTCTATTTGTTTACACCTGCAGTGCTACAAACTTGACATAGGTACATCTTTTGGTTTCACAACACTCCGACCTTTCTTCAAGACATCCTCAATCTGATCATGGAATGTCCTTCTTGGTCTCCCTCTTCCAATATTTCCATCTACACTCGCATTATATACCTCTTTCGTAATTCTTTCTTCATCCATCCTCCCCACATGCCCAAACAAACTTAACATTCCTAAATTTAGTCCCAAAAATAAATAAATCCACATTATGCTTTTTGAACACGCTCATTTCTAGCAACTGAATTCCTATCCGAGCCATCTTCGACACGGTGTTAAGCTAACAAAAACAAAGTTCGTCTTAACAGATTACGCGTAATGACCTAGTCATAGAAGTGATCTCGAGGATACTGCGATAAATCTACGGCACAATGGCGAGTTCCTTAACTTGGCGCCGCGAATAACGAGTTTTTAACTTTGTGGCAAAACGAAAAATGTCTCTATCTCGTTTACGCATCTGTGCGAGGGATAAGCGGAAGCGGGCGAGTGGGATTGCCGGAAAAATGGAAGGAAACGATTCTTAGTGGTAAGGTGAACGTACCAATGCTCGACACCTCAACGCTCTGTAGAAGACAACCCTGTCACCTCTCTTGCGATGATATAAGATTGAAGGTGCCATGTATTGGGCCAGTGTCGAGCACAGGGAGGTTTACCTTATCTTGTTAAAATTGTTGCGAAAAAAAACATCACTATTTTGCCATATGTTCTCGCATTTGCAATCCACTACTTGCTTCAACACAAATCCTCCTATTCCTTTTTCCTTCTTTGCAGCTGAGAGATGTTTTTGTATGCATTGCATTGTCAGCAAAAGGATAATTTTATTCAGCCACATGCGGACGGCTAAATACTTACTTAGTTTACCATGATGAAGGTTTTAAATAGAAGAGAGCAGGCTAGCAAATGGCATAATGTATTTGAAATATTTGCTTTGAGCAAATATAGCAGTTCAACAGCATGGTCATCACTAACATAACCGATACCACCTTACTACCTTATAAGCATACCAGCACGATTTTCACATGTTACTTCACTTTATTTTTATCAACCGACGGAAACAAAAGGAGGAGGTTCTCAATTCCACGTGTACCTATATATTTTTGAACTAAAACAATTACTTTGCCCACCCGCGACCTTACAATAGTTACGTTTATGCAAGAAATGTGCGTTCATGCAGTTCCTCCACCTCCACACTGTACGAACACACACAAATCACATAAACCCAACCATCACCACCACCAAGCTACACTGACGCGTTTCGAACTCAACCAGAGCTCATCTTCAGAGTTACCACAACCGTATGCTATGCTACCAAATGTTAAACTAACAAACCAAAACAAATGTTTTAACTTGTTACTGTAACTTCTCAAGTACCCACTTTATTTTCCTTATTCTCAAACTACCCCACAAAAATTAACTTTTATTGACATATTATAAAACTACCTTGAATTTTTGTTTATTTATAAGTAAGGCATATTTTATTAATACTAACTGTTCAAATTCGACCCAAGCCGCAGTAAAGGAGAAGATACTAAATTTACCTGATCATTAATAATAGACCCCATAGTGTTGTACCTAATTATTTCCATGCATTCCAGAGCATCCAGACGCAACCCCTTGCCGCAATAATGTAACACTTCATAAGAATCTGAATCTAACAATGAATGATTTGATTCCAACAAATGTTTTGCAAAATTCAATCTATCTGGATGCTCATTCCTATATGCCGAAACATGCTCTTTTAATCTAGTATTAAAACTTCGGCCTGTCTGTTCTACGTATATCCCATTGCAGTCATTACAAGTAAGCTTGTATACCCCCGATCTAGTTCCCTTATCTACCTGTTCTTTGTGGTTACATAGCCTAGAGTACAAAGAGTTGTAAGTCTTAAAGGCAACATTAATATTGTTTGATTTTAAAATGCCATAAATCTTATCAGACAAACCCCCAACGTAAGAGATGCTAGATCTATATTTGTTAGTAGACTGAGAAGGTAACGCAGCGTTAAGCATGCTATTTACTAACCGTGCCTGCTTCTTTTGAACTAAACTATCTGCCATTGATTTTGTATAACCATTCATTAATATGGACCTCCGCAAAGTAACGCCTGATTCAATAAACTATATATATATTTTTTTTTTTATGTATGATCACGCATAACTTTTTACAGAGTAGTCCGATTTTGATGATTATTTTTTTATTGGAAAGCGTATTCCCCCAGGGTGGTCCCATTTAAATTTGAAAACAATATTCCTACCCTAAGGGTAGAAAAACAGGGGATGATTGATTGTTCAGTTACTGATTGTACTATATGATCACGCATAACTTTTTACAGGGTAGTCCGATTTTGATGATTCTTTTTTTATTGGAAAGCGTATTCCCCGAGGGTGCTCCCATTTAAATTTGGAAACAATATTCTTACCCAAAGGGTAGAAAATCAGGGGATCATTGACTAACTTTTTACAGAGTAGTCTGATTTTCATAATTCTTTTTTATTGGATAGTTAGGGGTATACCTTGAAGTTGGTATTATAAATTTGGAAAAAAAATCACCCCAAGGATGGAAAAAAGTATAAAATAAAAACTTTTTAACAAAAAATTAAACCGCCGAAAAAACTGAAAAGCAAAAAATAATACCTTTTTGTTTGACCTTAATCTAGGTACCAGTTTGAAGTCGGTACCTCAGCACGAGCCAGGAGGAGTGATAGAAGCCAATCAGGTAGACGATTAGGTATAGGTCCACTCCTCCTGGCTAAGTGCTGAGGCACCGACTTCAAACTGGTACCTAGATTAAGGTCAAACAAAAAAGGTATTATTTTTTGCTTTTCAGTTTTTTCGGCGGTTTAATTTTTTGTTAAAAAGTTTTAATCGGTTATGTTAAGGTTTGTGTTCGACTAAGTTTGGCCTAAACATTTTTTTTTTACTTTAAACTAATACGTCTCACTGCAGGGCATAAATACCCATAGTTTTTTTGTTAGTTAAGTCTTTTTAATGAACTACTAGCCCCCTCTCTGCTTTAGGGATAGTGTTATAATATAATGTATTAAATTTTGTCATGATTGGTAAAGATTGCACAGCTCTGAGATGTTTTTATAAATTTAACTAAGGGCCCCATACATCCCTGTCAAAACTAGAAATAATAAATAAATTTCATTATGTTTGGAAATCATGTAATTTTTATCTTTTACGTCCTTTGTCTCGCTCGTATTAATAGTTCAGTAAATTAAAATATAAATTTAATTGAAAAAAAAAACTTTTTGCCGCGCATTCTTCTTGGCAATGATGGTCATTCCAAAAGCGTTGGTAAATAAATAAAAAACCGGTTGTCTGTAAAGTCGGTTTACGGACGATAGTTTAACGTGACAACGTCATAACAAAACATTCAATAAAAATTACCCGAGCGCTAATACTAAGATTGTATTACGTAATATTGCAACTGGCCTTCGCCGCTCTATTGCAACTGGCCCTCGCCGCTCTGTAAGTATATGTACGTACATGTACTTACACGTAATGTTACATTACGTCATCGTTTTTCGTGTATGCCGCCGGCGTTCATCGATTTCTTTGACGTTGTCACGTCAAAAACATACATATATGTTAAAGAGCCCTTCGCGGCCCACTTACCTAATAAACGTTTTAATTTCAATTTTAACAAAAATACTGGCCGCATAAAACGCTACCGTTCAAAATTTAAACCGCAGGCTTAGAGGGTCCTGTGGATATTACAGAAGGAAAAACGGCCCTACTTTCAATAAAACTGTCGTCTTTATTTAACAGGGGCAAAAGTTATCCCGTCGGCATTGTTTGGCAACTTCGCGGAAATATACAAAAAAAAAAAACAGTTTACTTTCCCTCCTTGTCCACACGGCACCGTGGATTTTTGAATCGGGCAGTTAAAATTTAATGAAAAACGAAAGTGTCTGAAATTGTAATTTGGAATCGATGGTTTAGTACAGAAAATATTGATGGATCAAATAAATATCTCGTAAAACCAATTGACCTAGTCCCGAAGTAAACAAAGCCTGTGTTGTGGGTACTAAGAAACATACTTAAACAGATAGATATACGTAATAATTATAATATAATAATATCACGGGACAGTTCACACCGATTGACTCTAAGTAACCAGCAAAGCTTATGTTATGGGTCCTAGGTAACGGATAAACATGCTTAAATAGAAAGATACATGCTTACATGCTTAATAATCACCCAAAAATTGAGAAAAAGCATATTCGTATTTTTCATTATCTTGAACTGAAACAATTACTTTGCTCACCCGCGGCCTTACGATAGCTACGTTTATGTAAAAAAAACAGTCTAAAATTTGTTAGCACAGTGAACGGTTGCGTAACTCTAAGATGAGCTCTGGTTGAGTTCGAAACGCGTCAGTGTAGTTTCTAGTTTGGTGGTGGAGATAGTTGGGTTTGTGTGATTTGTGTGTGTTCATACAGTGTGGAGGTGGAGGAGCTGCATGAAAACGCATTTTTTTACATAAACATAGCTATGATATTGTAAGGTCGCGAGTGAGCAAAGTAATTGTTTCATTCATTAGTTTGACGACGACCAGATGGCCTAGTGGTTAGAGAACCTGACTACGAAGCTTGAGGTCCCGGGTTCGATTCTCGTGTCGGGGCAGATATTTGTATGAAAAATACGAATGTTTGTTCTCGGGTCTTGGGTGTTTAATATGTATTTAGGTATGTATCTATCTATATAACTATGTTTATCCGTTGCTTTGTACCCATAACACAAGCTTTGTTTAGCTTACTTTGGGTAGGGTCAGTTGGTGTGAATTGTGTCCCTGATATTTATTTATTTATTAATATGGACACCCGCAAAGTAACGCCTGATTCAATAAATTATTTAGTTTAAATGTTTGAAATAAATAATAAATAATAATAAATAATAATGCGCTTCGTATTCGAACATTTTACTTACCTAGTTAACAATGACAACTTTTACGGATATTTTAGAGGAAAATAAAATTAACGTTTTTAAAAACTTAGAAAAGCCTCGAAAAACAATTGCCTGTGTAAGCGATCAATCTCATCACTTAGGCGTATTTTCTTGGTTATTAAAATATTCAGTGGAACAATCCAAAATACTTCCAAGACTGAAACTCATGAAATTAAGGAGGTGAGAAGTCCGAAAAGTTTTTATTGTTACGGCGGGAATTTATCTTCAGCCGCGCAGATGTTTAAAATTTCACTTCTCATTACTTTTTGGCATAGCGCACTTACGACTGGAGATGCCCTAGGCTACGAATTTATACATAGTGTCAAAGTCACGTATTCACTTTAAACAATGTTTGGGATACACTGTTTCCGAAACACTATGCAGCTGTTTACAGAAAGCTCCCTTTGCGTGTTCTATAAGATCTACAACGGGGAATGCTCTGAGGAACTCTTTGACCTCATTCCAGCTGCGGGGTTCCATTACAGATCCACCTGTCGTAAGCGTACATTTCATCGTCATCATGTTGATGAATGGCAGTCTTCGACGGTGCGTTTTAAGCGGTCTTTTTTGCCACGAACTTGCTAAATCAAGAATGATCTTCCCGCTGGGGTCTCCCCATCGAGTTACGACCTGGGTGCCTTTAAGAGGCAAGTGTACCATTATCTGCAGGGCCGACAACGCACTGGTATCGCGTAAGGCGCTGCGAGTGTCTATGGACAGTGGTGTTCATTTAACATCAGGTGACCCACTAGTTCGTTTGTCTGGCCTCACTAGCATAAAAAAAAAAACAATGTTTCAGTTTCAGCTCGCATAGTGTGCCCGTCTGATCGAATACCCCAACACGTCGATTTTCTAAACAAAATGCTTAAAGCGAATACGTGGCTTTTAAATTAATGGCACGAATTAGAATATCAATATTATCGCGAATTGCAAAACATCCAGAAATCCACTTCAGTTTTATTACGATAATGCGATACACGTAAGAACCTTTGTGATACGGATCTTGATATGCATGTAGTCTGCAACAATCAGGAATATTTTTGGTAGACATAAGTCCTGGTAACCTAGTGGTTTGACCTATGGTCTCACAAAGCAACTCAAGCAACTCTCGCAAAGTCTCTTTTTATTTATTAGTTATTTTTAAGCACTTGTCATATCTTGAGCAAATTTTAGTTCTTAGCCATAATGATGTAAAATGAGTTTTTGGAATAAATTACTATGATTATTATTTATTATTATTTTGCACATTATTTCCTGTATATTTAATTAATCCTAAAATTGGCTAAATTTCTAAAAGTTTGTAATTCAAACCCAATCTTAAATTCGTACCTGTAGCGGTGAACCTTGGGGTGCAGAGGTTCTACATCAATAAAGAAGGTGGTATTAAGATTTGTCTTATCGGATACATTATCATGTTAAGGGTTAAGGCCGTTGCCTACTCCCGTTATGGGTGCTTCATACTTTCCGTCTATTAGCGCTGTACCGGACCAACTATGATTTGCATTGTTTAGTTAAACATCATGAGGTTTTTGAACTGTGAAAAATTTTAAAACTTTCACAATGTGGACGTTTTTCTGCTGTTTAAACATAAAACTACCTACCGTGAGACTCACTCATAGTGGAAAAATACGGATAACTCACGACTATGAACGAGTATGGTGATGGTGGTGGGTATCGTTTAGTGTGTGGTGTCAGTTGCGTCGAGCAGCCGCGCGAGCAGAACGGTGGCACGTAGTGCGCGTTTGGCAGCCGCCGCGACGTGTGTCTCCAAGAAGAAACATGTCGAGCTGAACTCAATCATAGACGTTACTTATACTTTTTTTAACCCCCGACACAAAAAGATTGGTGTTATAAGTTTGACCGCTATTGTGTGTGTGTGTCTATCTGTGGCATCATAGCTCTTAAACGGGTGGACCGATTTGGTTGCGGTTTTTAGGGTTCCGTAGTCAACTAGGAACCCTTATAGTTTCGCCATGTCTGTCCGTCTGTCTGTCTGTCTGTCCGCGGCTAAGCTCAGAGACTGTTAGTACTAGAGAGCTGTAATTTGGCATCAATATATATATCAGTCACGCCGACAAATTGATTGAATAAAAAAAAGTAAAAAAAATTTTTTTAGGGTACCTCCCATAGACGTAAAGTGGGGGTGATTTTTTTTTCTCGGCTAACCCTATAGTGTGGGGTATCGTTGGATAGGTCTTTTAAAATCATTGCGGGGTTGTTAACATGATTTTTCTATTCAGTGATCTGTTTGCGAAATATTCAACTTTAAAGTGAAAATTTTCATTAAAATCGGCCGTCCCTTCCCCCTCTAAAATCTAAACAGTTGGGCGGAAAAATTTGAAAAAATTCAGAAGGGTAGTAAATATAACAAATTTACTAGGAAAATTATAGCGGCTAAGATTGCTTGTAAATTATTTGTAGTTTAAGAGTAAATAGTAGCCTAAGGTATAAAACATACCTAAACTTGGATGATTCCGTACACATACGAAAAAATCCTTAGAAAAATATTACTTGATTTTTTCGTAATGGCTACGGAACCCTACCTTGGGCGTGTCCGATACGCTCTTGGCCGGTTTTTATTATTTGAAAGCAGGTTTCTTGGCAATGGTTCTTAGACATGTTTAATTAAAATTCAGCCGTTTTAAAGTAATCGGCTTTTGCGAAAGGGATCATAGATGCATAATGGGCATTTGGGCATTTACTTTTATTTTTTAACATATATTATGTGACCTAAGTGAGCTGGGAGTTTTTTAAATTTTTATTTTTAGTTCATTTTTATTTCACTATTTTTTGCGTTCCGTACCTTAAAACGAAAAGACATAGATCTTTCCGAAGGAAACATTGTCAATTTTTACGTGACGAATGTAAACATTTTGCTTTGAAATTAGCCCAGCACAACTAAGTAGGTATACGGAATAAACCACAACTTGCAGTCATGCATTTGTAACAAACGACCGTATAATTTACTCTACTGACACAACTTTGCATTTGCAAATAAACCTGCTGGTAAACTTGCGTGTCTCTTCTCGTTTCGATGCCTTTCCAATTTAGTTAATAGTTACATATTTGATCTATATTTGCAACATAAATAGCTTATAACTATAAATTAATAGTAGATTGTTCAACAAGGAACTAACAAGCTTAGCCACACAAGCAGAGCGAGGGTAGCTATAGTTCGCGTGTCATTATGGTTGTTTAGTCTCGCGTTAAACACTCTATTTTGAATGCGAGGAAAAAAAAAACCGGCCAAGAGCGTGTCGGACACGCCCAAGGTAGGGTTCCGTAGCCGTTACGAAAAAATCAAGTAATATTTTTTTAAGGATTTCGTATGTGTACGGAATCATCCAAGTTTAGGTATGTTTTATACCTTAGACTACTGTTTACTCTTAAACTACAAATAATTCCCAAGCAATTTTAGCCGCTATAATTTTCCTAGTGAATTTGATTTGATATATTTACAACCATTCTGAATTTTTTCAAATTTTTCCACCCAAGAGTTTAGATTTTAGAGGGGGGGGGACGGTCGATTTTAATGAAAATTTTCACTTTAAAGTTGAATATTTCGCAAACAGATCACTGTATATAAAAATCATGTTTGCAACCCTACAATGGTTTTAAAAGACCTATCCAATGTTACCCCACACTATAGGGTTAGTCGAGAAAAAAAAATCACCCCCACTTTACGTCTATGGGAGGTACCCTAAAAAAAATTTTTTTACTTTTTTTTATTTAATCACTTTGTCGGCGTGACTGATATATATATTCATGCCAAATTACAGCTTTCTAGTACTAACAGTCTCTGAGCTTAGCCGCGGACAGACAGACAGACAGACATGGCGAAAGTATAAGGGTTCCTAGTAGACTACGGAACCCTAAAAAACGACGTTCTATGCAAAAGTAGTTACATTTTTACTTTTTTACAGCGCACGCTCAATACGAGCAATTGACATCTGCGCTCAAAATTGCAATAGCAAAATAAATTTGTTCCACGTTGTCCATTATGAATGAACTGAAGCAATTACTTTACTCACCCGCGACTTTTTTTTAGTCGCGGACGAGCAAATAACTGTTTTAGGTTTAAACTAGTTGGACTAAGTTGACGTGGCGAGGGCGGCAAGCAGATAGCGCGGATGCGGTCAGGCTGCGGGGCGCGGGGTATGAAAACATGCGCGAGCAGTGTTGCCAGATGCCGGAATACAAAAAGCGGGAGCTGCGCTTTCAAAACGCGGATTTTTAAATGTAAAAACCGGATTTTTCCAGTAGTGGGATATATTAAAGGCTAAAACGCCATCTCCGCTTCCGCGACATTTCTGAGCCATTCGGCTGCCCTACGGAAAAAGAAAGTAACTAACATTTTTGTCAAAACCGGTGTTTTTGTATTTTTGGCACTTTTAGATGATAACGGATGTTGCTACATTCTTGGAATCACCAAAAGAGCCTTAGTTTTAGAGATAAATTTTCACCAAACAAAGTAACTGCAGGCACTGACTCAAAATATCTACGGAAAAATAAAGTAAAACGCAATTACAAATCATAAATGAAGTAATTGCATGTCGTTTACTTTGTTTTTAAGTTGTAATTTGATCCACTTTGTTTTTTGTTTGGTAAATAGTTTTTTATTGAGACTCTGATTTAGTCAAAACAAAAGTAAATAGCATTACTTCATTTTTGTATTGTAAAAAAGCGTCAAAATTACCAATTTATCTCGGCAAAAACAAAGTAACTAAATGTTAAGGGAAAAAGAAAGTACTTGAATGACAGTTACTTTCTTATTACAATTTTATTTTAATAAACTTCGTTTTTAAGCATCATTTACATTGTTTCTATATTGTTAAACTGCTTCATTTAAAAATTTTGAAGATACTGTTTTGGCACTTGCTTTATTTGTTTGTTGCTTTCAGAACGCACCCCGTAACGTCACAAAATTACGCGCGCGAAACATGACAGAATCTGTCATGTTTCGCTAAATCTGATTTAGATCTTGTCAAAATTCATTCTCAACGGAACTTTTCGAGAAGTTTTGTTTCGAAATAGTTGCTTGAGATTAAGTAAATAAGAAATGCGTGGTAGCAGTTTACGTTCGAAGTTTATTTTGCAGTTAGCTCAAAGGTAAGTAGAAAAGTGAAAATTACGATGCATTTCATTGGTATTTCGATGATAGTTATTAGTACAATACCTGATCAAGCAAAATATGACCTTGCAATTGCAATCGTACAAATAATACCTAAGTCGTTCCTGTGTTTTGATTGTTTTATCACCCAACATATTCATTTATCGAAACGTATTCAATTTTAATTTACAAAGAGGGTATATTGCTTTGTTGTAGGGCCTCTAGGCCGCCGGATATTGTCGAGGCGAGCTCCGAAGTGGGCGATACTATAAACAATGATGATCATGAGAACTGTTTAATGGGACAGCCAGATCTTTCTTCGATAGAATGTCTTGTCCAGCACACAAGCCCTCAAAGACCAACCACATCAGGTGAAGAAATTATTGAGGATATTCTTCAAAATTTCCCGATTCTGCTTGACGAGTAAGTAGATGTTACGTTATACCTATTTAATACATAGTTAAATAATTTATTGAAACATAGGTAAACAAAACACTCATCTCATCATCTCCAGCCTATTTACGTCCCACTGCTAGGCACAGGCCTCCTCTCAGCATGAGATGGCTTGGGCTATAGTTCCCACGCGGGTCCAATGCGGATTGGGAACTTCACACACATCATCGACATCATCATATGAAAACAGTCCTTACAACTCAACTTTGCTTTTTTAGTTTTTTAGAAAATCAACTTATTTGTTTATTTATTGGCAAGTCATGTTTATTGCAGTAAGATGTTACACTTCTATTAAGTACATATAACTCAGTCCATGACACCCTGTAGGCACACAACTGTAATTAACAAGACAAGTAACTAGAACTAAGATTACATAATGTGAAATAGAATTGTATGATAATGAGATAAAGTTTTAAATGTAATGATTTAAATAATACACAATATCAAATAAAATTAAGAATATTGATTATTAATTACTTAATTGTTAGTGTTAAGATATATTTTTTTATTTATATCAATATTATTTGTTTATCTATAGGTGTTCAAATTTATTAATTTACTTAGCATTCATATGTCACCTAAGTACATAATTATGAAATAAATGTAACTAAAGCCTGACCGTCCAGTGCTTATATGAGCCTGGCCATGTTGCGATTTTTTGTCAAACTAACGTTTGCTATATAATATAATACAACTCCTAACACAGATAAAAAATGGAATAGCGCCCCCTTGACATGTCCAAATAAGCTACTGGTCAGGATTTATATTTCTTAATTAAGAAAATACCCATAAAATTAATATGCTTGAAATTTTTTTTCAGAGACTTGATTATACCTGAGGATATTTTGGTATTTGAGGAAAAAGACGACAAAATAAAAAATACTAAAAAGGTATTTTTTTTACTGTTTTGATAATTGTCATCATGATTTCATGCTTTGTAATGCATGTTCGACAGTTTACTTAATATGCACTTTTATTTCATTTTAGGATACAATAATAGAAGACTCACGAGACCTATTTGGTAGTGGTGATTCTAGTTCCAGCGTTATTGATGACAGTTGCGAAGATCCAGATTATATAGATTCAGACTCTGATAAAAGTCGTAAAAGAAAGCGTTTCAGATTTAGTAAACATGTCATTATTCCTGAAAGTAATTCATCCACAGAAGAAGAAGTTACATTGACAGATATAAGAAAACCAAAGGAAAAAAAAACACGTAAAAGACCGATTTTAACTGAAAAAGAAAAGATTAAAAGAAATAAACAAAAATATCCTATTTTACCAGTTTCCTGCAAATGTCCTGAAAAAAATACTAAAAACAAATGTCACACGATAGATATTACCAAACGCGAAATAATATGGGAGAACTTTTGGAACTGCAACTATGCTGCCCGCAGACACTGGCTTTCTAAGTGTGTTTCATCCAAATCAGTGCAAAGAGTTACAACTAATGCCAAGAAAAACAGAACAGTAAGCAGAATTTACACTTTAGAAGATCCTGAGACCAAAAAAATGGTAAAAGTATGCCAATCATTTTTTTTGAGGACTTTGGGATATTTATCCGATACAGTTGTAACAAGTCTGATGAAAGCTGTACAAAGGAAACCATGTGATGCTGAGGTGACGGAAAACAGAGGAAAATATAAAAGGAAACCACTGCAAACAGATAAAATTATAGATCATATAAACCTCTATCATCCTTGTCAATCACACTACAGACGACATAATGCTCCCTACGTCAAATACCTACCTCACGGCCTTACACTAAACAGTATGTATGACAATTATGTTGAAAAAAAACCTGAGTCGCACCATAGTAAGGAAGTATATCGTCGAGTAATGAAAGAGATGAATGTGTCTTTGCATACACCTAAATCAGATATTTGTGGAGATTGCGAAGTTTTCAAACAGAAAAAGAAAGAGAAACAACTCATGACCTTAAAAGAACTATCTTTTTATGCAGTACACACACTCAAAGCTAAATATGCCACTGAATTGTATCGACAAGACGTAGCAAAAATATATGAAAGTGATACGAAAGTCACTGCAGTCGATTTACAGAAAGTGTTCTTGATACCAATCATGCCTAGCCTGAAAGATTCTGTATTTCTTAGTAGGTTAATTGCTTTTAACCTTACATTTGCGCCTATGAAAAAAGGTGAAAAAGCAGTTTGCGTGCTATGGCATGAAGAGATTTCCGAGAGAGACGCCAGAAATATTGTAGATGCGTTTTATAAATTCATTAAAAGAGAAAGAGATATTAAACATTTCATATTTTGGGCTGACAATTGCTCAGCCCAAAATAAGAATTGGTTCTTGTATACAGCATTTGTTCAAATTGTCAATATGGTAGAATCTGAAGTCGAAACAATTACAATGAAATATTTGACTAAGGGCCATACCCACAATGCTGCCGATAGTGTCCATGGCAACATCGAGAGGGCTTTGATAAAGAACCGAAATGTGTACGATTTTGATGACCTAAAAGGCGTAGTTTTGCATAGCAGAAAGAACATGATTGTAGTAGAAATTGACGCTGCCGACGATAAATTTAACTGGATTAAGAAAAAAAGACAGTTAACAAAAAAACCAGATGATCCTTTAAAATCGTTTTATTTATCGGACTTAATAAGTGTTCAGTTTCGAAAGGGATCGAAGGCTTTGTACTATCAAACAATGCAAGAGTCAGAATTTAAAGAAATATGTTTTTTACAGAAAAGATTCGATATAACTACGCTACCGGAACGTAAAGCTGGGCGACGGGGTATTAAACCAAGCAAAAAACAAGCTATTATAGAAAAGTTGGTCCCTTTTATGCCGGAAAATCGGCGTTATTTTTGGCAAAATCTGCAAACTGATGAAAATTCTCCTGATTTGATAGCGCAAGAAATAACACAAGAATAATAATACATATATAATAAAATTTAATTGTAATAGACTTCATCTATAACTAAGTATATTTATTAAATATACATATAACCTAATTATGTTATAACAAGAAAACATAATTGTGATAACAATATTATTAACCCTTCTTTGCATGTTTTTTTTATTTTATTTGTGAAATTACTCGGATAGTTAAATTGATCTGATTTATGTGAATGTTATGATGGAAGTTTCCATCACCATGCAAAGAAGGGTTAAATGGTAGATTACTTAAAATTTCTGGTTTTGTTATAAAATGTGTCAACAATATACAATGATTATGAGGGATAAGACTTAAAAAATATTGTTACCAATGTTAATAATAACTATAGTTAATAGTGCCTTATAATTGCTGCTATCAGTAGAGTGGCATAGTCATAATTGATAGCTATTTTTATTGTGTTTTTGAATTGATTCGTGCAATAAAAATATTAGAAATTTACACCTATATTGTTTTATTGTATATTGGTACCTATAATAATTTAATATCTTATCACACTAAGCAATCCCCCGGGTCCCCCAAATGACAATCCAAGTGCCCCCCCCCCCCCCCAGCCCTATGTTTGCCTATTAACCTTGTTACTTATTAAGCGATTTTAAAAAGTAAATGATTATACGCTGTATAGAAAGAATTTTTAATCTTTAAATTTTTCCCTAGCAGTTGTAAAACAAGGTAAGTACTATTACTTCATTATTTAAATTTAAACTTGTGTGAAGAATATGCTTATTTGCAATTAAAAAATAAAGTAAAAGTATTTACTTTGTTTTTGACTTGACACATTTATTTAAAAATAATTAATTTACTACGGAAAAACATTTTTTGGCATTTAAAAGAGAACTAAAAACAAATTGTCATAAAATTGTTATACAATAAGTAGAGCAAATTATTTGACACATTACTACATTTAAAAAATCGTGGAATAGTTAATAGAACGTTTAAAATTAAGTTTTTTCGGTTTTTTTGTTCTCCTGTAAAATTTACTAAACTACAGTTACTTTCTTTTACCGTAGAGCAGCCGCATTACTACTGTATGAGTGAAATGGCATATTTTAAAAAAGCGGATCCGCGTTACCTTAACGCGGATAGCGGGGCCAGTGGCCAAAACGCGGGGTAAAAAGCGGGAAAGCGGGGTGTCTGGCAACACTGTGCGCGAGCGCGGCGAGCGAACTACCGGGCACCAAAGAAGGGCGCTGATTGGAGCGCGCGCGCGGGCGATACCATATCGTGCGCAGCAAATTTTTAAATTGGTAACGGCTGGAGCGCATCTTAACCGCCTTGTCATGCTACAACGCATAAAAATATCATTTCCAATTCAGTATTGTGTTTACAAATATCATTTTCTTACAAAAAGAAACACTCAGGAAAAGATAAAGTAACACAGTAGCTATCAGCAAACATGGAATATTATTAACCATAAAGGAAGGCAATAAACGTGCAGATTTTATGTGTTCGTAATAAAAGTCGGTTTCGTCGCCGCGACAAAAATGTTGTAAGCGAACTGGGTATCGAACAAATCGAGTTTAATGAAAGCTACATTGTGGGGGGGAAGGTAAGAAAAAACGGGAAAGTTATCAAAATCAATTGACGTTAACTTTTATTTCTGTATACTGTGTTCAGTTTTAACTTCGACAAATGCTTCGATCAACAGTTGATCGAAGGACAAATTCAATTCAATTCAATTCAATTCAATTCAATTCAATTCAATTCAATTCAATTCATTTATTTAAATAGTTTTAGTACATAGTAATAATTATTAGTAGGCACTTTACTTAATCTATGTTACATATATCTAGGTACTATACTAATGGCTCGACTTAAGCGTCTAACCGCCTTTACGGCTTCTACAAGAAGACTAACAGGTTACTACTAAAATGGAACATCGATAGAAATTCATCATCATCATCCCAGCCTATAATATAATATAATACAGGGCACAGGCCTCCTCTCAGAATGAGAGGGCTTGAGCCGTAATTCCCACGCGGACCCAGTGTGGATTAGGAACTTCACACACACCATTAAATTTCTTCGCAGGTTTATACAGGTTTCCTTACGACGTTTTCCTTCACCGTAAAGCTCATGGTGAATTACCTGCGATAGAAATTACCTGGGTATAAATTTACTTTTTGGCCAAATACCATCTACCTACAAATCACTGTCAATGAATCTCCAATTGTTAATAGAAAAACACGACGATCCAACTACTTTCGAGAAAAAAGTAAACATTCATTTTGTGCGTAACATATTGTGTATGAGATGTAGTTTATTGAATGAGGCGTTAATTTGCGGAGGTCCATATTAATGAACGACTGAAAAAATTACTTCCTCTCCCTTCCTCTCCCCCGCGACCTCACAATTAGTTACGTTTTTGTAAGAAATGCGTGTTCATGCAGTTCCTCCACCTCCACACTGTACGAACACACACAAACCCAACTACCATCACCACCATCCACCCACCTGCCTGACCTTATAATTCAAGCAAGAAAATCCTTTGGTAAAAGCTAGTACAGCATAGCAATAATTCAAACTTAATTATTGGTAACGTTTACTACAGCATGTCGCACCAAAGACCTTGTATTTCTGACTACAGATACCCAAGTGGACGCAACGAAAGATACGGAGGAAATGTATTCGTCGAGAATTTCAAAGCCTTTATCTGAGGAAGAAGGGAATAAACATTGCCATAAATTGTCGCTATTTGTAAAAATATATTTCCTTGAGTTTATTTTTGCGATGAACTTATTTTCTGAAATACACGACAAAGGAATTGACGATGATATGCTATGTTCACCTTGTACTTTCATTTCTTGTGTTTAACTATTGTGGCATTAGTTTTTTTTTTATCTATTAGACACTTATTGTAGCCATTTGTAGCTGTTAAACAGTATTACTAGAGCTATGGGTCATCATCATAATTTTAGCCAAAAGACATCCACTGCTGGACCTTTCAAAGGTTCGCCAAATACACCGATCTTACGCCTTTAAGCTGCTTGTCCAGTCATTTGGAAAGAGCAAGGCAGCGGAGCGATGAGCGAGATAAAAATTCACTAATAGTGTCGCATAAAATCTCTGTCCCTCTTCAGTGGACAGCGAGTTGCAAAACAAGTTCATAAATTTGTACAATAATATAAATAAATAAATCCTGGGGCAATTGACACTAGTTGACCTAGTTCCTAGACCGCAAATGAGATGGTAAGACAACATAAAAAAGGTGGCGGGCAGCAACTGGACTCTAACTGTCCAAAATAGATCAGAATGGAGGAGGTTGAAGGAGGCCTACACCAAGAATTTGGTAGATGAAGGCTGAGAAGAAGAAGAAGACCTAGTTCCAAACGAAGTAAAGTTTGTTCTATGGATACTAGACAACGGACAAACATACTCATATAGGTAAATAACTACTTATTTACATACTTATTAGACATACAAGACTCAAGCACAAAAATTCGTATTTACCAGGAAACGAACCCAGGACCTCAATCTTCGTAGTCAGATTCTTTTTTTTTTATACAATATAGGCTTGCGTTTGACCACAATCATGCCTGATGGAAAGCGAAGATGAGGCCTACGATGGAGCACGCTTGCCTAGTAAATGCTCATTCACCCTAGACCTGAATTTAGGGGAATAAGCAGAAAGAAGGCAGTTGAGCGAGGTGTTGCGCGCGTTCCCGAGCAGTGCAAACCGTACCGCAACAGCGTAACAAATACGGGGCACTGTAACCGTGCGCTACACAACTGCTCAGACCCTTCCTCCAGAATGGCTACTACAGGCAACAGGCCGGAACACGACGAGTCGCTTGGCGGCCTGGCTCAACCTATAGGGTGGTGACCGGCCGCGGCCGAAGTCTATCATTGGAGTAAAAACCAGTTCTCTAACAACAAGGCTCTCCGATTGTCATCACAAGCCGGAGCGTGGAAGAAGAGTTGTTAAGTGGGGCGGAGAAACGGGCTAAGTCCGCATATAGAAAACACAGTCCCCAACTTCGCTTCGTATTAAACCCTCGCTTCTGCCTCGCTCTGCTCCACTGGATAGGCAGTCATATATGTATTGTCGTCTCAATATTTCAAAATGTATAACTGACAAAATCCAGGGTCTTCTAGCGGCGACAACCTAAACACTTAACACTTTTCAAGCAGTTTAACCGAGCCAGTTAGATGCATTAGTTTCCCGTGAATAATAAAGTGGTGGTAAACAGTTAACTAAGTAGTTCCCGGCTCACTGGGCCGCGTTTGCTCCTCCTGTGACTTAAACCTAGGGTACATCATTGTAATCATCGTCATCATTCAGCCGAAAGACGTCCACTGCTGAACATAGGCCTCCCCAAGGTTCGCCAAACAGATCAGTCCCGTGCCATCCGCATCCAACGCGATCCCGCAATCTTAACCAGGTCGTAGCTTCATCTTGTGAGAGGCCTACCTACATTGCGTCTTCCGGTTCGTGGACGCCACTCGAGAATCTTTTTGCCCCATCGGCAATCAGTTCTACACGAGCGATGATCATCATCATTCGTCAGTCATCGTCATTTCAGCCGAAAGGAGACCACTGCTGGTCATAGGCCTGCCCCGAATTTCGCCAAACAGACTGGGCCTTTTTTATGGTACGGAAAATGCGTCTTATGCATTCGTCTCTGTTCGGTGAAACAGAGGATATCTAAGGCTTTTCCACAAGGGGGCCTACCCACTAAAAAAACCGGCCAAGTGCGAGTCGGACTCGCGCACCGAGGGTTCCGTACAAATTTATATGTATCTATGAACATCCAGTCTTAGCAGACCCCTGCTCCTAAGCAAAATGTGCGTAGTGTGGGATCATTGTAGATTGGTTACTTATATAGACAGATAGAGAGAAAAAATTATGCTTTTCGTAATTTTTCCGTTATCTGTGCTATAAGACCTTGCCTCGTACCAAATTTCAAGATTATGAGTTCACAGGAAGTACCCTGTAGGTTTTGATTCCCTTGCCCGTAGTTGCGAGTTTGAAAATATGTGGCTTAAATTGCTGTTTCTTTTGATTGCGTTGACATAGAAGTTTGATTTTGTTACAGCTTAAAGGTATTATAGACCTGAGTATTTGATATGATTTTCAATTCAATACATTTACGCGTTCATGAGGAAAAGGGTAGTAACTTTAAATTTTTTTTTTTTTTTTTATATGATATGACTAAAAATTTACGGTTTTCACAATTTTTCCTTTATCTGTGCTATGACACCTTGCTTCTTACCAAATTTCAAGAGTCTGAGTTCACGGGTAGTACCCTGTAGGTTTAGATTCCCTTGCGAGTGTCGAAAATTTGCGGCATAAATAGATCTGTTACTGATATAGACAGACAGACAAAAAAATTTATGCTTTTCGCAATTTTTCCCTTATCTGTACTAAAAGACCTTGCTTCGTAC
This sequence comes from Archips crataeganus, assembly GCA_947859365.1. NCBI lineage: Eukaryota > Metazoa > Arthropoda > Insecta > Lepidoptera > Tortricidae > Archips > Archips crataeganus. The sequence continues at coordinate 23,037,914 of OX402049.1, read as the reverse complement.
CAAATTTCAAGATTCTGAGTTCACGGGAAGTACCCTGTAGGTTTTGATTCCCTTGCGAGTTTCGAAAATTTTCGGAAATTTGCGGCATAAACGGCTGTATCTTTTGAATGCGTTGGCTTAGAAGTTTGATTTTTTCACAGCTCCATGGGACAGTAGACCTGAGAATTTGATATGAATTTCAGCTTGATACCTCCACGCGTTCCTGAGAAAAAGGGTCTTGACAGACAGACGGACGGACGGACAACGAAGTGATCCTATAAGGGGTCCGTTTTTTCCTTTTGAGGTAAGGAACCTTAAAACGCTCGGATTCCCTCGTTGCCATTGTGAACGCCACAAGAGCATAACAGACACCGCGAAGCCCACTGGCTGCCCCAGGATGGGGCTCCTCTGTCCACACCGTGCAATGCGGGCTCGGCTTAAACAGACAAGTCGTACACCAATACGTATCCAACGCGTTCCTACAAGCTTAAACGAGTCGCCGCCCGGTCCATTTTTGTAGGCCTTCCTACACTACGTGTCGTGGACACGCCATACGAGAAGCTTTTGGCCTCATCGGCCATCCCATCAGTTCCTCGAGCGATGTGCCCAGCTCACTGCCATTTGAGTCTATCGATTCTTCCAGCTATACTTTAGTTCTTGCACCCTTTTACATCCTGTCGTGTCGTTTTAGACGTGTCTAAATATAAGCGTGTGGATATATTTTATTCAAAATCGATAATATTGGCACCAAGTGCAACAAACCTTCAACGTTGCCTAACTTTGATGAAGAAACATGAGACACCAAGTAGTTCGTATAGATTGCTTCTATTATGCAAGCTTGTTTATTGAAAGTTTCATAAACGAAGATAACCTATCCTATATAACGTTGCAATCGGGGCAGTTTTGATAGTAAATGTTATGTTTGTTATTTTACCACGCAATAACGGCTAAAGTGATTAAGATGAAACGTATCGTACTGATAGGTATACAGAGATCCGGTACAATACAATACGATACAAATATTCTTTATTGGATACCAAAACCAGTACAGAAAATTAACAAAAATAAGAATTCAGTAAATTTAGATTATCAGTGATAAGTCCTTCAAATAATATGTCACTGCCACTATAAATATATTATAATATGAACCTAAGGCGCCACCCACAGCAGCGCCCCTTGAATGTAGATTTAATACTAAATGTATAGAATAGTCACGATCCAAAGCAGACAGAAGAGACGGGGCGGAGAAGCAGACTGCGACTCGCCCCCGTCCCACGTCTCTTCTGTGCTGCCATTAAAGATAAGTAGATCTGCAAAAAAACCGTGCAAGTTGCATTACATTGCGGGGTCGGTAAGCCAACGAGCTTGAAGTAGTCAATAGGATGCAGCAATGTAATGCAACTTGCACGGTTTTTCTTGCAGATCTGAACTGTGTTTAAGGCCATGGTTTCTCTGGCCCGTCACACGCGGCCCGTCACACGCGACCGGCGGCGTCTAGATGTGCGTCGCACGCTGTGCCACACGCCGTCGGTCGCGGGTGCGTGACGTTTCAGAGAAACCACCCTCAAACATTCCCGAACAAAACATTCGAACGTCGCCGGTCGCAGACACGCATCGGTCACTGGTCGCCGGCGGCGGGTGGTCAGAGAAACCAGGGCTTAAGTTAGGGTGGCATGTCTGAGACTGGGAACCTCCTACCTCGTGTGCCTAAGAGCTGAGGTTCTCTTCTGGATCCATCCGGGAGGAGCAGTCCTTGGGTCGATGCAGCCTAGGACAATGATTTTCTTAGCTAATGAAATGAAGGATATTTCTTTCCCGATGGCTAATAATCCGACACGGGGGCGGTATAAAGAATTGTTTTACCAAACGACGGCCGACATTTTGAAAACTGTTTTTTACTTGACACCGGAAAAATTGTCTTCCAATGGACAAACACATTAAAAAAAAACTAACTAAATTATACGTAATATTCTGAGCTACACGTGTAATTTTGATTATTCTACGGATCTCATTTCGTTTTGATTTCATCAATTCATCCAAATTTTAAAATTTAATCAGCACCTCATTGTAAATAAATGGTGTTTCGTATCTTCTCTAGTGAAAGTACACTCAATCGCGCGAAAAACTGGCAAATGTAAACATTGAGAGCGGTCGCTTGTGCTGGCAGGTCACGTCTCCAATATTGGGATGGACTGGAATCGCTATCAATTTTTCTTGAGGGTGGGCCCAGATTTAATTATTCAAACCCCTCTGGTATGTGGAATTATATATCTTGGAGAAATTTGTAATTTATTTTTTTGGTGGCTTGAGCTATGGGTCTTATTAACCGACTTAAAAATAAGAGGTTTGATCATCGGAATCTTTATTTTGAGAGTTTTTGGTGCGTAGACGATGAATTGGCTTAATTTTCAAGATTATCACAAGCGTTTACATTTAATTTGATTAACGAACTGAACATGAGCATGAACATGAACAGAGCTTTATGGTAAAGGAAAACATCGTGAGGAAAACTGCATAAACCTGCGAAGAAATTCAATGGTGTGTGTGAGGTTACCAATCTGCACTGGGTCCGCGTGTGAACTACGGCCCAACCCCTTTCATTCTGAGAGGAGGCCTGTGCCTTGCAGTGGGACTTATAAAGGCTGGGATGATGATGATGATGATGATGATGATGATGATGATGATGATGATGAAAGAACTGAAAGAATTACTTTGCTCACCCTCTTTGCTTTAAGGTCGCGGGTGAGCAAAGTAATTCTTTCAGGTCATTAATATAGACCTCCGCAAAGTGATTCAATAAATTAAAATAATTTAACTTGATTTTTAAATTGATTTAACCACCTTTGTTTTTCACTTGTTCCTGTTAATGTGAGTCTATCTATACCTATTCAAATTTTGCGAGTCAATTTTGACCTACATAAGTGCTCCAATTGATTTCATATTTAAATATTTTTTATTGAATCATTCGTCACTTTGCGGAGGTCCATATCAATGAACTGAAACAATTACTTTGCTCACCCGCGACCTTATGATAATTTAGCTACGTTTATGCAAGGAATGTATTACTATGTTCATGCAGTTCCTCCCCCTCCACACTGTATGAACACACAAATCACACAAACCCAACTATCACCACCACCAAACTACACTGACAGTTTGGTGGTGGTGATAGTTGGGTTTGTGTGATTTGTGTGTTCATACAGTGTGGAGGTGGAGGAACTGCATGATCACGAATTTTTTACATAAACGTACCTATCGTTAGGTCGCGGCGGGTGAGCAAAGTAATTGTTTCAATTAATTAATAAATATTGGTTATAGACCCTTAATTTTACTATTGTCATGTCCAAATATTGAGCCGCGAACAAAAAAATGTGTACTTATGACCCATTTCTAGGAATTCGTACGGAATATTTGGAAAATCCCGAAGTTTCTACGCGAGAAAATCCGCGGATTAAGGATAGTCCTATATATATTTTATATCTGCTTCCTTTACAACACGTTCTGACCGTCACTATTGGGTACAAAGACAAGTTGTACACAAACAACTCGCTGGCGACGTGAAAATTTAATTTGAAACTGCACCGGCTTCGCGCGTGTCCTTTTGCCTCGTGATTTATCCACGCTGACTGTACTTGGGTGGAAGATTCTGGAAATAAAATACGTTTTCGAATACAATATTAGACAACAATAAACGGATGAACTTGTACTTTTGCGTTCCATAGTGGAATTAGGGGACTTTTCAAATTGCATTACTCAAAAATACGATTTAAACGTTATGATAATTTAATGTGCACAGAATTTAAAATTTGTGTAAAGTAGTAAATATAGCATTATAGCACGCAAAACAGATGGCCGTTGGAGCCCAAAAGTTCTCGAATGGAGACCACGGACTGGCAAGTGCAACGTGGGACTGGGACGTCCACCAACGAGATGGACGGACGATTTGGTGAAGGCCGCAGGTTCAGGGTGGATGCAAGTCGCTTCCAACCGTAATGATTGGGCGCGAATCAATGATGGAAGGCCTAGTAGTAAAAAATTACGTCATTATCATCATCATATCAGCCAAAAGACGTCCACTACTGGACAAAAACCCTCGATCGGTTCTGCGCTGCCCGCCTCCAAGTGATTCCTGCTACCTTTACCAGTTCATCGGTTTATCTTGTTGGGGACCTTCTTGCCATGTCTTTCGGTTTGCGGACACCACTCTAGATCCCCCATCAGCCGACAGTAACAAACATTATAAACGGAAACATTATAATCATCATCATCGTCATCCCAACTTATATACCCACTGCAGAGCTCAGGCCCTCTCAGAATGAGAGGGGTTGGGCCGTAGTTCCCATGCGGGCCCGGTGCGGATGGGGAACTTCACGCACACCATTGAATTTCTCACAATGGTCACGATGGTTTCCTTCGCCGTAAACATTATACACCAACCGTACCACCAACCGTAAACATTATAATAATGAAGATAAATCAGCAATGCAATTGAATATTTTTGTTCACGCAGTTAATTGATCCGCCCTTTCTCTGTTTAGGAAAACAAAGTTACGGAAATTCATAACATGCAACTTCCGTGAATAAGAACGAACGTGCGTGTGTGCGTGCGTCTGCGAGAACGTGCGTGCGTTTTCTTACTATTTTTACCGACTTCACAGAAGAAGATTCTCAATCCAATTCATCATGATCATCATTTCAGCCGAAAGAAGTCCACTGTTGAACAAAAGCCTTCTCTCCCCAAGGCTAGCCAAACAGATCGGCTCCGTGCCATCCGCATCCAACGCTCAAAGCCCAAAGTCACTCAGAGGGCGATGGAGAAGGCTATGCTCGGAGTTTCTCTGCGGGATCGCATTAGAAATGATGAAATCCGCGCAAGAACTAAAGTCACCGACACCACATAGCTTGCAAAATCGCCAGACTCAAATGGCAGTGGGCAGGGCACATAGCTCATAGAACTGATAGCTGATGGGGCAAAAAGGTTTTCAATTCAATTCAATTAAATAAACCTATACCACAGATATAGACCATACCCTGGATATTCAAGTTGGGTACTTAAATTTGCAAACTGTATTACAGAAATGATAGTTTTCACTGTTTGGAGATACGAACACAGTGTGAGAGCGCAAGGAACAGCAAAGTATCGCCAAACACAGGTTATAATCAAAACTAAGAAGCAATCACGCAGTAGCATACAGATTACTGCAGTACGCAACGCTACGCTTTATTATTGTCAGCAAGACAACTCCGTGAAAGACTGTATTGAAAAGTAAGGACAAATGAAATAAGTTTAAAATATTTACTATTTTACATAAGTACGAGGGGCGTTCAATATAAAGTGAGAATGAGATGCAAACTCTTTTAATATTACGAAATTAAATACTGGCCGGTAAAGCTAATCCATCTAGCTGATTGCTATGAAAAAAAAAACTAACTGTCTTTTGTTTAAAAAAATATACGGTAATTTCTTTGCAATGCTATTGAGTACGTTAGCGAAAATGGAGAAAATTGAACTGTGCGCCGTTATCAAACACTTGTATTTGAAAAATTTTTCTACGGACCAAGTCAATTTGGATTTGCGGGACACTTTAGGGTCTAATGCTCCTCCGTATTCGACAGTCGCACGTTGGTGCGCCGAATTTAGACGTGGAAGAACATCGACAATGGACGACCCCCGCTCCGGACGCCCTACTACAGCAGTAACTGAAGAAATTGTGAAAAAAGTCGAAAACTCAGTTTTGGCGGCTCGTCGTGTCACAGTTCGTTTTATTGCTGAAAATGTAAAGACTTCAACGGGGAGCGTGCATAATATTTTACATGAACGCTTGGGTATGAAAAAGGTATCTGCGCGTTGGGTACCAAGAATGCTTACTGACACGCAAAAACAAACTAGACTAGAGATTTGTCAAGAAGCTTTGAACCTGATGCAGCAAGACCGGGAACTTTTTTTGGCGCGATTTATAACAATGGACGAAACATGGCTCCATCATTACGACCCTGAAACGAAACTGCAGTCTATGACATGGAAAAGGCCATCATCTCCAACTCCGAAGAAATTCAAGGTGAGCCCATCTGCCGGTAAGGTCATGGGCTCTGTTTTTTGGGATGGTAAAGGGGTAATTGCAATGGCTGCAATTCGTGATGCTGGGTTCGATATCCTTAAGCATCCTCCGTATTCACCAGATCTCGCTCCCAGTGATTTCTACCAATTTCCGAGATTGAAACAATACCTGAGAGGCCAGAAATTTGAAGACGACGACGCGGTAGTCACTGCAGTACAAGATTTTTTAAGTACTCAAGATGAGACCTTTTTTAAAAATGGAATTTTAAGTTTAGAAAAAAGATATACTAAGTGTATTATGCTAAAAGGTGACTATGTCGAAAAAAAAATTACATTTAGTAAATGTTGTTTATAACATACTCATTCTCACTTTTTATTGAACGCCCCTAGTATGTTACACAACACACAGTCATGTGTGTAACATACTTATGATTCCGAAAAACTCAGAGGTACCAGGAGAGGAGACCGGGTTCAAATGCACGACCCTCTGCTTGAGAAATCATAGGTGAAATCACTTGGCTACGATGTTTTTTACTTTTACAAGCAAAAAGCTTTATTAACTTGCAATGTATGTACTAGGGGTGTTCAATAAAAAGTGAGAATGAGTATGTTATAAACAACTTTTACTAAATGTAATTTTATTTTTCGACATAGTCACCTTTTAGCATAATACACTTATTATATCTTTTTTCTAAACTTAAAATTTCATTTTTAAAAAAGGTCTCATCTTGAGTGCTTAAAAAATCTTGTACTGCAGCGACTACCGCGTCGTCGTCTTCAAATTTCTGGCCTCTCGGGTATTGTTTCAATCTCGGAAATAGGTAGAATTCACTGGAAGCGAGATCTGGTGAATACAGAAGATGCTTAAGGATATTGAACCCAGCATCACGAATTGCAGCCATTGCAACGATGGACTTGTGTGCCGGGGCATTGTCCTGGCGGAACAGCACAACTTTCGAGAGTTTACCTCGCCGTTTTTCGCGGATCCTATTGCGCAATGTTGCTATTTGTTTGACGTATAAAGTGCCCGTAATAGTGACTCCATGTTTGAGATACTCAATCATTAATACCCCTTTACCATCCCAAAAAACAGAGCCCATGACCTTACCGGCAGATGGACCCACCTTGAATTTCTTCGGAGTTGGAGATGATGGCCTTTTCCATGTCATAGACTGCAGTTTCGTTTCAGGGTCGTAATGATGGAGCCATGTTTCGTCCATTGTTATAAATCGCGCCAAAAAAAGTTCCCGGTCTTGCTGTATCAGGTCCAAAGCTTCTTGACAAATCTCGACTCTAGTTTGTTTTTGCGTGTCAGTAAGCATTCTTGGTACCCAACGCGCAGATACCTTTTTCATACCCAAGCGTTCATGTAAAATATTATGCACGCTCCCCGTTGAAATCTTTACATTTTCAGCAATAAAACGAACCGTGACACGACGATCCGCCAAAACTGAGTTTTCAACTTTTTTCACAATTTCTTCAGTTATTGCAGTAGTAGGGCGTCCGAAGCGGGGGTCGTCCATGGTCGATGTTCTTCCATGTCTAATTTCGGCGCACCAATGTGCGACTGTCGAATACGGAGGAGCATTAGACCCTAAAGTGCCCCGCAAATCCAAATTGACTTGGTCCGTAGAAAAAATTTTCAAATACAAGTATTTGATAGCGGCGCGCAGTTCAATTTTCTCCATTTTCGCTAACGTACTCAATAGCATTGCAAAGAAATTACCGTATTTTTTTTTAAACAAAAGACAGTTAGTTTTTTTTTCATAGCAATCAGCTAGATAGATTAGCTTTACCGGCCAGTATTTAATTTCCTAATATTGAAAGAGTTTGCATCTCATTCTCACTTTATATTGAACGCCCCTCGTATGTTTGGGTGGAATGTTTCAAGTCATTTTTGAAGTAGATATCTTTAACCGAATGACCTGAAATTTTGCACGCATGTATAGATCCGATGACATTGCAATATTATTATAACATGGAGCTGATCTGATGATGGAGCTGGAGGGTGACCAGAGGAATTCTGTAATAAAACGGTACACCGCATTGAGTTCGGGCTCTTTTGATTTGTCTTGATGAGTACTTTGGTAACCAGGCTCAAAAAGTAAAGTCAGAATAAGAAAGAATTTTTAGCAAAAAATGTTTTAATTTTTTAAATACAATATAATACGTTTATACAAAAAAATAGGTACAAAGGCTATGCTCGGTGTTTCTCTGAAAGAAAGAGAGAGCCGAAGTTATCGACATATCCCATCGCATTAGCACGCTGAAGTAACAATGGGCCGGCCATATAACCCGAAGAACCGATTACCGTTGGGGTAGACGAGTTCTTGTGAGTGGAGACTACAGAACGCGCAAACGTAGCGTAGGACGTCCTCAGACTCGGTGGAGCGATGATCTTCGCAAGGCGGCTGGCAAGAGCTGGATAGAGTGCCCGAGGATCGTGCTCAGTGGCGTGCCGTGGGTATGTCCAGCAGTGGACGAGCATAGGCTGATGATGATAACATTTATACAATACAGTCTTCTTATCTTTTAATTTCATTTGTTTTACGTACAGTGGATTTAACTTGCTCGCAACTCTGTTTACCATAACCGTCATCTTCGTTTACTGTAATTAAGTCTGTGTGGTATTTATTATACATTTGGTGTGTGTGCATGATGCACGTAGTGCGCAGGAGCCGTGACGCACTCCACGTAGGACTTATCAAGATCTAGGCTAAAATAGTTTACCCAGGTTGCTTGGCGGCGATCATGGAGTCAAGGCTACTGGATATGTTACCTAAAAAATTGCTTTATCATCATCATCCCTATATATATACGTCCCACTGCAGGGCACAGGCCTGCTCATTCTGAGAGGGGCTGGGCCGTAGTTCCCAAGCGGGCCAAGTGCGGATTGGGAACTTCACACACACCATTGAAGTTCTTTGCAAGTGTATGAAGGTTTCCTCATGATGTTTTCCTTCAGCGTAAAGTTCATGTTAAATTACAATTGTAATTTCGCACATAAATTCCGCAGAACTCAGAAGTGCGAGCTGGGATTTGAACCCACAACCTTTTGCTTGAGAGGCTATAGGCTAAACCACTAGGCCACCTCGGCTTTTTCACAAAGGCGAACTTATCCCTGTAATATGTTACCTAATATGTGTGTTGGCGTATGTAAGCGATTAAGAATTTCGGGGGAGTCGGTTGGATGCGACGTGGTTCAATTGGTAGAACACCCGTTGGGGCGCATACCCAGGAGACGTGGGTTCGAATCCCACCGGCGCACCCGAAAAACTTTTTCGCTTTTAAATAATCTTAGATTCGGTGAGCAGCCGTACGTCTAATAAAATAAATAATATTTGAATAAATAGATGTGGTATATCATTTCTTACGCATTTCCAATGTAATTTGGAACGTAGGAGTCGTAGCTTCTAATAGTTGCGATGGATGTTACCACACGCCACTGTTGGCGTATGTAAGCGATTAAGAATTTCGGGGGAGTCGGTTGGATGCGACGTGGTTCAATTGGTAGAACACCCGTTGGGCCGCATACCCAGGAGACGTGGGTTCGAATCCCACCGGCGCACCCGAAAAACTTTTTCGCTTTTAAATAATCTTAGATTCGGTGAGCAGCCGTACTGCTAATAAAATAAATAATATTTGAATAAATAGATGTGGTATATCATTTCTTACGCATTTCCAATGTAATTTGGAACGTAGGAGTCGTAGCTTCTAATAGTTGCGATGGATGTTACCACACGCCACTGTTGGCGTATGTAAGCGATTAAGAATTTCGGGGGAGTCGGTTGGATGCGACGTGGTTCAATTGGTAGAACACCCGTTGGGGCGCATACCCAGGAGACGTGGGTTCGAATCCCACCGGCGCACCCGAAAAACTTTTTCGCTTTTAAATAATCTTAGATTCGGTGAGCAGCCGTACTGCTAATAAAATAAATAACCATTGAAGTTCTTTGCAAGTGTATGAAGGTTTCCTCATGATGTTTTCCTTCAGCGTAAAGTTCATGTTAAGTGTGTTAGGCTATGTAACCACAAAGAACAGGTAGATAAGGGAACTAGATCGGGGGTATACAAGCTTACTTGTAATGACTGCAATGGGATATACGTAGGACAGACAGGCCGAAGTTTTAATACTAGATTTAAAGAGCATGTTTCGGCATATAGGAATGAGCATCCAGATAGATCGAATTTTGCAAAACATTTGTTGGAATCAAATCATTCATTGTTAGATTCAGATTCTTATGAAGTGTTACATTATTGCGGCAAGGGGTTGCGTCTGGATGCTCTGGAATGCATGGAAATAATTAGGTACAACACTATGGGGTCTATTATTAATGAACAGGTAAATTTAGTATCTTCTCCTTTACTGCGGCTTGGGTCGAATTTGAACAGTTAGTATTAATTAAATATGCCTTATAAATAAATAAACAAAAAAATTCAAGGTAGTTTTAAATATGTCAATAAAAGTTAATTTTTGTGGGGTAGTTTGAGAATAAGAAAAATAAAGTGGGTACTTGAGAAGTTACAGTGACAAGTTAAAACATTTGTTTTGGTTTGTTAGTTTAACGTTTGGTAGCATAGCATACGGTTGTGGTAACTCTGAAGATGAGCTCTGGTTGAGTTCGAAACGCGTCAGTGTAGCTTGGTGGTGGTGATGGTTGGGTTTATGTGATTTGTGTGTGTTCGTACAGTGTGGAGGTGGAGGAACTGCATGAACGCACATTTCTTGCATAAACGTAACTATTGTAAGGTCGCGGGTGAGCAAAGTAATTGTTTTAGTTCATTAATATGGACCTCCGCAAAGTAACGCCTGATTCAATAAATTAGTTCATGTTAAATTACAATTGTAATTTCGCACATAAATTCCGCAGAACTCAGAAGTGCGAGCTGGGATTTGAACCCACAACCTTCTGCTTGAGAGGCTATAGGCTAAACCACTAGGCCACCACGGCTTTTTCACAAAGGCGAACTTATCCCTGTAATATGTTACCTAAAAAATTGCTTATAGTAGTTAAAAATCCTTTTAATACCTACTATAAAAGCCGCTGTGGCCTAGTGGTTTGACCTATGGTTTCTCACGCAGAGGGTCGTGGGTTCGAGAACGGGCTCGCACATCTGATTTTTTTCGGAATTTATGTGCGAAATTTACGTTGAAGGAAAACATCGTGAAGTAACCGGGACGCACCTGCGAAGGCTGGTGTGTGTGAAGTTCTCAATCCGCACTGGCCCGAGTGGAAACTATGGTCCAACCCCTCTCATTCTTAGCCAATTTTGCATTTCACTGTTGAGTCTGTTGAGCTGCTATCGGCACGAATTAATTTGAAAGTCCCGCTTTCATTACATGACATGTTGTTGTGTGCGTGACCTGAACTCTCCTGGCGACACATAGCACCCTGTATACGCTGGGATGTTGACCAAAATAAAAACGCATGCTAAAATTTTTCCATTTATAAGCATTTATATAGAGTATAGCCTTATATGGTTGTGAGACCTGGACCATGACACAAAAGGATAAGCAAAGGTTGGAGGCATTCGAAATGCGGTGCTGGAGAAGGATGGAGAAAATTAGTTGGACGGAAAAAGTCACCAATGAAGAGGTTCTGGAAAGAGTGAAAGAGAAGAGAACATTAATGAAAACAATAGAGAATCAGAGAGGGAAAATGATTGGTCATCTTATAAGACATGATGAGTTCATAAGTGTCATCATGGAAGGAAAAGTAGAAGGGATGCGAAAAAGAGGGAGGCCGGGAATTGATTATGTAAAGCAAATAAAGGAGGAGGTAGCCGTCATGTCTTATAAGGAGCTCAAGGAGGCAGCTTTGAGGAGAGAGAAGTGGAGAGCCATTCATCGGCTACATCGACAAGAGTGTAACTCTTAAATAAGGTTACCTATCAAAATTTAGAATTATTTTTTTCCGAATATTTAAAATCCCGAATGCTTCATTTATCCGAATGTGTTTTTTTGTGAAACTGTAAATATTTCAGGATTTTTATAAAACAACCCTAACCTAACCTAAAGGGTTCTACACGATGGTCCTGAAATAAATCCTGAAATATTTACAGTTTCAGAAAAAAATGCTTTCGGACAAATGAAGCTTTCGGGATTCTAAACCATCGGAAATAAAATTTTCTAAACATCGATAGGCTCCCCTTAAATAAGGATAAAACTTTTCCAGTCTATCTAAAGCTCTGTTTAAGCTCGCATCAACTGATAAGCTTAGCGCTCCTGTGTTCCAACACACCTAGGGACAGATTACACAGCTAACATTACCTCTGGATACAGAATATCAGCTTATAATGTTTACTTTAAGTTAAAAGCTTTTCCTTATTTTATTTACAGAGAAACAAGATGAATGAGCAACTTTCTTCGTAGCTAAAGTTTTTGTAGTATAAGTGATAAATATAAATTTGAAAATTTAAAACCCCCCAACGCAATTTATGTTACTCATAGTCTATGTTTTAACATTAAGTAAATGCCCATTATGCGTCTAAGATCCCTTCCGCAGCTAACAAAAGAGCTGATAACTTGGAAATGGCTAAACCGTTTTTGATTAATCATATTATCTAAGAACCATCGCCTTGAAACCAGCTTTAAAATTAAAAAAATCGCGTCCAAATCGGTTCACCCGTTTAAGAGCTATGATTCCACAGACATACAGACACACACACACACACACATACATAGCGGTCAAACTTATAACACCACTCTTTTTGTGTCGGGGGTTAAAAATGCTCAAAATTGCAATGTTTAATTTTGATGTTGACAAAGAGTTTTATGAAATTACTTGCTATTGCACGCGAATTTGTATGCGAAGAATTCGTTTATCGCTATCCCGCGGGAACTATTTAATTATCCGGGATAAAAGCTATCCTATGTCCTTCCCAGGGTCTCAAACAACCTCCATACCAAATTCCATTTAAATCGGTTCACCAGTTTAAGCGGAAAGAGGTAACAGACAGACAGACACACTTTCGCATTTACTTTTCGCAATAGTAGGCTACGCCAATTCTCAGCCCTACCGAACATGGAGAAAAAACTTTCATAAAAATCGTTTCAGAGGAGTTTGATAAGAAACACCGTGACACGAGATTTTTATGTATTAGAAAGTATAGATAAGAACTTGGAAAAATCCGTAGAAAATACAAAAACCGCAGAAAAATAGCACTTGTTTTATACGGATAGTATAATTTAATAGTAGGTAGGTAAATAATTATAAGGATGCAAGGATTTTTTTGTTACGGCTATGGAACCCTATCTTGGGCGTGTTCTTGGGCTTTTTTTTGTTTCTGAGACATTTAAAACTATTATTAAGTTTACGTTTCAACTTAGGTAAAAATACTTTTGTATTATTCTCTGGCGGATGTTTAGCTCTATTCAGACAATTCTCGTAAAGTTTTATAATCAGGGTTGATAATCAAACTATTCAAACGTGAAAAACATCGTATTCCAGCTATTTAAAAAAACTTGCAAGGTCTACCAGCTCGAAATAGCCACTAGTTGCGTTTTAATGCCATCTCTTGCAATTTTCCGAAACTAGAGTGTTCATAGATACAGTTAAACAGTTAGCAGTGTCCTCTGTCGGTGCACGAGAAAACTTATCTTACAGAGAAAGAAACATCGCTGCTTCAGCTCCAGTGGAAATGAGATGGTTCTACTTCACAATCATAGATGTCGCTGACATCGTAATCCTACCAAGTCCTACTAATATTATAAACGCGGAAGTTTGTAAGTATGGATGGATGGATGGATTGATGGATGAATGGATGTTTGTTACTCTTTCACGCTAAAATGGTTTGACGGATTCTGATGAAATTTGGCACACAGGTAGTTTATAATCCGGATTAACATACAGAATACTTTTTAACCCGGAAAATTGCATAGTTCCCGCGGGATAGCGATAAACGAATTCTTCGCAGACGGAGTCGCTGGCAACAGCTCGTTTATAAATAACTAGCTTTTGCCCGCGGCTTCGCTCGCGTGTACCATGAGTATTCCAAAGAACCAAGATATCAAGCAAGCAAGCATACAAGCAAGCAATAAAGCATGCAAGCAAGCATGCAAGCAAGATGCAAGCAAGCATGCATGCACGCAAGCAAGCAAGCGTGCAAGCAAGCACGACTAAACTTCAGGTAGATACGGTCCTTTACAGTATTTCTTTGTATACAATGTTTTTCACTAATTCGGAAGCGGGCACTAAAAATCTGAATAACCAGAAAGAATACAACTAAAGGTCTATACGTGCATATGATATTTAAAGAAACTTCCTATAACTCCTAACCGTTAAGGAGTTTAACCTTCCATCATCAGCTCACCTGGATAACCTGAAAAAATACAACTATCGGTCTATACGTACCTATAATATTTGAAAAAATATCCTCAACTCCTAATCGTTAAGGAGTTTTACCTTCCATCACCAGCTCATCAACATGAGATGATGTCTACCAGACGCAAATAGCTTGAGAAAATATATGAAAAACGTAATGCGTGCCTACAAAATTTGAAGGTTGCCCTCGATTTCCCTGAGATCCCGTCATCAGATCCTGATTTGGTGACAATGGGACCATCTCAGGAGTATATTATATTCTTTCGAAAAAAAATTTTTTTTTTAAATCGGTCCACAATTGGCCGAAAAATCGGGGAATATACCTACATAGAAAAAAATACAGTGGAATGCATAACCTCCTCCTTTTTTTTGAAGTCGGTTAAAGAGCCCATTGTGGCCGCCTACTAACAGCATAAACTTATGAATTTTGAAATTTTACCTTTATATAACCAGTAAAACGCAAAATCCCATTTTTTCTCGTTCCCGTAAGAATTTCGGGAAATGCTTTATTAATGCTCCCCTACACTTCACAAGGAACCCACTTGCCAAATTTCAGCTTTCTACGACCAGTAAAACGAAAAATCCCGTTTTTCCTTATCCCGTGGGAATTTCCGAAAATCCTGAAATTAATGTTTTATCTAATGTAATAGTACCTACTTGTGTATCAAATTTGAAGAGTCTAGTTATTATAGTTACTGAGATAGGGTCACTCGGAATCGAATATATAAATCCCGTTTTTTCACGTTCCCGTGGGAATTCCCAAAAATTCTTCCTTAGTGGATGCTTACATTGTATAAGGTATCTATGTGCAAAATTTCAAGTTTCTAGGACATTTCAACCCCATCGCACCCCATCCAGGGAGATGGTATTTTATGTATGCCACATCGGATTTTAAAACCGTTGTAGTTTTCATAACCAGCGACCCGATAAACCATAGAAACAACACCCATGTTGATTTTCAGACTTTGTTACCCCTTTCCCCTCTTTTAAGGGTTGAATTCTCAAAAAACCTGAAACACGTGTTTACTCATTTATCATAAGAAGTACTTCTGCGAAGTTTCGAATAAAATAGTCAAACTAATCTTGTTTCCCCATACAAACTTTGAACCCCCATTTCACCCCTTTAGGGAGTGAGTTTTGAAAAATCCTTTCTTAGTGCACCCTTAGACCTTATAAGGAACCTACATGCCAAATTTGGAATCTCTAGGCCTAGCGGTTTGGGCTGTGCGTTGATATGTCAGTCAGTCAGTCAGTTTCTTCTTTTATATATTAAGACTAGCTTTAGCCCGCGGCTTCGCTCGCGTGTACTATGAGTATTCCAAAGAACCAAGATATCAAGCAAGCAAGCATACAGGCAAGCAAGCAAGCACGTCCACAATTGACCGAGAAATCGGTGATCATACCTACATAAAAAACATCATAAAGTGGAATGCATAACCTCCTCCTTTTTTAGAAGTCGGTTAAAGTGCCCTTTGCAGCCTACTTACAGTACTTATGAATTTTGAAATTTTAGCTTTCTACAACCAGTATATGCAAAATCCCGTTTTTTCCCGTTCCCGTAAGAATTTCGGGAAATGTTTTCTTAATGCTCCCCTACACTCCCCAAGGAACCCACTTGCCAAATTTCAGCTTTCTATGACCAGTAAAACGAAAAAGCCCGGTTTTCCCGTTCCCGTGAGAATTTTGGAAAGTCCTCTCTCAATGCTCCTCGACACTCCCCAAACAACCTACATGCCGAATTTCAGCTTTCTACAACCAGTAAAACGAAAAATCCCGTTTTTTCTCGTTCCCGTTAGAATTTGGAAAAGTCCTCTCTCAATGCTCCTTTACACTCTCCAAGCAACCTACATACCGAATTTCAGCTTTCTACGACCAGTAAAACGAAAAATCCTGTTTTTTCCCGTTCCCGTGGGAATTTTGGAAAGTCCTCTCTCAATCCAGCTCTACACTCTCCAAGGGACCCACTTGCCAAATTTCAGCTTTCTATGACCAGTAAAACGAAAAATCCCGTTTTTCCCGTTCCCTTGGGAATTTTGGAAAGTCCTCTCTCAATGCTCATCTTCACTTCCCAAGCAACCTACATGCCGAATTTCAGCTTTCTACGACCAGTAAAACGAAAAATCCCGGTTTTTCCTTATCCCATGGGAATTTATAATTACCTACATCTATGCCAAATTTGAAGAGTCTAGTAATTATAGTTCATAGGATCCCGTTGAACTGAATATATAAATCCCGTTTTTTCCTTATCCCGTGGGAATTTTGAAAAATCCTGAAATTAATGTTTTAAATAATGTAATACCTACTTGTGTATCAAATTTGAAGAGTCTAGTTATTAAAGTTACTGAGATAGGGTCACTCGGAATCGAATATATAAATTCCGTTTTTTCCCTTTCCCGTGGGAATTCCCAAAAATCCTTCCTTAGTGGATGCCTACATTGTATAAGGTATCTATGTGCAAAATTTCAAGTCTCTAGGTCCAGTAGTTTGGGCTGTGCGTTGATATATCAACAGTCATTTAGTTTATTTAGATATTTCAACCCCATCGCACCCCATCCAAGGAGATGGTATTTTACGTCTGCCACGTCGGATTTTACAACCGTTGTTGTTTTCATAACCAGCGACCCGATAAACAATAGAAACAACGCCCATGTTGATTTTCAGACTTTGGTACCCCTTTCCCCCCTTTTAGGGGTTGAACTCTCAAAAAATCTGAAACACGTGTTTACTCATTTATCATTAGGAGTATTTCTGTGAAGTTTCGAATAAAATAGTCGAACTAATCTTGTTTCCCCATACAAACTTTGAACCCCCTTTTTACCCCCTTAGGGAGTGAATTTTGAAAAATCCTTTCTTAGTGCACCCCTAGACCTTATAAGGAACCTACATGCCAAATTTGGAATCTCTAGGCCCAGTGGTTTGGGCTGTGCGTTGATATGTCAGTCAGTCAGTCAGTCAGTCAGTCAGTCAGTCAGTCAGTCAGTCAGTTTCTTCTTTTATATATTAAGATGTAAGATGAAAGGGGGTGAGGTTTTTTTAATTTTAACCCCCGACACAAAAAGAGGGGTGTTATAAGTTTGACCGCTATATGTGTGTGTGTATTTGTCTCTCTGTCTGTCTGTATGTCTTTCTGTGGCATCATAGCTCTTAAACGGATGAAATCGATTTTGATGCGGTTTTTTTTTGAAAGCAGGTTTCTTGGCGATGGTTCTTAGACATGTTTCATCAAAATCGGTTCAGCCGTTTCAAAGTTAAAAGCTTTTTAGTTAGCTACAGAAGAGATCTTAGGCGCATATCGGGGATTCACTTTATTTTCAAACATAAAATATGTGCGACCAACTTGCGTTGGGGTTATTAAAAATTTTAATTTATAGTTATTCTGACAGTTTAGTTGGTGCTTTACTCATCTGTCAGCTATCTTTCTACGACATAAGATTGAAGGTGCCATGTATTGGGTCAGTGTCGAGCACTGGGACGTTTACCTTACTGGATGTTGCATTTAGATCGGTCAGTATGGGCAAGTCTGAAACTATAACACATAGAAAGATTTGTTCTAAGAAGCCATGACATCGATTTAAGTAACGAGAAAAACTGCATTCATATGAATGCAGTTTTTGCAGTGAAGGTATATACCTATTAAAAAAAATCTTATTTGGTTCGGGAATCGAAACTGGTCATGATGGAGAAAAATGTTTTTACATTCCAGTCCCAGTACAGGACTGTTGATAGCCAAATCAAGAATGTTAAATTTGACCCATTTTTCATGGTCCGATTGACCTGAAATAATTATGGTATGCAAGAATAAAATTATTATTCGTAGTTATGTAGATAGGAAACAGGTACACAAGTGCAGTCAGAAAAAAATGTATTAAAATGAAATCTTCATTCGGTTTTTTCGAAATTTCTGAACGCAGTTTACCATGTCACTAATACCAGTGGCATGGTACCTATGAGCGAAAAAGACGTCAATCGGCGAAGCCGAGACCAAGCCGACACGATCAACGTCTTTTTCACTCTTATTGCGTTGACATAAAGGTTATTCCGATCGGCTGAAGCCTATTCCGCGTCGATAGATATGAGGAGACTCCTACCCATTTAAATGTACAATCGCCCCAAGCGCCAGATAACCACCTTAAAGGCCCAGTTTGCGTGCAGTGGCTAGACATCCTGTCCATAACAATCCATAGCAATAAACATCAACGGCTGCAAGCAAATTTGTTTTGAAAATGGGTATCTGGCGTCTGGGGCGATGGTACCACCAGCAGGCTTATTCTCTAACGCTTCTAACGCTTGCCTTCGCAATCACTATTTCTTTCTATAAAACGGTATAAGATGATGACAGAAAGAGATGGTGAAAGCGAAGGCAAGCGCCAGAAGCGTTAGACAATACGGCTTCTGTATACAAAATTCTTTACAAAACGTCTGGCCATCCGAAAGGAATTAGCAGATGCGGATATCTCATCGCATTGCCGTTGTAAATATCGTTTTGTAAACGAATTTACTATTTGACGAAGAATCTTCTTCAGCGTTGTTTACTTTTGAATGGGTAATCGGATTTTCGAGTAATTTCTTATTCGTTGGGATTCTCCAAGCTCCCGTTTTGAACGGCTTAACAATAGGAATGAAAGGTTGAAGATGGTTTAAATAGATAATTCGAAAACAAGAGGAAATTTGAAGTTTGTTTTTGAGAGTTTATGTTTTGTAAGCTGGTTGATCAAAAATGAATGGGCGTAGTCTAAAGATTTAATCCTACTTCTATTATAAATATGAAAGTTTTTGAAGATGTTTGTTACTCAATCACGCAATAACGGCTGAGGTACAGCCTGGTCACGGACGGACGGACAGACGGAAGGACGGACAGCGAAGTCTCAGTAATAGGGTCCCGTTTTTACCGTTTGGGTACGGAACCCTAAAAACTGACTCTGACATTACTAAAAAAAACCGCCCAAAAGCGTGTTGGACACCCCCAGGATGGAAAAAATCCTTGCAAATCTTATTAATTTTACTACGAATTATACTGTCCGTATTAAACAAGCAATATTTTATAGGTCCTGCTGCTATTTACTCTTAAACTACTAACAATTCTCAAGCAAACTTAGCCGTTATAGTTTTCCTTGTTAATTTGAAATATTTACGATTATTTATTTTACTATTTAGACGACCAGATGGCCTAGTGGTTAGAGAACCTGAATACGAAGCATGAGGTCCCGGGTTCGATTCCCGTGTCGGGGCAGATATTTGTATCAAAAATACGAATGTTTGTTTTCGGGTCTTGGGTGTTTAATATGTGAATTTAAGTATATATCTATAGTATAAATCTTGCCAGGTTAATTTTTCGCTTCGAGCCATTACATTAAATTTGAACCTTAATACTATGACGATACCGTTTGTTTTGAAAAATAAGGGCTCGAAGCGAAAAATTCACCTGGGAAGATTTTAACTATATCTATATAAGTATATTTATCCGATGCCTAGTACCCATAACACAAGCTTTACTTAGCTTACTTTGGGACTAGGTCAATTGGTGTGAATTGTGCCGTGATAATATTTATTTATTTATTTCCGCCAATCCTGATTTTTTAAAAAATTTTTATACAACAGTTTAGCTTTTAGAGGGGGGACACTCAATTTTAACAAAAAAACCGGCCAAGTGCGAGTCGGACTTGCGCACGAAGGGTTCCGTACCATCATCTATAAAAACAGCAAAATAATAGTTTAAAAAAAACTAAAAAACACGCTTTAAAAAATAAAAAATAAATTTTAATAAATTTCAATTCACTATGCAGTAAAAAATCTTTATAAGCAATTATTATATTGTTATATCCAGATCAAAATTTGTAAGCAATTCTAAATATTGATAAAATAAATAATAATAGTTTAAAATATTTTATTGTAAAAAAAGCGTGGGGTGCTTTTTAAGATGTTATCAAAATGATAATCCTTGACAATTGACACCATGCACCCCCCCCTTCCAGTTCCATCATCAAACCCTTGTTACCATCCAGGCCTCTTACCCCCTCCCCATTTCCCACAACCCCCCAAAATCACTTACCCCCGAACCCCCCAACACCCCCACCCTATTTCCCGTAAACCCCCCCCCCCCTATCCCCTAACCCCAACCGCCACACCCTAACCCCCAACCCTCTAAACCCCCGACCCCCTTAACCCATACCCCATTCCCCCCCACCCCGCCACCTACCCCCCTTCCAGCTCCATCATCAGACCCTTGTTACCATCTAGGACCAAAGTCAAAACGAAACGAATCAAACGAACCCAAACTCGATGGGGTTGTTTCGTTTTATTGTGGAGTGCCTTTGGCCATCTTCCAGCTCCATCATCAGACCCTGGTTACCATATGGGATCAAAGTGCTCGTCAAGACGAATCAAACGAGCCCAAACTCGATGGGGTTGTGTCGTTTTATTGTGGAGTGCCTTTGGCCATCTTCCAGCTCCATCATCAGACCCTGGTTACCATATGGGATCAAAGTGCTCGTCAAGACGAATCAAACGAGCCCAAACTCGATGGGGTTGTGTTGTTTTATTACATAGTTCCTATGGCCACCATCCAGCTCCATCATCAGATCAGCTCCATGTTACAATAATATTGCATTGTCATCCAATTTACACATATGTGCAAAATTTCAGCTCAATCGGAAACCGGGAAGTGGGTCAAAATCGCGCCCTAAGGAGTCGGTTACAAACAAACATACAAACATACAAACATACATACAAACATACAGGTGAAGCTAATATAAAGCGTGTAAAAATCACGTTTGTTGTATGGGAGCCCCCTTTAAAAATTTGTTTTATCTTAATTTAATTATTCATTTTTAAAGTGAATATATAACTAAATTTTGATTCGCAAAACTAAAATTGATATGGATTGCCTGGTTAGATTAGTGTAGTTGTGGAATAAAAAAAAATAGGCATGATAGTATAAGTATGAAACAAGAATTGTATGGCATGCGGTCCGGGACTCATGGGTGCATGGTGCATGGCTCGGGGTCGTGTGTATTATAATGTATGTACCTATAATATAAATAGTTTAGTTTTTTAATTAAGCAGGGTACAGCTGATGTTAAAGTGAGCGTAGTATTCGCCAATAAACATTATAGTTTGGCGAAATTAGTGATGTAACTAGAACTACGAGGGGCGTTCAATATAAAGTGAGAATGAGACGCAAACTCTTTTAATATTACGAAATTAAATACTGGCCGGTAAAGCTAATCTTTCTAGCTGATTGCTATGAAAAAAAAAACTAACTGTCTTTTGTTTAAAAAAATATACGGTAATTTCTTTGCAATGCTATTGAGTACGTTAGCGAAAATGGAGAAAATTGAACTGCGCGCCGTTATCAAATACTTGTGTTTGAAAAATTTTTCTACGGACCAAGTCAATTTGGATTTACGGGACACTTTAGGGTCTAATGCTCCTCCGTATTCGACAGTCGCACGTTGGTGCGCCGAATTTAGACGTGGAAGAACATCGACAATGGACGACCCCCGCTCCGGACGCCCTACTACAGCAGTAACTGAAGAAATTGTGAAAAAAGTCGAAAACTCAGTTTTGGCGGATCGTCGTGTCACGGTTCGTTTTATTGCTGAAAATGTAAAGATTTCAATGGGGAGCGTGCATAATATTTTACATGAACGCTTGGGTATGAAAAAGGTTTCTGCGCGTTGGGTACCAAGAATGCTTACTGACACGCAAAAACAAACTAGACTAGAGATTTGTCAAGAAGCTTTGAATCTGATGCAGCAAGACCGGGAACTTTTTTTGGCGCGATTTATAACAATGGACGAAACATGGCTCCATCATTACGACCCAGAAACGAAACTGCAAGTCTATGACATGGAAAAGGCCATCATCTCCAACTCCGAAGAAATTCAAGGTGAGCCCATCTGCCGGTAAGGTCATGGGCTCAGTTTTTTGGGATGGTAAAGGGGTATTAATGATTGAGTATCTCGAGCATGGAGCCACTACTACGGGCACATTATACGCCAAACAAATAGCAACATTGCGCAATGAGATCCGCGAAAAACGGCGAGGTAAACTCTCGAAAGTTGTGCTGTTCCACCAAGACAATGCCCCGGCACACAAGTCCGCCGTTGCAATGGCTGCAATTCGTGATGCTGGGTTCGATATCCTTAAGCATCCTCCATATTCACCAGATCTCGCTCCCAGTGATTTCTACCTATTTCCGAGATTGAAGCAATACCTGAGAGGCCAGAAATTTGAAAACGACGACGCGGTAGTCGCTGCAGTACAAGATTTTTTAAGTACTCAAGATGAGACCTTTTTTAAAAATGGAATTTTAAGTTTAGAAAAAATATATACTAAGTGTATTATGCTAAAAGATGACTATGTCGAAAAATAAAATGAAATTTAGTAAAAGTTGTTTATAACATACTCATTCTCACTTTTTATTGAACGCCCCTAGTATGTACTTTTTGAGAATAAATAAAAAAAAAAAAAATATTCTGTGAATATTTAAAGCGTCTACCTGTTGCTGTTATCAATATCGAGCAATAAATATGGCACTTTAGCTTAGTTTTTTTTTAAACCATGGAGGACCAAAGTTACGGGATGAAAGTAAAATGTCTGAAAACTGACTCTTAAGTCGTTTTTCATCCAAGTTTGAAAAAATATGAAAATAAAGTAATATCACGTTTAAAAGCCCATTTTTCTGCAATATTTATCAGTAATCAGATTTACTAAATTCGGTCACTTGTAGCTGAGGCAGACGAATAACTCAACTGAAAGAGAAAAATCAAGATTTTTGCAAAAATGACATAATCTCGAAAACTAAAAGATTTTTACTAAACCTAAAATGTGATATTCTGGTAGGTAATTAGTAGGCCTATCACCCCTAAACGGGTTATCGTCGGTTTCTGGGACACTCTGTATAATTACGTATAATAATTAAAATAGATCGATTAAAAAATAAATGAAAATATCTACTACTGAAATACTACTGACGATGTTCGAATAATTACTGAAAAATAAATAACAATAGAAAACATAGAAAGAGGAATCTAAATCAAACAATTTAAAACTTTACTAAACAAACTGTAATAATTGTTTTCATTTCATTGCAGTTCCCGCGTTGCGCTAGTTTATGTGGCACTTGGCTTGTTTTTAATTTTGTATCTCATAGGTTTATTTTTACAAAATGATCAGGATACGGATTGTCCGTCTGATTTTTACTTTTATCAAGCTGGAGACCATCTGCCACTCTTTGACCGAACTGCTCGTTAATAACCCTGAACCATTTCAAAGCTCTTTCTTGTAGCTTGGCCTCAGCTAGCCCAAGATTGGCTACGATATTTTTAACCAACCGCTTTTTTCGATCTTCAGTTAGGTTCTCATAGTATTTTGATGCTTGATCAAAATTGGGCGAATCATCCTGTACCCAATCAATAACTTCTGTTCTGCTTTCGTCTACGTAGGCTTCTGGTCCTTTGTACGAATTAGGATGGTAAATAGGAGCCCCACTACTAGTCGTATCAAAGTTGCCAGCAACGTTGTATGTGGAACTTCTGTAAGGGCAATTGACAGGAATATTCTGAAAGTTTGTTTTTAATCTGTAGTAATGGGCATCTCTGTACGACAAGCGCCTTGCTTCAAACATCTTGTCAGGGGCACCTTGAATTCCAGGCACCAAGTTGCCTGGGCACATAGCTATCTGTTCAAATTCTGCGAAGTAATTTCCTGGGTTTTTGTTTAAAACTAAACGGCCTACAGGCCTTGGAGGATATTTATCCAAAGGCAACACCTTTGTTACATCAAATACGTCGAAACCAGCTTGTTTCGCGTCTTCTAAAGTCAAGGATTGGACTGAAAGTGTCCACGATGGATAGTCTCCATTTGCTATAGCATTGTACAGGTCTTTGACAAAATAATCAGGATTTCTTCCACCTATAGACTCTGCTTCAGCAGATGTGAGGTATTTGTACCCTTGGTCACTTGTAAGTAAAAATCTAACGAAACTGATATGTCCAGTTTGATTAGAAACTTGTAGCGTATGGATGCTGTGGCCTGGCATGTATCTGTAAAGAAAATTATATTAAACCATCTTTTTACTAAGCTAACTTCTATACATACTATACAACAATAATACAATAATAACACAATACAATATATACAGAAGTTACATAGTCTAGAAGAACTTAACAAAATGATGAAAAATGTAGTGAAATAAATTTATTATCATATCTTCTATCCTAATTTGAGTTTGGAGACTTCTGAGCGAGGTACGACGCGGCTTTGGTTTGTGGGTTATATACAATACGATACAATACAATGACTCTTTATTGTACACCAGGAATAGTAAGCAATACAGAAAACAGGTACACAGAGAGTAAGTTACAAGGTAAGCAATAGGTTTTATCTTTATTTTGTAGGTTTATAGTTTTAATTAAAATTTAATTTGGTTGGCTTTAGTTAAATTTTACCATCTTTAATTATTATGCGTTTTTATGATGATTTCTTTACGCCATTCTTCTGTCAACAAATATTATTTAAAGAGATGTTTTATGATACCAAATGATAGTATGATTGCAGAATCTACTTTATTAGGATGAACATAATGTCTTACCTATAACCATCAGGGATCCCTAAGTCTCCAAACACGTATAAGAAAGAATGAATCGATTCTGGCCGCAGCGTTGTAAAGTCCCACATCATATTTATGTCAAGAAGATTTGTTGCAGGATTTCTTCCTAGGCTGTTAGCTAGGGTCGGGAAAAAAAGAGGGTCTTTAACGGGGAACACAGGAATATTGAGGCCTACGAGGTCAAAGTTTCCTTCTTCAGTGTAAAACTTGATGGCAAATCCTCGAGCACCCCTCAACATGTCCATACTTCCTATATCTGAAGATATTAATGAGAATCTGACCGCTACTGAAGTTCTTTTATTAATCTGGTTTAAGAACTTAGCTTTGCAGATGTCCGTGATGTCATGGGTGACCTGAAACAGAAAGCATCTAGTCAAGTCCCAGTCAAATAAAAAAAATAGTGCGTAGAGTCCCTCCGCGCGGAAGAAGTGAAACTTCATAATAAGAACCAACTACAGCGCGAGCGAAACAAGTTACAGTATAACTCGTCGCTAGATGGCGTTGCTCCTCGTGCGCACGTGATTTTCAATATTTATTCTTGATTTTCCGTAATTCTCAAAGATATTTAATACTTTTTTTTACTAAATACGTTTAAAATACTTTATTCTACGATTTACCATTAAAATAGTTTTGATTTTTACAAGTTTTCATACTAAACCATGCAATTGTTCTGGATCGCACTAACGAAGTTTTTAACATCCGTTAGTATATATACAAAGCGAACGTCTCGTAAACGTCAACTTGCGTTGCGTTGCGTTGCGTGTTTAACGCAACGCATTTAACGCAACGCTTGTTGGAAGTCGCATTAGAAGTTTCACTTCAAAAAAACTTAAATTAGATAGACTTTAAAGTTCGAGTTGAACCCAGTAAAGTAAGGCCGAGTACACACTATGCGGTTAGCCGTAACAGTTTAGCCCACTGTTGTTTTCACAAGCGATACTGAAGAGAGACGGGTGCAAGAAACCGTGCGGCTAACCGCATAGTGCGTTCTGGCACTAAGTCCATGGGAAAACAATTTTGCCAATGTCAAATAGAAAATAGTTTTAAAATATTGGTTTACTAATGTTTCGGCGAAAAACTTTTCGCAAAATGATTCATTTGGCAAATGTTTAATTTCCCAAATGTTTATTTTTTCTGAAACTGTAAACTTTTCTGGATTGTTATAAAACAAACCTAACCTTACCTGACCTAACCTACAGGATAGTCCTGAAATATATCCTGAATAGTTTACAGTTTCAGAAAAAAATAACATTTGGGCAATTAAACATTTGCCAAATGAATCAGTTTGCGAAAAATAATTCGCCGAAAAGGCAGTAGGTACACGTAAAATATTTTTGCCGTTTATCGGTAAAAATTCCGGCTGATGATGTCGATGAAAGAACAACGTACCTCAAAATACCCAAAAGCTCCGGCGCCTTTAGCGTGGACGACCCGTTCAGGTATCCGCTGCCTGTTCAAATGCGTCAGGGTTTCCACTAAGTATTCGTTGAACAAGAGGCGTCGGTTGAGTGACACTTTCGCGTCCCTGTCCTCCACGGGGCAACCGTTGACAACTGTTAGGGTGCCGGGACACTATAATTAAATAAATTCGAAGACAATTTATTAATTAGAAGATAATTTTTCGTTTTAGTCCGCGCAGGGTTGTATACTTCGCAAGTGAGATATAATAATTATTATATTCAAGAAATTTTGTTATTATTATTTGCTTTTACAATTAACAAATTATTTATTTACGCATGTAGTCTTATGTATGTATGTAGCTATTAGTGTGCAGTTTATTTATTTATCTATCTAAACAGCGATCTGGGTGTCACCAACCGTACTGGCTGAAAATCAGCGCTGGGGTGCTTTAAACGCCTCAGCATTATGCTGGGCCAGTGTCCGATTTGCAACCGCAATGACACATTCTATCTTTAGCTTTAGTGTTGCCTTTTGTTTTGTAAAATATTGATGATGTGTCTTGTGATGTTGTAAATAAATGTATTTTCTTTCTTTCTTTCTTTCTTTAAATACCTCTTATACCAATGGCGTGACAGCTCTGTGAGCTGTCACCATCATCTCAGCCCAGAGACGTCCTACTGCTGGGCACATGCCTCCTCTCAGAATGAGAGGGCTTGGGCCGTTGTTCCCACACGGGTCCAGTGCGGATTGGGAACTTCACACAAACCACTGAATTTCTTCGCAGGTGTATGAAGGTTTCCTCACGATTTCTTCCTTCACCGTTAAGCTCGTGGTAAATTTGAAAAAAGTCGGAGGTGCGAACCGGGATTTATTTATTTATTTATTTATCACAGTTTAACATAATTATATAACTAAAGCCAAGACGTTATAATTATAGCTAGTACAGTTAAACATAATTTCCTTAAAGTTACATTGCAATTTTTCCTATTTAAACATACTAACTCGACCATCTATTGCTTACTTTCTAGCCTGTACAACAATGTACTATTAATGCGGTATAATTTTATTTCTATTGTAATTGATCTATGTAGGTATATATCTAATATGCACAGACAGTTTAAGATAATCCGTGCATATCATTTTCCACTAATTTATGTAACAGTCTTGTTTTCTTTGTTTGACATTCTTTTAAATTTATTAAATTAATTTATTGGCTTAATTTAGTACTAATATTCAAATTAGGCAGTTCTTATTGTTAACATTATGATGCATGTATCAAAAATAATATTTGAATGACTTATAAAGTCTAAATGTATGGAACAAGAAAATTGAAAAAGGAAAAACTATTTTATGTACTACATTTACAGCAAATACTTAAATATTTTATTTCACTTCAAAACGAGTGCGTTTGAGTCAGTTCAAAGCGAGTGAGTTTTGCGACGTGAGTTTGCCCGTATTATTTCACTATGAGTAATTCTCACCGTAGTTTCACGTTTAATCTATAAGTACCTGGGCGACCGAGCTCTGCTCGGGCTGAAACTCGGTACCAAGCGTTTTCCGGTTTCCCAGAGATAAGACCAAGCTAGATCAATTTTTCATCCCCGAAAACCCCCACATACCAAATTTCATCGAAATCGTTGGAGCCGTTTCCGAGATCCTGATTATATATGTGCGAGGGAGGGGGGGGGCGTGGGAGGGCGTTCGGGGGTTCCAAAGGAGGAATGAAAATTTCATTGATTTTGCCGTAGGATGCACCGTTTTCAAGATATTTGACAAAAACACCGGTGGGGTGGTGGGTGAGAGGAGGGAGGGTGTGGGGGGGGGATGCGGGGGAGGGAGTGTGCGGGCGTCAAAGGGGGGATGAAAATTTCATTGATTTTGCCGTAGGATGCACCGTTTTCAAGATATTTGACAAAAACACCGGGGGGGGGGGGTGGAGGGGTGAGTCACGTTAAACTATCGTCCGTAAACCGACTATACAGACAACCGGTTTTTCCTGTTCTGTGCTCCCAATAGGGAACGTGCACATAGACGGTGCTGCCAACTGGTGCCATAAGGGTGCCATCAATTTGAATGTTTTACCTTGATAAGTTTGTTTTACTGTCCGCATAGTGTCTCTTCTGTCGCATTAGTGCTGCCGCCTATAGTTACTGCACGTTCCCTATAATACCATTCTCACAAAAAGTAACTTTTTCTCACAAAAGAAGAAACTTGACGTTTTCTCATGAAAAATAAACTTAAAAAAAAAAACTAAAAACCTTAAAAAAAAACGTGGAATCGAACCGAGGTCGGCTGGATCCGCGACCACCCGATTTCTACTGTGCTATTTTGGTTTGCTCGAAGCCGGCGAAATATAGCTTTGTATTCTAACGCAAACAAAAATAGCCGGAAAACACGAGTAAAAGCGATTTTCTGAAAATGAAACATAGCTAGATCAGTTTTTCATCCCCGAAAACCCCCACATACCGAATTTCATCGAAATCGTTGGAGCCGTTTCCGAGATCCTGATTATATATATATATACAAGAATTGGTCGTTTAAAGGTATTATATAGATTAGATTTTCATGCATGGTATAGGTAACGCCACGAAAGTTGAGGCGAATGATTACACACACAGCTACATAAAGTACTGATCGCAAAATTGATTGAGTAAATGAAAATCTGAGTCATATGATCTTATGATGAAATACTTACCCAATACTATGCATATTATAATTTTTCTTTTTTCATGTACTTATCCTATTTTTGAAATAATAAAATTTGAAACTGATAAGAAGCAAGAAGAAAAAGAGCAAGAAAAAATCGGTATTTTATAAATAGCGAAAATTATGCTTATCTGATTTTTATAAAATAGATCAAAAATATTTTATTTTCTATTTTGGTTGAACGAGATGTATTTTCCTAAATTATTGTTAAAGAAAAAGGTTGAAGAAAATTTTAGTCAATCTTGTAATTGTATGTTGAGTCTGTTGAACTTGCTATCGGTCGAATACATGACAAAATCCCGCTGTCATTACATGACATGTTGTTGTGTGCGTGACCTCAACTCTGATGGCGTTACCTATATAGTTACTGCACATACTTACGGTAGTTCTCTCTGCATATTTTATTATTTGCTTAGCGGCTAAGTCCTCATAATGTTTATTTGCCGCTACGTTTAATGCTAAAACCAAGAGCGGGAAAACAATCTTCATTATCAATTGCCGATGAAAAATCGGCAAGAACCTGGAAATAAAGAGAAAATGTTTAATCAATATCAAGCTTTTCCGAAAGCACCTTTATATAAAAAAATGCCTGTTCAAGATAATCTTGTTTTAAGTGCGAGTCGGACTCGCGCACGAAGGGTTCCGTACGGTCGGTCAAGAAAGTGATCTACCAGTTTTGAAGAAAGTTTCTGTGAGATCTAAATGTCGCTAAGGTTGACGTTTCTGACTAAGTGAAGTCATTAGTCACTGTCATCATATTATTATATTATTACAACTAGCTTTTGCCCGCGACTCCGTCCGCGTAGAGTTGGTAATTTGGGCAGCTTATTTTTTTATCCAATTTGCTTTTTCATCAATTACGGCTCTCCTTAGTTCCTCGATATAAAAAAATTACCTCCCCCCGCACCCCCCTCCCAACCCAACCCCCCCCCCAACCCCCCCCCCCCCCCCCCGCACACCCGCGTTCATATTCGCCACCGTACTCCCAAGTCAAGCGTGCCTATAGAAGTTTTACTTCAAAAACCCCCGATTTTGAAACATTCTTCCGCTCCGCTCCGCTCCGCTGCTATTGGTGTTAGCGTGATGATTATATAGCCTATAGCCTTTCTCGATAAATGTGCTATCTAACACTGAAAGAATTTTTCAGATCGGAGCAGCAGTTCCTGAGATTAGCGTGTTCAAACAAAAAAACCTGTTCGATAAATTCTTAAAATAGACGTATCATTCTTATTTGTGAACCGATTCAAATGAAACAAACACTAAATGTTAATCCAAGAAAATACCAACATATCAGTGAAAACCGCATCCTTCTAGGTTAAGCCGTTTCTGAGATTAGCGCGCACAAACGCACAGACAAACAGACAAACAGATAAACAGGCAAACAGACAAACAGACAATAATTCTAAAAATCATTGTTTTGGGTTCTATTGCGCTAATAAATAGCCCTAGTGACAGTTTTTCTCAAATATCTTCAATGTACAGACACCGACTTGTTACAGATTTATTATTATGTATAGATATTCTGTGAATATTTCAAGCGTCTACCTGTTGCCGTTTTCAATATCGAGCAAAAACGAGCAAAAAAATCACGTTTGTTGTATGGGAGCCCCCTTAATTATTTATATTATTCTATTGAATCAGGCGTTACTTTGCGGAGGTCCATATTAATGAACTAAAACAATTACTTTGCTCACCCGCGACCTTACAATAGTTACGTTTATGCAAGAAATGTGCGTTCATGCAGTTCCTCCACCTCCACACTGTACGAACACACACAAATCACATAAACCCAACCATCACCACCACCAAGCTACACTGACGCGTTTCGAACTCAACCAGAGCTCATCTTCAGAGTTACCACAACCGTATGCTATGCTACCAAATGTTAAACTAACAAACCAAAACAAATGTTTTAACTTGTCACTGTAACTTCTCAAGTACACACTTTATTTTTCTTATTCTCAAACTACCCCACAAAAATTAACTTTTATTGACATATTATAAAACTGCCTTGAATTTTTTGTTTATTTATTTATAAGGCATATTTAATTAATACTAACTGTTCAAATTCGACCCAAGCCGCAGTAAAGGAGAAGATACTAAATTTACCTGTTCATTAATAATAGACCCCATAGTGTTGTACCTAATTATTTCCATGCAGTCATTACAAGTAAGCTTGTATACCCCCGATCTAGTTCCCTTATCTACCTGTTCTTTGTGGTTACATAGCCTAGAGTACAAAGAGTTGTTAGTCTTAAAGGCAACATTAATATTGTTTGATTTTAAAATGCCATAAATCTTATCAGACAAACCCCCAACGTAAGAGATGCTAGATCTATATTTGTTAGTAGACTGAGAAGGTAACGCAGCGTAAAGCATGCTATTTACTAACCGTGCCTGCTTCTTTTGAACTAAACTATCTACCATTGATTTTGTATAACCATTTGAGATCGCTATCTGATAAATAGTACTCAACTCTAAATCAAAATGTTCCTTAGAAAGAGGCACAGTCAACAATCTATTAACATAACAATGGAAAGCAGCCAGTTTATGCTGCCACGGATGATTAGAAGATGCTGGTATAACAGCATCTGTGTACGTGGGCTTACGGTATATTTTAAATTGACATTTAATTTTAATATACCGTAAGCCCACGTACACAGATGCTGTTATACCAGCATCTTCTAATCATCCGTGGCAGCATAAACTGGCTGCTTTCCATTGTTATGTTAATAGATTGTTGACTGTGCCTCTTTCTAAGGAACATTTTGATTTAGAGTTGAGTACTATTTATCAGATAGCGATCTCAAATGGTTATACAAAATCAATGGTAGATAGTTTAGTTCAAAAGAAGCAGGCACGGTTATTAAATAGCATGCTTTACGCTGCGTTACCTTCTCAGTCTACTAACAAATATAGATCTAGCATCTCTTACGTTGGGGGTTTGTCTGATAAGATTTATGGCATTTTAAAATCAAACAATATTAATGTTGCCTTTAAGACTAACAACTCTTTGTACTCTAGGCTATGTAACCACAAAGAACAGGTAGATAAGGGAACTAGATCGGGGTTATACAAGCTTACTTGTAATGACTGCAATGGGATATACGTAGGACAGACAGGCCGAAATTTTAATACTAGATTTAAAGAGCATGTTTCGGCATATAGGAATGAGCATCCAGATAGATCGAATTTTGCAAAACATTTGTTGGAATCAAATCATTCATTGTTAGATTCAGATTCTTATGAAGTGTTACATTATTGCGGCAAGGGGTTGCGTCTGGATGCTCTGGAATGCATGGAAATAATTAGGTACAACACTATGAGGTCTATTATTAATGAACAGGTAAATTTAGTATCTTCTCCTTTACTGCGGCTTGGGTCGAATTTGAACAGTTAGTATTAATTAAATATGCCTTATAAATAAATAAACAAAAAATTCAAGGTAGTTTTATAATATTTCAATAAAAGTTAATTTTTGTGGGGTAGTTTGAGAATAAGAAAAATAAAGTGGGTACTTGAGAAGTTACAGTGACAAGTTAAAACATTTGTTTTGGTTTGTTAGTTTAACATTTGGTAGCATAGCATACGGTTGTGGTAACTCTGAAGATGAGCTCTGGTTGAGTTCGAAACGCGTCAGTGTAGCTTGGTGGTGGTGATGGTTGGGTTTATGTGATTTGTGTGTGTTCGTACAGTGTGGAGGTGGAGGAACTGCATGAACGCACATTTCTTGCATAAACGTAACTATTGTAAGGTCGCGGGTGAGCAAAGTAATTGTTTTAGTTCATTATATTATTCTGTCTTTTAGTATTTGTTGTTATAGCAACAACCATAATAGATCATCTGTAAAAATTTGAACTGTTTAGCTATAGCGGTTCACGAGATTACAGCCTGTGACAGACGGACAGACGGACGGACAGCGGAGCCTCAGTAATAGGGTCCCGTTTTTACCATTTGGTATGGAACCCTAAAAATATCAGGGTATTTTTCGACTCAATAAAAATATTTTTGCATTGCTCTAGAACATTAAGCACTATTGATTTACCAACACTGACACTAAAGAACGACAATATACAGGGTAATTTTTTAATCAGTGCACAAATTTTGATACGTGATTCAGAATCGTTGATAGATCACGATTATCTATCTGATCAAGATTATTTTTTTAAATTTTGAAATTTGGGTTGTTTATATTCATCCAATAAAAAAATTGGTAGAGTTACTATGAAAAACAAAAAAATAAGTTAGTAATATTATAATATAACGGAAAATACTGAATATAAATTTAAATATTTTAACGACACTGAATCACATATTAAAATTTGTGCACTTAATAAAAAATTACCCTGTATTATCGTTTGATAAAATTTCAATTAGTAGTAGGTATTTACTATCATTTTATGTTTTAGTAACAAACTGTAATGTACTACTCACATATAAAGAAGACAAACAGAGGAAGCGATCAGCCACTGCACCGGATGGAACAGAAACACGAAAAATAAGTCTGTTCGAGTTATTATAATAGTAAACGTTGGACTAATAATATGGGGCATTTACATGAAAGCTGTGTTTACCTAAAGACGCACACGTTTACGAATATTACGACGAAACACCAGAAAATATTCCAACGTTACCGACGTCCATATATTTCGCTCAACTTATTTAATTAAATACAGGGTTATTTGTAATTCACTAGCATCCTTTTAACCCTAAACTCCTACCATTTAAACAAATGTTTTTTGTTTTACGGCTTTTGTCATAACTTAATATTTTTGGTGTAGTAACGTTTTGAAAATTTGAGATTACCTCTTATTTTTACGATACCCTGTGTATTTGTATGGGAAAAAAAGTGCTTAATTGTAAAAAGTCGTAAAACAAAAAACATTTGTTTGAGTGATAGGAATTCAGGGTTAAGAGGATGTCAGTCAATTACAAATAACCCTGTATAAGTTTGATACTAATGCACGCAAAGGTACTTCTTTTGTGTATAATTCTTTTTTGGCAGTACTTCATTTATCTTTTTTGTGCGATGTGCATATCTTTTTCTTTTCTTCGTCTCTGACTCACTATTTAAGAGTTGTATCAATTAGTTGCATTACACAGTGATTTTTTACTGATTCCAGTGTTGAAAACTAAAACCCTGGGTATGATTTACACATGACTAAGCTTTATGCCATGGTGCTAAGCTTCTGCATAATTTTGCGTTCCAGGGTAATCGGCGTTGTGAATATCCTAATCCTAATCGTAACTGATATTATAAATGCGAAAGTAACTCTGTCTGTCTGTTTGTCTGTTTGTCTCGCTTTCACGCTAAAACTACTGAACCGATTTAAATGAAATACCAATAGGAGCGGAGCGGAGCGGAAGAATATTTCAAAATCGGGGGTTTTGAAGTAAAACATCTATAGGCACGCTTGACTTGGGAGTACGGTGGTGAATGTGAACGCGAGTGTGCGGGGGGGGTATTTTTTATATCGAGGAACTAAGGAGAGCCATAGTTGATGAAAAAGCAAATTGGATAAAAAAATAAGCTGCCCAAATTACTAATTCCACGCGGACGGAGTCGCGGGCAAAAGCTAGTCCAAAATAATCCAAAACGTGCTGGTTTGTATTTAGTATCAGAAATTTAATTTTCATCAAACCATTTTGCTATTGGCACGCTTTCAGGTAAGTAATACTTTCTTTCCAAGCTTCATAATATTAGGGAATTTCGGGCGGGATTAAACATAACAAAGCCAATATTAACGACTTCATTTCAAGAGCACACTATTAGCAATTTTAAGATTAAATTACAAAAACATTTAATTAATTTGCAACAAACATTGCCCGCAGGTGGAAAGGCCAAGTCCTCTTACCTCTGATGCGACTACCTAAAATGTATAAATACCTATGTGTATAATACAATGTATAACTATGTATAATTGAAATAAATAATAATAAAAAAGAACTAACTCCCACTATAATATATGTATCTATTTATTTGTTGCACACTTTTTATACAGAATTTTGTTTGTGCTGATTCCGGTCCAACAAGTTTGATGCACGGATATGAAGGGTTTGACTGAAAATCAGCGCTGTAGCAGGCATCTACTACAGCTTATGCTGAGTCAAATTCCTTTTCGACATCTACAATTATGTTTTTTGTTTTTATTGTTATTATTGTTATTTTATTTTTCTCAGTGTATTAGTCAGTGTATTTTCTTTTTTGATGTCGAATAAAGTTATGTCTATGTCTATGTCTAAGAGCAAAACGCGTATTTTTTTCCCAGCGTACTTTAGCCATTGTTTTGAATTCAAAAATCAACGATTTGGGCTAAATGGAAATTACGTCCGTTGAATTTAGGTCATAAAAATTCTGTCCAGGACATTTAATTGCAGACAATGCTAAGCCCAGTATGGAATTCTTTACTTGCAAAAATAAATCATTATCATTGCTATATTCAAGGATAAATTCAAACAATTTACTATAAGTATTCTTCTGTGTATGCGTACATACTGCTAAAAGTATTAGTACAGTATTTTACGGTTCAGTATATTCCCGTTCGATATAATACAGTAATTGTAAAAATTGCGATGATACAATTTTAATCGTACCATCTTAAATCCACAAAGAAGGTTCGCACAAAAACTGCATTATTTTTCTTGATGAATATAATGAATATTTACTTATCTTCCATTAATAATTCACGCTTAATATTGCATCCTCGCCATTTATTTGCAGTTAATTGTGATCAACAGTAAAATAAATATCAGTTGGCTCATTAAAATATTCCATATTGTTCTTTTTTTCTCTGTAAACAACTTGCTTGAAAGCACTTGTGGATGGCATTGTTAAAGCAGTATCTGAGTAATTAAATATTGCGTCTTGGATAATATGGCATGGTTTCGACTCATATTTGTGGCGGCAACAATTTTTTATGTCATTAAACATTTTCACAGTACGAAGTCTATCTGTTTCTGGTTCATGATTATGATTATTATCCGCTTTCACTAACTTATGATTAGATAGATAGATAGATAGATAGATATTAAAATCTTTATTCTTCAAAACAAAGACATGGCTTAGTAACTAAAGAATAATAAAACTAGCAATTCAGTACTTAAAATTATGCCCGAAACAAGGTACTTACGATAGCAAAGAGAAACATAAAATAACAATTAAACAAATCATCAGATCGTGGTATTTTAAGGATACGGAGTTAATTGCTCCTGATTTGCAACGGTAAGTATACTTTTCGAAGTTTACATACCTACCCAATAGTATTTGGTATTTAGAACTCTTTTTTTCTCGTATGAATATCCATTTATGTTCAATTTTACACCACCTTTGGTCATTGTAAATAGTTCGAAGAAATAATTATTTAACTCCATTGTTATTGACACACACTTTAAGACGACACTTTTGAGTTCGCCAAACGATGAATGCCAGGTATATTGACAACGCGCATAACAAAATGGCCCGGGTACCTACCCCAAATCATAAAAATTATAAAAGTTACAAACGCCTGGAGAAAACATACTAGCAATATTAAGCATTCTGAGTGTTTTATGGCAAACAATTTTATTAATTTCGGGCATATGATTTTAGGACATTTTGATATTAGGGAAAATTAAAACGCAAACGTATCGTTATGGCAACTAAAATTATGGAAATTTAAAATATGGCAAATGAAATTAGTACATAATCGTCCTATAATAATAATAATAATAATTTATTTATTTCAGACAGCACAGATCCATTTTTTGTTAGTACAAGCTTACAAGCTAAGTTAGTTCAGTTAAAATTTATCATCGAATATAGAATAATATAACCTAGTACTGCAAATACAAAGTAAGCGATAAGGCCGCCTATTGCTTACCATTGTAACTTTCTCTCTGTGTACCTGTTTTCTGTATCGCTTACTATTTCTGGTGTACAATAAAGAGTCATTGTATTGTATTGAATTGTTGTAAATATTGGAGAACTAATGCGACTAATTTATGTACATATATGAACATTGTGTTTGCCAAAAGACATAATGAAAAAACACATGTTATCAAATAATATATTCGGACAAAGCACAGAATATATATTTTTAATGTCCTTTTTAAACCACAGTCCCCTTCCTACCTTTTCGAAAGATTTAATTACTTGGCTGCTGGATCTGGGAACCGGTTGCGGTCAAGTAATAAATCTTTCGTTAGCTTTTCCTGTAACTAAATCCAAATCCTATTCCAAATCCTTCTCCGTGCACGCTGTTAGTCTGTGGAATCGGTTGCCGAGTGAAATCAGGCAGTCGCAGTCGGTAGCCATCTTCCGGAGTCGCTTAAGGACGTACTGGCTTGACAGTTCCTCTTAAATAGAGACAACCTCTATTGTATTCTCTGTTTAGTGTAACTGTAATTTTTATGTAGTTAGTCTATTTATGTTGATATGATATGTATTATTAGTCTTCTGTATTCATGATATATTATATTAGTGTGTACTGGCGTGTATTCTTTGTATGTTTGTGTATTGATTATGTTAAGTTTATTGGTTTGGGTTTACTTTTGATTTCGACTTTTTTTACTCTGCATTGTATGCCTACTCTTGTCTCTGGTGTCCTGTCAATCGTTCAAAGGGTAACTGGAAGAGATTCCTTTAAGGGATAAGTTCGCCTTTGTACATCTGTGTCTCTTCTTAACTGTTAATTTTCATGTTTTACGTACAATAAAGAGTTTTACATACATATTACATACAATATATTATTCCAACGCTAACTTTGTCTTAAGTCTAAACTAACAAAATGTCAAAACAAACTCGTATGATATGGCTCAAAAGTACAAAATATAAATACAAGTATGTATAAAACACAAAAATATGTAGAACGATCCAAAAACTTAATATACTGTGGCCCGGTGGAAGACCATTGCTGATTTTTAGCCAGCGACACCCTGATCCGGGACTTTTTATAACAGCATTAAATATGTTATCCCACAGAGAAACTCCAAGCATAATAATAGCCCTCTCCATCACCCTCTGAGTGACCCTGCGCTTTTTTAAGAGACCCATCGTTAGCAGCTACGTCTTCGTACCATAATTCATCACTGGCAACACACTGGTTAAAGACTTTGGACCAATTTTGTTGCTAGTTTGTCCTTGTGTTGCGAAACGTCCAATACTAAACAGATTGCCTGTACAAGGGCATTCCGTCTATTATCAGCTCATTGATTTAGAATCTAATCAAGAATTTGTATACCAATGCGTCTTTGTTTATTTTCCGATAAACGCGATTAATTTGGATGAAAGGAATAAGAATTTTAAATCTGTTTAATTAAAAGTTGAGCGGGCCAAGGAGCAATGAAGGCGTTTTCATAAAAGAGTATTAAAATTAAGGTTTATCTTGTTATTGGTGTTTACCTACAAGTCGATGGCCCAGACGAATAAACGTGCAAGGGCCTATACACGAAAATAGTACATTATTGCAGCGGCCGCGAAATAGGGGATTGCCGGCCGAGTAGTTATAGATGGCCGAGTGTTAACGAGGCCATCTAGAGATACGAGGCCGGCAGTCCCTGTTCGTGGCCAAGGCTTGTATAGAGTTTTTCTCAAACATGCATCATCATCATCATCACCATCATCATCGTCGTTGTCGTCGTCATCATCACCATCATCACCATCACCACCATCATCATCATCATCACCCACCATCACCATCATCGTCACCATCATCACCACCATCATCATCATCAACATTATCATCATCAACATCACCATCATCATCTTCGTCGTCGTCGTCATCATCATCACCATCACCATCATCATCATCATCTCATCATCATGACTACCACCATCATCATCATCACCATCATCATCATAAAAAAAAATCATCGTCATCATCATCATCATCATCACCACCATCACCATCACCATCATCATCTTACCTTACCTTAAATAAGCGTAGTGGCAGAATGTCATAATGAACCAAAACGCAAATATTGCTTAGTTTTTTTAATGGCTAAATGCTATGATGCCATAGACCTATAAACGTCATGGCTATGAAACAATAGACGATCACTTTGCTGGCCAAGGCCAGCAATGTTGTATGAAATTCCATTATTGACCTCTCGTCTAGCCGCACCTGCATTGTGACACTTCGTGGCGTATTATAAGGAACATAACGTCAATATTTCATAGCATGTTTGAGAAAATTTTTTTTGCTTCTTATGTTTTTATATACCCTAAGGCTCGTTGCACAAGACGGCCAGGACGTCCTCGGACCACGTGGAGGCGATCAGTTGAGAAAGAGGCTGGCTCAATTGGTCTTGGCTGGGAAGACCTGGAAGAAGCCGCGCAAGATCGAGCCAAATGGAAAACTCTTTACGAGCCCTATGGCCCTAATGAGGGATAACAGGAACACATCATCATCATCATCATCATTATCATCAAGGCTCGTTGTAACTTTTTTTCAAGCCAATCCGATTTATCGTTTATGAAAAATAAAAAAAATTATAAGTTGGTAATTTTCCATATTATTATAAATTAACACGAATAAGATTCCAAGAAAGTGCTGCCGTTTTAATAATTTTGTTACTACACACGAATAAACGTGCAATGGTTTTCTACAATTTTTTTTAATTTAAATATGAGTTAGTGTTGCACGTTTATTCGTATTAAAGTTAGTTAACGAGATTTGTGCAAACTAGTATTGACTAAATTAAAGTAAAAGGAACTCAATTTTTTTTTTTTTTAGTTTATTTACTCATATAATAGATTTCTACATTTTTAACATTATTAGCCACTGTTAAAAACCATAACTGGTTTATGTAACAGTTGGCGAGATCGCGCGGTTCGGTCCGCGCTTACAATAATATTAAATGTTAAAATTAAGTATAAATGTACAAATAATTGCAAAAGCCGAATGCGAAATCAAATACACTACAAAAATAGACGATAATGTTACATTGCGCTAAAGCAATTTTTACACTTTTTAACACGAATACCTAACGTTGCAATGAGCCATAACACAAAATGAGCTGAAGATTTATGATTAGAGTAAAAAATAAAGAGGATTTCACTATTTACGGGAAAATAGTTAAAAATAAGGGTCAAATATTTACACAGTATTGTAGGTAATTTTGGTATCTATTCTAATGCTATATACACCGTGAAATTTTAGTGGTTGTTTTCCCGAAACGAGATGATTTAGTATCGATTGTACAATCGATTTATAATTACTATTTTGACAAGAGTCAAAAATCCAATTGTGAAAAACGAAAGTCAAAAATGACCGCAAACCAATAGTAACGCTTCGTTGGTACCTAACCTATCGTACGATCGTACGCTACTTGTACCAAGGAAGCGTTACTATTGGTTTGCGGTCATTTTCGACTTTCGTTTTTCACAATTGGATTTTTGACTCTAGTCAAAATAGTAATTATAAATCGATTGTACAATCGATACTAAATCACCTCGTTTCGGGAAACCAATCACTAAAATTTCACGGTGTATATCACAGACGGACGGACAGCGAAGTCTCAGTAATAGGGTCTCGTTTGTACCCTTTGGGTACGGAACCCTAAAAAAAGTACAGTAACTACCTACGAAATTAAAATGTTTACTTATTAGGTACGACATAATTATTACAAATAGAAAACAAAAATGCTCGTTACGGTTAATCGTAAGAGACAAGCAGACACGACGAACTGATCTTGCAAGAGTACCAATTTTTCCTTTTATCCTAAGAAATTATTAAAAGAAACACGTCATTAAGAATGACAATATTTACTCAATTTGCGCGCGTACGGCTCGTTGTACCTAGTACCTACTCGTAGTCAGAGTCGTTATGTGGACAAATTTATTTTTTGTTTCACTTTCAGACACGTGTAGCATTATTTATTTATTCATTTATTTTGGTTCGCCAACAGGTACAACACTATAAAATTAACAAAAAAACAATGCATTTATAATAATAAAAGAGTGATAACCCAACAACAGGCAAACACAGCAAGCATCTTAATACAATCGATGACAGTGAGGAGGTGTTAATATATATATAGACGACCAGATGGCCTAGTGGTTAGAACACCTGACTATGAAGCTTGAGGTTCGATTCCCGTGTCGGGTCAGATATTTGTATCAAAAATACGAATGTTTGTTCTCGGGTCTTGGATGTTTAATATGTATTTAAGTATGTATCTATCTATATAAGTATGTTTATCCGTTGTCTAGCACCCATAACACAAGCTTTGCTTAGCTTACTTTGGGGCTAGGTCAATTGGTGTGAATTGTCCCGTGATATTTATTTTTATTTATTTATTTATATATGTTACTAGCTGTTGTCCGCGACTCCGTCCGCAAATAGTAGGGGTATAAAAATTGCCTATTACCTATTCTCAGACCTACCGAGTGTAGAGAAAAAGTTTCATAAAAATCAGCCAAGCCGATTCGGAGGAGTTCGGTAACAAACACCGTGACACGGGATTTTTATATATTAATATTACTTAGATACTTTTGTGTTTATGTGTAAAAATGGGTTATACCTACACAGCGTAAGAAACAATAGCAATTCTAACCTGAACCTTTTCATTACTCGACTGTTAAGTCAAGGAAACTGAACCACGTACCAGGGTGAACCCTTTTCATTGGCTAATGTCTTGTTGACATTCCATACATCTGCCAAAGAAATCATCATGATTTTTTTTTTTAATAAATATTAGGGGACAATCTTACACAAATCGACCTAGTACCAAACTAAGCAAAGCTTGTACTATGGGTACTAGACGACGATAAACATACTTATATAGATAAATAAATACTTAAATACATAGAAAACATCCATAACTCAGGAACAAAAATATTCGTGCTCATCACACAAATAAATGCCCTTACCGGGATTGGAACCCAGGACCTCTTGCTTCGTAGGCAGGGTCACTACCATCTAGGCTAAAGCGGTGGTTGTGAAAAGGTTCCACCCTTGTACGAGATTCAATTTCCTTGGCTGTACACATACCTACTTGAAAATAATCTCAAATATTTTAATTGTACAACATTATTCACAATTTGTTTTATGTGCGCAGACATCAGGGTTTTCGGTGCGGGAATGATTTGAGAAAGAGTAGAAATAAACAGATAGGTTAGTCTAAGAAAATATCATATAATGCTTAATGAATAACTACTGCTCTGCGAGTTGTATTTTAATTCATGTAGTACTTTAGCTTTACTACCAAGCCTTAGGAGATAATAATAAAAATAAGTTTAATTAATTACATGCAGTAAATTAAGTAGTTGTTGTTGGTGTTGTTTGTGGTAGTTGTTGTTCGTAACGAAGTGATCCGACAGAGAACCAAAGTTATCGACATAGCCCACCGCATTAGCACGCTGAAGTGGCAATGGGCTGGCCATATAACCCCAAGAACCGATAACCGTTGGGGTAGATGAGTTCTTGAGTGGAGACCACGGATCGG
Organism: Archips crataeganus; assembly: GCA_947859365.1. Lineage (NCBI taxonomy): Eukaryota > Metazoa > Arthropoda > Insecta > Lepidoptera > Tortricidae > Archips > Archips crataeganus. The sequence goes on along the minus strand of OX402049.1, from coordinate 22,995,409 downwards.
CAAACGTAGCGTGGGACGTCCTCAGACTCGGTGGAGCGATGATCTTCGCAAGGCGGCTGGCAAGAGCTGGGTGAGATTGGCTGAGGATCGTGCTCAGTGGCGTGCCATGGGAGAGGCCTATGTCCAGCAGAGGACGAACATAGGCTGATGATGATGATGAAATTAAGTAGTTGACACGATTTTCAAAATGAATTATTCATATTTTTTTTATATTTGGAACAGTTAATCTGCGGCGTCTTGCTGTAAATATCCATTTCAACGAATTGAATGATCTTTCCACGTCGGCAGTTGTAATAGGTGCATTATTTAAATTTTTTAAAGGAATCAATTGTTGCACGAAAAGTTTGCGATCGCAGTTCTATTTCTTTGCTTTGTAACAATTCGTTCATAGTTTATAGTGTGCTATAGCCAGGATTCTTATTTAAAACCAACTTCAGTTCATTAGGTAGAAACCTGCTAGAGTAAATTCTGTTTTAAGTCAATACCTAACTCTTTGGCTAATGTCAAACATTCCCGCACCGAAAACCCCGACGTATGTTTATGTGCCAAAGTTACTAAATATTTAAGTATAAATTAGAATAAATTCATCGTCCGCAAACCGCCGCAAATTTGTCACTTTATTTCCCCCTTCAAAATTAATTCACAAATTTGGGACGACCGTTGTTTTGGTTCATGGAAACATCCTTTGAGATGACAAAAGCCACTTTTGTTTTTCGAGTCGTTTTTGTTTTTTTCCTGAAGCCGTGGAGTGCCGTGAAAAGGAGGTCAAATATGAACCATATAATTTCTATTATGCTGATTATCGAGCCTCCCAGACAAAGGCCAAATATCCCGCCCAGATTCGCTGGAAGAATAAACAAAAAAAAGTATTTAAAAATGGTCTTTAAAAAAAGAGAACCATTTATCAACTGAAGTATATTCGATACACAGGAAAAATACACTTGGAAAGAAAAGATAAAAAAATGAATTGGGCCCCACTCAGCATAATGTTCCGGCAAGTTTCAGTGGAACCCATATAAAAACTAAACACAAAATACACACTGTGATGACACGAAAAGTGCAGTTTACAACGAAACTTAGGCTCAAACCAAGCATTTCAATGGCAACACTTGATCGGTTTAATCGTATTTGAACTATTAAATAATTACAAATTAGGTCAGACCAGGATGGCTATTTGTAGTGAAACAATTTTAATTAAACATTCTTATGACTTAAGATTAAGTGGGAACACAGCCCGGCCCTTTGTAAATCCGTTAACAATAATTTGACGGTCCCGCCGTTCCTTGTAAAAAATAATAATTATGAACCTAAAACCCTTATACTAATCTATACTAATATATAAAGCTGAAGAGTTTGTTTGTTTGTTTGTTTGTTTGTTTGTTTGTTTGAACGCGCTAATCTCAGGAACTACTGCTCCGATTTGAAAAATTCTTTCAGTGTTAGATAGCCCATTTATCGAGGAAAGCTATAGGCTATATATCATCACGCGAACACCAATAGGAGCGGAGCGGAGCGGAAGAATGTTTCCACATCGGGGGTTTTTGAAGTAAAACTTCTATATCTCGGGATCTACTGCTCCGATTTGAAAAATTCTTTCAGTGTTAGATATCCCAGTTAGATAGGGCGGGTTGGGAGCGGGTGGGGGGGCGAGTTGGGAGCGGGTTGAGGGCGGGTTGAGAGCGGGTTGGGGGCGGTTTGAGAGCGAGTTGGGGGCGGGTTGGGAGCAGGTGGGAGGGCGAGTTGGGAGCGGGTTGGGGGCGGGTTGGGAGCGGGTTGGGGGCAGGTTGAGAGCGAGTTGGGGGCGGGTTGAGGGTGGGTCGGGAGTGGGTTGGGGGTGGGTTAGGAGCGGGTTGGGGGCGGGGTGAGAACGAGTTGGGAGCGGGTTGGGAGCGGGTTGGGAGCGGGTTGGGGGCGGGTTGGGGGCGGATTGGGAGCGGGTTGATTTATTATGAAGTTTCACTTCTTCCGAAAGGATCTAAGGAGAGCCATAATTGATGAAAAAGCAAATTAGATACAAAAATAAGCTGCCCAAATTACTAATTCCACGCGGACGGAGTCGCGGGCAAAAGCTAGTCTCGTACTAAATGTGGGAGTGTTTAATGTCAAAATTTCGGATGTTTCTTGTTTTATTTTTAACAAGTTATTGGTGTAATTTTACTCATTAGGTAACTTTAATTCGATATAAGTTAAACGTTTTTTGATATCTGCAATATTTAGTTACGGAATAATCGCCTGTGCATACTTAACGATTACACCGTTTTTTTTATACACTGTAGGCTTCGTTTGACCGCAATCAAGCTCGATGAAAAGCGAAGATGAGGCCTATGATGGAGCACGCTTGCCTAGTAAATGCTCATTCACTCTAGACTTGAATTTAGAGGAATAAGCAGGAAGAAAGCAGTTAAGCGCGGTATTGCGCGCGCCCCCAAGCAGTGCAAACCGTACAACAAATATGAGTATGGGTATGAATATGGAGTATGATTATGCATGTGAATTTGAATATGAATTTCTTCTGCTACTTTTCATGAGTAGCAAGGTGACACACAATAACCGCACAAAAGTTATACAATATATTTACCTAACATTTGGTCCCAGGTGTAAAGAACCTCCCTTCTGTACTTTATGCACGTGCTGCTGCTGAAATGAATAGTTAGTCTGGTGTTGCCATTGTTCAGGTGGCTAGAAAAAAAGCAATTACAATACTTAAACATTTTTTTTTTTTGTGTTAGAGGCCAGACAAACGAACTAGTGGGTCACTTGATGTTAAATGATCACCACTGTCCATAGACACCCGCAACGCTTTACGCGATGCCAGTGCGTTGTCGGCCTTAAAAGGGAGAGGAAAAAGGAAAGGGAATAGATGAGGGGGAGAGGTATATTGGGCTCCCGGCGCTCTCACTGACCGTACGAAACGCAGCAGGAGTACTGATGCTTCACGCCGGTGTTCTGTGAGAGGGTAGACACACACCATACATACACACACATACGGAACATAGATTGCGGTACTCATAGTAGCGCACTGATAGGTTGCCGTTGAGTTGTCAACGCGTTGTAGACTATTAGAGCTAGAAAGCTGTAATTTTGCATGGACATTGTGTAGCAATTATCTGGACAAAGTTAAAAACCGGCCAAGAGCGTGTCGGACACGCCCAAGGTAGGGTTTATTTATTTATTTATTTTATTTATTTTATTTATTTTATTTATTTTATTTATTTTATTTATTTTATTTATTTTATTTATTTTATTTATTTTATTTATTTTATTTATTTGGGGCATCAACAGCAATACAATACATTATAATGTTCCGTAGCCATTACGAAAAAATCAAGTAATATTTTTCTAAGGATTTCGTATGTGTACGGAATCATCCAAGTTTAGGTATGTTTTATACCTTAGGCTACTATTTACTCTTAAACTACAAATAATTTCCAAGCAATCTTAGCCGCTATAATTTTCCTAGTAAATTTGATATATTTACTACTATTCTGAATTTTTTCAAATTTTTCCACCCATCAGTTTAGATTTTAGAGGGAGGGGGACGGTCGATTTTAATGAAAATTGTCACTTTAAAGTTGAATATTTCGCAAACAGATCCCTGAATAGAAAAATCATGTTAGCAACCTCGCAATGGTTTTAAAAGACCTATCCAAAAATACCCCACACTATAGGGTTAGTCGAGAAAAAAAAAATCACCCCCCCTTTACGTCTATGGGAGGTACACTAAAAAAAAATTATTTTTTATTTTTTATTTTACCACTTTGTCGGCTTGACTGATATATATATTGATGCCAAATTACAGCTTTCTAGTACTAACAGTCTCTGAGCTTAGCCGCGGACAGACAGACAGACGGAGAGACATGGCGAAACTATAAGGGTTCCTAGTTGACTACGGAACCCTAAAAATTAAATGTAGAAAAAAAAAATTTTGTGGGTGATTTTTTTTTCTCTTCTAATCTTATAGCGTGGGAATTGGGATATAGTTGGATAGGTCTTTTAAAAACATTTCAAGGTTGAGAAGACGATTTTATGAAAAAGTGATTCGTTTGTGAAATATTCAACTTTAAATTGCCTACAATTTTTTTCGAGCGAAATAATATTAAAAATAAAATAAAGTTAAAAACTAAGGGACGTCATATAAGAAACTTATTTTTTTCAGCATTTTAACTTGATTTTTAACTAGATACTACGACAAAAAATAGTAAAAATATAATTAAATAAAAAAAATATTAAGTGGGATTCCGACTATCCAATATAAAATGATCTCACATTGCGTACATTTTACTTAAAAGCTAAACACTGGATTATTAAAGTTACAGCTGTTCACCTAAAAAATTGTACGAAACCCTCAGTGCGCGAGTCCGACTCGCACTTGGCCGGATTTTATAAGGTTGAATCTCAATTTCAAAAAGTCCCTACGAAAATGGAATTTTTTCAAAGGAAGCTGTTACTTAAAACATTATAATTGGATCGTGTCATCTTAACAGAACTCTCAAGTTCTCTGTAAAGCGAGAATACAAGATGGCTACAGGTTCGCTCGATGGTGTTTCCATTTCATTAACTTTTTTATGTGAATTCGCGAATTTTCGGGGACTGAGCCCGATCAATGAGAGCTTGTCGACCCAGAGCTTGAGAAGGTCTTTGCCCATTAGTGGGATACAACTAACCAGGGCAATAAAAAAACCGGCCAAGTGCAAGTCGGACTCGCGCACCGAGAGTTCTGCACCAATTTTAGGTATGTCAAAATATATGCCGTAAACAGCCGTAACTATGAAAATCCAGTGTAAGCAGTGCCCTGCTTCTAAGTAAAATGTACGCAGTGTGGGATCATTTTATATTGGTTTTTGAGACCCACTTAATGTTAAAATTAATTATATTTTCATTATGTTGTTGAAGCGGCCACGTGAATAACATATAGGTAGGTAATCAGTGAAAATTTCAAGTATCTACTTAGATAATGCAAAAGCATTGTAATGACAAAGATTGAGTTAAAAACGTTGAAAAAAACTATAACAACCCCCTTTAGTTTTTACTTAATTTTATTCTTAATATTTGTTGTTATAGCGCCCACAGTACGAGTAATAAAAAATCGGTGAAAATTTTAATTGTCTATATTACAGTTCAAAAGATAGGGCCCTGTGACAGACGTAAGGTTTTAATCTGGGTATGCTTTAATTTGGGACCCATTTCGAAAAAATATGCTTTGAATTCCTATACAATATGACAGGACAGTCAACCTTAAGTGGGTCCCAAATTAAAGCCTGTACAGACAGAGGAGTCTAAAGAGGAATACGGAATCTTTGGCACCCTTTGGGTATGGAACCCTAAAAACCTGCCTGGAGGGGCCACGCAGTGTAGGATTCCGTATTAATATACGACAATTTTATTCAATGACTAGCCCTTTGTTCGCGACTCATGCGAAGATTTTGAATAGAAAATACAAACAAAATTGAGCAAACTCGTCTCATATTGTTTAAAACTTTACCTCTCCGTTTTCCTTGCTGCTCTGATGTAGTCCACTTCAGTTTCATATTCTACGTAGTCGCATTTTTGATAACATTGGTAGGTATGTATGAGGGTGTTCATGTCTGCATGGGTTTTTTCTGTAATTTCAATATTAAGGATGTCTACCTTCGGCCAATGCCGATATTATTTCTTAGATATTTTTTTAAGGTTATAATGTAATGTTTGTCATAATTTATTGTTATTTTGGCTAATTATACGAGCGTCTCAACCGCCATCGTTTCCGGTCACATATAGTGAAGAAATAAGTCGCACCGAACGGAAGGTTTTGTAAAACGATACAGTGCGCTCGCTGTAAAATAAAAATTCATTGAAACCCCATGCAAACAATAGCTCATTTCTTTGATATATGGGTCCTGGTAATGATAACGGTAGAAACGCTCGAATAATTAGCCATGTTGTAACTCATTGTACTCTGAATCCATTAATCGTACATAATTGTCATAAAACAAACCTAACTTAACCTATACATAGAGTTCTGCAGGATGACCATTTAAAAATTTCTGAAAAAATTACGTTTCGACGGGAATAAAAATTATGACAAACATTAAATTAGGACTAAAAAATTTATATTCCACCAGACACGCTCCTATTTTTTTATTACCAGAACGTTTACTCAACAATATTTAAGATTATCTAATAACGAAAACATGATTTTAAGTAAAAATAATTATAAAAAAGTTCTGACATACCCAAAATTTCATAAATACACAGGTATCTTTCCCACGTGCAATCTTGATAGTCACCAAGAGAGAGTTCATCGGCTGAAAATAAGACAACATACATTTTTGTAAACAGCCGTTGTTGTTGTTGTTGTTTTTGCTGTCGTCGCCGTTGTGTTGTTCTGATTTGACCTATGGTCTCTGAAGCTGAGGATCATGGTTTCGAACCCTGGCTACTGGGGTTTTTCGATATTTATGTGCGAAATTACATTTTAAATTTACCATGAGCTTTTTTCTTCTTATCTTCGGCATATTACCACCATTATTAGACGACCAGATGGCCTAGTGGTTAGAGAACCTGACTATGAAGCTTGAGGTCCCGGGTTCGATTCCCGTGTCGGGGCAGATATTTGTATGAAAAATACGAATGTTTAATATGTATTTAAGTATGTATTTATCTATATAAGTATGTTTATCAGTTGCCTAACACAAGCTTTGCCTAGCTTACTTTGGGACTAGGTCAATTGGTGTGAATTGTCCCGTGATATTTATTTATTTATTTATTTATTTTATATTATTATAATGTATTCACCTACCATAAACATAATAAACACGATATCGTATTTGGTGTTATTATTGTGTCTGAGTGACGTAAGAAGTGGCGTGATGGTGGGATATTTTCAAAGGAATATGCTCGTCTAATTCAAAAATGCAATATTATTTTTGATGTTGATGCATAATTGCCATTTTCTTTTCCCATCTCAAAGCAATAAGACATCAAAAGGCATTTCTCCTAGATAACGCAATAACAAAACTTATCAATTCATTACTGTACTGTTACGATACAGCGTAAATGAAGTAAGTAATCTACAAATTACGCCAAATTTGACGTCAAATGACATGAGATAGACAATCCAAACTCAGTCTACTATCACCACCACCAAACTACACGGACGCGTTTCGAACTCAAACAGAGCTCACCTCAGAGTATCGCAACCCTTCATCACTATGCTACCAGATGTTGGATGTTTGAGTCTAACATCTAGTTGCATATGGGTTTGTCCGATTTGTGTGTGTTCGTGCAGTGTGGAGGTGGAGGAACTGCATGAACACACATTTCATGCATAAACGTAGCTGTCATAAGGTCGTGTGTGAGCAAGGTAATTGTTTCAGTTCATAGAATAAGATCACTTACTGGATTTATGCTGTGCCGTAACCCTTGAGATTTAAATTTAATTTAGTTGTTTGACTTTACTTACATCAGAATTAATTAAATGAGTAACTTACAATAAAAAGTTTGAGAAGTTTAATTTGTTCCGTTTCATATGAGAATGAGTTTCGGGGGTTAAGGTTGTTTGTTCAAATTTAGTAAGACTAGATTAGGTGTTTTAAAATTATTGTTCGGAACCCTAAATAATTTTATTTTGTACTAACTTAGATTGTTAAAGTTGCATGCAAACTTGTACATAGGTACATCTTTAAAATACTGTCAATTGATAAGAATTCAAACCAAATTAACGACACTACGTATATATACATTTTTTTTGTTGAAATGGCAATGGGCAGGCCACAATAGCACGCAGAACAGATGGCCGTTGGGGCCCAAAAGTTCTGGAATGGAGACCACGGACTGGCAAGCACAGCGTGGGACGTCCACCTACGAGATGGACGGACGATTTAGTGAAGGCCGCAGGTTCAGGGTGGATGTAAATCGCTTCCAATCGTAATGATTGGGCATCATTGAGGGAGCCCTATGTCCAGCAGTGGACGTCCTACGGCTGAAATGATGATGATGACGATGATTGATGATATACATATTAATATACATCATACTAAAAAGAAAAGTCCTAACAGATTGATTGACTCACTCACTGGCTGACTGACTGACTCAGCCCAGCCTGTATGATGAAGGCAAGGACGGAGGAATAAGGGCGAAATTATTAAAAAATAACGGGATAGGGAATATTTTATGTTAATAAATAATAAAACAAGAACTAAAAGGAACGGGATTTATATGTTAAATTCAACGGCACCCTATCTCCGTTCCTATAATTACTAGAATTCCAAAATTGAGCTTGCAGGTAGCAGTAGGTAATTGTAACAATAAAAACTAATTTTAGTGGAAAAAATAAAAATAAAATAATAATAGATTTAGTTATATTTTACATCTGTCGGCCTCTGTAGTAACGTACAGTCACGGAATGTAATAGTTCGTCACTTTTCGACTCTATTTCAACGATTTAAGGTCGAAAAATAACGAACCTATTCATTCCGCTACAACGAGTATACTATAAAATGTGATCTTTATCGTTCGCTGCAGGCATGGAGGGGCAGAAAATAAAGCTAATGACTTAAACTTAATAAAATAGATACGTCGTAGGCAACAAAAGAAGTAAGTTTAATTAGTAAACTGGTTTGGTGGGATTTTTTTTTAGTTAGCTTTTAAATAATACATACCTAATTGATTTCGTACAACTATAAATTCTTAATTCACTATTACTACTATAAAGATAGTCTACCGTGTATATTAAAGTGCAAAGTATTAACTAAACGGTTATTTCTAAGTAAATCCAGTCTAAATATTTTAGCACCACAGTTTATAAGTATTTGTCTAGCGTCTAGCCTCACACGACCCCAATTAAGTATTATAGTCTATTAATATCTTTCTTAGGCTTTCATATTATGTTCCATTATATCCTAGATTTAAGCCGGCTTCTGTATCACTTAGATTAAGGAGAATGAAGGTCTACATGGTAACGAAAATTACAATAACAAGAACTAACCCTTTAGCCCAAAATAAGGCTCAAAGAGGTACCTACACTTGCCAATTAGAAAGTTGTACCTATCTACACTTCACCTGTGAGTTTTTCGCAATTAATGTGCGAAATTACATTTTAAATTTTCCTTAAGCTTTATGGTGAAAGAAAACATCGCGAGGCAATGCATACTCCTGCGAAGAAATTCAATGGTGTGTGTGAAGTTCCCAGTCCGCATTGCGCCCGCGTGGGAACTACGGCCCAACCCTTCTCATTCTGAGAGGAGGCCAGGGCCCTGCAGTGGGTCGTAATATAGGCTGAGATGATGATGATAATGATGATTCACAGTTCCCACAAACAAAAGTGATGAAGTGAAGTTTCATACTCGTAAAATATCCCGATCCCGTAGAAATTTCAATGTTGTACCTACATGGGGATAAAAAGTAGCCTATGTATGTGTTAGTCCAAACGCACATGCATATGTGCACACACACACCACACACACACACACAGAGACAGAGAGTCGTTAGATTCTATCAAATGGTTTTATCGTGAAAGAGCAACAAACATCCCTACAATAATCCATACAAACTTCGCTGTTTATAGAATTAGTATGATTAGTAGGATAACACAATAATTAGGAGTTGAGTTCTAATAAATCCTCAAATCGACATATAATAAGTTTTTGTTAAAATGCAAGCATTTTCGCTGACTGTAATTTTTGTTGACGGTATTTGAATTGTCATCCAACCTACATAATTAGACGACCAGATGGCCTAGTGGTTAGAGAACCTGACTACGAAGCTTGAGGTCCCGGGTTCGATTCCCGTGTCGGGGCAGATATTTGTATGAAAAATACGAATGTTTGATCTCGGGTCTTGGGTGTTTAATATGTATTTAAGTATGTATCTATCTATATAAGTATGTTTATCCGTTGCTTAGTGCCCATAACACAAGCTTTGCTAAGCTTACTTTGGGACTAGGTCAATTGGTGTGAATTGTCCCATGATATTTATTTATTTATTTATTTATAATTTATTAAGTATACTAAATTTCAAGTAAATCCGACCACTAGAAGTGGGTCAAATTCGATTTCCATGATTTGACCCGTACATACGTACATACATTGAAAGTTAGTAAAAAGCTTTTAAAATGGGTTACTCACGTCTCAAAACGAGTTTAACTCGACATGTTTCGGGCTAATCCGTAGCTCTACCTCACGGAGGACACTCTGCGGCTGCTGCCAAACGTATTAAGTACGTACGTAACGCGAGTGATCCGTGTTATTTCACTATGAATGAGTCTCGGGGTAGTTTCATGTTTAAAGATAAATAAAAATGGGATTTCAAAAATGCGTTTTTTCTTACCTGTATACTCAAAAGGCAGACATTTGCAGTACTCGGCCACTATACGCAGCATATGCGTCGATATACATTTTTGGTAATAAGTGGCACTGATTCCTTGGTCCTAAAAAAAAACTCAGTTTTAATCTTAAAGCAAGTAGGTACCTACTCTGGTTTCGCGCGTCTTTTCTGTTAATTACTTGTGCTGGTGCCTGCTAGGCGACCAGCACAGATAGATAGTGTGGCCAGCGTCCAGGTCTGTTTAGTTGTTTAACGTTGTGGCGGCTATACTCATAAGCAGACATAGGAATTTAGGGGGCAAAATTTAATGACAGGTAGGGAGTTCCTTTATCGATAAACTCAACTATCGACACTTTTCCCATACGGTAGTGATTGCCCCCAGCTTTGTTTGTAAGTTTTTATTATTGTGTAAGTATTATTTTGGAGACAAATATGATAAAGTTTACACAAAGCATATTTTAAATAATAGCTGGGTAATGAGTATCATAGCACTATAAAATATTTACAATTACCTCATAAGAACCAACATGCTAAATTTTATTATACAATTGTCAAAACAAATGTCAACTTCTCTTGATTGACAACAAGTTTCAAATTATGATAGTCTAAATTTGACGTGGGCTTTACGAGGATAAAGAAGAAGAGAATTGATTTATTAGTTTGTTTCATTTTTACACTTTCTATCTTCTTCTAATATATAAAAATCTTGTGTCACGGTGTTTATTATCTCCTCCGAGACGGCTTGACCGATTTTAATGAATACTGTATAGATTCAGGCGTTACTTTGCGGAGGTCCATGTTTAAAATAAATGGAATACCTGTGTTGCTCCTCCGCCAAGTAGTGAGGCCAAGTCGTACGAAACAGCTACAGCTACATTTTTTAGCGCAAACGTAGCTGTTTCGCACGACTTGGCCTCACTACTTGGCGGAGGAGCAACACAGGTATTCCATTTTTTTTTTGATTTTTATGAAACTTTTTTCTCTGTATTCGGTAGGTCTGAGAATAGGTCGTAGGCTACTATTCTTCGCAAACGGAGTCGCGGGCAACAGCTATGTATTCATTTTCTTGGTTTATTTTGCATCTTTCACTCAAAATGACACGTCTGAACGCAAAGAGAATCTACAAAGCCGAATGAATTCATTAATAAACCTATCCAACGATGGTGGTTCTTTCCATTCGGCATCATTCATTCTATTCCGAATGAACGAAACAGTCTTAACACAGAAAGAACGTTCATTCGGATTTGGCCATTTAAATATTTATTCCAACACGCACGACTTCATTCGACACGATATTGAAAGAAATTACATTGAATATAGGTCAGGTAAACATAGGGTAAACAGGAAAATTAAATGTCATTCGATGATGTCGTTATTGTAAACAATTTTCTTCTAAAGGTGACAAAAAAGGGTGGCTCAGCGTTTAATCAAATGTGACTGAAGTAATAATCCATAAAATAACTTAAATTGGCAATTAAATAATCTGTCCCACCCCGCATAGCGGCACGACCAACGTCGCGACGAGCATTTTCGTCTGTACAGTCACAGAAAGAAAATCTTAAACTCAGCTTTTGCTTTGCAGCTATTATTTATTTTCTTTTTTTTAAGTTGCATTTTTTTCTTTCTAACTTTACCCCCCTCACCTACAACCCCCAAACCCCCTAAACCCAACCTCCCAACATCCCCCCCATCTCCTAACCCCAACCGCCACACCCTAACCCCCAACCCTCTAAACCCCCGACCCCCTTACCCCATACCCCATTCCCCCCCCACCCCGCCACCTACCCCCCTTCCAGCTCCATCATCAGACCCTTGTTACCATCTAGGACCAAAGTACTCGTCAAAACGAATCAAACGAGCCCAAACTCGATGGGGTTGTTTCGTTTTATTGTGGAGTGCCATTGGCCATCTTCCAGCTCCATCATCAGACCCTGGTTACCATCTAGGATCAAAGTGCTCGTCAAGACGAATCAAACGAGCCCAAACTCGACGGGGTTGTGTAGTTTTATTGTGGAGTGCCTTTGGCCATCTTCCAGCTCCATCATCAGACCCTGGTTACCATCTGAGATCAAAGTGCTCGTCAAGACGAATCAAACGAGCCCAAATTCGACGGGATTGTGTTGTTTTATTACATAGTTCCTATGGCCACCATCCAGCTCCATCATCAGATCAGCTCCATGTTACAATAATATTGCATTGTCATCCAATTTACACATATGTGCAAAATTTCAGCTCAATCGGAAACCGGGAAGTGGGTCAAAATCGCGCCCTAAGGAGTCGGTTACAAACATACATACAAACATACAGGTGAAGCTAATATAAAGCGTGTAAAAAAGCTATGACACGCATAAAAAAACATATGAAAACGCAAAAAAAAACAAAATCAACGACCATTAAAAAACCTTCACAGTCTGTAAAGCGATATAGGAACTTAGTATCAAAATAATGTTTAAAATCAAACTATTTTATGCAGCGATAAATTTTCACACACAGGTTTGGGATTACATGCCATAGTAAAAGTTATAGAACTTAGAATAAGCAATACATAGGCCAATTTTTAGTCCACCCTCCTTTCAAATTCAAGTAACCAGTTATAACTTACCGAAGGCAATACGCATTTTCTGCTCTTCAACGAAAGCGCCTTTACATCCCTAGAGGAGTCAATAATCCAGATTGCCATGTCGATATCAAAATAGCTGCTAGATGATAGCGTTATAGAACTGTCTATCATTGTCAAAGAATTTTCAGCATCAAAGATGTATAGCTGGAAAAAAAAGTTTTTTCTCAAAGATGCAAGGACCTTTAAATAGGCCGGGAAGTATCACGTTGCGGGCGCGGTTAGACGAATGCCATGTAATGGATTTTCATACTGAATTGCAGGCCTAGGCCGGGAAACCGATCGTCTATTGTTTCATGTGACTCAGCATCATTACGTTTATAGGTCTATGGCATCATGGCATTCAGTCCTAAAAAAAAAACACAAGCAATAGTTGCTTTCTTTGCAATTTTAATTTCTTGAAGTTTTTTATTTACTTCATTGCATGTTTGAGAAAAGCACTATACAAGCCTCGGCCGGAACAGGGGTTGCCGGCTTCGTATCATGCTTACTCGCCCGGCAGCCCCTTACTGCCCAGCCTCTGTAGTAATGTACTATTACGTCATGACACTCATGACTCTATCGCACTCCCAGATAAACAGAGCGTCAACTCAAAATAACATACCATTTTAATTTAGACCTTTCATAAATTGATTAAGGTCCAAATTAAATGGTACATTATTTTGAGTCGACTATCTGTTATGTACTGCTTGTATACAAATGGTTCCTGCGACCTCTACTAGATCGTTGGTCCATCTTGTTCGAGTCTTTACGCCACGCTTCTGGTAAATTGGCCGTACAAGGTGTAAAGAGCTCTTACATCTCTACATACGCCTGAACTCTTCGCTGGTTCGGCTCTTGCACGGTTGAATGCGTTCTTGGCATCAGCACCAGAGTGTGACCTGTTTGCGTGGCGATGGACGGCTGTGAGAAGTGAGTGCCTGAGATTCTGCGAGATGATGGATGCCAGGCCTACATAATGTGAGGGTTTAATTTAATTTTATTAATCTTAATTGCAATTTATTTTAATAGTTTTACGATTCACTGTTTTTTTATGTACCTAAGTAATAATTTGATTTTTTTGTTAAGCTTATTGTTTTCTTTAAGTTTAGGTTCCATGGTGCATTGTATGTTCTGTATGGTCATGTAACCATAATACTATTTCCAAATAAATAAATCTCTATTTTTTTAAATTTAAATAAATCTTTATTATAACGGCATATTTTCCAAATGAAAATGATAGTAAATTTCACTTAATATTTACACATTAATAAATAAATAAATAATAAATAAATATTAAGGGACAATCTTACACAAATCGACCTAGTCCCAAACTAAGCAAAGCTTGTACTATGGGTACTAGACGACGATAAAAATACTTATATAGATAAATAAATACTTAAGTACATAGAAAACATCCATAACTCAGGAACAAATATTATAAACATTCATGACAAAGTAAATCATAGATACCTAATATAAAAGACAAAAATTACATGGTTATCGAAACATATTTGCCGTGATTTCTTTATTCGCGATTGGCAGCTGCTATATTCACCTACCAACGGGCTCATTGTCAACGCTGAATAGTATCACAAGGCAATAATAGGCCATTATTACACAAGTGTGGCTCCGAGTGCGGTAAACGATTACGCGACATCTTATCTAAAGACAGCGCAATTCAGCGAAGTGACAGTGTACGACTTAACACTGTTAGACGACACAAATGTACGGCAGTATCTATGTGCGAAGTTAATGATGCGACATTAGTATACGACAATACTAGTGTGCGACAATCTTTGTGTAAATTATGAGAATCTGGAAGTGGTTTAAATTTGATTGAAAAATTAGAACGGAAAGACTCATGTTGTACACATCTAGCAAAAAAAACCTTTTATGGAGCTGAAAACTTATCTATTTTAATAACTTAAAAATATTTATGAGTTATAGAACTACTAGCCGTAAACAAAACGAACTGATGACAAAAAATTAGGTTAGATTAAGTTTAAATTATGACCCTTTATTAGGAACTGCCTGAAAAGTAGGTTAGGTTAGGTTAAATAACACAGTCTTGCACAAAGGGAACTGCTAGTAGAGAAATAGTCTAGGTTAGGCTAGCACTGCGACTCTTGCGCAAAAGGAACTGTTATCTAAAAACTAGGTTAGGTTTGGTTAAGGACTCAAATTAGTTCTTTACCAAATTTTATTTAAATCGGTGCACCGGTTTAATTGTAAAGAGGTAACAGACAGACAGGATACCTTTCGCATTTATAATATTAGTATAGATATTGTTTTGAGAGCTCAGGCTGTCAAAATATTTTTTCACTTTTCATACTTGTTCTTTATGCCGAGAGAATGCTGCATAAAATGGTTTTTTATGCTCTAGTGCACAAAGTAAAATCTTCGTCTTAGACCAAGGCAATCAAACGCAAACAGCCAGGAACGGTAGATATTTATAAAATATAATTTTATTGTTTTCTTTATAATAACTTTATTAGTGTTTTATATTACGAAATTAATAAAACTAGGCAAATCTATTACATTTTTATAGAAATTCCAATGAATCAAAAATAAAAGCTTGTAAATTTTATTTCCAATGTTGCTGTTTAATTTCCTTGCAATCGAAGTGAAAAGCAGAGCGAAAACCCTAAATAGCATTATTAAACCCAGGAATGTTCCCCTTGACTTGTCTATCCACCCTTGCCGTACCGGCTCGTGTGCCAAAATGAACGTCTCGGGTAAAATAGCTCGTTTTATGCTCTTGTTGTACAATCTACGATTGCTAGTCATTAATATTATCCTTATTTCTTAATACCGCTTCTAACTCAATTGTCGGTTACTCGTGACCCAGCGCCTCTACTTTTCTCGTTACGCTCCGTATATTAGGAGACAGCCCGTAATTAGGGTGAGGACAATAATGAGTCTCTTCCAGACTTTATTAATAAGCTCACTTTTCTACGTATTTCGTGTAACACGTCGGAACAATGTTTATTCGGCGATGAGACGAAATAATATGGAATATGTGTGTAAAAACGCCGTAATAGTCTGTGGTTAAACCTATCTCTATTTACCTATGAATATTGGAAATAATTATGTACTTAAGAAAAATATACGATGTGCGTTATAACCACTAGCTATACCAAATGTATGATGAGCCAAACGTCATTAAGGCATGGACTTAATACCTAACCAGGACTGAGTACTAACTATTATTAGTCAATCAATAGTGACCCATATTACCAAGCCATACAGATTAATAATGGCAACTAGAGACAGCGGTCCGAGAGATTACATACAAACTAGAGAAACTAGAGAATTGTGTCCCACTCGCACCAGTACTTGATCTGACCACCCTAATTAGAACGAGATGCAATTCTCTGCTTATTTTTTTTACGGTCTCACTTTTTTGTCCTGCGAGTCCTGGTTAGGTATTAAGTCCATGCATTAAGGCTATAAAGATCAGACGCCTGCGATGGACAGGGCACGTAGTGCGAATGGATGGGGCCAGAGTACCCAAACGCCTTCTGGAAGGTCGGCCGGAGGGCCGCAGAAGTAGAGGCAGGCCCGAGCTCAGATGGTTGGACGGCGTCGAACAGGACACCAAGAACCTAGGGGTGATAAGTTGGAGAAGGGAGGCCGCAAATATAGATCGGGCTGGAGAGATTTACTGAACCAGGCTAAGGCCCACCCGCGGCTGAAACACCTTAGATGATGATGATGATACAACGTACCTCTACTCGATCGGAAAAGAGCTCCTTCTCATGAATGTTATACATTTGTAAAATTATTAGATTAGATTAAAAAAAATACAAGCAATACCCAAAAACAAATCAACAATAAGTAGGAACAAACTGTATCCGTTGTTCGCAATAAGTTTTGCGGTTCAGAGGTTGATCAAGTTGAAATACACTTTATTTACCATGTATCTATCTACATACAGGTTGTTCCAAAGTATTAAATCGTAAACCAGTCATTTCTCCGGTAAAGGACGGCGTTTGGTGCGAGGCTTTGTACAGACCCTAATCAAGACGTCCTATTCGTCTATGTCCAGAGGGTATAAATAAATAAATAAATAAAATAAAAAGCCTTTTATTTCTTGCTAAAGTTACATTTGAATATGAAAGTGAAAAGAAAAAGAAAAGTATTAAACGGCATATAGCCAAATCCTATAAACTAATAAATAAATAAATTAATGCGTATGCAAGAACCCCTCCTTATGTATGGGTGAAGGCCTCCTCTAAAGAAATCCATTTTTCTCTGTCTTGAGCTACTTGTTGCCAGCGGGGGCCGGTTGTTTTTATTATTTCATCTGCCCACCTCGATAGAGGTCTTCCTTTGAGACGTTTTCCTTGTGGGCCCATCCATTTTGTTACCCTGCTATTCCATCTATCATCCTGTAACCGCGCTACGTGCCCTGCCCATTTCCATTTTAGTTTTTTGGCATAGCTTAATGCGTGTATGGCTTTAGTGATGTTTCGAATTTTTGTGTGGCGAATTTTTTGAATTTTTTTAATATTAAGCATTGTTCTTTCAATTCCACGTTGGCAGGTCGTAATTTTATTTTTTATTTTCGATGTAAACTTCCAAATATTATTTATTTTATTACCAGTACGGCTGCTCACCGAATCTAAGATTATTTAAAAGCGAAAAAGTTTTTCGGGTGCGCCGGTGGGATTCGAACCCACGTCTCCAGGAGAAACGTAAAACTTTTTTCGCTTTTAAGTAAACTTCCAAGTTTGACATGCGTAAGTTAGGCACGGTAGGAGGCACGTTGTCATTACTTTTGTTTTAATATGTGTTGACATGTTGCTTTTAAATATTTCACTTAGGGACCAGTACTTATTCCAAGTGTTTTGTTTTGTGTTCTTCGATCTATTTCTTAATAATTAAGCCATAATTTTGTCAAAACTAATCTGTTTTCCCAAATATCTTCTTACTTTTCTGCGTATTCTAATATTTCTTTGTCTACACATATTTTCCTTTTTGTGTTGTTTGTCATGACCATTGTTTTTGTATGGTTCATTTCCAGTCCAACCTGTGTGCTAGCTGTATTTAAAGAATCAAGCATAGATTGTAGTTGTAGGCTGGATTCTGATAAAAGTACTAAGTCATCTGCAAAGCGTAAGTGACTTAAGTATTTGCCGATAATGTAAAGTCCTGTATTTTCTCAATCTAATGTTTTTATTATGGACTCAAGAATAGAAATAAATAGCTTTGGAGACAGTGGATCTCCCTGTTTAACTCCTCTTTCGATAGGAAAAACTGGGCCAGTTGTTTCTAATTTTATTCTGCCTGTGCTGTTTTTGTAAATATTTCTGATTATTTGGATGTATTCTTGTTTGACTTCTTGAGAGTTCAGTGCATACTAAATGCTAGAGTGCGAAACAGTATCGAAAGCCTTTTTATAGTCTACATACGCGATGTAGAGCGGTCTTTGTTTTTCCTGGTATTTTTCCATTATTAGTTTCAAAGTATGTATATGGTCGATGGTTGAGAAACTCTTTCTAAAACCTGCTTGCTCTATTGGTTGTTTCGCTTCTAGTGTTACACTTATTCTGATGTTTATAATGGTAGAAAATAGTTTGTAGATGCATGGAAGCAAGCTTATTGGTCTGTAGTTCGTAATATCTTTCGGGTCGCCTTTTTTGTATAGTAAAATTATTTCTGACTCTAACCATTGCGATGGAATTTCAGCTGTTTCTAAGACGTGGTTGAAAAACTGTGTTAGTATTGGGGACAATTCTGTGTGGGCAACTTTTAGAGCTTCGTTCGTGATTCCATCTGGGCCTGGACTTTTGTCTGGCTTTAACTTTTTTATTGCTTGTATGACTTCTTTTTCTGATATTGGTGTTACATTTCCTTTCTCGTCTCCAATCACACGATTCACATGGTTAACGTTACTTTGGGTGCTATTTTCACCTTTCTGTGCGCTGTATAGAGCCTTATAAAAGTTAGTTGCTATCTTTATAATTTCTTCACGATTGTTAGCGATCTTGCCTTCTTGTTTTAATCCTTCTATCCATGATTTGTTAGTTCTTAGTTCTTTAAGAGCTTGTTTTGAGCTTCCTGCTTGTTTCAGATGCTTTTCGATGGTATTCGATCTGTAAGCTTTATAATCTTGTTTTATATATTTGCTTATTAATTTATAAAGAGCTGATGTTTCGTTTTTCATAGCACGTGTTTTGTTTTTAGTATGTTGTAGCTCCTGCCTTAGCTCCTGCCTTCTCTTGATAAGCGCTAGTGTGCGCTCTTTTAGAACTTTGTGGGTGGAGTTTGAGGTTGCATTTGATGTTCAGAGGGTAGAGACACGTTATTATATGCTTTTCCCACTGACGTCCATAACCCAAAGGCTAATAGAAACACAGGAAACTTAAAATTCCATCTTACAGACTGGCTAAAACTAAAATAATATGTACGGACGATATCGATTTTATGACAATTCTAAAATCACCAGAGAGTTATTATAGCCCTAATTACAGCGAAGCCACTCCGTTATTTAGTACTAAAGCTCTCTCTTTTAACTATATTGTTAAACTAAGTCCAAACAAAGTTGTAGTCCTTTTTATCTTATCACTAAGCAACAAAGTTCAACCACCCTAGTTCATTTGTTTCCTAATCATTTTAATTCAAAGAGGCCTCCAATCAACTGCCCTTTGAACCGAAACCATCGTCTAGACAATGGCCAATATCGGAAAAATCTTGTGTATTTATTTTATTTATTGGGCTCTATAAGGAAATAGCAAAGAGTTTAGTTGACGTAACAGCGGAGACCGAAAAACTGGCTACGTCGGACAGAGAATTAGCTTAGCTATTCAAAGAGGAAACGCTGCCAGTATCTTCGCAACCTTGCCACTCATTTGCAAGCGGGTCATTTGATGGAAAATGATCACCACCGCCCATAAATATCAACAACTCAAAAAAGTACGTATAAATTTGTACGTTGGTAAAAATACACCGTGAAATTTTAGTGGTTGTTTTCCCGAAACAAGGTGATTTAGTATCAATTGTACAATCGATTTATAATTACTATTTTGACTAGAGTCAAAAATCCAATTGTGAAAAATGAAAGTCGAAAATGACCGCAAACCAATAGTAACGCTTCGTTGGTACCTAACCTATCGTACCAACGAAGCGTTACTATTGGTTTGCGGTCATTTTCGACTTTCGTTTCTCACAATGATGATTCTAGTCAAAATAGTAATTATAAATCGATTGTACAATCGAAACTAAATCACCTCGTTTCGGGAAAACAACCACTAAAATTTCACGGTGTATAAGCAAAATACATTTGATTAATCCCGAAAAATAAAAGTGCTTATAATTAAGTTTTGTACTCACCAAAAGGGATCCATTCGTAGTATTTGAGCCATTAGCAGATATTTGTTGCCCGCTTATAGTAATATCCAGACCTTCCGTTGTTTCTTTGCCTGGAATAAACGTCGTATTTCTGGGTGCATTTCGACTGAAAAAAAAAATATGTATATCTTATACGATTTTACATTTGACAACCAAATGCCCTAGCGATTAGAGAACTTCTTCTTTTTTTAAAAATATGGCTTCTGTCCCACTTTAATGGTAGGACAATTTTCTTGGGATTCTTGGGAGCGACGTTGTACGGTGATTGTAGTTTCTGCAACTTCATAGAAAAATTCCAGAAACCACGTGGAAACAACTTGCGCATTAAAAAATGTCAGACACGAGAGCAATATAGAATTTTGTGATCACTGTTAGTTAAGGTTAATCGCCGCATAAATCACTATCAAAATTATACATCAACTAGCCAAAGAAACAGAAATACCAAAATTAGATACTGTCTACATCCGCCATGTTCGAATGCTACAAATCGAATCCCGATTAGAGAACATGACTACGAAGCTTGAGGTCCCGGGTTCGATTCCCGCGTTGGGGCAGATATTTGTATGAATAATTGTTGGAGGCCTACCTACACTGACGCCACTCGAGAACCTTTTTGCCCCATCGGCCATCAGCCCATCAGTTATACGAGCGGTGTGCCCTGACCACTGCCATTTGAGTTTGACGATTCTTCGAGCTATGTCGGTGACTTTAGTTCTTGCGCGGATTTAGTTTGTAAAAAAAAGTTATATCTTTTAATGTATACGCAAAAATATAACATGATTAATGATTAATTGCGGCCGGCCCCGTTCCGTGAAATTAGGTCAGTTTAAAAACAAAAGGTGAACGATTAATCGGAAGAATATCAGAAGCGGGATATTTTTACATCGCAAATTTATGCAGGATCACGCTTGACCTCAATTTGTCTGCTCAGTTTTGATTAGATTCCACTGAATATTTACCTAATTTTGCTGCTTGGGGGCATAAGCATTACTTAACTTCCGAAGAATATTCACTTTTATTTTAATTTAAATCGCTTATTTTAATTTTAGGTACTGCAAAACTAAAAATGCGAAAAAATGTCTGTTTTTGGTTACACTTTCACGTTAAAAGTCGATTAAAATATTATCTACAACAGATACTGAGCGTGTTGGACACGTGCCGTGGCAGACTATAGTACATTGTTGTAGAGGCTAGAAAAGTAAGCAATAGATGGACGAGTTAGTTTGAGGGCCGACGCGTAGCGGAGACCCTCGAAAGTACGAGTCCATCTATTGCACTTTTGGACGTGACTAAACATTGTGCTTTTCACGACTAATGCGAGGAAATAACAGTTAAACAATCTAAACACTGCGTTGCTCCCGCCGATTTTACTTATTCTTTTGTGACATTTTTTTTAAACGAGCGATGCCATTCTTAGTGGCCAGTACCCAAAACCTCATCCTCGTCAGTTCCGATGAGCCAGTGCAGTGCAGTGTGCAGCAGGCTTAAAACGTGAATGCAGTGGCGTTTTTTCATACTTAAAAAAATTAAAGCATTTTGTGCATATTATGCGTTTAACGAAAAAAAACACCTCATTAAAGTCATGAATGACGCATCGTGCCTAAGCTACGCTAAACGCTTGATGTTATTGATGTCTTTCGTTTTGCTCCTTTAAAAATAATAGTTTAAAAAAACTAAAAAACACGCTTTAAAAAATAAAAAATAAATTTTAATAAATTTCAATTCACTATTCTTATAGTGCAGTAAAAAATCTTAATAAGCAATTATTATATTGTTATATCCAGATCAAAATTTGTAAACAATTCTAAATATTGATAAAATAAATAATAATAGTTTAAAATATTTTATTGTAAAAAAAGCGTGCGGTGCATGGTGTCAATTGTCAAGGATTGTCATTTTGATAACATCTTAAAAAGCACCCCACGCTTTTTTTACAATAAAATATTTTAAACTATTATTATTTATTTTATCAATATTTAGAATTGTTTACACATTTTGATCTGGATATAACAATATAATAATTGCTTATTAAGATTTTTTACTGCACTATAAGAATAGTGAATTGAAATTTATTAAAATTTATTTTTTATTTTTTAAAGCGTGTTTTTTAGTTTTTTTAAACTATTATTTATTTTCTATTTTTTAGTTGCATTTTTTCTTTCTAACTTTACTCCCTCACCTACAACCCCCAAACCCCCTAAACCAAACCCCCCAACATCCCCCACCCCATTTCCCCAAACCCCCCCCAAACCCCACACCCTTACCCCCAATCCCCTAAACCCCCCTTACCCCCTCCTCATTTTACAAACCCCCGAACCACCTAAACCCAACACCCCTAACACCGAACCCCCATACCCCCGGAAACCCCCCTCCCCCCACCCCCATTCCCCCCAACCGTCACCTGTCCCCCCCCCACCCCACCCCTCCCACACCCCCCACCCCGCCACCTACCGCCCCCCCTTCCAGTTCCATCATCAAACCCTTGTTACCATCTAGGCCTCTTACCCCCTCCCCATTTCCCACAACCCCCCAAAATCACTTACCCCCGAACCCCCCAACACCCCCACCCTATTTCCCGTAAACCCCCCCCATCCCCTAACCCCAACCGCCACACCCTAACACCCAACCCTCTAAACCCCCGACCCCCTTACCCCATACCCCATCCCCCCCCCCCCAACCCGCCACCTACCCCCCTTCCAGCTCCATCATCAGACTCTTGTTACCATCTAGGACCAAAGTACTCGTCAAAACGAATCAAACGAGCCCAAACTCGATGGGGTTGTTTCGTTTTATTGTGGAGTGCCTTTGGCCATCTTCCAGCTCCATCATCAGACCCTGGTTACCATATGGGATCAAAGTGCTCGTCAAGACGAATCAAACGAGCCCAAAATCAATGGGGTTGTGTCGTTTTATTGTGGAGTGACTTTGGCCATCTTCCAGCTCCATCATCAGACCCTGGTTACCATATGGGATCAAAGTGCTCGTCAAGACGAATCAAACGAGCCCAAACTCGATGGGGTTGTGTCGTTTTATTGTGAAGTGCCTTTGGCCATCTTCCAGCTCCATCATCAGACCCTGGTTACCATCTGGGATCAAAGTGCTCGTCAAGACGAATCAAACGAGGCCAAACTCGACGGGATTGTGTTGTTTTATTACATAGTTCCTATGGCCATCATCCAGCTCCATCATCAGGTCAGCTCCATGTTACAATAATATTGCATTGTCATCCAATTTACACATATGTGCAAAATTTCAGCTCAATCGGAAACCGGGAAGTGGGTCAAAATCGCGCCCTAAGGAGTCGGTTACAAACAAACATACAAACATACAGGTGAAGCTAATATAAAGCGTGTAAAAAGGGGCAAAGGCAGTCGGGGCTATGCATTCTGTGTCGTACTTTTTATTATTTTTTATTTTGTATTGTTATTATATTAGTCGTGTTTTGTGTTGTATATTTTCAGATGTGTGTATGTATTATTATTTAGTTTATACTGTTACTGTGTTATTGCTGTTGCCAAGTTTTAATTGTCGGATTGGTTCCAACGGAAGACCAGCGTCGGCTGCAAGGCCGACATCATGCTGAGTTGGGACCATTTCGTGACAATATTTATTAAGTATCTGTTTCCGATTTCTCTTTTTGTATTTGTTTTTTTCTTTTGTCACGAATAAATGTTTTTCTTTCTTTCTTTCTTTCTTAATAAACAAATATTATTTACCTTATTTCTAATGCTAAAAATAAAGTGGTAATAGATACATAATTTACGAATTAGTTGGATCATAGCATGTAGAGGCTATTCCCTTCTTATTATATCATATTACTGGATCCATATACATACATATTTGTATTTATATTTGTTTGGACATATTTGCCGGCGCGCTTGTCAAATGTACGAACCCGCTCGATGTCATACATTTTGATATGACAAGTCTACCTTAAAATTGTGTCTGCGATCGTATCTAATCCCCAGAAAATCCAATTATGTGTCGATCGAGAATTCAAGGCTTTCAATATAATCATATCCTAAGCTTCTCTTCTACACTAACTGTAGCTCACAACTACGCCTGCGAAGAATAAAGCTTGTCACTATCCTCCGGGATCAATTAAATTTTTCGAGATATATAGTATCCTATGTAGATATATATGGCCTCTCAAGCAGAGGGTCGTGAGTTCAAACCCCGGCTCGCACCTCTTGAGTTTTTCCGAATTTATGTGCGAAATTACATTTGGAATTTACCATGAGCTTTACGTAGAACGAAAACATCGTGAGGAAACCTGCATACACCTGCAAAAAATTCAACGGTGTGTATGAAGTTCCCAATCCGCACTGGGCCCGCGTGGGAACTACGGCTCAAGCCCTCTCATTTTGAGAGGAGGCCTGTGCCCTACAGTGGGGCGTATATAGGCTGGGACGATGATGATGATGGCAAGGCACGAGAGCATCTGGATGGGATGTATGAAGGCGTAGTATCTCGAGAACGCGCGATTGGGGATGTCTATTTTTTGCAATGTATAGAAAATCGAAAACCATTTCGAGATAAATGCTTTTTAAATCGTTTTCTGTAGTTATTTAATTTTAATATTATGTAATGAATTTATTATATAACAAATAAGCAATGACCTTCATTTAACATTGGTGTAAATTGCGTGACCGGTTCAAGTCGTACTTTATTCTGTGTGGTTAGAATTCTTAACAATTTACGCGTGGATTATACTACGGAGTTTGATTTGGACCCGCTGTCTTACATCTAGCACTTTGTCAGTGCCAGTAAAGTGACACATTGTATAGTGTACCACTACGCAAAAAATAAATAAAGGGGTTGCCTTATCGTACGCATTTAGATAGATTTAGAAAGTTGGCATTGTGGGAGCCCTCAATTATAATCTGACGTCATCAACTAAAATAGTTTGAGAGAGAGAGAGAGAGAGAGAGAGATGTTTATTTACACATATTCGATACACAGGAAATACATTTGACAGGAAAAGATACAAATAAAAATCATCGAATAGTATAAATTGGGCCCCACTCAGCATAATGTTGCGGCAAGCCGCAACGCTGTTTTTCAGTGGGACCCATTTCAATAATTAATTAATAATTAATTTTGAAAAAAGTAGAGAACTAAATGACAAAATATTGAAATAAGTTTCAAATAATTGACTTTTCTATACAATAAAAATATAAAAACCACTGGTAATTTTTTTTAGACATTCCCAATTGTTTACGCGTGAGTGCACTGAGAGAAAATTCTAGTTTAGGTAACCAGAATAAAATTAACTTAACCAGATTGTTATGTAATATATACGACATCTAGACTGTTTTTTGAGTATACTAGAAAAATCTAGTAATAGCTTACAGGAATATCTAGCACAGTTAAACATAATTCTGGTACACATCATTAAAATTTGTGCACAGTACACATCACTGGTACACATCATTAAAAATTTGTTCTCTTTGCAATACCAAAATGTACTAATTATTGTTTAGTAAAATGTATTTACTAGAATATTCTGGTATTTATTGAAACACGATTGTTTGTTGTTAAAAGTCAATCTGGTAAATGTAACTTACTTCTGTTTCTTTATACTAGAATAATGTTTACCATACGTTCTGGTAGTATTGTTATCAGCTGTTCATCTACCCGCTCGATTCTCAAAGGGCTAACAACTTCAGCTCATTTAGGCTCCAAGTGCCTGCCAAGCACCAGCAGGTGTTCCTGCGCTCCGACTTTTGGCCGGAGGGTGTGGTGTTCCGTCGTTTTAAGGAAGCGACGAAGACGTTTTTCAAAAATATGTTTTCTTTGTTTTTTTTTTTTTAATTTTACAGCGCGTTGGTGTACTAGGGGCGTTCAATAAAAAGTGAGAATGAGTATGTTATAAACAACTTTTACTAAATGTCATTTTATTTTTCGACATAGTCACCTTTTAGCATAATACACATAGTATATCTTTTTTCTAAACTTAAAATTCCATTTTTAAAAAAGGTCTCATCTTGAGTACTTAAAAAATCTTGTACTGCAGCGACTACCGCGTCGTCGTCTTCAAATTTCTGGCCTCTCAGGTATTGTTTCAATCTCGGAAATAGGTAGAAATCACTGGGAGCGAGATCTGGTGAATACGGAGGATGCTTAAAGATATCGAACCCAGCATCACGAATTACAGCCATTGCAACGGCGGACTTGTGTGCCGGGGCATTGTCCTGGTGGAACAGCACAACTTTCGAGAGTTTACCTCGCCGTTTTTCGCGGATCTCATTGTGCAATGTTGCTATTTGCTTGGCGTATAAAGTGCCCGTAATAGTGGCTCCATGCTCGAGATACTCAATCATTAATACCCCTTTACCATCCCAAAAAACAGAGCCCATGACCTTACCGGCAGATGGGCTCACCTTGAATTTCTTCGGAGTTGGAGATGATGGCCTTTTCCATGTCATAGACTGCAGTTTCGTTTCAGGGTCGTAATGATGGAGCCATGTTTCGTCCATTGTTATAAATCGCGCCAAAAAAAGTTCCCGGTCTTGCTGCATCAGGTTCAAAGCTTCTTGACAAATCTCTAGTCTAGTTTGTTTTTGCGTGTCAGTAAGCATTCTTGGTACCCAACGCGCAGATACCTTTTTCATACCCAAGCGTTCATGTAAAATATTATGCACGCTCCCCGTTGAAATCTTTACATTTTCAGCAATAAAACGAACTGTGACATGACGATCCGCCAAAACTGAGTTTTCGACTTTTTTCACAATTTCTTCAGTTACTGCTGTAGTAGGGCGTCCGGAGCGGGGGTCGTCCATTGTCGATGTTCTTTCACGTCTAAATTCGGCGCACCAACGTGCGACTGTCGAATACGGAGGAGCATTAGACCCTTAAGTGTCCCGCAAATCCAAATTGACTTGGTCCGTAGAAAAATTTTTCAAATACAAGTAGTTGATAACGGCGCGCAGTTCAATTTTCTCCATTTTCGCTAACGCACTCAATAGCACTGCAAAGAAATTACCGTATATTTTTTTAAACAAAAGACAGTTAGTTTTTTTTTCTTGCTTAGCTTTACCGGCCAGTATTTAATATCGTAATATTAAAAGAGTTTGCATCTCATTCTCACTTTATATTGAACGCCCCTCGTATACCACAGAAATAATAATAAAGAGGATAGAAATGCCTTAGTTCCTATTTTGTTCCGGAACTCGTGTCGCTGCTTCATCCCCTCTACTTACTGTGTTAATGCACACATGCAAAAGACCGGAACCGTACTACTCAATCACGCACACAATTACTAATATTTTTGCTTACAAACAATTATGAACCTTACACCTTAGAGATAGCGTTGAATAACACTCAACGTAAGTCATACCCACATTTACACAACGGCGCTCTTTATTGGCCGCGTCGGCATTATGTCTGTACTAGTCGTAACCTGTTTTTTTGTCCGTACCACGAACTTTTGTGCAAGACGGAAGGGTTATCAAAAATAACTTTACATTGCTGCGTATAATTCAAAACGATCTGCGTTTTTATGGGCATGAGTAGCAATGGTATATGAAGTTTCGTGTTAATAACGTGTTGACCAATATTTCATAATGAAATATTTTCTCAAGTTGTATTTTGATATAAACCGCATTATTACATTAAATTAATACATACCAATGAAATGTAATCCCCTTATTAGTGTAATTACACAGTGTGGACGAGTTTCCGCAATTGCTAATGCTGCAAAACACCATTTTAAAGCACTTGCTGTCATACCCACGTTTCAAATTGCACTGAGCCACAAGTCGCGCGCTTGTGACCTACGAGTCACAAGCGCGGCGCCAAGGTCACGCGTCTAAGGCACTTCTATCCTCTTTATTATTATTTCTGTGGTGTATACTGTAATGCTGTAATTTTTATTGATGAATAAATAAATAAATAAATAAATCTTAATTTCTTTCAGTGTGCACTCTTACCTGAAATATGCCATGTCAAATTGACAGCAGTGTCCCACAACCGAATACACCTCTCTGAACATGTCTCTGCAGTTGTACTCCTTTGAACGCCAGGCACACGAAACCATGGTCTCGACACAGGGTTTCTTAAACTAAAAAAAAAAATAGTATTTTATGCAACTGCTTCATAAAATCACTTCACTACATAGTATAAAACAAAGTCGCTTCCCGCTGTCTGTCTGTCCCTATGTATGTGTTAGGTAAGCAGTAAGGTAGGCAGTAAGGTATAAAATGTGTATTTTACCCTGTAGCTCAAGTTAATCTGTATTATCAATATACTGTGATGTTAAATTGTTTTACGTTTAAATCAAAAGCACAGGCCTCCCCCAAGGCTCGCCAAACAGATCGGCCCTACGCCATCCGCATCCGCATCCAACGCGTTCCTGCCACTTTAACCATGTCGTTGCTCCATCTTGTTGGAGGTCTACCTACACTGCGTCTTCCAATCCGCGAACGCTACTCGTGAACCTTTCGGCCCCATAGACCGTCAATTCTACGAGCAATGTGCCCTGTCCACTGCCACTTAAGTCTGGTGATTCTTATTGGCGCTTACTATCACGTAAAAAAGAAGTCAATCTTTGGTTAGGTTTAAAAGAAAAAAAAAAAAAACCGTATCGTGTAACACATCCAGTGTAAATCCGAGGTCTGCCAGGAGTGAGTGCATTTTCTTGACGTATCCGGGCGGTATGTACGCTCTCTTCTTTATGTCTGTGATACTCTCAAAAAAGTCGTAGATTTGTGCATCCTCAAAGCCCCGGCTGCTTCTGAAATATATTAATCGTCTCTAGCTTTTACACAAAAAAATTTTTGTTTTTTTTTTTGCGAGAAATGTGTGTGTTCAAGGCTCTGAAGATGAGCTCTGGTTGAGTTTCTAAGCGTGTCAGTTAGTGTGGTGGTGGCGATAGCTGGGTTTGTGTGATGTGTGTGTTCGTATGGTGTGGAGTTGGAGGAACTGCATGAACACACGTTTCTTGCATTTTTTTCAGTTCTTTGATAACAGTGAAGACGCCGAGGCAAGAAATGTGGTAATTTTGTCGGATGCAATATTGCTAGATGCCGTTAGTATCGTCAGGTCTAAAAACGAGTTTAACTCGACATGTATTTTCACTATGAGTGAGTTTCACGGTAGTTTCATGTTTATCGTCAGGTCTTTTGACTATATGCTGTATGCTCAGCTCAGTTCATCCCTACTAAAATTATCTACATCAGAATGATGTACCAACACTACCTTTTCATTTTAAATGTCATCATCTGCCAAAGAAATCATCTTGATATTGATTATGAAAAGGTTCTCTGGTACGCGATTCAGTTTCCTTGACTGTACGGGAAAAGTCTTCGACGTTTACAATCGACATTAAACTTCATGGTATAGTACATTGTGCATCAAGGGCCGTAAGTAGGGGATTACTAACGAGAGGCTATTAGAAGCCCGACGCCGAAGGCGGAGGGCTTTTAATGACTCGAGGTTGTAATCCCCCTTACTGCCCGTGATACACACAATGATTTTCATCACACTGCGAGGAAAAAAATCCAAAATTAAATTATTTTGTCTCTAAACACTTAAATTAAATAAATAATGGCTACCCCGACACAGATTGACACTTTTTTCAAGTCATCTACCATAGATAATGTAAACTGTGTTTAGAATTCGAATGGTCATACGGCCACATTCTGCCAACACTTACTTTTTACTTACTAAAATTATTGCAAAAAACTATTTGATATAAATTTAAAATATAAAAATTACGAAGTTTCATGAAGCGTAGACAAGTTTTGTGTAGTAAAATTGGGTTATAGCTAAGTTTTAAACATATAAATATAACGTTGGCTGACTTGAAACCTCCTTAGTCTGTTTGAAAATTTTAAAACTAAAGTTAGAACTCCCTTGGGAAGAAAAACTGTACGCAAATCCATAACTCCCTAAAGAACAATTTAGACCTTTGACATTTAGTATACAGGCATGGAATAACACCATTGACAAGCAAATAAATAAATAATAATTCATTTATTGCATGAAAACGGGTACAGAAGGAAAGATGGTAAAAATAAATTTAGCATGCACATGACCGTAATCTACCATAATGCATGGTGTACAATATTTTAAAGTTCATTTACAATTTATATAATGAATTATTTGACTACATTAAAAGCTAAATTACAAAATAATGTCAGAAACAATAAATTAAGTACTAGGTGACTATAAATAATGTCAAGTGCGATGAAAAAGTAATTTCTCGGTCGACTTTACTTCAGCTTCAAAGCCAGTTCCGTGTAACTTCAGCGAGTCAATGAGCAAAGTTGGTAAAAGGGCAGAATTACAAAGGATAAGTTGACAGGTAGTGTGGGAAACTTACAAGACGTGAGAGATGTTACCAGCATTAGGCCCGTACACAAGCTGCGTCTCACAGACCATTACTGCGGGAAATGGGATGCGTTCTGTCGAATAGTGCGTTGACTCCACCTATTAAAAATACAAGTCCTTGTTACAAAAACTCTATTCTAATTATTCATAACATAAATAGAGCTAAACCGTTTAAATGAGTCCTCGGCCGCGCGGTACAGGGGCTGTAGGGTAGGGCCTCTCGGCCCCTTTGTCGTTATACCCTACAGCCCCTGTCCACACGGGCGAGCATTCAAGTAAACGGTTCAGCTAAAGCTTTAACTTTAATCTTTGCCCGTGTTAAATAGAACTCCATGAGAACCTGCCAAGTGCGATTAAAAATAATGAAAAATGTGTAGAACTTAAAAAAACTCAAAAAAGTTTTTAATTAAGAAGGCTTACTACACTGTAAACGATTTTTTGGCAGATGAGGTTCAGTGACATAATAACTATTGTAAACATTATTAAATTTATCTTCATGTTGTCATATAGAGTATTTCTTATTTTACCTTACGGATTTTTTACATTGTGAATTTGAGCTCTATTAGGTACTTCAAAGACGATACTAAATCATTAGGTCTAATCTATTAGATTAGGCATCGTACAAAATGAAAAGCCTGCCTAAGTGCATTTTCAATGTACCCGAAGGTCGTGTGTGTGTATTTCTCTTCTTCGGCGGATTTTTGGACGGAAGCTACTGGACGTGGGATATAAGAGGGAGCGTCGGTGTCTACGACACGGATATTAAATAACGCCTCCCTCTGTGCATGCCGTACTCCACGGCAGCAGAGACTCCCCACGATGTCCACCGTCGCCATCTGTGATGATGGGTTGTTTGGCCACATTCCCCCAAGCGTGTTGGCATAACTCACAAAATAGATCTCTAATTTCGATGTGGCGACGTGTTATTAAACCACCTGTTTAACTGAGTTCACATTTACGTAAAAAATATTCAATGCATTAGTAAAGGTTTTGTATTGAACTGCCTATTTAAGTATACATACCTATCATAATCAATATCATTTTTTTTTCAAACGAAATCCGGGACTTTTGGTCATATCCATATTATGATTTCTACTGGAAAGACCACCGTGTTGCACCGGGATTTCCGATCATTGCTTATCAGTTACAACTTAACACACGGTGCGAGAGGCTTGAAATCTGGCAGGTATATATATTCCTAGAAGATAATTAAGAAGGATTTTTTTTAAATCCTTTCGAGATCATCGTCGACACCATTATTTCGGGATCCCCTCAAATTGCATAAAATTTTTACGCATATTCATCGTTTGGCATAATTCATCATTTCGCATAACTCTATTTTCCCAGAAACCATTCATTTAATTATTCAGGAATTTTGAAATGGTTATCCTGTAGGACTCGATAGGGTAGGTTAGGTTATAAAAAGTCTGAATAATAAATGGTTTCTGAGGGAATAGTGTTATGCGAAATGATGAATTATGCCAAACGATGAATATCCGTAAAAATTTTATGCGATTCAATATGGAACCCATTATTTCAGCCGTAGGACGTTCACTGCTTGACTGGACTTAGGCCTCCCTCATCGTCGAGGTAAAAAAAGAGGTAGATTCAGCCAATGTCTATAATTATTCCTTCGCGAAAGCGCGCACAATAAATTTGACTGTGTTATGTATTAAGTGGGTATTTGTATAAACACCAGATGTGGGTAGGCATCTTCTGCTGTTAGTTGCGAAATATACGTGCTACACACACCCCGGTCTATTATTTACTAGTGACGACGAGGATTATTTCATAATTAAATCAACATCATGTCTGTTGGGAGGATGTGTGAGTTTGACCTGCAGAGAGGCAGTTGGACACAGGGTGACCATTTTTTGGTAGATTTCTACCATCTGGGCAGCGAAATATTATGCCTTAAATGAAAAAAATTGTTTTTTTTTTTATTTTATTGTCTTGTTTCCGTCCCTATGGAGACAATAGAAAAAAAAAAAAGATTTTTTTCATTTAATGCAAAATATTTCACCGCCCAGATGGTAGAAATCTACCAAAAATGGTCACAGTGGTTGGACATCATATTGTGAAAGGTTGGAGAGTTATTTCACGGTCAACGACGTAAAAGCGGAGAGGAAACTGCCAACTTTAATATCGGTAGTCGGTGACACGGCGTATGAGCTCATGGTGGATTAGTGCAGCCCGGATAAACCCGCAATGTTAACCTATGAAAAAGTGGTTAAAGCGATGGGGGAGCACCTACAACCAAGACCGTCAGAGCTAGCGGAGCGGTACAGGTTTAGACAGTGTCGGCAGGGTAACGGTCAAACTGTGGCGCAGTACGTGGCATAATTAAAAAAGATGGCGAGGTCTTGTGAATTTGGGCCGGAACTGGATAATAATTTGCGAGATCAATTAGTGTGCGGGTTACTAAAAGACACGATTCGGCAACGTTTATTCGCTGAGAAAAAAATTAATTACGGTAAGGCAGTGTCGTTAGCATTATCGCTAGAAGCCGCCGAACGGGATTCGTTGGCTGTCGATGCGGGGTGCGGGGCGGCGGCAAGTACCACGGGAGCAAATCAAAACAATATCTCAGTGCATAATGTTAGACCGGCAGGATGCATGGCGTGCGGAGATTTTCGTCATGTGCAGCTCGAATGTAAATTTAAAGAATACGTGTGTAGTAGGTGCAACCAAAAGGGCCATCTACGTCGTATGTGCAGTTATGGCACACGTGACCATAATGAACCAAGCAGCTCTAAACAGCGTGTGCAGACGCGGGGTGGCGGTGTTTGGAGCGGGGCTAGTATTAGCCAGGGCGGGTCGCGGACTGCGGCCGGCGCACGGCAAGCTGCGGCGTTGACGCCGGTTGGCGGCAGCGGAGCAGGCGCCAGTGGCGGTTGGCGCGGCGGCCGGGGCGGCAGGCGCTCGCGCGCCTCGCGAATGCATTAGGCGGAGGGCCCAGTACAGGGTTCGGAGGAGGCGGATTTCACAGCGGACGATGAATGCGAGGAAGCTATTTATCAAATGAACCTTACAAAGTACAAACCCGTAAGCTTGACATTGCGTGTAAATAATAAAATGTTATGTATGGAGATAGATACCGGTACAGCATTATCATGTATTAGTGATCAAATGTATGGAGACTTATTTAGAGAAGTACCATTAGAACAGTGTAATTTATCGGTTAAATTTTATGATGGCAGTGCAATTAAACCACGGGGTTTCATAGCCGTAGATGTACAGTTTGGAGAAATACGTAAGAAATTAGACCTGTATGTTATTAATTGCGGTATGACTAGTCTGTTGGGCCGTCAGTGGTTATCTGAATTAAATATAACAGTACCAAGAATAATATCGGAAGATTTAAAAACAAATGAAATTGTAAATATAAATGAAATAGAAAACAATATTGTTTGCAGATATAAAGATGTATTTGATGGTGGACTGGGGTGTTTCACTGGCGAGCGGGCCCGGCTGCGCGTGCGGCCGGACGCGGTGCCGGTGTTCTGCCGCGCGCGGCCGTTGCCGTACGCGCTGCGCGCGCGTGTTGACGCCGAGCTCGACGCCATGCTGGCCGCCGGGGTCATCGAGCCGGTGGACCACTCAGACTGGGCTACACCATTGGTAATTGTGAACAAACCGGACGGATCGCTACGATTGTGCGTCGATTACAAATCCACTTTGAATCGTGTATTGTTAGTTGATAAATTTCCGATTCCTAAAATAGAACACTTGTTTTCGAAATTAAATGGTAGTAAGTACTTTACCAAACTAGATTTATCGCAGGCTTATAATCAAATTTTATTGGAAGATGATGAGTCAGTGGCATTAACGGTGATAAACACGCACCGGGGTCTGTTTCGGTATAAGCGTTTAGTTTATGGATTATCTTCTAGTCCAGGTATTTTCCAAAGAATAATGAGTAATCTTCTGAAAGACATTCCCAATGTAACGTTTTTTTTGGATGATATTTTGGTAACAGGGGAGACTTTAAAGTTACACATAGACAGTCTTGAAAAAGTCTTGCAAGTTTTAAGCCAAAATGGACTAAAAATAAAAAAACAGAAGTGTTGTTTTTTGGAGAATCAAGTGAAATACTTGGGGTTTGTGATTGATAAAAATGGGGTGAAGGTAGGTGAATATAAAGTGAAGCCAATTATAGCGATGACCCCGCCAAACAATGTCTCTGAATTGAGATCATTTATCGGCATGGTAAACTTTTACGGTAAATTTATAAAAGGTCTGAGCGATAAATTGGCACCACTTTATGATTTGTTAAAAAAACATAGGAGGTGGTCGTGGTCGGTCCAGCAGGACAGGGCGTTCAACGAAGTAAAAAGGCTTTTGGCTGCGGCGCCTGTGCTGGCTCACTACGACCTGGAGAGTGATTTGGTCCTGACGTGTGACGCGAGCCCTCGAGGGATTGGCGCGGTGCTAGCCACGCGGGACGCCGGCGCCGGCGGCCGCGAGCGCGTGCTCGCCTACGCGTCGCGGGCTCTCGCGCCGCCCGAAGCCAACTATAGCCAAATACAGGAAGCTTTGGCAATAATATTCGCGGTGAAAAAGTTTCATCAATACCTGTACGGTAGACGGTTTGTGCTGCGGACCGACCACAAACCGCTCGTTAGTATTTTTGGACCGGGTCAGGGTATTCCCAGCATGACAGCTAGCCGTATGCAGCGCTGGGCGTTGATATTATCAGCATACGATTTTTATATTGAGTATGTCAAGTCGGATGAAAATACAGCTGATGCCCTCACGCAATTGGTGGCGGCGCATAAGGCTACGGGTTTTGACCCGGAGGAGGGTCCGGAACAAACATATGCATTTTGCCACGGACGCCTTACTTCTTGATTATAATATTATTAGAAGGGAAACACATAACGACATTTTATTAAGTAGAGTATTAAGTTATATTAGGGACGGTTAGCCTCAAGATATGGACATTCGGGAATTAAAACCATTTTACAGTCGGAAGGGCGAACTTTATTTAGAGTTAGATTGTATCATGTGGGGGCATAGAGTGATTATTCCAAGCGCGTGCCGGGAGCGAGTTCTGAAAGAGCTACATGATTCCCATATGGGCATCGTGAAGACGAAGGCGCTGGCGCGCAGCTATGTGTGGTGGCCCGGCCTGGACGAGGCGGTGGAGCGCGAGTGCCGCGCCTGCTCGGTGTGCGCCTCCGTGGCCGCCGGTCCACCGCGTCACGCCCCCTACCTGTGGCCGTTTCCTAGTCGTCCTTGGTCTAGAGTACATTTAGATTTTTTTGGACCTCTTATAGGAACTAAATACCTAGTACTTGTTGACGCTTACTCAAAATGGATAGAAGTAACGAGCATGTCTACCACGACCGCAAAAACGGTTTTGAGTAAACTAAGAGAACATTTTGCGAGGTTTGGTTTACCTAGACAGATTGTCAGTGATAACGGTCCGCCGTTTGCAAGTGAAGAGTTGAAGGCATTCTGTAAACAAAATGGTATTGAACAGCTGTTTTCGGCCCCTTATCACCCCGCCTCTAATGGCCTTGCAGAAAATGGGGTCAAGCTGTGCAAAAAGGTAATTAAGAAAGCTATAATTCAAAAGGTCAACGTAGACACTGCTCTTAGCAGGTTCTTACTAGTTTATCGTAACACTCCTCACAACACTACAGGGGATAGTCCGGCCCAGATATTATTAGGTAGGTCGGTACGCACCCGACTCGATTGTCTTAAGCCAGACCGAGAAAAACGGGTAAATTCCCTGCAACGACAGCAGCAAACATTGGCAAACGGAAAAAAACGCTGGTTTAGTGAGGGTGATCTAGTGTAGTATAAATTATATAACACTTCAGGTCTCAATACCTGGGAAAAAGGAAAAGTACAGGAACGAATTGGAGCTACTGACTATAGGATAGAAACTTTAGTAGGTATAACGCATAGACATATAGATCAACTAAGAAAACGCGATTCAAGTGGTGATAGGATTGCACAAGGTAAAGGTATTCATAATATGTATCCACCGGTTTGTGTACCCGTGGCAGAAACGGCACAGCAGGCGTCGAGCTCGATGTCGGGGGAGAATGAGAGCGCGGGCGACGGTCGCAGCGCGCGGCCGGCGCCGGCACCGAACCAACTCCCGGAGCAGGCGCGGCCGGGCTCGCCCGCTGCTGAACGCTTACGGCCCGAGCGGCTCAGGCCAGTAGTGAGGCCACCCGCTCGCTATGGATTCGATGATTAGATTAAGATAATTTGTTTCTAGTTATAGTTTAGAATAAGGGTGGAGGTGTTATGTATTAAGTGGGTATTTGTATAAACACCAGATGTGGGTAGGCATCTTCTGCTGTTAGTTGCGAAATATACGTGCTACACACACCCCGGTCTATTATTTACTAAAACTCTTGTTGAAGCAGTGAAAGGCTGCGATTTAGTTGATAATAGCAGAACATTAATTATTCCATCCATCAAAAGAGAAACAAGATCGCACTAGAAGTAACAAGATGTCAACTTTATATTTCAAACTAAATACAAACTGAAATATAGATGCACAGAAAAACCCCAGAAAAAAGACCAATGCTGGGAATCGAACCCAGGTCCTCAGCGTTCCGTGCTGCGTGCTTACCCCTACACCATCACTGGTCTAGAAGTTAGCGACGAATTTTCAGTCTGTTATAATCACATTACGCAGTGATAAAGCGCGCATCTATGTTATGCCCTCTACCGAGAGACTTTAACACTCCTTCGGAGCTAACCGCTCACCTGGACCAAGAGATGGCGCTACTAAGCCAACTTTTACATCGCTAACTTCTAGACCAGTGATGGTGTAGGGGTAAGCACGCAGCATGGAACGCTGAGGACCTGGGTTCGATTCCCAGCATTGGTCTTTTTTCTGGGTTTTTTTCTGTGCATCTATATTTCACTTTGTATTTAGTTTGAAATATATGGTTTCACGGGATGACCGTAAAAGTAATAAAAAAATGAAGTTGAAAAAATAAAAAATAAATAGAAAAAGATACTTTATACTTAACTTGTAGATGTCAACTTGTTTTATAACTTACAACAGTGACGGTGGGGTCCACGCTAAACTTGTCCCATATGAAGTGACACAGCACGGAACAGAGCGCGATCCCTGCGATCATGACGCAGGCCCAAGCCGCGCGCGTTGTGCGCCCGCGCCGTTGCAGGTATTGCGCGCCGTGCAACGTGCAGTGTTCGCAGAACTTGGTCGTCTTATTGGTTAATATGCGCTTGAGGTTAGGCTGCATTTTTGACCTGAAGGTACAACGTTAAGGTTATCAGTAGTGTTACTAGAGGTGCATTTTTATTTTGCTACTCGTCGGCTGTAGAAAAGCATCAGGACTAAATGGAAAAATGATTAAATTTTGATGACACTTTTATTTAAAGAACTTTTAGGGTTTTTATTTCTAACCGAAATAGTGATAGAGATAAAATTTTGAGAATCAAAAACAGATTATAAAAATGAAGCTTTGAAGAACTTTTAACCCTCGAATAAAAAGAGGAGTGTAATAAATTTGAGCGCTATTATACGTGTGTGTATGTGTGTGGGTGTCTGTGGCAGTGTGGCATCACAGCTCTTAAACGGGTAAACCGGTTTGAATGCGGTTTTTTTAATTAAAAGCAGGTTTCTTGGCAAAGGTTCTTAGATATGTTTCATTAAAATGTTTAAGCCATTTCAAAGTTATTAGCTGTTTTGTTAGCTGCGGAAGCGATCTTAGACGCGTAATGGGCATTTACTTCATTTTCAAACATTATGTGTGACTAAATTTCGTTGGGTTATTAAAATTTTTAATTTATAGTTATATAGTAAAATGCGTTATAAGTTACTTAGTTAAAGTATGAAAAAATCGAGCCAAAAATTAGTTTGTTAATCAACGTAAGTAAAAACTTTTGGACATCATGAGTAAAGTAGTTGAATAATATTAATATTCCATGAAAATTATTATTATAATAATCTTAAAAAAATTGTGTTTCCATCTAACTTTTCAGTTATTAAAATAGACTTTTTACTTAGTTTCTTACTTTTACACCTCTGAAAACTAATTAAAAATTCGATACTTTCGACAACCTTTTAAACTTTTGCTGGTCACTGGTTTCAGCTACATTAAAACTCAAAAGAACGCTAATTTTAGTTTAACAAGTTTTTTATTACTTAGTAAGCTATTTAGAAAAATATCAGTAATCAACTGACAGTTTGTTTTTATACCTGGTTTACACTCGCGTACGAGTGGCGAGACGAACTGCGGGACGAGCCACGAGACGAGAGTGTGAACAGACGCTCGCGGCTCGTCTCGCGCCTCGTCTCGTGATTCGCAACGCTCGCGTCCGGAGCGGTTTTTTGGTCGCGAGTCAAAGGACCTCGCGACAAACGCGAGCGTCGTGTTTACATTCGCGCTTCCGCTTCATTCATGTTTCAACGTTGTGCCGCGCAGGTTGTGCGCTTTAAAACTGCAAAATGGATTGGTCGCAAGAAGAAACGTTTCGATTTCTTGAATTATTTCAAAAGGAACCGATAACGACCTTAAATAAGAAGTGAAGGCTCCTATAGCTGTCACCAGTAGCTAAGAATCGTAAAGTTATTCTGAGTCTAGTCTTTTGCTTTTTAATTATAGGTTCAACTTTGCTTAGCAGAAAGTCAAAATCATTTGGCGACATTCTGCAAAAATTTTTAAACTCGCTAGCATCTTTATTCAGCATTTCTTGAAACATTCTTTCCATACTTTGCCTAAAATATAAATAAATGTATTATGTATTATTACGTATTATTATGCATAATAAAAGCTTGTCACAAAAATGTATTTTAACAGGCTGACATTATTACCTCCGTGAAGGTAACAATGTGTCAGCCTGTGAATTTTTAACTTCGACTAAGAAAAAAGAAAGTATAATAATAGCTTGTAATAATTTTATACATACACTCCCACGACTCCGTCTGCGAAGAATGGGGGTAGGGGAGATAAAAAATAGCCTACGACCTATTCTCAGACCTACCGAATACGGAGAAAAAGTTTCATACAAATCGGTCGAGCCGTTTCGGAGGAGTTGCCGCTAACACTTCAACGTCCTCCATCGTCGCTAGCTCAGAGAAAACTGAACTTGCCACGAGAGTGTAAACACGCTCATTTAGCTCGCGTCCGAAGCGAGACGACGAGGCGAGACGACGAGGCGAGGCGCGAGGCGAGAGTGTAAATCAGGTATTAGGATTTCGTACAGTCAGCAACGAATGTCCATGAACACATCCAAATTTTCATAACACCTGCACGCTGTAAAGTTTCATATGTTACTGAACATGATGTAATACAAATATCGATTGGACACTTGCAAATAACAGAAAACGGTGTACACTATTTTTTCAAAAGTTGCTGAACATGTTTATTAGATTACGTACTTCTTAACTTCAGTTAAATTTTGACAATCATCAAGAAGAGTGCCAACCTGTCACGCCATTTCATCTCTTTCTTTCATTGTGAAATGTGTCTTTTTTACACCAGCCAGTGTTTCTTGTTTATTTTAAGTAAAATGTGTAGCAACCTCTTTGGTTTGAATTGGATGTGAAAATAATAAATCTGACCAAATACTTTGTGAATTCTAATTTCCTTTGACATTTGTAATTA
Source organism: Archips crataeganus (assembly GCA_947859365.1). Taxonomy (NCBI): domain Eukaryota; kingdom Metazoa; phylum Arthropoda; class Insecta; order Lepidoptera; family Tortricidae; genus Archips; species Archips crataeganus. The sequence goes on along the minus strand of OX402049.1, from coordinate 22,955,218 downwards.
TAATGTCCAACTTCTTTTGAAAGTATACTGTTCAGCCACTTTTTAAATTATAATGTCTAGTCACTTTTTGATTTATACTGTCCAGTTACTTCTGAAAGTATACTGTTCAGCAACTTTTGAAATTATATTGTTTAGCTACTATTGGCATTTTAAGAGGTAAATGTATTTTTGTTTGTACTTCTGTTCAGTAACTTATGTACAATGAATGTGTCTAGTAACTTTTAAAATCTTATTTTGTTCGGCGACTTTCGTTGCTGACTGTACCTCGAATAGAAATAAGGAACTGCAGTGTAAAATCCATTGCGAAGATGGGGTTTGTTACTGGCAGCCTGCTGAATTTGAATGTATTTAAATTTAGATTCGAATCTTTGCAATGGAACTAAGTCAGTTGTATTGTAAATGTGATTCAATTAACAGCATTATATAATAGCTAGACCGTTTAATGTGTTCTCGCCCGCGCGGTACCGGGTCTGGGGGGTAAGATGACAAAGGGGGACGGGAGAGGTGCGGGTGGCGAGCGCGCCTCGTGTGCCTATCGTCCTACCCCCCGCCGGCACCGCGCGAGCGAGGACTCATTTAAACGGTTTAACTATAAGAATACATATCTGTTTGATTCGAAGCCCCCTTTACCTTCGTAGTAAAGCTCAGATTCTGCACAAAGCACGCATGAGAATTACAACGCAAGCTGTCTCAATCTGAGAGGGCATTTCTTCTAGCCAACAATGGACACGCTAGTTCGCTCGATAGAAAAAAAAATCAAAGTCGTCTCTAAAATATAAAATAATTCCTTATTACGACGTAAATACCGTGCAGGTCTTTTTAAATGTTGATAAAACAAGATATTTTCTAGGGCCTAGTGTTGGTACATTTTTAAAATATGTATTTGTTTTAGTAACACGATGAAATACCTAAATACATGTGCAGTCTAACCAACCTATCTTGAGCCATCGTGCTTCTCCCTTGTCCGATAGTTAGTTGCGTTAGTTCTCTTTTGGTCATCGGACGGGTAACTTGTGTCGCTCGCGCTTACGCACGGCTTTGATTCTAGCCGCTCTCACGCACACATACACGAGTGCATAGAATAACTAAAATCGATTAGCGCCAAAAGCTCGGTAGGGCCTTAAAACATGGTGCAGTGCGATTCTTATGCTACATTTCACGCTTGCCAAGATTCGACAACCTTTGTCAAGCACAACCGTGTGATCAAAGTTGTTTGGCTTGGCTTGCTTAAGCTTCCAAGGATTTAGTCGCCGATCCGGTAGTGTCGGTTTGTGAGTACAGATCATAAGAAGATAATGGAACAATGACGTACTTGCCACTTGTGTAAATGGCATTCAAGCATTTGTATATGCTTGGACCTTGTAGACACTTACTAAGTTACGTCAAGCGCCAGCGTTTAAATGTATCATTAAGTCTCGTTTGTAAGTACGTACAGTCGAAGAAATTGAATCACGTACCTACTAGGGATGGGCCGAATATTCGTTTTATGTTCGGTATTCGGCATATTCGGCAGGTTTACCGAACATTCGTATTCGGCCGAATATTCGGGACAGTGGTACTTAAAGATTTTAATAACAGTTACTCTATTGTGAACTATATTACAATGAGAATGATTGATTGAACGATGCATGTGCATGTTATAAATAGACCTAACCTAAGTAAATCACTGTGTAGCTTTATACTTTGCACGTGATGCCGTTTAGTTTCGCACTAGATAATGCAATAATAATGACAAGTATTTGACAAGTGTAGCGGGGGAAGCAAGGGGAGTGGGCGGGTGCGCCCGGCGTCAATTCGCGCGGTTAGCGTAAACACGTATAGACCTGCTCCGGTATGCCAAATATTCGGTTCGGTAAAAGTTTAACCGAATATTCGGCCGAATGTTCGTATTCGGTGAAATCTATGTTCGGCCCATCACTAGTACCTACCTACAAGGGCGAACCCTTTTCTTTGAAAATGTCATGTTGACATTTCATACGTGACATACATCTGCCAATAAAATCATCGTAAAATCGGTTGTGAAAAGGTTCCTTCCACCTTAGTACGCGATTCAGTTTCCTTGACTGGTACCCACGTCTAATAGTTTTCCCGCTTTTGGTCAAATCAACCCCAAGTTTGGAGCCTTTACACTAGACGCTAGCTTGTTAACATAGTTTTCCGTTTAATCATCATCATCACATTTCAGCCGAAAGACGTCCACTGCTGAACATAGGCCTCCCCCAAGGCTCCCAAACAGGTCGGTCCCGCGCCATCCGCATCCAACGCGATCCCGCAACCTTAAACAGGTCGTCGCTCCATCTTGTTTTCCGTTTATCGAAAAGTAAATAACGATGGAGACGTTAGGTCAAGTTGTTATATACTTTAGGCCGGTAATAACTGTGACAAACTACCCGCAAAGTTTAATTTGCAAGTTTTGGGTCAACCTGCGTATGATTTGAACGTGCATGATGGATTCGTCAAGTTGGAATAGGTATTCAAAAAGTTTTAAACCCACAGGGGTAACCGAAAGGAAACCTTGGAACGAAAACCACTTACTAGAAGTTTCTTTAGCGTATTTTGACTAATCTGTATCGTATCTTTTGAAAACAAATTTACAATATTTTTTTTCTTAAATTAAGAAGGAGTTTTACAGTACCCTTGCACCTAGGACAACTCGTGGGGGACTTTTCGACGACACTTAGGCTAGTCTTAAGTTATAAACTAATTGTATTTTATTTCATATGTCATACAAGTTAAGTATGAAGTATCTTTTTTAAATTTTTTTTTTTTTTTTTTTTACTTTTACGGTCATCCCGTGAAACCATATATTTCAAACTAAATACAAACTGAAATATAGATGCACAGAAAAAACCCCAGAAAAAAGACCAATGCTGGGAATCGAACCCAGGTCCTCAGCGTTCCGTGCTGCGTGCTTACCCCTACACCATCACTGGTCTAGACCAGTCTGGTTTTAGACCAGTGATGGTGTAGGGGTAAGCACGCAGCACGGAACGCTGAGGACCTGGGTTCGATTCCCAGCATTGGTCTTTTTTCTGGGGTTTTTTCTGTGCATCTATATTTCAGTTTGTATTTAGTTTGAAATTCATATGTCATGTTTTATTTGATGATGTTTTCATGTAACTGACATAATCTACCAGGGACATACAGTTCAATTAGGTAGGTCCAATTTCGAGAAAGGCGTCAATCGACGAATCCAACTCGGCTGGGCAGCGTTCGGCAAGCTCGGCAATATCTTGTCATCCAAGATACCGTAATGTCTCAAGTCTTTGACCAGTTGGTTGTTAGTGATGACTTATGGCACTGAGACGTGGCCGCTAACAAACAATGGGCCTCATAAAGAAACCTCAAAGTCACTGAGAGGGCGATGGAGTGGGCTATGCTTGGAGTTTCTCTGCGGGATCGTATAGTAGAAATGATGATATCCGCGCAAGAACTAAAGTTACCGACATAGCTCGAAGAGTCGCCAGAATCAAGTGGCAGTGGGCAGGGCACATCGCTCGTAGAACTGATGGCCGATGGGGCAAAAAGGTTCTTGAGTGGCGTCCACTGATCGGAAGACGCAGTGTAGGTAGGACAACAAGGTGGAGCCACAACCTGGTTAAGGTAGCGGGAACGTGTTGCTGATGGCACAGGATCTGTTTGGCGAGCCTTGGGGAGGCCTATGTTCAGCAGGGGAAGTCTTGCGGCTGAAATGACATAATTATCTTACACAATTGTACGTTAAGTGTTCATGAACACAGAGGTTAGTATTCACCACATAGAGGGGGACAACAGCAAAACTAATTATTATGTCAAGTTTGGAAAGTTAGGTTTCCTTTGGGTTTACCTTCGGAGTAATTTATGGACTGTGCTAACAGAAGTTACGTATGTTGTTGTTGGATCAAGATTTACTTGTGGTAAGCAAGGATTGTGGAGTGACCGTTATTTATTTATTTCGTGAATGCGAAACGACAATTTAGTATAAGTGAAAAACTTAAATAAATGACCTGTTGTATGTAGTAGCAAGGATGGTAGTAGTAACGTGTCACAAATTGACGTTCTAAATTTGAAAGAAGACTTAAGCTCCATATCAATTCTGTGCACTACTTGATGTGAATTGTCCCATAATATTTATTTATGTATTTAGCTAAGATTTAGCTAGTGCTTTAAAAATAGTTGTGTTAAATGTTTTAGATGTAACTAATTAAATAACACAGTAAATTTGTTTTAAAAATATACTTATACTTGTTAAGTTTCTCGCTCGATTTCTCAGAGCGGGTCATTGAATTTTCGACATTCAAGAGCTTTGCCTTGATTGCTTGTTTTAGCCGACATTTAATAAAGATATTTTGAAGTTTCTTTGAACAGAGTGATTGTGTAAGGGTTCCTTTGGATGTAAATAAACTTTTAACACCTATATAAATTAAAATCACTTGTCAAATATAATGTAAGTCTGAAAATGTAAGAACGCCATCAGTAAATATTTTATATCGTGTATTTATACTCGGAGCTCACGGCAATTTTACATTATATCTTAATAAAGGGATTGAAACGTAAAAAGTAGAAATGGATATGATATCAAACTAAGAAAATATAGTAAAAACATACGGATCACTCACATCTTAAAACGAGTTTGACTCGACATGTTTCGGGCTAATCCGTAGCCCTTCTTCCTGGAGCCACACGTTACGGCGGCTGCCTAACAGCCAGCAGCAGCAGAGTGCGCGTGAGTGATCCGTATATTTTCACTATGAGTGAGTCTCACAGTAGTTTCATGTTGAAGGGAGAAAATATACCTACTTACTTCAAAACCAACCAATCACTTTCTTTCTCCACAACCTACTAATGAAAACGTCCTACTGTTCGTCTCAAGTGTCCCGAACTTCGTTATTAGGTATATAAAGTTTGGTAATTAAACCTCCCTTAACGTCAAACCCTGAGGTTTATTAGTTTTGTTTTGCTTTACAACACCCTAAAAGCATAATTAAACATCGATAAAAATATGATTTATTAAAAGCTAAAGGTACCTAAAGATATGGTCAAAGTGTGAGTCGAAGTTGCACATAAAATTGAATCCGTACCTTTTTGAATGTCTGTTTTTGAAAGAAGAAACAAATCAATAAATATGTAGTAGGTAAAAAAGAGATAGGAAATCTAAAACTAACTAAGAATCATAAATTAAGAGAATACAGTAAAATAACTCACCATCACCATATCAGCTGAAAGACGTGGAGTGCTGGATAAAGTCCTGCCCCGAAGTGTTTCACATCGATCGGTCCTACCCTGCCCGGATTCAAGAGTGGTTCCAGCGATCTTTACCAGATTATCGGTCCAACTTCTTCGGGGTTTTTCCCACATATGCCTGTATAAATAAATTAACTTTGATAGATAATAATCACGCACAAGATAAAATGCTCTTTAAGCATACACCTAACACACCAGGCACACTAGACTTAACACATCTTAGGCATATTCTACTTAGTCTCTATTTTAAACATGAAACTACCTACCGCGAGACTCACTCATAGTGTGCTCATAGTGAAAATATACGGATCACTAACGTCTTAAAACGAGTGAGTGCGCGTTTGGCAGCCACTGTGACAGTCACCACTCTGGGAAGAAGGGCTACGGATTAGCCCGAAACAGGTCAAGTTAAACTCGTTTTAAAATATACCGTTTTAAACTTTTGTGATTTTCTCTCATAATTACTATACTAAACGGGACTTATCACGCAATTAATATTTACCTCGACGTTTCGGCCACCTTGCAGCAGCCGTGGTCACGAGTTAACTAAAGTGTAGGGTGTCAAGTTCGTTTAGCCGCACGAGTCTTTCGAACTACCCGCACTTGATCCCGATTAGAATCAGCACCCGTATCTCGAAACGTAGAGGTAAATATTAATTGCGTGATAAGTCCCGTTTAGTATCGTTTTAAGATGTGAGTGAGCCGTATATTTTCACTATGAGTCTCTTTTTTCTCTGTTCATTGCGTGTAGCAGCAACTTGAGCATTTTCACGCATTTTACAGAGTAATTCATCACCATCATCATCATTATAATCAGCCTGAAGACATTCACTGTTGAACAGAGGTTTCCCCCCTAAAATAGAATGTCATAATGAACAATAACTCGCCACTTGTACCTTTTTGTTTTTTTTTGCGCATAGGCTTACGTTTGACGACAATCACTCCTGATGGAGAGCGAAGATGAGGCCCACGATGGAGCACGCTTGCCTAGTAAATGCTCATACACCCTAGACTTGAAAGCGGCCACATTTTAGTGTCCAGAGAACACAGTCGCAGGCAGGGAATTCAACTCCTATCACCTATCCACTGGTTGCCCGCAACAATCGCAACAATCGGGACATTAGTGGGAGATCTACCAACCTCTCTCCGATTGTGGTCACTTGAGAACTTTTCTTCCCCAACGATTATCTGTTCTTCGAGCGATGTGGCAATGGGCGTGTGCCACGAAGTAATTAACCTTTAATAACCCACTTTATCTTTAAGTGCTTTTCAATATTGATAGTTCATCACTTTACTTCAAAAGTTACTAAAAAGTATTTGTGTTAGAACCATGACGATAAAGACTCATCATTTCGGATCACCAATAGAAATGGACAAAGATAAAAACGAGGAAACATTATTGGATAAAATTACTACGATTCACGGAACTAACTATTTTCATAAGAAATCTGGTAAAAATCGAGTTCTGTGGGGGCTTTGTATGATCACGAATGTTATTTTAACAACTGTTTTTATAATAATTATAAAGCAAAAGTTCAGGAACGATCAAATTTATACGAAGGTAAGGAAATATTGAAATATTAGTGCAGCTGAAAGATATTTTAAATGACGAGCGAGTGGCCTAGAGTGGTTAGAGAGAATGATTAAAAAGCTTGAGGGTCTGATTTCCGATAGGGGAAGATTACTGTTTATTGGATACCTGATTCAATCCCTAGGTATTTCTTTCTGCCAAACGGTATGAGATGATGACAGAAAGAGGTGGTGAAAGCGACTGGCAAGTGTCAGAAGTGTTAGACAATACGGCCTCAGTTTTATAGACTGAGCAAGCGCGAAATGCGAGCGCAACTCCTTTGCTTCAGTTTGGGAATAGTTAGCCTGAAATGTCCGTTTTCCTAAAATGTATCTTTCCCAAAGCTGCGTTTCCACCAGAGATGTGCGAGGTAGCTAACCGGTGCGAGGCTGTGTAACGAGGATGTGTAACGGTGTGAATGTTTCCACCAAAGATGTGCGTGGTAGCTGAGCGGTGCGAGGATGCGTAGCGAGGATGTGTAGCGGGCTGATTCAGATAAGCGGGCGGGGTGCGGCGAGGCGGGAGCGGAGCAACGCCGTCTAGCAACACATCCCTCGCACATAACTTTCCCTTCTTTTGTATGTACTAAAACCTCGCTCCGCTGAGCTGTTTCCACCAGGGCTGAGCTAAGGATAGGTAAATGAAGTGTTTTATTGGTTCATGACAAACACATCCCTCGCAACGCATCCTCGCACAGCTCCGGTGGATACGCACCCAAAATGTCTGCTTTTTCAAAACTACAAACTCTTACTATACAAACGACGTGACCATAATATATTATGGAAAAGCAGACATTTTAGGATAACGGATATTTCAGGCATGAGCCAAATTTTGTAAGCAGGTTCAATAATTACATAGATTTTTTAGTCAATTCAGTTTTTGACACAGCCACTAGTTAGATGCGTTAACATTTTTTTCTCGTCATAATGATGTCAAGAGTTTCTGTCAACGCATTTATCACGCAAGTCAGTCTAGAAGCTATCTTGTGGACGGTCATACGGTAAACTGGGGTTACTTTAGAAAATTTTGGAGCTACTTTGATAGATTTAAAATTGTTATAAAAACACAAATATTCATAGCTCGATTGAGCAAATGGCATAAAAAGTTAGGTAATTTATCAAGGTAGTTATTTCACACTGACAGATGGTCTAAAAAAAATAGGGACACGGCGTAAAAACTGTTTTCCAAAGTAGACCCTGCATTTTTAAGTAACCCCAGTTTACGGTACCTGACTTTCCATAAAAACAGCAAATATTTTTGTCATGTCTATGACACTGCCTTGCTTTTTTCTTTGACTTGTCATTATGATAGATATTGAATGAATACAAACATGTCACTTTATTAATTAAATATTATTAATTATACATAATAAATATGATAGATATTGAATGAATACAAACATGTCACTTTATTAATTAAATATTATTAATTATACATAATAAATGGCGACGAGGATGGGATTCGAACGCTTCACCGACCGGACTGGGAGCTGTGCTCAGTCACCGATTACCCGACGGTTCAGATAGGCCTATAGCCTTTGCATCACGATCATTGACCAGTAGTGAAAAAAAGTATAGTCAAATAGATAAAGAAGCTACATCTCTATTTTGGGGCCTAAAAAAGTTTTTCCACTACTGCTACGGAAGAAAATTCATACTTATTACAGATCACAAACCGCTTACCACTATTTTCCACCCACATAAAACCTTGCCGGCCATGAGTACAATGCGACTGTTCCATTATGCACATTTCCTTTCCGGGTTTGACTACACCATCGAGTACAGGACATCGATTGAGAACAGTAACGCAGATTATTTATCTAGATTTCCCGTAGACAATATAGCAACAAACATAATCGACGTAAATTGTGCTTTTCAACTACATCAAATTAACACCATTGCCATTGATCGCACAAAAATCGCAGAAGAAACTCAAAAGGATGTCGAATACTACAACATATTACGCGCCTTAATGACGGGCGCAACATTAAGGAGATATGGCTATAATGATAATGAAATGACAGTTCAAGATGGGTGTTTAATAAAGGGCACCAGAGTTATGATTCCGACAGAATTAAGACAACAGGTTTTAGAAGATTTACATACGGGACACATTGGAATGGTAAAAATGAAAATGTTAGCACGTGGATATGTATACTGGAAAAATATTGACAAAGATATAGAAGATATAGTTCGGAGTTGCCGAACATGCCGATTACAACTGAACCAACCGGCACCTGTAACGCTACACCACTGGGAGCTACCAACGGGACCGTGGCAGAGAATCCACATCGACTTTGCGGGGCCGATAAAGGGCCACTCCCTATTTATAGTGGTAGATGCATACACTAAGTGGGTCGAGATAATTCCAACTACAACTACAACAAGTACGTGGTGCATCAAACAACTAAAAGATCTTTTCGTAACATTTGGCTTCCCTTTTACCTTAGTGTCTGATAATGCCCGACAGTTTGTTTCAAATGAATTTAAGTCTTATCTTACACAGAGTGGAGTAGCTCATAAGACGTCAGCTCCATACCATCCCGCAACCAATGGACAAGCGGAAAGATTTGTCCAAGTCACTAAGAAAGCTCTTCATACCATCGACAACCAAGCAGGTAGTTTACATGACAAGCTGTTGGCGATAAAAGAACAGTTGCGAAGGACGCCAAGTACAAGCACGGGGCGAAGTCCCTATGAATTAATGTTCGGAAGAGACATAAGAAATGGCTTAAGCGTCAAATTCAAGACCACTACACAAGCGAGTAACGAAGTGCATAATGATGTACGCCCCCCCCATCCGAACATTTGCCATTGGTCAGAGAGTCCAAATACGAAGTTATGTAAATAGACAGATTAAATGGGAATTTGGTACCGTCACTAAGATTCTAGGCAGACTACATTACGAAGTAAGCACCGATGCAGGCGAGATCTGTAAAAGACATTTGGACCAAATGCTTGGTACAGTAATTACTGTACCAAGCATTTGTCTTTTACCCGTAATTACGGGGGAGGACTGCTGAGAAGCTGAAGAAGCCACATTCTCCAGATTTGCGGCGGAGGTGTCATGTCTATGACACTGCCTTGCTTTTTTCTTTGACTTGTCATTATGATAGATATTGAATGAATACAAACATGTCACTTTATTAATTAAATATTATTAATTATACATAATAATTTTTTTCAAAATCATCCCAACTGATAACTTTTAACAAACAAAAATGTTCCACTGAACAAATCAGAAATATTTTACGTCAACAGCTGAACGGATTCCGAGCCATTGTCATAATAATAAAAGACTTGATTGCTTTGGCATCAGAATCAGCTCGCAAATAAAAAACGTGTGAATAAATTTTGCTTTGTGAAAAAATAGGGCCGACTCGGAAAAATAAGTTTCAGTCTGGTCCCGCTAGTTCTATTGCATAAATGATAACTTCTATACTTGGTTATTTTGGAAAAGCCCTGCTATTTTAAATAAAAATTACTTGGTACTTTAAACATGAAACTACCGTGAGACTCACTCATAGTGAAAATAAACGGATCACTCACGTCTTAAAACGAGTTTAACTCGACATGTTTCGGGCTAATCCGTAGCCCTTCCTCTCGGAGTCGCACGTCACGGAGAGACTGGACGTAATGTTTCCACAAGGTTATCGGAGCACATACGCAGTATGGCTCGACGGACTACATCCGGTTTGATGAGGCTTCCGTACTTGCGAGAGAAAAGTTTTTCATTCCGCGGAAGGTGCGTGAAGCTATCGAGATTGGTCGTCATCCAAATTTTAACCGGGATAGTGGTTGGTCAGTGCCCGCGTGTTGGAAAACAGTGTTGAATGTTCGTACTGCGTCAACGGTGAGTGTGAGCGAACCTTTACAAAGTGATGTTGTTAGTGTTGTGTGCTACCCTACATTTGACAAGGACAATAAAAGTGATGATGAAAACGGGGGTAGTTATGTGTCGCTGTCAGTTGCGTCGAGTAGCCGCGCGACCAGGGCGTTAGCTCGCTGTGCACGTTTGGCAGCTGCCGTGACGTGCGACTCCGAGAAGAAGGGCTACGGCTTAGCCCGAAACATGTCGAGTTAAACTCGTTTTAAGACGTGAGTGATCCGTTTATTTTCACTATGAAAAATTACTTGGACTTAAATTGTTGGCGACCTTCCCACGCTACGTCTATCGGGTCGCGTTCGCCACTCCATAATCTTACTGCCCCATCGGTCAAGTGCCTAGATCAATAAATTTATTCTGATTCTGATTCTAATTCTGATTCTGATCAATTTACCAAAATCGTTATTTCATAGTCGAAAAATTTCCAATCGCATTTTTCACTATGGTTTTTTACTGAAGCTTAATCACAATCGCGTTTTTTCCCAACTTTAATCGACACAGAAACATAGGTAGGTTTAGCTCCGTCGACACTATTTCCACATGAATAGATACGGAGCAGAATAAAAACTTCCGAACAGAGCTCGAAATTCTTGCCTATTATCATAGGGTTGTCACTCGGTAAAAAAAAATAATTAAGAATCAAAATATTTTATTCAAACAAGTACCTAAGTATCTAATATCTGTATATCTACAAACACTACAACAGGTAGGCATATTTAAAAACAACCGAACACCCGAAATATGTAGCTAAACGCTAAACGGTCGCGTCGTCGCTGGCGGCACACCTGAACTTTGTCTACTCACTGAGCTAGTTCAAACCGGTTTGTCTCCGAGCGGGCGCCGGTGCACGCCCCCCCGTCCTGTCTGTACAGGTCACGCACACATATGTTGTGCGTGTAGTAGTGTTATGCGTGCGCGGCGTTGTTTGAAGTTTTTATTCTGCTCTTTATTTATTCATGTGCTATTTCAAGTCGTACTTTATTCTGTGTGGTTAGAATTCTTAACAATTTACGCGTGGATTATACTACGGAGTTTGATTTGGACCCGCTGTCTGACATCTAGCACTTTGTCAGTGCCAGTAAAGTGACACAGTGTATAGTGTACCACTACGCAAAAAATAAATAAAGGGGTTGCCTTATCGTACGCATTTAGATAGATTTAGAAATTTGGCATTGTGGAAGCCCTCAATTATAATCTAACGTCATCAACTAAAATAGTTTCAATAATTAATTTTGAAAAAAGTAGGGAACTAAATGACAAAATATTGAAATTAGTTTCTTATAATTGACTTTTCTATACAAAAAAAAGTATAAAAACCACTGGTAATTTTTTTTAGACATTCCCAATTCCTGCCCTCATACATTATTGTCGTCCATACCGGAGGCCGTATTGTCTAACGCTTCTGACGCTTGCCTTCGCTTTCACCATCTCTTTCTGTCATCATTTTATACCGTTCGACAGAAGGAAATAGTGATTGCGAAGACAAGCGTCAGAAGCGTTAGACAATAAGCCTGCGGGTCGACATATGGGACCGTCAACTAATAGCATCCCATCAATAGTTTCGCAGTAGGTAAAGCTGCATAATTAATGTTCCTAACCACACACTTAAAGCTTGCATCTATTAGAAACCCTCACCTCCGTTCATGCGGTGAGCGGCCGCACCGTTTACAGGATTATATCCCGTGGCAATATTTATTTCCACCCCGAAACGTTTTCAACTGTTCGTGGTCCAAACAATCCAGGTTTATTAATTAGTTGCCCAAATGTTGACTTATTCAGCTACTAGCTTTAAGCCGCGGTTTTGCATGCGTGAATTTTTAGAACAGCCTGCTGTATTGACATTTTGGGTTTTACCAAATGCCGGCGATAATTATCAAAAATTCCGTCGTCGTCTTTATGTTTGTATTTACTCGTATGTTATGTGGACCAACGTAGCATAGCAATTTTTTGCTGGAAAGCCCCTTTAGGTTGGCATCCTTTGGGTTGCATGGAAGAGATCGCTTCGAAGCGATAAGGCCGCCCATTGCTTACCTTATTTCTTTTTTTCATGTACTTGTTTTTCTGTATTGTATTATTGTGGTGTACAATAAAGAGTCATTGTATTGTATTGTATTGTAGGTTCAGGTACACCGACAAAGTATTCTTTCCACACATAATGGCCGGGCACGGACCGTGTCTGTCGGCGTCTGCGCAGCCGTCTTACGATAGATATGAATTCGTTAATAGAAACCGTATATAAGAATATTATTTTGTCTGCCACGGCACGTCTCTGACACGCTCGATGTCTGTAGATACATAAGAATAAATAATAACAGATTAGAAGGGAAACTCCCGCTCCGGCCGGACTCAAGGTCACGATATTAGAGTACTCGCTAAGCGAGAAATCAGCAAGGGTGTCACGGCCGGCGTCGTCGCACGCGTGTTTGGCTGTTAACTGTTTGCGCGTTCGTTTTATTGGAAACAAATAACAATGACGTCAAGTTATTTGGGTGTGTAAGCAATTCAAAAATATGCCAAATCACCATAAATGGCTTCATTTGGTATGGCACTTGTAATAACTTCTTACTTAGAAGTACCTGCCTATAATAATATGTAGGTACGTACAGTCAAGGATTTTAATTGTTAGGCCATTTGCCACTGTTCGTATTTTAGCCGTGTAATGCTAATCAGCCTATACGAGTATAAGCGGCTTCACCCGATTTGCATTACACGGCTAAAATACGAATAGTGGCAAGTGGCCTAACAATTAAAATCCTTGACTGTACCTAATGATTTATAAATCCCATAAAACTAGAATAAAATAATGATTTCAAAGTAAATAAAAACTTGTATTTTAGCGATATTATCTTTAGACGTAAATAATATTTAACAATAAGCAACCCTAGCAACACGCCTGGACGACAGAGGGGTGTAACGACGTGAGGGGGAAGTAGGTATATAAATAGCGGCGTTTTGGACGCGGTCAAAAGAGATTCCCTTCTACTCTGTTATTATTTATTCTTATGGTAGATATGGACCTTTACTTGTCAAGTCGATCCCTCCTTGTCAAAGTTCACTGCCCTCCTCACTTATATCAAAACTGTTCTGAGCATCTGGCACTTATAATTTACATAACCATTTCAGATAAACGCCAACTGCCAAGTGAGCCAAGTACCTTTTCCCGCCGTGAGCATCTGCAATTTTAATATGGTATCCCTGAAGGAAACCGGTAATATTGCAAGGATTCTGTAAGTATATTGATAGAAAATGGTCAAGACAATGTTTTTGTTGCATTTTCCACCACCATCCCAGCCTTTATACGTCCCACTGTAGGGCACAAGCCTCCTCTCAGAATTTATTTCTTTATTTCTCATGGAGAATCAACAGAGATAGAAATATGACAAAAAAATTATTGTAACGAAGTTAACAAAAACAGTGACTTAAATCTAACTCCTTAACAATTCTCACCAAAACATATATGGTGTTAACTAAAAATAACTTACTTAATTAAAATAACACTTCCTTACTGTATCATTCAAATGCGACAAAAGAAAACAACAGTGATACAAAGAACAAACACAAAAAAAAAAAAAAATACAACGGGCAAATCTATTGTTAGGCATCTAATGGGGAATTTGATTGGGCACTATCTTAAAAACTTGAGTTCTGAACTGTTTCATGGACGTGTTGAAGATGTCGACAGAAACGAGTGACTTATTATACGCAGTACATAGGCGGCGCAGCGGCGCACGCACTCCGGCCTTGCTCCCTGATGTGGGGACGGCGACGAGGGCCACGGACCGCGTCCTGCATCGAGGTGGAACTCTAAATTTTATATTATTTAGTAACTCCGCACTACTGTACAGACCTTGACAGATTTTATACAGCGACATAGCATCTGATACATTTCGTCTCACTATAAGCGAAGGAAGTTTATATCGCGTTAATAGGTCACAATATGACATTCGAGATCCAGTCAGGCGCCTGTGCATGATTCGCAGGAACTTCTTTTGCACCATTTCAATACTCTGCGAGTACTTAGCATATAGGGGGTTCCATATCACTGACGCATACTCAAGCTGGGGCCTAACTATTGACTTATAGAGAAGAAGATAAGTGGAAGGGCTCTTAAAAACTTTAGCTGACCTTAGTACGAAACCTGACATTTGATACCCTTTCGAGACAATGCGTTCAATGTGCATGTTAAAATGTAGTTTTTCGTCATAAAGGACGCCCAAATCCCGAGTAGAAGATACTCTATTTAAATTACTGCCACCAATATTATAATTAAAGTCAACGAATTTATTTTTATTCTTTGTAAAACTAATTGTCATGCATTTTTCCGTTGCTAGCTGAAGTTTATTAGTATGGCAGTATTCAAAAAATGCATTTAAATCTTTTTGTACGAAATCACAATCCTCCTTACTTTTTATTACTCCATAAATTTTTAAATCATCTGCAAACATGATAAAATGAGTATTTTTAAAACACGTTTTTATATCATTAATAAAAATAATATATAATAGTGGCCCTAATATTGAACCCTGAATTACTCCAGATGTCACTTCCGAAGTAACTGATTGGAAACCATTAATAACTACAACTTGTGTCCTACTTGTCAAATAAGAAGCGAACCACCGGAGGAGATCTCCACGAATACCATTAAATGCTAATTTTTTCAAAAGCAGAATGTGGTCTACTTTGTCAAAGGCCTTGCAAAAATCTGTAAATATGACATCTACTTGTTCTCTCTTATCCAGAGAATGAGAGGTATACATGTTCATGTTCACCGATGTATTTTTTATGTTATTATGCACGATGATTTTTAATCGCTGATCAGGAATCACTTTCTAGATTAGTATTCGGTGGCGGCTACGTTTAAGTCACAGACCTCTTTCTCAAAATTGAACCTACCTAATTGGATTGTGTATCCCAGGTAGACATAGTCGTCAACAATTTCGAGCGGAGGGTCTCCAATTATAACGGAAGATGGTACAACATGGGCGTTCGACATAACCTCCGACTTGTCCATGTTCAATTTAAGACCTCGATGTACCGGTAGTCTATTTGGCACCGTTAGAGAGATTGCAGTACAGCTCAAGTCTCAATCGAATCGAAGGCTTTCTCGTAGTCCAAAAGTGCCAGGCAAAGGGGGCAGTTATACTCCTCGGTTTTCTGTATAACCTGCCACAACGCATGTGTGTGGTCTACGGTGCTAAAGCTCTTTCGGAAACTGCTTGTTCGGGACTACATTTGTTTACCGTCAGCTTTACGATGAAAGGAAACATCGTGAGGAAACCTGCACATATCTGCGAAGTAATTAAATGGTGTATGAAGTTCCCAATCCACACTTCGGCCCAAGCCCTATAATTCTGAGAGGAGGCCTGTGCCTTGCATTGGGAGGTATTATAGTATAGGATCATGAAGTACGGGGCTCTAAAAATAAAACAAATTCCATCTATTTGTTGTAGAAGAAACCACAATCGCACTGAAAAAGAGATAAACAAGTTTTTTGAAGACCTTCCGAAGCTGAAAGATTACTCAACTTCAGACGCGGATAGTGCAGTTGTGATAATGGACATTTTGAAGAAGCATTATTATACAATGGATACTATAATGGAAGAGGTATGTTGGTACTTAGCACATGCTCTGATTAGGATTCAGAAGTTATACAAGGGACCCTGACACTTTTGCCATGTCAGTCCGCGGCTTAGATTAGAATTCGGCATTGGTAGGTAACTATATACTATACTAGCTTCTTTCCGCGACTTCGTCCGCGCACAAATAAAATTTTGTGGTCAGTTCCCAACCTTTATTCCGTGGGAAATTCCAAAGGGTCCCTTGAATCGAATATTTAACTCCCGTTTTGTCCTTGTCCCGTGCAAATTTTCAAAAATCTCTTCTTAGCGGATGCTTGCGTCAAAATAGCTATCTGTGTGCCAAGTTTCAGCACAATCCATTCACTGGTTTGAGTTGTGCGTTGGTAGATCAGTCAGTAACGGTTGCCTTTTTTTATATGGGCCTATGCAGTCTGAAATAAAATTATTCTATTCTATTCTATTCTATTCTATATAAATAAATAAAATAAATAAATCTTTATTCAAAATAGGTTTTTACAATATAAAACTTAAGTCTAAACAAATTAAAAGTGAAGAATGACACATGCCTGAACTAGGAAGATCCTGTGTCTCAGGCGAAAAAAGGACTTACACAACTAGACATAACTATATGAATTAAGTTAAATTTAATTAAATTAACACTTGCAGAATAAAGAAACCGCTATGTAGGTAATCTTAGTACTAAGGTAAATTAGGAAACATTATTAACAATAACATAATAAGTACCTATTATCAAAACAATGTTTATTTAAACAAGGTCAATAATTTAAACATACGAGGGGCGTTCAATATAAAGTGAGAATGAGATGCAAACTCTTTCAATATTAGGAAATTAAATACTGGCCGGTAAAGCTAATCTATCTAGCTGATTGCTATGAAAAAAAAAACTAACTGTCTTTTGTTTAAAAAAAAATACGGTAATTTCTTTGCAATGCTATTGAGTACGTTAGCGAAAATGGAGAAAATTGAACTGCGCGCCGTTATCAAATACTTGTGTTTGAAAAATTTTTCTACAGACCAAGTCAATTTGGATTTGCGGGACACTTTAGGGTCTAATGCTCCTCCGTATTCGACAGTCGCACGTTGGTGCGCCGAATTTAGACGTGGAAGAACATCGACAATGGACGACCCCCGCTCCGGACGCCCTACTACAGCAGTAACTGAAGAAATTGTGAAAAAAGTCGAAAACTCAGTTTTGGCGGATCGTCGTGTCACGGTTCGTTTTATTGCTGAAAATGTAAAGATTTCAACGGGGAGCGTGCATAATATTTTACATGAACGCTTGGGTATGAAAAAGGTATCTGCGCGTTGGGTACCAAGAATGCTTACTGACACGCAAAAACAAACTAGACTAGAGATTTGTCAAGAAGCTTTGAACCTGATGCAGCAAGACCGGGAACTTTTTTTGGCGCGATTTATAACAATGGACGAAACATGGCTCCATCATTACGACCCAGGAACTAAACTGCAGTCTATGACATGGAAAAGGCCATCATCTCCAACTCCGAAGAAATTCAAGGTGAGCCCATCTGCCGGTAAGGTCATGGGCTCTGTTTTTTGGGATGGTAAAGGGGTATTAATGATTGAGTATCTCGAGCATGGAGCCACTATTACGGGCACATTATACGCCAAACAAATAGCAACATTGCGCAATGAGATCCGCGAAAAACGGCGAGGTAAACTCTCGAAAGTTGTGCTGTTCCACCAGGACAATGCCCCGGCACACAAGTCCGCCGTTGCAATGGCTGCAATTCGTGATGCTGGGTTCGATATCCTTAAGCATCCTCCGTATTCACCAGATCTCGCTCCCAGTGATTTCTACCTATTTCCGAGATTGAAACAATACCTGAGAGGCCAGAAATTTGAAGACGACGACGCGGTAGTCGCTGCAGTACAAGATTTTTTAAGTACTCAAGATGAGACCTTTTTTAAAAATGAAATTTTAAGTTTAGAAAAAAGATATACTAAGTGTATTATGCTAAAAGGTGACTATGTCGAAAAATAAAATTACATTTAGTAAAAGTTGTTTATAACATACTCATTCTCACTTTTTATTGAACGCCCCTAGTATATTAGATACTTATAAATCCGTGTATGATGTGTTTTCCAATATTGCTTGTTATACATTTTTTTATTAGGTACGACTATCAAGTATCAGTGTCATCAAAAATTGCGAACTGGGTTAAAGTCTAAACTTAAGAATAATTATAGCGTAGGAGTAAATTTTCAACCTCACATATTACTGACTCAGATACACAGAAAAGATCTAGGTCATCGATTAAGTTATCATTCATACAAATAAAACGAACATAAAATAAGTAAAAGAAAAGTTCTGAAAGTTAACTTGGAAATGGCGTTTTTAGGCGTCTTCATAGTCTATTGAGTTAATGTACCGTTATACTGCAGATTTCTTAGCGGGACAGTCGGAATCGCCAGTTGTGTGATTACACGGCTTCTTAAAGTGCAGGCAAGTAGCACACTTAGGTGGATCAGACTTCTTCGCACACTCCTTCAACATATGACCTATTTCACCGCAATGACCGCAGGTGTTAGCCTCCTCTCGACAGGTCTTCGCCGCATGACCGTACTGCTGGCACTTGTAGCATCTTGTAACAAGGGTAAAATCCACAACCATAGATTGTGTGTGCACGTTTGGCAGCCGCCGTGACGTGCGACTCCGAGAGGAAGGGCTACAGATTAGCCCGAAACATGTCAAGTTAGACTCGTTTTAAGACGTGAGTGATCCGTTTATTTTCACTATATGTGAAATAATTTTAATAAAAACACAATATTAGATCAGTGTTGATACGCAATATCGGTGAAATTTAATCGTACATATTATCGTCTGTCAGGTTGAAAATCTGAATAAATTCAGTGCCTAATTCATGTATAAGTAACATATTGTTTTGATACTGATATCAGTGAAAGGATAAATATGCGGCAGTCTTATTGACCGAATTACTGCACGTAAGTACTAGTTTTCAAGAATATAACCTAGTATAACTACTAAGAAATGGGGTATGATTTTTGTTTGCTTTTGTTCCGTCCAGCTTTACCTGGAAAAAAATTCACGCCTCGCCATTGCAAAGTAGTAAAAAGAAATCTAAAAAAATATGTAGGGTCTACAAGTAAAGTAGGATTTTTTCCCGTTTAAATCCATAAATAGTGTAAGGTATTGTTGGATAGGTCTTTAAAAACATTGTTGATTTATTGATTACACCATTTCTTGATTTAGGAATACGTTTACAATATATTAAGATTATTCCCATTATTTAATTTGTCATAATTTCACCTGTCATGCCAAAGTTTCTCTTAATCATAAACTATGTGGAACTATGTGGAACTATACTGATTCAGAAATAAATTACTTTTATGACAAATAAAATAATTTATTGAATCAGGCGTTACTGAGGTCCATATTAATGAACTGAAACAATTACTTTACTCACCCGCTTTGCTTTGTTTTGGTTGCGGGTGAGCAAAGTAATTGTTTCAGTTCATTGACAAATAAAAATTATAGGAAAAGAAAATTATGACAAATGAAATTCGGGGAATCAATAATAGAAAATCAGTCGAGGATACTTATAACGGTGGAAATGCAGTTGATTGAATTGAATTACCCAATTACAATTCCCAAGGCGTAGAGGGTTTTGCAATAAGGAAAATCGTTAGAAAATTTATTATATTTCAGGTGCTTCAAAAATGCGAGAATCTTCTCCTTTATTGCACTTTCAACAGGAAAGTTAAAAATTGTGTCGATATATTCAACCTGATTAAAACTGTGGAGGGACACTGCTGTGCCTTCAATTATGCCGCATTAAATGACGTGGCAGAAAAGTAAGTAGTCAGCGTCATAAATAAGTGATCATTGATGTACGTTGTCGCTTTTAGTCGTTACATAATTTCGTATGGCTTTTCAAACATGACGTTAAAGTGACAGGGTACAAAAGTAATCACTTATTTATGACGTTGACCCTACGTCGTTCAAGCTTGGATTTAAGCCCATTTTAGACAGCCCGCTTTAGCTCACTTTGGATTGTTTACGTCTTAATTTCGTTTTACCCTTTTAAGAGGGTACGATGGCTGAGAGACTTTTGAGAAATAGGTATTTTAATGAAATGTCGCTGTCTCGCCCGAACCCCTCCGTGTCAGTACAGCGAGAGCGGGACAACTGCAGCTCAGACCGTTTTTAGGCGCGTAAAATTGATCAAAACAGCATTTCGTAGTCCCCTGTTTTCTTCTCGAAAACTGGACCAATAAAATTATTTTTTTCAAAAATGATTAGAGGACAGATTTAGCTATGCCCCTATGTTTTCCTTTTTTTGTTTATATCAGGGATTTTTTTCTGATGAGTGTCTGAAAATGACGTTGAAATTGGGCAATTTTTTCAGTTTTTGAAAGCTCATATTTCTTATGTTAATTGAAATATGGAAAAAAACGAAACATAGGGGCATAGCTGTGGTAGATACAGATTACACAGTAAAAAAAAATTGGCTCTAAAAAAAATCTTAGCCTTCGCTTTAAATGCCCTTGTGCTGTCCTTTTTGTAAAAAATGGTTTGTGTCTTGTGTTGTTGTAAATAAATGTATTTTCTTTCTTTCTTTCTTTCTTTAAATTCCAGAATGCCTAATTTCTTTTTCTTGGATACGGGTTCCGCAGGATCGATCGTTGTGTAACTATTTAGGGTTGGCCAGCAGTTGACGTCTTTCGGATGCGATGATGATGATGAATGCTTACTTAATTAAATAGATTATGTTTTCTATTACAGTCCTTTTTTACCGCATGATGAAACGCTAGAGTACTACGACGGAGAAGAAGCAGATGACGAGGTCTTGGGACCAATCATAGCCACGTCGGAATCCGGCAGGTATGTAAAAACCGGCCAAAAGCGTGTTGGCTCATGTTCAGTGTAGGGCTCCATAGCCGTTCCATAATCCAAGACCCTATACATCCCATGCGGTACAGGCCTCCTCTCAAGGCTCAGTTACCTATAGCAGATAGTAGGACTGACAAGTCTACATAATATGTACATTGCAATTCTATTGGTGATCAGATTGGGTTCCATAGATATCTGCCCATCATTATTAAACCAAGCAAACTAGATGAGATAAACATTTATGCGTACACGGCAATGCGTACCCCGAACTCGTTTTATTTTGTTCGCTGCATTCTATCTTATTTTTAATTAGTCTGGCAGTGAGAGACTTAAAATCTGTTTCGTTACAATTTCGATTAGGTTCGTTAATTGAACCTTTTTCCTTTTAACTAGGCATTGATTACCTCGGGTCCATAGTCAAACTAATCGATTCAACTAAAGTAATTAGTCATTGCTCCATAAACTTTACCTTTCAGCGAAGTAGGTTACGAGTATACCGGTATCAAGAAAACGCAGCGCTTCTAAGTTAGAACAGTTTGTGATATTGCTATGTGATACTAAATGTTCAATTTAACTTAGTTAAACTAGAGATAACTCCCATCATCATCATCATTTCAGGCGAAAGACGTTGACTGCTGAACTTAAGCCTCAAGGTTTGTGTAACAGACGCAACCTTAAGCAGGTCGTCGCTCTATCTTGTTGGCACGGGGTTGTTAAAGATTTTTTTCTCTCGGGTGTAAAGGGTTCCTTTAGAAAACATGCGAGTCATAGCACTCGAAAATAATCACGATACACACAAAACAAAGAACAATAAGAATTAAGCTTTTGACGTGACAACGTCTAATAAATCGATGAACGCCGGCTGCATACACGAAAAAGGATGACGCAATGTAACGTTACGGTACTATGACACGGGCAACGTCCTGCAAAAAACCGAACCCGCAAAAAACGGGACGTTGCCCGTGTGAAAGTGCCGTTACGTGTAAGTAAATGTACGTACATGTACCTACAGAGCGGCGAGGGCCAGTTGCAATAGAGCGGCGTAGGCTAGTTGCAACAAAGCGGCGAAGGCCAGTTGCAATATTACGTAATACAATCTTAGTATTAGCGCTGCTCGGGTAATTTTTATTGAATGTTTTGTTATGACGTTGTCACGTTAAACTATCGTCCGTAAACCGACTTTACAGACAACCGGTTTTTTTTGAACAAAAGCTTTTTTGCTGACTGTACATTCGTTGTCATCCATTTTACATAATATTATATACCTATATCAAATTTTAAGTCAATTCGACCACTGGGGTGGATTAAATTCTACTTCTAAAATTTGACCTAAACAAATAGAGCAAGTTGTCTAAAAGCTAATACTAACATTGTAGAACTGTTTCAAAAAACTCTACTGCGTAATATACATAAATGTATTCTTATTAACCCACAAAAGTGGGCGTAATGCTTACATTACAATATTCATGAAAAAAACTATCTGTAAAACTTAAAATTAAAACTAGATTAAAATAAAATAAACTAAAGCTAAAGTAATTCTAAAAATGGCCCTTGTGGTATGGTACCGAAGACGCTGGCAGCATTTCCTCGCTGGATTTTAAGACATGCATTAAGCGAGGAACCTGCCAGCTCTTCAGTCCCCGGTGGTATCACTGAGTCTCTTTGACAAGACAAGTCTTTGAAGAGACTCATAGCGCCAGGGCCCCACGGACCAAAGGTCTCGACGCCGAAAGGTACAAAATTATATTCGGCGCCGAGACCACTGTATTTTCCAAACGTACTCGAAAAATATAATCTACCTTCGGCAGTCTGGTAAAAAGAAGCCTACTTTTCCATTAGCCATTCATGTAATTGACTTCATCCTCAAATAATCTTTACGCATTACAAGTTTTCTGCTTTCAAAAACTTGAATTAAGTTTAGTTTACTCCAATTTTCTCATAACAAGCTCTTTAAATAAGCTTGCAAAAGCCGCGAAGTTTTTGACGAAAAAACTGAAAAGTTAATGGATTCACGGTGATTTTATAAATGGATAAACAAACATTGAAGAAAGCAAAAAGTTTTTAAGGTTATGCCTACAGTATTTTACTTTAGGTAAACAGTTTTTTTTTTGTTGTGCACGTTTTCACCCGACTGTCGAAGGAGGGTTATGTTTTTCGAGCGTATGTTTTTATGTACGTGGGTATGTATCATTCTTTGCCTTGCAGCCTAAACGACTTGATGGATCTTTACTTTAAGTATAAGGTGTCAACTCATTAGATTCATCTAAGTTGCGGTCTCATTTGCACTAACTATATCTATCAGGTGAGATACAGGTCAATCACTATTTTTTAGGGAGTCTGATCTTGTGTCCGATTGCTAGGCATAGGATTTTTCTCTCTTGCTGCACTATTACTACGCAATAAATATCTAGGTCGTCCTCTATCACATCGGTTTAAATACCTTTATCTATTACCCATTCCGTGGCAATTTTGCCAGAATTTTCTATGTTTATTCAGTTCTACTTCAAATCAGCCATCTTTACGCCTACGTCAACAATACGAGTCTTTTAGTAGCACCTCAGTATTTTTAATCCGGTACTTCTACGGACAATTTTAAAATTGAATTTTGTAACTAATAAAACATTACGAATGCTAGGACAATAAATCTGTTAGCTATAATAGGCAAAGGAGATTGATTGACATATCAACGGTCAACTCAGACTACTAAAACGGATTGTGCTGAAATTTAGCACGCCGATAGCTATTATAACGTAGGCATCCGCTTAGAAGGGATTTTCCAAAATAGGGATAGGAAAAATTAATAGGATTTATATTTTCGCTTCAAAGTGGCCCTGTCTCGGTAACTATAATTATTAGAAACTTACAATTTGGCATGCAAGTAGATGATTATAACAGTAAAAAACTAATATCAAGAATTTCGGAAAGTCCCACGGGATAAAGAAAAAATACCTCCGTGATCATTCTTTTAGGATCATAGAGGGTGGAGTAGGAGTTGAACATAAATTTGATTTGTGCGTGGAAGTTATCGCGGGCAAAAGCTAGTGTGGAATACATATATCTGGTACTAATGCAACGTCTGGTATGCTTTATCCTAAGCGGATTAGGACATATGCCAAGTCTTTGCACGACTGTTACTGTGCCAAGTTCTGTAACTTTTTTATGCTAAAATAATGCAAGTGTTTCTATGCATAAAAATAAACCTGACCGACAGAATGAGCGTTTAGTGCCTTAACAAACAGTTCAACCATTTGCCAAAATTAATAACTCTAGCGTTAGCATTATAATTATAAATTGTAAAAAAAAATTGTTACAAGCTTTTATTGATGACTGTATCTTTCTTTGCCCAGTCTTTAACTATTCATCATGACAGATGAGATGATACGAGCCCAAAGACTTGATCATGTTGAGTGGTTCACCTTCCGTCTCCGTCATCAGATCAGTACCAGGCAACAAGAATGGATTCGTGCCATGTTAGAGGAGGTAGGATCAGATTTTTGGATGAATCCAGTTCAGAAAATGCTAAATTCATACGCGGAAACTGTGCTGATCTCGATGGCAGTAATTTACCATCATTTTCAATAAAAAAATATTTTTATATTTTTTTAAGAAGAAGATTTCATTATCTTTTATTTAAAAGTTGATTTTTATTCCAAAGACTGTTTTATTTGTTTTATTGTTGATTTTTGTAAACCTCTAAACTTTTGCTCCTATAATTAAATAGAATAAGGTAAACAAGAATAAATAAAAAAAAACATAATTAAAACTTGTCTTTGATTTAAATTAGTTAAAGAATTCATTATTAAATAATATACGACTACACGTAATAAAATAAAATTAATAAAAACTTTATACTATTTAATTGTACTGTGCTAAGCCTTAGGCTCCGATAATATTTATTTGTTTTGGCGTGATCGTCTATTTATTATATAATTTTCTACGTTGTGATGTCCTTTTAAAATAATACTAGTGACCGGGGTTCACAACTAGGTGAACTATTAGACTTTACATACTCATGTAAATAGATAGATTATAGCGAATATATGTATAAATTCTTAAATATAAATCCTCAGACAGAAATGGACAAAGGTTTAACAATTAGTATTATTTATTTGCCCTAGAAGACATTGTATAGAAATATGGTCTTATACTCGTAAAGGAGGAGCCCTCTCCCCGCTCTCTCCAGTAAAGCTCGTCACCATACTGGTCACTTTCCCTCGAGCCTACCACGACCATTTCAAAAGGGAAGAACAAACTATGTCACCCGTCTATAGATCGTATGTATCAGTCACCAAATGAATAAGAGGACAAACAAGGATGTAGTTACCCCTGTGGTAGGATTTTATTACTCCTAAAATTTACACGGAGTAACTACCCTACTCACTTGAGACTACTTCTGTTCCCCCCCTTAGACTCTAGTATAATAAGAAGGTACTTCGATTAATGTATGAGTAAGCTGAAGGACGCTCCATTACCTGGTCTACAACCCAGATCGAGTAATTGGCCTCCCCCCACGTACCTCCCTAAGACACCCAATTCTGCACGGATCGCCTCTAGGGACGTTTTATCCTTAGCCGCAACCTCACTAACGACACCTATTGCCGAGCGAGTAAGTAGACACCCCGTTGGATTACGCATAATCACTACGTGCCGATTGGTCAGACCGAACACTAGGGGGCAACCTTCAGCACGCCAGAGGCAGAATTGACCCCTGGAGACCATACGTATATCGCCAATCCTCGCACCCAAATAATAATTTTGATAATCTACAGACCGCATAATGAAAGCTTCACATCAACCGTTGCTTAGCCTAGCCATCGCAACTGTATCGTCTGTACTATGGTACGTGATGGTGTAGCTGCGTGCTATCAGGACCATTTCACTTGGTCGGTCGTAACTATACTGGCATTTGTGCCTACCAGTATTGTCACTTCCCCACTCTCAGAGTAATAGTACGGATAGAAGTGTGGGAAATACTTTCTCTATACTGGTCTGACTAAATCCAAGGTTAATATTGAGGACTGATAAGTATTAGTGATTTAATTTAGTCTCAAGTATTATGAAACCCCATTCTAGGTTCTAATAGATTAACAGATTTTATACCAAAATCAAGGGATGAATTTTGAAAAATGATATTCTTTCACTAGAGCATATGAAATAGATAATACAATACACCATAAGTCTAAATGGACTTGTATAACAGCACAACAAAGGTAATAAACAGTAATAATATGACCGTTTATCCATTTCTATCAGTAATTGATCAATTACTTCCCAAAAATACATTCATAGTAAAACACCAGGTTAAATAGTAATAAACCCTATTAAAATTATACTGGGAGTTCTTACCTAGAAGATACAACTGTTTCACTGTTTAAATACTCTGTAGTATTATCGAAGATAGGTTCCCCAGTAGGTTACAAGATCTCCGATTGTTCAGATAATATTCAATTCAATTATTATTCCAAGACAAGGTCTTCAGTAGCTCAGTTAATATTCACTTCAAATATTACTTCAAGACGAAGATATGACAACATAAACGCACAAGGTTCTCAGTCAGAATATTGTTCAGATCCACTGTCAATTATCGAAGATAATTCCTTTCGGATTTCAAAAAGATTTAAATTTAAATAATAATTCCAAGAGAAAAGACAATAAAAATAAAATCAATTCAAAACATTGTATAGCTCAACCCAAAGTGGTTTCTCGATATCAAATGCCAATAGACATTCTAATTTATTTAAACAAAGATTCAATTGGCCTGTTCTAAAATTTAAATATTTAAACCTATTGTCATGTTTATTTGTATTAGCTAAATAGAACCCTATTACTCATCTTGACATTAACTGTCAGTCATCAAAATCTTGTTTAAAAATTGAACCTTAAATTCCGTTGACCTAAACATCTATCTTACTATGTAGTTTTGTTCTATATGTATGATTTCAATAAATGTTTAGCCGCGAGAGTCAAACCCGGTAGGTTTAAGTTAAGATCGCGATTGATTAAAATATACGAAGGGTCGATATAACTATAAACGTTCTTAATATTCGTATAAGTTCCTATTGTTACGTTTAAGTAAAATTATAAAGACACTTAGCTAAGATTATGGTCCAAACACATCTCGTTCCCAGCATACAGCCCCGAAGTCTGCATCTCCATACTCCAGCAGCTCTCCTCACAGCTTACTGCATCTCGCAGTGTTCAGCAGAACTCCAATCAGGAACCCGCCGTCATATCCAATGAATGGATATCCATGCCAAACAAATTATATATTAATATTGCATCAAGATCATTATTCAATCCTGATATGGTTCAGGAGGTTTCGTAGATCATATATTCCTGCGATGTCAATTATATTGGTCCAATAGTCTCAATATCTGACGTATGATGGATATAATAATATACTGAAAATAAGTCCATTATACTTTGGTTTAAGATATAAATTATTGTTGAATTTCCAGTCGTCACTTTGATCCCTGTCATATTTGTATGTAATTCATCACTACTCCATTATCTAAATTCCCCATAGTTCCCCAATAAGACATCAGTATTTTGACTTACGCGTCAAATGATTCCTCTCGATCTTCACTCCATCAACCTTTGACGTAGACTCCTGACTTCTATTCTTCTACTCCATATGACAGCTGACGTCACGCGGCTCTAGGCTCCCGCTATTTCTGAAAATAGTTAAATTATCCTGCGAAATATCATTTTGGACTCACGGCAGTACTTCACACTGATACACCATTTAATTCTCTACACAATTCTCATTATTAGAACACTCCCGATTCAATAGACACTGAGTTATAGTCATTTAATCTCAAACATTATCACAAGTTTGTTATTATTATAACTTCACTCGTATGTCCCGTAGATTAGACATCAAGTTGACAGTTCTCGATGTTGCTTTCTTGGAAACCAAATATAGCTATCTTTGATTAGGCGAAGCCTTTCCTTCAGCTTTATACGGTCTCGCTATATGATGATTGGTAAATAAATCGACTGTTGTTTATAAAGCTTTCGTTGTTGTAACTCCCTACGTCGTAATTCATAGTCATTTCAAGTCGCCGCGTTTGTGGAAAGTATGAGGAAATAACCGTAGGAAAATACACACACACACCACACGACACTTCACTCGCACAATCATGGATCAAATTATAAGGATTAACTTTTTCCTTTTGGATAAAATTATTTTGGTATCCCCGTTTTCTTTCTCCGACATCCCTCCTGTCAATTCTCTCTATCTTCTTTTTTTTCTCTTTTTTTTGACCGGTGTCATTAAACAAGGTTTGTTATTGAAACTTTTTCAAAAAAAATAATACCTATATAACGAGTTCAGTACAGTACCTACATTAAATTTTAGGTACCTATGTATCATGCAACTCTGGCCTTCACTACTCTGTAGGCAGGAACATGTAACGTTACGTAAAGTTGCATGTACATTACATTGCGTCATCCTTTTTCGTGTATGCAGCCGGCGTTCATCGATTTATTAGACATTGTCACGTCAAAATAATTTGTTTATGAAATTCAATACGAAGTCACTGGGTTCATAGGAGTTCATTACGATTAAAATTTATACAAATACTTAATTATTATAATCTCTGTTGAATTCCGTGAGAACATAACATTATTAATCGAAGTACTTCTCAACAAGCTTTCAATCGACAACTTTTAACCATAAGAAAACAAAGCCACTCGAACGAAACTTGGCTCCATTTTATCGGCTTCGTTTTGTCGCAATAATTTTATTATCTTCTGTTCTTTACATAGTTTTATATGTCGCATTGAAACATAAATTCTGCCGCGCAATGCGTCAGAGATATTGACCTTCATAGAAAAACTAGTTAAAAGGGTTTTAATTGGAATCATTTGGAGATAAAAGCCATTGTTTTTTAGTAAATATACACGGTTTGATCATCACAGTACGAAGGGAATAACGAATATACTTTTTTCGACACTCCCATGGGATCGTAATATACAAATAAGAAATATTTTATTTAAATTATAAAATTCGAAACCCGGTAAGGGCATTTATGAGCACGAATATTTGTTCCTGAGTTATGGATGTTTGCTATGTACGAGGGGCGTTCAATATAAAGTGAGAATGAGATGCAAACTCTTTCAATATTAGGAAATTAAATACTGGCCGGGAAAGCTAATCTATCTAGCTGATTGCTATGAAAAAAAAAACTAACTGTCTTTTGTTTAAAAAAAAATACGGTAATTTCTTTGCAATGCTATTGAGTACGTTAGCGAAAATGGAGAAAATTGAACTGCGCGCCGTCATCAAATACTTGTGTTTGAAAAATTTTTCTACGGACCAAGTCAATTTGGATTTGCGGGACACTTTAGGGTCTAATGCTCCTCCGTATTCGACAGTCGCACGTTGGTGCGCCGAATTTAGACGTGGAAGAACATCGACTAAACTGCAGTCTATGACATGGAAAAGGCCATCATCTCCAACTCCGAAGAAATTCAAGGTGAGCCCATCTGCCGGTAAGGTCATGGGCTCTGTTTTTTGGGATGGTAAAGGGGTATTAATGATTGAGTATCTCGAGCATGGAGCCACTATTACGGGCACATTATACGCCAAACAAATAGCAACATTGCGCAATGAGATCCGCGAAAAACGGCGAGGTAAACTCTCGAATGTTGTGCTGTTCCACCAGGACAATGCCCCGGCACACAAGTCCGCCGTTGCAATGGCTGCAATTCGTGATGCTGGGTTCGATATCCTTAAGCATCATCCGTATTCACCAGATCTCGCTCCCAGTGATTTCTACCTATTTCCGAGATTGAAACAATACCTGAGTGGCCAGAAATTTGAAGACGACAACGCGGTAGTCGCTGCAGTACAAGATTTTTTAAGTACTCAAGATGAGACCTTTTTTAAAAATGAAATTTTAAGTTTAGAAAAAAGATATACTAAGTGTATTATGCTAAAAGGTGACTATGTCGAAAAATAAAATGACATTTAGTAAAAGTTGTTTATAACATACTCATTCTCACTTTTTATTGAACGCCCCTAGTATTTAAGTATTTTTTTATCCATATAAGTATGTTTATCATCGTCTAGTACCCATAGTACAAGCTTTGCTTAGTTTGGGACTAGGTCGATTTGTGTAAGATTGTCCCCTAATATTTATTATTATATTTATTATTAAATAAACAGCTAGGAGAGAAATATCTATCAGGTACCAAACTAGGCTGTGTCTGTATCTTGGGATTCTGCACGTGCGATTAACATAACTATTTAATTGGTACACAAATATATCCTACTACGGTTTTGGTAGCGGTAATTCAATCGTTTGGGTTGGGTTTGGTATGAACTGCTATTCAGGAATGCCAAAAATCACTGGTTTGCGAGAGGCTTGGGATGAGCCTTATTTATTTGTTTATTTATTTATTTATTTACAAAGCGAATTAACAGGAAAATAAGGTTCATCCCAAGCTCAGCCCATTCCTATCCTCTCCCAAACGATTGAATTACTACTCGCAAACCGTGTTGGGCCGTTCCTGAATTTAGCCCCTGAGGCCCGCCCTTTTCTAACCGATGTAGAACTTAAGAATTAGATAAGAGTCATACGTTTTGTAATTTTGGAACTTATTTAATCGTCTTTGTATT
This sequence comes from Archips crataeganus, assembly GCA_947859365.1. Classification (NCBI taxonomy): domain Eukaryota; kingdom Metazoa; phylum Arthropoda; class Insecta; order Lepidoptera; family Tortricidae; genus Archips; species Archips crataeganus. Next base: position 22,924,442 of record OX402049.1, on the reverse strand, counting down.
AGAAGCTCTTTATTTATTGAATCATTTGTAAAGTACGCACGTAGTAGTAAGTAAATTTTATTAGTCTGTTCAGATTTATTAATTTCTGAGTAATTGGTTTTCTGGAAGAGATCGCTCTTTAGCGATACAACCGCCTACTGTCTGCCTGAATTTTTATTTTTGTAATGTTTTGTGTGTGTGTATATAATGCACAAAAAAAACACAAAAAACGCATCGGTCTCTGGAAAAAACAGTAAATGTCGGACATTTTCCGAGTCTTTTTCAAAGACCATGTGCAATCTTTATGGCCGGGTACAGTAAAAACAGTACGAGTAGAAGTAGTAGTAAAAACAGTAGTAGTTCACTAGAATCAATATTCCTACGGTCTAGTTAGTAATATCAAACTCCTTCCTGGCTCTTGCTTCAACAATTAACTTAGTTGTAACTTATTGTTAGTTCTTGTTACAGGACTTCAGGTCTCACCGTTGTTTTCAATGTGGAACCGGAGGATTATCCTAGCTGGGCAACTATTCCGAACTATGGAGCGACGGTATGTTACCTATTTGAAATTTATCATGAGCTTTACGGTGAAGATATTCAATAGTGTGTTGCGTGCGAAGTTCCCACTTGACCCGCAAGCCGTCTCACGAGGTCTGTGGCCTACAACATGTAAAGGCTGGGATAATGTATGTGTTTATTAAACGTTATTCCACTGGCGATATACGGACGAGTTAAAACCGAGGCGATCACTCAAAGATTTCGCCGTGAATGTGTAATAATTTTGTCGTATGCGCGCCGTGAGTTCGTCGCGTCCAGGGCTGGGATGCCATGTTGTACACTCATCATCATCATGACCCCAGCCTGTATCTATACGTCTCAATGCAGGGCATATGCCTCCTCTCAGAATGAAAGGGCTTAAGCCATTGTTCCCACGCGAGCCCAGAACTTCACACACACCATTGAATTTCTTCTCAGGTGTGTGCCGGTTTCCTCACGATGTTTTCCTTCAGCGTAAAACTCGTAGTAAATTTTAAATAAAATATAAATTAGCACATCAATTCCGAAAAAGTCAGAGGTGCGAGCCCGGATTCGAACCCATGGCCCTCTGCTTGAGAGGCAACAAGTCAAACTACTAGGCCACCACGGTTTACGGGGACCTTAACTCATTGACAATGAGTCAAAAAATGTCGAACCATTTCATACTGTGACTGTACATACATCAATCCATTGAACCCTCTTCAGTTTTTGTACAGCATGCCGTCCCAGCATTTTCGCAAGGTACACACTACTTAGACACTGGAAAAATAATCGTCTGCTGCACAGAGCCCTTTAAAAAAAACTAACTGTCACGAAAAATTTAACCTTTTTACAGGCTTTTTGTTAACTTGCAATGTATCTATGTACCTTTGTATAATACGGGTCAAATCTTGTAAGTCGAAGTTAACCTACTTATTCCAGTAGTCGAATCCACTTGAAACTTAGTATACTTATGTAAGTTGGATGACAATGCAAGTACAGTCAACCAAAAGTACAGTCAGTGAAAAAGCTTGCATTCAAAATGAAATTTATAACAAAACTTATTTCGGCTATAATAAATTAACCTGCCCATAAAACCCGCATAAAATTAAATCAATTTTGTTCGTAACAAAAACGATATGTGGCGTTCAAAGGTTAATTGAGTTAGGTTTTAAATCCCAAAAATATTATTATCATTATCCCCAGCCTGTATACGTCCCTCTGCCGGGCACAGGCCTCCTCTCAAGCTCAGTACTTCTATCTAAATAAAAATAAAATGTAATAAAACCCATTTTACACCCTTTTTAATCCAGTGAGTTACAACCACCCGGGGTCTAAACATTCAAAACATTATCAATCACTGCAAGCATAACCTCAAAACCCTGAAATACGAGGATGCCACGTACGCTCCCAACGGAGGGATGGAAATTTATGGGGTAACGCTACGTGCTTGGATGGGAGGATCAACATTACGTTATTAGTGATGTCACAATGTGTTATTTACACAGAGGCAGTGGCGACCCGAGTTCTGGCGGGATACCCACCAGGGATTGTTACCGGTATTCTTACTACCTTTTAAATAAGCTATAACCGGTTATAATTTCACTTTAAACATGAAACTACCGTGAAACTATTGAGAAAATATACGGATCACTCACGTCTTAAAACGAGTTTAACTCGACATGTTTCGGGCTAATCCGTAGCCATTCTTCCCGGAACCACGTGTCACGGCGGCTGGCAAACGTACACTACACGCTACCGCTCTGCTCGCGCGGCTGCTCGACGACATCGATACCGGTGCACAACTACCCGCGTTATCATTGTAATTTTTACCGTCATTATTAAATGTAGGGTAGCACACAACACTAACAATACCAGCCTGTAAAGGCCCGTTCACATTCACCATAATTGACGCGGTATGATTATTCAACACTGTCTTCCAACTCGGTTCACAGTTGGTGGGTTCACCGAAGGATACTTACTTACTCCCGGTAATGAGTTCTCGAGGAATAATTATTTTCACTTCAAACTAGAATTATTATTATTATTTTAACTTCGGCTCTATATCTAAATCCCTAATGATTGTTTGTCCTAATGTAATGTTTGTCCTAATGATCGTTTGCCCTAACTCTTTTTATTTAAAATCTATTAATTGTTCTGGATTTTTATAAAACAAACATTACCTAACCTATAGAGTTCTAGAGGATAATCACAAAAAAGTTCCTGAAAAATTCACGGTTTCCGAAAAAAAAAGTGTTAGGGCAAACGATCATTAGGACAAACATTACATTACGACAAACGATGTTAGGGAATTAGAATGAGACCCGTTAACTTCGTCTGTAATCCATAATGTTACCGTAACGCTTTTTCATAGATTTTTAACAATGGCGAAGCGAATTAATTCTCTACTTTCACCATTACCATTTCTGTTTCCATTCTTAGTACCTATCTAGAATCTTAAGTACGACTAATATTCAAATTTTCAGATCCTCATTAGCGACCCAAATGACTTCCCTGAAACATCTGTTCAGAACAAGTACGTGACTACAGGTAATCTCAGATTGATTACTTTACAATTTTTTTTCAGTGCCTCTTCGACTAAGTATAGTAAGGAGACTAAGGCCCAATTGCGTAACAAAATACAAACAAATAGTATTAGTGAATTTCAATACAAAATAGCTATATTATTAGCTTGTAATTTGTTATGCAATTGGACCCAAGTCGTTTTAATACAGATACAGGACGTTTTGATATAGGACAGAAATACAGTAGGTATGTATGTATGATCTAGAGTCAATTGTAAAAATGTGGGTAGGTAGGTATTTATGAGCGTATATAATATGCCCCATAGCTCTTATGTTGTCAAATTCAGGTATCGGTAAGTACATAATCTCTTACCCTACAATACGCTAAGATTGTTGTATTTGTCTATGGCAGATTCAAAAATATTGATAAAATAGAATTACTAGAAAAACATCGTAACAGGCCAGATAACTTACGCCATATACCCAACCGCCCGCTATATCGGGTCCCCAAGCAATGTAATGAATATGGCAGAAGGGTCTGGAAGTGCATCCTTCCCCAACTATTAAATAATTTACCGTTGTCTATTGCGAAAAAATTAGAAAGTACTAACAGTAAACAAATTAAAAGCGTGATTAAAAGATATATTTGAGAGGGAAAGGACGGATGCGCACTCAGACTTAGGTTATATGTAAGTTAAAACAAAAAAACTGCATGCATGGGAAATCATGATTTATATAATAAATTTACTATCTACTCGTATTGTATACTTAGACTAATTACGCGTGAGCAACTCAGTCTTTCGCTAACCGAGGCCACGCAAAATTCTTAAAATCAGAATTAAGGACTCGTTTTGCATGTTTTATAAAATGTTCTTTGCTTGAAATAAACAGCTTAAAATTTATTTATTTTTTTCTTATGCTGTCAAATAAGGACATAATTATGAAAGTATTTTACTCAATTGCAATAAAATCTGACAATATCGTAGATACTTGTAATCAAGTAACAAGGACACCGAATTGTCTAGGTCTCCAGTGACATGATTTTTTTTCGATTATAATCAATAATCATACATTAATAGTGAGCATTTCTCAAAAAAAGCCACTTTTTTTTATATTCCTAATAATTTTATGTTATGCCTACTCAGAATCACGAGCTCTTTTCATCGTTGTAGGAGAGAAAAAATTTCCCGAAAATGTCATACATTTTTTCAACCGACGAAAACAAAAGGAGGAGGTTCTCAATTCGACGTGTATTTTTTTTTTGTATGATCACGCATAACTTTTTACAGAGTAGTCCGATTTTGATGATTCTTTTTTTATTGGAAAGCGTATACCCCGAGGGTAGTCCCATTTAAATTTGGAAACAATATCCCTACCCTAAGGGTAGAAAAACAGGGGATGATTGATTGTTCAATTACTGATTGTACTATATGACCACGCATAACTTATTACAGAGTAGTCGGATTTTGATGATTCTTTTTTTATTGGAAAGCGTATACCCCAAGGGTGGTCCCATTTAAATTTGGAAATAATATTCCTACCCTAAAGGTAGGAAAACAGGGGATGATTGACTAACTTTTTACAGAGTAGTCTGATTTTCATAATTCTTTTTTATTGGATAGATAGGGTATACCTTGAAGTTGGTATTATAAATTTGGAAAAAAAATTACCCCAAGGATGGAAAAAAAGTATAAAATAAAAACTTTTTAACAAAAAATAATACCTTTTTTGTTTGACCTTAATCTAGGTAAGTTTGAAGTCGGTGCCTCAGCACGAGCCAGGAGGAGTGATAGAAGTCAATCAGGTAGACGATTATAGGTCCACTCCTCCTGGCTAGTGCTGAGGCACCGAATTCAAATTGGTACCTAGATTAAGGTCAAACAAAAAAGGTATTATTTTTTGCTTTTCAGTTTTTTCGGCGGTTTATTTTTTTTTATGTTCTTCCTTATCGTTACGCCATACAGAGTGTTTCTATGGAATAGTTACAAAATAGGAAAAACCTAGGGACATTTTTCTGGCATATTATTTATTAAGATTGAAGAGCAGGAATAACATAAAATTATTAGACTATAAAAAAGTGGCATTTTTCTGAGAAATGCTCCAGTAACCTAAATAATCCGTCTTCATAATCAGATATCTAAGAGATTGTCGGATTCTATTGAAATTAACTTAAAATCGATACGTCAAATTTTTGCACTTGACCCTAGTAGTAAATATGTATACTGCATAATTTTAGTACGGTTACCCTATATGTGCAGCCGTGTGTGTGTGTCTATACCTGTCTATACGCATCTGTGCGCGAGTTGCACAGAGTAAGATGTACGTGCTATAAGGCGAAGAGTAGACATTCAATAATTTTTGTGATCCATCAATGTTACACGTACACACACATGCTCACTTCGCCTACCACACTTTTATATTATCTTCTTAAACTGTCAGCGCTTTCGCAAAGGCCCTCATTGCCTGAAGATTGGATCGCAAGAAATATGACAGAAAGTCATTTTTAGGGTTCCGTACCCAAAGGGTAAAAACGGGACCATATTACTGAGACTTCGCTGTTCATCTGTCCGTCTGTCCGTGTGTCACCAGGCTGTATCTCAAGCTAGACAATAGATATATTTAAAGGGGCTCCCATTCAAAATTTTTTTGCTCGTTTTTGCTCGATATTGATAACGGTAACAGGTAGACGCTTGAAATACTCATAGAATATTTAGTTATATATTCACTTTAAAAAATACACTCACTTTCACTTTAATTAAACTAAAATAAAACAAATATTAAAGGGGAGCTCCCATACAACAAACGTGTTTTTTTTTTGCCTTTTTTGTAGATAATGGTACGGAACCCTTCGTACGCGAGTCCGACTCGCACTTGGTCGGTTTTTTAAAACAAAAATCGCTAAACGAAGCAAAATAAACTAAACATCATCATTTCCCTTTTACAGATTATGTATGCGGTCCCTTACTTAAGTAATAATTTTGAAGTTAAATAAATAATAAGCCACGGTGGTCTAGTGGTTTGGCCTATGGCCTCTCAAGCAGAGGGTCGTGGGTTCGAATCCCGGCTCGCACCTCTGCGTTTTTCGGAATTTATGTGCGAAATTATTTTGTAATTTACCACCAGCTTTACGGTAAAGGAAAACATCGGTCGTGCGAAGAAATTCAATGGTGTGTGTGAAGTTCGCGATCCGCGGCCCTTGCGGGAACTACGGCCCAACCCCTCTCATTCTGTGAGGAGGCCTGTGCCCTGCAGTGGGACGTATATAGACTGGGATGATGATGGAATAATAAGCTGCTTTGTAATACCATAGATGGAGTTTTATTTAGCCTTTACAACTTATATTTTACCGTCTGACATTAATAAATAAATAAATAAATAAATATTAGGGGACAATCTTACACAAATCGACCTAGTCCCAAACTAAGCAAAGCTTGTACTATGGGTACTAGACGACGATAAACATACTTATATAGATAAATAAATACTTAAATACATAGAAAACATCCATAACTCAGGAACAAATATTCGTGCTCATCACACAAATAAATGCCCTTACCGGGATTTGAACCCAGGGCCTCTTGCTTCGTAGGCAGGGTCACTACCAACTAGGCTAAAGCGGTCGTTAATTATTGTTATAGCGGCAACTGAAATACATCTTAGCTGTGAAAATTTCAACTGCCTAGCTATCACGGTTCATGAGGTACAGCCTGGTGACAGACGGACAGACAGACAGACAGACAGTCAGTCGGCGAGTGTGTGATGAGATGACTCACTTAGTCAGTCAATCGCTGAAGACTTTTCTTTTGATTATGTAAAGATTAAAATCATGCATTTATTATTAGATGTATTTATTATTATTGTGTTACATTATAGATAAGTAGGTATGTTTATCGATGCCATGAAGTGCTGCATTTATTAGTGGCTAATATATTTATTGTCATTTAAACAGTGCTTTATAATTTTCGTACCTGTGGCTGTGTATGTAGGCTTGGTTGTTTATGAGATTTCCGACATTTTTATAGCCATCATCTCAATTGAGAGTCACCACATGTTTTCAATATATTTTTAGATTTTTTTCTCTTATCTTTTATCTCTTATCTTATCTCTTATCTTTTTTTTTTCTCTCGCAAAAAGTAATATCAGTATAACTCCAAGCAATTTTATTCGTGTTTCCATGAATTCATAAATTAAATCCAAAACAAATTTACATATAACAACAAACGTATCTAAAGGTGAAAAAGTTCTCGCAAATTAAAACTGCTTTTCTATAAATTATTGTTTGTTAGCAAAAAAATGCTCAGGGTATATCGATGGCCCAAACGAATAAACGTGCAAAGGCCCTTTACACAAAACATTTTTTTTTGCTTCTTATGCTTTTATATACCCTAAGGCACGTTGTAATTTTTTTTAAGCCAATCCGATTTACTGTTTATGAATAATATGTATTTAATTTTTATTCGATGGTAATTTTCCATATTAATTAACACGAATAAGATTCCAAGAGAGTGTTGCCGTTTTGACAATTTTGTTACTATACACGAATAAACGTGCAATGGTTTTCTACATTGACTTTTTTTTATTCCAATTTTAGTAATATTACTTTGCACGTTTATTCGTGTTAAACTTTGTTAGCAAGATTCGTGTAAACTAGCATTAAACCTTTGATTGCCTTCAATCTTGTCAGCCAAATTTTAGTTATACTAGCTTTCACATACTACTCATTAACGTTTGAGTAATAGAATACAAATCATTTTAATAAATTAATACGAACAAAGTTGCAAACACCGAATGCGAAATCAAATAAAATACAAAAATAGATGTTAATGTAAATTGCGCTAAAAGCAATTACACTTTTAACACGAATAACGGTGCAATGAGCCATAACACAAAATGACCTGAAGATTTATGATTCGAATAAAAAAATAAAGAGGTTTTTCACTATTTACGGGAAAATGGTTAAAAATAAGGGTCAAATATTTACACAGTTTTGTAGGTAATTTTTATATCTATCTAGTGATATATTATAAGCACATATATTATTATAACGGCTGCCAGAACTGTCAGTTATCTTTGTTAAAGTTGATTTTATTTTTCCTGTAAATTTGTCGTTTTACGATTACACGTTTATTCGTTTGGGCCATCGATATTGTAGGTACATTTGGGATAATGGCTGCCCAAAGGCACTTTCAAGAAAATGAATATATTTTTCAGTAGTATTTACCTATTTTGCGCTAGGTATAATTTACTCCGTGCTTCGTAACACAAGCCACTTGTTTTATTCCTTACAAATATTTCTTGAGTTTTTTGCTGCTTGTACTTTTTGTTGACTGTACTTGAATTGGCATCCAAACTAGTCTGTACCATATTTCAATTCAATCCGGTCACTTGAAGTGGGTGAAATTCGCAACTTTTAGTAGGTATTAGTTATAATTATCTAATATATAAAATTCTCGTGTCACGGTGTTTGCTATCGAACTTCTCCGAGACGACTGGACCGATTTTTATGAAACTTTTTTAGGGTTCCGTAGTCAACTAGGAACTCTTATATTATGTATGTATGTATGTAAAACTCTTTATTGTACGTAAAACATGAAAATTAACAGTTAACAAGAGAAACAGATGTACAAAGGCGAACTTATCCCTTAAAGGGATCTCTTCCAGTTAATCTTTGAACGATTGACAGGACACCAGAGACAAGAGTAGGCATACAATGCAGAGTAAAAAGAGTCGAAATCAAGAGTAAACCCAAACCAATAAACTTAACATAATCAATACACAAACATACAAATAATACACGCAAGTGCACACTAATATAATCTCATATAATATATCGTTTCGCCAAGTCTGTCCGTCTGTCTGTCTGTCTGTCTGTCCGTCCGCGCGGCTAAGCTCAGAGACTGTTAGTACTAGAAAGCTGTAATTTGGCATGAATATATATATCAGTCACGCCGACAAAGTGATTAAATAAAAAAAACTAAAATATTTTTTTTAGGGATTTTTTTTTCTCGACTAACCCTATAGTGTGGGGTATCGTTGGATAGGTCTTTTAAAACCATTTAAGGATTGCTAACATGATTTTTCAATTCAGTGATCTGTTTGCGAAATATTCAACTTTAAAGTGAAAATTTTCATTAAAATCGACCGTCCCCCCCCTTCCCTCTAAAATCTAAACTGTTGGGTGGAAAAATTTGAAATAATTAAGAATGGTAGTAAATATATTATATTTACAAGGAAAATTATAGCAGCTAGAGTTGCTTGGGAATTATTTGTAGTTTAAGAGTAAATAGTAGCCTAAGGTATAAAACATACCAAAACTTGGAAGATTCCGTACATATACGAAATCCTTTGATTTTATTACTTGATTTTTGCGTAATGGCTACGGAACCCATCTTGGGCGTGTCTGACACGCTCTTGGCCGGTTTTTTCTCTATATTTGGTTGGTCTAAGAATAGGTTGTAGGTTACTATTGTTCGCGGATGGACGGAGTAAAAATCCCGTGGCGTTTGTTTATCGAACTCCTCTGAAACAGCTTGACTGTTTTTTATGATTTTTTTTCTATTTATTCGGTATGTCTACCCCTATTCTTCGCGGACGGAGTCGCGGGCAACAGCTAGTTATAATGCGAAAGTTTGTACGGATGTGTGGATGTTTGTTACTCTTTCACGCTACAACGGTTTGACGGATTCTGATGAAATTTGGCACATTGATAGTTTATAACCTGGATTAACAAATTATCGGAAAGAAGTCGTGGCTCCGCAACTTCTGACGGTGGACTGGAATAGCGAGCGCGTCCATACTGTTACGGCTTCCTAAGTATAGACGGCAATTCCAGAAGTTGGTAGCCGACCTTCACTTTCGACTTTTTATTCTGGAAAATTGCATGGTTCCCGCGGGACAGCAATAAACGGATATAAATAAATTAAATAAATAAATAAATATCACGGGACAATTCAAACCAATTGACCTAGACCCAAAGTAAGCTAGGTAAAGCATGTGTTATGGGTACTAGGCAACGGATAAACATACTTATATAGATAGATACATACTTAAATACATATTAAACATCCAAGACTCGAGCACAAACATTCGTATTTGTCACACAAATGTCTGCCCCGACCGGGAATCGAACCGGGATATAAAAAAATCTACAAGCTTTTATCAAACGTCTTTACTTAAGAAATAATTCCACTCGGACCCTTAAGGATTTGCCACACTGGATGCGTTCTACGGTCGCACGGTCAGTGGCTAGATTCAGGAATGGCCCAACACGGTTTGCGAGCGGTAATTCAATCGTTTGCGAGAGGATTGGGATGAACAGCTATTCAGGAAATACAAAGCGAATTAACAGGAAAATAAGGCTCATCCTAAGCTCAAACCATTCTTATCCTCTCGCAAACGATTGAATTATCGCTTGCAAATCATGCTGGACCGTTCCTGAATTTAGCCCCTGACTGTGCGACCGTAGAACGCATCCAGTGTAGCGAATCCTTTACAGTCATGTCGTAAAGACACACAGATTAAGAAAATTTGAAATTAGATAAACAGCTTACAGGGCATCATGTTCCGGCTCAAACAAGAATTGTAACACCTTTATTAAGTATATCGTATACACATGGTTTTACAATGAAATGAATGATGAAAGAAAAACCGCATTCATGAATAATGACTACAAAAAATATCATGGGACAATTTCACTGACACAAAGTCTCGTGAAAACTTGTACTATGCACCAGATAATTATGTAAAAATACTTATGTACAGTCGAGGAAATTGAATCGCGTACCAGGATGGAACATCTTCACAGTCAATTTCCCGATGATTTCTTTGGCAGGTGTAGGGCATGTCAACATGACATTTGCAACAAAAAGGTTCCGCCCTGGTAAGTACGTAATTCAGTTTTCTTACCTGTCTCTATAAACTGTCTATATATAACCTATTTGCACCATGTTTTAACAAATAACGGCACGGCTGCGATGCAGCTTGTGCTCCGTTACCGGGTCCTCAGTTCGTGTGCCAGAAATGCGGGCGGTCGTGCCGTTCTCGGATCGGACTTTACAGTCACGAACGGCGTTGCCTCTCTCAAACAGACGCTGCTTAAATCATCTGTCAAGACGTAAGAGGCCTTGTGTGTGTAACAAATATAAATGACTGATTACTAACTAAATATTAAACATCCAAGACTTGAAGACAAAGGTTCGTTTTAAACAAGGTTTTTTTTAATCTGGAGTACTTATTCGTACGTAAGCAAAGTTGGCTTCAAAATTTGCAAGTCAAATTTCTCCCTCCCTCAGTGATCAAATCTCTTCAAATTGGGTATGAATATACAAGATAGAATGAAAATGCAAGTACATCATCATCATCATCGCAACATACATACATCCTATACAGAAAAGAAAGAAAACAAAGAAAAAAAAAATTTGCCACAGTGAAAATCCAAAATACACAAAACAGAAAATAAAAACACAATAGTAAAAATTAACACACATGGGCATTATTATTATTATTATTACTAGGCACAGACCTCCTCTAAGAATGAGTTTCTACAAGAGCCCGTGCGGATTGACCATACCAACATGGTATGGTAGGAAAACATTCCTTCATAGTAAAGCTCACGGTAAACAAATGCCATTTTGCTGTTGCCCGCGACCACTTCTGCAAAGAGTTCGTTTATTACTATCCCGAGGGAGCTATGCAATTTTTCGGGATAAGAAGTATTATTTATGTTAATCCAGCTTATAAACTACCTATGAGTGTGTATGTTCATCAGAGTCCGTCTAACCATTTTAGCGCGAAAGAGTAACAAACATATGGATTACCATACATCCATTTTTTTTTATTATTTTTTTTATTGATAGAGCAAACGAGCAAGTGGATCATCTGTTGGTAAGCGATCACCACCACCCATGAGAACCAGAAACCCCAGAAGGGTCACTAGTCCGTTGCGGGCCTTTAAGGGAACAAAAATCAAAAATCAAATCCATACAAAATTTCGCGTTTATAATATTAGCAAACAGATCGGTCCCGTGCCATCCACATCCAACGCGATCCCGCAACCTTAACCAGATCGTCGCTCCATCTTGTTGGAGGCCTACCTACACTGCGTCTTCCGGTCCGTGGACACCACTCGAGAACCCTTTAGTTCTACGAATGATTTGCCCTCCCACTGCCACTTGAGTCTGGCGATTCGATTTGGCGATCTTTTTGGCGAGCCTTGGGGGAGGCCTATGTTCAGCAGTGGACGTCTTTCGGCTGAAATGACGATGATGAATATTAGTAAAGATAAAGATAAGAGTAAGATTTTTTGTAGATATTTTGAGACCCTAGAAATGACATAGTTCACGCGGGATAATGATTATTAATGATAAATGAATTCTTCGAACGAGTTCCTGGCAAGCTAATAAAATTAAATTTTTTTTATCGACAGGGACGTCAGTGGACATAAAGGTGGAGCCAAAGGTATACCAAAGCGAATCGGACTTAAGGAACGTAGCGCCGGGAGTAAGAGCCTGTTGGTTCCACGACGAGATCGCCCTGGAGCACACCGACCGATACAGCTACGAGACTTGCGTCACTGAGTGCACCATGAACAACTTCATACAGTTCTGTGGTTGCATACCCTATAAATATCCAAGAGGTTTGTGTCTAAAGATTCTGGAAATGTGTTCAAAAATCAAAACAAAAATACATTTTTGTAAGAAGACCGCTAAGCGCTCTTAAACCTGTCTTTTTCAACTGACGAAAAAAACGGAGGAGGTACTCTAGTCGATGCGTACATAAGTCAAAATATGTGGCTTGGTCGTTTCGCTACCGTCACATGGACGTAAGATATTAAGGCGTAATATTCAATTTATTACTCTTCAATACTTTTCTGCTGTACAATATTTCTTGTAGTAACGAAATAGTAGTGCACTTACGCTTCGCTTGGCTCGTCTTGGCGAGGCACTACCGTACGCTCATTCCTCTGAATACATTTCACTGCACTGCACTTTGAGGAACCATTCACTGTATAATATTTTAATTTTTATATAAGCACACACCGCTTTCAGTAAATTGGAGGAAAGTTCAAACGTGTTCCACTGAATTGGGGATGTCTATTTTTTTGCAATGTATAGTAAATCGAAAACCATTTCGAGATAAATGGTTTTAACTCGTTTTCTGTAGTTATTTAATTTTAATATTATATAATGAATTTATTACATAACAAATGACTGAAGTGTACGATGTATGGGAAAGATTCGTCGCTAACTTCTAGACCAGTGATGGTGTAGGGGTAAGCACGCAGCACGGAACGCTGAGGACCTGGGTTCGATTCCCAGCATTGGTCTTTTTTCTGGGGTTTTTTCTGTGCATCTATATTTCAGTTTGTATTTAGTTTGAAATATAACAAATAAGCAATGACCTTCATTTGACTTCGGTGTAAATTGCGTGACCGGTCCAAGTCGTACTTTATTCTGTGTGGTGGTTTGATTTGGACCCACTGCCTGACATCTAGCACTTTGACAGCGCCAGTAAAGTGACACTAGTTACAGTGTACCACCACGCAAAAAATAATCAAAGGCTTATCGTACGCATTTAGATAGATTTAGAAATTTGGCAGTATGGGAGCCCTCAATTATAATCTGACGTCATCTACCAAAATAGTTTCAATAATTAATTTTGAAAAAAGTAGTGAACTAAGTGACAAAATATTGAAATTAGTTTCTTATAATTGACTTTTCTATACAAAAAAAATATAAAAACCACTGGTAATTTTTTTTAGACATTCCCAATTAGATACGTCAAACCTTTCTCAGCAATCATTCTATTCACTGACGGAAACCTTTAGGTACAGACTAAACCTTTTTAAGAAATAGGTTGGAAAACGTGCAAATTGGTCACCTGATTTAGAAAGAAAGAACAAAATCCGTGCAAAATTAGGATCCAAATACAGTGTATGTGAGCTGCGACACACTCACACTCAGCCACTATGTAACTATACGTAATAATAATAAGGCCCTTCATTATTATAATAGACAATGTTCACGCAACACTCTTGAGTTTGACAATATGTATGTGTTAATGTCAGCATGAACTTGGAGGACTCCACGTAGGGCTGTTTGTGACAGTAGATGTCAGCTTCAACATGAGCTCCTGGGGCTGGCCCCTGGCTGGTTAAGTCAAACAGCGCTGTTTGTTACCAGTTGATTTCGCCGTCAACATGAGCTGCTGGCACTGGCTCTGCGGGGTTATGTGAGGGGGGGTGAGGGGGTGAGGGGGGTTTGTGAGACGGCACAACGTTAATGTTCAAGTTTTTACTTCTGCCGGCACTCTCGGAGTGGGTTGCACACCGAGAGTGCCAGCAGTAGTTGTTTTTTTAAAATGAGCTTTTTGTTTTTTTTGTTTTTTTTTTTTGATGTGAATGTTTTTTTTCAGACGGTTCAAGAAGATTCTGTGAGCTGGCAGATCTGCCTTGTATGCATAATTTAACAGGTAAATCCATTATAATAACTGTAACTGTTTAAAAAATATGAAGCGGGTACACAATTGTAACAAACGCTAAGGATTATTTTTATGAAAGCCGAGTAAATGTTGAACCACTTTATTTTTCTTTATAATAAATGGATTTTAAGATTTGGTTTTAAGATATTTAAGAAGACTACGAGTACTTAATAAATACTGGCTTTTTATTACGTTGATTTCGTAAAAATGGCATTTAAATTTGTTGTAAGTAATTAAGTTGGCTTCGCTGTATAGTGTTGATAAAGTTAGTAAAAGCTACGAGTAATTGCCAAAAGACCATGAGTAAATCCATACTAATATTATAAACTAGCGACACGCCCCGGCTTCGCACGAGTGCAATGCAACAGCGGAAAGAACAGTCAGGAGAAACAAAAACTTTTCTAAACTGTTTCAGTGTACGGCAAGGGCGTTCCGTGCGATCCGCCGTGCTACGTGGAATGCCGGGACAAAGGTTACTCTATAGCGGTGAACACCGTGCCATTCCTTACAGATGACTTCCCTAGCAACGTCACGTGAGTCATCGTCGTCATCATCATCGTCGAGATAATTTTAGCGATAAATATTTTAGTTCGTGATTAAGTCCCTCAAGATATTAGTTATCACCATCATCATCGTCATCGTCATTATCTGATCATCACAGTCTATATACGTCCCACTACAGGGCGCAGGCCTCCTCTCGGATTGAGAGGGCTTAGGCCATAGTTCCCACGCGGGCTCAGTACGGATTGGGAGCACTGGACCCGCGTAGAAACTACAGCTCAAGCCCTCTCGTTCTGAGAGGAGGCCTAGGCCGAGATAATGAACACATAAAAAAAATCAGCGTGTGTCTGAAATCCGTGCCGAAAATTAGGATTTTCTAACCCCCGACACAAAAAGAGGGGTGTTATAAGTTTGACCGCTATGGGTGTGTGTGTGTGTGTGTGTGTGTGTGTGTGTGTGTGTGTGTGTGTGTGTGTGTGTGTGTGTGTGTGTCTGTATGTCTGTCTGTGGTGGATGAACCGATTTAGATGCAGTTTTTTTATTGGAAAGCAGGTTTCTTGGCGATGGTTAAACATATGGTGATAGTATTAAACATAAGAGTGAAAGGGACATCGTAGCAGTCCTTAGTTGTCCTGGCAACATTACCTGACTCCTTTAATTTCTTTGCAGAAGCGGTCGACCGTTGAACAGCATCGCTTCAATCAAAGTGTATTTCCGCAAGTCGACCTGCAATTGCTATAAGTTAACACTTTTGATGGACGTTAATTATTTCATTGGTAAGGTTTCCAAATACACAGTGGGTTCGGGCCCTGCTTAACCATTAGGGGGTTATTGCCATAGTCGCTACGCTTGGCACGCGGGTTGGCGACCGCAGTATGTTACCGATATTCATATCGAGGACGCTGCTACCCGTCCTTCGGTATCACTGGCCACAGTTTTACCAACCAAATACAGAGAAAAAACCTAACCTATATTTGGTTGGTCTGAGAATAGGTCGTAGGCTATTATTTATATCCCTATTCTTCGCAGACAGAGTAAAGTTGCGGGCAACAGCTAGTATTTTTATAATTCTTGTTCGTGGCTATTGGAGCCTGGTTGCCTACGTCTGAGATGAAAATTTTACTTTATGCACTAATCATATTTACTCCAGCATAAACACAAACTAAGCAAAGCTTGTACTATGGGTTCTAGACGACGATAAACATACTTATATAGATAAATATATACTTAAATACATAGAAAACATCCATAACTCAGGAACAAATATTCGTGCTCATCACACAAATAAATGCCCTTACCGGGATTCGAACCCAGGACCTCTTGCTTCGTAGGCAGGGTCACTATCAACTAGGCTAAAGCGGTCGTTAATATCTAGGTGTTTCTTTCAACATCAATTATCTGGGGAACACTGTTAGAGGAATCAATTACCTAAATGTAAACTAATTAGATGGCTTTCTAAATCTCCTCAGACTTTACGAAGGCTGTAAAATCTTTATTGCTCGCGAGTGGTCGTGGGCGGGAAAGAAATAAAAAATGTCCGAATGAACTTGAATTTGGCCTCAAGCAAATGGCAGCTTCATGATGGCCGACACAAAGGGACTTTATAGCTTAAATGGGGTATGTATTGCAATACCGAAGTACGAAAGACCGAATGTATTAAAACATCAAATGGGTCAAAAGACCGACACGATTTTTTTCTGAAACCGTTAACTTTTTAAGATTGTTATAAAACAAACCCAACCTAACCTAATGGGTTCTGTATGATGCCGTTTTAATAAATTCTGAGAAGTTTACGGTTTCAGAAAAAAATCGTGTCGGTCTTTTGACCCATTCGATGTTTTAATACATTCGGTCTTTCGTACTTCGGTATTGTAATACATACCCCTTGAATGTTTGTTAGCTTTATCCAAAATAGATTTAAAGCTATGCTAGAGTATAAATAAATGGTTTTCCGTGATTTCTCTACTTGAGAAGAAACAGGGTATGAATTGAGTGTTGTTACTAAGCAGACGATATAATAAATTTACAAAGTTGATCTGCGTCACATTCCGTATACTATGAAGAGAAATAAGAGGTATTTTAAGTAATGTAATCAGACGATTTCTGCACATGTCCCCTCCACAACAAGCCGGTTTTAATTGCATGGGAAAAACCGTTTTTTTCCCATTCAGTAAAACCCTTGTTTTAGGTGCACTGAACACAACATAATAGTACATTACTGCAGCGGCCGCAAAATAGGGGATTGCCGGCCGAGTAGTTATAGATGGCCGAGTGTTAACGAGGCCATCTAGAGATACGAGGCCGGCAATCCCTGTTCGTGGCCAAGGCTTGTATAGAGTTTTTCTCAAACATGCATCATCATCATCATCATCATCGTCATCGTCGTCGTCGTCGTCACCATCATCATCACCATCACCATCACCACCATCATCATCACCATCATCATCATCACCATCATCATCACCATCATCATCATCATCACCATCACCCATCATCACCATCATCTCATCATCACCATCATCATCATCATCATCATCACCACCCATCATCATCATCATCATCATCAACATCATCATCTCATCACCATCACCCATCATCACCATCATCTCATCATCACCATCATCATCATCATCATCATCACCCATCATCATCATCATCATCATCAACATCATCATCTCATCATCACCATCATCATCATCTCGTTATCACCATCATCATCACCATCATCACCCATCATCACCATCATCACCACCATCACCATCATCATCATCATCACCATCACCCATCATCACCATCATCTCATCATCACCATCATCATCATCATCATCATCATCATCATCACCCATCATCATCATCATCATCATCAACATCATCATCTCATCATCACCATCATCATCATCTCGTTATCACCATCATCATCACCATCATCACCCATCATCACCATCATCACCACCATCACCATCATCATCACCGCCATCATCGACACCATCAACATCACCATCATCATCACCAACATCATCATCATCTTACCTTACCTTAAATAAACGTAGTGGCAGAATGTCTTAATGAACCAAAACGCAAAATATTGCTTATAGTTTTTTTTAATGGCTAAATGCTATGATGCCATAGACCTATAAACGTCATAGTATGAAACAATAGACGATCACTTTGCTGGCCGAGGCCAGCAATGTTGTATGAAATTCCATTATTGACCTCTCGTCTAGCCCGCACCTTCAACGTGACACTTCGTGGCGTATTATAAGGAACATAACGTCAATATTTCATAGCATGTTTGAGAAATAGTACATTACTGCAGCGGCCGCGAAATAGGGGATTGCCGGCCGAGTAGTAATAGATGGCCGAGTGTTAAAGAGGCCATCTAGAGATACGAGGCCGGCAATCCCTGTTCGTGGCCAAGGCTTGTATAGTGCTTTTCACAAATAAATCCAAGGAAATGACACGAATGTTCAACTTATATATTCATATTTAAATAAATTGTTTTTTTTTTGATTCCCGCCAAAATATTTTTTTTCCAGCAATTTATTTGTAAGCTGTTCCAGTTAATGTTTTTGACGCAAAATCTTGAGATGATTTATATTTATTAAAAAATTACGACCTTATTAATTGGTTATTTTAATAAATTGTTAACAATAAACACCAATCCTTATTTATTTTATTAAATCTAGCCAAGTAAGATATTAAAAAGTAAATTCACAAACTAAATTTTTCTTAATTGGCAGTATGTCATTGATAGTCAATAAAAGAAAATACGACCCACTAAAACAAAAGACAATCTCTTTGCTGGCCTTGGCCAGCAATGTTTGTATGAAATTCCATTATTGTCGTCTAATTTGAAATTAGAACGAATCTTCCTCAACTGCTATACAATGGCATACTTCGTGTTCTATTGTCACGACTATAAGGACCACATTTCCTTGGATGTTTGAGAAAAGGTACATAATCGTTCAAACATGTCTTAGTTTATTGACTGAAATTTGATTTTTTTTTTCAGCAACTTACGGGGGAGTCCTGTCTCTGAGTTTCGGAGCTTCATTACTGACAATTGTGGAATTATTTTACTTATTTATTTCCTGTTTAGTACATAAGTTTTCTAAATATTTTGATTGTTGTCAATAAGACCGATCGTAAATGCTAATGAAATTGTTAGATTTTAAATAGATTTTAAACACAACCATAACCTTAAACTGACTTCAAAAAATATGGAAGTTTTTATTGTGTACTCACGCACACACACAAGTACTGAGTTATCAAAGCAATCATCATCATCATCATCATTTCAGCCGTAGGATGACCACTGCTGGACATAGGCCTCCCTCATTGATGCCCAATCATTACGGCCATCAAAAAATACCAACGTGATATTTTATTTGTTATAATTTTAACCTAATTAATATCAGCAAAATAATATTTAAATAATTACTAGCTGATATCCGCGCGCGACTCCAGAATGAATGAATTTTCTAGAGTGAAAAGTGAGCTACGTCCTTTTCAAGATTTAAAACTATCAGTATGCCAAGTTTCAGTTAAACTGGCTCTGGGGTTTATGCCAGGTAACAAACAGAGTGGCACGTAGACTTACTTTCTCGACTTACTAATATTACAAACGTTAAAGTTTCTTTGGATTTACCTACGTGTTGATGTTTATTACTCTTTTACGCTAAAACGGTTTCACGGATTCTCATGAAATTTGGTACCTACACAGATATTTTATAATTATAACCTTAATTAACATTTAGAAAAATTGCATAGTTCTCGCGGGATTTTAGTGTATGAATTCTTTGAAAACAAATTCCGAGCAACGACTAGTTTATAATATTAGTAAGGGGGATAAGTTTTTTAAAAAGCAAACATCGCATTTTTATTTTTCATCTGTTTAATAATATAAAAGCTTAGTTGTAATAATTACAATATTCTTACAATACGTCCATTTACAATTCGGTTTAGAGTAAATCTTAATAATTTACACGGAAAATGCTTGAAATAAATTTAGGAAATTCATCTTTTTTATTTCACAAAACCGTTTATAAAGCCACTTATGTAGGCCACCTAAAACCGGTTTGTGTCGTATGGGAAAAACCGGTTGTTTCGGTTCTCCCCATACAATAAAAACCGGGTGTAGATGCTCTACACACAAAAGTTTTCGTAAAATCAATCACAGAACATTTCAACAGGTTCGAATACTTTGAATAAATACCCTTGTTAAACATTTAATCGGATTTCAATAATAGTGGTTGGCAAATGTTTCGACACTGTTATCGATATTTAAGGTGTATCGTGTGAAAGTCAAGACTACATTTCAATCAGAAATTCCAATGAAAAACCTTCACAAGGATGTTCAATTAATACAGATCAATTTTTAAACAACTCGTATATGCCACAATAATTTTTACTAGTGGGCATTGCTACAAAATTACGATACTTGTTGCAAAAAGACTTAATGGGGATAATAATATTCCAAGACGTGATTTTAGTAATAAAAAACTTTATAGTATCACTGAAAACCACATTTTAAACCGCTTTAAAACAAATAAATAGTTTGTTGGTTGTTTTGGCATATATAAGTGACTTAAAATGGCAACATTAAGATTGATTTGACATTCCTCAATTTGTTTGGTTTATATTTTGTTAGGTTAGGTTTTGATGGTATATATTTCCTAGAAAAGTATAGTTTTTAATAAAAAGTACATTATCAGATCAGTGTTGATACGCAAAACCAGTGAAATTTCATCCTATCAGCTTATTGTGCAAACTTATACAGTGTCGGGAGTTATATCTCGAGGTAGGTGTTTATTATTTCGCTGCTTTAATTTGATAGTGACACAAACCAAAATAAAAGGGCCGTTAAAACTGAACTTTAATTGAATAGTGACATATTTTAAAATGTTATGCCCTAGAATTTTGAGTTGTGTCACTATCAAATTAAAACAGCGATTTAATCTTTGTACTCGCTGTTTTGATTTACCGGGTTTAGTAAAAATACAAATGGCTGCTTTTATGCAAAGTGATTGTTGTCTCACGATTTTAAAAGTCGTCCTTTAAAAATAAAAACCATTTTTGCTCGGAGTTGCGGGTTTACTTGTAATAATTTTGACGCCCCGCCACTGATCCCGATTGATATACCTATGTAGTTTCCAGGGAAAACCTTTTTGTCTAAAATCCGGTGATTTCTATGTAATTCTTGTCCTGAATCAGTGCCATGTTGTTGTAATACAAGTAAGTATCGTAGAACAAAATGATAAGTACAAACGCGTTCTGCAGTAGCGAAAGGGCATACAAAAGCTGTAGTGATTGCATTTTCAGTGGTTGTCTTTGAACAGGCATTACAATTTGTGCTTAAAATTATTGGTCCATCGATAAGGTCACATTTCAATAAAAAAAAATTCCAGCAAATTTTATTGGAGGCGTGATCAAAGAGTCTCCGTTTCAGCTTGGGAAAAATGCTTTTGTATGTCTGTCCGGACGTCAAAATATTCTCCTCTATACATTGCATTTCTCAATCGATTCTCTTGAAATTTGGTAAGCAGGCTCGATAGTTATTTTTTCAAAATAAACAAGCCATATTGATTGAATATTTAATCTATCGAGAAACTCGCAAGGTCTCTAGCTCACACGGCACTAGTTTTATTCATTAACGTGTCAAAAAATTACAGCAACACAGTCAAAGAGTAAAAATGCGCTGTAAAATTATAACTTAAATAAAAAAATACCTAAAAAATACCTATACTGAAAGGTTGTAAGCAAAACGAAAGTAGAGCATCTAAAACAGATTTCCCCATACAGCTAAAACCGTTTTTAGATTTGTCCTAGTCATGACATCGGCGTGGAAATCTTCCCACTCGTAACTACGCGTCTTCTCCTAATATACAATATTAGTATTTTGTGTAATTTTCTCGTTTAGTGAACGTTTTCTGAAAGATGGCATATTGCTACATTATTAGGTCCATTCCGTTTCCTAGTCTTACTTGCAATTGGTTCATTTAATTATAACCCAATCCCAAACGTAACACAAATGTTCAAATTATCCAACAGACTTGACGATTCTAGCCCTAAATAGCTTGTCATGAAAACCCAAACACAAAACTGTTATTATTGTCCCCTAATATTTATTTATTTATTTATTTTATTTATTTATTTTATTTATTTATTATGTTAGTAAGCTACAAAAAATTGAGCCCAGAACCGTGCAAAGGCATGTTAAAGGTGTGTTATGTTGTGTTGTGTTATGGTGGCAAAAAGTGTTAGCGTGAATAGAATTAAGTACTAAACTTGTCTTTTACTAGCCCGCCAGTGTATTTCACCCTAGTTTTTTGGCTTAGGTAGGTATCTTATCAAAATATTAACTGAAACAATTACTTTGCTCATCCGCGACCATTAGATAACTAAGTTATATATATATATAATATGTTCTTATAAAGATTGTAACGTAGAGACAAAAACCAAAATGTGTTGCTCTGAAAGGAGAACATTTTTATTAACACAAAACTAATTAAATTTTACATTAAGCATGAGTTACAAAACTGTAGGTACTATAAACAAACCTTACCTGAAAGGAGAAACAACATTTAAGGCTATTGTTTCAGACTATTTGTTATAAAGACCACTAAATGATTCCACCTGTATCGGCTTCTAATTTTCAGAGGATCCACAACACAGTTGAATTGTTGACCTTCGAGAATGGAAAGAATCGTCAAATTAAGTAGGTAGTTGGTCAGAAATATTTTATGTATAAGAAATGCGTGTTCATACAGTTCTTCCACCTCCACACTGTACGAACACACACACAAATCACACAAACCCAACTATCGCCACCATCACACTATAACTGACGCGTTTAGAACTCAACCAGAGCTCATATTTAGAGCAACACAACCGTTCACCATGATGATAAAGGTCTAACATTTGGTAGCGAATCAGTTAGTGTGGTGGTAGTGATAGATGGATTTGTGTGATTTGTGTCATGTTCGTACAGTGCTGGAGGTGAAGGAACTTCATGAACACACATCTCTTGCATAAACGTAGCTATCATAAAGTCGCGGGTGAGCAAAGTACCTAACTGTTTCATTTAACATCTTTTAACATCAACAACATTTATTTGTTTTGTTTTTGTAACATCTTTTATACCGTATGTTCTGTGAATAAACATTTCATTTCATTTCATTTCATTTAATTGATATGGATGAACATCCGCAAAGTGACGCCAGATTCAATAAATTATTTATCAAAATATGTCGCTTAGCTAAAGTAGACGGGCATTACTCAACCTAAATCTGCTCTAACGACCCAACTAAAACGCGTAACGAGCGACGCGGCAACCGTGTTATCTGTTCATTGCGGGTTCTGCTAGCTAATCACGGTGCGTTGAGCGTTTTGGTCACGCAATGAATTGGGAAGACGCTCGCTACGCCGCCGCACGCGCGTTGTTGTAGGGTATAAAGTTTTAATGCTGAAACACGTATAATGATACGTGTTTCAGCATTAAAACTTACTCAAAACTTTACACAGTTTGTATTTACATTAACGCTTTTATTACACTGACACAGATTTTATACACTTACTTCGATACTTTTAAACACCAAAGTTACACAAAGCGTAGTAAAATCGTTTATTAGTGATATAGAACACACTTTTGGATAATTGTTTTTTTATCCTAACTAGTTTTTCCCGCGATGTTGGTAGCGCGGAATTCAAAATAATATTAATCCCACGTTTGGAAATGTCAAAAAGTAGACAGACTGTGTATGAGCGGCATTCCCATTTTCTGTAGTCTTAAGTCAAACTGTTGTTAGATGTAAAATTTGCCATGATTGACACACCTAATATCTTAGTTTGGAGTGATTTATAATTTTTTAAAGAAATATGTTCAGTTTTTAAACAGTAATTAGGTCACGCATTTTTAATAATAAAAATCTAATTGCAAATTAAATTTCTGAACTGAAAAATATGGCCTTGTTTATTGACTGATATTTCGCAATTCACATTTCAAAATTCCCATTTCAAACTTCCGCCTTTCGAAACTCCCATTTCAAAACTACCGTTTCAGAAATCCCAATTTTCAAAACCCCCTACCTATATCTGTTAAGTGGCTAACTATAACCCTTTTAATAGACTAATTGTACAGCCTTATAGCAGCATCCAACTGTCAGCGCTTGAGTTCTTGCCTCGCATGACGCTGAAGCATCTCAGCTGAGAGCGCATGCGCCGGCACAGTGCGCCGCGACGACCGTGTCACGTGGCTCAGCTGTGTTGTGCGGATATCCAAACCGCGCATATGAGTATGGCCGTTGTGGCGAATAGTATTCATCTGCGAACAAACATAAGGGAAGGATTTGAGGAGTGAAAGACATGAATGATGGATCCAGACGTGATTTTGCGAAGGCATATAGTCGATCAAGTGATGTGCCATTTTAATGACAGTTCCTACGTCAGAATAAAAAAATACGGCTGGTTGTCACATGGAATTGTAAGTGAAAATAACTCTAGGGTAAAACCGGGATTGTCGCTCCACTTTTTGAAATCACTGCATATCTCTTAGTAAAAAAAGTTAAAAAAACTGGTTGTCTGTAAAGTCGGTTTACGGACGATACTTTAACGTGCAACGTCATAACAAAACATTCTAAACCCCCCCTCGCACCCCGCTTTGTACATCCTGGCGTTCGCCGCTCTCTTGCAACTGGCCCTCGCCGCTCTCTTGCAACTGGCCTTCGCCGCTCTGTACGTACCGTTACGTACATGTACGGTACATTGCGTCATCCTTTTTCGTGGATGCAGCCGGCGTTCATCGATTTATTAGACGTTGTCACGTCAAAAAATTATTTAACGAGACGGACGGACGATTTGGTGAAGGCCGCAGGTACAGGGTGGATGCAAGTCGCTTCCAACCGTAATGATTGGGGGTCAATGAGGGAGGCCTAGGTATTTCGTGCAGTGGAAGTCCTACGGCTGAAATGATGATAACGATGATGTGTCCTGCCAGCTCTGGATATAGGAGACCGATTTTTTCATATCTCTAACATTTTGTTTGACATTGACGCTAGGGGGTCGCTAAAAAATTTTTACTTGTAAAGAGGTCGCGTATAAAAGATTGAAAAACACTGATCTAAAGTGTATGAAGTAACCGCTAGTAATAACATGAACACGAAGTAGCGAAACTCCGACTGGCTAAACAAAAGGACCAAAAGTAACAGCAAAACTAAATAATAACGTTACCTTTGTAAAGGAAACGAAAAACGTGACCAAATACTTGGAGGAAACAGGGAAACTTTCATTACAATTGTCAGAGGGCTATTAAGAGGGTACGCTGCGCACCATTTCTCCATACAAACGTAATCCCCTGTTTCCTCCCTGGATAATGGCATTAGAGCCAATTTTTTTTACTGTGTAATCTGTATCTACCACAGCTATGCCTCTATGTTTCGTTTTTTTCCATATTTCAAGTAACATAAGAAATATGAGCTTTCAAAAACTGAAAAAATTGCCCAATTTCAACGTCATTTTCAGACACTCATCAGAAAAGAATCCCTGATATAAACAAAAAAAGGAAAACATAGGGGCATAGCTAAATCTGTCCTCTAATTATTTTTGAAAAAAATAATTTTATTGGTCCAGTTTTCGAGAAGAAAACAGGGGATTGCGAAATGCTGTTTTGATCAATTTTACGCGCCTAATAACGGTCTGAGCTGCAGTTGTCCCGCTCTCGCTGTACTGACACGGAGGGGTTCGGACGAGACAGCGACATTTCATTTAAATACCTATTTCTCAAAAGTCTCTCAGCCATCGTACCCTCTTAAGTAGTGCGAAAATGAACCCAATAAAAAATGAAAGTAGAACAATAATACTCTGGTCATCATCATCATCATCATCCCAGCCTATATACGTCCCACTGCAGGGCACAGGCCTCCTCCCACGTAGGTCCCACGCGGGCCCAGTGCGGAATGGGAACTTCACATACACCATTGAATTTCTTCTCAGGTAAATTTCAAATGTAATTTTGCACATAAATTCCGATAAATTTAGAGGTGTGAGCCGGGATTTGAGCCCACGACCCTCTGCTTGTGAGGCCGTTGGTCAAACCGCCACCACGGCCCTGGTGCGAACTAACAATTGAGGCCCTAAATTTTTGCAGGTTTTATCTAGTAAAACTACTAAATGAATAATCATTACCCTTCCGTGGTCGGGTAATCATTATTATTATTTCATTACACTTCCTTTTGGCTTTGGCGTTGTCGTGTAAAAATCTAAGCTTTATCGTATAGTCAACGTCATAAATAAGTGATCATTTATGTACCTTGTCGCTTTTAGTCGTTACATAATTTCGTATGGCTTTTCAAACATGACGTTAAAGTGACAGGGTACAAAAGTAATCACTTTTTTATGACGTTGACCGATGCAGGCATGCAGTACAGAAAATAAAACGACTGACTTAAAGTCGACCGCCACTTTGGATTGATTTAGGCGACGTGGACCTAAAGGAAAAATGACGATGTATAAAAATGTCTACTTGAATCATTTTGTCCTAGGATAATTTTAACGAGACATATTTATGTTGCAGTATAAAAATGCCCACATTAATTTAGTTCAAAATTATATTTGACCGAATATATGGATGTCCGTCCAAGTATAAAAATGTCGCTCTGTTATTGACTCCATATACAAAGTGGTGATAAATATAACTTTGCCGAAGTATAAAAATGACTACTTGAATGATGAATTCGGTTATACTGTGATAGTAGACACCGTGAAATTTTAGTGGTTGTTTTCCCGATTTAGTATCGATTGTACAATCGATTTATAATTACTATTTTGACTAGAGTCAAAAATCCAATTGTGAAAAACGAAAGTCGAAAATGACTGCAAACCAATAGTAACGCTTCGTTGGTACCTAACCTATCGTACGATCGTAACTAAATCACCTCATTTCGGGAAAACAACCACTAAAATTTCACGGTGTATTTCGGCTTAATACCTGCAAATAGCATCTTTTGTGTGGCTCGTGATAGAGGTTATAATCACTGGAGGAACCCTCCGGTTTCTGCGTACACCGCCACTGGAAATAAGAACAAATATTAATAAGAGACCCCTAATACCTTACTTTATTTACGTCTACTCTACTCCGGTCTATATTTTTTTTTGTTTTTATTAGTTGAATGTTTGCTGAACGAGGTTGGTTGGTCGTCCCAGGTACCGCTGGAGGGACGAGATCCTGAAAGACCTTTTGGACCTCGGGGTCGAGGACTGGCAAGGGCTGGCTCAAGATCGCAAAGCGTGGCGTAATCTGGTGTTGGAGGCCAAGACCCACTTTGGGTCACTGCGCCCTGGTAGTTAGTTAGTTAGTTGCTGAACGAGACCAAAGATTTTAAATAATGATGATGAGCGTACGTCCCACTGGCAGGGCATAGGACTCCTCTTAGAATGAGATAGTTTGGGCTGTAGGTCCCACGCGGGCCCAGTGCGGACTAGGAACTTCGCATACACTATTGAATTTCATCACAAGTGTGTACTGACTGTAAAGCTCATGGTTAATATTTTACTTTTCGAAAATCGCAGAGGTGCGTGTCCGGGCTCGAACCCACAACCCTCTACTTGCCATAGATCAAACCACCAGGCTACCACGCCTTTTTCAAAACTGAAATGAATAACTGTAAAAGCGAATTCATCGCTATCACAAAAAATACTGTTCTTTTTTTTTCGAATTCGCGTTGAGAAATGGAATCATTTCGTCGAAAACAGGAGCCAGTAAGCCCCCTCTTGACCCTTCTTATCTGAGAACCCAAATCGATTGCTATGAATTAGCGGACCGGCAACGATTTAGCCTTGGCCTTCTACCAATTTTATGTGAAGGGTTACATTGATTAACATTTCTTTAGGCATTTGGCGTAAGTTTTGATCAGAAAATAAAGTCTTTGAAGTCTTTAAAGCCGGCTTGACGTTAGTGAGTAGTGGGGTGTGTAGTGAGCGGAGCGGTGAGCGTGTTTCCTATTCATTGTGCAGCCGAGACGCTCGTTCAAAGAGTTTTAGTAGTATTTAATAACCCTCCTTCGGCAGTCGGGTAAAAAAGAGCGCATAGTGAGTGTAGGAAAAAACTAAATCTCTGCCAAATATGTATTGTGTATGCGTACATAGCTACATATATAATTAGTATATATCTACATTCGGGCTATGTATCATTCAATTTTATTACGATTCTCCATATTGTGATTTCGTGACAAAGAGAATCCAAATTTCACTTCATAATGATAACATTAACTTTATTAAATGTCTCTATTTTTGATTCGGCATTGAAGATAAACACAGCATTGCTTAAACTAAAACATTCATTAGTAAATATTTTTCTGTCATGTTGTGGTAGTAAATATGTGGTAGGTCAGTAACAATAATCATAGGTAATTTGAAAATCAATTGAATAACAAACTTTATATTTTATGCGGGAAAATTAACAAAAACTGAGAGATCTCAAGAAAAGCATCAACTTCCAGGAAAGCCAGACAGTAAAGACTTTTAAAGTCTAAGTCCACATTTGACACATTTTAATTTTAACAGCTGTTTCATCATTATAACATCAGAGGCCGCTGTCGGCTGTGGGAATAGATGTCGTTTCAAGTGTGCCCCTTCTGCGAGCGTCGTACAGTGGCTCGCCGCGCCGCTATCCGCCCCGCTACCCGCTGACGTCCGGTTTGCAGCCTTAACACGAGGCATCCAATTTGTGCTAATTATCTTTTAAAAATTATAAGCAAGGTATACTAGAAATGTTTAGGTACTTAACTAAATGCAAACAAACATGAATAACCAACGGTTATGGCGTCGGATTAACCAGCCAAATGCAATATTAGTAATTGACTTTCACGGGTCGCATTATCGACGTACTCTTTAGTCTGTAACTCTACCACGAGTCCACACTAGTTCACAGTGACCGTACTCGCTAGCGACGGCGTAAATGATTTGTATGGAGAATTGTACTTCCGTAAGTGACCGCTAGAGGCGCTGTACAATTCTCCATACAAATAACCCACGCCGTCGCTAGCGAGTACGGTCACGGAAACCAGTGCAAACTCATGGTAGAGGCACTGGTCGCATAATAAATTATTATACGTAAACTAAAAAGTACGTCAATAATACGACGTGTGAAAGTCAATTACAAATATTGCATATGACTGGTTAACCCGACGCCATAACCGTTGGTTATTCATGTTTGTTTACATTTAGTTAAGTAAAGTAGACCTTTTACAGAGAGGACCTTTTACAATAGTCTGCAAGTAAATTATGTAATCACTTTGTATGACATCTGAAAAAAAAATTTTTTTACCCCCGACATAAAAAGAGGGGTGTTATAAGTTTGACCGCTATGTGTGTGTGTGTGTGTGTGTGTGTGTGTGTGTGTGTGTCTGTCTGTCTGTAGCATCATAACTCTTAAATAGGTGAACCGATTTGCATGCGGTTCTTTTATTTGAAAGCAGGTTTCTTGGCGATGGTTATTAGACATGTTTTATCAAAATTGGTCCAGCCGTTTCAAAGTTATCAGCTCTTTTGCATGCTGCGGAAGGAATCTTAGATTCAATTGCGTTGGGGGTTTTTGAAATTTTTAATTTTATAGTTATTTTCGAATATCTTAAAACTGATTTACATGATATAGGTTAATTTTAGAGTACCAAGAACTGTGTCGAAGTTAAAGCAAATGTATATAAACACCCTATATACTTGTCCAGTTTTATTTCATATTTCTCGACGCATCCGAACCCCGATGATAGATCGGACCCTATAAAAGTCAAACTAACCGGAAAATTCAGAAAATAACCCTTATTTAGGCAGTCGGGTAAAAAAGGTTATATTGTTACGTTCGGGAGATAAAGGATGCCACTCGCGGAAGGTTAAGTCGGAACTCGGAAAAAAGACATTGTGTTTTTAGGGTTCCGTAGTCAACCCTTATAGTTTCGCCATGTCTGTCCGTCAGTCTGTCTGTCTGTCCGCGGCTAAGCTCAGAGATCGTTAGTACTAGAAAGCTGTAATTTGGCATGAATATACATATCAATCACGCCAGCAAAGTGGTAAAATAAAAAACAAAAAAATACTTTTTTTAGGGTACCTCCCATAGACTTAGAGGGGGTGATTTTTTTTTTCTCAACTAAACCTATAGTGTGGGGTATCGTTGGATAGGTCTTTTCAAACCATTGTGGGGTTGCTAACATGATTTTTCTATTCAGTGATCTGTTTGCGAAATATTCAACTTTAAAGTGAAAATGTTCATTAAAATCGAGCGTCTCCCCCCCTCTAAAATCTAAACTGTTAGGTGGAAAAATTTGAAAAAATTCAGAATGGTAGTAAATATATCAAATTTACTAGGAAAATTATAGCGGCTAAGATTGCTTGGAAATTATTTGTAGTTTAAGAGTAAATAGTAGCCTAAGGTATAAAACATACCTAAACTTGGTTGATTCCGTACACATACGAAATCCTTAGAAAAATATTACTTGATTTTTTTGTAATGGCTACGGAACCCTACCTTGTGCGTGTCCGACACGCTCTTGGCCGGTTTTTTATCAATCCTACTGTCATTTGATTGTAGGACAAATGGATTCCTTTATCTCTGAGTAAGCTGGTTATCCTACTAATATTATAAACGCGAAAGTTTGTAAGTATGGATGGATGGATGGATGTTTGTTACTCTTTCACGCTAAAACGGTTTGACGGATTCTGATGAAATTTGGCACACAGATAGTTTATAATCCGGATTAACATATAGAATACTTTTTATCCCGGAAAATTGCATAGTTCCCGCGGGATAGCGATAAACGAATTCTTCGCAGACGGAGTCGCGGGCAGCAGCTCGTATTCATATGTATACGAGTATCTTTGTTTAGTATATCTCAAGCAGTAATTTTAAAAGCCAGCTGTGGTAGCCTAGTGGTTTGACCTATGGCCTCTCTAGCAGAGGGGGTGTGGGTTAAAATCCAGGTTCGTATCTCTGAGTTTTTTGGAATATGTGTGCGAAATTACATTTGAAATTTACCGTCAATCGTGGTCATCGTGGGGAAACCTACATACACATGCGAAGAAATTCAATGGTGTGTGTGAAGTTCTCAATCCGTACTGGGCCCGCGTGGGAACTACGGCCCAACCCCTCTCTTTCCGAGAGGAGGCCTGCGCCCTGCAATGGGACGTATAATATAAGTATAGGCTGGCATGATGATGATGAGTTTTAAAACAAGAAAAACGTACGTTATAAATTATCGTGCAGGAGACAGGCCTCCTCTTAGAATGAAATGGCTTGGGCCATAGAGTTTCCACGCGGGTCCAGTGCGGATCGGGAACTTCACAGACACCATTGAAATAATTCTGAGATGTGTGCAGGTTTCCTCACGATATTCTTCTTCATCGTAAAGCTCATGGTAAATTTGAAATGTAATTTCCCACATAAATTCCGAAAAACTCAGAGATACGAACCCGGATTTGAACCCGCGACCCTCTGCTTGAGAGGCAATAGGTCAAACCACTAGGCCTGTACTTGTACGGTCGCGTGCTTTAATTTGGGACAAATTTTGAAAAACTATCCTTTGAATTCCCATACAATATGACAGGACTCTTAACCTTAAGTGGGTCTCAAATTAAAGCTCGTGACTGTACCTTCTCGCTTTCAGTCGTTACATAACTTCGTATGGCTTTCCAAACATGACGCTAAAGTGACAAGGGACAAAAGTGATCACTTAGCCAAGTTAAGTATGAAGTATCTTTTTCTATTTATTTTTTATTTTCTTCAACTTCATTTTTTATTACTTTTACGGTCATCCCGTGAAACCATATATTTCAAACTAAATACAAACTGAAATATAGATGCACAGAAAAAACCCCAGAAAAAAGACCAATGCTGGGAATCGAACCCAGGTCTTCAGCGTTCCGTGCTGCGTGCTTACCCCTACACCATCACTGGTCTAGAAGTTAGAAGTTAGGTTTTTTCTGTGCATCAATATTTCAGTTTGTATTTAGTTTGAAATATATGGTTTCACGGGATGACCGTAAAAGTAATAAAAAATGAAGTTGAAGAAAATAAAAAATAAATAGAAAAAGATACTTCATACTTTGTAACGTGAAAAATTGATATCAGCGCCCTCTCGCGGCGAACTCTAATATCGTGCTTAAACCGTCGATAACAACTGTCAGCTCATTCATCCATCAAATGACTCGAATGAAATAGTTCCCTAAACCGCCGCATAAATACAGCGCCACCGCACAAGTTGGTCATTTCAAGAGCGGCCGTTAAGAACAAAAAAGTTTAGAATACCATCTACTTACCGATTTAATTAAAAATAGAAATTAATAATATTTCTTAGGGCAAACAGTAGCCCATGTTTAAATAACTATATTAAAAATAACCGGATGGCAGATATTTAGTGAATTTCCTCAAACCCAGCAAATGTAAGTAGCTCTTTGTCTTAATATGGTATGTGTCCGTCTGGCACACCATGGCTATTGGTATCTTCAACCGATTTTTTATTGTTTTCTTAGGGGTCGCATCGTGTCGCATCGTGTCGAATCATATCGCATCGTATTGCATCGTATCGCATCGTATCGCGTAACATCACATCGCATCACTATCGCTAGATTCTAATAAGAAGGCGGGTTCTCAAGCTCGGTGCTGGCTCTTTTCCTTGGCCCCATTAATCTGAACTGCAGAGGGTAACTCGAGTGGAAAGTGACTCCAGGACAGGACACCTGAAGTAAGCTGCTTCCTCAACAGTCTCGCGGATTGCTAAGTACTCCATATTCAGTGTAAGAGTGTGATTTAACAGTGAAAAAGGTCAGTCCCGAACATTATTCTAGTGTAAAACTTAATAATTTTAATAAAGTGTTTGCCATCTAGTGATTTTTTTATTTACTATAATCAGCAACAGGCGCCCTGAGGTTTAAAATAGTCTTTTGCCACCGTTGTGCGAAGCCGGTGAGTAACAGCTGATTTTTATCTGTTACAACTTAACTTGTAAAAGTTGGCCTAGTAGCGCCATCTCTTGGTCCAGGTGAGCGGGTAGCTCCGAAGGAGTGTTGAAGTCTCTCGGTAGAGGGCATTAACATAGATGCGCTTTATCACTGCCTAATGTGATTATAACAGACTGAAGTGTACGATGTATGGGAAAGATTCGTCGCTAACTTCTAGACCAGTGATGGTGTAGGGGTAAGCACGCAGCACGGAACGCTGAGGACCTGGGTTCGATTCCCAGCATTGGTCTTTTTTCTGGGGTTTTTTCTGTGCATCTATATTTCAGTTTGTATTTAGTTTGAAATATATGGTGATCACTTAGCGTTATTTATGACGTTGAACCTACATAAAAGTATCAGCAATTTCCACAACATTTTAACACATTCGCTGCCACGTATTGCTACGCGCTATGAACGGAGAACTCCCCTGTGGCGTTCCCGGCACTGAATGTGTGGCACAAGCTGGAATGGCAAAAAGGTTGTCTCAGGTGGTTGTGGCAGGCCTCATGCATGCCATGTACTTACGCGCGATATTTACCTACCGCGGGGACGATCTGCTACGATCGAAATTTCAGTAGGCTGTCACAAGCGCGCGCCGACGCACGTTCATTCGTGTTCCACGGAACAAATATGCCGCCTGGACTTTTATAAGTGAAAATGGTGAAACAGGGGGCAAACTTTAATATGACTATGCTAGAATTAATAGCTAATATAACAATTTGGAAGTTCGTATTGTGCTGTCCCTCTTACTCTTCTATAAAAAGCTATAAGCGTGAGCGGGATGGCACGATGCGAAGTTCGAAAATTGACCGTCGTATCTAGTATAACGTTAGGGTACTGTGAGCATGGCAATGTGTTCTGCGCAGAATTACTATGGAGATAGAACGTTAAAGAAACGAGTTCCGAATTTACTCAATAGTTTACCCGAGGACATAAGACGTGAGCCTTCTCTTGCTAAATTTAAGAGTTTATTAAAAAAACACTTGTTAAATACGTTGTAAACATTTACGTAATTTAATTATATTATAAGTATAATCTAATTTAATAATTTATAAGCTATGTTTATATAAAGCGAGCTACCTGCAGTCAAACTGTGTAAGCAGTTTTGCGGGGCATGGTTTAAATGAA
This sequence comes from Archips crataeganus, assembly GCA_947859365.1. Lineage (NCBI taxonomy): Eukaryota > Metazoa > Arthropoda > Insecta > Lepidoptera > Tortricidae > Archips > Archips crataeganus. Next base: position 22,890,333 of record OX402049.1, on the reverse strand, counting down.
AGTGTAACTTTTTATGAATAAATATATTTCATACATACATACATACATTACAATAAATTAAATGAACTAAAACAATTGCCTGATTCAATAAATAAATTAAATATCCTTTTTTGTTAGGATTCCAGAGCTAAAATGGCAAAAACGGAACCTTTATAGTTTCGCCATGTCCCTTTGTCCGTCCGTGGCTTAGCTTAGGGAATATTAGTGGTAGAAAGTTTGCATGGATATAATATATAGCAATTATCCCGACAAAATGGTAAAACAGAGAAAAAAAATTTAATCCAAACTGCCAGCCCTTGTCACTGTCGGTCGGCACGCACACATTCTTAAGGAGACGGAGTAGTATAATCTGTGGCTACAATCGCGGTAAGTACCAAGATTTTGTACGAGATGCAGTATCTGTTACGAAGTAACTATTAAGTAATCTGTGGTTGTGGGTTCAAACGTGAGCCTTTTTCTCACAGGTCGCCAAGAGTAGACAAGTACTCCCTTAAGGCGAAAGCCACATAGAAGAGACGTGGGACGGGGGCGCGACGCAGTCCGCGTCGTTTGCTCGCAGGCCGTATTTCCCCCCGTCTCTTCTGCCTGCTTTGGATCGTGACGCTTCAGTATAAAAACCGATTCAAGTGTTCTGTGTGGCTTGCACCTAGATTCACGCCGCGAAAGCCGTGGTGGCCTAGTGGTTTGAGTGGTTTGAGGCGGAGATTGAAACCCGAACTGGCACCTCTGAGTTTTTAGTCGGTGCGAAATAATGAAAATGAAAATGAAAATGAAAAATGTTTATTTGCATTCTTAAACCATTGTAAAAAACGAGGTTGGAGTCCCCTATTAAGCATTAGGCATGCTTGTGTCAGGAGACACCGCTCCTCCATAAGAAAATGGTATGTACTTACATAATAAAGTGGATCTTATCTTATCCAAACTATAAACTATAAAACCTCATCTAGTTTTGAGATTTACATTAGACAAAATTGTCTCAAGTTTTACATAAATTAACAAATAGAAATAGAAAACTTAAAAATGTGTGTGTGTCTGCGTATGCGTGTGTCTGTGTGTGCATGTGTGTGTGTGTGTGTGTGTGTGTGTGTGTGTGTGTGTGTGTGTGTGTGTGTGTGTGTGTGTGTGTGTGTGTGTGTGTGTGTGTGTGTGTGTGTGTGTGTGTGTGTGTGTGTGTGAGTGTGTGTGTGTGATTATGTCCAAGTTTATGTATATATTAGTAAATTGTAGGTAATTCAATAGAATAATTTCTTAGAAATAGGTAACTATGGCTGTCACTATTATTAAAGTTAATATTTAACACTATACAACAAAGCCTCTGTCTCATCATAACTGAGTGGTTTTAGCCATTTAATCATTTCACTCTTACACGTATACAGCTGTAGTTGATATATATTAATCTTATTATTCACTTTGTTGTATATATGAGCTGATGGTGCTGGTGCGAAATAATATTTGGAATTTACTATACTTTTCGGAGTAAACGAGTTCTTGAGTGGCGACCGCGTCTTGGCAAACGTAGTGTAGGACGCCCTCCGGCCAGGTGGAGTGACGATCTGCGAACGGCTGCTGGTAGAAGCTGGATGCGTCTAGCCGAGGACAGGGCGCAATGGCGCTCATTGGGGGAGGCCTATGTCCAGCAGTGGACTGTTATAGGCTGATGATGATGATGATGATACTTTTCGGAGAAGAAAAACATCTTGAGGAGCCCTACACACGAAGCAATTTAATTGTATGTGTGAAGTTCCCAAACTGCACTTAGTACGCCTGGGGACTTCAGGCACAGCTCTCTAAACCTGAGAGGTGTGCCTAGCAGTGAGACGTAAGTAGGTTGGAGACGATGATGATGATAAACAAGTATCATCATCATCATTTCAGCCGAAAGACGTCCACTGCTGAACATAGGCCTCCCTCAAGGCTCGCCAAACACATCGGTCCCGTGCCATCCCGCAATCTCAACCAGGTTGTCGCTCTATCTTGTTGGAGGCCTATCTACACTGCGTCTTCCGATCCGTGGACGCCACTCGAGAACCTTTTTGCCCCATCGGCCATCAGTTCTACAAGCGATGTGCCTTGCCCACTGCCACTTGAGTCTGGCGAATATCTAAATAATAGTATAAACTCTCTCGCAAAAATGCACCAGAATTCCGCAAAACTCAGAGGTGTGAGCCCGAGTTTCAACTCATGATCAGACGATCAAATACCTCCTTAAGTAGAGGCTTAAGAGGTTATTCCTAAGTCAAATCACTAAGACTACCTACTAATCCTCTTAAATCCAATTTCTAATTTTGGAAGCAGACAGTATTTTTTTGTTTAATTGGTCTTAACAAAGGCTTACGCTCGTAGTTTCACCCAGGTTGAGGAATTCTTTATCTCGCGCGAGTTAAAAAAACCGACAATGTGCGAGTCGGACTCGTGCACATACACAGTAAACAGCCATAACTATAATAATCCAGTGTTAGTAAAATGTACGCAGTGTGAGATCATTTTATTTTGGTTAGTCGACACCTCCCTTAATATTTTATATTATGTAATTAGATATTTATTATTCGTTGTTGTACCGGCTGCAGTAATTTATAATCGGTGAAAATTTGAAAACTTTTTGAAAACTTCAAGAGTCTTAGTTCTTGTATGACCCCTTTAATATTTTATTTTATTTTATTTTTAGTATTTGTTGTTATAGCGGCAATAGAAATCCATCATTTGTGAAAATTTCAACTGTCTAGCTATCACGGGTAATAAGATACAGCCTGGAGACAGACGGGCGGACGGACAGCGAAGTCTCAGTAATAGGGTCCCATTTTTATCCTTTGGGTACGGAACCCTAAAAACCTTCTTTAAATTATAAAAAATATCTCTATTCAAAATTTCAACAAAGTACAGTCAAGGAACTTAATTCATGAGCCACCATGGAACCTTTTCTAAAGAAAAGTCATTATGATTTTCCTTGTTAATTAATGCAATGTCACTATGACGTTTACTGTGAAATGATTCCATGGTGGCTCATGAATTTAAGTCCTTGAACGTACAGTCGAACAAAAGGTCGCCTTGACACCTTAAATGTCCATTTTGCGTGCAGTACCAATGAACTTCAACGGCTGCAAGCAAATTTGTTTTGAAACTGGTAAGCCGGCGTTTGGCCCGATTGTACTTGGGCTGGGTATGGAAGAGTCAGACAGCCAATCAGTTAGGAGATTTCTTTTTATTTACCATGTTTTCTACGATATCCATTAACTTTGAAGTTCACAGAAACTACCATGGCAATTAACTTTTTGGCCGAATCGAAAAAAAAAACCTTTAATGTGTGGAAATTAAAAAAAAGAACCGCGTCAAATCGTAGTCAATCACGTAAAATTAATCACTGGAAAAATTACCTTTACCCGTACAATGCTATGGGCTATTTCCGTGTGACAACGGAAAACTTTCGTACAAATTTTTAGTACCTACCTACCGTCGTTAAGGTGTTCAATTTTTTGAACTCGTCCCATCATGCATTCATCGTCATTGTAAAAGGTCTTTTAGAGTTACATTAAGTTAGTTTCAGATAATAGCAGTATTTTAATTTCAAATGTCGTGAATTAAGAACCTTTTAAATTAATTAATTTAATTTCGATTAAGTATATTTTTTACAAAAATTCAGTAGTGTTTTAAAAACATTAAGTTCATTTCATCTGTTTGTCCCCTGAAAGTTAAAGAAAAAAAAATGGAGTATTTTAATTTTCAAAAATTTATAAATTCAAGAGAGAGAGCGATAAAGAGATTTATTTAGACGTATTCGATACACAGGAATAGATACAAATAATAAACATCGAATAGCATAAAAAATCTCCTAATGATTTGATTTTCTGTACTTTAAAAAGTTCACCCGCCACCCACGAACCGCTGGTAAACAGAAAGAAACTTCCTATTATCATAGCAGGTAGCCAAAGGCTAAACAGATTCCACAGCTGTGTGTACTAACCGTTTGCATACTTGCTTCTCTGCCACGACTAAGTGCGAGCGGCGGCTAAGCGAGCGTTCTCTCTGTTCATTGCGTGTGCCAGTACTGCCGTGTCAGGCCTAAGTAACGTATAATTTATTGAATCAGGCGTTACTTTGCGGAGGTCCATATTAATGAACTAAAACAATTACTTTGCTCACCCGCGACCTTACAATAGTTACGTTTATGCAAGAAATGTGCGTTCATGCAGTTCCTCCACCTCCACACTGTACGAACACACACAAATCACATAAACCCAACCATCACCACCACCAAGCTACACTGACTGGGTGAGCAAAGTAATTGTTTTAGTTCATTAAGTAACGTATCTCCAAAAACGACGATTAGAGAAAAACGCGATCAAAGTTTTTGCTTTTGTTCATCTCATTGCTTGTTTACTAATGAAGTTTAAAATTTGAAATTTACACAGTAGGTTAGAAATATTATTGTGACGATGTATTTTTAATTTTAACACTGTGCTACGAATCAATTGGAAAAAGGACGGTTTTTAAAGTTTACACGGCCTTACTTTTCATACAAAATTTTGTAACGCAAAGTTGCGTATCTTAATATACGTTAGTTAAGCGTGACCATGCTCTTTTTATTACCCAAAACTGTGTAATGGCTATGACCTGTATCTTTACTTACATTACTTTTGGGAACCAAGAAACAGAACATTTAAGTAAATAAAATAAGTAAAGTGGAAGCTAGAAAACTTTTTATTGAATTTTATCACAGTAACAGGATTTCTATTAATTCTTAACTTGTAGGTATCTTTTTTAATAAATAATACTTATAAGGTCTTATAACAAAATATTATTATCTTTTCTCCCACTCCCTCCCCTCTAGTTAAACATACCTACTCTTAATAAAATTATAATCAATATAGCTCTCCTTGGTTTCAGAGGGTAGGTACGTATCAAAATATATAAAGTTTAAAATTAATAATGGACGAAAATACATAATGGTCATTTGATATAATTATTCTTGGAAATTCTCAACTTTATTACAGGATAAACCAACCATAATAAACCTAACCTAACCTAAACCAATCTGTAGATTACAAGATTAAAAAAGTTCGTTTTATCAATAGTTTCAAAGAAAATTTTAGTGTATATTATGACCACCATGTATTTCGTCCATTATTCGTTTCAAACTTTATATATTTTGATACGTTCCCGTTTCAGAAGGTGTTACGTATTATGAAATATAATTAAAATGCCTATTTAACATATAACAACAACCTGATTTGAATTAAACTGCACCAGAAGATTTTTCAATTTCGATTCTGCGGGCGAGTTCTGTATGACCTATCTAACGTATTTGAAGTACGCGAGATATCCATTACAAGTGCGTACAAAAATCCCAGATACGTTAGTTCGGCTATCGGTGTTTTTATTGAATTATGGCATAAAAACAAAATCTTCGATATGTATCAGATAGTATAGCATCAAAAATGACGATTTAGCACTGTTAAGCGTAACTAACGTATCTCAAGTTACGTTACTTAGGCCAGACACGGCAGAGTAACAACTCTATGCGGCGAGCCTCTCGGCCGCGCATTGGACATCTATCAGGGTTCAATACCCGAAGGGTGTCAAATAGAACCATATTAAGTTCCAAACGCACAGACAGTGGAAGCGTGGCGGTGCGGTGGCGGTGACGGTTGTAATACTCTAACTTAATAATAAATAAATAAATATAATAAATATACTTGTATGAACAGTTGTGCGGAATTATTGCAACAGTCACCGCCACCGCACCGCCACGCCCGCTGTCTGTGCGTTCGGAGCTTAACAGTGAACAGAGAAAACGCTCGCCTCGCCGCCGATCGCGCATAGTCTTGCCCAAGCCATAAGCCCCATTCTATTTCCCAGTTACCTCTGTTTGCCTGAAACCACGCCCGTCTGTCTGGAAAGCTTAATTTGTCTCCCAAGGTTGACAAATGGGAAATGATTACGCCATTCCCATACAAAAGGCCTATTGTGGCGCCCTGCATTCGTGTAGCACCATATAGTAAGCATGGTATAGCGTGTACGTAAAAGGGTCTGGGTTTGTGTAGTGTGGTTGTTAACTTGATAGTTTGTGATTATTTTGATAGAAGAAATAAGTAGAAGAAATTTGTGAAGGCAATTTGGTAAATGACTAAAAAAAGAAAGAAAACATTTCATCGTCATTATCTCAGCACCATTGCTGGTTCTACTGCTGGGCCTGAACTCAAGAGGCCTTTGCCTCTTATCAGAATGAGAGGGTTTGGGTTGTGATTCCCACGCGGGCTAAGTACATATTGGGAACTTCACACATACCATTGGTTTGCTAAGCATGTGTGCAGATTCCTTCACAGTGTTTGTTCTTCACCGTAACGCTTGTGGTAAATTTCAAATATAATTTCGCGATCTGTTCGGTACTTGCCTCCTTTCTGCTCTAGTCTACCTACTAAGTGTGAGGTTCAATACCTATTTGTAGAGATTTGCCCCCTTTTAGGAACCCCTTTCTAAGTAAGTCTTTCCTTCATTTCATCTCTTCTTACCACAAACCACATCCCAAATTCGAGTGTTATTGTTGAGCGATAACAAAAGTTAAGGGTCTATGTCCAATATTTTATAGTCAAGTCTACGTCGGCGTGTGGAAGGCTGAACCAGTTATCGTCCATTTCAATAAATCTTAAGTTTCAAGGTTGGTTTCTTGGAGTCTTTTTGTATTTTTATTTTTAACTCCTAATTTTTTACTTTTACGGTCATCCCGTAAAATCTTAATATTTTTATACTAAATACAAACTGAAACATGGATACACAGAAAAAAACCCAGAAAAAGAGACCAGTGCTGGGAATCGAACCCAGGTCCTCAGCATTCCGTGCTGCGTGCTAAACCCCCCTGGGTTCGATTCCCAGCGCTGGTCTCTTTTTCTGGGTTTTTTCTGTGTATCCATTTTTCAGTTTGTATTTAGTATAAAAATATTAATCTTAAGTTTGCTGACTCGGAATCACTAATTTTATATCGACAGCAGAGACAACTTATGTTTTTTACGCTGTGTATGACACACCGTAACGGACCGGAAGACGCACGGCAGTGTAGGTAGGCCTCCAACTAGATGGAGCGACGACCTGGTTAAGGTTGCGGGAACGCGTTGTATGCGGATGGCGCGGGGCTGATCTGCTTGGCGAGCCTTGGAGGAGACCTATGTTCAGCAGTGGACGTCTTTCAGCTGAAATGGTGAATGATGATGATGGCAAACATTATAGCAGGCTTACCGTGAATTTGGCTTGTTTACAGACACCCCTCCCGCACAGCAGCTTCCTCACTGACCGCTGGAAGTTTCTCGTCATGATGCAGTACACTATGGGGTTGATCGCGGAATTTGCGTGACCTGGTGACAAAAAAGATAAAACATCTGATACACAGTGTTTTTTTTAATTTCCGGCAACTTTAAGGGAAGATTGATAAAGCCAAATAACTACCTACCTACCTACCTACCTACCTACCTAATAACTAGTGTCTTGACTCTTAATATTTTTGAGATAATCAACAATTAAATTTAATGGTTGAATTAGTTTAAAAGGTCCTACATTACATCCTTTTATTATTTATCATTAAAATTTCGTCAGTAAAGAGTTTTCCATTCATAGCTATTCGCACTAAGCTGTGTGTTGGCATGTGCTGTCTGTCATGAATGAAATTTAATCTTTGTCATGATTGACACTAACTTTTGTGTAACTCTAAGGGACCTTTTGCGCTGCAATATTAATGTATTATGTACGAAGAACAAAAAATGTTTTTTTTGATTTTATTGTAATTTGTATACCAGGTAGTTTCTGTTAATGTACCGAGCAACGTGTTGAATTTAATGGAAAATAAAAATACACGGTGTAGATGCGAGACTTTTGACTTTTGAGGTTGGTTTTGAGGTTAGAGGTTGGTTGTTGAATAAATATACTTAACCCCTCGTATGCGGGAAGTGAAAAAAAGCAGCCGCCGCAACGTGTGGCTCTAAGAAGAAGGGCTACGGATTAGCCCGAAATATGTAGAGCTAAACTCGATCATAGACGTGAGTTATCCGTATTTTTTCGCTATGAGTGAGTCTCACGGTAGTTTTATGGTCAAACCTTTGGCCTCATATGCACTTCACACCAGGTGAGGTAGGAGTTAATTAGGGTCAGTTTTATGAAAAAAAAAAACCTTGTGAGGTAAATTGTGTTTCACATGCTGCCCAATTCATGTCACACTGCTATCACTTTTGAATAGAATAGAATAGAAAATATTTATTTTTAATTAAGTACAATTATAATACAGCTAAAAAAGTACACAACAGACTATAAACATGAATGTAGTTGCTACAAGAAAAGGACACCCCTCAGCATGTGTCACGGCACGCAGTGCCACGACGCTGATTTTCAGTGGGACCACAGTAACTTAAAACTTAACTAAGTTAAACATACACAGCATAGTACACTACATACAATGAAACCAAAAAAATAAAGAAAGAAAGAATGAAATGTGACATTACGCAGTGCAGTATACAGATAAAACAAAAACAATCTTATGCAAATAAAACTTTTGCTGCTAACATAAAATTAGAATGGTAACTACTGGGTTAGTGACCGCACTCTGGCGTCAACTCACCTAAAAACAAAGCATAGGGCAAGTAGACGCTCAAATCCTTGGCGTTGACAGCATAAATGTCCAGCAGCAGCTGCATTATGTTGTAAGGCATCCAGCAGAGCGCGAAGAGCACGGCTAGGAGGAGCAGGATCCACGCCACGCGTTTCCTCTCCTTCATCAGTCTTAGACCCTGGGAATAGTTTTTGATTACTGTGTTGAAGACCCTTCTTAAAAGTGGGGTGTTATAAGTTTGACCGCTATCTGAGTGTGTCTGTCTTGTGTGTATGTCTGTGGCATCATAGCTCTTAAGGGGGTGATCCATTTGCGGACTTAAAAACCGTCGGATTTGCTCGCTGGCTCTTTATGCATGCTTGAAATTCTAAAGTCCGCAGATTTTTAAGTGCTCCATTGGCGGTTTAGACCTTTTTGGCTCGCGAGTTCGTTGGCGTACCGGCGGTTTTGCTCGCCAATGGATCACCCCCTTTAAACGGGTGCACCGATTTGGATGCGGTTTTTTTTAATAGAAAGCAAGTTTCTTGGCGATGGTTCTTAGATATTTTTCATGAAAATTGGTTCAGCCGTTTCAAAGTTATAAACCCTTTTGTTAGCTGCGGAAGGGATCTTAGACGCATAACGGGCATTGACTTAATGTTCAAACATACGAGTGACATAATTGCTTTGGGGGTTTTTTAAATTTTTAATTTATAGTTATAATTGGATGCTGATCAGCAATAACATGTCAATGTACACGTATATAATTTTGAGAAAAGCTACTGAAGATTTTTATTTGGGACCAGCTTATTCCGGCGACTTCCTCCGCGCACCCATTAGTAAAATCGCACCCAATTGCTTACCCGCGGGAAATTCCAAAAATCCCTTTTTACTGCACCTTTATGATGGTAAGGGAACGGTTACTGATATACACTACTATTGAATGGATATATAAATTCCGTTTTGTTCTTGTCCCGTGTTATAAATAACTTGCATGACTTTGAAACTTCTAATAATTACAGTTGCGGAGATAGGGCCCCTTTGAAGCGAATATATAAATTCCATTTATTCCATATCCCGTGAGAATTTCGTAAAACCCCTTTGAGCACAATAAGTTCAATGGTTTGAACTGTGCGTTGATAGATCAGTCAATAATGGTCACCTTATAAACATATCACTTCAATTACACTATCCAAACAATCAATATTTATATTCTTATTTCTAGCACAAAATAACGTCTAAACCGAAACAAATTTAATAAATAAATATTTACCCAAGATTTTCCCGGAGGTATATCCCTAACAGATATTTTTGCCAATACTCGTATAACAAGATATTCGTCGAAATCATTATAGACGCTTAGAATAGATGGAAGGTAGGTATAACTCCTTAACGGTCAGGTCACACAAAACCTTAACAAGATACTATCAAAGTAGGTACACAGCGCTTCAAGTTACTCAAGTTTCCGTAGAAGGTAAGAAAACATTGAATTATACCTAATGCAGGACAGGGTAAAGTGATAATAGGTTTTATATTATTAACAAGCCTGGTTATTTTAGTGCCCGCTTCCGAATTAGTGAAAAACATTGTATATAAAGAAATACTGTAAAGGACCGTATAAACGTGAAGTGTAGTCGGGCTTGCTTGCACACTTGCTTGCACGCTTACTTGCACGCTTGCTTGCTTGCGTGCATGCATGCTTGCTTGCATCTTGCTTGCATGCTTGCTTGCATGCTTGCTTGCTTGCCTGTACGCTTGCTTGCTTGATATCTTGGTTCTTTGGAATACTCATGGTACACGCGAGCGAAGCCGCGGGCAAAAGCTTATTATGAATGTGAAAGTTTGTATGAATGGATGGATGGATCCCATCCGCATCCAACGCGATCCCGCAACCTTAACCAGGTCGTCGCTCCATCTTGTTGGAGGCCTACCTACACTGCGTCTTCCGGTCCGTGGACGCCACTCGAGAACCTTTTTGCCTCATCGGCCATCAGTTCTACGAGCGATGTGCCCTGCCCACTGCCACTTGAGTCTGGCGATTCTTCGAGCTACGTGGGTGACTTTAGTTCTTGCGCGGATTTCATCATTTCTAATGCGATCCCGCAGAGAAACTCCGAGCATAGCCCTCTCCATCGCCCTCTGAGTGACTTTGAGCTTCCTTATGAGGCCCATCGTAAATAATTACGAGATGATGAAATCGATACGTATTTTTGCACTTGATCCTACACAAACTTGTTCGTATATCTATGTGGCCCTTGAACCCCTTACCTACATACAGGTGTCAACTATAGTAAATTCTTACCTGCTGCATGCTGACGTTGCCCTCATCTATATCGAAGGGTGGTTTGACGGAGCACAGCGTCCGGCCCATAAAGGCGTATGACATTATTGTAATTGAACCTGCAAAAAAGTAACGGAACATAAATATCCTTTTTTTTATTATGAGAGGGAGGAAAACGAGCAAGCGGGTCATCTGATGGAAAATGATCACCGTCGCCCATGAATATCAACAACTCAAAGAGAGTCACTGATCTGTTACCGGCCTGTAAAAAAGGAGAGGGAATAGGGGAGAGGAAGAAGGAGAGGTATTGGGCCCCCGGCGCTCTCACTGACCGTACGAAACGCAGCAGGAGTACTGCTATTACCTTTATTGAACAGCTCATTTTTAGGGTTCCGTAGTCAACTAGGAACCCTTATAGTTTCGCCATGTCTGTCCGTCTGTCTGTCTGTCCGCGGCTAAGCTCAGAGACTGTTAATACTAGAAAGCTGTAATTTGGCATGAACATATATATCAGTCACGCCCACAAAGTGGTAAAATAAAATATATAAAATATATTTTTTTTAATGTACCTCCCATAGACGTAAAGGCGGGGTGATTTTTTTTTCTCGACTAACCCTATAGTGTGGGGTACTGTTGGATAGGTCTTTTAAAACCATTGCGGGGTTGCTAACATGATTTTTCTATTCAGTGATCTGTTTGCGAAATATTCAACTTTAAAATGACAATTTTCATTAAAATCGACTGTCCCCCCCCCTCTAAAATCTAAACTGTTGGGTGGAAAAATTTGAAAAAATTCAGAATAGTATTAATTCAGAATATATCAAATTTACTAGGAAAATTATAGCGGCTAAGATTGCTTGGAAATTATTTGTAGTTTAAGAGTAAATAGTAGCCCAAGGTATAAAACATACCTAAACTTGGATGATTCCGTACATATACGAAATCCTTAGAAAAATATTACTTGATTTTTTCGTAATGGCTACGGAACCCTACCTTGGGCGTGTCCGACACGCTCTTGGCCGGTTTGTTTTTCTAATATTATAAACACGAAAGTTTGTGAATGTGTAGGTGGATGGGGGGTCCTGGGGCATTTTAACCGTCCGCTGTGTATTACAAAAATCGACTTTGATTTCGGGGGCTAAATATAAAATGTTTTGTCAAATAAAGGGGCTTGTTACGACGGTCTAAAATATATATTTTGTTTTTTGCAACTTCTATCTTAATACATATTATGGGTCATACAAAGCGTAAGAAACAAAAGTTGTCTTTCCTGTGGATATAAAATTAGCGACTACAAGTCAGCAAACTTACGCACCACGTGTACGTGTACCACGAATGCACATGCTGGTGGCACGGATTATTAAAATAATAATACGTGATCTTAGCCAACCCAATACTAAACTTAAGAATCTGTCTGTCCCAAGGATAAGAGATAGCTTCTCCAAAGTGTTTAACAAATGTAGACATTTGTGGTGCGAAGACTCCGTCAACTGATGCTACGAGGGGAGTAAAAGCTGCATGACGCATTACACAAGTAGAAGTAAGTACTAGAATATTTTCTTTGTTTTTCGTTCTCGGCGGATTAATATTTAGCTGGTTTTCAAAATCAGTCTGGTCGTCACATGTATACCTGCTGCTGTCTGTTTCACCTCCATAATATGTAATGTGATATGCAATAAATAATTTTGAATTTGAATTTGTAATCAAATACGTGACATAATGACGAATGAAAATTTCTGGAGGACCTTTGCAAGGGTGTAGACTTGCTCAACAACTATGGAAACATCGTGGCCACATTTCGCGCCTTACTAATTAAACTTGTACTTAAACAAGCTCTGCTTAATTAAGTATCCATCACGAATTTAAATTAAAACGCTACTAAAATACACCAGCGAAATTTTCAGACGATCATCCAACTGCTCTACATTTTTAGAACTCTGTAATGTTTCATTAAAATAGCGAAAGTTAAGGATGAATTCTTTGAGTCTTCTTTATTGTTTTGTGTAGACGTGTCATCATCATTTCAGCCGAAGGACGTCCACGCTGAACATAGGCCTTCCCCACGGCTCGTTAAACAGATCGGTACTCCGCGCTATCCGCATCCAACGCGTTCCCGCATCATTAAGCAGGTCGTCACTCCACTGGTTTCAGGACTACCTAGACTGCGTCTTCCGGTCCGTGGCCAATGCATTTTATTCATTTTAGACATCATGTCTCATAGTAACATTTACTGCTTAAGAGCTACACAATCGATATCTAGATAGAAATAGTGTTAGTTTTTTTGTGTTTTCTTTTGTTGTGGTCAAACGCAAGCCTATATTGTATAAAAAAAATAACGTCCGAGTTCGATTCCCGAGCTGAGTACAGATTTTTTTTAATGTATAAATGTAGTTGTTCTTGTTATTAAAATCGATGACATGGTTCTAAGAACAGATCTTCGTTATATCTTATAGTTTCAGACTTTTCCATCTTCTTTCGCTAATCGATTTTAGGTATTCTATGCACTCGTGTATGTGTGCGTGAGAGCGGCTGGAATCAAAGCCGTGCGTAAGCGCAAGCGACACAAGTTCCCCGTCCGATGACTGAAGGAGAACTAACACAGCTAAATATACGGAAAAGGGGGAAGCACGACGGCTCAATATAGTTTGGTCAGACCGCGCGGTGTATTTAGGTATTTTCATTGTATTACTAAAACAAATACATATTTTAAAATTCTGACAACACTAGGCCCTAGAAAACCTCTTGTCTTATTAACATTTAAATAGTCATGACCTGCCGTGTAGTAATATTTACGCCATATTTATTTTATTTATTATTTTAGAGACGACTTTGGATTTTTTTCTATAGAGCAAACTGTAATCGTGTTTTGAAAAACACTGGTCATTAGAGTGAATCTTCAAATATCTTACACATGAATTTTAGAACTAAAAGCTTTGCTAGTAATGATACAGCAAAGGATTAAATGAATTCAATTAATGAGCAAAAAGCTCGGTAGGTAGTTTATTTTATCGCCGTAAAGACAGGCCTCATGCATGCCATGTACTTACGCGCGATATTTACCTACCGCGGGGACCATCTGCTACGATCGAAATTTCAGTAGATTGTCACAAGCGCGCGCCGACGCACGTTCATTCGTGTTCCACGGAAAAAATATGCCGCCTGGACTTTTATAAGTGAAAATGGTGAAACAGGGGCAAACTTTAATATGACTATGCTAGAATTAATAGCTAATATAACAATTTGGAAGTTCGTATCGTGCTGTCCCTCTTACTCTTCTATAAAAAGCTATAAGCGTGAGCGGGATGGCACGATGCGAAGTTCAAAAGTTGACCGTCGTATCTAGTATAACGTTAGGGTACTGTGAGCATGGCAATGTGTTCTGCGTATTACAATAAATATCCTTTTTTGTTAGGATTCCAGAGCTAAAATGGCAAAAACGGAACCTTTATAGTTTCGCCATGACCGTCTGTCCCTTTGTCCGTCCGTGGCTTAGCTTAGGGAATATTAGTGCTAGAAAGTTTGCATGGATATAATATATAGCAATTATCCCGACAAAATGGTAAAACAACATGTAGAGAAAAAAAATTAATCCAAACTGCCAGCCCTTGTCACTGTCGGCACGCACACATTCTTAAGGAGACGGAGTAGTATAATCTGTGGCTACAATCGCGGTAAGTACCAAGATTTTGTACGGGATGCAGTATCTGTTACGAAGTAACTATTAAGTAATCTGTGGTAAAGATGTGTAACCAGCCTTAAACTTAGTTTGATGGCATGACAGATCTAACGCTCCCACGCTACTGTATATTGATAAGGTCTTCAAATGATACTCCATAGTTAATTGGTGTTTGTTTGAGAGTAATTAATTCCGTGCTCGTAACGAGTTTATTTGATGTTGCCATGTGATTTGCGTTACCATGTAGGGTGCGCTTTCAATGCGGAGCCCTACCGATCGCATCAGTTGAACGTTGTCTAGTGCCTATAGTACAGGCTTTGCTTAGCTTAGGACTTGGTCAAATGGTGTTAATTGTCCCATGATTTATTTTATTTATTACTATCTGTTGCCCGCGTCTCCGTCTGCGAAGACAAAAAATAGCCTACGACCTATTATCAGGCCCACCGAATACAGAGAAAAAGGTTCATAAAAATCGGTCAAGCCGTCTCGGAGGAGTTAGATACCAAACACCGTGACACGAGATTTTTATATATTAGAAAGATAGATTTTACACAAAGTTAACCTTAACGGTTTTAAACAGCGTTGTTAAAACGCGTCGTTTATAGTTAAAGTAACATTATTTCAAGGTAACCCATCACTGGTATATTTTAATATTCTTTTTCTCAATCCAGATTTTTGTCTATCTGTACGCCAAGCTTCATGCAAATCCGTTCCGTCATTATTTCGTGATTGACAAACAAACGTTCATACATCACCACTCATTCTGAGAGGAGGCATGTGCCCTGCAGTAGTACTTATCTAGACTGAGATGAAGTAGACATATGCATTACTTAGCCTGTTTAGCTTTCACTAGGTATAGCTCAATTAGTTAGTTCTAATTGGAGAACTTCATAACTACCTAGTCTAAATTAGCCCCGACTAAACCACAGACAAAAGGAGCCGCTAGATATATACCAGAGCTAAGATAGTTATTATCCAAACACAATAATTGTAGTTGGCGAAGAAACTTAAACTTTGCTTAAAGATCTACAAATGACTAATTACATTGTAGTTATCCAGTAACATTTTCAAGAAGCTTTTGTTAATCAAAGTTCCAATTAATATTAAAGTGGTATTTCAATTTATCGCCAACATGGAATATTGTGGTCAATTAGTGTTAAATGTTGACGATTAATTAAAACACAAAATTAACTACAATATTCTATAAAAATTGAGAAATTGTAATTTTCGATTTTCATAATTTTCTTTGTAAGGATTGACTTAAAATTACACATAGGTACTTACGTGAATTGTAGGACAACGCAAGTAAGCAACAAAACCCAAAAAGCTTGTATTTTTAGCAAAACCTCGTTTGTATTATTTTTACGGTTTTCTCGTTAATCATCGCTATCCCAGCGTATATACGTCCCACTGCAGGGCACAGGCCTTCTCTCAGAATGAGAGAGCTTGGGCCGTAGTTCCCACGCGGGCACAGTGCGGATTGGGAACTTCACACACACCATTGAATTTCCTCGCAAATGTATAAAGGTTTACTCACGATTTTTTCCTTCACCGTAAAGCTCATGGTAAATTTCATATGTGCGAGCCGGGATTTGAAGCCACAACCTTCTGGTCGAGAGGCTATAGGTGAAATCACTAGGCTACTACGGCTTACTTTTTACTTTATGTCAACCATAAAAAAATGCTATACATATTAGTTGCGTGTTTGAACACTAAGCCACTTAGTCCAGCCATAAAGAGATTTTTTAAGTATCTATACTCCATTTAATTTAGAATTTTAAACCACAACAACATTATATTGCGGCTCGTGAACTGTAGTCTCTTTACAATTTGTACTAGAGTAACAATTGACGACACGCAAATAAAGTGGCATTAAAACAATTTTATTTTGCGGCTCCCAGACTATTGTACTGTAACTATTTGCTAGGTAAGAAATAGGTGACGAGCCGCAATATAATGATGTTGTGGTTTTCGATTCTATAAAAATGAAGTATAGTATATAGGGATACCGATACCGATATCGATATATCGGCGATATTTTGGGTTTGCCGATATATCGGCATCGGCGATATTTTTATTGCCGATACAACGATACTTTTCAAATTTCGCGCTTTAAAAAAGTAATGTAAACGCGCATCTTGTTTGATCTAGGTCGTTGCAAACGAGGCAAAACAAAAATCTTGTTAATGTTAATTTTAATTATTAACAGTTATTGATTTCATTTTAATTATTACCCTTAATTCTTAATTTTGACAATCTTATTCAAAGTCTGTAACTGTTTATATATTTTAATAGAAATTAAAAATATTTAACCAAAATTGTGTGTTTTATATATTTTACCTTAATTTAATTTTAATTCAATAAACGTTTAAACTGCTAATTTTCATGTTTTACGTACAATAAAGAGTTTTACACATACATACATACATACATACGTTTGTATCGATATCGGTATCGGTATCGACGATATTTTTATAAGAGTATCGGTATCGGTATCGCATCGGCAAAAAGGCGTATAGATGCATCCCTAATAGTATAGTAATAATGTATTTTCTCAAAAATGGTATGAAATGTTGCCATTACGTCATCAAAAACGTCGTAGAAAGTAACGCATCCTGGAGACTAGCTGCTAGCGACCAGGAAGTAATCTCGAGCTGCCAGGAAGTAAGTATGAAATTCCATTACATATCAAGTGTTTAAATTTGGAACCCGTGCTCTACGTCTGTGAAAAACTTAAACTATTAAAAAAGTTCACACTTAAGAGGATGTATGCAAATGTGATAGTTCACTGATTAAATAACTGGAACATTTTTTCACTAATTTATGTTGTTGTAATTACAATTTTTGTATTTCAAACGTTTCAAAATGAAGAAAATTAATTAAAATTATGACGTTTGTAATTTAAAGTTGGCAGATATCTAAACATCGCCGCCCGGTACCTTTCAAAAAAAAAACAATCATACCATAGACTATAGACATAGGTTAGCGAGTGTGTAGCTAAAATGGCGGGTCGTAGATCTTCTTTATTTTTTCAATGAGTAATTGTTTAAAATAATATAAATATTATTTATCTAAAATTTACTTAAATATTAAATAATTAAATACAACAAACATTAAATCTAAATTGTACTGAGACCTTGGCACAATACTTTGACATAATTTGATGTCAGGTTCTCACTTAAATTAAAAAAAAAAAAAATAGAAAATTAAGGCGGGATTTTTGTGTAGCTGATTTATGAGTACCGTAGAACTTAAATACAAACAATTAATACACTATTGACACAATGAGTTCGTCATCGGATGAATCTGAAATAGATTGTACTCCTCCACATTTAAGAGCTGAAGCAGAGTTAGCGAAAAATGATTTACTCCCACATAAGTCCAAGGAAAGATATATGAGCAATTACGTCAAATTTTTGAAGTGGAAGGAAGAAAAACAAGTTACAAGTTGGTCGGAAAATGTATTTTTAGCTTATTTTAGCTATCTTCGCCAAACAATGAAGCCTTCTACGTTATGGGCGATGTACTCCATGCTTCGATGTGTTTTACTCAACAAACAGCAGATTAATCTAAAGAGTTACAGCAATTTAGCGGCTTGGTTAAAGAGACAGTCGGTTGGCTACAAAAGAAAGAAGTCCAAGATATTTAACAGCCACGACATACAGCAGTTTTTGAACAACGCTCCAGACAATAATTATCTAGTAATGAAGGTAAATTTGTAAATATTTATTAACTTCTAAATTACAAATTAAAATGAATTAATTTCAAACCACATTGAATTAAATTATAAATTAAATTAACCAATTAATTAATTAATTAAAGTTTACGTAAAGGGCAATATTGGCTTTAACATCTGTAACATGTTTTTAGGTATTATTTTTATATTTTAAACCTTTTTTGTTTTAGGTTGCCCTCATAATTGGTGTTGATGGTGCATGTAGAGCTATGGAACTCGCGAATATCAAAACAACAGACGTGGAATATCACGATGACATAATATTGGTTAAGTTATATGAAACCAAAACTAAAATTGATCGTTCTTTTGTAATCTAGGGTGAATTTGTTAAAATCATCAAGAAGTATCAAGCTCTTCGGCCTGCAGTTACAAAATCGGATATTTTTTTTATTTACTATTGAAATGGGAAATGCACCAGGCAGCATATTGGACGACATAAAATTGCGACAATACCCAAAGATATCGCTATATATCTGAATTTGCCGAATCCAGAAACATACACTGGGCATTGCTTCAGGAGGTCTTCTGCCACCCTCTTGGCAGACTCTGGGACTAATATTACTACGATTAAGAGGCATGGAGGGTGGAAATCAGACCGCGTTGCTGAGAGTTATATTGAAGACTCAGTGGAGAATAAGAGTGAAATCACAACGAAAATTAATAAGAATATCAAGTTGGGTGCTTCTAATACTACACAATCACTCACTCCACAACCCTCTACCTCTCGCCAAGATTATCACGTTTCAGAGCCAGTAGCCACTTCCACCAAAGGTCATACAATTAGTATTTCGCAACCGTCCACCTCTTCAAACTTCATCAAACTTCTACTCGTCCAGGATGGCTTACTTACTGGTCTCTGCAGTAATGTACTATTACGTGACCCTATTAGGTATCGTTTAAAAATCGGTCAAGTGCGAGTGGGACTCGTACATGATGGGGTCCCTGCCTCCGTATAATGTTTTAAAAACAGTTCAGTAAAAAAATTCAAACCCACGATCCTCTGTTTGAGAGGCTATAGACTAGAGTACTTTGCCTTACAAGCATTAAGCTGTCACTTTTTTTTATTCAAGGTTTTTGTATATTTTGGAAAAATATGTACTAATTTAACTAACCTAACCTAACTTTTTTCATCCAATTTTATTTCCTGGCCAACAGGATGAAACCCCAAGTTTGTAACACAACGGCGTTAAATTAAAAAGAGTTTGTGCTGACACTGTCAACACTCCATTAACGGCCTGGATTACAATCCGGAAATTGCGGTAAAAATTTCAACGAGTACACAATTACGTGATTAGATTTTCACAGTGAACTTTATTTATTATTGAGTCAGCTAATTTACTTGGTGGAACAGCTAGTAATACTATAAAAATACTAGCTGTTGCCCGCGACTCCGTCCGCGAAGAAAAGGGGTAGGTATTAAAAATAGCCTACGACCTATTCTCAGACCTACCAAATATAGACAAAAAATTTCATAACAATTGGTCAAGCCGTTTCGGAGGGGTTCGATAACAAACACCGTGACACGAGATTTTTATATATTAGATAGACGCGAAAGTACCTCTTTCTGTCTGTCTGTTACCATTTCACTCTTTAAGCACTGAACCCAGTTCCCTGGTTTAGACTGGGTGTCAACTGCAGTCAGCCAGTTAATTAATTAATTAATTATACACTATTCTCTTTCAGCGATATAAATTGCGTGGCGAACGAATAGCCTAGTAATTAGTGAGCTTGTCTCTAAGCTTAAGCGGGTTCGATCTCCGGTGGTGGCAGACAATATATTCTTGTATCATCCCAGCCTATATAGGTACGTCTCACTGCAGGGCACGTCATACCTTCTCTCAGAATGAGGGGGCTTGGGCCATAGTTCCCACGCGGGCCCAGTGCGGATTGGGAACTTCACACACACCATTGAATTTCTTCGCAAATGTATGCAGGTTCACTCACGATGTTTTCCTTCACCGTAAAGCTCATGGTAAATTACAAATGTAATTTCGCACATAAATTCCGTAAAACTCAGAGGTGCGAGCCGGGATTTGAACCCACGACCCTCTGCTTGAGAGGCCATAGGTCAAACCGTTAGGCCACCACGGCTTTTTATATAATTTATGTCAGTTGATTTCTTGTCTTTGTTTTGTTTTGTTTTGTAGTTTAATCTTTTGTTGTATAATTATTTGAGTAAGTAATATTTTGTTCTCGATCCTCTGGGCTGTGGCAGAATATCAGTGTTTTGCTCCTATGAGCAATGTTGACCACTGAGCCATGGCCCTTTTGCACTACTGCAGCGCATACAGACAATATTAAATGTTTTACTTTTAAGTTTATACCTTTTTACATTTCGTACTAAATACAAACTGAAATATAGATGCACAGAAAAAAACCCAGAAAAAAGACCAATGCTGGGAATCGAACCCAGGTCCTCAGCATTCCGTGCCGCGTGCCATACCCCTACACCACCACTGGTCTAGAGATTAGACACGAATCTTTCCTATACATCATACATTTCAATCTGCTAAATCATCACCTTATGCAGTGACAAACGCACATCTATGTTACACCCTCATCGAGAGATTTTAACACTCCTTCGGAACTAACCGCTCACCTGGACAAGAGATGGCGCTACTGTGCAACTTTAAACAAGTTAGCTATGAAGTATCTTTTTTTGTACTTACTTTTTCAACTTCATTTTTTTTTATTACTTTTACGGTCATCCCGTGAAATCATACATTTCGTACTAAATACAAACTGAAATATAGATGCACAGAAAAAACCCCAGAAAAAAGACCAATGCTGGGAATCGAACCCAGGTCCTCAGCATTCCGTGCCGCGTGCCATACCCCTACACCACCACTGGTCTAGAGATTAGACACGAATCTTTCCTATACATCATACATTTCAATCTGCTAAATCATCACCTTATGCAGTGACAAACGCACATCTATGTTACACCCTCTAACACTCCTTCGGAACTAACCGCTCACCTGGACAAGAGATGGCGCTACTGTGCAACTTTAAACAAGTTAGCTATGAAGTATCTTTTTTTGTACTTATTTTTTCAACTTCATTTTTTTTTTTATTACTTTTACGGTCATCCCGTGAAATCATACATTTCGTACTAAATACAAACTGAAATATAGATGCACAGAAAAAACCCCAGAAAAAAGACCAATGCTGGATGACCGTAAAAGTAATAAAAAAAAATGAAGTTGAAAAAATAAGTACAAAAAAAGATACTTCATAGCTAACTTGTTTAAAGTTTATACCTACTGATTTCTGTATTTTTTTTGTTAATCTTGATTGTGTGTGCTTGCAGTACTAAAATAAACGTCTTTATCTATCTATCTATGTATCTTGTCTAATAGAACACTCAAGTATAAAAATATATATGTTTTTTTGAATCAGGCATTACTTTGCGGAGGTCCATATTAATGAACTGAAACAATTAATTTGCTCACCCGCGACCTTAAATTTGGGCAAAGTAAATGTTTCAGTTCATTTATAAAAATATGGGTGCATACAACTTGCTCATAAAAAAAATATTCCATAGCTCTTATGATTGTCGTCGAATAAAGGTATCGGTTCATAATTAAAGGGATTACATCGATACATATTTTTGCACTTGACCGTACTAGAATTAATTAGAAAATGGGTCAATTGTGCCAATAATCATTTTGTAGGGTTTCGTTCTAAATATCATGCTAATAGCAACGTAGCTATACTTTTGCCTAAGGCCGGGGGCGCACTGGTAAGGCGACGGCGACGCGATGCGGCCGCTCACATGACTCGAACTATGTTTGGTTTAGTCACATCGCTGTCGCGTCACCGTCGCGTTACCAGTGCGGCCCCGGCCTTAGTCTATTGTGAGCTACAGATCTGCAAATAAGCGAACTTTCCAGACAAAATGTTCTTGTATTTAATGGTTGAATACACGATACATTTAAGCATCGTAAATTGTGTATAACTTGGCTCTTAAAGAATAAGTTATTATTTTTCACATTGTCTGACCCAATATTTTCAGTTGTGTTGTTATGTTAGCCTAAATAAAGTTTGTTTACCTAAAAGTTAACCCCCGACACAAAATGAGGGGTGTTATAAGTTTGACCGCTATATGTGTGTGTGTGTGTGTGTGTGTGTGTCTCTGTCTTTCTGTCTGTATGTGGCATCATAGCTCTTAAACGGGTGAACCGATTCGAATGCGGTTTTTTATTTGAAGAAGGTTTCTTGGCGATGGTTCTTAGACATGTTTCATTAAAATTGGTTCAGCCGTTTCAAAGTTATCAGCTCTTTTGTTATATGCAGAATGGGCATGGTACTTTATTTTCAGAATTATATTGACCAAATTGCGTTGGGGGTTCTTAAAATTTTTAATTTATTGTTATTCATGTATGAATTGTTTCATCATTGTTTTATAAATACTAAGAGTATTTTATATAATATTTTTAGTTTCGATTATTAATTCGTAGTTTATTATTAAGTAAATTGACAATATTTAAATTGTATAATTTGGTTATTAGGAACCTTTTGTTATGATTAGATTCGATTTAATTATCGTTTTGTGAAACTGCAATACCCCGTAACTACCTTTTTCCATAAGGTCTGATTTGTCTAATTTTTACTGTTATTTCATTTCAAGTTGAACCTTATGGAAAAAGCTAGTTACGCGGTATTGCAGGCCGTATTCGCTTGTCTTCGCTTTCACCATTTCTTTCTGTCATCGTCTTATACCGTTTGACAGAAAGATAATAGGGCCATTCAACTTTTCGTTGACCAGTCATTTTTAGTAATGTGCTCTTCAAATATTTTTTTTTACAAAAACGGTAAAGTGCTCGGTTTTATCATTAAAGATTTAAATAGGCACATAATTAAGCTTATATTTAAAATTATCACTGCGCATAAAAAGTAATCATTATTATCTATAAAGTAGGTAACGCAGTGGACATGCGTGTCCCCGCCATTTGTATGGAAATTGGTGTATTTTCCGCTGAGTTACCAATTTGTTCCACAAAATTTCTTTGAATTTAAAGATTTTTTGCTTTAAAATATTAAATTTAGTTCTTTCAGTTTTCATTTAAGTTATTTACACTTGAAAAAAATCACCAGGTATGCCTTATATTTCACGAAAGATTAATGGTTACTTAAAAGTAGAATGGCCCAATAGTGATTGCGAAGGCAAGCGTCAGAAGCGTAAGACAATAAGCCTGCAGGTCGTCGCAAAACAACCGCAACGCGGTAATAGAACAAGATTTACGGAGTCGTATCATATACAGTATTATTTCATTTTATTATGTTTTTTAATAACATTAATTAAGGTAACCTCATGAAAACATGATACACGTCGGTGTTTCGTGGGACGAGGTAAGATACGCTAAAATCTAAATCACAGGTTAAAAGTCAAATTGATTCAAACGCCATTCTGGGCGATATTGAAGTTGTAACCTCTTTAGTGGAGCATGTAACGTGGGTAGGCGTGTACTGACTCCCTTTTAGTTTTTAGCTACCTATTTGACGAAACATGTTGTGGATGAATAGTCATTTACTGTTTTTATGCGAGTGTGTACGTGTGCGTTTTTTGTAAATTTCCATTTTTTTTAGCTCTAATTGGAATCAGCATAATGTATATAATTCAATGTCAACCAGGATGGCACTTAAATCAATTCGCCTTTAAACCGTCGATAGAAATGAGGACCTACTAGTGTAACTAAGATTTAAAAGCGAAAAAGTTTTCCGGGTGCGCCGGTGGAATTCGAACCTACGTCTCCTGGGTATGCGCCCTAACTTGGGTGTTCTACCAATTGAACCACGTCGCTCCCAACCGACTTCCCCGAAATTCTTAATCGCTTACATATGCCAACATCCATCACAACTATTAGAAGCTACGACTCCTACGTTCCAAAATAGTTGGAAAAGCGTACGAAATGATGCACCACATCTATTGAATAAAAACCGGACAACTTTTTCGCTTTTAAATCTTAGTTTCGGTGAGCAGACGTAACTGCTAATAAAAATACATACTTAATACCTACTTGTGTATTGTGAATGGTATAGAACTCACCAGGTATAGCGTAAACTATAGTAAAGCTGAACATGCCGAACTGTTTCCTCCGGTCGAGTCCAGGCCACTCCTCCGTGCAAAAGTGCACGTCTCTCGTTTCTATCTAGAAAAAAATATTCAATTAAAATTTCAGTATTGATCGAAATTTGTGAAAGTAAATTATCAATTCCAAGGCCATAATGACATTGTATACGGAAATCGACACACACGCGAAACGGTACAAATACGAAATGACACAAGCAAAATGTCGTATTACGGTAAGTATCGCATACGCATAATGACATAATGCAAAATGCCACGTAGGCATAATGAATAATGACATATCTACGTAAATTGACTCTAACGCGTAACGCCACATACGCAAAATTTCACATTTATGCAAATTGCTAGTTTATTAATAATTCGAAAAGGAAAATAAGAAACGAAACGAAAGGAAGGGGGAGCAAAATAGGAAATCTTTTCCGACCCAATTGTCGATTTCACCTGCTCGCGTTGATGGTTGGCAGGAATATTAAACTGCCGTGCCATGACAATAATACTGTAGCTAGTATTTCACACGAAATACAAACTGAAACTTGGATGCACAGAAAAACTCAGAAAAAGAGACCAGCGCAGCGCTGGGAATCGAACCCAGGTCCTCAGCATTCCGTGCTGCGTGCCTTGTAAAAACCTCATAAGTAACATAATTTTAACAAGTTAGGTATGAAGTATCTTTTTGTATTTATTTTTCAACTTCATTTTTTTATTACTTTTACGGTCATCCCGAGAAAAACCATATATTTCAAACTAAATACAAACTGAAATATAGACCTGAGGGCCTGAGGTGAGGACCTGGGTTCGATTCCCAGCATTGGTCTTTTTTCTGGGGTTGTTTCTGTACATCTATATTTCAGTTTGTATTTAGTTTGAAATATAACATAATTTTGTGAAAACCGTTTTCTATTTTTATTCATTAGAAAACCTTGTATTTAATGCATCCTGTTTTTGTCTCTCCTGTAATACTATTTTTAGCACATACGAGGTTTTCACATAGCGGTGACGAAATATGTTTACTACGTCTTGTTTCACAGCTCCGCAATTTTGCAACTTTGTTGTACATATGAGTTTCCATATAACAATACGACCGTTATAACCTGATATTGTATTTTAGAAAGCGTTCCTTCTAGCTTTATTAAAAAGGTAAATTTTGTACTTTGTAGCATTTTCCTTGTCGGTTAAAGATTGTATTTTAACTAGAACCGCGACTGAAAGGAAAGTGAGTAATGAGTTTTAAAATTAATGGCTATAATTTAATTTTCTCAAAGATACAATGTAACCTTACGTTCCAAATAATAGGCCGGGACGTATCACGTTGCCGGCTTGGTTAGACGAGTGCTATGTAATGGATTTTCATACGGAATTGGCAGGCCTAGGCCGGGAAAGCGATCGTCTATTGTTTCATGAGACACAGCATCATGACGTTTATAGGTCTATGGCATCATGGCATTTAGCCCTAATAAAAACGGCTATAAGCAATAAGTAGTTGCTTTCTTTGCAATTTTAATTCTTGAAGTTTTTTATTTATTTCATTGCCTGTTTGAGGAAAGCACTATACAAGCCTCGACCGGAACAGGGGTTGCTTCCCGGCCTCTGTAGTAATGTACTATTTCTGCTCCACAAAGTGGTGCAAAATAGCAACGCCTGCGTTGAACAGTTTTAATCATGGAGCTTATTTTCCTACGAAACCTCCGCCGCTCTCAAATTAAAGCCGATTTTTTTTTAAATTATGAGAGGGAGGCAAACGACAAGCGGGTCATGTGATGGAAAATTATCACCACCGCCCATAAATATCAACAACTCAAAGGGAGTCACTGTTCTGTTGCCGGCCTTTAAAAAAAGAAGAGCACTTGAAACTAGAATTAAATTATAAAGACATTTAGGTAACGATTTACCAGTGACCGATCAAAAGCCACTGTCTAATGTAAGGATGGCGTTAGGGAAACAACCGATAGGTCTAAGATTTATGGTTTATTATAATACTAATTGCAGGAAAAAACTTGCTTAGAGTAAATTTATCGAATCAGGCGTTATTTTGCGGAGGTCCATATCAATGAACTGAAACAATTACTTTGCTCACCTGCGAACTTATGATGGCTAAGTTTATGCAAGAAATGTGTGTTCATGCAGTTCCTCCACCTCCACACTGTACGAACACACACAAATCACACAAACCGAACTATCATCACCATCACACTAACGCGTTTCGAACTTACCCAGAGGCTCATCTTCAAAGCAACACAACCGTTCACCATACTACCAGATGCATTGAGTCTAACATCAACAAAATTAAAATGATGATGAAACGAGTAATTGAAATGATTTTCGATAATTAATGGATTGCTGTTCTCGCACAGCAAAAAGCAAAACCCACCGAAACGTTCCCAAGCCCCTTGGCTATGATGGGCACAGTTTCCCTCTGCACTGTGGCCACCATGAGCAAGGGGATGAAGATGAGCAGCGCTGCACACCAGAGCAGGAGAAGCAGTAGCACCGCCTGGCGACGGCTGGGGGGTCGCAACCGAGGCTCCGGAGATATGGATAGCCAGCGGTCCACGGACATGGCGGCTATTGTGAACACGCTGGCAGCTACTGCTACACCTGAGGACAAGTTGTAACGTGTTAGTCATTGTGCATCAAGGGCCGTAAGTAGGGGATTACTACTACACAATTTTGCATGTATGTCCCCAGAAAAGTGAAAATGGTCGCTGATTCAGCATTATGCTGAGGCCTTATACGCCAGCAGCACTGATTGTAATCTTAGGGCCGATTTTCTATCCCTGGATAAAAGCATTTATCAGTTAAAACTATCGCTTTCCTTTTCTCAAGTCATAGGAAAAAAAGGACGGAGCTTACATTTATCTGACAGATACTTTATCTGGGGACTGAAAAATTGGCCCTTATCAGGTAAGATTAAGGATCCAGAAAACCTCACACGAAGTTTGAAATCCCGGGTTCAGTTTTCGATCGGAACATTTATATTTATATCATCACGCTAACACTAATAGGAGCGGAGCGGAGCGGAAGAATGTTTCAAAATCGTGGGTTTTTGAAGTAAGACTTCTATAGTCACGCTTGACTTGGGAGTACGGTGGTGAATGTGAACGCGGGTGTGCGGGGGGTTCGGGGGGTTCTGTGGTGGGGGGGGTCAGGGGGGTGCGGGGGCGGGTAATTTTTTTATATCGAGGAACTAAGGAGAGCCATAATTGATGAAAAAGCAAATTAGATAAAAAAATAAGCTGCCCAAATTACTAATTCCACGCGGACGGAGTCGCGGGCAAAAGCTAGTAAGTTAATAACATGCTGCTTAGTTTAGGACTAGATCAATTAGTGTCAATCGTTCCATGATTTATTTACAAAAAGCTGTGCTTAAAAGCACTGGTGGTTTGATCAATGGCCTCTCGAGCAGAGGGTCGTTACCACGAGCTTTACGGTGAAGGAAACATCGTGAGGAAACCTGCATACCCCTGCGAAGAAATTGAATGGTGTGTGTGAAGTTCCCAATCCGCACTGGGCCCGCGTGGGAACTACGGCCCAACCCCTCTAATTCTGAGAGGAGGCCTGTGTCCTGCAGTGGAACGTATATAGGCTGGGATGATGATGATGACATACACATACAAAGTTTTATCTAAGTGCCTTTTGCCGTTTTAACAAACACACACATGTACGCACGCTCCCAAACTTTAGCATTTACTATGCTAGCAAAAGTGACAGTGCGTTTACAGCGAAAAATTCAAGTTACTACTTTTACGGTTTAAACAATTTAGTCCTCTTGCAAGCGAACAGTCAAATCGGTAGACTCATAGCAGAGGCCTAAAAAAGAAATATTGAATTCGAAACCATGAAAGTAAAACAAAACCTTTACCAAAACTGTCCCCGGACGATTTGAATAAAAACGACCAAACGGTACGAATTTAATCTGCTTCGATATTACTATACCTATTTGAATAAAAAGTCAGTAACACAGTACACACAAATTTGAGACTAGGGATCGCCAATGCGGATCTTAACCATTTCCAAACATCCCTGTGCATGATACTTATGTTGATTGTACAATAAATGTTTTTTTTTTAATTTTAGTTGGTTCGAGTCTCTCCATAACCAAGCGAGTTTTAGAAAATCTATGAACGCAGTTTTGTTTCTCCTTTAAGTAATATGAGCCAACTTAAGGATTTAAGGTAGTTTCCCTCCAAGGCCCGACTTATTTTTCCACCCTGTATAAGAGCCCTTGCTTTGCCGTGTACAGTTAAAAATTATCTCACGTGGAACTGCCCAAAGAATCCTATGTTATCACTTCGATAACTCTGACGACATGATACCTATCAACCCCAATAGAACTTAGGAGTAATATATGGTCTTTATGCTCCCCAACTTATACCTACCAACTCAATGACGTCGGTAAACTTGCCATCCAATCCTACCATAATGATATTTGCAAACATATCCCACCTTTGTAAGTAATACCCACGCTACACATAAATTGAATATATCAAAGATCCGCCGATTCTGAATTAATATGTATTACGTATTTCCTTTGTTTCGCGTGTCGGTCGCTGTGAAAATAATTGGTGAAAGAGTATTCCCTACTCTTTGATATTTTTCTGGAGTTCAGCACTCGAAAGTTGACAAATAAAAGCTCATGAACCTTTTAAGTAAGTC
The DNA here is from genome assembly GCA_947859365.1 of Archips crataeganus. Classification (NCBI taxonomy): domain Eukaryota; kingdom Metazoa; phylum Arthropoda; class Insecta; order Lepidoptera; family Tortricidae; genus Archips; species Archips crataeganus. The sequence goes on along the minus strand of OX402049.1, from coordinate 22,861,330 downwards.
CTGACCTTATGATTTTGTAAATTATTTCTACAAAGGTCCATGAGCAAATTTGTACATTCACTATCTTCACTCGCAAGCAGAAACGAAACATTAAAGAATGGTGCATAATTTATATAGACACGATAATTATGTAGTTAGTAAAATATGGTTTAGATTTAAAATTGTCATTAATTTCTTCTTTAATTTGCTCGTACCTACATGTACTTAATACCCGGCGCCCAGCCCGGCGGAAGACCAGTGCTGGTTTTTTAACTAGCAACATGCTGAGTCGGGACCATTTTTGTAACAGCTTTAATATGTTCACCTATATCTATGTCTATGTTTGTACTCTTATTTTTGCCTGTGTGCGTGTTATTGTTGTTATAAATAAACGTTTTTCTTTCGTTCTTTCTTCTTTCTTAATAGTTACTCGGGGGAATAAAAAAAACAGTGACCAGGTCTGGTGTACCTGGGCCGAAGTATTGATATCACGGAATTATGAGGGGCTACATTTTTGTACCTTTTCCAAGCTAGCTTTAGAAAATACCTTGCATATAATTGACAATTTTGCAGACCGTCTCCCCGTAAAACCAGACGAGGGTGATGGCCTTGCTGAGCTGGATGGGCATGCAGACCCCGGTCACGAGGAGATCCGCCGTGGAGAGGTTCACCAGAAATATGTTTGTGACACTGTTGACAAAGAAAAATTTCATTAAAGGACCTGGTTATGAAGGTAGCAGCCAATAGAAACATTTCGAGCCAGTTTAGTACTCTCTGGGACGGATATCCGTAATGCTGTTTCTATGCTCATGATAAATAAAATTTCAAAACTAATTTCGCAAATAAATTCCGATAGGGACATGTGGAAGTCAAGAGGAGGGGCCTTTGCCCCGCAGTGGGACACAAACATAGGCTAAGTAATAAAAAAAAACTTAATCTAAGAGCCCGTCTGCTTGAGAGACCATAAGTCAAACCACTAGGCCACCACAGCTAGTATCTATATTGGACTGCAATAATCTTATGTTACTTTGGAAAGACACTTGAAAAGTAAATAAATCCGTAAAAGTACTTAAATATTATTAATTATGTTCGAAGCTACGGACATCAGCCAGGTATAGAATAAAAATTCATTTAACTAATCTAAGTTACAATAGCTTAATATTGCGTTTCCCAAGTCATATTTTATATCGAATAATTGCATCGCAACCTGTGAAATGTTTGTTATTGAGTAGGTAGTTTTGATGGTCTTCCTCACCAGTTTCACTTCACCAAATGATAATTTTCAAGAGCAAATCCACGATTTCCTGGAGTGTATACCTACCCAAATCATTAGGGTATTCGCTTTGGTATTCGTGTCCCTAGAATATTTGAAAAGGTCTCTCAATTTCCTCGGGATCCACTCATCAGATCCTTACTTTGGTGACAATGGGACCTAATGAAAAGTAATACCTGTCCAACCCAAAAAAAATGGATTATAAATGATGAAATTCTGAGAGTAGCAAATGTAAAAAATACAACCGAATTGATTACATCCTCCATGTTTTCAAGTCGTTTATTTAAGAAAGGGGGAAGTACGAGAATGGAAATAAAACATAATACCTAGATCAAAATAGTACATTCCTAAATTCGCATACAAGTAGGGACGAGTTCCAAAAAAATACCTAAATATGATGGCAATGTTTTTAAATAATATGAAACAACTGCCTTTTATTGACGTAACTTAAATACGTGAAGTGATAAATAAATTTTTACCCTGCTCTTCTTCCGCTACCACGCAACGAAACAACGACCCACGATTGACGGCATCTTGAGTAAATTCTATGTTCATTGCGTGTTTTACCAGGTAACTAGCTGAGCACCAAGCATCTCAGCCGCGCAATGAATAGAGAAAACATTACCTGCTCACTGGTTGTGCGTAATCGTGGCCTCGTTACGACTTTTGTCCATAACAACAAAGCAAGTTTCAAAGAATTTAACGGCTGAAATTCAATTTGGCTCGCAACGCTTCTGGCACAAATTTAACTGTAGGAATTTTCGTATACCACCGAGCTTTAGCAATATTGGAACTACCGGTTCCTGGTTATAATATCACGTATCCGCAGCCTCATTTTACTTCAGCGAACTTCTGCTAAATACTAGGTTATCATCATCATCATCATCATAATCATCATCATTCGGGTCGCGGGTGAGCAAAGTAATTGTTTCAGTTCATTGTTTTGGACCTCAACAAAGTAACGCTTGATTCAATAAACCATATTCATAATATTTACACTGAAACCATTCTAACTGCAAACCCCATTAAAACTCTTTCACAATAAACGCCTCAACTACTTTCTGTATAAAAAAGCGAAATCTCAGTGCGACAAAGTTACACAGTGAGTCGCGCTTGAAATGGTAAGGGAAACCTTACTTGGTATTTCGCGTGACGACTGAGACATCTTCATTAGCATTTCCCTGTGACAGAAATGTAAATGAAGATAATTAAATTCACTTGGTGAATAAGGAGCTTCTTTCGTCAGCTAGGACTTGTAATGCAGACGGCGAACGCCACACGCGTTGCTAAAAGAGGAGTTCGCTTCATCGAATATGCAAAAAATATTAAGTATGCTAATGGAGAGTCGAGACATTTTTTAACTTCCGTAGGCAAGTAAATAAAGAAGAATGGCGTTAACTAGACACTTGAAATTTTCACCAATTATGTATAACTGTGACCGATACAACAGCAAATAATAAATATATAATACCAATTAACCAATATAAAATGATCTCACAATGGGTACATTTTACTAAGAAGCAGGGTTCTACTAACACTGGATTTTTATAGTTACGGCTGTTTACGGCGTATATTTTGACATACCCAAAAATTTGTACGGAATCCTTGGTGCGCGAGTCTATAAGTCTAAAAATATTACGGCAAACTTTGTATGGCAAGCGAAACTATGCCAAATAAAATTATGAGAAAAAAAGAGATTCAATTCATTTTAATTCGGCAGCGGCGTCTGGTTTTATCAATTCGTCTACCTACACCTAGGTATTACAACTAACCGTAACTTAGAGAAACTTTAAACAAGTTAGCTATGAAGTATCTTTTTTTTTTTTTTTTTTTTTTTTTGTACTTATTTTTTCAACTTCATTTTTTTCTCGATGAGGGTGTAACATAGATGTGCGCTTGTCACTGCATAAGGTGATGATTTAGCAGATTGAAATGTATGATGTATAGGAAAGATTCGTGTCTAATCTCTAGACCAGTGGTGGTGTAGGGGTATGGCACGCGGCACGGAATGCTGAGGACCTGGGTTCGATTCCCAGCATTGGTCTTTTTTCTGGGGTTTTTTCTGTGCATCTATATTTCAGTTTGTATTTAGTACGAAATATATGATTTCACGGGATGACCGTAAAAGTAATAAAAAAATGAAGTTGAAAAAATAAGTACAAAAAAAAAAAAAAAAAAAAAAAAGATACTTCATAGCTAACTTGTTTAAAGTTGCACAGTAGCGCCATCTCTTGTCCAGGTGAGCGGTTAGTTCCGAAGGAGTGTTAAAATCTCTCGATGAGGGTGTAACATAGATGTGCGCTTGTCACTGCATAAGGTGATGATTTAGCAGATTGAAATGTATGATGTATAGGAAAGATTCGTGTCTAATCTCTAGACCAGTGGTGGTGTAGGGGTATGGCACGCGGCACGGAATGCTGAGGACCTGGGTTCGATTCCCAGCATTGGTCTTTTTTCTGGGGTTTTTTCTGTGCATCTATATTTCAGTTTGTATTTAGTACGAAATATTAGAGAAACTTACAAGTTAAGTATGAAGTATCTTTTTCTATTTATTTTTTTATTTTCTTCAACTTCATTTTTTTATTACTTTTACGGTCATCCCGTGAAACCATATATTTCAAACTAAATACAAACTGAAATATAGATGCACAGAAAAAACCCCAGAAAAAAGACCAATGCTGGGAATCGAACCCAGGTCCTCAGCGTTCCGTGCTGCGTGCTTACCCCTACACCATCACTGGTCTAGAAGTTAGCGACGAATCTTTCCCATACATCGTACACTTCAGTCTGTTATAATCACATTAGGCAGTGATAAAGCGCATCTATGTTAATGCCCTCTACCGAGAGACTTCAACACTCCTTCGGAGCTACCCGCTCACCTGGACCAAGAGATGGCGCTACTAGGCCAACTTTTACAAGTTAAGTATGAAGTATCTTTTTCTATTTATTTTTTTATTTTCTTCAACTTCATTTTTTTTATTACTTTTACGGTCATCCCGTGAAACCATATAGGAACGCTGAGGACCTGGGTTCGATTCCCAGCATTGGTCTTTTTTCTGGGGTTTTTTCTGTGCATCTATATTTCAGTTTGTATTTAGTTTGAAATATTTAGAGAAACTTCTTTCTAAAGTTAACTTCTAGTAAAGTTTTTAATATTATAGCCTTTGTAGCGGTCAGCAAGTAAACTAAGTAACGTACGACGTGATGAAGTGCCGAAAACGACCCTGTAAAAGGAAGGTAAGTTACGAACAAGTTAGTTACAATGTTTGTGAGTTATTCAGAATTTTCGGGCGTTCGTTGCCAGCAATTTGCGCTAACGTTCTCAATTCCAACAATCAAAAAGTTTCCGGTTTCACCTGATTCGGTTTCGCAAATTATGATTAAAATAATTTATTAAGCCAAGCGTTACTTTACGGAGGTCCATATTAATGAACTGAAGCAATTACTTTGCTCAGCCGCGGCCTTACGATGGTGACGTTTATCCAAGCAATGTGTGTGCGTGCAGTTCCTCCACCGAACGAACACACGAGAATCACACAAACCCAACTATCACCACCACCAAACCACACTTACTTTTGAAGTCAACCAGAGCTCATCCTCAGAGTACCGTTAGGTAACATCTGGTAGCATAGTGAACGGTACTCTGAGGATGAGTCTGGTTGAGTTCGAAACCCATCAGTGTAGCTTGGTGATGGTGATAGGTTGGGTTTGTCATTTTAATCACGATTAACCAATGTGGCGCTAGCGGAAATTGCTACAATAATAATTCCAGCAGGCGATCTAAAAGATCTGAATTCTCATTTGTCTGGATGCGACAATGGCATAAAAGAAGGTGAAAGGGCATTCATACTCGATTTATATCAGGGTAAGAGTGTGAGATCTAAAGTAACCTTAACGATACAGAAAGACAATAACATCTTGACCCTTAAGTAGTTTAGGAGTCCATCGCGGAAAAACAATGTGATACGTAATTTATATATTTAGATTTAACTTACCTACTCTAATAATAAAGTATAAAACAATATTTAAATAATATAAAATAAGAAAACCCAACAACAATAACTATCTCAAAGGTCTGACTGTAACAAGATGCATAATAATATTCTTAATTGTTTATTTTCCTCAAAGGCACTGAAGACTGCTGTCAAAAAAATTATTTAAATTCTAAATGGACGGTAAGGAAGCAAAAGATTAATTTATTTGCTCTCGGACTTGTGCGTCTTATTTAAAACCTTTTCAAAGCAACCCCGATTAGCGTAGTAAATTTGATATTCCATAGGGTATTTACATTGAAAACATCGCTTCTATTTTCTTTTGTTATTGTATCCACAGATTAGAATCAAGTTCTACTATTATTTAAAAGCGAAAAAGTTTTTCGGGTGCGCCGGCGGGATTCCAACCCATGTCTCCTGGGTATGCGCCCCGACCTGGGTGTTATACCAATTAAACCACGTCGCTCCCAACCGACTTCCCCGAAATTCTTAATCGCTTAAATACGCCAACAGTGGCGTAAAGTGGCGTAAGTAATCTTAGATTCGGTGAGCAGCCGTATCGCTAATTAAATATATAATATCAAGTTCTACTACCTACACTAGCTAATGAAGGACAATACGATCGCAATTAATATTTTCGGAGCTACAATTTTGGTTTCTCGCCTTTCACCAGGTTATCATTGACTTTTGAGAACCTTGTATGGGCTGGGATGATGTTACATACTGTAATATACACTATATATTATATAGCGTAGGAACAAGAACTATCTATCTCGTCTATATTAATAAATAACCTAATAATAAATAAATAAATATCACGGGACAATTCACACCAATTGACCTAGTCCCAAAGTAAGCTAGGCAAGCTTGTGTTATGGGTACTAGGCAACGGATAAACATACTTATATAGATAGACACATACTTAAATACATATTAAACATTATTTAAAAGCGAAAAAGTTTTTCGGGTGCGCCGGTGGGATTCGAACCCACGTCTCCTGGGTATGCGCCCCAACGGGTGTTCTACCAATTGAAGCACGTCGCATCCAACCGACTCCCCCGAAATTCTTAATCGCTTACATACGCCAACAGTGGCGTGTGGTGTGGTGTGTTTTTTCGCTTTTAAATAATCTTAGATTCGGTGAGCAGCCGTACTGCTAATAAAATAAAAATTACATATTAAACACCCAAGACCCGAGAACAAACATTCGTGTTTTTAACCCCGGCGCCACACATAGCACAAATGTTTCAACACATATTTGAACACATATTTGATCACATGTGAAGCACCGGTTGCTTATTTGTCTAATAGAACAACCATACAATCAACCATAGATCAAACATGTGTTCAAATATGTGTTGAAACATTTGTGCTATGTGTGGCGCCGGGGTCATACAAATATCTGCCCGACACGGGAATCGAACCCGGGACCTCAAGCTTCATAGTCAGGTTCTCTAACCACTAGGCCATCTGGTCGTCTATTAAAGCGCTGTCTTAAACTCCAAGCGAATTTATTGTCAACTCAAAAATCCAAAATGTTTTAATGCGAGTTTTTAACGAGTCAAACTTTCTCTGGAAAAGTTTGTTCTGAAAACATTTTAAACATTTTTAAGCGTGGTTTACCATAAATTTCGTGGCTGCTTTTCTAAGGCTAAAATTGCCAACATTAAAGTACCCAACAAATGTTTTTTTTATTTATTTCAATACAAATTCATTTTCATCCTGTTTCATTGTTTTTTTTATGAATCACAACTTTTTTGTATGGATACAGGAGGTTGGCGGCGATTTATGACAGCTCATCAAACTGTGCCACTAAACAGTGATTAAGGATGGCTTCCATTGAGCGAAGTCCGATATCCTCCACGTGTGCTTGAACATTATGATTCCCGTCTAATTGGAGAATAGCGTTTGGGCCGGTGCACTTAGACAACAACAATCAACTAATTACCATTAAGTCATCATCATCATCTCAGCCTAATATGCGTCCCACTGCAGGGCACAGGGCTATTTTTTATTTATTTTATTTTACCAATTTTTCCGCTTCCATCTTTTACAGCTTTCTGAGACTAGCAGTCTTTAAGTTAAGCTGCGGACGGACAAACAAACAGACAGACCGACAGAAGGACACGGTATGACTAATACTAAAAAGCATCTATACTGCCTGCTGTAATCTATCTGCCTTAAACGCAGTAATTAAAAAAACATGACCCTTGTTTTTATCATAAAACGTCAGATTCAATACTTCCATCAATCTCGGTAATTATTAACTCTTCGCAACTCGGCGTACCGATGATTGATTGGGTGTAATTGATCAAAAATGCGGAGGCTCAACAAGTTAATATCAACAGCTTTCGGATTTCAGGTATAACTTATAGCCATAGAGAAGATCTTTTTGAACGGACCAGCGTCTTCTGGCTATACGCGCCAAGTGTGCTACCAATTGAACCACGGGGCTACTGATTAACCGGTATCCTATTATCTCGCCTCATTCGTCTTTTGTTTAATTCTTATTTCGTCTCATTCTGTACTCGTCTTCGTCTTGTTCGCTATCCGTCACTATCTTTTTTGGTCAAATTCTGCAACTTGTCTATCTCTTAATACGTCTCATTCGTTTTTCGTCACGGTCTTCCCTGGACTCATTCGTCGTTCTTCCCTTTCGTTTTTTGTCTCATTTGCTTATTCACCAAAATTATTTCGATACTTTAAATAAATGTTCGTAAGTAAATGACACAAAAAACGAAAGCATATTAGAATGAGATGATATAAGAATTAAACGAAAAACGAATGAGGCGAGATAATAAGATACCGATTAATTAGTTAACCCTCGAGATTTTGACGCTTTCATACGGCAGTAGAATAAATAATCCTATTTATCCTACAACCTATGTATTATTCCAGAAATAAAGCTATCTGTATACCAAATTTATTTTCATAAATTTGCATAATTATCGGATCTTTAACATAATATAATTAATATTATCATCAACATGGAATCGGTTACGCAATGTTAGTGTTATAATAATTCTGTTTTTTTTTTCTTTTTTGAGTCTGACAATTGTGTCGGCTTCACGTTGGTTTATTGTGTTTTTTAATGTATGATGACCTGTTAGTCCCAGACATAGATTAGCGCCGTTCGCAAGAATGCAGTTTGCTGATATAGAATCATTTTATGATATGCCCATTTTTTATTTATTTCTTGATTTTTTTTCTCCATGACACAAATAAATGTTTTATTTCTTTCTTTTTCTTCAGATTTGATCAAAATTAATCCAGGTGTTTTAGCGTGAAATAGGGTGTAGGTGGTGATCATTTTCCATCAGATGACCCGCTTGCTCGTTTGCCTCCCTCTCATAATAAAAAAAAGCACACACGCACAACAGGAGAGTAAGAGAGGCGTGAGTGAGGTATGTCTTCTGATGCAAAACCTCGTGGTTTGGGTGCTTTTCTACTAGATATATGTGCTTGCTATGCCATGTTGCTATGGATCCGTTTGATATTCATCAATCATACTCATTGGCCAACATAGCATAGCACTGGTAAAAAAAAAATTAAAAACCCCCATCGCAATTTGTTTGAAAATGTAATACACATATAATATTTTAGCGGTGGCGGCCATCTTGAATTGGAAATTTATCATAGTGTATAGTATTCTATTAGTCAAGCCCTTTCATTTAATGCCCATATTGATGGAGTTGTGACAAAATAAATGTAATCCACCATTTTCTAGCGGCGGCCATCTTGACCGATTTTCATAAAACATAGTTCAGACGACCAGATGGCCTAGTGGTTAGAGAACCTGACTATGAAGCTTGAGGTCCCGGGTTCGATTCCCGTGTTGGAGCAGATATTTGTATGAAAAATACGAATGTTTGTTCTCGGGTCTTGGGTGTTTAATATGTATTTAAGTACGTATCTATCTATATAAGTATGTTTATCCGTTGCCTAGTACCCATAACACAAGCTTTCCTAGCTTACTTTGGGACTAGGTCAATTGGTGTGAATTGTCCCGTGATATTTATTTATTTATTTATAGTTTGGTAGCGTAAGCAAAGGCTTCAGCCGATCGGAAAAACCTCTATGTCAACGTAATAAGAGCAAAAAAGACATTGAACGGCTCGGCTTCGTGGGCCCCTTAGTCCCCTTTATGGGCGATGTCGGACAGGTAATGGGGTTGCGAAGGAGATATAAACACAAAATATCCCCGCGGATCACATTATATGCAAAAGGACCTCTAATACTAACAATAAGATAGGATAAGATGGCCCAGCTTCAAAACTATTGAAACTACACACTTCTCGCTGCTCGCAAACTCTTAGGTAAATATCTAGTTTCTACCTCGTTACCGTTCGGCGGTGAAACAAGAGCCTATAAACAACTTTCATGGGCCATATTTACTTAATTTTAGCTGTAAAAGCGTTCTAAGCGTCTGCGCAAGAATTAAAGTAACTCACATAGCTCGAAGAATTGCCAGACTCATGTAGGAGTTGGCAAGGAACATGGGTCGCAGACCTGATGGCCGATGAGGCCAAAAGGTTCTCGAATGGTGTCTACGGACGGGAAGGCGCATTTTAGGTAGGTTAACGTTGCAGGAACACGTTGGATGTGTATGGCGCAAGACCGGTCGGTTTGGCGGAGGCCTATGTTCAACAGTGGACGTCTTTCGGACATGATGATTATGAAGCGTTTTATTTTAAAAGAGAGAAAAAACATTAATTAACAACAACACAAGCCACATAATTATTTTCACAAAAAGGACAATACGAAGGCTAAAAATAGAGTGTGTCGTTGCGGTTGTAAATTGGACACTGGCTCAGTCAGCATAATGCTGAGGCGTTTATAACGCCCCAGCGCTGATTTTCAGCCAGCACCGTCGGTAATACCCGGAACGCCACACAGATAGATAAACTGTACACTTATAATATAAGCGATAAGCTACATAAACTACAGGGTAATTTTTTTATAAGTGCACAAATTTTGATATGTGATTCAGTGACGTTAATATAACAAATTTCAGTATTTTCGTTATAATATCTATCACTTATTTTTTTTTTGTTTTTCATAGTAACTCGACCAATTATTGGATGAATTATTATGAACAACCCAAATTTCAAAATGTAAAAAAACCGGTTGTCTGTAAAGTCGGTTTACGGACGATAGTTTAACGCGACAACGTCATAGCAAAAACAGATAATTTGTAGATCATAAAACATAAAAGCGAATAACTTTAACAAAATTTTCGTGAATTTGCAAACGAAATATCGTTACGAATGATCTGAGGAAATGTCAAAGCCGATTTTAAGGTTAAAGCAATCACAAGCATACGTTGGAAACCGTTTCTGCGAAACCGACTGTAGATGACACCCTATTCCGAGTATTCATGGCACAGAAATAATAATAAAGAGGACAGAAATGCCTTAGTTCCTATTTTCTTCCGGAACTCGTGTCGCTACTTCATCCCCTCTACTTACTGTGTTAATGCACACATGCAAAAGACCGGAACCGTACTACGCAATCACGCACACAATTACTAAAATTTTTGCTTACAAACAATTATGAACCTTACACCTTAGAGATAGCGTTGAATAACACTCAACGTAAGTCATACCCACATTTACACAACGGCGCCATTTATTGGCCGCGTCGGCATTATGTCTGTACTAGTCGTAACCTGTTTTTTTGTCCGTACCACGAACTTTTGTGCAAGACAGAAGGGTTATCAAAAATTACTTTACATTGCTGCGTATAATTCAAAACAATCTGCGTTTTAATGGGCATGAGTAGCAATGGTATATGAAGTTCCGTGTTAATAACGTGTAAACCAATATTTCATAATGAAATATTTTCTCAAGTTGTATTTTGTTATAAACCGCATAATTACATTAAATTAATACATACCAATGAAATGTAATCCCCTTATTAGTGTAATTACACAGTGTGGACAAGTTTCCGCAATTGCTAATGCTGCAAAACACCATTTTAAAGCACTTGTTGTCATACCCACGTTTCAAATAGCACTGAGCCTCAAGTCGCGCGCTTGTGACCTACGAGTCACAAGCGCGGCGCCAAGGTCACGCGTCTAAGGCACTTCTATCCTCTTTATTATTATTTCTGTGATTCATGGTGAGGTAAATGACCTGCCTCACTCAAATAATACGGCTACATTGTCATCATCATCATCCCAGCCTAAATACGTCCCACTGCAGGGCACATGCCTCTCAGAATGAGAGGGCTTGGGCCGTAGTTCCCACGCGGGCCTGTGCGGATTGGCAACTTCACACACACCATTGAATTTCTTCGCATGACGATGTTTTCCTTCACCGTAAAGCTCATGGTAAATTACAAATGTAAAGGAGCTTCTTGAAAAATAAACACCTGAGACGTCCACACATACTATGACAGGTAATGTACATCTAACAAAAGATAATAATTGTTAGAAACAAAAGATAATAAAGGGCACGGTCGATGAGTTGTTCCGTGACAACTGTCAACTGTCTGGTGTCCTGTCAATCGTTCAAAGGTTAACTGGAAGAGATCCCTTTAAGGGATAAGTTCGCCTTTGTACATCTGTTTCTCTTGTTAACTGTCAATTTTCATGTTTTACGTACAATAAAGAGTTTTACATACATACATACATACATACAACTCAATTTATTACTGAACTTGTAATGTTTGTTTATTTGTAATTGTCATAGCGCGTCTGTGAATTCAGTACATTGTCCATTAACGCAGGGCAGCCAAAGCTGTAAGAGGGAATAATGTCGGCTCGTAGATTGGCTGGTAGTACACTTGAAGTCAAGATCACACTTGTCAAGGCGTTCTGCCAAAATTTTTACACCAGCGGTTTTATGGAATATACAATGCCTTGCGGGTATTGTACAATAATTTGTTCCGCACGATGGTGGGGATTCCTCGCTACTGCAGTGCATCAGGCATGTTTGCCGACGCGCATATACCTAGGCAACTTTTATGCGCTTATTATGCGTAACAAAGTCGCTTCACTGATGCGCAGAGTGAGAGGAAGCTCCAACAGTCTTCTAAAGGTTGTGGCGGAGAGGCAAGACAGTGCTGTGCTAGGCGGGTTCAACACGCTGCACACCGTACTTGCGTCTCGGTGACAACCGTGTTATTTCAAAAAACTCCCTCGAGAGAAAAACTATTCATAAATACATAACTCCCGTGCAAACAATTTAGGCTATTGTTCTTTAGTATACATGCATAAAATTACACCATTGACGAGCACGAGCAAGTGTGATGTAATAGTTTTTTAACTATCTATCTATTTCGTCTCACATGTCTTTGTTTATAGCTAGACCGTTTAAATGAGTTCTCGCCTACGCGGTACAGGGGCTAGGGGGTATGACGACAAAGGGGCTGAGAGAGGTGCGGGCGACGAGCGCGCCTCGTCTGCCTGCCGCCCGCACCTCTCCCAGCCCCCACGTTAAGTACCGGCTTAGTTTGGATGTTTAAGTTAATTGAAAAAGAAAAACAAGAAAGGGACGTTTTGTTAGCCTTAAAAATGCAATTTTTTTGAGAACTTCACTCAATTTCAGAACTAATTATTTAAAATGGAAAGGTTACCCTTGTCTCTTTATTTCAAACTAAATACAAGCTGAAATATAGATGCACAGAAAAAACCCCAGAAAAAAGACCAATGCTGGGAATCGAACCCAGGTCCTCAGCGTTCCGTGCTGCGTGCTTACCCCTACACCATCACTGGTCTAGAAGTTAGCGACGAATCTTTCCCATACATCGTACACTTCAGTCTGTTATAATCACATTTAGGCAGTGATAAAGCGCATCTATGTTATGCCCTCTACTGAGAGACTTCAACACTCCTTCGGAGCTACCCGCTCACCTGGACCAAGAGATGGCGCTACTAGGCCTTGTCTCTTTGTTCATTAAGGTGCCATAAAGTGCCATTTCATTATCTTACTCAAGGAAGTCAACTTGTTCAAATAACTTATTAAAAGTACATAATTTATTGAATCAGGCGTTACTTTGCGGAGGTCCATATCAATGAAGGAAATAATTGTTTCAGTTCATTAATTCTACTTACTACAAACAACACAGCTAAAGAGTTATTTCTCATCATCCCAGCCTATAAACGTCCCACAGCAGGGCACAGGCTTCATCTCAGAATGAGAGGGGTAGGGCCGTAGCTCCCACGCGGGCTCAGTCGGATCGGAAACTTCTCACACATCACCATTACGTCATAATTATAATAATGTAGCCGTGGTAGGCTACCTAGTAGTTTTACATATGGCCTCTCAAGACGTTCGTAGGTTCGAGCCCAGCAAAAATGGCCTCTCAAGACGTTCGTAGGTTCGAGCCCAGCAAAATCTTTTCGGTATTTATTTTACCAGTTACAGCAACCTTTCTTCAGGTGAAATTCTAATATTGTTAAAGTTGCTCGTCAAGGTGTTTCTATCGCGGGAGGAATTGCGTGTGCAAGCTAGTAAGTTCATAACCAGCTCCCTAATAGATAGGTAAGATATTTCGTCGCCACCCCCTCCTCATTGGTGAAGGGGGAACCAAACAGGATGGTATCAGAAGGGAAAATGTGTAAAAAAACACGGTCGAGAGCCGAGAAAATGATATGATGATGAGTACGGCCATTAAGATAACGTTAATGATATTTATTTTGCAATATTTTTAACTGAGAATTGGTATTTTATTCATTATCTTATCACCCCCAGCCTATATACGTCTCACTGCAGGGTCCAGACCTCCTCTCGGGATGAGAGGGATCAGGAAGCAGTGGTGGCCTAGTGGTCGTGATGCCGTGATCAAGGGAAATAGAAGGTAGCATGTATATTTAACTTATCAAATCATTGAATGTAATCACAAATTCTCTGAAAGTCTGGTTCAATAAATAATTTGTTTTATACCTAATAAGAAAATAACTTATTTTTAGAATTATCTGCTCAGCTGTGGAACGTTATTAGATATAAACAAGTAGTATTTTTATACAAGTCAAGTATTTCAAGTACGATTCTGTTATTGACAGCTAAACGTTCTAGACAAACAAAATAAAAAATATAACAATCCAACAGCGAACATTCGCTTGAAATTGATACGTCAGACACATAACTTACCTGGAGGAGTTTTAGTGTTAGTACAGTGTCGATAGTTTTTCAATCGATAGTTTTCATCTGAAGCAAGCCACGCTAACGATAGGCTTATCGAGAGTGTCGATACTGCGAGTATCGATAGAGCATTCATAACAATACTATTGACGGAGTATAACAGACTAAAAAAAATCTTTACCACCCTAAGGTTTAAAATATCAAAGACTAATGTGACATTTAGCTTTACTGTTTTTTTTTCTGTTATAGGAACTGTTCCTAAAAATCTTAACGCACTTATTTATTTTCCAAAAAGTAAGTTACAGCGTAACATTAAACACAAAAGAGGTAAAATATCAAATAAGCACAGTTATAAAAGTAAACATGTTATTTAGGAATTTTAATTGTCACCCTTCCTCATCGACTGACTTACTCATACATACATCATACATACATTACATATATACATTCTATCGATAAATTTTAATTAGAGTTTAATGATGCACGGTTGATTAAATCAGATATATTTGAAGACATGAGTGGATGAAGGGGGTATGTAACAAAAACATTATTTTGAGTAAATCGCAGTTAAAGGTTTTTACGTTGTAATTTTGTTTTTAAGTTGAATAGGGTATTGTTACTTTTATAAAAATCAACCAAGTAGCATGATCTATTGAGTTTTTCAATAAATGCTTTTAAAAAACATTTTTTTGTGTAAAAAAAAGTACATAACCTCCTCTTTCTCCTTTAAGCTGTTCAGCAAAGAAAAAATAAATGAAAGTGTTTATTGTAACAAAATTTATTGATTTAGTAGAATTTCTTCATAAAATAATACCTGCATTCAGAGTTTATAAATTTCAGCTGATCCCTAATGTTTTCTTTTTTTTTGGGATATCGGATATATTAGAATAAGAGAAAATAAAAGTTTGTCTCATAACATGGATGAAGGAGCTAAGTGCGTACATGACACTTTCTTCTGTTGCATTCACTCGCAAACTGGTAACCACTTCTAGAGCCATGTGCCCTTAGCACGTTCATTCACGAAGATCGTAACTTATTCTTGTACATAGGTCCTTCATACACTGGGTTTAAAGCTGTTATAGTTTAAAAACATGAGAACTGGATAGCGTTCGGTGTTGCATTATGACTTAGAACCTTCATTTATGGCATAAATACGAAAATGAAAAAAATGCGACATACCCCCTTCATCCGCTCACGTCTTCATTTGTTACAGGATTTATCCCGTTACCTTTAAGAGTTTCCGATATTTCCCGATGATACTTAGTACCCGTGATCACGATCATGTCGAGTCAACCTTTGAGCGGATAAGAGAAGCATTTAGGAATCCTATACTTACATTCTTTTATTTAGGAAAAAAAGGCAAAGGATAACATTCCAGAATATTTCAACCATACAAATATTAAGAAACAACAACAATAATAAATTAATACTATAACTATAAATAAAATAAAACTAACTTAAACTAAAACTAAATAAAATTAACAAAAGGTTCCCCCCGCGGCATGGACCCCAAGGCACTGGCAGCATTACCTCGCTGTATAGCAATGCTGATACGTTGTGCGAGGTAGCTGCCAGCTCTTTGGTCTCCTGTATAAGCATTTAGTTAAATAACGAGAAAGAGTGAGTTTGAAAAACAAAAATAGCGAAAGCTACAATACAATTCTTTAGTAAAAATATCACACATAAAATCCTAATACTTTGAAGAGGTGTTGTGAATCACTGAACGACACATTGGAAGAAGATTGCATGATCTGTCAAACTCTAGGTTGGTAACTGATTCCACAGCAGACAATACCAATTCTATCGATATTTTTGGTACCGAACACGTATCGCACTGTCGATATACAATATCGATAGACAACACTAGTTACGACCAGTCGATTTGTTCTGTATTGTTATCTATTACGAACCTATTGATACGGAATTGAAAAGAGAGGTATTACGATGAATGATACAACATATTTTCTCCATAAATAGCTCATGCCCGCAGCTTCACCCCTCCCCCCCCCCCTAATTCCCGCTGTAGTAAATAAAACGTGTTTTCCCGTGGGAATGCTACGTTTTTTGTAGTAAAATGTAGCCTATATTATTATGTCTACAGAAAAAATCACGGCGATCCATTGCTCAGTTTCGACGAGAAAGATAAACAAACAAACTCACTTTCATATTTATAATAGTATTGTATTTATAAAACTAGGTATACTAGCTACCTCGAAGAACCGCCAGACTCAAGTGGCAGTGGGCAGGGCACATCGCTCGTAGAACTGATGGCCGATGGGGCAAAAAGGTTCTCGAGTGGCGTCCACGGACCGGAAGACGTAAAGGTCTAGTCTAGCGCCATGTCATTAGACAGATTTATATCCTTCAATGGACTGGAACAGACTGACGATAAAGTATTCGTTAAAATAAATCGGTACCTACACATTATACTCTAGGTTAGGTTTTATTTCAACTGGATCAGCCGTTGTTGCGTGATTTTTTTTTTTTTATTATGAGAGAGAGGCAAACGACTAAGCGGGTCATCTGATGGAAAATGATCACCACCGCCCATAAATATCAACAACTCAATGAGAGTCACTGATCTGTTGCCGGCCTTTAAAGTAAAGTATTTAAACCCTTTTCTTGAAAGCCCTGATGTCATAGTTGTCAAAGTTGTGTGTTGTTGTTGTGATTGAGCAATAAACATCCAAATATTTTCACAAGGCTCTCATTTAGGCATAATATTAATAGGATATCATAGGACAGGATAATCACTAGCTTATTATTTTCTGACTAAAGGAAACAGAGTTAATCTAAGGACTAAGAATACAAATTTCTATTGAAATGCTTAATATTCTGCTAGTGCAAATGTTGAATTACTTTCAGAGGGCAACTTTCGAAGCGTGCGATAATCAGTCAGCCATGAAGACTGCAGGGAATATTGAACCTTCTGTCGATTGGAAAAAAGACTCATTCAAAAGCATAAATACGGAAGTTGGAACCACGAATCCAATTGCAGAATCGTGACTGTAATCAGAGACAAAGCTAACATTATGAAACCTTTGTACCTGATTGGACCTTTCAGCGTGGTCATTGTGGCCAATTAGAATTATATGGAAGCTTTTTTTAAGGAGTTCTTGCACATTTTCTTATTTCAAAGTTTTTAGAGGGCGCGTTTTTTCCGTAGTCGAGTTTCAGTTTATTAAACTTTTTTTTTATTTGAAATATTTTCGGGTTTCACTTTCGCCCAGAGAGCGACATCTGTGGCGAACTTTGTAACTGTATTTGTATACAATTTTGATGACTTTCGGAGCTAATAGCTCCTCAACACTTATCATACCCCGGCGCCACACATAGCACAAATGTATCAACATATATTTGAACACATATTTGATCTATGGTTGATTGTATGGTTGTTCTATTGAACAAATAAGCAAATACCGGTGCTACACATGTGATCAAATAAATGTGTTCAAACATTTGTGCTATGTGTGGCGCCGGGGTTAAACCAAAAACCTACTAAGAAACCTCTACATCATTATTTAAGAGCTATCTAATAATATCTCACACGCTGTCATATCACACGCTGTGCTAATATTGCTCAGTTTTCTTTGTGTGAAATTCGATCTATATTTTTTATAATTAAAACAGTATCCTATGTCACCCGGAACACAATAACAAATTGATTGACACCTTATTTATTAAAATCGGATGAGTATGTAGTCCCGACGCTACGGTGGAACATCCGTAAATACAAACATAGACTGCTAAAATCATTATACTTCCTTTCGCTTTGCCGTAGTCGTGAAAAAACAAGCCTTTTCTAAGTACATAAAGCGCAGTGCAAAACCTCGCGTTTTCATCTTTCTAGATATTTGACCTTCTTTCGTAAAAAGTTCCCTGGGGTAAGGTTGGAAGCAAATCGCAATCCGGTTATTGGATTTCAATTGGAGGGGAAACTACGTCTCTCTTTCTATGAAATTTTGCTCTTTTATAAACTTTTAAACCTTGCAAGATACAGAGGTGATCGCATTAGAAATGATGAAATCCACGCAAGAACTAAAGTCACGCCATAGCTTAGCTCAAAGTATCGCTAGACTTAAGTGGCAGTGGGCAGGGCACATCGCTCTCGCATCTCATCGCAGGGTTCTCGAGTGGCGTTCGCGGACCGGAAGACGCAGTGTAGGTAGACCTCCAACAAGATGGAGCTACGACATAGTTAAGGTGGCGGGAACGCATTGGATGCGGATGGCGCAGAGCAGATCTGTTTGGCGAGCCTTGGGGGAGGTCTAAGCTCAGCGGTGGACATCTTTCGGCTGAAATGGTGAAGATACAGAGGTAAGATTTAAAGGTAGACGAAAACCCACTAAAAATGAAGAAATCGTGCAAGTAGAATAGGAAGGTGAAATCCCTCTGTAAATTTTTATGTTTAACTGGTCTAAATGGTCCCTACAATCTTTTAACCATTTATTTGTTTTATCGTGTCATATTGAATTTTATCATGTGACATGTCATAACATAATATTGAATAAACTTGTCAAAACAAGCGCGTTATTTTTACACGACTACGGCAAAGCCAAAAGGAAGTGTAATGATTATTGGAGATTTTATTATCTGGCGTTTTACCTCTCGAGAAAAAGACGTATTTTCAAGCGAAGCGACATTTTCTGTAGAAAAATATTGTAGTGTCTATGACGTTACTCTTTAAGATGACTGCAAACCTATTCAATGCTGCACAATTATTATTTATTCATAGAATACTCTTACGAGTACTTTTTAATATATTATTTATTAAAGACGTATTTTCAAGCGAAGCGAAATTTTCTGTAGAAAAATATTGTAGTATGTCTATGACGTTACTCTTTAAGATGACTGCAGACCTATTCAATGCTGCACAATTTATTTATAGAATACTCTTACGAGTACTTTTTAATATATTTATTCAATACTAGCTTTTTCCCGCGACTCCGTCCGCGTGGAATTAGTAATTTGGGCAACTTATTTTTTTATCCAATTTGCTTTTTCATTAATTATGGCTCTCCTTAGTTCCTCGATCACCCCGCACCCCCCACCCCCCACCCCGAACCCCCCCGCACACCCGCGTTCACATTCACCACCGTACTCCCAAGTCAAGCGTGCCTATAGAAGTTTTACTTCAAAAACCCCCGATTTTGAAACATTCATCCGCTTCGTTCCGCTCCTATTGATGTTAGCGTGATGATATATAGCCTATGTCCTTTCTCAGGCTCTAGATTATCTGTGTACCAAATTTCATTTAAATCGGTTCAGTAGTTTTATCGTGAAAGCGAGACACACAGACAGACAGAGTTACTTTCGCATTTATAATATTAGTTAGGAAGTTAGGATTTCATACTAAATGCAAACTGAAACATAGATGCACAGAAAAAACCCCAGAAAAAAGACCAATGCTGGGAATCGAAACCAGGTCCTCGGCATTCCGTGCCGCGTGCTTACCCCTACACCACCACTGGTCAGGAGTTTACACGCAAATTTTCCCTATGCATCATACATTCCAGCCTGCCATCATCACTTTTCTAGTGATACAGCGCCATCTATCATCAGTTCTCATCGAGAAACATTAACACTCCTTCGGAACTAACCGCTCACCCGGACAAGAGATGTCGCTACAAGGCCATACTTTAACAAGTTTGGTTTGAAGTTTCTTTTTGTATTTTTATTCAATTTAAACTTTAACAACCACTTATGAACATTGAAGAGTCTACTACCCATTCTGAACCCTGTTGAGAAGATTCAAGCAATATAGTCAACAAGGTACTTATATTTATTTTTCAGAACAGATCTAAAATGTAATTTCATTACGTACATGTAAAGTTTTTAACACTTAAATTTGTAACACAATAGGATATGCTATTTGAAAGTAGGGATCGGGAATGCGGATCGGAATTATGTCCATACACCCCTGTCCGTAATATAATCCTAACACAATAAGTCTTAGATATAAGTGTCTTCTTAGCAATATAGATTTGAATTTTGTTTATATTTGATCGCTAAGATCCCTGTACTCGACACTGACCTAATACATGGCACCTTCAATCTTACGTTATAGCTAAGAGTGGTGACAGATAGGTGTCATCTACTGGGCGTTGAGGTGTCGAGCATTGTTACGTTTACCTTACATATTTTATTGGATTTTTTTATAGTTTTAGCCAGTCTTTAAGATAAGAGCTAGCTTTCCTGTGTTTCTGGTCAGACGTTTAATAAATATGTATACACGATTGTTTGAAATACGTAAAATGACGGCAGACAGCAATACCAATTTCTTTAAAAAATAAAATCTTAAAGTCTTAGTGTAAAAAAAGATCCATGGAGTGAAATAAGTTTTCACTCCCTTCCAACACACTAATCGAGCTACAAATTCTATATTAGGTAGATATCTTATAATAATAAAAGTTCGAGAGGCCCATTCAGTGTACGAGTCACCGCCTGCTAAGCCAGATTGGTTAGCTCCGAAGGAGTGTTAAAGTCTCTCGGTAGAGGGCATAACATAGATGCGCGCTTATCACTGCATAATGTGATTATAACAGACTGAAGTGTACGATGTATGGGAAAAATTCGTCGCTAACTTCTAGACCAGTGATGGTGTAGGGGTAAGCACGCAGCACGGAACGCTGAGGACCTGGGTTCGATTCCCAGCATTGGTCTTTTTTCTGGGGTTTTTTCTGTGCATCTATATTTCAGTGTGTATTTAGTTTGAAATATATGGTTTCACGGGATGACCGTAAAAGTAATAAAAAAATGAAGTTGAAAAAATAAATAGAAAAAGATACTTCATACTTAACTTGTAAAAGTTGGCTTAGTAGCGCCATTTCTTGGTCCAGGTGAGCGGTTAGCTCCGAAGGAGTGTTAAAGTCTCTCGGTAGAGGGCATAACATAGATGCGCGCTTATCACTGCATAATGTGATTATAACAGACTGAAGTGTACGATGTATGGGAAAAATTCGTCGCTAACTTCTAGACCAGTGATGGTGTAGGGGTAAGCACGCAGCACGGAACGCTGAGGACCTGGGTTCGATTCCCAGCATTGGTCTTTTTTCTGGGGTTTTCTCTGTGCATCTATATTTCAGTTTGTATTTAGTTTGAAATACCAGATTGGTTAGTTATTCAAATAGTAGATAGATGTCCGTAATCTTCCACAGCCCGGTAATCCTGTTCACAGCATCCCGACCCCTTCAGCCTATTCCATGTCGCTTCCTGGGGCTAAATTCAGGAACGGGCCTTCACGGGTTTGGTAGCGGTAACTCAATCGTTTGGGTTGGGTTTGGTTTTGAACTGCTGTTCAGGAACGCCAAAAATCACTGGTTTGCGAGAGGTGTGGGCTGAGTTTGGGATGAGCCTTATTTATTTATTTATTTACAAAGAGAATTAACTGGAAAGTAAAGCTCATCCCAAGCTCAACCCATTCCTAGCCTCTCCCAAACGATTGAATTACCGCTCGCAAACCGTGTTGGGCCGTTCCTGAATTTAGTCCCTGCTTGCTAATAGTTTAGTTGGATCTCTGGAATAACAATAATATTATACTTTGTTTTATATCAATACTAGCCTGCACTTGCGGCTCTGCTTGCGAAAGCTATTAGATCTGGCATTAGATGACTCAAGCCTACGCTACGCCGGATAGTCTAGTGGTTAGAGAACCTGACTAACGAAACTTGAGGTCCCGCGTTCGATTCCCGGTCGGGTCACATATTTGTGTGAAAAATATTAAATTTTTTGCTCGAGTCTTGGATGTTTAATATGTATTTAAGTATACTTATGTATTTATATAAGTATGTTTTTACATAAAACTGACTACTATCTCCGGATAGTATCTAAATACCTTACACAATGGATAGACAGACACAAATAGGCTGGTTAGCTTAATAAACAAAATCTGACCTTAGTCATAGACTTATCGAACAGTCGGCGATGACAAAAGCAATAGTTCGTCGAATCATGGTCATATCATATTGATATTACGAATGATAAGATATACATAATCACAATGAGTTATACCTTGGTAGGTACTCTAAATTAATATATATTAATTAAACCGTGGTAGCTTAGTGGATTGACCTATGGCCTCACAAGGAGGATCGTGGGTTCGATTCCGGGCTCGCACCTCTGAGTTTTACAGAATTTATGTGCGAAATTACATTTGCAATTTACCATGAGCTTTAAGGTAAAGGAAATCATCCTGAGGAAACCTGTATACACCTGAGAAGAAATTCAATGGTGTGTTCCCAGTCCGCTGGGCCCGCGTGGGAACTACGGCCTAAGCTCTCTCATTCTGAGAGGAGGCCTGTGCCCTGCAGTGGGACGTATAATAGGCTGGGATGATGATGGTGAAATAATTAAACCGTGGTAGCCGAGAAGTAGCAAACGCGGGAACTGGCGTGTATGATGTTGTGGATATAGGCTCCTACGTAGTCGGAGGTATAAAAAAAAAATAAAAAACAAACCGTGGTAGCCTAATGGTTTGACCTATGGCCTCCCAAGCAGCGGGCCGTTGGTTCGAACCCAGGACCCTCTGCTTGAGAGACCTTAGCCCGAACCACTGAGCTATTTTTTTCTATATAATTGGTAGGTCTGAGAATAGGTTGTAGGCTATTATTACCCGACTGCGAAGAAGGAAGGACCCAATGCAACGATAAAATGCAGTCGGAAGCATGGGAGTCAGTGGCTGCATGGGATTTAATGTCACTTCATGCATGCCTCCGACTGCATTTTATCGTTGCGTTAAATTTTGAAAGACTGACATCGACGTATTTTAAATTCGTCTCAATGTTTAGTTTTTTTGTTTCGAGTTCAGTTAGCTTTTTATTGTCATTGAACATTTTATCTTGTTTCCACCTTTTCAGTATTTCTGCAGGCGGGTTTTTTTGATTGCTTAATTTATTATTTTATTTTCACCGCAGGCGGGTTTTTAGTTTTTTTAATTACTTTTTTATTTATACCCCTATTCTACGCAAACGGAGTCGCGGGCAACAGCTAGTATACATAAAAAACCGATCAAGTGCGAGTAGGACTCTTACACAGAGGTTTCGTACCTCCTTACAATGTTTTAAAAACAGTAAAGTTCAGTAAGAAATCGCCAAAATGTGAGTACTAAAATCGCAAGCTTAATGGTAGTGGTAGGTTTTCGAAAAACATCCAGACAGCATTGGGTCGCTCGCTCGTATGCGCTCGGCCATGGCTATGGATGAGAATTAATGGCCTAGAAACTGTAAGGTGTCGCCTAGCAACCAGCGCCATAGTTGAAAACGTTTAAAAAGGCACTTTTCTTGTATGACGTCGATAATTTTTAGGGTTTCCGTACCCATAAGGTAAAAACGGGACCCTATTACTGAGGCTCCGCTGTTCGTCCGTCTGTCCGGCTGTGTCAAACGTGCACTCGGGTACGCTACGGATTAGCCTGAAATATTATGTACTTAAACTTATCTATCTAAACAGCGATCCGGGTGTCACCAACGGTACTGGCTGAAAATCAGCGCTGGGGTGCTTTAAACGCCTCAGCATTATGCTGGGCCAGTGTCCGATTTGCAACCGCAATGACACATTCTATCTTTAGCTTTAGTATTGCCTTTTTGTTTTGTAAAATATTGTGTCTTGTGATGTTGTAAATAAATGTATTTTCTTTCTTTCTTTCTTTCTTTAAACTCGTTTTGAGACGTGGGTAATCTGTATTAAATGTTTTACTAAAAATTACTCTCATGAAAGGAAACTCTACTTTTACTCATTAAAAGCAGAGTTTTTTCCTAAACACCAGATTTTTAAAAGTGTTATCTGCCTCTTGTAGGGGAATGAAATGAATAAAGCCATGTCTACGCTTGTACGTTTTTATGTTCAACTTAAGATCGCTAAATGAAATCGGAGAATGTGAATGTTTAATAACGACCGCTTTAGCCTAGTTGGTAGGTGACCCTGCCTACGAAGCAAGAGGTCCTGGGTTCAAATCCCGGTTAGGGCATTTATTTGTGTGATGAGCACGAATATTTGTTCCTGAGTTATGGATGTTTTCTATGTATTTAAGTATTTATTTATCTATATAAGTATGTTTATCGTCGTCTAGTACCCATAGCACAAGCTTTGCTTAGTTTGGGACTAGGTCGATTTGTGTAAGATTGTCCCCTAATATTTATTATTTATTTATTTATTATTTAAAATTATCGTACAAAACATAACACCTTTAAATAAATTAACGCTATGATTATAAATTAAATAAAACTAACTTAACTAAAACTGGATCAAATTAACAAAAGGTTCCCCCCGCGGCATGGACCCAAAGACACTGGCAGCATTACCTCGCTGTATAGCAATGCTGATACGTTGTGCGAGGTAGCTGCCAGCTCTTTGGTCTCCTGTAGTGTCACAAAGACACTGGCAGCATTACCTCGCTGTATAGCAATGCTGATACGTTGTGCGAGGTAGCTGCCAGCTCTTTGGTCTCCTGTAGTGTCACAAAGACACTGGCAGCATTACCTCGCTGTATAGCAATGCTGATACGTTGTGCGAGGTAGCTGCCAGCTCTTTGGTCTCCTGTAGTGTCACAAAGACACTGGCAGCATTACCTCGCTGTATAGCAATGCTGATACGTTGTGCGAGGTAGCTGCCAGCTCTTTGGTCTCCTGTAGTGTCACAAAGACACTGGCAGCATTACCTCGCTGTATAGCAATGCTGATACGTTGTGCGAGGTAGCTGCCAGCTCTTTGGTCTCCTGTAGTGTCACAAAGACACTGGCAGCATTACCTCGCTGTATAGCAATGCTGATACGTTGTGCGAGGTAGCTGCCAGCTCTTTGGTCTCCTGTAGTGTCACAAAGACACTGGCAGCATTACCTCGCTGTATAGCAATGCTGATACGTTGTGCGAGGTAGCTGCCAGCTCTTCGGTCTCCTGTGGTATCACAAAGCCGTTTGGAAATATAAATAAATAAATATCACGGGACAATTCACACCAAATTGACCTAGTCCCAAACTAAGCAAAGCTTGTACTATGGGTACTAGGCAACGGATAAACACACTTATATAGATAAATACAATACTAAAATACTCAACCCCGAATTGAACAAAGTTGTATTCAGAGCCAAGACCTTTGTATTTGTTTACCTTAAGTTTTTCGGCCGCTTCTGCTGCTGCACCAGCTTGATTTGCTGTTCCGCGGACGTGGGACGGAGCCAGTGTGTCTACGCAAGTAGCGTCCCACACTAGCACACGACCCAATTTCATGAATGACATTCCGTCTGGTCTCTTGCCATCATCTCTGGTGATGCCCGATGGCTCCAGTAACGCAGGCCCATTGACGGTGGCAAGAGAGCGACGGATAATGTCATTGAGAGCAGAGTGTCTAGAAAAGCGTATTTTGAAGTCATAAGTATTTGAAATACTAACTACAAAATACCTTGGCGTCAGGTATTTCAAATACGAATTACTAATTACATTTTCAGCGAGTAATTGAAATACAAATACCAAATACGTATTTTTATTTCAATTACGTAATTCAATTACACGATATTCAAATACTGCCCAGCCCTGAGTGTAATACAATTAATTATGAGTGAAAATGAAAGTTTAAGACAGTATAATAATATTTTTTTTATATATTACCTAGCTGTGGCCCGCGACTCCATCTGAGACCTATTCTCAGACCTGCCGAGTATGGAGAAAAAAGTTTCATAAAAATCGGTCAAACCGTCTCGGAGGAGTTCGATAACAACAAACGCCGTGACACGAGATTTTTATATAAATATTAGATGTTGCGTAATATATTCACCATAACTCACGCGCGAAGCGTAAACTTATAAACATATATTATGTAATGATCAAATCACTGAGCGACGTGAACCAATATTTACAGAACTGATGAAAACGTGATTGGCACAAAAGTCGTAGGCAACATTGACGTGATCTGCAAAAATGAAACTGATAAAAGCCGATTCGATTCAAACACCATCCTGGGGGATATTGAAGTTATACCTTATTGGAATCAGCATAAAGTTTCAAATTCAATATCACCAGCGGCGTTTGTATCAATTCCCCTTTTGACCGTCGAGATATATTTTACGTAACCTTCCTACACGTTAGGTATAAGTACTACATTCTTATTCATCCGACTACTTATACTAATAAAAATACAAAAGTTTGTTTGTGAAATATAGGTATTGTCATAATGTGTCTCGTGATTGGCATCATCCCAGTCTAGATATGTCTGTCTTCAAGGCACACAGGCCTCCTTTCAGAGAATGGAATTAAGCCATAGTTCCCACGTGAGCCCAGTGCGGATTGGGCAGAGGGATTGTGGCTGCAGCGGCTGACTGCCCGTGCAGCTAACAGCTGCGTACAGTGTGGTCGACTGCAATGCAGTTGCAATGTATCCTGGGCGGTCGGCAGTTGACAGATGCCTTCCGGTTGTACTGCGGTCCGTCTGTATCGGCCCTCAACACACACAAGTCCGGTAATGGCTCCGTATGCACCCCAATCTAGCTAACTATAATCTTAAAATTTAAAGATTTCGTAGCTGTTGGTTTATTAATGTATTTTGTGTCTTATTGTATTAAACAGTTTAAATGCGGATTTCGTTCCAAGTCCGTGATCACTATTCGAGAACCTTTCGGCCTCAACGGCCATCTGTTCCGCGTGCTTTTGGCGCATTTATTGCCTTCATTTAATCCCTTGCTGTATCATTACTAGCACAGCTTCGATTCTGAAATTCATGTGTAAGATATTTGAGGATTCACTCTAGTGACCAGTGTTTTTAGAAACACTATTATACTTGTAGTTTGCTCGATAGAAAAAAAATCCAAAGTCGTCTCTAAAAATAAAATGAATTCTTAGTACGGCGTAAATACTGCACGGCAGGTCATGACTGTTTGAATGTCAATAAAACAAGAGGTTTTCTAGGGCCTAGTGTTGCTACATTTTTTAAATGTGTATTTGTTTTAGCTATACGATGAAAATGCCTAAATACACGCGCGGTCTGACCAACCTATCTTGAGCCGTCGTGCTTCCCCCCCGGTCCGTATATTTAGTTGCATTAGTTCTCCTTCGGCCATCGGACGGAGAACTTGTGTCGCTCGCGCTTACGCACGGCTTTGATTCCAGCTGCTCGCAAGCGAACATACACGAGTGCATAGAATACCTAAAATCGATTAGCGCAAGAAGCTCGGTAGGGCCTTAATAATCCGTTTGGCTATGTCAAAAATGTCTCGTACGTATATTATATTGTGTATAAGTGTGTATGTACGGATGATTTGCTAAAGGCTGAAGGTTCAATGTGGATGCAAGCTGCTTCCAACCGTAATGATTGGGTATTAACGAGGGAGGCCTCTATAGGCGAAAGGGAGCAGTGGACGTTTTACGGCTGAAGTGATAAATCAGGAACTGCTTATTGCGGTGCGCTATTACTTATTGAAATAATTTTAATAGTCCATGATTAAGTTCCAAAAAATGTTAATTATGAGTAAGAATTAACGAAAATTACGAAAGATGATAGTCTTAATAATATAAGACTAATTAAGTACCTAATTTTCTAATTTGGCTTAAATTTTCCGTCGGTGAGTGTAGTTCCCTCATTAAAAACAAACTTCAAAGATGATAACTATAAATTAAAAAAATTAAAACCTCTAACGCAATTATATCATACATATGTTTGAACATAAAGTAAATGCCTATTATACGTCTAAGATCCCTTCCGCAGCTAACAAAAGAGCTGATAACTTTGGAACGGTTAAACCGATTTTAATGAAACATAGCTAAGAGCCATTGCCAAGAAATCTGCTTTCTAATAAAAAAAACCGCATTCAAATCGGTTCACCCGTTTAAGAGCTATGATGCCACAGACAGACACACATAGCGGTCAAACTTTAACACCCCTCTTTTTGTGTCGGGGGTTAAAAAAAGCTTTGTATGATTGCTAAAAGAAATATGATAATTTCAATGAAGAGATGCATTGTTGTTGTTAAAACTGATGAGTAATAAAAAGCAAAAACTAGCAATGTGTTAATTATTGTTTGAGAATGTTTACGGCTTTTGTTTGAAGTCGGTATGAGCTGAAACATCATACAAATATTTAGACGCGCGTTTGTACGTCTTTCACGATAACGCCTGAACTTGAAATGGTATCATGAGTTCTGGAAATAATTCTTCAATAACTGTAGATAGACAAAGTGTATATTTATATACTTCATCATCATCATCACCGAATAAATAAATCACCAAAGACCAATTTTAATTGCGAAATGCAATTAATTACAAAAACGGATATTGGATCTCTTTGAATTTCAAATTAAAATTACGATTCAAAGGATTGATAAATGAACACGGATTTTAATTTAATCGGTTAAGCCTTTGAAGTACTCGTACGATACGTCTGACTAAAGGTGGTTGAAACAATTAAACTGAAATTGATGTGTGTCAATTGTTTATTTAATTTATATATAATTAACTAGTTGTTGCCCGCGACTCCGTCCGCGAAGAATGGGGGGGGGGGGATAAAAAATAGCCTACAACCTATTCTCAGACCTACCGAGTGTAGAGAAAAAAGTTTTATAAAAATCGGCCAAGCCGTTTCGGAGGAGTTCGGTAACAAACACCGTGACACGAAATTTTTATATTATTAGATTTTATATTTAATTACTTACATGTAACTTATTGAATCAGAAATTACTTTGCTTTGGTCTAAAATTTGGTAGCAATAGCGTATACGGTTGTGGTACCTACTCTGAAAATGAGCTCTGGTTGAGTTGAAAACGGGTCAGTGTAGTTTGGTGGTGGTGGTGATAGTTGGGTTTGTGTGATTTGTGTGTGCTCGTTTAGTGTCGAGGTGGAGGAACTGCATGAACACGAATTTCTTACTTAAACGTCTCTATCGTAAGATCGCAGGTGAGCAAAGTAATTGTTTCAGTTCATTACTTACAGGTAGTCAGAGAGTACTTAAAGAGTGACAAACTGAATTCAAATGTATTAATGTCACTACATTTTCCGTCCGTCCGTCTATCGATCATAGAGCTGTAGCTCAGGAACTGTAAAATAATACAACTGTTTATACATAATGTGTATTTCCATTATAACTACAACAACAAACAAAAAAAAATAAAGAAACTCAAACAACCAACATAAAATAAGCCCACACTGCGTACATTTTATTTAGAAGCAAGGCTCTGCTAATGGATTTTTACGGACGTTTATTATAGCGTATTTATAATTATTTTGACATAAGACGACCAGATGGCCTAGTGGTTAGAGAACCTGACTACGAAGCTTGAGGTCCCGGGTTCGATTCCCGTGTCGGGGCAGATATTTGTATGAAAAATACG
Source organism: Archips crataeganus (assembly GCA_947859365.1). Classification (NCBI taxonomy): domain Eukaryota; kingdom Metazoa; phylum Arthropoda; class Insecta; order Lepidoptera; family Tortricidae; genus Archips; species Archips crataeganus. Next base: position 22,831,694 of record OX402049.1, on the reverse strand, counting down.
AATGTTTTTCCTCGGGCCTTGGGTGTTGAATATGTATTTAAGTATGTATCTATCTATATAAGTATATCCGTTGCTTAGTACCCATAACACAAGCTTTGCTAAGCTTACTTTGGGTTGGGACTAGGTCAATTGGTGTGAATTGTCCCATGATATTTATTTTATTTATTTACTAGCTTTTGCCCGCGACTCCGTCCGCGTGGAATTAGTAATTTGGGCAGCTTATTTTTTTATCCAATTTGCTTTTTCATCAATTATGGCTCTCCTTTGTTCCTCGATATTAAACCCCCCCCACACCCTCCAATTTGCTCCCTCCCGCACTCCCCCCGCACAGCAACCCCAACCCCCCCCCCCCCCCCCCCCCCCGCACCCCTCCGCACCCCCTGCACGCCCTTCCACACAGCACCCCCCGCACACCCGCGTTCGTCCCAATTCAAGCGTGCCCTATAAAAGTTTTACTTCAAGTTTTACTTCATGTTTTTTTAAATATCTTGAAAACGGTGCATCCTACGGCAAAATCAATGAAATTTTCATCCCCCCTTTATTACCCCCACACCCTCTCCCCCGCACCCTCCCCCACACACCCACCCCCCTCAACGCCCTCAACCCCCCCCCCACCCCCACCACCCGGTGTTTTGTCGAATATCTTGAAAACGGTGCATCCTACGGCAAAATCAATGAAATTTTAATCCCCCCTCCGAAGCCCTTCCCCTCCCCCCCCCACACCATTGGTGTTTTTGTCAAATATCTTGAAAACGGTGCAAATCAATGAAAATTTTATCCCCCCTCCGAAGCCCCCGCATCCCCTCCCCCGCACCCACCCCCCCTCAACCCCCCCCCCCCCCCACCCCCCTGGTGTTAACACTGAAATATATATAGCCTATAGCCTTCCTCGATAAATGAGCTATCTAACACTGAAAGAATTTTTTAAATCGGAGCAGTAGTTCCTGAGATTAGCGCGTTCAAACAAACAAACAAACAAACAAACTCTTCAGCTTTATATATTAGTATAGATTTATAAGTAGCTTACAATTGTCACGGAGCCCTGAACAAAAAATAGACCCGGACTTTACTTTTAAAAATAAGTAAATAAAAAATGCCGACACTTGAAGATACGTGACAAATTTAACCAAAAGTATACCCGGATACGCAATAACCCTTGGACACATTTTGCTAGAGAGAGATAGTACGGTAGGTAGCAAGACATGTACTATCGCCCCAGACGTCAGCTTGCCATTTTCAAAACAAATTTGCTTGCAGCCGTTGATGTTTATTGCTATGGATTGGTATGGACAGGATGTCTAGCCACTGCCCGCAAACTGGGCCTTTAAGGTGCCAAGCTGGCGTCTGGGCCGATAGTACTTTAGCAACTCCCTACATAAGGCTGGGTTAGACAATAGAGATGATGTGGACGAGTTGGCACTGGTGACCAAGTATTACTGTGGTCGATAAAGGAAAGTGGACGAGTTGGCACTGTGGTCGAAATAGGACTGTAAGTAAAATGGGATATTGACGATGTCAGAAAGTGACGACGAGTGACGAGTTAGGAAGGTGACGAATTAGAAATTGTAGGTTGACGACATGGCACTGTGGATGACTTTAGAAGATAACGAAATAAGGAGCCAAGTCATATTATAACATATCTCATGTCATGTCATGTCATGTCATATTAAATAGTAACACAATTTGTAACTAATCCTACTTCCTACTAATATTATAAACGCGAAAGTTTGTAAGTATGAATGTATGGATGGATGTTTGTTACTCTTTCACGCTAAAACGGGTAGACGGATTCTGATGAAATTTGGCACACAAATAGTTTATAACCTGGATTAACATATAGAATACTTTTTATTCCGGAAAATTGCATATTTCCGGTGGGATAGCGATAAACAAATTCTTTGCAGACGGAGTCGCGGGCATTATGTGATATGACTATCCTCGATTGATATAGGCTACTTTTTCTTCGGGAAAATACAAAATTTCCACGGGATAGAAAAACTGAATTAAATTTCGGAGCTGAATTTAAAAGTTCTTTCACCAATAGAAAGCTACACTATTCTTGATTGGTATAGACTACTCTTATTCTTTGGGAAAATGCGAAATTTCCGCGCGATAGAAATAAGTGAATTCAACTTCGGGGTTGATTTTAAAATTTTCTTGCACCAATAGTAAGCTACAGTATCTCTGATTGACATAGGGTACTTTTTTACGGGAAAATAAAAAGTTCCCGCGGGATAGAAATAAGACAAGTAAATTCAACTTCGCCACTGATTTTAAAAATTCTTTCATATGATATGATATGACTATCTCCATTTGACGTAGGTTACTTTTTCATCGGGAAAATGTAAAATTCCCACGGGATAGAAAAAACTCAATCCAAATTCGGGGCTGATTTTAAAAATTCTTTCACTAATAGTAAGCTACAGTACCTATCCCTGATTGACATAGGCTACTTTTCTACGGGAAAATCCAAAATTCCCACGTGATAGAAATAAGTAAATTCAACTTCTGCACTGATTTTAAAAATTCTTTCATATGATATGATATGACTATTTTCTTTTGACTTAGGTTACTTTTTCATCGTGAAAATGTAAAATTCCCACGGGATAGAAAAATAAACTGAACTCAACTTCGGCGCTGATTTTAAAAATTCTTTCACCAATCGAAAGCTACACTATTCTTGATTGTTATAGACTACTCTTCTGTGGGAAAATACAAAATTCCCGCGGGATAGAAATAAGTGAATTCAACTTCGGGGTTGATTTTAAAATTTTCTTGCACCAATAGTAAGCTACAGTATCTCTGATTGACATAGGGTACTTTTTTACGGGAAAATAAAAAGTTCCCGCGGGATAGAAATAAGACAAGTAAATTCAACTTCGCCACTGATTTTAAAAATTCTTTCATATGATATGATATGACTATCTCCATTTGACGTAGGTTACTTTTTCATCGGGAAAATGTAAAATTCCCACGGGATAGAAAAAACTGAATTCAACTTAAGGGCTGATTTTAAAAATTCTTTCACCAATAGAAATCTACACTATTCCTGATCTGTATAAATTACTCTTCTTCGGGAAAATTCAAAATTCCCGCGGGATAGAAATAAGTGAATTCAACTTCGGGGCTGATTTTAAAAATTCTTTCACCAATAGTAATCTACATAATTCCTGAATGGTATTATAGACTACTCTTCTTCGGGAAAATGCAAAAGTCCCGGGGGATAGAAGTAAGTCAATCCAAATTAGGGGCCGATTTAAAAAAATATTTCACTAATAGTAAGATACAGTATCCCTGATTGACATAGGCTACTTTTCTACAGAACAATGCAAAATTCCCACGGGATAGAAATAAGTGAATTGAACTTAGGGCCTGATTTAATAAAAAAACACTAATAAAAATCTACACTGGCTCTGATTTTCTAAATAGGTCAAAACAGTTATTTCTATCCCGCGGGAACTTTACTTTGCACGTTCTTGGGATAAAATAAGCCTGTTTCAATCAGGCGAAAGAATCCTCCCAGAACGAGAGAATTTAAAATTCTTCACAGGTGTGTGCAGCTTTCCTTCACTGTTAAGCTCATGGTAAACTTCAAACGTAATTTAGCACACGAATTAGGAAAAACTAAGAGGAGCAAACCCGGGCACAAACCTACGACCCTCTGCTTTAAGAGTCCATAGGTCAAACCCTAATCATAAAACGAAAAACGTCTATCACAAGGTGCTTCACTGAAGAGTGCAACCCATGCACCAAAATACATGGCCAATAAAGAATCATTAAAATACTTACTTGATTTTTTTATTTATATTTAGTATCCTAATAAAAAATAGAACTTATTAAAATCCAAAATCTGCTCATTTATTGCCTCTAAGGCGGAACAAAGTTCGCCGGGTCAGCTAGTTAAATATAAAGATACACTCCTACTGTAACTACAGATCCCGTTTTGATTACTGTGTTTTTGTCAAATAAACAAATTTATTATTATTATTATATCACTTGAAATTACTACATAGTATAAGAAAAAAGTCACTTCCCGCTGTCTGTCTGTCCCTATGTATGCTTAGATCTTTAAAACTACGCAACGGATTTTGATGCGGTTTTTTTAATAGATAGTGTGATTCAAGAGGAAGGTTTATATGTATAATACATGCATAATTGCACCCGTGCGAAGCCGGGGCGGGTCGCTAGTATTGGATATTTTTTAATTAATGTCTATCATCGCTTAGAGTTTTGGGACATACACTGTGTTAGGGGAAGAGTGTTCTCACAGCCTAAAGCTCTACTTGCTTTCCTACTAAAGTATTAAGTGTGAACCAACCTTGAGCGACAATCTACTGGAAGGGTACCAAAGCATTTAGGGAATGCCCCTGTGTACTATTCCAGTCGGCGAAGCAAACAAAAGGTTCCAAAATACCTTCATAAATACGTATTTGGAAGGATTTAGAAATTCGACACAAAAAGAAGGGTTTCAGATTGATAAGTACAAAACGGGTTGAGTGCGGGCTCGTACGCTCTGATAATTTGGAATATAAAGGGATGTTCGTATTATCAATAAAAATCTTAGGCTTGATGAAAATTTGGGTTAGAAATTTAAAATATCTGTTAATGTTTTGGTTGAAATCAATAATTTATTTATTTATTTATTTATTTATTCATAACAAATTCAATTAACAAAAAAATTGTGATAATAATGAGCTGGGAAAATAAACGCATTTCAATTCTCTTTTTTTGTTTAACAAAAAAAACCCATTTTTAGCTTAATTATGGCAACTACATACATTCGAAAAAGGGTGATATTGATAATAAAAGTTCAATAAAAGCCTTCGAGGGCTTACATTCTAATCAATCAGAAACGATCAAAATAAAATCCAAACTGTTATACGTTCAACAATCAGCCAGGTGTCAAATTAAAAGTGTCCTTTATTAAAACAATAGGCTAGATGAGTATAAATTTGCTTAACCTTAAAATGAATAGAATCAGAAAGTAATTCTATCACATAATTTCACAGAAAAAGTACTCGTAAACAAATCTGAAAGAGATTTCTAAAGAACCCTTAATGAGCACTGGATTTTAAGCCTGTTTCATAACACAAGGAAAATTATCCAAATAGCTATAGAAAGCGGGGCTCGTATTGAGCTAGTTACGAGTATGATCTGATAGATTTGAAGGCCCGCAATGTATCGCTCCCAGATGATTTCATTCGTAACGTTAACACTTCGGAACTCTTGAATAATATGTTGGAGCTTTGATTGATATGCCAATCAAAACTCTTCTGTTACACGAGCTGCTAAAGGCAGTGACACGTGATTGGCTCAAATTTATCCCAGCCGGAGCGTGTGCACCAAGTTTACAATTACTTACATATTTTTTACAAGTCATACCGAAACTAGAACAAATTGAAAAACCGGTTAAGTGTAAGTAGGACTCGTGCATTGAGGCATGTCAAAATAATGATATGCTTTGTATTGGCCGTATCTATAAAAATCCAGTGTTAGCAGAGCCTCACGTCATCGTTTTAGCAAGAAGAATATATAAACTGCCAGAAAGACAGCTTTTTTTGCAAGTAAGGTGGCTCTGAAGTATTTCAACCGCCATAACCGTGCGAAAATCTGAAGATAAAGCCCGTGAACTAAAGCCGATTGCAATTCTGCGATCACACAGCCACACGCGAGGTGGTCATTAGGATTTTTAGATGATACTAGCTTTTGCCCGCGACTTCGTCCGCGTAGAATTCCAATTTGCGGTAAAGCTTCTTCATCGCTTTCATTGTATAAAACAAAAATCCGGCAACGGCAACATCCATCATTATTATCATTTCATCATTATCAGTATCAGTTACTGAATATTATAAATCCCGTTTATTCTCTATCCCGTGGGAATTTCAACTTTGTCCTTATTCTATGCAAATTTTCGCTTATTTTTATCCCGCGGGAATTTTGCATTTTTGCAAAGGTGTAGCTTTAAACCGGTAAAAGAAGTTTTAAAATCAGCCCCGTAGTTGAATTCACTTATTTTTTTCCCGTGGGAATTTTGTATTTTCACGGAGAAAAGTAGTCTATGTAAATAATGGCTGGTGTAGTTTTTTGAAGAAATTTTCAAATCAGCCCTCAAGTGATATTCACTTCTTTCTATCCCACGGGAATTTTGCATTTTACCGAATAAATAGTACGTAGCCTATCCTATACCAATAAAGGATAGTGTAGCTTTCTATTGGTATTTTTTTTTTTAAACTCAGTCCCGAAGTTAAATTTACTATTTTGTATACCCCGGGAATTTTGCATTTATCCGGAAAATAGCATCCTATGTTAATCAAGGACAGTGTATCTTTTCTATTGGTGAAAGACATTTTAAAATGAGCTCCGAAGTTGAATTTTTTTTCTATCCCTTGGGAATTTTGTATTTTCTCGGAAAAAAGTAGCCTATGGTCAATAAAGGATAGTGTAACTTTTTACTAGTAAAAGATTTTTTTTTAATCGGCTCGGAAGTTTCAGAGATTATCTATCCCACAGGAATTTCCAAAAATCCTGCAATAAGTTTTTTTGCAGTTGCGGAGATAGGATCCAGTTTATTTGAGTATATAAATCCTGATTTATCCTTATCACGTGGGAGTTATCAAAATGATTGAAATTAGCTTTATACCTATTCTAATAGTCTACTTGCATGCCCAATTTGAACAGTTTAGTAATCTTCGTTATGGGGATAGGGTCACTCTTGATTGATGAAATATATACATCCCGTACATTTCTTATCCCGTGGGAATTCCGATAAATTCTTTCTTATCGGATGCCTACGTCATACAAAGAACACATCCTCCATGTTTCAGGTCTCTTCATACAGCGGTTTAGGCTGTGCGTTAATCCGCCAGTCAGTCATTTAGGACTTCAGGACAAAGCATTTTATATGTATTTGCATTGCACCAAGCTTTTATGCGAGTTCAACAATGATGTTTGAATACTCAATTCGGTTTTATTCAAAAAAGGTTGAACTCACATAAAAGCTTCGTCATCATCATCATCATCATTTCAGCCGTAGGACGTCCACTGCTGGACATAAGCCTCCCTCACTGACGCCATCATTACGGTTGGAAGCGACTTGCATCCACCCTGAACCTGCGGCCTTCACCAAAACGTCCGTCCATCTCGTTGGTGGATGTCCCACGCTGCGCTTGTAAAAGCAAAAGCTTGGTGAAATGCAAATACTTATTATACATATAATTAGTTATTATCAGAGATCAGATCAGGAAGTGGTTGACAAACGTAGACAAAGGGTTTGCAAAATTTGAAGTTTCGTTTCGTTTTACATTGTGTCAAAATAAAATGTAATTTAAATCAAAAGCACTAAGGAGTATTGATATCAACTTCGCAGCAAATCACCCCCAAAATAACTTTCTACTCCTTTTTAACCCCGTCAAGAGATGAATTTCAATAAAATACGAAACACGTCTTCCAACAATTCTGTTAAAGAATGTTTATGCAAAATTTGAAGTAGATTGGACCAAGGAATCACGTTGTCCCATACAAACTTTGCCCCCCTTTTTTACCCCCTTAGGAGTAGAACTACGAAAAATCCTTTCTTATCGGATGCCTACGTCACACAAAGAACACACCCTCCAAGTTTCAGGTCTCTACGATTAGCGGTTTAGGCTGTGCGTTGATCCGTCAGTCAGTCAGGACAAAGGATTTTATATGTATAGATAATAATATAGTAGGTTGAGTTCTCGTCGTGTTCCGGCCTGTAGCTTCTAGAAGCCATTCTGGAGGAAGGGTCTGAGCAGTTGTGCAGCGCGCGCGTACCGGTTACAGTGCCACGTATTGTTTGTACGGTTTGCACTACTTGGGGGCGCGCGCAACACCGCGCTCAACTGCCTTCTTCCTGCTTCTTCCCCTAAATTCAAGTCTAGGGTGAATGAGCATTTACTAGGTAAGCATGCATATTGTATAAAAAAAGATATTGTTCGATTTTCATAACACACGGGGGTTAAAACTGAGAAATCTGTCATTAAAACAACACTTTTCAGATGCTATACAAAGAGTGACTTTATTACCATTCATTATAAAGGATCGTTCAGTCTCCTATTTACCATAGCCAATACATTATTTGGTATCAACAAAAACCGACCAAGAGCGTGTCGGACACGCCCATTCGCCCAAGGTAGTGTTCCGTAGTCATTACGAAAAAATCAAGTAATATTTTTTTAAGGATTTCGATGTGTACGGAATCATCCAAGTTTAGGTATGTTTTATACCTTAGGCTACTATTTACTCTTAAACTACAAATAATTGCCAAGCAATCTTAGCCGCTATAATTTTCCTAGTAAATTTGATATATTTACTACCATTCTGAATTTTTTCAAATTTTTCCACCCAACAGTTTAGATTTTAGAGGGGGGGGGACGGTCGATTTTAATGAAAATTTTCACTTTAAAGTTGAATATTTCGCAAACAGATCACTGAATAAAAAAACATGTTAGCAACCCCGCAATGGTTTTAAAAGACCTATCCAACGATATCCCACACTTTAGGGTTAGTCGAGAAAAAACAAATCACCCTCACTTTACGTCTATGGTACACTAAAAAAAATTTTTTTAGTTTTTTTTATTTAATCACTTTGTCGGCGTGACTAATATATATATTCATGCCAAATTACAGATTTCTAGTACTAACAGTCTCTTGGCTTAGCCGCGGACGGACAGACAGACAGACAGACAGACGGACAGACATGCCGAAACTATAAGGGTTCCTAGTTGACTACGGAACCCTAAAAAGTCAAAAGTGTTCTATTTGTGAAACACGTGATGGCTGCATAGTGATGGCTGCATAAATACAGAGATGTTACATTTCCTTGCACTGTGTTTTGCCAATCGGCGTACAAAAACTTGGCTTATTATTTATTGAATCAGGCGTTACTTTGCGGAGGTCCATATTAATGAACTAAAACAATTTCATTGGCTTATTATGCCCATCTGAACATTACATTAAAAAAATATGATATAGATAATGTCAGATTAGGATAATTTAATTAATAATGAAATAATAATAAAATGGAAACAAGAAAAATGAAAAAAAAAATACAAATTAGTTTAGAAATAATTATTACAAACAATTTAGGTTACCATTTAAATAATCAAGAACAGAATAAAAGCACTAAGTCGTAAGTAGGGTTAATAATTTAAGTCTTAAAAGTAGTACTGGTAGTAACAATTTAAATTATATTCGCAATTTATTATAAATCCGTATCGCAAGAGAACATACACTTTTGCGCATCAAATCAGTTTTTCTAAAAGCTGGGCATAAATCCTCCCTAAGTCTTTGCCCCAGACGTTCGCTAGTGTACCTACATAATTGGCTTTTTTAAACAGCGCTGAATTATTTTTTACGTATATTATCATTTCTAGAATGTAAAGAGAAGGCATTGTCAAGATGTTCAAATCTTTGAAATGCGATACACAGCTATCATAAACAACAAAAACTTTTTAACAACAAAATTAAACCGCCGAAAAAACTGAAAAGCAAAAAATAATACCTTTTTTGTTTGACCTTAATATAGGTACCAGTTTGAAGTCGGTGCCTCACTCAGCACGAGCCAGGAGGAGTGATAGAAGCCAATCAGGTAGAAGGTTATAGGTTCACTCCTCCTGGCCTGAGGCACCAACTTCAAACTGGTACCTATGTTAAGGTCAAACAAAAAAGGTATTATTTTAAGCTTTTCAGTTTTTTCGGCGGTTTAATTTTTTTGTTAAAAAGTTTTTATTTTATACTTTTTTCCCATCCTTGGTAATTTTTTTTTCATTTTTACAAAATACCAACTTTAAGGTATACCCTATCTATACCAATAAAACAGTACCGTGACTGACTGACTGACTGACAGACAACGCACAGCCTAAACTACTGGTGCTAGAGACTTGAAATTTGGCATACATGTACCTTGAGTATTGTAGAGGTGCACTAAGGAAGGATTTTTCGAAATTCCCACGGGATAGGGATATATCTAGACTTTCTTTGTTTTTTTGTTTGTAGCGGAATCTCTGAAACTATTGAGCCGATTTTAAAAATTTTTTCACCATTAGAAAACTACATTATCCTTCATTCACATTAGTTACTTTTTATCCGGGAAAATGCGAAATTCCCACGGGATAGAAATAAATTAATTCAATTTCGAGGCTGATTTTTAAAATTCTTACTTATTATGTGATATGATATCCCTGATTGACATAGGCTACTTTTTATCGGGAAAATACAAAATTCCCACGGGATAGAAAAAACTGAACTCGACTTCGGACCTGATTTTAAAAATTCTTTCACCAATAGAAAGCAACACTATCCTTGATTGGTATAAACTACTCTTCTTTGGGAAAATGCAAAATTCCCACGGGATAGAAATAAGTGAATTCAACTTCGGAGTTGATTTTAAAATTTTCTTGCACCAATAGTAAGTTGCAGTATCTCTCATTGACATAGGGTACTTTTTTACGGGAAAATGAAAAGTTCCCGCGGGATAGAAATAAGTAAATTCAACTTCAGGGCTGATTTTAAAAATTCTTTCACCAATAGAAATTTTCACTATTCTTGATTGGTATAAACTACTTCTCTTTGGTAAAATGCAAAATTCCCGCGGGATAGAAATAAGTGAATTCAACTTCGGGGTTGATTTTAAAATTTTCTTGCAACAATAGTAAGTTGCAGTATCTCTGATTGACATAGGGTATTTTTTTACGGGAAAATAAAAAGTTCCCGCGGGATAGAAATCAGTGAATTCAACTTTGGAGCTGATTTAAAAATTCTTTCACCAATAGTAAGCTACAGTATCCCTGATTTACATAGGGTACTCTTTTCGCCTATTCCGCCGGAACTTCGCATTTTCCTGGCATTATCCTATTAAACTACATGTGTGCCAAATTTCATCCAAATAACTAACGTTATTGTCTTCGCGTAAGAAGTCGCGGGCAAAAGCTAGTCCAATATAAAAAAGAATTATGAAAATCAGACTACTCTGTAAAAAGTCAGTCAATCATCCCCTGTTTTCCTACCCTTAGGGTAGGAATATTATTTCCAAATTTACATGGGATATACGCTTTCCAATAAAAAAAGAATCATCAAAATCCGACTACTCTGTAATAAGTTATGCGTGGTCATATAGGTAGTACAATCAGTAACTGAACAATCAATCATCCCCTGTTTTCCTACCCTTAGGGTAGGAATATTATATACTGTATACGCTTTCCAATAAAAAAAAGAATCATCAAAATCGGACTAGATACTCTGTAAAAAGTTATGCGTGATCATACATAAAAAAAAAAATCAAATATACACGTCGACTTGAGAACCTCCTCCTTTTGTTTTCGTCGGTTGAAAAACAGCTCAATGCTATCTTTTTCAAGGTCCCTTATACAGTAAATCACTCCATCGGCTATAAATCTATACCAAAACCTAAACAAAGGAAACCACTGACCTACTCCAAAAGGGTTGATTTGCTATTTAACATCTCTAAACAGGCAATAGGTGAAATAACCTCGTTACAGACAAACGAACGACAGGTTTATCTCGCTCGAACATTTGACCCAAATGTCAAACGCGTCGTTACCATAAAGACAATGTTTTCTTTACTTGGACGTTTTAGTTTTATTGTGTACTAGCAACCCGCTTCGCACGGGTGCAATTATGCATGTATTATACATATAAACCTTCCTCTTGAATCACTTTATCTGTTAAAAAAAAACGCATCAAAATCCGTTGCGTAGTATTAAAGATCTAAGCATACATAGGGACAGACAGACAGCGGGAAGCGACTTTGTTTTACACTACGTAGTGATTTTTGGTCCAGAGAATGTTAAAAGAAAAATATTAAGAAATTGTTAGTTGCCTCTTAGTGATAGAAAAAAATCGTTGGTGTGTGTGAAGTATTATATTCGTACAGGGCCCAAGCGCCTTCATTCTGAGAGGCCTGTGTCCTACAGTGGGCCATATACAATGTGTCTCTACGTGGTCTCTACACACTAGAGAAATGACTGATTTACGATTTAATACTTTGGAACAACCTGTATGTCGATCAACCTCTTAACTGCAAAACTTATTGCAAACAACTGATGCAGATATTCCTACTTATTGTTGATTTGTTTTTTTTTATCTAATCTAAAAAAATAACAAAAGTAGAACATTCCTGAGAAGGAACTTTACCAAGGATGATATAGACTGGATTGGCAGTCGCCATAGTACGCATCGGCCGCGGTTTTTGTAGTTCGATTATTAAATCTAGATGGCGCTGAAATATAGCCAGAGGCTTTGAACGCAAAACAATAAGACTACAGATGTTTCATATTACTACAAATGTATTATTTTTCAAAAATATTGCATAATAATACATTTGCAGTGATATGAAATTTTTGTAGTCTTATTGTTTTGCCTTCAAAGCCTCTGGCTATATTTCAGCGCCATCTAGATTTAATAATCTAACTACAAAAACCGCTGCCGATGCGTACTATGGCGACTGCTAATCCAGTCTATATCATTCTTGACTCTACTCAGGATTTCGGACTGTGTCCAGAGAGTAAAGACATGTTAAAAGAAATTAGTTAAAAGATAGCTAAGCCACCCGTGTAAACAAAAGTAACAAATAACGAAGATATCAAGCAGATAGCCTTAAGTGTATAAAATGTGTTTTTAAGACCTCGGAAATTGCTTTACGATGTCGATGAAATCCTTAGTAGGTTATCCTTACTAATATTACAAATGTGAAAGTAACTCAGTCTGCTTATTACCACTTTATATTATCACTTGCTCTTAATCCGATGAACCGATTTAGAAGAAATTGGGTATGGAGATAGCTTTAAACTCTAGGAAGGACATAGGATAGTTATATCCCAGAAAATTGATTAGTTCTCGCACGATAGCAATAAACGAAATCTTCGCAGACGGAGTCGCGGGCAACTGCTAGTTTGCAATAAATTGTTTTTGGGGACAAAAAATCAACTTAGCTGAGCTAGAAAACAAGTGAGCGGGAATAGTACATTACTGCAGAGGCCGGGACTTAAGGATCGTCTTGATCGTCGTCGTCATCATGGTGATAATAATGATGGTGGTGATGGTGATGGTGATGATGATGATGATGATGATGGTGATGATGGTGATGATGATGATGATTATGACGATAACGATGATGATGATGATGATGGTGATGGTGATGATGATGACGATGATGACGATGATGATGGTGATGATGATGGTATGGTTCTCTAGGCAGATCACCATTACCATCACCATCACCATCTTACCTTACCTTAAATAAGCGTACTGGCAAATGTCATAATGAACCAAAACGCAAATTTTATATTGCTTATAGTTTTTTTTTAAATGGCTAAATGCTATGATGCCATAGACCTATAAACATCATGGTGCTGTGTGACATGAAACAATAGACGATCGCATTGCCGGCCTAGGCCTGCAACGGTGTATTTTGAAGCCTGGTTTAAGGAACACAACGTAAACATTACATAGCATGTTTGAGAAAAATACTTTTTCCCATTCGCAAAATAACGAACGTAGGTTACAGCTTGGTCGCTGGTTGTTATACAGGAATACTTTAACCATCAATAAAAAGTGACCACATCCTCTTTGAACTGCGCGATTACCACCGAGTCTGCTGAGGTCAGTGTTATAACCTACTAGCTTTTGCCCGCGACTTCGTCCGCGTGGAATTAGTCATTTGGGCAGGTTATTTTTTTATCCAATTTGCTTTTTCATCAATTATGGCTCTCCTTAGTCCGCAACACCCACCCCCACCACAGAACCCCCCCTCCCGCACCCCGAACCCCCCCGCACACCCGCGTTCACATTCACCACCGTACTCCCAAGTCAAGTGTGCCTATAGAAGTTTTACTTCAAAAACCCCCGATTTTGAAACATTCTTCCGCTCCGCTCCGCTCCTATTGGTGTTAGCGTGATGATATATAGCCTATGTCCTTTCTCAGGCTCTAGACTATCTGTGTACCAAATTTCATTTAAATCGGTTCAGTAGTTTTAGCGTGAAAGCGAGACAGACAGACAGACAGATAGACAGAGTTACTTTCGCAATTATAATATTAGTTAGGATTAGGATTTAAAATTAAAAAATCGGTCAAGTATAAACCTGACGCCCGAAACATATCGAACTAAACTCGATACGTGAGTGTTATCTGTAATTTTTCACCATAGGTTAGGTAAGAATTTCGTCATGGTGTGAAGGCCTAAATAACGCGGAACAGGTCCGTCGACAAATTGTCTCATAGCCCATATAATTTTCATTTGTCTAAAGTTTTATTTACCATATTTTCATTTGCCTGATGTTTTAAAATCTATCTTTTTATTTGACAAATGATTAAAAATCCAACTGTATGAAATTCCGTAGGATTGTTAAGTAGCTAAATATTTATTTATTCCGCTAAATTATTTGCGTTTTGAAATACTCTAGTATTCTAGTATTTTGTAGTACATCTGGCAAAAGTAAATATGATAAATAAAACACCGGACAAATAAAAATTTAAAAATGAAAAAAGGTGTGATAGGTAGGTAACCTAATGAGACAACTCACTAGGTAGGTACATCAAACAAAAATCTATATGAATGCTATTCTATCCAAGAACGAAAAAAAGTTTTCATCCAAATATTTATTCGTAAAAACCTAAATTATGCCTAATAAAAATTATGTAAACACATAATTCGTTGGGGCAATAATTTTTGACAGTTCGGCAGTAAATGTGTGAAAAAGTGCTTATAAATCAGAATTGGCTAGTTTTCAAAGGTTAGTCTTGGCTAGGATTCAATTCGACATATGTAAATTGTTTCGCATGCGCCGGAGTGTTTCTGTGTTCGTAATAACACAGGGATAAATAGACAAAATAAGTGTTATCGAAAGCTATTCCTAACACATCATCCCAGTCTATATACGTCCCACTGCAGGTCACGGGCCTGCTCTCAGAATGCGGCTTGGGCTGTAGTTCGAATGCGAACCCGCTGCTGCTTGGGGACTTCACACACACACCATTGAATTTTTTCTTAGGTTTTTTCAGAATTTCCTGAAATTTTTTTTCTTCGCCGTAAAGCTCATGGTGAATTTCAAATGTAATTTTGCACATGAATTCCTAAAAACTCAGAGGTGCGAGCCGGGATTTGAACCCATGACCCTCTGCTTGAGAGGCCATAGGTCAAACCACTAGGCTACCACGGCTTCAGATTATAAGGTGAGCAAAGTAATTGAATTGTTTCAGATCTTTGATGTGGACCTCCGCCAAGTAGCGCCTGATTCAATAAATCACTATAATTATACTCATCAAGAAAACTCGTGGCAGCCTACGTCTTACTTTTTACCCTTATGTTTTATTATACCCTATTTAGAGATACATACATACATGATTGTTATTTAGGAAACAATAATGGTCCATAAGTGACACTTGAATCCAACAGATACTGACAGGGCGTCTCTAATTTTCATCCGCAATAGCCGCGTGTAAATATACGAGTACATTATTTCTAGCAGAGTAAATAGAGTCAATAATATGGGATATGGCGGGCAAATAAATAAAACGACGATTTGATTGAACGGGATTAGTGGGCACAAATCCCCGAATGTTACTGCCGTAGACTTTTTGTACACTTACCAAGCTAATATGAAAATCAAAATTAAAACGTTTGTCCCGTAATGGCTTGGGACCAATCTGTTTGGCGAGCCTTTGGGGAGGAATATGTTCAGCAGTGGACGTCTTTCGGCTGAAATGATGATGATGATGACATAAATACACACATCACGCTTGTATCCCAAAAGGGGTAGGCAGAGCACACGAAACGCTACAAATAATATAGTAGTATTGAACTAAAACACCGAACCATCACCACCACCAAGCTACACTGACGCGTTTCGAACTCAACCAGAGCTCATCTTCAGAGTTACCACAACCGTATGCTATGCTACCAACTGTTAAACTAGTAGTAGTAGTTTAACAGTTGGTAGCATAGCATACGGTTGTGGTAACTGAAGATGAGCTCTGGTTGAGTTCGAAACGCGTCAGTGTAGCTTGGTGGTGGTGATGGTTCGGTTTATGTGATTTGTGTGTGTTCGTACAGTGTGGAGGTGGAGGAACTGCATGAACGCACATTTCTTGCATAAACGTAACTATTGTAAGGTCGCGGGTGAGCAAAGTAATTGTTTTAGTTCATTAATATGGACCTCCGCAAAGTAACGCCTGATTCAATAAATTATAGTAGTATTGATTAACTAGTAAAATTATCATAGACTCATCAAGATTGGTTTCTTGGAGTCTTTTTTTGTATTTATTTTTTAGTTTTTCAACTCCAAATTTGTTACTTTTACGGTCAGCCCGTGAAATCCATATATTTCACACGAAATGCAAACTGAAACATGGATGCACAGAAAAACTCAGAAAAAGAGACCAGCGCTGGTTTACAATACAATACAATACAATACAATACAATACAATACAATACAATACAATACAATACAATGACTCTTTATTCCGAGTTTTTAGGGTTCCGTAGTCAACTAGGAACCCTTATAGTTTCGCCATGTCTGTCCGTCTGTCTGTCTGTCTGTCTGTCTGTCCGCGGCTAAGCTCAGAGACTGTTAGTACTAGAAAGCTGTAATTTGGCATGAATATATATATCAGTCACGCCGACAAAGTGATTGAATAAAAAAAAGTAAAAAAAATTGTTTTAGGGTACCTCCCATAGACGTAAAGTGGGGGTGATTTTTTTTTCTCGGCTAACCCTACAGTGTGGAGTATCGTTGGATAGGTCTTTTAAAACCATTGCGGGGTTGCTAACATGATTTTTCTATTCAGTGATCTGTTTGCGAAATATTCAACTTTAAAGTGAAAATTTTCATTAAAATCGGCCGTCCCCCCCCCCCTCTAAAATCTAAACTGTTGGGTGGAAAAATTTGAAAAAATTCAGAATGGTAGTAAATATATCAAATTTACTAGGAAAATTATAGCGGCTAAGATTGCTTAGAAATTATTTGTAGTTTAAGAGTAAATAGTAGCCTAAGGTATAAAACATACCTAAACTTGGATGATTCCGTACAACGAAATCCTTAGAAAAATATTACTTGATTTTTCCGTAATGGCTACGGAACCCTACCATGGGCGTGTTCGACACGCTCTTGGCCGGTTTTTCTATGCATTCATGTTTCAGTTTGTATTACGTGTGAAATTTATAGATTTGTCTTAGATGATCATGTAGGTAAATAAAGACGCCAATACAACAAAACTGCTTTCAATTCAGTAACATCCTGACTCAGCGTTACCTAAATCTCTCACTCAATAACGGAAATATCAATATTTGCTATGCTCAAACCCGAACCGCCGACGTATTATTATTTCCGATCCATGATTGCCATCCCATTCTTTCACTTCAATTTGCTTTTGCGTCTTTGTTTTCCGTTTTGATGTTGGATAAATCGTTTTTATACTTCCGTTGAATGGCATCATCATCATCATCTCGACCTACGTACGTCGCACTACAAGCGTAAGCGTAGTTCCCACGCTGGCCCAGTGTAGATCGGAAACTTTACACACACCAATGAATTTATTCGCAGGTGAAAATATTTTACAACTCCATTTAATACAGATTGTTTATTTTGTCATATAATTGGTAGAGATGTTTTGAATTTGATGAACTATTTTTGTAAATCCATGTTTTTCGTCTTTTACAATTTTTTGATTGGCTTTGTTTCCCTGCGTTCATAATTCGGAGGATTTCGGAAATAGGGTACAACTATATTTTTTCCCCGATTTTAGAAATTTTTGCATGGTTTTTGCATGCTCAGAATCAATAATAGCAATATCGATTATAATAAATATTTTCCCATAATAATAAAAAAATGTCCCCAGTTTTTCACACAAAAACAAGTGTCGGTTTTGTTACCTTCAACCACCAATGTATGAAAAGCAACAAAACTTACCTCGGGACACTTTTTTCTCTATGTAGAATCGATAGTGCTACTGATTCTGAGTAGACAAAAAAATTTAAAATCCGAGAAAAAAATTTATTGTATTCTATTGCTGAAATTCCCCATTAAATGAATCGTAACATATTTCTCGCTGCAAATAATTACTTTCTGCCAAGTTGCAGTGAACGAAACGAAGACGTGACGACGATGGTCCTTCTGAAAGTTCTGTTAGCATAAAAATAGACATTTAAAAGAGTTGCGGTTAACTTACAGAAGAAACGTTTGAGTTTGACTTCGATTGACTAGTCGGAACCATGAACCACTGTCCTAGATAAATTTATAGCCGAAAGAGAAAGCATTCGGAAACGATCATGAAATTTTAGGCAGTGAACATTTCAATAAGGCCATTCGCATTGACTTGCAAACGAATATGAACCTTGATGTTATATGGTGTGGAAATGTCATTAAACCTTGGGACAGTAAATCTCCTTATAGCCGTTTATCGTCATCAACTCAACACTAAGAAGTCCCACTAGTACTAGTGGGCATAGATCTTTCAGAATGATAGTGCTACGGCTGCAATCCTACGCGGACCTCAACATGTTTACCTTGACCGTCAAGCTTGTAAAAATTGTAAAATGTGATTTAACACATACATAAATTCCCAAAACATTCGGAGGTGCGAGTCCAGGTTCGAACCCACGAACCTCTGTTTGAAAGGCCATAGGTCAAACTACTGGGCTACCAAACATAATCTGCATAAAATCACGCCTGTTTTCCCAAATGGGATAGACAGACCATACGAAACGTTACATTTACATAATCTGTTAACACATAAAATTATTAAATCCCGTAATTTGTTAGTATTATTGCGAATAAATCGAACACAGCAAACACAGATCCACTAGGGCTAATGTTCAAAGGTCATAAGTTAGTTAACTCGTTCTTACACGGCCCACCACTACACCACCACCACACCACATAGAGACATTTACGTAGCACAAAAAGCCAAACAAATGAACGACGGCTCGTTTGGTACGGGTTTAGTGCCTGACCCCGTATAACTGCTCGACGCGGCTGAAGGCGACGGCGAAAGTTAAGCCTAGTTTTAATCACAAATTTAGAGTTAAGTAAACGTGATCAGCCAAACATTCAACCAATTTCTACCCCCCTTCGATTAAAGATAAGTGTTACCCTAGAATAAGGATACGTTTGATTTAAGGTTTAACTTCCTTAAGATTAAGCACTAACATAGAGGTTAAGACCGTGGAATTGTTGATCAGTAATTAGTTGAGTATATAAATAAACCTGTGTCTTAAGAAACTGAATTTTACTCTGATCCTTATAGGGTAACCTTAACCTTCAACATAACAACTTCAACTTAATTCTTCTCTTAACTATTACGTTACCTAAATTATTATCATTACATTGGCGAACGAGTGTGAATTGTCCCGTGATATTTATTTATTTATTTATTTATTTATTCTGATTCTAAAATGTTTTTATTAAATGCTACGCTTCCATTATTGTCGCGTTAAAGAAAAGCTTGGCTAAATCTGCAAAGCCGCCAATACAAAATCCCAACGATAAATCTGGCGATAGAGACACGGCCGTTTTTTACAATCGCAGTCAATATTTAAACAGAGAGGAGATCGCTTGACGATTTTTCGATACAGTGATTCGTTTGCGAAATATTCAACTTAAAAGTGCAATTTTTTTGTTCGAGCATCCCCGTCTAAAAGCTAAACTGCTGGATTGAAAATTCTGAAAATTTTGATTACGGTTATGTTTTCTTTACAATTAATAGTAGTCTAAGCAGCCTGTCCTATAAAATATACCTACTAGGGAAATTTCGTGCAAAATACCAAATCCTTTAAAAATATTAGGTACTTGTTTGATACGATACAATGAACAGGTCCCGAGCAATGTGCAGCGTTCTTTCGACACGTCCTCATAGTAACAATGACTTTAAACGCTCATAGAGTCATGAAGCACATGCGTCTCATGGACGTACCAGTACAGTCACAAGTGAGGCGCATGTGCCTCATAGGACGGAACCTGTTAAAAGTAATAGTAAGATATGCACTTTTTTCGTACCGGCTGCGGAACCCTATCCTGGGCGTGTCCGACACGCTCTTGGCCGGGTTTTTACACCCCTGTTCTTCGTAGACGGACTCTCGGGCAACAAACAATATATACAAATAAATGTTTTATTTCAAAAATATCCATGACCCATCCTCATTTATTTCGTTTTTCACGGCTAAAAATCTAGCTTATTGTGAATACGAACAGACCAGTAAATATCTGGGGCGAATGAATAACACAGTGCACTCCGTTAAAACAGCAAGCTTAAGAAACTTCGAAACGTGTACAAAGTTAACTGTTGAAACATTAACATTTATTGGTAGTTAGAAACTGTTTATTTTAACAGATGTAGTCTTTCTTTTTAAGGTTCCGTACCTCAATATGAAAAAACGGAACCCTTATAGGATCACTTTGTTGTCCGTCCGTCTGTCTGTCAAGACCCTTTTTCTCAGGAACGCGTGAAGGTATCAAGCTGAAATTTATACCAAATACTCAAGTCTACTGTCTCTTGGAGCTGTGAAAAAATCAAACTTCTAAGCCAACGCAATCAAAAGATACAGCCGTTTATGACTCAAATTTCCGCATATTTTCGAAACTCGCAAGGGAATCAAAACCTACAGGGTACTTCCCGTGAACTCAGAATCTTGAAATTTGGTACGAAGCAAGGTCTTATAGCACAGATAAAGGCAAAATTGCGAAAAGCGTAAATTTTTTTGTCTGTCTGTCTATATCAATAACCAATCTACAATGATCCCAAACTGCGCACATTTTGCTTGGGAGCAGGGGTCTGCTAAGACTGGATGTTCATAGATACATATAAGTTTGTACGGAACCCTCGGTGCGCGAGTCCGACTCGCACTTGGCCGGTTTTTTTACTTTACAGAGGTGTTGGACTTGGCTTTCGTGGGCTAGCAAGAGCTTGTCGCTGAACCGAGCCAGTATCGGTTTTAGAATATAATTTACACCGTGTTATTTTTTTTTATTTCCGTTAAATTCGACAAGTACAAACTGAAATATAGATAAGCACGCAGCACGGAACGCTGAGGACCTGGGTTCGATTCCCAGCATTGGTCTTTTTTCTGGGGTTTTTTCTGTGCATCTATATTTCAGTTTGTATTTAGTTTGAAATATATGGTTTCACGGGATGACCGTAAAAGTAATAAAAAAAAAATGAAGTTGAAGAAAATAAAAAAATAAATAGAAAAAGATACTTCATACTTAACTTGTAAAAGTTGGCCTAGTAGCGCCATCTCTTGGTCCAGGTGAGCGGGTAGCTCCGAAGGAGTGTTGAAGTCTCTCAGTAGAGGGCATAACATAGATGCGCTTTATCACTGCCTAAATGTGATTATAACAGACTGAAGTGTACGATGTATGGGTAAGATTCGTCGCTAACTTCTAGACCAGTGATGGTGTAGGGGTAAGCACGCAGCACGGAACGCTGAGGACCTGGGTTCGATTCCCAGCATTGGTCTTTTTTCTGGGGTTTTTTCTGTGCATATTTCAGTTTGTATTTAGTTTGAAATATATGGTTTCACGGGATGACCGTAAAAGTAATAAAAAAAAATGAAGTTGAAGAAAATAAAAAAATAAATAGAAAAAGATACTTCATACTTAACTTGTAAAAGTTGGCCTAGTAGCGCCATCTCTTGGTCCAGGTGAGCGGGTAGCTCCGAAGGAGTGTTGAAGTCTCTCAGTAGAGGTCATCACTGCCTAAATGTGATTATAACAGACTGAAGTGTACGATGTATGGGAAAGATTCGTCGCTAACTTCTAGACCAGTGATGGTGTAGGGGTAAGCACGCAGCACGGAACGCTGAGGACCTGGGTTCGATTCCCAGCATTGAACAAGTTAGCTATGAAGTATCTTTTTTTGTACTTATTTTTTCAACTTCATTTTTTCGGTTAGTTCCGAAGGAGTGTTAAAATCTCTCGATGAGGGTGTAACATAGATGTGCGTTTGTCACTGCATAAGGTGATGATTTAGCAGATTGAAATGTATGATGTATAGGAAAGATTCGTGTCTAATCTCTAGACCAGTGGTGGTGTAGGGGTATGGCACGCGGCACGGAATGCTGAGGACCTGGGTTCGATTCCCAGCATTGGTCTTTTTTCTGGGGTTTTTTCTGTGCATCTATATTTCAGTTTGTATTTAGTACGAAATGTATGATTTCCCAGCATTGGTCTTTTTTCTGGGGTTTTTTCTGTGCATCTATATTTCAGTTTGTATTTAGTTTGAAATACATTTATTTTTGTTAAAATAAAAAAAAAATTGTTTTTCCACATAATAAATCGATATTACAGTGCTAAAGTTCCCTTAGAGTTACACAAAAGTTAGTGGCAATTATGACAAACTTTAAATTGCACCCATGACAGCACATGCCGACACATAGCTTAGTGGTAGATAGTTTGCTTATGGAGTGTGGGGTACTAGGTTCAAATCACGAAATAAAAAAATAGGTCAATAATAATAGGACGTAATTAAAGACCTTTTACACTGATTCAGCCATTAAATTTAACTATTGAAGTTTCAGTAGGTGCGTTGATAATCTCACGCGTGAAAGTCAATTACAAATACTTATTGCATTTGGCTCGTTAACCCGACGCCATAACTGTTGGTCATTCATGTTTGTTACCTAAACATTTCTAGTATAGAAAAGCGATCGCGAACCGAAATAAATAAATAAATAAATAAAATAAATTTTAATATCACGGGACAATTCACACCAATTATTGACTTAGTCCCAAAGTAAGCTAAGTAAAGCTTGTGTTATGGGTACTAGGCAACGGATAAACATACTTATATAGATAGATACATACTTAAATACATATTAAACACCCAAGACTCGAGCGCAAACATTCATATTTTTAATACAAATATCTGCCCCGACACGGGAATCGAACCCAGGACCTCAAGCTTCGTAGTCAGGTTCTCTAACCACTATAAGGCCATCTGGTCGTCTAAATATCTAAATATAGTAGTGAAACACTTTGGGGGAGGCCTTCTTAATGATGATCACTGCAGGTAAGTAATGTTCAATGTAAGTAGTTTGAACGGATCGTAAGACAAAGTCTTGAGATAAGAGATTGGTACTTACATTAGGTTGTAACACTACAGAAATAATGAAGATAAGTACTCAGGCGTATCTACAGACGGTGATAGATTGGGTAGTTTATTTAAGCGTACATTAGCACAGGAAAATACTAAGAATATAACTTAGGTAAGACTAAGGAATGGAAATTGCCTGTGGTATCTAATTTGATTAACCAAAACGTTCTCGAATGGCGTCCACGGACGTAGACGAAGTGTATGTAGGCGCAAGACTGATTTGTTTGGCGAGCCTTGGAAAAGGCCTATGTTCAGCAATGGAAGTCTTTCGGTTGAAACGATGACGATGATTTAATTTGATGTTACTTCGAGGGACCATCTAAAAGTGAAAAATATGGCCAAAGGAGAGTCGAATTCGCAGACAGGTTAAATACTTTGAATGTATATAAAGTGCCGTGTCAGCTGAGCCTTGAAGCAGCCTATTCAATCTAGCCTGGAAAAGTCCTAGGATGTTTCTATTCCAGGATGTGTCCTAGGATGTCCTAGGATGTATACTGTTATGCTGTTGCCAAGTTTAATTGTCGGATTGGTTCCAACGGAAGACCAGCGTCGGCTGCAAGGCCGACATCATGCTGAGTTGGAACCATTTCGTGACAATTTCCTCTTTTTGTATTTGTTTTTTCTTTGTCACGAATAAATGTTTTTCTGTCTTTCTTTTTTATTTGGATATACAGACGGTGGGAGCGAAGTCAATTCCTTAGCAGTTCATTATTAGAAAAGATAGTAGTAGTAAAGTAGAGACTTAGTGCGCGCCATAAAGTATCCAACACTTACACATATATCTGGTAAAAGACAGACAAACAAGCAACTCTACGACGGTGTTCGAGGCTCTGTAGTCTGCTCATTAGTTTTTGGATTTTATTGATATGGATTTTCGATCACAGGCCTTAGGAATATATTCATGAGGCCGAAGCCAAAAGTCTTTAGCACCATTATGGGCGCTACTGTGGAGGTCTATCTCTTATTATGAACATTAACTTTTAATTGACTTCAAAAAGGGGGAGGTTCTTAATTCGACTGCATGTTTTTTTTGTTTTCTTATGTTCTCAATCAACTGAAATATTAATACTAAATACAAACTGAAACATGGATGCACAGAAAAAAACCCCAGAAAAAAGACCAGCGCTGGGAATCGAACCCAGGTCCTCAGCATTCCGTGCCGCGTGCCATTTCCCTACACCACCACTGGTCAACCACTGGCAGTTGGTTCGATTCCCAGCGCTGGTCTTTTTTCTGGGGTTTTTTTCTGTGCATCCATGTTTCAGTTTGTATTTAGTATGAAATACATGGATTTCACTTAAAAATAATTAAAAAAAATTAAGTTGAAAAAATAAAAAAATAAAACGAAAAGATACCTCATATAAAACTTGTTGAAATATTAAGTATGCCGAGCAATAAATGGAGAGTATTTCGAATGCTCAAATACAGCTTTGTTGCTCAACGAAATAAATCATTTCCCAGAAATATGTAAAAATAGCTACCAATCAAAAATAATCATTATATATTACCCGGAAAAACTTTTACTTTTACTTTTATTGCTCTTCTTATCAAAAAATAATAACTTCATCTTAAAACGTGGGTGACATTGGAACCCGTATTGAGGCTATCAGAAAAAAATGCGCAGAAAGTAAATAAAGGGAATGGGGAAACGATTAAACCGTTTGACTAGAACAGTCATTGACCCGTAAAAATCACCAGGGCGTGTTTAACGTCTCTTTTCATTTCGATACTAACTATGTTTAAGTTTATTTATTATGCCTCCTTCCTAATTGTTATACAAAATCAGATTTAGTTTTGAAATGAGAATAATTCAAATTGAGTCAGTTTCATTCTAAACGTGTGAATTTCTGGAACAGGGTTCCCAACTATAAAGTCAAAGTCAAAGTCAAAGTCAAAATTCTTTGTTCAATTTAGGCATCAATTGATGCTCCTATGAACGTCGAAGAATATACCACCGGTTCGGAAAAAACCCTGTTGATAAGAAACCGGCAAGAAACTCAACAAAGTATATTTTTTTCAATCAGATCTACATTGTTATTAAATTACACACATCTAAAGTATTTAATACAATTAAATTTTTTAACATTTTTTAACACAGTAGACACGCTATTTGAGACTAGGGATCGCCAATGCAATATTTTACCCAACTGATTCATTTGCCAACTGTTTATTTTTTCTGAAACTGTAAACTTTTCAGGATTGTAATAAAACAAACCTAACCAAATTTAACCTAACCTACAGGATAGTCCTGAAATATATCAAGTTAAGTATGAAGTATCTTTTTCTATTTTTTTTTTTTATTTTTTTTTCATTTTTTTTCCATGACCAGTGATGGTGTAGGGGTAAGCACGCAGCACGGAACGCTGAGGACCTGAGTTCGATTCCCAGCATTGGTCTTTTTTTTTTTCTGGGGTTTTTTCTGTGCATCTACATTTCAGTTTGTATATAGTTTGAAATACTGAAATATATCGTAAATAGTTGACAGTTTCAGAAAAAATAAACAGTTGGCAATTGAATCATTTGGGAAATTACTTTCGGCCAAAAGGCAGGATACCCCAGAACAGTTCACAAATACGACCTTAAAACAAAATACTCACTTTTTCGTGTAGTTGCACTTCACCGCGACGAATATCAGCAACACATTCGCTGCCAAGGACAACAGTATCACTGGCACATACAACGCTATGAGCACTGGTTCTGGTTGAAAAAGTATATCTAGCTCCGCTCCCAGCACAAACGTACCATTCAAAGCCAAACTCAAGTCTTCTAAGGATCCCAAGTCCTTTAGAGTAACGTTGGAGAACATCGTTAAGTGTTTTTAAGCATTTTCCGCGCCTGGCGCTTTATGAATGCCTCGTCAATGGCCTTTTTTGCTTTTTCATCGTTTATTGATAGCTGCTTAGTATTGGAAAGGTCACCGTAATTTGATACTTCTTAAGAGTCCTGGAAACGGTCAAGTTTGAGTTGAACTCGCGCAAAAAAAAACAATGAATTACAATACATGTTAGCGACTCAAATTGGAGATTTAGTGAACTAAAACAATTACTTTGCTCACCCGCGACCTTACAATAGTTACGTTTATGCAAGAAATGTGCGTTCATGCAGTTCCTCCACCTCCACCTCCACACTGTACGAACACACACAAATCACATAAACCCAACCATCACCACCACCAAGCTACACTGACGCGTTTCGAACTCAACCAGAGCTCATCTTCAGAGTTACCACAACCGTATGCTATGCTACCAAATGTTAAAACATTTCAAATGTTTTAACATTTGGTAGCATAGCATACGGTTGTGGTATGCAAGAAATGTGCGTTCATGCAGTTCCTCCACCTCCACCTCCACACTGTACGAACACACACAAATCACATAAACCCAACCATCACCACCACCAAGCTACACTGACGCGTTTCGAACTCAACCAGAGCTCATCTTCAGAGTTACCACAACCGTATGCTATGCTACCAAATGTTAAAACATTTCAAATGTTTTAACATTTGGTAGCATAGCATACGGTTGTGGTAACTCTGAAGATGAGCTCTGGTTGAGTTCGAAACGCGTCAGTGTAGCTTGGTGGTGGTGATGGTTGGGTTTATGTGATTTGTGTGTGTTCGTACAGTGTGGAGGTGGAGGAACTGCATGAACGCACATTTCTTGCATAAACGTAACTATTGTAAGGTCGCGGGTGAGCAAAGTAATTGTTTTAGTTCATTAATATGGAGCTCCGCAAAGTAACGCCTGATTCAATAAAGGAGATTTAGTATTCAGTATTTATTAAATCGCAACATGTCTTACAAAAAATTGTACAAAAATAATGCCTTGTGGGGGCGTAGCAATATACATAATTTTGTACTTATCTATACACACGTAATGTTAGTGTCCGTGTAAGTGACACTTTAAAAAATAAAATTACTAATTAAAATTATTAAAAAATAAAAAAAATGTACATACAATAATATAGCCTTCAACTAATAAACAAATTCGAACAATTTGAATAAACAATTTAGAATTTAGAGTTCATTGTCGAAGAAAATCTGTCCCCTGACCATAAAACTGATCGTGTGGACGCGTACCTAACCTCTTTCCGGGCAAATAAGCTCTGATCCTAACTTCCGTTGGAACACCATTTTTACCAACTCCCATTAATTATGCACATGGAATCCGGGTCGTAAATGAACCCACGCGTTGTAATGCAGTGGCGAAAAGAACGAGACAGTAAGAAAAACTAATTAAAATAAAATCTGTTCATATTACTATGACCTTTACGGCGAAGGAAAACATCGTGAGGAAACCTGCTTTCGCCTGAGACGCAATTGAATGTTTTGTGTGAAGATCCCAAACGAAACCAGAGTAATCGCAAAGTAATGTCAAATTATATCGAATCAGAAATGAGGAGATCCGCAAGAGAACCAAGGTTATTGACATGGCGCGGAGAGTTGGTGGCATGGGTAGGGCACTCTGCATGTAGAAGAGATGGCCTATGGGACCGCAAGGGCCTTAGAGTGGCGACCGCAAACCGAAAGACCGGTGGACCGACGAACTGGGACGGGTCGATGAAACCTTTAGCTGGTGCGGACAGCGCTGGACCGAGTTGTGGAACTCTTTGGGGAGGCCTTTTTGCTGATATTATGATGATGGGTGAATCAATACTCTGTCCCCAGTTGTCCAAGTGACTTTCATACTGTTTCATAGAAATAGGTATGCTTAGGTTGTTCAAGGGACAAAATTTGTGTAATTGATTCACCCTTCACATTTTTAAAGGTGAATTAGGAATATCATTATTCAAGGAAAGAACGAGATTGTTTGTTTTCACTTTTCATTAAGAACTGAACCACTGCTTTGTATGTTTGTTTGTTCACTAGTATATTTTAAGCCACATTATTTCAGCCGAAAGACGTCCACTGCTGAACATAGGACTCCCCCAAGGCTCGCCAAACAGATCGGCCCTGCGCCATCCGCATTCAATGCGTTCCCGCTACCTTCACCAGGTCGTCGCTCCATCTTGTTGTTGGACGCCACTCGACAACCTTTCGGTCCCATCGGCCGTCAGTTCTACGGGCGATGTGCCCTGCCCACTGCCACTTAAGTCTAGCGATTCATCGAGCTATGTTTTAAGCCACAAATAGCTAAAATTATACTTTAAAAATTAAATAATAGTATTGAAATATCACCACAGCACCGCACCGCACCGCTCCGAGCCAGAACGCAGCCTTACACCGTGTAATTGTTTACTCGAATGTGTTTACGCTTGTTAAGTGCTGTTAAAAATGCACCATCTGCTGCATTCATTTATTGTTTGGAAATGAGTTTTTGAAAATACGAAGTGAATTACGATTCCAGGACGGAAATCCTGTCATGGGGTCACGTAAACAAAAAATATGAAACCCGCCAAGAAAATATGAATCGCGCACTGAGGATTCTATACAATAAAAGCTAGCAAAAGAAGTTTGTGATCTCCATCCCAGCCTTACACCGTGTTTTTTTTTATTTCCGTTAAATTCGACACGTTGCACGGTAAATTAACAGAAAGTACCTGGTATATTGATCTATGATAAAATCGAAAAAAAAATAGAAAATAAAAAAAAAACTAAATCGTGACATTTTCCGTTGAGATAAACACGATTATTGATACAATACCAATGTTTACGATTATGACATTAAT
The DNA here is from genome assembly GCA_947859365.1 of Archips crataeganus. Lineage (NCBI taxonomy): Eukaryota > Metazoa > Arthropoda > Insecta > Lepidoptera > Tortricidae > Archips > Archips crataeganus. Next base: position 22,802,901 of record OX402049.1, on the reverse strand, counting down.
GTGACACATAATAAAAGAAAAATTATTTAATGTCGGACAAACTCGCCTCAATAATCTCCTTGTATCGAATAGCTATGAATGGAAAACCCTTTAAAAAAAAAAGTGCGTGTAGTTCCTCCGCGCGGAAGAAGTGAAACTTCGTAATGTGGAAAAACCAACTACAGCGCTAGCGAAACAAGTTACATAACTCGTCGCTAGATGGCGTTGTTCCTCGTGCGCACGTTATTTTCAATAATTTTTCTTGATTTTTCGTAATTCTCAAAGATATTCAATACTTTTTTTTTACTAAATACGTTTAATACACTTTATTATAGGTACGATCTACCATTAAAATAGTTTTGATTTTTACAAGTTTTCATACTAAACCACGCAATCGTTCTGGATCGCACTGACGAAGTTTTTAACATTCGTTAGTATAATTATATACAATGTGAACGTCTCGTAAACGTCAACTTGTTGGAAGTCGCATTAGAAGTTTCACTTCAATAAATAATGTAGGACGTAATGAAAGATATTATTACAACGGTGACCGTTTCAAAGAAAGTGGTTGCTAGTTGTGTACCAATTCTTTGAAACGATCCCTGCCAACATTTAGTAATTAACGTTGAAGTCATCAATATCATCATCCCAGCATATATAAGTCCCATTGCAGGGCACAGGTCTCCTCTCAGAATGAGAGGGCTTGGGCTGTAGTTCCCACGCGGGCCCAGTGCTGATTAGGAAGGAAGGAAGTGTGGAAGTTTCTTCACGATGTTTTCCTTCACCGTAAAGCTCATTATACACACCGTAAATTTTAAATATGTATAAGTTAAACGTTGAAATGATTAAATTAATATTTAACCCACTCCATTTCAATATAACAAAAAGCGGTCATTTGGTTGACATTAAAATGTTTCATTAAACATTCATAATTAATTTCAAAGAGGTGGACAGTGTTTTAGGTTCAATGCCAGTGTTAAAAAATCTTTCAATTTTTAGTTTTATTCTTTGAATGAGAAAAAAATACATATAATGTTTGTAACTAATTGATGTAATTTCACTTGTAATTTAATATTATTTTATTTTCAGTTTAATTTTTTTGTAAGAAAAAAATTAATGAAACATTAAAAAACAAAAAAGCAAGAATGAAATGCGTTTTACTAATTTAAATCCTTCAACATTACAAATTAAAGTGACCTCCGTTTAATACCAAAAATGTAACACAATCACAGAAGCTCACTTTAAATCTCACTTCGCCACTGAAACTTTTTATTAAATTTATTAACTTCACAGTAAAGTTTCGCTCAGTTCGCGCTACGAGTTTTCGCGTGCCTCCCGCTCGAAGCTCGCGGAACGACTGAATACAGCTTTGGACTTGCTTCAGTGCAATTTTCTTCAATAAAACTTCGTGGATAACTCCGTTTGCTTTATGAGTTTACTAGCTTTTATTCAGGGCTATGGTTGTTCACGTAATCCATTTAATCTGGCACATTTATTGAGATTCCGGGATTGTAAAAAAATTGTGGTTTTAGTCGACCAAGTTAAGTCCTTTATCATTTTTTATGTATGACAGTTTCCATTACATTAAGCATGAGCAGAAACATAATATTACAAAAAAAAATTCAAAATACAAAAATATTTATTTGCTTAATAATTCACAAGTGTACAGAGAAAGTATTCCTGACGGACCCCAAACTAGGCTGAGCCTGTATCTTGGGACCCTGGAGTGCAAGATGTGAAACAGTAGGAATAATTAAAAAAAAAATAATAATAATACAAAAATAAATAAAATTAAATTAAACAGAATAAAACCAAATTTTAGACCAGAGAAACATAAATTACGTAAAAGAAAACTAAGACAAGCGCATGCGCCAGGTGGTTTGCAAGTGTGTGTGTGTGTGTGTGTGTGTGTGTGTGTGTGTGTGTGTGTGTGTGTGTGTGTGTGTGTGTGTGTGTGTGTGTGTGTGTGTTTGTGTGTGTGTGTGTGTGTGTGTGCGTGAGTGTATGTGTGTGTGTGCGTGTGTGTGCGCGTGGGAAAGAATGTATACCAGTAGGAGAAATGAATTAACTGGCAAGAAGTAGGGTCTCCGAATCCTGATAAGATAGTGAAAATAACCACACTTCACGGTCACCTGAACTTTATTATTTGTGCAAAGTTGGATACTATGTATTTTGCAAATATTATTATATATTATTAATGAAACACAATGAAAAGAAGTATTATCATAAAATACAATTAAAAATATGCTGTCAGATAAACAAACCGCCCCAAACCAAGGTCCCAAAGCCCAGCCCAATGGTGCCCAATACACTAGCCGCATTGCCCCGCTGAACCGCGATGGATAACGTAATGGTAACTTTTAGGCTGAATTTTACCAAACTTTCATTCCGAGAATAACGCTTACTCTCAGATAGTAATGTCAAACATTACTATCTGAGAGTAAGGGTTATTCTCGGAATAAAAGTTTGGTAAAATCCAGCCTTAGTCAATATTTAATGAATAATGAATTACTAGCACTGGTACAATTTTTGCTCCTGTCAATCCATGGGTATGAATGACCTACACTGTATTTAGGCCTATTCCCAGTGGTGGAACGAAAAGTCAGAAAAGATAATCAAAACATTTATGGAACACTCCCCTTATGTTCAGAAACATGAACGTAACAAACAAATCACGGTTGGATTAACTTCTTGCCATCATCCTAACGCATAAGGTCGGGCTTCATTTCGCTGGCAGCGACTGAAGTCCGGTGTTGCCAGGTGTATGGCATTTACCGGACAATCCGGGCATTTTTTTTGTTCCCTTCAGTTTTTTTTTGACTAGGAAATTTTGAGGCATTCTTATTGAAAATCATGAGTACTGTTTTAAAAAAAAGTGTCCTTATTTTGTGTGTCGTTTTTTCGCACAGTTTGTAGATTCGTCACAAAACTAGTAGGAAATAAAAATCGGCCAAGTAAGAGTCGGACTCACGCACGAAGGATTCCGTACCATTATCCATAAAAACGGCAAAAAAACCACGTTTTTTGTATGGGAGCCCCACTTAAATATTTGTTTTATTAACTAAATAGTTTGTGATTATTTCAAGCATCCACCTGTTACCGTTATTAATATCGAGCAAAAACGAGCAAAATATCACGTTTGATGAATGGGAGGCCCCTTGAATATTTATTATAGTCTGGTTTTTCCAAAATAACATCATCTGTGAAAATTTCAACTGTCTAGCTATCATGGTTCATGAGATACAGCCTGGTGACAGACGGACGGACGAATAGACGGACGGACAGACGGACGGGCAGCGGAGTCTCACAAATAGGGTCCCTTTGGATACGGAACCCTAAAAATTATGGAAAATTAGAGCATTTTTTTTTTAATCAAAATCAATATGTACTGTTTTTTTCGTATGTGTGTATTTTGTTCAGTGTTAAGTTAGGTATATTAAGTATATTTGTCGTAGTCACTAATTGTTGTTTATTTTGTGTATTTGTTTATCTATACTAATATATAAAGCTGAAGAGTTTGTTTGTTTGTTTGTTTGTTTGAACGCGCTAATCTCAGGAACTACTGCTCCGATTAGAAAAATTCGTTCAGTGTTAGATAGCCCATTTATCGAGGAAGGCTATAGGCTATATATCACCACGCTAACTCCAATAGGAGCGGAGCGGAGCGGAAGAATGTTTCAAAATCGGGGGTTTTTCAAGTAAAACTTCTATAGGCGCTAATCTCAGGAACTACTGCTCCGATTTGAAAAATTCTTTCTGTGTTGGATAGCCCATTTATCAAGGAAGGCTATAGGCTATATATCATTACGCTAACACCAATAGGAGCGGAGCGGAGCGGAAGAATGTTTCAAAATCGGGGGTTTTGAAGTAAAACTTGTATATAGGCGCTAATCTCAGGAACTACTACTCAGATTTGAGAAATTCTTTGTGTTAACACCAGGAGGGGGGGTGAGGGGGGTGAGGGGTGCGGGGGGGGGGGGGGTTAAGGGGGATGAACATTTAATTGATTTTGCCGTAGGATGCACCGTTTTCAAGATATTTGACAAAAACACCAAGAGGGTGGTGGGTTGGAGGGGGGTTGGGGGGTGGGAAGTGAGGGTGCGGGGGAGGGGGTGTGGGGGCTTCGGAGGGGGATTCAAATTTCATTGATTTGCACCGTTTTCGAGATATTTGAGAAAAACACCAAGGGGGTGGGGGGGTGGGTTGAGGGGGGGGGGGTAGCGGGGTAGGGGGGGGTGTGGGGGCATTAAAGGGGGGATAAAAATTTCATTGATTTTGCCGTAGGATGCACCGTTTTCAAGATACAGGGTTATTTGTAATTCACTGACATCCTCTTAACCCTGAATTCCTTTCAGTCAAACAAATGTTTTTTGTTTACAAATAACCCTGTATTTGACAAAAACACCACGGGGATGGGGGGGGATTGAGGGGGGGTGCGGGGGAGGGTGCGGGGGACAGGGTGTGCGGGTATTAAAGGGGGGATGAAAATTTCATTGATTTTGCCGTAGGATGCACCGTTTTTCAAGATATTTGACAAAAAAAAAAACTTGAAGTAAAACTTCTATAGGGCACGCTTGACTTGGGATGGGACGAACGCGGGTGTGCGGGGGTGCTGTGTGGGAGGGCGTGCAGGGGGTGCGGAGGGGTGCGGATGGGGTTCGGGGTTGCTGTGCGGGGGGAGTGCGGGAGGGAGCGGGTTGGAGGGTGCGGGGTGGTTGCGGCGGGGGGTAATTTTTTTATTATCGAGGAACTAAGGAGAGCCATAATTGATGAAAAAGCAAATTGGATAAAAAATAAGCTGCCCAAATTACTAATTCCACGCGGACGGAGTCGCGGGCAAAAGCTAGTATGTTATATTTTCTTTCTTCTCTCTGTACATAAATTATTGTTTGCCTATCTTTTTTTTTTAAGTTTTTCCTTTCATGCCAGGTTAGCTTGAAAAGATCCCTTTCAGGGATAAGTTCGCCTTTGTACTATTTTTGTTGTGTTGTTTTGTATTATTTTTGTGTTTTATGTACAATAAAGTGTTTACATACATACATACATACATACATACAATATCGCTCTTAATTTTAAGTGAGAAAACCCAAAAAAAAAGTAAATTGTAAACTTTTTATTGAAAACTAGCTTTTGCCCGCGACTCCGTCCGCGTGGAATTAGTAATTTGGGCAGCTTATTTTTTTATCAAATTTGCTTTTTCATCAATTATGGCTCTCCTTAGTTCCTCGATAGAAAAAAATAGAAAAATTCAAATGAAACAAACACTAAATGTTAATCCAAGAAAATACCAACATATCAGTGAAAACCGCATCCTTCTAGGTTAAGCCGTTTCTGAGATTAGCGCGCACAAACGCAAAGACAAACAGACAAACAGATAAACAGACAAACAGACAATAATTCTAAAAATCATTGTTTCGGATTCTATTGTGCTAATAAATAGCCCTAGTGACAGTTTTTCTCAAATATCTTCAATGTACAGACACCGACTTGTTACAGATTTATTATATGTATAGATAGATGTCTTTTACTCTCAATTTATATAAAAAAATAGGTGTTCCTAACGACTCCATCTGCGAACAGTTTGTTTATCGCTAACCTGTGGAAGCTATGAAATTTACCGGGATTAATGTAGGTATCCTATAATGTTAACTCAGCTTCAAAAATATGCCAAATATCATTACAATCCGTCAAACCGTTTTAGCTTGAAAGAGTAACAAATATAGCCGTTTTCAAGTCTAGGGTGAATGTGAATTTACTACAGCGTATTTCATCGTAGACGTCATCTCCGCTTTCCATCAGGCGTGAGTTGGTCAAACAGAGGCGTATATTGTATAAATTAACAATTTTAACCCGCCCACCCCACCCCTCCGAAACACCGAACACAATTATTATGCTCATTACGCGACTAAGGGCCACTTGCACGAGTTGCACGGTCCGGGGTAAAAATTAAATCGTTAACCCTGGGTTGGGTTGAAGAACAGTTCCATATATTTTGACACTTCTAAACTCTGGGTTAGCCATTAACTCGGAGTTAAGTAGTTAGCCCAGGTCCGCGCAAGCCTGCCTAAGATCCTTTCCGCAATTAACAACAAGAACTGATGCCTTTGAAACGGCTGAAACAATTTAGATGAAATATGTCTACAAACCATCACCAAGACACCTGCTGTCAAATAAAAAACCCGCCTTTTTTGTGTCGGGGGTCAAAAATACATAATATCCATGAAAACTTTCATTATCAGTAACATAGAGGGCTGCAGTGTAGCTCGTGCTACTGTGTGTAAGATTAAAAGTTAGGTGTATGGTGGTTGCAAAATTGCGTTCATTTTCATGTAGGTACCTATTCAATTACATGTGGAAAAATCTAAAAATAGCAATTCTACAATCTATTATATTTTTGTGTGGAACTTTATCGACGTGTGTTATGCAACTTAATAGTTAATTTAAACTATAAATTAATGAAAAAAAACTACAGCCAAATCCAGAATATCTTTGTTCAATTTCTTGTTTTTTTCCTTTTCATTAAAGTTTGATAAACAAAAACGACTCAGCAAAGAAAAATTTTAGCATAATCTTTTGCGCTTAATTTACTGTATTTAGATTTTACTGACCGCTTTAACGACCTGACCTGACTGATTTTAACGACCGCTTTAGCCTAGTTGGTAGTGACCCTGCCTACGAAGCAAGAGGTCCTGGGTTCAAATCCCGGTAAGGGCATTTATTTGTGTGATGAGCACGAATATTTGTTCCTGAGTTATGGATGTTTTCTATGTATTTAAGTATTTATTTATCTATATAAGTATGTTTATCGTCGTCTAGTACCCATAGTACAAGCTTTGCTTAGTTTGGGACTAGGTCGATTTGTGTAAGATTGTCCCCTAATATTTATTTATTTTATTTACTGTTTTCTGCGTGCTCTTTCTAACCTATTTTACACTACACATTATGGTAACCCCTGTTAAACCCCTAGAAGGGAAAACCTTTCTTTATGTCGGACCATCTCCCTTTTATATCTCGTACACGATAAAGCGGTACATTAGTTTGTTATTATTACACAAGTATTTGTTGCCCGCGACTCTGTTTGTGTCTTATCTCAGAATAAGTAACTTATGCTAGTTAGTATGATAGTGAAGTTTCCTTATTTGAAATCGGTCCATTGCTTCTTGAATTTATCCATTACAAGCAACAAAATACAATCAAATATTTTTTATTTTTTATTTTACCACTTTGTCGGCGTGACTGATATATAAATATTCATGCCAATTTACAGCCTTCTCGTACTAACAGTCTCTGAGCATAGCCGCGGACAGACAGACAGACTAGTTGACTACGGAACCCTAAAAATGATGAATCATGATTGACAAACTTGAGATAGGTACTAATTAAAATACAATAAAAATAATTTATTTTCAGATTTCCCAACGGATTTTTTGAGTGGATAAGACGAGCAAAGGATGCAGGAATGAAGAACATGTTCATACTTAAGGAGCTAAATATTAAACAACAAGTGCGAGTCAGACTCGCGCACGAAAGGTTCCGTACTTTGGGGGTAATTACAATAGAGAGATCTCTCTCCAGGCAGATGTTATGCCTGGGGACCGAAGTCCAATGGATGAAAGTTGGAAGTTGTATTTATGCTTATGCAGCCGAGTTGAGAAACTTCGATAGCGTGATGTAGGATTGTAGTTGTTAGTTCCTTATGTGATGACTAGATGGCGCTAGTAGTCGCTACATCAGCCCCCCTTTTAGACCGGAGGTCGATACGAATTGCAGTGGAGTGCAGTCTGCGTCATGTGGGCGCTTGCAAGGGCCAGTCGCTCAGAGCCTCGTCGGCGAGCATTGTTGTTCAAATCAAGAATGTTGCGTGTTCAAATCACGTCGGGGTCACCAATTTGGGGGTTTTGCGATAGAGAGATCTCTCTCCAGGCAGATGTTATGCCTGGGCACCAAAGTCCGATGGATGAAAGTTAGAAGTTGTATTTATGCTTATGCAGCCGAGTTGAGAAACTTCGATAGCGTGATGTAGGATTGTAGTTGTTAGTTCCTTATGTGATGACTAGATGGCGCTAGTAGTCGCTACAGTACCATTATCTATAAAAAACGGCAAAAAACACGTTTTTTGTATGGAAGCCCTCCATAAACATTTGTTTTATTTTAATTTAATTATTTATTTTTAAAGTGAATATATAAGTAAATATTCTGTAAATATTTCAAGCGTCAACCTGTAATGTTGCCGTTATCAATATAAAGCAAAAACGAGCAAAAAATCACGTTTGTTGTATAGGAGCCCCCTTAAATATTTATTTTATTCTAGTTTTTAGTATTTGCTGTTACCTGTTATAGTGGCAACCGAAATACATAATTTGTGAAAATTTCAACTGTCTAGCTATCACGGTTCATGAGATACAGCCTGGTGACAGACGGACGGACGGACGGACGGACAGACGGACGGACAGCGGAGCCTCAGTAATAAGGTCCCGTTTTTACCCTTTGGGTACGGAACCCTGAAAACTGTCGTCGATTGTAAAATTACGAATTCTCATGACCACGACCACTCTGTCAAGAGTCGTCGACTAAGATGAGAACAGCATAATCTATACTAATATATAAAGCCGAAGAGTTTGTTTGTTTGTTTGCGTGTTCGTTTGTTTGAACGCGCTAATCTCAGAAACTACTGCTCCGATTTGAAAAATTCTTTCAGTGTTAGATAGCCCATTTATCGAGGAAGGCTATAGGCTATAATAATATATCATCACGCTAACACTAATAGGAGCGGAGCGAAACGGAAGAATGTTTCAAAATCGGGGGTTTTTGAAGTAAAACTTCTATAGGCGCTAATCTCAGGAACTACTGCTCCGATTTGAAAAATTCTTTCAGCGTTAACACCGGGGGGGTGGTGGGGTGGGTTGAGGTGGGGTGAGGGTGCGGGGGAGGGGGTGCGGGGGTTCCAGAGGGGGGATGAAAATTTTATTGATTTTGCCGTAGGATGACCGTTTTCAAGATATTTGACAAAAACCCTGGGGGGGGGGGGGTTGAGGGGGGTGGGGTGCCGGGAAGGGTACGGGAGAGAGGGTGCGGGGGAATTAAAGAGGGATGAAAATTTCATTGATTTTGCCGTGGGATGCACCGTTTTCAAGATATTTGACAAAAAAAAAACTTGAAGTAAAGCTTCTAATAGGCATAGGCACGCTTGACTTGGGACGAACGCGGGTGTGCGGGGGGTGCTGTGTGGGAGGGCGTACGGGGGGTGCGGAGGGGTACGGGAGGGTGGGGGGTGCGGGAGGGTTGGGGGTGCGGGGGGGTGAGGGGTTGCTGTGCGGGGGGGGGGGTGCGAAAGGGTTGCGGGGGGGTAATTTTTTTATATCGAGGAACTGAGGAGAGCCATAATTGATTAGAAAAAGCCAATTGGATAAAAAAATAAACTGCCCAAATTACTAATTCCACGCGGACGGAGTCGCGGCCAAAAGCTAGTCTAATGTATAAAAATCTCACGGTCTCACGGTGTTTGTTACCGAACTCCTCCGAAATGGCTTGACCGATCTTTATGAAACTTTTTTCTCTGTATTCGGTATGTCTGAGAATAGGTCGTAGGCTATTTTTTATACCCCTAGGTGATATATAAGGCAAAACAACGTTTGCAGGGTCAGCTAGTATTGATATAAGTAGGTTTAGATTAGATTACCTAATACTATTTCCTTGCATTTGTGAGGAAAACACGTTGCTATACCAAATCTAGTACGTACACTATCTGCGTTCACTCACACAAAGCAACGCGCCTCGTGGATTGGTCATTTCCTTAAAACTCACACAAATGTAGAGCTCGGCTTGTCCTTAGCGACAAATGCCAATAATGATTGATCGGAATGAAGTGGAAAAAGCTTGTGGAACTTTTGGGATGATCAGTCTTAATGTAAAGTTAATCAAACTTCGAGCATCGTGACGACACTTTAAAACTTACTTAGCTTTTAACCGTGGGTATCCTATTATAAACGTGAATAGATATTTGAGAGGGTGTTCGGGCGTGCGTGCGTGCTTGCGTGTCTGTGTGTTTGTCACACTAAAGCGACTAACATTAAAAATTAAATTTAGTGTATAATGTTATGGAACAAGTGATAAATCGGGCATTTTTCATAATGCCCGGGCATTATGAACAATGACCAATATGAGGGGGCAATTTGATAATAATTGTTCAAATAATCAAATTGACCGGGCATTATACATAATGCCCATCACCTTTTGGGCAGAGTAATACAAATTAGATTTTCCGGGTGATTTAAAAAAAAATAACTAACACCAAAGGCTAATGTTATGGTAAAAAGTGGTATGGTTCGCTAGCTCGCTGGCTTTGGTTTAGATACCTACTAATTAATCACTTTGCCCAATAGAGCTAGACATTATTCATAATGCATTATAAATAATGCCCGGGCATTAGCAACGGCAACTTTTAGCTTTATTATCAAATTGCCCATTTGTCACGTAGAAGTATAATAATGACCGGGCAATGTGATAAATAATGAAGTTTAGATAGTAATTAATCACTCTGCGCGATAGAGCTAGACATTATTAATTATGCCCGGGCATTATAATAATGCCCGCATTAATCACTTGGTCCATGGCATATTATATAGGTACAATACAATACAAATATTCTTTATCGATCACCAAGAACAGTAAGTACACTGACATTATAAAAATAAAAATTCAGGCAGACAATAGACGGAGTCTTATCGCTCATAATTAAAAAAAGTATATGTAGAGCTGAATATCTGGAAATCCCAAAGCCTACACTGCTAAGTCTAGATAAATGAAATTATGCAATGGTGTTATGCATGTAACGTACCAATACCAACAGGAAGACCATTCTCTAATTTTTGGGAAATAATTCATTAATAATTTGTTACATTTTCAATCCTTGGCAGTAAAATAATGATTATTTATGTTGGTAATGTTCTATTTATATACGAGTTTTCGGGAATAATGACGAAGTGGGATTGTGGACGAAGTAGGAATGTGAACGATATGGGAACGTGGACGAAGTGAACCTAAACGATCCTTACCACCACGCAACCGGTGTAGTAAGCGTTTTCTGCGTTCATTGCGCAGCTGATACACTCCCCGCACAATGGTTACCTGACAATGCTCGCAATGAACATTACACTCCGCCGGTCTGTCGCCCCGCCTCCTGGCCTTTGACTCTTCTAAGGTTGTTATCCTAAATACATTACAATATTAAGGAAAAGGTTATTATCATTTCGGCGGCAGTCAAACACCTACAACTTTACACCTAATAAATTACGCCAGTATCTAACAATGCTATAAAACACGGTCACTTAACTTGGCATTCAATTTGCGAACTTTGAAAAGCAAATTTAAATCCGATCTTAGATATTGGATATTGAACCTTACGGTTTAGTGATACTGTTTAGACCAGCAGATGTACTTATGTATATTGTAAATAAGCTGTTTATGTACTGTGGGACCGTTAAGGAAGCATTAAAGTCGTATGCAATTTAACGACTGATGAAAAGTAAATGCAGAAAAACCGAAAGTTCACTGGAGAGCGAGATGGGTTCGGAAAACGTATAAAACTGGCTTTTAGGTTGTTCACTGGATGGTTGTTGCTACCGACTATGACATGTGTTGCAAAAGCGGTTGTCGGTAAAGTCGGTTTACGAACGATAGTTAACGTGACAACGTCATAACAAACCATTCAAAAAAACAAAAATGAAACCAGGCGGTATCCAAGTACTGACCGGGCCCAACGTTGCTGAACCTCGGTGATCGGACGAGAACCGGTGTTTTGTCAAATATCTTGAAAACAGTGCATCCTACGGCAAAATCAATGAAATTTTTATTCCCCCTTTAATATCCTCCCTTCAACCCCCCCCCCCCCCAACCCCGCACCCCGCACCCCTCATTTGCTAGTACTAAGATTGTACATCCTGGCGCGCGCTGCTCTCTTGTACATCCTGGCGTTACCTGAGCAGCTCTCTCTTGTACGACGAGACATGTACGGGACATTGCGTCATCCTTTTTCGTCCGTGCAGCCGGCGCTCATCGATTTAGTACCTAGACGTTGTCACGTCAAAAATTTATGTTTAAGTAAAAAAGATGGCTGAGATAATCTTCTTTTTCTCTTCTTCTGCTTCTTCTTCTTCTGTTTATATAAAAGGCAACCGTTACTGACTGATCTGAGTATTAACGCACAGCTCAAACCACTGAACGGATTGCGTTGTAATTTGGCATGCAGATAGCTATTATGACGTAGGCATCTGCTAAGAAGGGATTTTTCGAAACTCCCGCGGGATAAGGAAAAAAAACAGGATTTATATTATATATCCGATTCAATGGCACCCTATCTAAGCAATCATTCCTCGTTTTATACCTACTTTATAATCGTAAGTTGAGAATTAAATTTTTAGTTATTTTAAGTTGACCTATTTTGTTCTGAATAATGGATAAGCTCGACAAGGGACGGTTGACGTTAGGATAAACACTGGCGTTCTAGTAGTATGTTGTGAAATTTTTAAATAAACATTTTGTTGTTGTAAAAGTTTGTATTATTTGGAAAGGAAATTTAATATGTTTGAGGTTAGTTTAGTCTCAAAGAAAGTTCACCCAAGGCCGTAGTAGTTTTGCAGCATTGACTAGCACCATCTATTGTGGCCTTGAAATCAGTCATACTATCGATAGTTTTATCGACCCTTGACGATACTATCGATGGTATCGAACAAGTTCAATAGTATCGCCTAATTTTCACTATCGATAGTATTGCAGCATAACGATATTTTTGATAGTACCTACTATCGCACTATAGACTATTTTTCAAGGTCTAACTATCGATAGCGAAACTATCCCTGTTTTCTCGTGGTCCCATTGATTTGTCCCATCAATGGGACCATGAGGGAGACTTATTTATTTATTATTTATTTATTCAAACACACTTACATCCATTGATGTAATACAAACCTTACATCTATCATTACAGGCTAAACCTAATGCGACAGAGAAGTCCTAAATTAAAACATTATCTTAATAATAACGTTTGTAACGAATAACCATTAATGCTACCTTTGTGAATTAACTCAGAACACAGAGAAACAAATCGGTTTCCTCGGCTATTCGCTTGAGCGTGTGTATCGCTCGTGTCATCGGCGCCTTGTTGAACAAGTTGGTTCTGCCGCGCGGCTCGCCCAGCAGCCGCGGCCGCCGCCGCCGCCACACGTACCGCTCAGGCACACACCGCCCCATTCTCCCTAGTATTTCTGCATTTATTATTTTTTGAACGACCGCTTTAGCCTAGTTGGTAGTGACCCTGCCTAGAAGCAAGAGGTCCTGGGTTCGAATCCCGGTAAGGGCATTTATTTGTGTGATGAGCACGAATATTTGTTCCTGAGTTATGGATGTTTTCTATGTATTTAAGTATTTATTTATCTATATAAGTATGTTTAGCGTCGTCTAGTACCCATAGTACAAGCTTTGCTTAGTTTGGGACTAGGTCGATTTGTGTAAGATTCTAATATTTTTATTTTTTATTTTTTTTATTACGTCATTTATTTATCTATATAAGTATGTTTAGCGTCGTCTAGTACCCATAGTACAAGCTTTGCTTAGTTTGGGACTAGGTCGATTTGTGTAAGATTCTAATATTTTTTATTTTTATTTTTTTTATTACGTCTCTTTAGATTTTCCATATATACGAAACGAGTGCTTATTTCTTGTAGGCCCATTCAGTTCTATTGAAATGAGTTCAAATCTCCTTTATATGTATGTATGTACGGTACCAAAAAGTTGGTATTGAACAGTAGTCTAACCTGTACTAATTACTGTACATTCATACATAGATATACAGGTTTGAGTTCATTTCAATAGAACTGAATGGGACTACGAGAAATAAGTCTCCCTCGTGGTCCCATTGATGGGACAAATCAATGGGACCACGATAAAACAGGGGAAACTATCGCTATCGCAACAACGCTGCTGTCGGAAGTGTCGATAGTATCGATAGTGAAAATTAGGCGATACCATGGGGCTATGGGATTATTTCGCCGGATGACAAGCAAAACTCACTAAAATTTCTGTCACTGCTCTTCAAAAAGTCGTATCTAGTTAGTAATTTCCATGTAATTTCACACAGATACGAGCTTTGTTTTAAGTAGGTATTTGGTACTTAGTGACTTTTGCTTGTCACCCGACGATTTATATACTAGATAGAGTGTCAGTAGCAAACACTGCGATACAAAAAACGTCCCAAAAAACCCATTTGACAGCTTCATCTTACGATCGCGTTACGTCATTCAGACTGAAGGGTCAAATGACATAGCGAACTGTTGGCTTATATTTTTCGGGACGTTTTCATGCTGCCTAAGCTATTGTATATAACATTGAACTTGTTCGATAACATCGCGTCAAAAAGTCGATATTATCGACTGATGAATAATACTATTGCTTAAAATCATTGATACTATCGATCAAGGTCAAAAATATCGATAGCGAAACTATCGCTATCGCAACAACACTGCTTAGGAGTGTACAGTCGGTTCCCTAACATAAGTATCCACTTTTCCATGGATGGGATTAAGTTAGGGAACCGACCCTGCATTAGGAAAATACTAACAATGACCAGCTCAGTCAAGAAAACAACGGAATTAATTAAATGAATCTTATACTTAATTTAATTCACGAACGTTTTACGTGTGTATACAATACAATTTATCAAATAACGGAGACATCAAGCGGCGAGTACAGCTCACCCTAACATCACTTCTACATCACACTTTCACAAATCACAAATCACGGCACGGCGTTCAATATAGGGGTTGACAACAGGGCGTAGGACACGGCTCTGGGCAAGGCGGCGGGCACGCGGGCGGTGGGTTACAGCAAGGCGTGCAACACGGCCTGCAGAACGAAGGACACGGGCAGCAGCTCGGCATGCCGCATGGCGGGCACGGCGGCGGACACGACGGTTGGCACGACGGAGGCGGGCAGGGCTGATAGCTCGTCATCGGCGGCTCACGAGCAGGCGGGCAACACGAAGGCGGCGGGCACGGCGCCGGACACGAAGGCTTCGGACACGGCGGACACGGCCCGCAAGGCCCACAAGGGCCGCAGCAAGGCCCGGGGCCGCAAGGTCCGCACGGCCCACAGGGCCCGCAGCACGGCCAACCGCAACAGGGAAAACTGCACATTCTTCGCGTGATGTCTTTAAATTTAGTGCTAAATTCACTGTATAATTTTGAATAAATTTTTGGTCTTTTACTTTTTTATGTTTTTGGATTTTTCACATTTGTGATGTGTTTAGTTTAAATTTCTATAAAATACTGAGTCATTTTAGCTTGAGCATCAGGATGCTTCTAAATTTGAAAATTGTTGGTAGGTATTCATTTTTATGATCCAGACTGTTTTCGGCCAGCTTTATTCTTCTATTCGGAGAGTTTCTACACCAAAACTACTATTATAGTTCTGAGGGAAGTTACTAACAGCGATAACTTTGAAGAGCTTGTAATCACACTAATATTATAAAAGCGAAAGTTTGTGAGTGTGTGAGTGTGTATGTTAGTAACTTCTTCACGGTAAAACGGTTTGACGGATTCTAATGAAATTTGGCACACATAAAGTTTATAACCTGGATTAACATAAAGGGTACTTTTTATCGCGGAAAATTGCGTAATTCCCGCGGCAACAGCTAGTAAGTAAGTACACATACTTATATGTAGGTGGGTATTCTAGAAGCGGCTTTGAATATTTTTAATCTTAATAAGGAGCTGATCAAAAGACCTATTGAGGTAAACCACTTATATTTAATAAATAATAATACCTGCTTATTATTATATTATATCTCCATTTGTATGTAATAACTACTAAGTATAGCATGCAGAACTATTTTATTGCTTAGCTTGGTTTGTACGCTAAGGTAATTCTGCAGAACTGTTATCAGCGAATACCGGACTGTGTTTACGCATTGCGTAGGTAATGTTAGTTAGCAAGATGCAATCAAGGAGCTGTACTTATCCACTTGAAAGTCTGACGATAGCATGGTATCCAATCCAAAACCAATAGGTATGCGTCAACCCGTAACATAACTGACATAACTGGAACTATGTTTGATAGACGCCGTCGCGTCGCGTCGCCGGTCGCCTTACCAGTGCGGCCCCGGCCTTAAGCCCTCTCATTCAGAAAGGAAGCCTGTGCCCTGCAAATGGACCTATATAGGTCAAGGCGTTGAGGTAGACTGTGTTCTGAAAAACATAGTTAGAGTTATTTATTATCAAAAAAGGTAAAAACACATATCCACTTGTACCTGTGTTTCTCTTATTCGGTTACAGACCACTTACGATATTACTGCAATTTATTGTGCTAATGTTCCACTATAGACGATCTTTTTTATTTGGCGACCCGAAACGAAACTCGCTGTTCGCCCCAACTTCACACGGGTATACTAATAAAGAAGACAGGTCTTCCCTTTAGTAATGATATGAGAATACAATAAAACATTTTTTTGTGTTATAATCATCATTATTATCATTTTCAGCTGAAAGACGTTCACTGTTGAACACAGGCCGCCTCCAAGGCTCGCCAAACAGATCGGTTCCGCGCCATCCGCATCCAACGCGTTCCCGCAATCTTAACCAGGTCGTCGCTCTATCTTGTCTCCACCTACAAAGCGTCTTCCGGTCCGTGGACACCACTCATTCTCACCTTTCGACCACATCGGCTGTCGATTCTACGAGCGATGTGCCCTGCTTACTGCCACTAGAGTCTGGCGATTCTACGAGCTATGCCCGTGACTTTAGTGCATGCGCCGAATTCATCATTTCTAATGCGATCCTGCAGAGAAATTTACCATTTCGCTTTTGATTTTTTACCTTACCTACACTTATTTATTACATTACCTTACCCCCTTACCGTTACCTTACCACCTTACCATATCCTTCCCTTCACCTTTTTTGAAGTGAAACTTCTAATGCGACTTCCAACAAGGTTGCATTAAACGTTTAACGCTACTATGGAGGGGGCATGAAAGCATTAGTATATGTTCTGCCGAAGCAAGTAATCTCGCAATTATATAGTAACGTATGTTAAAAACTTCGATAGTGCGATGCAGAACTCATACTGTCTGTGCAAA